>CM077645.1:167893752-169240002 GCA_039707465.1 Rhabdophis nuchalis | reverse complement strand
ATTGTCAGGAAAAGGCCATTCAAAAGTGTTGGGGACTTTCACAAGGAGTGGACTGAGGCTGGAGTCAGTGCATCAAGAGCCACCACACACAGACAGATCCTGGACCTGGGCTTCAAATGTCATATTTCTCTTATCAAGCTGTTCCTGAACAACAGACGTCAGAAGCGTCTTACCTCGTCTAAAGAAAAACAGATCTGGTCTGTTCATCAGTCCAAAGTCCTCTTTTCTGATGAGAGCAACTTTTGCATCTCATTTGGAAAACAAGGACCCAGAGTATGGAGGAAGAATGGAGAGCCACACACTGCAAGATGCTTGATGTCCAGTGTGAAGTTTCCACAGTCTGTGTTGATTTGGGGAGCCATGTCATTTGCTGGTGTTGGTCCACTGTCCTTCATTAAGTCCAGGGTCAACGCAGCCATCTACCAGGAGATTTTGGAGCACTTCATACTTCCTTCCACAGATGAGCTTTATGGGGATGCTGACTTCATTTTCCAGCAGGACTTGGCATCTGCCCACACTGCCAAAAGCACCAAAACCTGGTTCAATGACCGTGGGATTACTGTGCTTGATTGCCCAGCAAACTCGCCTGACCTGAATCCCATAGAGAATCTACGGGGCATTGCCAAGAGAAAAATGAGACACATCAGACCGAACAATGCAGACGAGCTGAAGGCTGCTATTGAAGCATCCTGGTCTTCTATAACATCTCAGCAGTGCCACAGGCTGATAGCTTCCATGCCACACCGCATTGAGGCAGTAATTGCTGCAAAAAGGGCCCAAACCAAGTTTTGAGTACTTAGGCATGCTTATACTTTTCAGAGGTCCGCTATTGTTCTATGTACAATCCTTGTTTTATTGATTGCAGGTAATATTCTAATTTTCTGAGATTTTGGATTTGGGGTTTTCATGAGCTGTATGTCATAATGATCACAATTATGACAAATCACGGCTTGAACTATCTTGCTATGCACCTGCATAATTCAGTAGAAACCCAATGTTTACCCACTAATAGTTGGTAAAGTATCAGCCTATAGAAGAATCAATATATTAAATCCTTTACTTACTTTACCATTGCTACCCAGATAGAACAAAAGATTGTCAGGTTCCATTGTTTTAACATTTAATGTTAATGTATTGTAGTTAGTAGATAATATCTGGGGTTGGTAGGCCCGAATACAGTCTTTTTCCACAGATACTGCAACTTTAATCTGACAAAAGGAAAAACAAAAAAACTTATATAATGTAGGTACAATCCACACCCATGCACGTAGAGACACATAGTGAATATCATAGAAATGTTATTTACATTAATGAATAAAATACTTGACATAACTAATATGCTGACTCTGTAAATTGCTTAGAGAGGGCTATAAAGTGGTATATAAGTCTTAGTGCTGTTTCTATTGCTAACTAGATGTAGGAGTCAGTGAGATGTGCAGCATATACATTTATTAAACAAAAATGAAATAAACCAATAGGAGGGAGCATTTTTCTCTATGTCTTTATATTTCACTAAAATCATGAATGGTATTTCTATATGTTGCTGGTGGGGGCTGCTCTGTACATCCTACAATGCAAAACACATTGAGGACATAGTAGATAGTGGAAAACAATGCATATTTTTTCAGGACCTTGGTTAGTTATACTTGATTAGGGTCTAATATGTTCCCTAAGAGGTGGGAATCAGATGATTGAAGCAAAAGGCAAAGGCAAAGTATGGCTTCTGAGAAAAGACTGGAACAGATGGATTAGGGCAGGGATCTGCAAAGTTGGCTCTTTTAAGACTGATGGACTTCAACTGCCAGAATTCTGGGAGTTGAAGTCCACCAGTCTTAAAAGAGCCAACTTTGCAGACCCCTGGATCAGGGAATGCCTAAGGTGATAGTTTTAGGAGGGAACAGGGACTTTTGAATAGTTGAAGATAGCACTACGCAGGATGGAGTGATGAGGGGTCCTTGGTGCTTTCTGAACCTGGCTGCTTTCCTGCAGATGTTTCATTAGGAAACATCTAGGAAACATCATCACTGTTAGTTATCATTTAGCATTGACGATGTTACCTAGTTTGGACAATGAAATGTCTGCAAAAAACTACCAAATTCAGAGAGTTCCAAGGACCTCTCATTTCAAACCTGAGCTATAAATATTCTCCTTTATTAGAAAGAAACTAAGAATGTCCTGGGATGACATGCAGGAAGGCCATGGAGAGCTTTGACAATAGAATCAGTAGTTTGTACTAATTAGTAGTCTCATACATTGCATGCACCTGTTCTCTTTGAAACTGCATTTTTTAAAATAAACGATCATCGATAGTCCTGGAAGTTTAATTTTATTTAAAGAAAAATACAAGTCCTTTCCTCCCTCACTATCTACCATAGTGATAGTAGATACATCTATTTAGGGCATGTACTTTACATTGAAGAACATATGTACTTTGTCAGTTATAGTTTATTACAATGATGCAACTATTTAGGATAGTTGCAAAATAGCAGTTTCTTTTCTGGAACACACAAAAAACGTTAGATGCTTACAGAAGCTGCCTGTTTGCGAGCCTGGTTTATGAGCTCTTTAATTTCAGAGATGTTTCTGCTTAAATTCTCCTCCAGTATTTTCAGAGGTTTCAATCTTCCATATAACAGACCAGCCTGGATTTCAACTTCATTCACTTTTTTTTCAGCTGATGCTGCTGCCAAAATAGAAGTGGACATATCCTGAAAAAGAGTTTTGGGGCAATTCTGCTATGTATTCGTCTTTTAAACTGCAAATGAATAATGAATACACATACCAAAAAATTATGTAACTACATTTAATTTTTTACTGATTTTTCATTCAGCTTGGCTAGTCTGAACATGCCAACTTTCAATCAAAAAAGATAGCAAACCTCATCACAACTTCTCACCATATCAAAGTATACTAGTACAAACTGCTTTCAATATGAGTAGGAAAAAGAATTCTTTGGATTAAAAATTAATCCCTCTCTTGCATGCAGAAACATTTCTAGTAAGCAATCAAGCAGCAAACCTACCAGCATTTGTTGAGTCAATTATAAGTTCATTTGTTTTCTGCAACGTATCATTAACTTTAGACAATGCAGATGAAGAATTCCACAGCTTCTCGCTAAAACCGTCAGTAAGGCGTATACCATTAAGGGCAGTCAAATTAGCAGAAAGAGCCAGCCTTTTTATTGCCAAAATATTTTCGTTAGTATCTGAAACAAATGACAACCTACATTTTATTATCTATCATCCTGCTTGCAAAGAGGAGAAGACTTAATCTTTGAAACTTGGTTGCCATCACCCTCAGGAACGAAATGAACTTAGTAGAAAAGATCTGTGATCAGAATCTCATGTTTATTTTAATTCCCTAAACTTAAAGTGTACCCTACTCTGATAAATGCAGTACTATATTATGTCTGTAACTGAACAAGTAATTACAGCATAAAAATCCTCTGGGTGCAGTATTACAACTTCTAAGCATATGCCTGCCCACTCCTTTAGTCACTGATCCACTGTTGTATGGAGAGACTATTAAAATTCATATAAATTGAAATAAAGGCTTTCCACATGATTGCTCCCTATCACATAAACTGTTCGTCTTACAATTAAATGAACACAAGAATAATCAGACCCTGCTATGTAACTATCAAGGTCTGAAATTAGGAAATCTGTGAATCTGTAAGCAGTTCATTTGCTTTTGTACTTTGGGCATAAAATGATTCTAATTATCTCAGCAACCATTCTAATGTGATACCTGTCAAATTAACAATTAAATTTAGGGTTCTTTTAATCCATATTTCATAGTGTCCTGAATTCGTTTGGTTTTTGTTTTTAATCTTAAAGAATTGATCATCAAAACCAGAGTTAATGTGGAAAACTAAAGTTATACATATAGCTATACATATAAATGTTATCCATAGACAAATTATATGATATTTCCCCCATTGTGGTTTTCTTTTAGCTCCGGTATATTAACTAGGTGATGTCTATTACAGTGAAGAAGTAGAAATAGTACTATCTTGGAAAAGGAAATGAATAACATTTCATCTGATTGTTAATGCAAAAAGCTGCTAGTATAAAGCTTAATACAATTGGTTATTACTTATACATTCAGTGTTAAATTAGTTTATTGGTCGTGGAAAAGACCAATAAAATACCATCAAATCTGCAATCCTATTTCAGCATGGCTAGGTTTCAGAGCTTTAATGGCAGAAATCCAGCCAATGAATCTTTGCTTAGCACAATGCACAGGAATGTAAGTCAAATTATTTCCTATACATTTTCTTTTTCTTTTTTTTGTTTTAAATGAATGAGAACATGCTGAAAACAGCAATCATATATTGTCCTCTTACACATGCCTTCAAAATCAATCAATCAATCTGACATAAAAAGATCCGATTTTCCTGTGGTGATGAAGTTAAATAGATTTGCTTTCTGGAATGAAGACAATGTTATCAAGATGAACTTCCCTTACCTCTGGGCAATGCAGTCAGCTGAAGTAGGGAATCATTAAACCTTTTAGCAATTCCACTGGCTTTCGCTTTAAGCCTTTCCACTTTTATATTAATTTCATTTAACCCTGACCTGAGTCCTACAGAGAAAAATAATTGTAAATCCAAAGCAGTAGATTACTTTTTGTAAGGAACTAAAAGCAGTGAATTGTGCCTTATATAATCTGTATTCTATATGCTAAAAAGATGCCTATTCAGTAGAGGGCTATATATAGGTTAAACTAATGAGCAAAGGCAAATGTTACCAGAGATCAGACATAAAAAAATGCACTAAAACATAATTGCAGCCTGTGGCAAATAGGTGACTGTTTTATTGCTTCCAGGAACATAATTTGTAAGTGATCCAAGTTTAAAGGTTCTTTGTTACAAAATTTCTCATGCTACAGCAACCAATATTTACATCCAGAAAAGATCTCAGGTAAGCATCTTAATTTTATTAGCACAAGTGTCTTGTGATGATAAAGGTCTAACATCCTCCAATAAGCTTCATTACTGAGCAAAAATTAATATCTCAACCTATATGTAATGAAACCTACCATCATACTTTTTGTGAAGATGTTTTGCATCCATTAAGACTGTGGAGCTAAGCTGAAGAACATTTTTTCCAGTAGTGTTAAAGGGCCCTCTTTGCTTAAAACAATCACACAAAAGAAAACATTATTTATAGGAAAAGCAATATTAATATTACATGATTCAAGCATAAGATAATTTTGAAAAACCCTGTTATATGTTATGTGGCTATACAAAAACTCATTTCTATAATTTTATAACATTTTTAGCTTAAGCTTCCAGTCTTAGTCTTATAATTAAACACAACAGATTTATTAGTATGAGACAGAAAACCATAAAAACATATCTTTACATACATAACACACAACTGTATTAGAAATAGGGTGCTGTGAAGATCATGGATACTTACAAAAATGTTTTGCTAAAATGGCCTTGTACAGATATAGTTGACTTTTATCAACACATTCCATAGCTACTGCTGTGGCTTGGACTTGTTCAAAGAGATCCTGGGGTTGCACTAAATGCTTATATTGTGCATAATTATTTGGATTTCTGAGAACTTTGACCTCAAGAAGAAGGGTCTCGTCCTTTAAGCCATTTACACAGTAAGAAAAACATATTATGCTAAGAGTTAGCCAGGTGTCATATCACAAAGATTAGATCTACCTAAAACTGAAAACAATTAAGCTTTCCAATTCTTTTCAATGGATTGAATTTCTTAAAAGGAAAGCCTTGTACAAATAAGGAGATTCCTTGTTTTCATTATGTTTTCAGAAGGTTTTTATTCCAATACAGAGCTTTCAACAAAGAAAAATATGATTGATGAACAAGCTTTTGAACTAGTCAGACGCCACTTTCATTGTATGTAGTGGTGCTTATTTTTTGTAATTATGCTTACATAATTTCATAATTAGAACAAAAATCTGGCCATTGTGGTTAGCCATTAAAGCATTCCAAAGCCTTTCATTTATTTGAGAAAGGAAACAAATTCATGTGTAGGATTTTTAAAAATGTGATATTGTGGGGTATAAGCTATAGATACTCAAGACACAGCTGCTTTAAAGAGTCACATTAGAGACACATGTATTTTAATGAGACAACTCCATACATTTTTTTCAGGTTTACTTAGAAAAATGTAGCTCCTTTAAAGGTTTTTATTTCCAGATGTTCCAAAACACATCTAACATATAGGTTTTGAATGATGAATAGCCATATTGAAGAATGTATACATGTATTGATATTACTCAGACTTATTATGCACTCACCACATGTATTGGTTCATAGATAATTTTAGTGACATCACTTGCCAGGTTCTCTGCACTTTCAACTAGATTTCTGATAGTAGAGTACACATGGACAGAATTTGTCACATTCACAGTCACATTTCTAACATTCAAAAGGCCACTGCAATAGAAGATGAAAGTTATATCTTTTGCATAGAATTTAAACCTATTAAAATACAATCATCAAAGTAAAACAATCAGATTTTACTAGAATCTATTTTAAGCCTTATATTTGGAACAGTTTACTTATTTATTTTATTGATTAAATTGCTACAATGGCCATCTTGCCTAAATGACTCAGTGGTTTATAACAACATGCACTTGAAAAAATAGCATTGTATTCTTTTAAAAAAATAGAATATAAGTTGCATATTGAACAATACATTGCCTTTCATTCCTAATGCAGTCATTAATTCCAGTGTTCCGTCACAATTGAAAGTTTATTTTCCTGAATAATTTACATTATATTCTAAATGAAACAGCTTATGTATTTCAGTTCCAAGTAATACTTGCCTATCTATATATAGCAATCATGTATGTTAGAGCTTAGCAGTGGTGGGTTCTGAATCCCGTTGCAACCGTACCGATTGCAACAGGGCCCGGTGTCCTCCACATGAATATGCACAGAGCACGCGCACACACACGCAGGCATCTTACCCTCCAGCAATGCCTCAATGACACTCCAGCTGCTTGGCGGAGTGTTGCACAGGCACTGTATGCCCCATGCATATGCACGGAAGCGCCAAAGAGTTTAAAGACAGGTAAGGAGCTTGGGCTGGTGAGTGGGCCCTCCGGAACACCGTATCGGAAAAGTACCCGGTGCTCTGGGCAGGCACCAGTATGCCCGTACCGGGGCGTACCGTCTGCAACCCACCACTGGAGCTTAGTATAAAACATACAGTATAAACTCAGACAAGCTGTGGTATCAATACAACAGTATTGGTTACAATTGCTGAAGAAGGAAATTGTGGCCATCGGTTTGAAGCACTTATTATAACTTCATGAATAACATACATATAGAATCTATGTCCTTGAAATTCTATGTGTGTAGAATTAATAATCAATTTCTGGTTTGAATGTAAGGGTTGAATTCCACATTCTAGACTGGAAGTTTTATATTTCCTTTGTAAAGTTTTGTGTCTAATAATCTGTGAGGCAGAAAGCCATTTCTAATAGTCAGACTTTTTAGGCCCTAGACTGTCTCTTTAAGTAAAGCATAACTTAATGATAACACTCTTACCTGTCTAATTCATGAACATTTTTTTCTAATTCAGCAGCATGGTCTTCTGTCTTATAGACAAGTTCAAGAGCGCCTCGAGTAGACATCTGCATAACCAGGTCATCCACATGTTGTCTTAATTTACTACTCCATAACATGAATTCATCCTGGTGGATCTCTAGATCCTAAACATTCAAAATAAGTTAATATCATATTATGGCTAACTAACTATGTATAAATTAGGATTATGAGTGTTCAGTGACTTACAGACGTAGAATTAAATATATCCCTCGCAAAGGCAGCAGCAGCAGTTGTTTGGATTTTTCCTTCTTTTATCAGCGTAACAGAGAGCTCCTCATCTTCTTTAACATTCAGCTTTTTATTCTGAATACAATATTGGGTATAATTAACACTTTATATCAGCTATTAGAGTAAGTATATCTTACATAAAATCCCTTTATGCTTAAAGGGATGCAAATGTTAAGTGTAATATACTTTGCCAATGCTAATATGAAACCTATTTTTTTCTTTAAAGACTATTTTACACACTCAGACAAATCTACTATAAAATCACGTTAAATGTTCTTACATTGAATTCATTGAGGTTGTTATTAATAGGAACAAGCATACGTCTAGCCTCTTCCGTGTTACTGTTTGCGATGTTCACAGCATCTTGGGCTTCTTGATGTTTGATGCTATGGTCAGATAAGGCAAGTTTTGTTGCTTTTTTAAAGTCCTTAATTTTTTGCTGTGGTCTCCAATATTCTCTCTGGATTTGTGTCAGCAAATTTTCTGCACCTCTAATAAATATAGAAGACATACACAAAGTTATGTAATTCTCTTGAAAGTAAAAGCCATTCTGGAGGAACTTAAGATCGGTCTCATATAGCTAATGAGAAATTTGGCTTTGTTGTTTACTTACATTGTTTGTAGCCACCTACCATAAAATCATTATTCTAAGATTACAGGCAAGTTGACCTACCCCCCGACCTCCATACGATCACCGACCTGCGCCTCTTCCGTCGGGCTCTGAAAACGCACTTTTTCCGTGTGGCCGGCCTGGTTTAGTAGCTTTTAATTAGTTATTTTAAATTGGTTTTATTCAACTTGGATTTTAGAACGGGCCCTAATTAATTTAATATTATTTTAAAGTATGTTATTTATTGATGTTCTTATATGTTTTTATTGATGCCTGTTCACCGCCCTGAGTCCCACAAGGGAGAAGGGCGGTATACAAATTTAATAAACCAATAAACCAAAAAACCAATAAAGTGCAAAGTTGCACTTAGTCTTAACTTGTTTGGATGGGTTAAAGTGTGACCTGTGTTTGAATATCACAAGATGTTATTCTCAAAATATTGAAAGGAAAGGAGATAAAGAAACTATCTCCTATTTAGTGACAAGACCATGAACACTAACATTCTGTGCATTCTAAAAGCGCTTTTTCAAAAGGTAGCTGGACTTTGTTTGTTCATTGAAGATGTTTTACTTCTCATCCAAGAGGCGTCTTCAATTCTGAAGAAGCACCTTTGGGACAACCATGACCTGAATGACTGGGAATTTTCATAAGACATTCTGTGCATTCATATCCCAAATCTTTAACTTATGTATTTGGTATAAAGTGGTGAATGCACTTAACGTTTATTCTTGCCATGGTTTCAAGAGCAGAAAAATCAGTGGAAAAATATCAGAACTCTTGATGGAATTCTTTCTGGCTTCTTTTATTTATATTTTACAAATTAATTTTATACATTAAATCAGATTCCATTATTTTCTGGTTGTTGTTTTTTACAAATTCCCATTTTGATATTTTGTCTAAACCCACACAAAATTACATTAAAACACAGTTTTGGATTTTATTACAAGTGAAATCTTGGCTGTGGTTCTCAGTCAAATATCTTTGATATATATCCCAATAAGATACATTTTACCCTCTACTTCTAACACATTCTAAATCTAAATTCTAAATCAATTTACCCTAAAGACAGCTTGAAACAATTTATCTGCATGAGGTTTGAGTTATGTACAATAGACTGTATAATTCCTGGAACTGGAAATTAGTGCTAAATTTAAAGCACATACGAAAATCAATGAATCATGTTGCGCCTTTAAAAAATTAAGTATTCTAATTTTAGTGAAAATCCCCTGTTGTTTTTTGACATTAAGCTTTTAATTTGATTTAATACATTAAGCATTTTAGAAATTACATGTAGTAATTCATTCTCATCATAAAGGTCAGATACATTTTTCTTTACTTGTCTTAAATATTAATTATATGCATTGCAGCTTATAGAAACAAAAAGACTTACTTTAATTCATGTATACTATCTTGATGCAGTTGCTGGAAATATCTTTCACGCATTATGTCCAACATCATGGGAATATTGTCTTGCAATTTCTGAAGTGTTTTATTTGATTGTGGGAAATCACTACCTACCGTTGTGTTAAGAGTAGCTGCCATTTCCACAAGCACTTAGTGAAGAAAGAAAAAAATAATTAGGAAGAAAAAAGGATTTTATAAATCACTTTATACAAATGCAGAAACAATAGATTTTTATTTATAAATATCTTATTCCTACTCCTTCATATTGCTGCTCCAAAATTATAACAACCCCAAGCCAATCACTGCATTACCTTTAATAGTTGCTGGCAATGTGTTGATAAATTTAGCCAATTCTTTACTCTTTTTCAAAGTATCTTCTGTAGTATTGTTGAGATGTTCTCCTCTTTCTAGTATTCTTGTTAACTAGTACAAAAGCAAATATATATTTTTATTAAATATGCTATTAAAATTGTGGTTCTTAATTACTGTAACAAAGAATGAGAAACATATCTACAATTGTCACTCAATTATATATATGCAAAGCAAGCCTTTTTATTTTGTAAAAATAGCATTTTATATTATTCTTACCAAATAAATGCTACAGAAAGAGTCAAATGTTTCAGATACTTAACATCTATGCTAAAAAAAAGTTTAAGTAGAAAATACTTGCATAGAGGAGATAATATTACATTCCCTAAGCAATGGGTGGAAACTAATCAAGGAGAGAAGCAACTTAGAACTAAGGAGAAATTTCCTGACAGTAAGAACAATTAACCTCTGGAACAGCTTGCCTCCAGAAGTTGTGAATGTCCCAACCCTGGAAGTCTTTAAAAAGATGTTAGATAGCCATTTGTCTGAAATGGTATAAGGTTCCTGCCCACACAGGGGGTTGGACTAGAAGACCTACAAGGTCCCTTCCAACTCTGCTATTGTATTGTATTGTATTGTATTGTATTGTATTGTATTGTATTGTATTGTATTGTATTGTATTGTATTGTATTGTATTGTATTGTATTGTATTGTATTGTATTGTATTGTATTGTATTATATTGTAAGTTTAACAGAGCCAGTGAAAGGTAGAGTGGTAGTTTTTGCTGCAAATAATGAAAATAATTGATTTGAGGAGGGAGAAACTACCATGCTCCAGGAGATGTGTAAGTCATATAAGTGAGGAAGGGATCAGGATTCCATGAATGTAGACAAAGGCATTGAACTCAATAGCATTTATTCTAGAGTAAGCATGCCAGGATGTCCTTGTGTTATTTTATTAATTTATTATTTTCTCTACAGCCTAATTGACCCTCATTCTTTTTAGAGCAAGAAAAATAAGACTCTTTTGATAGTACTCCCAAATTTCTTCAAGCTGCTAAGTAGACTGGACTAAGCAGCAACTTGGGAATAAGAACAACTTACTGTGTTGTGCAACTTACTATAAAGTAAAGGGTGATTAGACCTAGGTTCAAACCTTTTCTCATGGTTTTCAGACTTCTTTTCTTTCTCTTTTGTCCTTCCCATGCCTATTTCAATCTAATTGTAATTGTTGTTGCAGGGGATAAATGTCATTTTATTATATGTGAATTGAGATACATGAGGAAACAATTAATTTTGCAAGTCTTTATTTCCAAGCAATTAATTTTAATCAATGTATTAATATTAGCTGATTTATTTTCCCTTAATTTTCCTTGTTTTGGAGTGCAGTCTACACAGACACAAATTTTCCACATATCGCACACTTACATACAGGCATACAACTAAGTGTTGTATCTTATGATTTTGATACATGTGATCATGATTTATTACTTATAGCTTTATGTATTGAGAGCTTATGCACCAAAGTCAAATAATTCCTATGTATCCAATCACACTTGGCCAATAAAGAATTCTATTCTATTCTATTCTATTCTATTCTATTCTATTCTATTCTATTCTGATAAGCTTTAGAGTAAATATGGAAAATTTCTGCTTTATTAAGTATGAAACAGATTTTCAATCAAAAATATACTGGTTTACCAGCTAAACATTTATAATTACCTGGATCCATTCAATGTTGTGGTAAATCTTCTACTTGCAGGTCGACTTTTACCAATTTTTACTTTTCCTATTTTTCTAATAAGTAAACTTAAACTTGAAATAAAGACGCAAAATCCCTACCTCTTTGTAGTACTGATCTGAAACATTTGATATTGTATCAAGATTGCCATTCATAATTTTCATTAAAGAGCTAGGACTTTCTTCAATCCCCAAAGATTCCTGGAAATAAAATGTATAAGCACACAGCTTCAGGACTGAACACAAGGATTTAAATTTAGACCTTTTAGCATGCAATTATTCCCACTTAGTTGCTTTAACAGTCCTTTTTATCAAATTATGTTCCTAAAAACTTCAAAATAACTAAGCAATTTGTGGAATATAATAGAAAATGAAATAAAAACTATATCACATTGGTATGTAACTGAAACTGATCAACATGTGAGATTTTAATGCAGTCAAGATGTTAGTGAAACAGTCTAAAAAAGATTGTTACCAATTCAATTGATGAATCTTGGAAAACCTGAATCTGCAATAACATTTCAATGTAACTTTATAGTGCTGTACAGATTTGAAGGGCATAATATGATTCAGAACTCGCATAAGCACATACTCTAAGGATCTTAAAGCAAATCAGTATTTCTTAAGAATCAGTGATGAAGGAAAAGGCACTGAGAGCATACCACGTATGCTCCCATTCACACGTTGCACAGCGTGTAACATGTGAATGGAAGCATATGTAGTGGCACAATGGTTAGAATGCAATATTGCAGGCTAACTCTGTCCATTGCCAGGAGTTCGATCCTGAACAGCTCAAGATTGATTCAGCCTTCCATTCTTCCACGATTGGTAAAATGAGGACCAGATTGTTAGAGGCAATATGCTGACATCTGTAAACACTGTAAACACTCATGTGGCTATATATACAACTATGGAGTGGTATATAAATCTCAGTGCTATTGCATAGCTGCACGTCTAACTATAAAACTGCCCCCTCCCAGTTTTGTTATGAAATATTTGAAGATATTTTATAAAAACAATTATATGAGTAATTATATAAATAATAACAACTAAATGGAACATTGTTATTAATTATTAGTAGTATCATCATCACTGAACATTAGGAATTTAACATATGAAATGATAGGTCTCTTTCCAGGAGATAACACGTAGATTTATTTTGATACACTTTATATAGGATTTACAGTAAGACCAAAAGCCTTTCCTTGACCATAATACTTGACAGAAGCAGCCCAGCTCCCAACCATGGCTTAATGGGTGGCAGGTTCATAAGAATTGATTCCATAGAATTATGTCTAATTAGAAATAGTGTTTTATCATAGAAGGCATAAGAACCAATCAAATCATACTTAAAATAGGCCAGTGGTAATAAATATATTAATATTCAGCTACCTACAAAATAATATAAACTGCAATGTAAAAGATAAGCAATAGATTACATACCTTTAAATGTTTTGTGGCATTTTCCAAGTCTGAAAGTGCTCCATAAGGTGCCAAGATAGCACCAGTGAAGTTTACCAAAAGCATAGCTTTGTCAAAATTATCCAGATCATTCAACAACCTCCCTGTACAGTCATCATCACAAGCTGAAGAAAGAATTTCTAGATATTGTTTTCAGCTTAATACACATATTTGCATTGATGCTTACATTAAGTTTTTGTATACTTATGAACTAAACAGAAAGTGAAAAAAAATATAAAAACCAAAAAAGCCCTCACCTTTGTACCCTTTAAACTAACACAAGAATGACAACCTTTGTGATATCTCTTTAGAGTCTCATGTTTGGGCTCCAAAAAATAAGGGAAAAAACCCAGACAACTTCAGAAACTCTTTCATGGTTAGATTATCATCATATACATGGTTATAAATTTTTCTCTGCAATACTCAGTACTTTTAATTCATGTACACTATATAAAATTTACCATTTAGAGACTTATTCCTTTAATTTTGGAAACATTTTTGGAGTTCTTCATTGCCACTTTTCTTCTAATTATAGTGAATAATAACTCCAGTTAATTATGCATATGCTGAAAATCACGAGTTCACTGATAGAATTTACATTAATTCTTCCACTATGTTTTTTATTCCTCAATATTTCTTTATTGATCAGAAAACAGAGTTCTTATTTCCCAATTTTGTTAGGTGGAGAATTTTTGTCAAAATCGAAATAAATATATTGAGTGGATATGTGTAAATGTATGCCATTTTATTCTTCTCTATATGTGCATTTGTTTCTGTGGCTATTTTCCTTTGTACTCTCTACAGGAATACATACACTAACATTCAACAGCTTCATCTATTTAGTTGGCCCATTCCAAAAAATAGACAGCATTTTTTAAGAATGTTATTTTTTGAACAAGTATGTTTCATGCTGCAGTATCTTGCAGATTGAATAATATTAAGCTGCATTTATCAGTTCCCATTCCAGGAACACTACAACTTAAAAAGCAAAAGGGAAAAATAAAAATAAAGAACTTACAAACACATTCATTCTCCACAAGAATGTGCCTTGAATCACACTGATCACACAATTGTCCTGTTACACCTTGCTTACAAACACACTGCCCAGAAGTATGATCACAGTGGTGATGGAGAGAACCATTTGGGTTGCACTGACATTGCTGACATTTTCCACCTGGTATTCTAGGATCTCCATAGTAACCTGGAGAGCATCTAGAAAGAATCAAGACAAGTTAGCCTTTCTTAAATGTCTAGTAAAAAACAACAACCTTGACATACCTTATCATAAAACCACAATATTGTCTCTATTCTTTCGGGATTTCCAGTCTTTTAGTAATGCACGCTACAAATCTCACAATAGTATGAGACTTAAAACATACAAAATATTTCCCATGTTGAAGGGCATTCTACATTCTATAGACCCAGGATGGTGAACCTATGGTATGTGTGCCACAGGAGCCATTTGTCAGGGCACATGAGGTTCTGCCCAGTCAGCTGGTGCTGGACAGCTGAGTTCAGCCTTTTTTAAAGCCATTTTCTGCCTTCCCCAGGCTCCAGATGCTTTATAGGAGCCTGGGGAGGGTGAAAACACCCCAGGCCCTACAGGGGCTTCAGGAGCTTCCCTGAAGCTTACGGAGCACAAAAAACCAGCCCTATGGGCAAACAGGAAGTTCAGGAACAGACTTCCAGTTTGCTTGTAGGGGCAGTTTAAGCCCTCCGGAGCCTTCAGGGACCTTCAGGAGGCTTCCCTAAAGGCTCCGGAGGACTAAAAACGACCCTATGAGCAAACTGGAAGTCACTTCCGGTTTGCCCGTATGGCTGGTTTTTGCACTCCAGAGTCTTCAGGGAAGCTCCTGAAGCCTCAGGAGGGCCTCTGGAGGAGGGGGGCAGGGGAGACTCCTTTTGCCATCCCCGGACTCCTATAAAGCCTCTGGAGCCTGGGGAGGGCGAAAAAAGCATGCAGAAAGTGGGGTCACACCTGTTATGCATGTATCCATGCTGGAGGGGGTGTTCCACATTGCATTATGGATGCGGCATGCCTGCGCACAACCCCCCCGCGCTTCCCCTTCTTATGGCACGCGAGCAAAAAAAGGTTCGCCATTGCTGCTATAGACCCTGCAAATGAATTCTACAATAAAACAATATAACGGCAACTTATTATCTACAGTACTATTTTCTAATCAGGTAAGACAGTTTTTGCATTCCTTTTGCCTAGTGCTATCTGAATCAACCAAAATTAAGCAATATTAACTCTTCTTATGGTAGGTACATTTGTTGCAGAAGTTGTAATGAGCTGAATACCTTACCTTTCACAATACTGCCCTTCATATCCAGTGACACAAGCATTGCAATGGAAATCCTTTATACCTTTTGCAACACATGTTGGACTAAAGCTTGAAGAACAAAATAATATTATTAATAATAATAACAACAACAATAACAACAACAACAATAATAATAATAATGTTTAGGAAAAACATATTTATCCAAGCTGGTATATAATTTTATTTATTAGATTTGTATTCTTTCATTCACCATAAGAAAGGCTGAGCACTGAAGAACTGAGGCCTTTAACAAGTGCTGGAGAAAACTCCTTTGAGTCCCTTGGACTGCAAGGCAATCAAACTGGTCAGTCCTAGAGGAGATCAACCCTGACTGCTCCTTAGAAGGCCAAATCCTGAAGAAGAAACTCAAATACTTTGGCCACCTAATGAGAAGGAAGGACTCACGGGAGAAGAGCCTAATGCTGGGAACGATCAAGGGCAAAAGAAGAAGGGGACGACAGAGAATGAAGTGACTGGATGGAGTCACTGAATGGACTCCGGGGGATGGTAGAGGACAGGAAGGCCTGGGGGAATGTTGTCCTTGGAGTTGCGATGGGTCAAACACGACCACAACTAACAACAACATTGTTTTGTTCAAGGAATGATTAAGGAAATAGACAGCCCTTGCTCTTCCCATTTTTTTCTGATCACAACCCCGTGAAATAAATTGGGTTGTCAGTGAATGGTTGACCCAAAGTAATCAAATGAGCTCCACCAGATGTGGGTGAACTGGAACCCGACTCTCCCCATTATCACCGCAACATCTTGTACAGCCATAATTAGGTATGTAGGAACATTAAGTCATGTTTCTTTTGATGCCTAAAAAAACCCTACAGTTCCAGTACCTTTCAATTCTACTAAGTATTCAACATTATGCATATGGATTCAGAAAAGTCTTACTGATTTCAATAAGGTTTTTCCCTAAGTAAATAAGATTGTTAATTAGCTATATTAATACATAAATACAATTTTGTTCCTCGTTGCAGTCTTAGTGTAGCATAATACTTTTCCAAGAGTGTTGAACTGTTATGTTTAGTCATTTTGAAAGGCTGATATGATGTAACCACAAGATCAACCACGAGACTATGATAATGTTTATTGAATTATCTGCCTAAAATGAATTACAAATCCCATTTTAGTCAAGGATTTTAAAAAGTAGAATCACATAGAAATATAGCTGCGAACACCAGCTATTGTTGATATAATACTATGTTAAGTATAATAATTATTAAGACAGCCAGGTTAATACTTAGCTACCTTTCAGGACTCATTCTTGGACATGCACATAGTGAACAATCATTGATGGATCCTTTTACTTTGCCGTAATAACCAGGGGCACAAATATTGCAATGATCACCAACTGTATTATCTCTGCAGTCCTAGGAAGCAATAATTGATGAATTTTAAAATTAAAATAATAATAATTAGTTTTCCACTTCATAAATACAGTGCTCTTACTAACTACCTAAAATGTCAAGAGAGAGACATGACAGATAATATATTTATTTCTTTAATTATAAATAAGATTGGTATTTGTAGAAAACCAAACGAGTAAAACTGTAGAAAATTCTTGCCATTTCAATATGGGTAATCCTTGGAGTGGAAGTAATTAGTTCTATTTCTTATTTCAACATTGTCCTAAATTCTTCAAGCCATCTGAGTCATTTCCATCAGTGATTCATTTTTGATGATGTTTCAATTAAAATTGTAAAATGTAAGTGGTTAAGGCCACTATGCTAACCTAAACTACTGCAGCACATGCCACAGAAACAGTTATTTTGAAATTCAGAGCATCTTGAACCATTATGTGCCTCAGTTTAATTTATTCTTTCAATCCCTTGCTCCTTGTACTGGTTTCTTTCAGAGAATAACCTCTTAGACAGTGTCTGTATTGTTTGTTTGTATTAGCTTTGTAAATCCTTTTGTGAACCAGGTAAGATGACTAAAAGTAATCTTACAAAAGAATTACAGGTAGTCCTTGACTTACGACCACAATTGAACTCAAAATTTCTGTTGCTAAGTGAGACATTTGTTATGTGAATTTTGTCCCATTTTGTAACATTTCCTGCCACAGTTGTGAATCACTGCAGTTGTTAAGTTAGTGACAAAGTTATTAACTGATTCTGGCTTCCCCACTTTGCTTGTCAGAAGGTCGCAAAAGTTGATCACATGACCCTGGGACACTGCAAGCATCATAAATATGAACCAGTTGCCAAGAATCTGAATTTTGATCGTGTGATCATGGAGATAACTGCAGTGATCATAAGTGTGAAAATGGTTTTAGTTCACTTTTTTCAGTGCCATTGTAACTGTGACCGGTCACTAAAGAAACTGTTGAGGACTATCTCTAGTCCACGATAATATTGCAAAGTTTGCAGCATTGAATATTATTAGATATATACCATTTTTAACTATCTGAGTATAACAGTTGTTCTTGGAGGGTTTGCATTTCTAATTTTAATCATCTCATTTTCCAGGTCTTTTTTATCTTGAATTATTTCATTTATTTTAAACATTTATATAACTGCCCTTCTTAAAGCAAATTGGCCAGCTCCCAAATATTGATACCAAAAGAATTTATTTGTAGGAGTTTACATACCAAACATTTCCCTGTTTCTGGATCGCAAGCACTGCTGTGATTGTTGCACTGGCAGGGCACACATAGTGAAACTACCGAGAGCAACACTTTTAGGTGTGTGTTTTCATGCCTCTCCCTGTAGTATCCTGGTGCACAGTCCTATACAGAAAAGAGCTTTATTAACATGGCAGACTTCTTTTTAAATAAGGCTTTTAACGTTATGATAAGGTTACCCTAAAATATTTTTCACTATCATACCATACCTGACAGGAGAGCCCTGCATAACCTCCAGGGCACAGGCATTTTTCAATGTGGTAAGCTGGTTCCTTGGCCAAGGGCATGCGATCAGCTTCCACTGCAATTTCCATGGAGACATTTGAGATTCTAAAGGGTGTTCCATAAAAACGAAGTAAAAATGAGACAATCTTCATTTATCAGACAAGAGATAAAAATCTCTTATTATTTCCTACCAATTGAATTGGCTTCTGCAAAAATTTTAGTCAGAGTTATAGGTTACAAAACTAAAAGGTAGAAATAAATGTCAAAACACAAGATTTGGAATCCTGAGGTACTAGCAGGTAATAAAAATTAATAGAGGCTTAAAGAAATGGCCCTCTTGGTTAGACATTTCTGGAGGTTTTCATCCCAAAATATTTAGAAGGACCAGAAGAGCAAGGCTGGCCTGCATAACAAACCCTGTGATAATAATGTTCCTGAATATGATAGTCCTTAGGTGCGCCCATTAAAAGTTTCTCTGAACATGAACTAATATTTTTTCATATGTTACAAAGAATTGCTAAACTGTGTATTGATTCACTTGGGACTGTCCGAATCTGCACTATAAACTTTAATCATGCTGCATTCAGAGTTTCTTAAGAAAAAAATGAGTGGATTTTCAGAAACATTTTTAGAAGCATAACCATCAAAAACAGCACAATATAACTTTTATACCATATTTATATTTACGTGTACTGAACAGTAATATGCGGTGAATTAATAAGATGGCTCCATTATTATTACCCATTATTTTTTAAGCTGCATTTTTAAAATGTTTTTAATAATAACAGTTATTTGTGAACTCTTGTTTATTAACTTCGTTATGCGCCACCTGGTCACTTGTTTTGTGACATGGATGACTATGTGAATCTGATAATAAAATAAATAAAAACCAAAGTTTTAGCACTTTACCTGCTTTGTTGCAATCCTTGACCATATGAAGCCTTGATAAGAATATATTCAATATGGCTCAGAACTGACATGAAGTCAGAATGTGAAACAGATTCATCTGAAACAGCATTAAAGTATTTCCAAGTATTCTGTTAAAGACAAGAAAAAAATAAACATAAATTAATTACAAACTGTTAATAATATGTACTACTTAATGAAATTGCTTTTAGAGTTTTTTTGTGTATCAGTATTTCTCATTTAGTGACCACAATTGGGACTGGCAACTTTGTCAGCAATGTGATTGTCTTTATAATTTTACTTCGGTTTTCTTTTGCTTTACAAATCTGCAAAGGTCATAAATGCAAGCATTGGTTATAAACTTCCTTTTTTATTGCTTTGATAATTGTAAATGGTCACTGAATGAGCATTATCAATATTGCCCTTAACACCTTAGCTGCAAAATTAATTGTATATGAAATGTAAAGTGCTTCTGCATTTAATAAAGCTGATCATAAGAACGAGTCATGACACTTCCCTAATTAAGTCTTCACTGGCTTTACTGAGCCCAGTGGAGTAAAATTAATAACTTAGAGTAACAAACATATAGTAAATTAAGCACATTCTAAATTAGTATGCCACATTTGAAACATATTGAAAGTTATTTTCAGAGACAGATGCACCTGAGAAGGCTCTAAGGAGCAAGGCTAAGGCAAGAAAATCTCTTCAGCTCAAAGCATAGCAGATACCTCCAAGAGTGGTGCATAGTACCTAGCAGAAGAATATTATTTGGTAGATTCAAACCCAGAGTAGTATTATTGCTTATGCAATGACTATGATAATATTTTTGCACTCTTCCAAGTCATAAAATTTACACACTGAAAACCTTATACATTTTATTCTGATATTGCTCAGCAACAAGTCTTTCAGTAATGGTTGTGCAAGAATTTGCAAACCAACTATGACATTGTATTCTGCTTTTGGTTCTGTGTCAGTTTATGTATGTATGTATGTATGTATGTATGTATGTATGTATGTATGTATGTATGTATGTATGTATTATGAATGCATGTATGTGCAGTATTTATATATAACTTCTAATATACATTTATTATTAAAATAATAATAATAATAATAATAATAATTTTATTTATAAACCGCCTCCTCTCCCCGAAGGGACTCGGAGCGGTGCACAGGGAAATTAAAAAACAAGTACAAAATACATAAATAGTTAAAAAAGAATTAAACACATTATCCCTGCGCTAAAAACCCTCTATATAAAAACTAAACTATACCCCCTAAAAACCCAGTTAAAATGGAAGACTAACCTAGGCCGGCCAAGCAGAAAAAGTGTGTTTTTAATTTTTGACGGAAAGAGTGGAGGTCCGTGGTTGTTCTAATTTCGGGGGGAAGGTTGTTCCAGAGGGCTGGGCCCGCCACAGAGAAGGCGCTTCCCCTGGGCGTCGCCCGCTGGCATTGCCTAGTGGACGGCACCCGGAGAAGTCCCTCTCTGTGGGAGCGGATCGGCCGCAGGGATGTATGGGGCAGAATCCGATCCCGCAGATAGCTAGGTCCCGTGCCATGGAGCGCTTTAAAGATGATAACTAACACCTTAATTATTAAAATAATTCTAGAGTGATATAATTTACATCTTGAATAGAATATTAGCTCTTCAAAGTGGGTTTCATTCACAGTTTTATATGTTGCCAATCAATATTTGAAAGAGAATAAGGACATTTTTCTTGGACATAAGATATTTTAACATGTCACATGATGATGTCATACAACTTATGCTATAAAAGATAAATAACCTGAAGAAACATGGTTGGTGATTTTTCAATTTACACACAAAAAAGTAAAGAGCAAACAATGTCTCTTTTCAACTGGGAGCAGAAACTCCAGATACATTTCTACATATATAACCAAAATTTTAATCTCACCTCCATCATTAGTATCTCTTCATTTTGCCTTAATCCGTTTTCTGGAGCAGGAATATCCACGTAGATGACCTGTTTCCTAGGGTGACCTCCCTTAATCAGAACTTGTGGTTCAAGATTTGCAGTTCCAAGACCATCCAGAGCATAAAAAGCTACTGAATATTTCAATTTCCCACCATATGCCATGAGCTGTTATGATAAAAATTATATTGTTAATTTGAGACATTTTTGAAGCATTTTGACTAAAATCTAGATTGGTAGCAGACCATCTTTTTCCTCATGGTCTGCTCCAAAATCTGATCTCCAGAATTATCTCTTTTTCCCTAATATTTTTCATGTATTGACTTCATTTACAAATCAAGCAAGAATTTCTTATTCTACAATATAGTCAATATAGTTGGGTTTTGTTTTTTGCTTTCCATTGTGCATCTGAATCAAGAACTATAATTAATTTATCCTACATCCAGTTTTAAAAAGCCAGTTCAAAATTCTGCAAGCAGCAGAAGAACATAAGAACAGCCTTGCTGGAACAGGCCACAGCCCATCCAGTCCAGCATTCTGTCTCACACAGTGGCTCACCATTTGCTTCAGGGTATTCCCAAGCAGATGTCTTCACCTGCTTATGATTCCCTGCAAATGGCATTGAGACATATCCTGCCTATCTCTCCAACCCAGAGGGTGTCCTTAGGCATCCATAATGATAGCCATTGATGTTGTGTCCTCGACCTGCGACTGGTCTCGAGTTACGACCGGCCGCAGGTCTTCCAGGCTGCCTCTGGGAAGCCATGGAGACAGGATGTAGCAAGCCGGCTAACCAACAGGCGCGCCTGATTGGCTGAGGCGCGCCTGGCGGGAAGCCGGCTCTTGCCGCAGCCTGATTGGCTCCCCCGTTTGACAGCTCCCTATATAAAGAGCTGTCAAACGCGGGAGCCCCTGTATACCGCGCTTTACTTTACTACCTATTTCTTCTGCACTTGCAATAAAGATTCCTGTTAGAGCAAACCTGATGTGGACCCTCTCTTTGACTGAAGTTATAACAATTGATACCCTTGTTCTCCATGAACTCGTCTAATCCTTTCTTAAAGGTGTCAAGGCTGACAGCTGTCACCAATTCTTCTGGCAGGAAGTTCCATAGACCAGTGATCCTCTGGGTGAAAAAGTACTTCCTCTTATTTGTTTGAGGTCTAGCTATCAAATATTATTTTTTTTATTTTATTTTTTATTTTATTAAATTTATACCCCGCCCTTCTCCAAACGGACCCAGGGCGGCGCACAGGGATGTTAAAACACATATAAAACATATAAAATTTTAAAAAACTTATTCTAATAGACCCTGCGCTAAAAACCAAATTTAAAAAACCCAAATTTAAAACTATCTAAGAGTCAGTAATGGGGGTTATGCTAGGCCGGCTAGATGGAATAGGTGTGTCTTCAGACACTTGCGGAAGAGGCGGAGGTCAGAGATGGTGCGGAGTTCAGGGGGTAGGTCGTTCCAAAGGGCAGGGCCCACCACAGAGAAGGCTCTTCCCCTGGGTGTTGCCAGTCGGCATTGTCCAGCCGACGGCACCCTGAGGAGGCCCACTCTGTGGGAGCGTATCGGTCTGAGGGATGTATGGGACAGGAGGCGGTCTCGCATATAACTAGGCCCCGAGCCATGGAGCGCTTTAAAAATGGTCGTTAAAACCTTGAAGCGCACCCGAAAGACCACAGGGAGCCAGTGCAGCTCGCGCAGGATAGGTGTTATGTGGGAGTGTCTAGGCGCTCCCGTAATCACCCGCACGGCTGCGTTCTGGACTAGCTGCAGCTTTCGGGTGCACCTCAAGGGGAGCCCCATGTAGAGAGCATTACAGTAGTCAAGTCGAGAGGTGACGAGTGCTTGAGTGACTGTGCGTAAGGCACCCCGGTCCAGTAAGGGGTGCAATTGGCGCATCAGGCATACCTGATGGAATGCCCCCCTGGCCACGGCTGCCACATGATCTTCCATAGACAGCCGGGAATCCAGGAGGACACCCAAATTGCGCGCCCTCTCCACGGGGGCCGGTGTTTCGCCCACAATGGCCAGAGTTGGAATAATCTGGTTGAACCGGGGCGCCGGAAGCCACAGCCACTCAGTCTTGGACGGGTTGAGCTTGAGTTTGTTGCTACCCATCCAGATCCGTACGGCCTCCAAACACCGGGACATAACCTCGACGGCATCGTTGGGGTGGTCTGGGGTGGATATGTACAATTGAGTATCATCAGCGTACAGATGATATCCCACCCCAAAACCACGGATAATCTCACCCAGCAGCTTCATATATGTGTTGAACAGTAAGGGCGAGAGGACCGACCCCTGAGGAACCCCACATATGAGGGACCTCGAGGCCGACCTCTGCCCCCCTGCCAACACATATTGCGACCGACCAGAGAGGTAGGATGAGAACCACCGCAGAACGGTGCCTCCCAGCCCCAACCTCCCCAGTCGGTGCAATAGGATACCATGGTCGATGGTATCAAAAGCCGCTGAGAGGTCTAATAGGACTAGGATAGAGGAATATCCTCTATCCCGCGCCCTCCAGAGATCATCAACCAACGCGACCAATGCCGTCTCGGTGCTGTGCCCGGGTCGGAAGCCGGACTGGCGGGGGTCTAGATAATCAACTTCCTCCAAGTGTCGTGGAAACTGTTGAGCCACCACACTCTCAACAACCTTCACTAAAAAGTGGAGGTTGGAGACGGGACGATAGTTCTCTAATAATGCTGGATCCAGGGACGGCTTCTTGAGGAGGGGCCTCACCACCGCCTCTTTCAGGACGGCAGGCAAGGACCCCTCACTCAAAGATGCGTTGACAATGCCCTGGAGCCAGCCTCGTGTCGTCTCCCAGGATGCCAGTACAAGCCAGGAGGGACACGGGTCCAATAAACATGTGGTAGCCCTAAGTCTCTTTGACAACTTGTCCATATCCTCGGTGGTAACAAAATCAAACTCCTCCCAGGATGGTGTCACAAGAACAGCCTCGGCCTGCTCGACTGGACCACTGTCGATGGAGGGTAGCTCATTCCGAATCCGAGTGATTTTCTCCTGCAGATAAATCCCAAATTCCTCTGCTCGACCCTGTAAAGGGGCTTCCCGTGGCCTCTGTTGAAGGAGGGAGCGGGTCACCCCAAACAGGGCGGCAGGGCGGTTATCTGCGGATGAAATAAGAGTGGCACAATACTCACGTTTGGCCACTCTTATCGCCACTAAGTAAGTCCTAATATGGTCTCTCACTAGTGTTCGGTTGGCTTCGGAGTGAGAAGATCTCCATCTGCTCTCTAGGCGTCTCTTGTGGCGCTTCATCTCCCTAAGCCCTTCGGTAAACCAAGGAGCCCAGGTGGTTCGTCGCCGCAAGAGAGGCCGCAAGGGCGCAACTCGGTCCAAGGCCCCCGTGGCCGCACTTAACCATGCAGCCACTAGGTCCTCAGTCGAGTCGCGGGGCAAGTCCACAGGAATTGGCCCAAGCTCCCTCTGGAACCTTATCGGGTCCATCAGGAGCCTGGGGCGGAACCATATAGGAATGTCCGGTTCCGCCTCCCCGCAGTGAGGTGCAGCGATCGGAAAGTCGAGCCGAAGGAGAGCGTGATCTGTCCATGACAGGGGTGTGATGACTAAATCCCCTATTCCCAGATCACTACTCCACTGTCCCGAGACGAAGATGAGATCCAGGGTGTGTCCGCCCTCGTGAGTAGGGCCTAAAACTACCTGGGTCAGGTCCATGGCTGTCATGGAAGCCATGAACTCCCGAGCTGCACCAGAGGTTTCGCCTGCCGATGGCAGGTTAAAGTCCCCCATGGAGCCAGGTATACAACTAACACGCCCAACTGCCTCCCTAGGCCCCACTTCACAAGGAGGGACTCGCACCCGGTCGTCTGAGGGATCGTGGTCTCCTTTGGCTCAAGACCTTCCCTAACCATAATCGCCACCCCCCCACCCCTCCCTAGGGCCCTAGGCTGATGAAAGGCTCGGTATCCTGGTGGGCACATTTCTATGAGGGGATGTCCTCCCTCGTGGCCCAACCAGGTTTCCGTAATGCCTACCAGGTCCGGGTCCCCCTCTGACACAAGGTCATGGATGAGGGGGGCTTTTTGTACCACGGACCTGGCGTTGCATAGCATCAGCCTAGGGCCCCGGGTCTGTGGTTCTTGCCCACCTAGTCTGCGATGGGGACAGGGGGAGTTGGAGCGCGTGACCACCCTTCCCACCGCCCCTGCCCCTCCCCAAGACCGTATTGATGGAAAATACCCCAGTGGAAATGACCCCCCCTCCCCCCTCCTCCGTTACTCTACTTCTGCTTCCTGCCGGCCCTTTTTGGCATACCCCCACCTGACTCTCCCTCCCCCCCTCCCTGGAACCCCCTAAAAGTCGAATAAAATGTTTAAATAAAAAACCCCTTAGTCTGCGCTTCGCCCACCTCTCAGGAGCAATCAGTCCATCCTCGAGGTGGGCCCGTGTTAGATAAGGGGGCCAGGCCTGCGAGAGGGGAGACTCCCGCAGGCAAAGGAGATCACACCTAGAATACATTTGGAACCCCCGATGGTCGTCTAGGTCCGGGGAGATAATAGCAAGTCCGCTAAGAGTCAAGAGGAGCAGCAATAAAGTGACAGGTGAATAAAGTGCAATAGATGACCTTAAGGGGGGGGGCAGGAGGGAAAAAGTCAGTTGGTCTTAGTCTATCAGTCTAGGGGTCCTGCATACGGGCAGATCGACGGTTAGTCCCTGTACAAACCCCAGCCGACTGTTCTTCTCGGCCACACAGGCCCAAGTCCGCACCTAGTGCCACACAACTAGTTGGTCTGTCGTGTGGCCTGATGAAAGATGCTGCCATGTGCCGGCCCGGCTCACTTCCTCCTGTCCAAGGCACTCACTTTGGATCTTCCTGAGCCCTTCTGCGCCATTGTTCCACCGTTTCCGACCTGGCTGCTTGGCTTCTCTCAGTCCATTCTCCTTCTTCTACACATTCTCAATCTCCTTCTTCTTCTTTCTTTTCTCCTCCATCTCCAACTCCTTCCATCTCCATCGTCAATCCATCTCCCTTCCATCACCATTTCATCTCCAATCCATCTCTCCATCTCTCCTCCATCTCCAATCCATCTCCAGTCCATCTCCTCCTCATTCTCTCCTTCCCTCTTTCTCTCCTCCTCTCTCCTCTCTTCATATCACTCTCTTCCAATCTCTCCTCTCGCAAGCTTCTTCCATTTCTCCATACCAGCTCCACCTCCCGTCCGTCGACTCCAGCCATCCAACCTTCCATCCACAGCTTCCGCAGCTCCCGCAGCACTCTCCCCTCCTCTCCTGGGCCGGTCGGTAAGATCACACTCGGGTCGGATCGTAATAAAATCCTCCCGGCACGGCTCGGTCCGGCCCTTCAGATGTTCCAGCCGGACCCTCTAGTTCTTCCGCGTCCCGGCTTCGCCCCCCAACGCCAGGATACGCCGGGACGCTCTAGGCCGGGGCGTTCTAGGCCGCAGGGCCGACTCTGGCCGCGTCCCTCGCTCCCAGCGTCTCCACTCTCTCCCGTCACAGCCCAGGCTCGCCCTCTAAATCCGGGCGGCTCGGCGTGACGGCCAGTGGGTCAGCTTGCATAGCCAGCCCTCCACGATGGGCAATGAGGGCTGGCAACGTCCCTCCGGAGGCAAAACGACCCCCGGGCCTCCTCCTGATCAAGGCGCGATCGCCATTTTTCGCGCGTGCGCAGACATTATAGCTATACATATATTATGTGGTCTCAAAAAACAAAGATATATAAAATTTTGATAGTTTTTCTGTGAACGTACAGTGAACCTATATGAATGAAAGTATTACATGAAATACAAAGTGAATTCTCTTCAGAATTTTTAGATATTTAATGTTCAGACTTATCTGCAGAAAGGACAGAAAAATAAACATTTACCTGCTTTCCCTGGAACTGATCTGGTAATTTCCAGTAAAAGGGTTCTGCATTCAAGTGTTGGCGGACTGTTGCTGCGTCCATTACTATGTCCGGAAATTGGGAAAATATACCTTCACTTGTTCCAGTAAAGTTACTGAGAGAAACCACGTATAATAGTTCCTGCTCTGGAGTCAGTGTTACCTGCAATACAAAGCCAACCAGTTATCCATTTTCATAAAATGAACTACATGGTCTCAGACTAAGAAAGATTTCACATGCTTCCTGAAGACAACTAACAAATCACCCATCCTTTGAAATTTGGGAGCAGTTTTGTTAATGCACTTTATATTTTGTATTAGTATAAAGCTGTTTCTACGTTGAGTGCACAATATTCTTTCATCTTTTATATTTTTCTCCTTCTAGCTCTAGCTATATAAACCAGCTGAAGGTAAGGATGAAGAAAAAGAAAGCAAAAAGAAACAAAACTGTATTCCTTAGACATAATGCAGTGGTTGGGTTTGAAGAATACATAGAGAATCCTACAGTGAAGACAATACAAAACAATATAAACTTGCCTGCAAATGGAATGCATTTAAATAAGTGTAGTTGAGTTATTTACGATTTGTATTGAATTTTCAATCAACCAGGACAGCTTGCAACAAATTTTAAGAAACTTAAACTAATTTGGAGTTGGATATGTCTAAATCAATAAAATAGAATAAAATAATTAAATTCTTGAAAGCAGCAAAATTCTAAACACAATACTAGGAAACATTACACCTCTTCCAAACATTCTGGTCAGTGGTGGGATTCAAAAAATTTCACTACCGGTTCTGTGGGCATGGCTTGGTGAGCATGGCTGGTGGGCATGGCAGGGGAAGGATACTGTAAAATCTCCATTCCCTCCCAATCAGCTGGGACTCGGGAGGCAGAGAATTGATGGGGGCGGGGCCAGTCAGAGGTGGGATTTACTGGTTCTCCAAACTACTCAAAATTTCCACTACCGGTTCTCCAGAATTGGTCAGAACCTGCTGAACACCACCTCTGATTCTGGTGTCTTCCCATCCTAGCTGCAGTTCAAGTGGTTTACAAGAAGAGGTGTGATCACGTGAGGAAGAAATTGGAATAGCAAGAAAAGACAACTAGTACACTTTACTAACCGGAACTCGCACATAACCTTCTACTTCTGCACAGAGTTCTGTCATTCCAGAACAGAAGCAAGGGGTGCATCCCAAAGGATTTACAGCATGTAGAGCAAAGGTCCCGCTTTTGCATTCATTGCAGTGCAATCCAAACACATTTTCCTGAAATGAGATCATGATTAGCATCAGACAATAATGATATTTTGTATATTTTGTAGCCTTAATAGTATGTGGACAATAGATATATAGTATGTATAATTCTATAAGATGCAGATAGGAGCTTGCAATTATTCCCTATGTATTAGCTCTAGTGAACTCATTTTTCCATGAGGACTCTGCTTCACTTTAAAAGAATGCCGAACTTCTGTGATCATGCTAAATATATTTATGGCTCAGTTCAGGTGTATCTAAACTGGAAAAAAGCTTTTTAACCTGCAAATCTAAGGCTTGAAAGAGATTTAGAATATCTATTTCTTCAATTTTATATTCTCTTAATTCCTTAGCAGGCCTCTTAAGAGAAATACTTAGGGTGAAACTGACAGTGGTGCCATTGGTTTCCTCTTCTCTTTCACCAGAATTGTAGCATGAGGTTGTTTGGGGTAAGTTTTTCATTTTTTAAATTCCCTTTTTGATATAATGGCAAAATGAATAGGGAATTTTTGTTTTTTGCAGAAGTACCTTTACAATACTTCCCAATTCCCCCTGCTTCAAAAGATTACCAAAAGTTTCTTTAGACTTTATCTTTCTTTCTTTTGTACAGTATACAACCATGATTAAAAACATTAAGAGCCATGATGGGGCAGTGACGGTAGGCTATGTCTGCTGACTGCTGACCGCCCACTGTTCGGCAGTTCAATTCTCAACGGCTGAAGGTTTACTCAGCCTTCCATCTTTCCAAGGTCAGTAAAATGAGGACTCAGATTGTTGGGGGCAAGAGGCTGACTCTGTGAGCCGCTTAGATAGGGCTATAAAGCACTGTAAAGTGATACATAAGTCTAAGTTGCTATTGCTATTACAAAAATCCTAATAGGCCAATACTTTATCTTATTATACTATACCTTGCAAACACACACACCCGTTTCCTCTTCACAGCTGCAGATTCCTTGATTGCACATCTCTGCTTTACTCCCATGCACATCACAGTCACACGGAATACAATCAGGATAGTCCCTGTAACCCAAAGCACAATGGGAACACCTGTTCCCTCCATATCCTTGCTTACATTGACACTGAGAAGTCAGCTGGTCACACTGGAGACTGAGGGAACCTAAATGACTACAATTGCACGCCTGGGGAAAAAAGAGATAAAATCCTGTAATTTGAAAAAGCCATGTTCACAAATTACTTTTAGCAGTCATTAAAAAGTCACCAGTATTGTTTTCTTTGCCAAGACTATTTGTTTGTTTTGCTATAAGAGAAACAATCTCTAAAAATATAATTAGAACTCATTTTAAAAGTTGGCTCAAATTAATTTACAAATATACCTTTGTATAGTGATTTTAGGGTGCAATACAGTTGACTGTAATGAAATCAGTCAACTGAAATAGGAAGAGGGAAAATATAGTTTCTTGAAGTGCTCCATCTAGAAAAATTCCCTAGGTTTTAAAATTGTGAATCTAGGACGGAATTGGGCAAGTTCAGAAAGTTTCATGAAACATCAAAACATTGTTGTTGCTCTAAATTATTTATTAAATTATTGTAATTGTATTATGGTTAAAATTGCTAAATAAATTGCTGGCTTATACAATATTTTCAATGCTGGTTTTAAATAAGAACCTATAGTGTATTACAAAAACGTAATATACTACACAATGTGAAAAAATGAACTAGGAATCAAATTTTTCTATACAGTCTTTTTTTATAGGTAACAGTGCAAAAGATTGATAGCAAGATTTCTTACAGTTCAACTAGAATATTAGAGAATAATTTAGAACTTCAGTAATTCAGATATTTACATTTGCATTGTCTAAATGTTGGATTAGCAAAAATAAAATTTTGTATTGAACATTTGTACTATGGTACAAGAGGGATTTTCTGTTACAGTCCTTCTGAGAAATCTTATGTTAATTTTCTTTTATCAGGCAAGAAAAGCTTTATTACTCATAATGTAGCAACATTTGTATAGCAGATATGTATATGCCCAATTGATCTACAAGAGTCATATCTTTGTATTTGCTCCGACTATCTTTGATCATGTATAAATGATCACCTAAAACGTATTAATATTTTAGAGTTTTTGTAAAACATAAGTTATTGTAAAACATTTTTCTACATCCTGAACTTAATGCACTGTAGATTGATTTTCTATTTTTAGAATTCATTTATAATTTTAATATTTTTTCTTAACCTTAAGAATTAGTTTTAGGTGTAGCCTTCGTGCTCCATTATTTTACTTATACCCAAGTATTTTGTGGCTTGTATGATAGATTTTATCTTGGTTTAACCTGCTCATCCATCCATCAGTCCATCCATCCATCCATCTATCATCTAACTACCCATTTAGATTCATTTGAAAAAAGAGGAAGCTTCTCTGAAATAACACAGAGTGGAAAGAAATATAATATGTATATTTTTATATAAAATAATTCATCAAATTCTTAATTTCCTTTTTTAACATATTACAACAAGCACATTACCTTGCATCCCTTTTCTGTATCATGACCCCAGAAATTTTCTTCACAAAGTTCACATTTTTCTCCTGTTGTATAAGGAGCACAAATGCATTGTCCCGAATCTTTATCACATGTATTGTGAGTATGAGCACAATCACAAGCTGCAATTAGGGCAGGACAGAAACAAATAAATTAGAAGAATTATTAGTTCATTTTTTTAAAAAATCTAGGATTTAAGAATTCTGAAAATCAATGCCTTGTGGAAATCCTAACATTTATTTTTCAATTTTTATTAAAAAGAAATTTCTCCCATCCGCTACTGTGCCTATATCAAATAAATGTTTTGCGGGTAAATGTTTTTTCTTTTATTATCTAATTTTTTTCAACCGGATTCACCATTAAAATGGACAGCCCCCTAATATGAAAGAGAAAGAGAGGGAGGCAGAGAAACTCAGTTTGGTATAGTTTGGTGCTGGCCTAGAAACTAGGAGACCATGAGTTCTAGTCTCGCCTTAGACATGAAAACCAGCTGGGCGGCTCTCTCTCTCAGGCCAAACCACCTCACAAAGTTGTTGTCATGGTGAAACTAGGAGGAAGAAAAGTGTTACGTATGTACACTGCTTTGAGTTACTTGAAGAGTAATAAAGGCAGGATAAAAATCTAATAAATAAGTATAAAATAACTATATTGTAGCTATCCGTGGTGACTAATCTTAGATAGTTTTTAAATGGGGGATTTTAAATTGGTTTTAGCACAGGTTTCATTATTTAATAGATTTTAAATTATATGTTTTTGTACTATTTTGTATGTTGTTTTTAAATTCCTGTGCGCTGCCATGGGTCCTTTTGGAGAAGGGCGGAATATAAATTGAATAAAATAAAAATAAATAAAATAAAATCGCAGGATCTAAAAACAGGCTAGATAGCACAATTCTCCATGTTACAGTGACAACATGAATATCTTCAAAGGCATTTTATATCACTTTGATATCCTTGTTTGTACCTCCTGGGCAATGAGCTGTTTTCACTTTTAGAACAATTTGGAAGCTCTGCTAATGCAAGCTCTGCTAATGAGCTAAAACTTACGTTTGCAACCACCCTCCTGAAATGCATAAAACCCTGGAGCACAATTATCACACTTGTCTCCAGCCACTCCTAGTGCACAGCGACACTGTCCTTCTTCATTACAATCTTCTTCAGCTGAGCCAATTTTACTGCAATGGCAGGGAAGGCAACTAGCTGTAGTGCTAAGGCCATAATAACCAAACTGTAAGAAAGAAAAGAAAAGTATTTGGGCACTTTTAAAACCATCCTCTTCTAATACCACATTTTCTACAGACTCTTGCTGTTCTCTTTAGAAGCACATTAGAAAGGAGTGTTTTCCCTCTCTACTTTTTACAGCACAGAAAAATGTAAAATAAAAAGCATTTGGGTACTTCTAAAAGTAATGCCCTCGGATTCTTCTAAAAAAAAGAACAATGAAACATTTTAACAGTCAACCATCTACTAATATATGTCAAAATGTAGAAATACATTAAGATCAGGTTGATTAGACAAAACCAATTAAATGCTAATGTCATACATTTAATATTTTAAGGGAAGGTACAATCTTTTACTAGCATATAAACAGCTCCTAAATGCTTTGAATATTTTGATAGCTAGGTGTTGAAAACATGAAACTACTTTCAAAGGTGTATTTAAGATTGGTAAGATAAAAAGCTTATTTAATTCCTAATTAATGCCAGATCCTCTGGCTGTACAATTTTAGCCTTTATATTTTTAATGCATGGTCAATTCTAAAATGTGACAAGAGGATAGGACACTATGATAATAAAGAGTTTGATGGCACCAATTCAAGTATGCCTTTCTGGAGGTGAGCAGGACATCTGTTTCTATTTTTCTCTTTTTCATTTCCTTATTGTAAATTAATATGAAAAAAACTTAAAGTTTAATGGTAAAGCAATATTTCGATTATCTGAAGCTTTATCTCTAGTCAACAGTTTTGTTGCATTCACACAGACAATATAACTATCATTTTAAATGTCATTTTTTAAAAATCAATTTTATTTATAAAACTGGTTTCAGATTTCCTTGGAGGCTGGGAAATATGTTTTTGCCACTTCCCAGCATTCCTGCCTTGCAGATGCAAGCTGTATTTGGAATAAAGAAAAGAAAGACAGATGTAAATTATGTAGGGTGATGAGAAGGCTCTACTCCCCAAGATATCTGGAACTAAAATTAGGCCAGTCTGTTATGATCTCTCGGTGGGCAGTATGACTTTAAGCAAAAAAGAATAAAATCCCTTTTGGGTGTATCATTCCGTTGTATTTAAGTACAATGACAATAAAGATGATACTTATACTTATCATCTTAATTTGATTTTACCTTTCAGTTACTATGAATTACATCTAGATCATTTCACCATTACGCTGAAATTTAAATATATGTGTATATATGTACATTGTTAGATCTTTTGTACAAACAATTTGTAAAAACATGATGTGTTAGTAACATAATTGTTGGAGGTTTTTTTACCACGCATTTATCACATCTCTTTCCGACTACATTGGCTTTGCATTGGCAGAGGCCAGTTTCATGATGACAGATGTTGAAAACCGAGCCATTTATGTCACATTCACAAGCTTAGAAAACAAACAAAGAGAAAAGTGATTATTATTGTGACAAAATACATAATAGTAACTATAATATACTCCCCGCCCAAATAAAATGCAGAATTCAATTTCTTACTTTTCTATAGTTTGGGCATTATTATTTTAAATTTATATCTTTGGAAAAAGAAATTAATGTTGCAATTCAAGGAACTCCAACTGTATTTCTACTTGAAGGGGAGTTCCCTGATTTTATTAATGCGTACCATATTTTTCGGAGTATAAGACCTTACCTTTTTCCCTCAAAAAAGAGGATGAAAATCTGGGTGCGTCTTATACACTGGATATAGCATTTTTTGGCCTCCTGAAACCCCGCCACCTTTGAAAAAATGACCATGCATAGCCATTAGGAGGCTTCCAGAGTGCTCCTGGAGATTGGGGAGGACAAAAATGAGCAAAAAAGAGCCATATTTTGTTCGTTTTTGCCCTCCCCCAGCCCCCAGGAGCACTCTATAAGCCTCCTAAAGGCTATCATGCCCTTTTCTTCACCAAAAAACAAGCCCATTTTTTGGCCCGTTTTGGGAGATCTGCAAAGTGCAAAAACTTTTTTTTAATTTGCCTCTTCAAAATCTTGATGCTTCTAATATTCCGAAAAATACAATAAAATGTGTTTATGATAGCCTCACAATCTTGGGGTGGGGAAGAGCTCAAATGCAGAAAAAGGATACACATTGTTGATTGGTCATTTTTGACAAGATGCTGAAAATAAATACTGTACTGAAAATCATCACACATTTTAAAATTATAAATACATATTTTTTCACTCTAATCTTACGATCAACAATTGTAAGCAATTTCCTTGTAAAACAAAATGGTTTGGCAAAGTCTATGAAAAGTTCATCAGTTCGAAACAAGGTGTGATACCCCCAGTGAAAGTGTTTAGTATCAGGGGGTCCATCTGGTCAACATGGCTGTATTCAACTAAGAAATACTTCATGTTTAATTGAACACGAGGAACTCACCATAACAATGTTTGCTGGTCACTGCATCCCCATAATAGCCATCAGCACACCTTTCACAGTGACGTCCCACAGTATTTCCAATGCATTTCAAACACTCCCCTGTAACTGAATGACAGTGGCCATCTTCCAATGGGTTTACATTGCCATTGCAATCACAAGGAATACATGGTTTTCTTGGCACAAAAGGATTGCCATAATATCCATTTGTACATCTGCACATAAGATAGGACAATCGCATCAGAGTAGAAGCTTGTTTGTTTATAATGCCACCCATCTTACTGATACAATGAATCTGTTTAGATCATGGGTGTCAAACTCAAGGCTTAGTTGAGTGCTTAGTATTTAGATCAGGCCCACGGGGCCAGTCTGGAAATGGAAAAGGACCGGCCCACTGTGCCTCCGCTAGCAAAAAAAAGGGGTAAGGGCGGGGTGCATGTGCAACCCCCCCCCCCCATAACAGCTTTTGGACTCGTGAATGTTCCAGAAGCCCATCCAAGCCCAAAAAAGGGCCTCCAAAGTCATCCAGGCTCAAAACAGGGCCTCCAGAGTGGCCCAGGAAGCCTTCTAGGTCCAAAATGGGGCCTCGGGAGTGCATAAGTCATTTTTTTCAGGCTATTGTAACTTCACTAAATGGTCACTAAATGAACTGTTGTAAGTTGAGGACAACATGTACTTGATAACAGGACTCCCAAAAGTATTGGATATGAATAGTGAAGAGTTCACAAGAACTAATATGGCCATAATAAAGATAAATATTGTCATCTTCCAAATGCATTTCTGTCATGTAACCTCTATCAGCGTTACAATAAAAATGCATTTCAAAAATGATTTTTAAAATAGGATAGAAATAAAGCTATATTTATGTTTAATTATATTTAATAAACAACAATTTCGCTACTCCATACCTTTCGCATCTGTCTCCTGCATAACCTGGAGCACATTTATCACAGACAACTTCACCTCTGCTATCCAAATTACAAGTAGGACTGAAACTAAAAATAAACAACTTAAGAATTGTGATATAGATTATATAAAGTTAATACATCAAATACATGCACAGTTCATGACTGCACAATGTAGTAATTAGTGGACACAGGAAAATACAAGCAGTGTATATGTGCCTATTCAAAATCAAGCCACACTCATTACTGTTTCAAATTGTGTTACACCTATGTAAGTACATACACAATTTCATTCTTAGCTATCTGCATAAACAGCTTTATAGTATCTGAAAGATTCAGTACTTAGAAGAGAAAACCTTTAAAATCCTTTAAAAGATAAACCTCTCCAGAATGCTTGAAACAATTTACTGGACTGCTACCAATCACTTGCCAAGACTCAGCTTAAATTACTATTATTTTATATAAATAGCAAAATGCTAGCAGGTTTTTTAAAAAATGAGCAGCACACAATATTACTTTTCAAGACGGCTGGATTTTAACTTTAAAAAAGCTGAGAAAAACAAAACCTCTCCATTTGGGCCAACAAGAGTGATCATTTCAGAAGAATGAAGTGGAATTTTTGTCTTGACTTTTCCTCTCCCAATTCTGATTCTCCTCCCTCCGCTTCCTTGTCCCTTAGTGGCCCTGCTTGTCTGAAATTGCTGGAGTTTTCATATATCATTTCCAATAAGCGGTTTACTTGTTAGTAGCACTTCTCAGTGGACAGGCACATGGCTGGCAATCCTCTGTGGTTCCCCTGGAAGGCATTCCGTAGAATCCTGGCAAACACTGCTCACAAGATCGCCCTGTGGTATTATGCTCACAAGCCTATAAACACACAAGCAGTCTTTTGATACTTAATTTGGATGGAATTTTAGTCCCAGAGGGAGCTCAGTATGAAATAGCATGCAGATTTAGCATTCAAAGAACAAACACAAAGAAACAGGGATGCCAGTGGCAAAAAACTTTTGTAAACTCACAGTAACAACTTATGCATGTGCCCTTTACCAGAACTGATATGCACATTTGATTTCATAAATTAGCTGTGTTACATTGATGGGTAATGAAAGCAAATTAAATGTATTATAATTTGGCAATCATACAATTCATTCAGATGTTTTTACTCCGTTCTTAAAGAAATAATGCATAAGAAAATATTATCTGGAATTAATGTCCACGATGTTGTTGTTTTTTAATACTAACTTAATTACCAGTTAGGAGCCACCCAGAAGAGTCACTTTGATGAGCTGGTCGGCCATAAAAATAAAATAATGTAGTAAAATAAAATGCTCCAGTATTTTTCCATCCAGATCTATAGGAATTTGGCCATTGACTTGAATGGAAAAAAGCTGTAGCTTGCATGGATTTCCTTATAAAATATGTTTTACATTAGTTATAACTAAAGACAGACTTCAAAGGTACTTTAATGTGCACAAAGAGTAGGCTTTAAAGGTAACAGAAATGGTTAGGAAAATGTGTATCCTTCCTTGTTTGAGGCATGTTTAAAAATTCAACATTTTACAAACCAGGAATGGTAGAAGCAGGACACAAACTTACAATACAAACACCATGACTATCACATTCCGTTGCATGACCATTGCAATTACACGGCAGGCAAATCCCTCCAAAAAGTATTGCATCCACTCGATAGTACCCAGGAACACAGGACTAAAAATAGTATAAAAAAAGAAATTGCAACAAGCATATTAATTATCATAAATCTGACCTTATGAAGTCAGTAATGTGATATTTTGAAAACCCATTAAACCAAATCAAATGATCTTTACAATTTGGGATCTATAGGGCTTTTTCAGGAAATTTAGTAAAAGCCTGATTACAGATTTTTCTCTATGACACAATAATTTCAAAAGTCAGCTAAACTCTCTGAATTCTTTCTTATAGGATATAAAAGAAAATATTTTCTAAATATATTAATGTCCTTATGAGTTTCATTAATAAATAATAAATTAATAACAGTTTTCACAATAGAAAGAATAGCAATTATATGATTTTAATTTTAGATCTAGCTACAGTACAGGGAAAATAAACTCTTACCAGGTTCCTTAAAAATGTAAGAGAGAGGTTATGTTATTCACAAAGTGGAAAATATGTGAAGTTGTTTTAGACAGAATATGAAATGGTATTTTGGCACTGCATTTTTCAAAACTACAGATCACAAGGAAGTTTGTATGAGGACTGTAATTATTGTAAACTTCTAATAAATTTATATAGATTAGGGATGTGACATAAAACCAAATTTGAAGGGGAAAAGGTGACGGTATGTACTTTGGTGCCCATGAAATGCTTTAAAAGTCATATTTCTCCCTTTGGATCAAACTGCACTGTCCTAATATGCATGATAAGTGGCTATGTTAGAGTCAGTTATTAGAATTACCTTAAAAGCCAGTTTGGTGCAGTAGTTAAGATGCTACCCTGGAAACTAGAAAACTGTGAGTTATAATCCCAATTTAGGCATGAAAGCTGACTGGCTAACTTTGGGTCAGCCATTTCTTCTCAGCCCAACCCACCTCACAGGATTATTGGGGAAAATAGGGAAAAGTAACACTGTCTTGAGTCGTATGTAAAAATAATAAAAGAGAGAAATCAATCAATCAATTTTTGGAAGTCTTAATCCAAAGGACATCTTTAAAGTAGATATCTTTATGGTAGATCTCCAACAATTTTGAAATTTCCTGAAAGAAGTAAATAACTGCACATCATTGTACCATTTTGGCAAAGCTGGCAAGTAACATTGTATTCTAATCTATTTAATTCTGATCAGATTTATTAAATATTGCCTTTAAACTCATTTATTGGGGGTGGGGTTGTTTTGGTTTTACTGATCAGTGGCCACTGACCGTGCTTGATGATTTTTACTTCTTACTACTTGATTGCATGCTGATGTTTTTCAGTTGTATTTCTATATATGGGTTCAATGATATTGATCATGTGACCCCTTTGGAAAACCCATTTTTAAAATAAATCAATATTATTACATAACAAATAAATAAACAAAATATTGCAATTACTTCACAAGATATTCCGGAGTAACCCTGTGGACATTCACAATATTCTACATGTACAGCTGAAGACAGATCTATGAGATTAGCATTTGCTGTATCCAAAGTTACAGAGTCCAACCTGTAATAACATAAAAACTGAAAATCAGTGTAAACAATGTATTGGTTTTTTTCATTGTGTAAAATAATGCATATCCACAAAATACATAAAGGTACAGGTAACACTTTGCATTCTTTCTTCTTCTGAATGTGTATTTCCACATAAGATACATTTTGCAATCTATTATACGTTCAGTAGTCTATATAAATAAAAATGTAAAATAGTTTGTACGAATCCACTAATCTCAAAAACTACTGGACCGATTTACACCAAACTTTCACACAATGTTGACAAGGACTTCTGATAATAGAATACCAAATCATTTTGTGCCTAGCACACGTGTATCGTGTGCAAGTCACGCACAAGTAAAAGTTACTCACTGAAAACGGTTTAAGCTCCGTGTAACTCCTCCCATCCGGCTGATACGTCATGGACACGTAACGGCAGAAAACCGCCTTGAAGGAACGTTGCCAGGGGCAACATGGAAAGCAACGCATTCACCTCCCTGTCTGCCTGCAGCCGCTCTCTTCCACACACACGCATGCGCACGCACGCAGGGCCACAAGATCAGAAGTATCCGAGCCCCGTGTGGTAGTCGCCTGGCGGGCATGTCGGGTGGGGCAGCCGGGCGCGTCTCCACCAGCTCTCTCCGATTGCCACCGAGGTGCACTTTCCGGAGCCGTTGGAGAGATCTGGTGGGGGCATGGCCGGCTGTCCTGCCTGGTGCGCCTGCATGGCACGGGGCTGGTGGGGGTGGGCATGCGGTGCCCGGACAGCCACGCTCACTGCGGAAGGAGGCAGCCCTAGCCTCCCAAGCCCGGCATGCCGGCCTTTTGCTGCTTGCGGGGGGGAGAGACTGATACACAGAGAGACAGAGACAGAGAGGAAGGGAGAGACAAACAGAGAGATAATGAATGAGAGAGATCGACAGGCACACACACAGTGACAGAGAGAAAGGGAGGGGAGAGAGACAGACACACAGAGAGAATGAGTGAGGGAAAGATAGACATGCAATCATACGCAAACAGAGTGACAGAGATGGGGAGGAAGGAGAGAGAGACAGAGAGAATGACAGAGAAAGACAGAGAAGGAGGGAGGAACAGAGGGACAAAGAGACTAATGACTTTGCCCACCACTGTGTTAGGCACAAGGGAGGGAGGAAGGGAGGGGGGGCCTGGAGGGGGTTGACTGAGGGGGGGTGGTCTGGGGAGGGGAGGGCTATTTATTTAGGTAGAGGAATATAGAGATAGGAAGAAATACAGTAGGTACTTAGGTAAGTAGAGGGATAAACGAGAGGGATGAATACAGCAGGTAGGTAGGTAGGTACAGGTATATAGAGATAAATACAATAGGTAGGTAGGTAGAGGGAGAGAGGGAAGAATACAGTAGGTAGGTAGGTAGGTAGGTAGGTAGGTAGGTGGATACAGAGAGAGGGGGAAATATGGTAGGTAGGTAGGTAGGTAGGTAGAGGGATAGAGGGGAGAAATACAGTAGGTAGGTAGGTAGAGGGATAGATAGTGGGAGAAATACAGTAGGTAGGTAGGTAGAGGGATAGATAGAGGGAGAAATACAGTAGGTAGGTAGATAAATAGAGGGATAGATAGAGAGTAAGAAATACAGTAGGCAGATAGGTAGGCAGGTACAGGGATAGATAGGGAGAAATACAATAGGTAGGTAGGGGGATAGATAGGGAGAAACACAGTAGGTAGGTAGGTAGATAGAGGGATAGATAGGGAGAAATACAATAGGTAGGTAGGTAGAGGGATAGATAGGGAGAAATACAATAGGTAGGTCGGTAGATAGAGGGATAGAGAGGGAGAAATACAGTAGGTAGGTAGGTTGGGGGTTACATGGTGGTTGTGTGTATGTGTGCAGGTGTAGATATACACACAGATTGGTTGGCCATTTAACCAGACTGGGCCACAGCAACGCGTGGCCGGGTATAGCTAGTTCTAAATAAAATCCAATTGTAATCAGTATGAGCTTTACAACATTTGTAATACAGCCAGGATTCTGGCAAATATGGGTAATGGATAATACAGGAAATTGCAATTTCAGGTCAAATTATTTGTTTGTTATTCTTTTAAATTCCCTACCACTTAATCCTATTTAACTACAAAAAATGGGGAACCTTATATTATCCCATGGAAAATTAGGTCTTTGCCCAAACTTTTGAATATTTTAATAAAAGAGCACATTAAATCCTCTTGAGAGTCTTTTGTTATTCTTTTGGTATGGCTTAAGTATATGTATTTTAAACAGATCTTTACATTACCTATATACAGATTTTTCTGCGGTGTTGTAACTGGCCCTAAGTAGAATACGGGTCACATTAACTAAAACAGTCATCAGGGTGTCACGATCTATTGACTTCTTCGTATTAAAATCAACAAAGTTTTCAGAGATAAGATGCACTGTACTAGAATATTCCTCATATGGTTGTAAAGACAGTCCTTCAGATCTTGTAGACAGACTATGTCCATTGCCCTGAAATGACAGGTATTGTTATTTTATACATTCCTAAAGTAAAATTGAAAATCGTTTAAAATTACACTTAATGGAAACCATACAAGGTTCCCAGGATTCCTCTTTTCCCCAAACCCACTCTATTTTTTTCCAAACTTTACATTTCTTTTAAGAGTGTGTAATATGTTTTGAATCTGAACTGTACTTAATGGAAAACATCAGTTTCAAATGTCATATATCTTTATCCATATGTCAATTATATTGGAAGTACATCAAGATTTGAAAAAAGTTATTTTTCAAATGCAAAACCTTCCATTTTCTAAACTCTGCTCCAGTGGGATGTTTGGGATTTAAAATAAAGTATTCTAAACAATCCAAATTCAAAGCCTTTTGCATGCCATCAATTTGTTTCAAACTATCTTATACTATTTTCCAGTTGTAAAGTAGTAATATTAAGAACTGTCTAGATCAGGGGTCTCCAACCTTTGCAACTTTAAGTCTGAAGGACTTCAGCTCCCAGACTCTGGGAGCTGAAGTCCTTCAGGCTTAAAGTTGCAAAGGTTGGAGACCCCTGGTCTAGATCATGAATTTAAACACATTTTCATGGAAATAAACCCACAGCCATAAAACCCACTTAACAACTTTACTTCCCATCCAAACCAAATCTCAATACAACTGAAAGACCCCATGATGCAGAAGACATTCTTAACTTTAAATCAGATGCACTGACATAAATATCACATTTATATTTTTTTAAATTTTAAAGAAATTTTTAAAAACCAAAAATCAAAAGTCTGCATGTTACAGGAGGTTTCCAAGTTCATTGTTGCAAAGTTATCTTTTCTCAACTCTCCACTAAAGGACCATCTGCAGAAATTCAGAAGACCCTCTAGGAAGCCCTTCCAAAGGAACACGAACTGAGGAGCTGCAGGTAGTTCATTTAGTGACCGTTCAAGGCTACAACAGCACCGAAAAAGTGACATGACTTTTTTCACACTTACGATCTTTGTAGCATCATCATGTGATCAAAATTCAACAGACGCTTGACAACCGGTGTATATTTATGACCATTGCTATGTCCAAGGTCATGTGATCACTTTTTCCTAATCTTCTGACAAGCAAAGTGAGTGGGGAAACAGATTCACTTAACAACTGAGTTACTAACTTATTTACTGTGGTGCTTTACTTAACAACTGAGGCAAGCAAAGTTGTAAAATGATGCAAAACTCACAATGGTCATAAATCAAGGAGTACCTGCACTAAGTCAGGAACTTTCTCCCTCAAAAGCATTCAGAATACTTTATGCATTAATACTTTGTATCCTTGCCCACTTAATATGATTACCTGGATAATAACATCGACACTAGATACCAAGTCACTATCTGTACTGTCCATGGGAATATCGTATGACACGGTATACTTTAAATAGCCACCAAAGGCAGTGAGCTGAAAGCATAAAATGCAAGAAATCAAGTGTTATTTTTTTAATCTTCTTTGTCATTTAGCAGTATGAAAATGAAATATAAATTTTGCATCCAATGACAGTTTTCACCTTTTTAAAATTTCTTATTAAATTATCTGTTAAAATGCTTATTTTCTATATTAACCATCGCATTCTAACCTATATGTCTAACTTGACAGTTCTGAATTTACTGATTTTTTTAAATTCTGAACTTTTTAGTTTCACTAAATTTTATTACATAAAATCGTAAACTTTCAAAACCGATTCTTACTGTATTTTTTCTGAATATAAGATGCATCGGAGTATAAGACTCACCAAGGTTATGAAGAAGCAAATTTTTAAAAAAGATTTTGCACTCTGCAAAACTCCCAAAAACGGGCTGTTTTTCACAAAAACAAGCCCATTTGTTTTGGTTTTGGTTTTTAAAAAAGAGCATGAATAGCCCTTAGCATCTTAATTCCAACACCAAAAGTTTTGGGAAGAGGCAGAGGTGACATACATTCCAGATGCAACTTTAATGATCCTAATATGGTAGGATTCCTTGTAAAAGGTGCCTATGCATTTTTAAACATTACATTATATACATAATAAAGGGAATATGCAATGCAGAACACTTTATACATACACAGAACACTGAGGGGAAAAACACATTTCCTCCAGACTACTTACCTTGTTTCCAAGGTAAGATTTAGGTGCAGACCAATAATAAGGAGGGCTTAGTACTTTTGCAACCTCAGTGTCATTAATACTTATTTGATGAGATTTATCAAACTGATCTTCTTGAGGTTGCATAGTTTTTGAAGAATATAGAGTTGTCATCTCCCACCCAGTCATAGAAGACACCTTAATAAAACAGGAAACATTATCCAACATTTAAGTAATAAAGAAACAGAGAGAAAGTGTGTAATTGTGTTTTGCTTTAGCAAAGCTCTATTTTTACTGGGCCCACCATATGATATTGTATTGTGCAGAGTAATCCTAGCAAAATAGAACCCACAGGAAATAGTTTTTCCCAACGAAAGCATTAACAGCCAGAATGTGATTTCAGAATAGCTCTTTATGAGAGCAGTACAAAGACTTTGTGTGGCTTTCCCAGGTCATATGTACAGGGGTTTTTATTTTATTTTATTTCGTCAAGCATGAATTAGATAACAGATATAAGTATAAACATGATTATGAATATATGAAATGAATACGAATACAAGGGAATATTAGGACAGGGATGGTAGGTGTTGTGGCCCAGCCAGCTCTGGATGAGCTGCTGATGCACTCTTCTAGCGAAGAGTCCTATGAGTCTGCCCTGGAGGAGGAGGAAGACCTTGTGCAGTGCTCAGATTCAGAGCAGGAAGCAGAGAGGCTGGTTGGCCACCAGGAGGTGCCTGAGGCTTGGAGTAGTGGGGAGGATCGGGGCAGTTTGTCTCTGATGCTGGATTATGAGGGCTGAGAAATGGAGGCAGTATTTACACCAGATGCAGGCTCATAGGCCATGATTAGAACCAGGTGGTTGCTGAGTGGCCCCTCTCAAGAGAGCTTATAGGTGAGACGTTGGGAGGGGACATTTGCAGGAAGCAACCGATTCAACTCCAGCCTTCTAGTCTTGTTTGGAATTATCTGGGCTCTTAGCCAAAGTCTTTGCTTATCTGGTAATTAAGCAGTGGCAAGCAGCCAAGCCTGTGTGGGGTGAGGGGGGGGTGATTCAGCCTGTGGGACAGAACAGGTAGGCATGCTAGTGCGCTTATGCACTCTCCTTAAAGACCTCTTAGGAATGGGGTAAGGTTGACAGTAGAAAGCCTAAGATTAAAATTTTGAAGAAGCTGTCCATTAGAAGCCGGCCTAGGATAGCCCCCGTTTCTGACTTTTTAAAAAAATAAATTATAATTTGGTAAGATTTTAACATGGGTTTTAGCACGGGTTTACTTAATTTAATATATTTTAATTGATATTTATTGTATTTTGTGGTTTTAAATAATGCCTGTGTGCCGCCCTGGGTCCTAATAAGGAGGAGGGCGGGGTATAAATTTAATAAAATAAAATAAAATAAAGTACTAGAGCACATGTGTCAAACTCGCTGCATGATATTGCCATTATGTGATGTTTCATGACATTTTTCCCATTTGAGGAGCTGGATGAGCGTGGCCTGTGTGTAATACATGTGGCCTGTGGGCTGCCAGTTTGACACCCCTGTACAAGAAATAACCTAGGAAGGTTTGGACACATCTTCCAGAAGATGCCTCGTACTTTTACAGGCTTATACATTTAAATCAATTCATAGTAATATATGAAAGTAGCAGCATATATTTAAGTTACCAATTATACCTGTACAAAAATATATAAGTTGTGTGTGTGTGTGTTACCAAGCATATATAAGTTACCAATTATACCTGTACAAAATGAACAATTTTCAGATCTTACTAGAATAGTAGCATGAACAATATTATGAGAAAACCAGCAAGATCAACATGTAATAAGGTGTCAGTCATCCCTAACTGAATAATAGATGAAACAGCCAGTCTGGTATGAATTGGCAAAACTGGTTACAGCATGGGAGGAGATATTTCCCTTTGAGAAATGTGCCCAGCCAAGATTTGAGTGTGCCACCACTCAGTCATATTTCCTAGGCAGGGTATTAGAATATTTCTTATCATTAGAGAGTGTCTTTCCAGGTTTTCCCATACTTTCCTGTTTTCCTGGCTATGTTCGTGACATGCATTGCTGGCATAAAAACAATCCCCTACTGGAAAACACTTTTGACCAGTTTTAAACAAATATTAGTGCAATTCTCACTTGCAAAACTAAACATTTTAAATTACTAATACTTAAAATTCAAGCATCTATTTTACTTTAAGTATTAGTGCTTGGTTTTTAATAGGCAAATTGCATGTATACCTGTAACTGATCAATATTTTCAAATATTATAATATATCACGATAATTTGCTGCTTTCTATAATTTAAACACATATAAAGTAGAAGTATGAATTATGTTTTGCTCATTTGGGATCCAATCCTTTATGTTATATCCTATTCCATTTCTTAGATATTCTTTGGCTTTTTAGTTTGAACCTAAATTGCAGCCTCTTAACACCTAAGTTTTTATTGAGTGAAATAGTTAAGAGTAAAAGCATTTATGGAAATCAGTCAGAGAAGGAATGCCTGCCAAGCAAGATTAACACAGGAAGGGTGTTTATGCTTGAGGAAAACAAATGAGATACTAATTGTGGAATATTGGTCATATTTTACCTTAGTAGTAGACCAAGGAAGACTTTCACACACATCAGAAACACCAAAACAGAAGCATTCAGTGCAACCCTGTGGGTTTCTTTCTTGGAGATTATAGAATCCAGATTTGCAATGGTCACAATTTTCTCCTTCTACGTTTTCCTATCAACATAATCAGAACCAGCATACAATAATACGTAGTTAGCAATTTTACCGTAACATTTTCTAGGATTTCTCTTCTGAAATAAAGTATTGAACAGAAAATTTTCACTGCTTACTGTATTTTTCAGAGTATAAGACGCACCTTTTTTCCTCTAAAAAGAGGCTGAAAATCTGGGTGTGTCTTATACATCGAATACAGCATTTTTTGCTTCCTGAAACCACGCCCCTTCACCAAAATAGCCATGTGCATACCCTTATGGAGGCTTCGAGAGAGCTCCTGGGAGCTGGGGAGGGCAGAAATGAGCAAAAAACAAGGCGTTTTCCCCCCAGCCCCCAGCAGCACTCTGTAAGCCTCCATAAGGCTATGCATTCAATTTCTTTGACCCCAAAAGAGTCGTTGGCTTACCTGAACGATCTTCTCTGTGAGCTGCGAGGAGAGGCCAACAATGGGTTAATCCTGCCTTTCTGCCCTTCTGGACTGGATTGATTTTCTTTAAAGCCACGCCTCCTTCCGCTTGCTTGCCAGAATTTCAATTTAGGCGTGGACTAGTAGTCGTCTGGTTGGTTCCTTTATTGTCGTAGGCTTTAATGCCATTACTTCTGTCAACTATAATACAGTAACACAAACGTTTAACAACACACAACTTGAGGAATCTACGAGCTAGGGCGGGGTTGGCCTCTCCTCGCAGCTCACAGAGAAGATCGTTCAGGTAAGCCAACGACTCTTCTCCTGTGAGCTGCTTGGAGAGTCCAACAATGGGAAAATGCCCAAGCTAAATATTCCCAGGGCGGGAAAGACTGTCTCTGGTAGATTCCGTAGACAAATGCACCTGTTGCAACACTCTGCGCCCAAAGGCCGCCTCTGAAGATGCAAACTTGTCCAATCTGTAGTTACGTACAAACTGGGACGGGGAGGCCCAAGTGGCCGCCCTGCAGATCTCGTCAAGCGATGCCTGGGTTGCCCAGGCCGCCGAGGTTGCCGCGCTTCTGGTCGAGTGAGCTGTGATGCGGTGAGGTACCCTCTGGCGTTGAAGTTCATAAGCTGAGGCGATGCAGCTACGTAACCATCTGCCGATGGTGGCTGGTGAGGCCTTCTGGCCCATGTTGCGGGGCTGGAAGGTGACGAATAGGGCCTCAGACCGCCGATAGGATGCGGTGCGTGTTATATAGTACTTAAGTGCACGCCTGGCGTCGAGCTTGTGCCATCGCCGCTCTCTGGGATGTGTCGGTCTTGGACAAAAATTCGGTAGGACGATCTCCTGGGTCCGGTGGAAAGTTGAGTTGACCTTGGGGATGAATGTGGGATCGAGCCGTAAGGTCACCCTGTCCTCATGGATGATGCAGAGGTCGTCTCTGACAGATAAGGCTGCCAGCTCCGAAATACGGCGTGCCGAGGTGATGGCCACTAGGAAGGCCGTCTTCACGGTAAGACGCTGTAGGTCGTAAGTGCGTAGGGGCTCGAACGGCGGGTCAATCAGTGCCCTTAGCACCACGTGTAGGTCCCACGTGGGGTACCTGTGAACTACCGGTGGTCGGATGTTGGTAGCTCCTCTTAGGAAACCCCTGACCCCTGGGTGTCTAGCCAGGGATGAGTAGGAGTCGAAGGCTAGCACGGTTGAGAGTGCGGCCGTCTGGCGCCTGAGCATGTTGGCAGCCAGCCCTTGCTCCAGACCTCGCTGAAGAAAGTCCAGCACGTCAGGGATGGAGGCTGAGATGGGTTCGACTCCCCTGGAGCTGCACCAAGCTACGAAGGTCTTCCAAGTGGCATCGTATATCCTGGTGGTCGAGCCTCGTCGCGAGGCCTGGATGGTCCGGATGACCCCTTCGGAAAACTGTGCTCTTTCTAGCAGTTGCCTTTCACATGCCAGGCGGTCAGTTGCAGCCAGTGTGGCTCCGGATGCTCGATGGAGCCCTGCACGAGTGACACCTCCCCCTGCGGAATCCTCCACGGTTTGACCACGGAGAGGCTCACTAGGTCTGCGAACCAGGCTCTCCTGGGCCAGTAAGGGGCTATCACTATGACTTCTGCCTGTTCCTTGAGTATCTTCCGGACCAGGCCCGGCAGGAGCGGGAGTGGAGGGAAGGCATACAGGAGGCCCGGGGGCCAATGGCACCTGAGGGCGTTGACTCCCTCCGCCCCCTGGCACCGGTACCTGGTGAAATACCTTGGAACTTGAGCGTTTGCTGTTGATGCGAACAGGTCTACTGCTGGTTGACCGAACCTCTGCGTGATGCTGGAGAAGAGGTTCGGGTGTAGTTGCCACTCTGAGTTGTCGATGGTGGCCCTGCTCAGCCAGTCCGCCTGGATGTTGCTCTCGCCCGAGATGTGTTCGGCTCTGATCGAGGCCAGGTGTCTCTCCGCCCACAGGCCTAGCCGTTCTGCTTCCTCCATCAGCGACTTGGACCGGGTGCCCCCCTGTCGGTTGATGTGGGCCTTGGTGGACACATTGTCCGTGAGCAGTAGCACGTGGCAGTTCTTGATCCTCGGGCGGAAGTGGAGAAGTGCTAGGCGCGCAGCTCTGAGCTCCAGCCAGTTGATGCTGTGTTTGAGTTCCTCGGGTGACCATTTCCCTTGCGCCACCTGCTGGTCCAGGTGGGCACCCCAGCCGTAGAGACTGGCGTCTGTGGTGATGACGGTCCGTTCTGGCTCTCGAAAGAGGCATCCCTTGGCCAGGGACCTCGCTGTCCACCACCCTAGAGACGCTCTGACCTTGTCTGGGACTGGTACGTGTCTGGGTGAGTCGCTCTCCTTGGCTCGCTGGTGTGGTAGGAGGCACCACTGCAGATGTCTCGAGTGGAGGCGCGCCCAAGGCACAATGGAGAGGCAAGATATCATCTTCCCGAGGAGCTGTGACAGGAGCACGATGGGGGCGGTTCCTGATGATCCTACCCTCAGCGCCAGTGGGATCAGGCTGTTCGCCCGCTCTGGAGACAGATAGACGCGGCCGGAGATGGTGTCTATGACCGCTCCCAGATGTGTCAGACTGGTGGTAGGGCTCAGGTGGCTCTTCTTCAGGTTGATGGAGAACCCGTGATGTTCGAGGGTCCTCATGGTCAGCCGGAGATCCCTGAGCGCCTGTCGGTGGCTGGACGACTGGATCACTATGTCGTCTAGGTACGCCTGTAATCTGACTGGCCGCGCCCTGAGGGACGCCAGGACCGCGGCAAGGACCTTCGTGAAGGTCCTCGGAGCGGACGACAGGCCGAAGGGAAGGGCCCTGTACTGGTAATGCTGGCCCGCATAATAGAACCTGAGGAATCTGCGGTGCGTCTCCCAGACTGGAATGTGTAGATAGGCCTCCTGAAGGTCTATCGAGGTCAGCAGGTCTCCTGTCCGGATGCAGCTCAGGATGGACTGGAGAGACTGCATTTTGAAGCGCCTGTATGCCAGGTGCTTGTTCAACAGCTTTAGGTCTAGGATCCCCCTCCATCCTCCCGAGTTCTTGGGGACCAGGAACAGGATGGAGTAGAAGCCTGACCCTGCCTGCTCTGCCGGAACCGGCTCTATGGCATTTATCCCCCTCAGGTGCGCCACCTCCTGTTCCATCAGAGACCTCTTGAGGGGAGAGGATGGGGTGGGGCAGCGGATGAATCGCCTGGGAGGCATGGAGAGGAATTCCAGGGTGAGCCCTAACCTGATGGTCTGTAGGACCCATTGATCCGACGTGGTTTGCTCCCAGGCCGCCTGAAACAGCTGCAGGCGGCCCCCTATGGGAGCGTCCGTCGGGGAGTCACTTGAACCTTCGGAAGGGACGGGAACCGGATCCACCTCTGAAGGGGCGTCTGGAGAAGGATTGCTGTCTGCCTCTGTCCCTGAAGGAGTGGCGGTCCTGCCCCCTATCTGGTCCCTGGTTAAAGGGCCGATGGAACTGCCCTGAACTGGTGGAAGGTTCTGTGTTCCGAAAGGACTGCTTTCGAAAGGAACCCGACCTCTTGTGGTCCGCCTTCTTGTAGACCGAAGGCATGACCTTCTTCTTGTCCCTGTTTTCCACCAACACCGGGTCAAGGACCTCGCCAAACAGTTTCCCCCCTTTATAGGGAGCGGAAGCGATCTTCCACTTTGAGCGCATGTCCGCGTTCCAGTGGCGGAGCCAAAGCAGCCTCCTGGAGGTTACATTGGAGGCCAGGGCTCTAGAGGCGAACTTTGCAGAGCTCAGGGTGGCGTCGGCGGTGTAAGAGACACCTGCCATTATCTTTCTCAGCTCCTGCCTAGCTCTAGCATCCCCTGCTGGAACCTTCGCTAACAGCTTTCGGAGCCACTTAAGAGTGGCTCTGGACATGAACGAGGCTGAGGTGGCCGTCTTGATGGCCCAGGCAGCCGCCATGTGGGTCTTGTGGCATGCCCTCTCCGACCTCTTGTCCTCCGCCTTGAGACCTTCCAAGAGGTCAGGGGGTAGCACTGACGTGGATGTGAGAGCCTGCACTGGGGCATCTACCGGGGGTAGCTTGAGTAGGTCCTCCAGGGGAGCGTCAACTGTGTACAGCTGTCTGTCAATGTTACTGTGCGAGGCAGCTGTGCCTGGCTGTGCCCACTGTTTCTGAATTAGGTTAAGAAACATCTTTGGTACGGGGACTATCTCCTGGGTCTCCTCTGGCTCCTCAAATAGTCCCTCATCATCCTCAGACGCCACCTCAGTGGTGGGGGTGGGGGTGGTAACCGTCATGCGGGTGGAAACCTTGGCCTTCGTTAAGATGGTTTTGAAGGAGGAGCAATGGAATAAACCCTTGAAGGCGGGCTTCTCTGGGACAGCTTGCTCATCCCCTGAGAATTCTTGCTCTGGGAGCAGATCATCCTCCACAGTGGAATCCCCGCTGTCCAGCGAGGAATGAGGGGAGGGGGATCTTGGAGCTTCTTGGCTTCCAGATGCTCTGGATCTACTGCGCCCCCTGGGGCGCTTGGTCTTTTGCTTAATGCCATCTGCAATGCCCTGGGCGATAGCCCTGTTAATGATGGCTTGCAATTCTGAGGATATCACAGTCCCTTGGCACTCCTCAGCTCTGGCCTCTTGGGGGGCCTCTCTGGCACAGGTGGGGGGGTAATCCTTCTGGAGGAGGCTAAGCTCTCTTCCTGAAACAGGTCCTCATCTCCTAGCAAGGAGGGTTCTGGGGAGTCATCAGAGGAGAATTCTTCTTCTTCCTCTTCTCTGACTATCTGGGGGATGGGTACTGTTGGGATACTGGGATCCACTTGAGCCATCCCCTCTGGATCCTCTATGGGGTCTTCGTTGGCCCTTCTTTGGGCCTTCTCGAATTCTTTTTCAAGGGCCTTTTGCCGCCTGGAGGCAGCCCTGTCTTGGGCCTTGTCCTGCCTCTTCCCCCCTGCCTTGCTCAGGGCTTCAGCTGCGGCCCTGCTGGCCTGTCTCACAAGCCCCCTGCTGGTGGATGGCCCTGGCTGCTCAGAATCTTGGGGAGCTCTCTCCGACATTTTGGGCCCCAGTAACTCACCACTCGAAGATCGCTGGTCACAAGGGGCTTCAGCCAGGTATCCTGATCCGCAGGCTTGAGGATGGCAAGATGGAGCAGCAGATCAGCTTGCAAGCAAGACTCAAGGGCTGCCTCCGCAGGAGCAGGTCTGCACCGAGCTGAGGAAAGTCTGCCGGATCTGGGCCGGACAGAGATCTTTCCCCCGCTTCTCGCCTGGAGCCGGCCCAAAAGGAATCTTGTAGAAAAAATGGATGAAAAAATCCAAACGGAAAAAAGTTTTTCTTCCTCTTTAAAAATGCGGCTCCGCACGCGTTTTAAATGGCGCGCCTTGCCGCTTGCCGGTCGGAAAAAACACAGTCCTCCGGAAGAGGAGGAGCGGCCCTTCACGCCGCTTCCGGCTTCTCTATGGTATCCGGCGCCCGCCAATGGCCGATCAGCCTCCAAAATGGCGGGCGCGATTCAAACGGACGGCGCGAAGCCGTCCTGTTTGATTCCTGAAAAAATGAAGAGCCTGCAGCTGCCGCTGCGAGGGGCTCAGGCTTGGCCGGTCCGGCGATCTGGGACGTCAGCGGCAGGGCTCCTCGCCACTGACCGAGACGTCTCTTGGCTCCCAGGTCGATCCTCACCTGGGGCCAGGTGAATGGACCCACGCGCGCCCGGGCGAACCCAGGTCGCGTCGGGTCTGCGGCAGCTGGTGAGTCGCAGAGCTTCACCAGCTGCTAGCTGTAGAAAAAATTCCTAAATAAAATAATTTAAAATAAAAAATACTCTACTTGGAGAGTCCAACTAAATGTTCTGAATCTCTTAGGGAGAACCAACAGAACGCGTCCTGGGCATTCAGACTGGATTGAAATTCTGGCAAGCAAGCGGAAGGAGGCGTGGCTTTAAAGAAAATCAATCCAGTCCAGAAGGGCAGAAAGGCAGGATTAACCCATTGTTGGACTCTCCAAGCAGCTCACAGGAGAATGGCCCGTTTTCACGATAAATATGCCATGTTTTTGCTAATTTTTTGGGGGGGGAACCCAGGAGCAGTCTGCAAGCCCCCCCCCCAAGGCTATTCATGCCTTTTATTTCAAAAAAAAAAGGGCTCATTTTCATGAAAAATGGGCCATTTGGGAGAGGTTTGCAAAGTGGAAAAAGGGTTTTTTCCCCCCCCTTTTGGAAAGCTGTTTAGTTAGAGTAATTGATGAGAATTACATTGGTCAAGTACTGTGCCTGCAGAAACAAAGATTTGTTCCAAAGGTGGCCAGTGATTTCCTTCTCCAGCACATGGGTAAATACACCTGGAAACATCTACCTTCTGTCTCTCTCACTCTCTCTCTCTCCCTACCTACTGTATTTCTCTCTTTCTTTCTTTCTCTCTCTCTATCCTCTACTTACCTATCTACACTCTCTTCCTACCTATCTACTGTATTTTTCTCCCCCCTCTATATACCTACCTACCTACTCACTCTCTCTCTCCCTACCTACCTACTGTATTTCTCTCTCTCTCTCTCTCCCTCTACCTACCTATCTACGCTCTCTCTCTACCTACCTACCTACCTACTGTATTTCTCTATCTCCCCCTTCTATATACCTATCTACCTACTCTATCTCTCCCCCTACCTATCTACTGTATTTCTCTCTCTCTCTCTCTCCCTCCTTCCCTACCTCCCTACCTACCTACTGTATTTCTCTCTCTTTCTCTCCCTCTCTATCCCTCTATCTACCTACCTACTTTAAAAAAACATTGCCTCTTCAAAACCTGGGTGCGTCTTATACTCCGAAAAATATGGTATATATTATGTGTCAATAAGTATTTGTATTTTATACTAAGAATGTCACATGACAAGCAAAGATATAAATTATCATGCTGGCTATGAGTACTGAGGGCACAGGCTCCACATAACTGATTAATGTCAGGTTCAAAAGAGTTAATCTACTTCATAGTCACAAAAACATCAACTTTTGCCATTAACATTTTTTTTGTTTGAATTTCATTAAGTCAGTTTCTTATTTTGGCACTTACAAGCTAAATATTGAGCCTAATGCTAGATAAATGAAGTTTCTTGAAGCTTATAAAATAATATTAGAACATCAACTTCATTATAGATAGTAAACGTTTGCTCCTCAGTAAATAATGTGTGGCTAAATGTGAGTGGTTTTTAAAAAATCAACTTATGTATTTACAAACATCCTCCCCAAAATGCCTTAATTTGGAATTGCTTTTTCCAAATCAAGATTTACTCACATATTCTGATACATAATTTTGCCAATGTAAAATGTATGATATACTTGCATCATGCATCTTAGTTTAAATCCCCATCTAAGAGATTTTTGCTTAAAATCCACTTAATTGTTAGATATAGGATTGCTATTAAGAGAGAAATTTCCCCAAATAAATAAACTGAGAAGTTTCCACAATTTTCACATAAAATGCATTTAGTACCAAATTCAATGAGTTTCAAAGCAGTTGAGTATCAAGGTACCACTGCATAATAAATCAAAATAAAAACCAGAGCTGTACTTACTTTGCAAAAGCAAGGTTCAGTACATGGATCATCATTGATGCTGCCAACGAGGCTACAATTACAGCGTATGCAATTTGGATAACCTTTGTAGCCAAAGGCACAATGGTCACATTTTTTTCCACCATACCCTTCCTTGCAATGACATTGACCAGGCTGAATACCTTGAAAAAAAATAAAACCAATACAAGAAAGTTGCTTGTTCTTCATATAGGTACTAATAAGATCCAAAGAAATTGAATTTAATTTTGTTTGGTTGCTTCTTACACATTCAAAACATGATTTTGTAAATATTGCCTACATCATTATCTCTTACCTCTTTGAGAGTCAGCATGATTATTATCCTTAACACAGTCAAAGCCAAAGGACCCAAATATATCACATTCACATGGACGGCAAGGATTGTTGTCATAAGGAGACACCTGGAATATTTTAATTTTTATTAATTGTTTGAGTGTAAGGCAAAAACTTGATAAATGCAAGCATAAATGAGGTAATATTGAAACCAGCCATTATGGCAGTAGGAAACACTCTGTATGTTTCAAAAATTAACACAGATTTATTTCTAAAAACATCTGTACAACCCTGGCCCTAAGGCTTGAGTATGACTGTGGGAAAAAGACACCATATAGTGAAACTGGCTTAGATCAAGCTATAACACAGCCAAAGGCTTCATGGGATTGGGATTATTTCTTAAATTGAAAAGTTGCTACTACTTCTATAAGCCAGAAATTCCTTTCTTTTGATCTAATATGCATTTGTAAACGACCTCATGGCTGGACAGACTTCCTAGTCTTTTCTCAAAGACAGAATCCTTTCCATTTTCCTTTCAGTATGAATTCACATGGTTTTAATCATATTAAATGAACAAGAAGTAAGGTTCAAAAAAATAGATGTCAACTTTTAGCATTGTATGATATCCAATATTTCAGGATTCTCTTACTTGTTGTGGTCTGTAATAGCCATTACTACACATATCACAGTTTATTCCAGTGGTGTGTTGTGTACAATTTATACACACTCCACCTCCTTTGAATTGACCAAATATGTTTATACTTTTTTTTCCGTCTGCTACACTTTGGTCATAATAACAGTCTTCTGTTTTGTTGTGACAGTTGCATCCTAAAAAAAAACAATACTCTTTTAGTGTGTTTGTGTTTGTGTGTGTGTAAAAATAAGTGAACCAACCAGCTAAACAAACTGAACACATTATATTCTACAAACAAAATTACCCTTTTACATAACAGTCAATATTAAACACTGACGGAAGACTTTAATCCATTAAAATATCATTAATAGCCACAGAGTTGCCTTATCGGGGAGCTGGCCAGCACAAATAAATCAATAAATAATTTTTTTTAAACAAAATTGTCTTCCATCTTTCACTAATCAAAATAGCGTTATTCATACACTTTATAGCAAAAAAAAAGAGTATTATGCTGCTAGTGTTTATTTAACAATCCCAATTTTATTCTAATAAGATTATTTATGAATTCACATCTAATTTTCTAGAATACATTTATACATACCGTGAGCTATTCAGTTTAATGGATTCTGCTCCTCAAACATACAGATTATATCTTTTATGTAAAGATTAGAATGAAAATTAAAATTACGAATATCCAAATTTTACATGAAATTGGGTGACAGACTAATAATTTATGATACAAATACATATTGAAAAGTTTACAGGTTTTACAAGTTAGGTTTAAATTTTACAACTGGAAAACTTTGAGTGTTAGAAATATTTATGCATCATTAAAGAGAATTCTCTTTGTCAAACTCATGGCTTTAGTGATGGATGGATTACTTATCTAATCAGTGAAGAGGTAAACTTTAAAGGAACTGTCATTTAGTACCACATACTTTCACATTTGTTGCCAGCAGAAATAGTTCCAGGTCTCCATGGTGCCTGATGGTAGCCAGGACAACACTCATTACAACTTTCACCACAAGTATTGTGCTCACACTGGCACTGTAGTTTCTACATCAAAAATAAATTATAATACATATTACCAATCACCCTAAAACAAAACTATTTATCTCAGATTTAAGAAATGCCTGAAACATCCTCTAAATGTTTAGGACTGGATAGATTCTTGTGTATACTGCAAATCTGTACAAAACCTTGGTGTAAAATCTCATCTGTAAGAGTTGTAGGAATCCAATTAAAAAACAACAATAGCTCAAGGAACTGATAAAGACGATTAGTTCAATAGTATGAATAAAAGAAAAACAAGAGAGATAGGAAAGGAAAAAGCTTCTTTTAAACTCCATATACAATGATCATGCAGACAGATTCTACAAGATCCAAATGTGGATGTTATTTAGCTGTAGCTATAAGAAACTGAATGACTTACTAAAGAATTGGATAAAGTTACATTTGTTTCTACCCAACATAGGCTATCCTGAAAAAAGTAGAGAAAAGGTTGACCTGGTTAGCATTTAAAAGACAGACTATATGGACACTCAGGGCTTGACAGTTGGGGAAAAAGTCCAGCAGAAGCTGATATGGCAATATAGTCTTTTGAAAAATTCTTTACTGCTGTTTCAGTCCTTTGCTTATCTGGTTTATTAGCGCTGAAAACAAAATTCCAGAGGATGTTTGTTTTTTACCATTGGTTTTCCATTTAACAGAAAACCAAAACATTTGACTATTACATAACGTATTTTTCGGACTATAAGATGCATCAATGTATAAGATTCAGCAAGGTTCTAAAGAGGAAAATGTAAAAAAAAAAAGTTTTTGCACTCTGCAAACTTGAAGAGTTAAGTAAGAAAAAAAAAAGTTTTTGTCCTTCCCGAGCCCCAGGAGCACTCTGCAGGTTTAAGCAGGGCTGAGGGAAGGCAAAGACACCCCCATTTTTGCATTAAAAGGGTTGTTTTTCACACAAACTGAGTCATTTTTCCCTACCCCTAGCCCTGCTGAAGCCTGCAGAATGCTTCTTAGGGCTGGAGGAAGAAAAAAAAACACTCCATTTTTGTCAAAAATGGCACATTTTCCACCCATTTTTCACACAAATGGGATGCAGGGCAGGGCTTCAGAAGGCCAAAAATGACTGTATTTGGTGTATAAGACGCACCAATGTTTCTATGCTCTTTATAGTGGGGGGGGGGGGTAGGTGTGTCTTATACTCCGAAAATATATTAGTATTTAAAATGGTAAGTATCATGGCTGGCTTCTCTCTGTAACTTTATATATTTCATAAAACACCACTTCTGTGTGATCTATTTGGATCTTAACTGTCCATTTCCTGAACACTGTCCTATTTTCTTTCTACTTATAAAATAATAAAAGCATTTATTTTCCAGCAAGAACTAAAAGCCTGTTAAATTTCAGTCTTAAAATCCAACTCTCAGTAACAAGTCACTCTTAATTTACTCCATCTCAAGATTCTTTGCCACCTATCTGATACTCTGGATAATGCATATTACACATGTGGTGCATGCAGATAAGTAATTTCAGCATTTTGTATAAAAATAAACAAATTACCAGAGAGGTAAATTTGCTAGAAAGAAAGAAAAACTAATAATACATTAAAGCATAATATAGAAATATAAACTGTATATTTCATTTACAAAATAATTTCTCAGACGCTTCAAGTATTTAGCTATGAAAATAATTGAAGAAAAATGTTGAGACTTTTAAAAAATCTAAGACATTTTCATGATTCAGGTCTTAAACAAGTTTTCACAAGGCAGTGTGCTTGTGCAATGTTTAGGCATTGCTAACACTTGTCATGTCTGCACAGCTGTTTGTTTGCACGCAGATGTTATCTATATATGAATGTGTAACTATATACAAAGTAGTTTTATTTGGTAAGGAAAGATGTCCAGAAAAGGAAACATAATGCATTTGAACTTGGTCTGTACATTCGTATGTATCATATTTTCTTAATTCCTATTTAATGTTAAAGCAATTCACTGGAAGTCTGTTCCTGTAAGATTTTTGTGATTTGTATGTATTTGTTCACTGATTTATGATCAGTATAGTTTATGTAAAGTTAGTATGATAGAAAGTGAAGAAAAATGTGAGAAATACGATCATTTCAATAATTAGCAGATAACCATATTCTCTTCCTAAACAATCTTGCATTTCAAAAGAGCCAAAAATGTATATTTCTCTGTAGGAAGAAATTTAAAAAAAAATAGTACCTTTGTGTCTTTATCCAAAGGACAACTTCGAGCATGGCCATAACAAATGCACATTCCTCCAATAGAGATGTCTTTTATTGAATAGTAATACTAAATAAAGCAAAATTTGATTCATTAAGTTTAATGCATTTAATATTAAAAACACAATAGCCAATATTCATTAGAAAATAATGATGCATAAATATTTAACTATATTTTTTTTAAAAATCCAGTATCTAAATTGCAATTTATCACTTAAAATTTTCATATGAGGTTTACATGAGAAGGTCCTCTCTCTCTCTCTCTCTCTCTCTCTCTCTCTCTCTCTCTCTCTCTCACACACACACACACACACACACACACACACCATTGTTCAGTCAGGGCATTCTTATGCTAGATATAAAAATCCCTACAAATAACATAAAACTGTTCAAGGACATACATATACAACACAATACAACATATTATATTGTATGACCTGAGATTTACTTGTGTTTAAAATGAAATTTATTTTAATATAGAGAAATAATAATAATAATAATAATAATAATAATAATAATAATAATAATAATAATAATAATAATAATTTATTTATTTAATAAGATTGAAATAAGAATAGTTTTAGCATGGTTATGGTACCTGTTAGGTTAAGCTAAATGTAAAATAGTGTTAGAACCTTCAGATCAGGTTTGTCAAACTTGCAGCCTGCAGGCCGGATGTGTCACATGCTGATGACATCCACCCTCCTTTTAGCAAATAGGAAAAGTCATGACAGGTCACATGACAACAACGTGACTCCTCAAGGTTGATACCCCTGCTTTATATAATACTATTATTGCTGCTCTACAACAAAGCACTGTTCATAATATATCACAACATCAAGGTACTGTATTTTATATAAAAGTATATTTGGTGCATAAATTGAGTATGTAATCTTGATTTTTACAGAACAAGGTTTATGACCTAAAAGGTCGTGCATTTCTAACATGGTATCATGCTCCTTGCCTCACATGTTGGCTTCAGCAATCAATTCTGTTTGTGAAGAGATATTAACTAATATTTAATGAACTAGGTGATAAACAAATTGACTCTGAAAGAGCTCTAAATCCATACCTAAATCCCTTGTCATAGTTACCAAACAGATAGTTGGCTAATGTGGAAGGTAGCTGTTGTGGCCTGTCAGCCGCCGGCCCCTCCAGCAGCCAAATCAGATGAGGAAAGAGGTGTGGGAGTCAGTGTCAGCGTCAAGGCAACTTTGAGAGCTCCAAGGGGGAAGAGGGAATAGAACTGTCCGAGAGAGAGACAGAGGCGGAGTCTGGGCCATCCATCATCCCTCAGATGGAGAGTCAACAGCTCCCAGGTCTGGAGGTTGCTGATAAGGAAGAGGAGGAACAGCTGGGGCCAGTGCCTGATGCATGGATGCACAGAAGGCAGAGGAGAGGAGAGCAGTGGAAATCTGTGGGCCGATCCTTGGGATGGAAAAGCCACCACTGCTAGTGAACCCCACCCTAGCTCTGGGGATAAAAGGCAGGGAGTAAAGATGAATAGATGTAGCAGACAACTATTCATTTCTCTGCCAGACAGAGTTGTTAGCCTATGGTGAGAGAGAAACCTTTTGCTGGGGCTGCTGTGCTCCTAATAGAGGAATCATTTATTTAACTACAGAGGGTTTGTCGTCTTTGGGAAGCTGGGTCAGAACAACAGACCATATCTCAGCAAATCACCAGATACACTATTTTAGCATATTAGTAACTCTCAGTTCTCCTAATTTCCAGGAATATTATTTGAAAAGCACTCGTAAAACAATGATAAGCAAGTGTCTTAATTTTTCCATGCTGAAAAATTAACAAGTACCCTGGATCTTAGCCTATTTTAGGACAAATTCTATCAACCAGAGATAACAGTTTTCAAACACACTGATAAATGAACAACACCTGCTTACTCTTCTTGTAACAATAGGATCAACATCTTTAGGATCATGGTGACTAAGTGTCATGAGATCAGCATTCAGAGTTCTTATCCGCTGCAATCGGAGACGGATATATCTTGCAGAGGTAAACTCCAGCAATGTTGGTGAAGGGTCATCAGCACTAGGTCTCCCATTGATCAGTGATGTGTGTATCTAAACAATAAGACTAATTTGATTATAAACATATTGCCCACATGTGTGCAAAAATAACTGTGGTGTTTCCTCATTCATAGGCTTCTGTAAGAATTTAGAATAATTTACCTGAGCCAATGAGTACAGAAACTTATAATACAGAAACAAAACAAAACAATTTTTTGTATGCTAGCATAACAGGTCAAAAGAAAAATGGCGAACAAACAAAGTTTTATGAAACTCAGGCCAAATAGTGCTTTATTTTCTTATTTGCAGTTTGTTATACATGAAATTCCTTCTTGTGTCTATATTTACTTATCTAAAACTACTTTTTCAAAAACAATTAGTGTTTAATTTATACATTTTTCTTTAACATATATGGGTGCTTAATAAGCAGTGTATTGTCTGAGTCAATTCTTTTTTTTTAAAGCAACTCAAGAACACAATAACAGAACTGGACTGATCTGCACAAGATTTACCAAATTCAAATTCTATTATGCTCACTTAATACCTACACACACACACACACACACACACACACTATTACATTCCTTCTTAAAGATGTTGAATCAGCTGTCTGCATCTCATACAAGCTCTTTTTTTTCTATGGGGAGATAAAGTCTGCCAAGAGTGGACCTCCCTGGAAATTTCTAACTCACAATCCTGACAAATTTCTGCTTTAGAAGTTTGAAAAAAGCACAGGAAGATCAGCAGTCCTTGACCTGTTACTAACTAACAGAGGAAAATCAAAGAAATAAACAGTGTGGAAATGCAATCATGCTGAACATATGGATTTTACAGAACACCAAATGTGCTTAAAGAGGTATTTTGAACTTCAAAAAGGTAGATTAAAAGGAACCCAACAACAATCTGCAAGACTGCAGGATCCCACAGCAAAAGGATATGGGAAAAGGAGCTTAAGATAGGTAGCAATTCCTGGAAAGGTATTAAAAGCAGAACTAGAAAAATTCCAAAGAGAAAAAAAAAATGAGGAATGGCAATAGAAGCCAGCAGCTCAAAAAAAGTCTAATGCAAACTTGAAAACGAATGATATATGTGACACAGAAAAGGGGACTGGTCACTAAGACTATAGGCTACAGAGAAGGTGCACCAATTCAAAGCTCAGAATACGCCAAGATTTACGCAGAGCATATTTCTTACTTTTTTCCCCTACCAGTTTAGCAAAATTGGACATTGGAAGAATCTATATTTTCTTCTTTGTAATAAAATAATGGAATGTATTCCATCTGTGCATCTGTTTGCATGTGTGTGTGTTTCTGTACTCCCCATCTGTTACATCGGTATTTGTGTCCTGGGAAGTTCAGAGAGAGCTATACTTAACAACAATTCATTCAGCAACTATTGAGAGTTACAACAACATTGAATGAATGTTACTGCTGATCTTTGAAGTTCTGGCTATTGCAGTGTCTTGTGTTCATCTGATCAGAATTTGGGGATTTGACAGATCGCCTGCCCTTACAACCACAGGAACAATTCAATGCCCTCAACCTGCTGTGAACTACAGAGCGCGCAAATGAAGCACCCTGGATAACCAATCTGCGGATTTCAACACAGTGAAATTGCTGGTCCTGCAAGACTTTGCTGGGTCAAGAACAAGTAGAGGACCTGAAGGTAGACACTGCTGTTAGTGGGATCGCCTCACTGAAAGCCTGCTGAAACACTTCCAATGTGAGGTGCAGAACATGCGCTGGCCCTCCAAGAACACTTCTTCCGTCTGCTTCCTCCAATTCTGCCACCACTCTGAACAGTGCCTTCTTCATAACCTCTACTTTCACCCAGGGAAAAACCACAGCCTCTAAAGCCTTGCCTGCAACAAAGTGCGCCATGCCTCACCATCCCTCACTCCATTGTTGGGCATAGCGGTCTCCCTTCGACAGATGAGATTCTACTGCCTTGCAGGGCTTGGTGTTCACATCTCAGAGCTGCCCCCTCATCCACTGCCTGAATCCCTCGCTAGCAACAGCAGGATGAAGACAGTGAAGTTGACAGCTGGATTTTTGTTTAAATAATTTGAGAACTTAAACCTGCCTTCTCCTACTTGGAAGCTCTCCAGATGTTGACTTTAATTCAAAGAATTCTCCATGATATAAAATCTGTCTGGAACGTATAGACACTAAGTCCACTTAACTATAAAATGTTCAAAGTCAGGAAAGCATTAAACTCAGTTAAAGTCTACTAAAATTTCCTAACATGCTTTATTCTAAATTTCTTTCAATTATGAAGATTAGAACAAATATTTCAGCTCAGGAAACATCAGAAATATCCAGCAATCTGATATCTCAATTTAATGTTGGACCATGCTTGTAATTGGGTCTAAAGCAGTAATTTAACATTTACTGAATTAATGTTAGTAGTGGTTTTAGTTCCAAACACATATTCTTTTAAAATAAATTTTAGATTTCTTTACTAGTAACTTGGTATTGAGGTCACAGTTCTATCTGCTGGTACATAAGGAAAAGCATTCATTGTAGGTTAGTTTTCCTTATAACATGGTTGCTTCTCTGATCTATGCCAGACAGCAAGTATGAATAGAGCTGCTTAAAAGGAATAACAATCAACTGTTGACCTGCCAATTCCAACTCTTTTGATCAAGCTCTCCTTGAAATGATGCCAACAATTATTCAAGCTGCATTCAGTCATTCAGATTTTTATTCCAGTGTGTTATTTTTTCCTAAAGTAATTAAACATTTTTATTAGAAACTTTCTCTACAAAACAATTGAGATCCAGCTAAAGGAGAATACACATTTTTTCTATTGTGCTATTTAATTATTTATGAAGCTTATCAACTGTCTTATTTTATAGGAGCAAAATACAAAAGAATGGCAACCAGAATGAGGCCCTTCTTCCCATTTATTAGAAATAGATAGTGGCATCTGGTCAACATCTTCAAAAGGGCTCTCTAAAATATTGAACAGATTCACAGAAGAAGAGGTATTTTACCCCTCTCATAAACACCTTAAATTATGCCTAGAAAGCAACTAGTACTCATTTTAGATTTTTCTATAAAGATACGTGATCCCTGCCTTTCCTTTACTGGGTTAGCAGCCTCAATGTGGTACTTTGCACTAATTTCAACTTCTAAACATTTTTCAAATAGAGTTCCATTTAGAATGTGTTGCACTAGGTTAGTATCAAAACAAAGAATCCTTGCCTTGTTCAGATACTACCAGATCTGTGGGATTCTACCCAGGGGTGATATTAATATATCTTCCTTACTGGTTCACAAATATGAGCGTGCGCATCTGTGCACGCACTCTGCCTTCTGCGCAAGCACTTTACCTAAAAAATGGCCTAAATGGGATGCTGTAGAGCCGGGGCGGGTGGGTGAGGCCACATACGTTTTCCGCTACCAGTTCGGCGAACTGATCAGAACCGGCAGAATACCACCTCAGATTCTACCTGGAAGTAGACTAAAAGTGTTGTGCCTTCCCCCTTCGCCAGAAGTGATTCATAAATTGGAAATTTTCTGATCCTCAGAAATTAAACTTGCCTCAGTTGCTACTAATGCTACTACTGATGAAAGATGGATAGAAGAAAAACAGGATTAACTTTTCAGCGGAGAGATTTTTGCTATCACTATATCATTTTATTCCCTTGATGACCACAAATATTAGGCACATGAACGAAAAGAAAACATACCTCTCCATGCTCAAATGGAACAAGTTTAGAATAATAGGAAGTGCATATCACTTCATTGTCTTTCTTGTATGTAGGAGGACCAAGTCTTGGTGTCACGTTGTATCTGGTTAGACACTCAGTATCACTAATTGCATAGTATTGCCAGGGGCTGAATTCAATACCATTCATAGAACGTTCTAAAATCCAGTTTCCAGGCCTTGGAGCATTAGCAGCTTTTATGATGATGTAAGCAACTTGAAAGATCTAAAAATAATGTAACAGAAAGGACCAATATTTTATCATAATCATGCCCAAAGTCAGGTTTATAGGCTTCAACAACATGCAAGGTTACTTCTTTTGATTATATAGCTTATTATAGAAATACTCTGCATTCATTTCAATTGCTCATTATACTTCCACCAGTGTTCTTTGTACAGAATTCAATTTAACTTTGATCTAATTTTCAGACTCAAAAGTTACATATTTTTACCAACACATAAGAAACCCTTTAAAAGCAAGCATTGATGTATGACAGAATTAAATTGTAGCATCATAAATATAAAATCAGTATATAACGAGTAAAGCTGATAAATAAATTTTAATTAGAATGTAAAAAATATTTTCATACTGCTGGTTTGTACTAGCCTATAGATCCATGCTAAAGGGTCTTATTTAGATTGAATATATACAAAGATAAATATTGACATTCCTAACAATGTAATTTAATTTATGATTTATTTTAATTATTTATTAAATATACTTGTATTCTGCCACAATAAAAAATAATTCTCAGTGACTCCATCAAAATAAAATGTAAAACAAGTCCATACAAAAATAAAACACAACATTTATATCCACTGATACTTAAATCATACAATTTTCTCTATTAAGTACTACAACATACCGCATTTTTCAGACTATAAGACACATCAACGTATAAGACGCACCATGATTTTGAAGAGATAATGTTTTTTTTAACGTTTTTGCACCCTGCAGGCCTCCCAAACCCTCTGCATGCCTCATTTTTTTTTTTTTTGCAAAAAAGGGGGGAGGAATGCAGAGTTTTGGGAGGCTTGTAGAGCACTCCTGGGGGCTAGGGGAACAAAAATGAGCAAAAAAAACAGGCCATTTTTCACAAAAATGGACCATTTTGTGCCACAAAAAAGGGCATGCAGAGGCTTTGGGAGGCTTGTAGAGTTCTCCTGAGGGCTGGGGAGGGGGGGCAAAAATGAGCAAAGATGGCCCATTTTTTGCTCATTCCCCCCCCCTCCCACCCAGCCTCCAGTTGCACTTTGCAAGCCTCCCAAACCCTCTGCATGTTTATTTTAGCAAAGGTGGTGGGGTTTCAGTAGGCCAAAAGTTCTGTATTCTGTGTATAAAATACACCCAGATTTTCACCCTCTTTGGGGGAAAAGGTGCGTCTTATACTCTGAAAAATATGATCTAACAGGCTGCCATTTAAGTATAAAAAATCTAATGAGAGCCACACTAGTTCTTTATCCTATTATGTAAGCTATTTGTGTGATTTAAGACAATTATAGATCTGGTAAATCTGTAATTAGGTCTGTGTAAATCTGCAATTGCTTATTTACATAATTTCTTTGCAACAAATTGCAAATGATACAATATCATAAAAGTACTACTTTAAATTTATACCAGCTTCAGATGCTATGCATAAAGTTGCAAGCAACAATATTTTTTATATTACTCAGGTGCCGTATCTGAGTTTAAAAACATGTATAATGCAGCTGTAGCATTACAAAATAAATTTCACTTCTAATGTCTTATTACTATTTATGGGTAACTGAGATCCCTTAAGGTACCACAACCTGTCATAGTGTAATTATTGAATGGGGAGAGGGGAGCTTGTATTTGAGTGTTTGCAAAAGAAAATTTCCTAATATTTATATATTTCATACAGCTGTGCATGCCATGATGTATCTTTTTTCCAGATTTTTTAAAAATACAGGTGTGCTTTAATAAATAGCCCAGAAATGCCATGATTATACAATGATGAATATTTTTTTTCCTAATAAATTTTAAAGTATGCATATGCCTAATATTTAGGAACCATCAGTTAACATTCCAGCTGTCGTATGTTAGAATTAATTAAGGAAATACTTGCAAATGGTGTTTTTAAATTCTACTTTTCAGAGGACAGTAGAGAGAAACAGGCAAGAATGTAAGCTGGGTGAAGTTCAAGCAGTAATATTTCTATGCAATCAGGGGTTCTTTGAGCTTGGTTGTTTTCTTGCAGATGTTTCATTACCCAGACAAGGTAACATCATCACTAGCACTGATGATATTAGCTAATTGGGTAATGAAATGTCTGCAAGAAAACAACCAAGGTCAAGAAGCACCAAGGACCCCTCATTTCAACCCTGAGCTACAAATATTCTCCTTTATTTGTTCTATGCAATCACCACTTATTTCAGGACTGGATTTTGTACAGTAACTCTGAACTCATCTTTTGTCTGTGTATAAATTTGCTGAGTGACTTATTGATTTTAATATTTGCAAATCATCAGGAAACAGTTGGAACTGAAGTGCATCACTGGATCAAAACATGTTATGAATTCACATGTTATAGCATCTTTCTTTCCCATTCCCATATTTGTAATTTACAGTGTTTCTGAGTAACTTTTGTCCCACAAAAAAATCACAGGTGCAGTTGGTCTGTTTCCAAGCAAACATAAATCTTTTCTCTATTCTTCATAGAATCAGAGAATTTATTAATGATACACATGAAGTGAAAAATGAATGGAAGAAACATATTTTGGAGTAGAAGTTCAGCAGGACCACTCTGCATAGACCATTATTTTAACTCTCCTTAACCACTGCCATGCTTGTTTGTTTGTTTGTTTGTTTGTTTACTCATTCATTCATTCATTCATTCATTCAAGTACAGCTTAGAGATCACTTAACTGCAGATATCTCAAGGTGACAGACATTAAAAGCTAAGGACAATTAAAAAGAAAAGGAAATTTAAAAGATCATAAACTTTCTAAAGAGAAACTCCATATAACCACAAAACATCCTATGATGGCTCAATCAATACTCTGAATCAAAGTCATGGAAAACAGGCACATTTTCAGCAACTTTCTGAACATCCTCAGAAGGGAACTTAAGTGTGCCATATACTGGGTCTATCCATACCTACCTGAACTTCCCTATGCCACCAGTGTTATCCCATACCCACCTGAGCCCTTTCTCAACCACTGCATTCTTTGCTTTCCCACTGCCACTTCATTCCTACTGTTGCATCTACTGGCTCCAGGCATCTTACCTCTCTAGCAACACAAAGCTTCTTTACCACCCACCTCCTACTTTCTACTTTCCTGGATGCCACCATCTTTCTATATCCACTTGCTGCTTCCATTCATCACCACCTATTTTTCATCTCCAATGCACACCTTCCTTTCCTGCTCTCATTGCTTAGCACCAGTGGTGGGTTTCTGCGGTTGGTGAAATTTAGAGAACTGGTGAGAGGGGGTTCCACTGGCGTACCTGGAAGTAAATCTGGCCCGCCGCTGCCAGTGACCCAACCGGAAGGAAAGGAAGGAATAAAGGAAAGAAAGAAAGAAAGAAAGAAAGAAAGAAAGAAAGAAAGAAAGAAAGAAAGAAAGAAAGAAAGAAAAAAAGAAAGAAAAAAAGAAAGAAAGAAAGAAAGAAAGAATTTATCATCACAATTGAGTCCAAAATTTGCTAAGCAAGTTGCTAAGCAAGAGCGTTGTTAAATGAGTTTCACCACATTTTAAAAGGTGGCCACTCCCACCCTGTCACATGACTGCCAAGCCACGCCCACAAAATAGACCACACCTACAGAGTAGGATCTAAAAAATTTGAAACCCACCACTGCTTAGCACCCACCTGCCACATACATTCGGATTCTCCATGTTCACATGCTACAAGCCTTCCTTTTGTCAGCTTTCTCTCTCCAACTCCACAAGATCTTTTCCAGAATGCACACGTTCCAAGTCCATGCACAGACCTAGCACAAATGCTTTTGATTTAAATCTATGCCTTAACTGCCCTATACCCTTAAGTCATGCATAGAAATTGTTGCAGGATTTCTAACTTAGATGAGATGGAAATGATCCAATAGATCATTTGATTCAATTTCCTGCTGGATACAGGAATTCACCAAACCATAATCAACAGGTCTGCCCCTGTTTGAAAACCTCTAGTAAGTCTAGGACGAACACTTTTCTAGACAGATTATTCCTTACTATATAAAGAAACTTCTGTTCAGCACCCAATTCTCCTTGAATCAACTAATTTTAATTAAAACAACAAAAAAGAGTTTTCCCCTTTAGGGAAACATTACAGTCATTTATATAAAGTTAGCTAACAATTCCCTTACTAAAGATTGCAGGGTTGCCTCAAACCATAATGTTCTAATGATAAATAATGCATGACTAGTTAGTCTGTAGGAAATAAATGGAGGCAGCGAATGCAAAGAAACCTTTTGTTGCATTTCCCATCAACAGTTGCTCTATTATTCTCCCTTCACAGCCACGTGAACAACTGCACAACTACCAAGGCACAAAAAAAACCAATTAATATGCTCTTGCTACCCTCCAGGTCTTTATGCTTTTCACTTTGTTATTCTTTTATTTGTTCTGTTTTCTCATGTATGTTACTTGGCAATATGGAAGGGAATGATGGAAATTCTTGGAGGTGTGATACAGCTATTAAAGTCATTGTTTGTAGCTAAAGAAAAGGAAAATAAACTCTTAACAAAGTCTGCTAGAAAAGATCAGGGCTGTAGATTGGACTGAAAACGAAAAAAATGCAGACGCCCAAATAAGGCAATTAGAAATCATTCCATTACTGTTGCCAAGAAAACAACAAATACATAAAGTTATGAAAGATAAAGACTGATTCAAAAGAGATTTTACCTGCAATCTTTTATTTGTCCTGGTCTTATAGCTACCAACCTGGTTTCACAGACCAGGTAAAACAAACTGTCTAAAACAGTTTGCACACAATTGATTAAGAACTATGGTTTATCTTAACCATAATCATGTCATCATGATTGAGATTCCATTCCTTTGTACATTTGTGTGATATCAACCAGAGCCATTGCAATCTGTGACTACCATCTTGCCTACTTGGATACTCCTCTCAGAAGATACTGCTGGGAGGATATAATACTAATCCAAAGATCACTCTAACAAGCATTTCATAAATTTCAGATTTTGCCCAACAGGCAGAACTACTGTTAATAGGTAAGATCACAAAAATTCAAGAACTTCTGCCAAGTAACTTTTATCAGGGCAAAAAATGAAGCCATAACAAAAGAATTTTGATGTGTCATTTTGTTTCAAAAGATAATGAATAAATAAGTCCACATCTCTTCCTCTTTTCTGCCTACTCTTGGCAGTTTATTATTTTCCACAAAAGTGGACTTATTTTCACCATCTTATGTTTTACAATGGGCAGATTAGATTTACTATCAAACTACAGCACGTTTCACTTACTGTATATAAATTAACTCTCCAAAACTAATATACTATTAATGTATGCTTTAATTTATATCTACTTGGAAAATAGTTAATAATTCAAGATTAGTTTTAGAAATTAATATATATGTATTCCCCTTGAGGCAATTCAAACAGCTGAAGAACTTGGAACACATTCGGCAATTTCTCCATGTTAAAATTAGTAACTGAGAAGTAATCATTCACAGAACCCAAGCAATCTTTATTGCAGTAAACCAAGTGCTTTCTTACTGAAAACAAATGTATATTAGTAGGAAATGCTTTAAAAAAAAAAAATGCTGCAAAGCAGAAAGAAATAAGGAAAAAGGGACACTTCATGGTGAAAGGTGTAAAATCAATTTAATGAATGCTAGAATGCCTTAAGAAGAAAGATGCAATGCTGATTTGGAAAGACTTTATATGTGTAAATGATATGATGCTTCTTTTTTAAAAGTTAATTAAAGTCTGAATAATATGTTTAGCAATGAACTGCAGATGGGCCAATGTTAATTTTGTCTCTTACAAGTTTAATTTTAAATCAAATGCCATATAATGAAAGGCTAGTTCAAAGCTGATAAAATATATATCAACTGCAAATTACTCAATCAGAGCTACTTCCATATTTATATAACTAGATAGGTCAACAGCTGTTTCATATTTTAAGTTATCACTTAACTTTTCATAGAAAAGTGATCTTCTTTTACAAATAATGGCTTAGTATTGAGACATAAATTGCTCTTCTGAGTATGCTTTCATCTTTAAAGCTCTCCAAAGAATTTCTTATCTCATCATGGAGTTTTGATATATAATTTCAAAATAATCCTTTAATCCTTTTTCAAAAGATAATCATTCAATTTTAGCATAGATTAAGAATGTATGTATGAGTGTCTATGAATTTTGCTCACTTATTTTAAGTTCCTTCAGTTAGTACAGAACATATAGTTAAGCTGCACTAACCAAACTCCATTTTTAATATAACATTAAGCAAAAACAACCACTATGTTTTCTGTAAATTGTTATATACAAATGAAATTACATCTTTGTTCTCACTCCAAGCATTGCCTTTTTGAATTTTTCTTAGCACACCAGTCAAGATCAAATATTGCACTCAATCCAGAGAAGTTCAGCACTTCTTGCTGAATTCTAGTAATCAAAGGTTTACAAAGAAAGGATGAAAATTTAAGTGATATGTTATATATATTGTTGATATATAGGGCCAATCAACTGAGTGGCAGCTAATTTACACTGCAATAGTTTAGAGCATTTCTGACATTTGCTAATACAGTGTTTCAATATATACCACGAACAGAAAAAAATTAAAATTTAAGACTCAACTGGACGTTACATGCATTGAGTTGCTATGGGCATTTATTTATTTCAATCCAATCTACTTCACAGAAATGTTATGGAGATAATGATAAGGGTGACCTTCAATGTAGGTTCTTTCTTCTAATAAACATGAGATAATTTTCCAATTGCAAGCACTGTACATTAAAGAGCAATAATAAAATAAATCAAATAGTCCTTTAGGAATGAAAACAAACTGCCTCTACTTACCTGTCTTAGGTCTAGAGTTATTGTTACCCAATGGTATTCTCTTCCATTCTGAATGCTAGGACTTTGCCACCAGTGATTAGTACCATCTATAGCATTTGAGATAGGATGTTGTTCTAAAATAAACACAAATTACAATCAAATTTTTCCAGTTTCTTTTAATATATTATTGCCATGCCACAATCACTCACATATATTAATGTATACATATTATAAAAGAAAATAATTTGTTCAATCAATCTAGACTATGCTATATAAAGACCAGCCCACAAATCTAAGATTAAATACAACTCAGAATTCTGTTTTAATCTAAATTGGAGCCTTCACATGACATGACCTTACTAGTTGTATGCTCTACTCAAATAGTTGTGGGTGTAGTGAATAAGAATAAGGACCTTGATGGAAATATGCAGGTAGTTACTTAGCCTCAACTTAGCTGAAAATTCAGAACAATGAGATAACTTTCAGAATCACCTTAATTAATACTTTTAATTCAGCCAAGTACAAGAATGATATACTGTGTAGCATTTAATATAATCAGTTGCAAAATTATATTATCATAGCCAATCCAAGAAAAGTCATTTTAGCATTCCTTTGGAGTTACCTTCCTGGTCTGATCTACTTGGTAGACAATGATTCACAAAATGTCTAGAAAAAGTACGATGTAATAAACTTGCCTTTGGAATTTGCACTATTGTAATCACAAATTCGACACTGTGCATTGCGTAGGGGTCGGCCTGGAACGTGCTCCACAAGTTTGCAAAACATTTCAGGGCCTTTTTCACCACAGGTAGCATTAGTGCTGATATGAGCATTACTAGCTAGGTTTAAAATGGCAGGAAATAAACCTGAAAGAGATTAGATGTGAATCTTTATTAACATTTTATCACAGTCTTTATCAAATCCTCAAGTAATATCTTATGTGTCAGTAGCAACATGCTATAAATTTACTACATTAACAAATAATTGCTTTACTATAATATTTCACAGAGAGAATCACTATATGAAAAATAGTCCTCTGAAGTTCAAGAAAGGGTGTTCCCCCCACCCCATCATAGACCAATTTAATGAATATTTCTGCCAACAACTAATTTAATAATACATGGCAAAAAGAAATTGCTATGCATTACAAACTAGTTCTAAAATACAATTCAGGATATCTAAATATAAATTTATTCAATGAAGCAGTATCATTTAAAGACCCTTAACCTCTAAGCTTACTTAGAGGATACAGTGGTACCTCGCTTCACGAACGCCTCTCTTCACGACCAATTCGGAGCACGACCAGAAATTTCCCCAAAAATGTGCTCCGCTGCACGAACTCCGCCTCGCTGCACGAACTCCGTGTGGCGGCCGGTCCATTGAGGGGACAGGCGAATTGTGAGTTCGCACTGCGCCTTTTCCGGGCTGCACCCTGCCGCGGTTGTTGTGAGTGACGGGGACGGGTGTGTGTGTGTAAGCGAAGGGGGGGGGAGAGCTGCCTTCCCGGCCGGACTTTGCAGCTTTCTCCGGTCCCGAGAAGGAGGAGCGCCGAGTCAGGAAACGGACGGGCGAAAGCTGCAAAGTCCGGCCGGGAAGGCAGCTCTTTCCCCCTCCCCGCCTTCGCTTCCCAGCCGGACTTTGCAGCTTTCGCCTGTCCGTTTCCTGACTCGGCGCTCCTACTTCTCGGGACGGGCGAAAGCTGCAAAGTCTGGCTTGGAAGCGAAGGCGGGGAGGGGGAAAGAGCTGCCTTTCCGGCCGGACTTTGCAGCTTTGGGCCGTCCCTTTCCTGACTCGGCGCTCCTGCTTCTCGGGACGGGCGAAAGCTGCAAAGTCCGGCTTGGAAGCGAAGGCGGGGAGGGGGAAAGAGCTGCCTTTCCGGCCGGACTTTGCAGCTTTCGCCCGTCCCTTTCCTGACTCGGCGCTCCTGCTTCTCGGGACGGGAGAAAGCTTCAAAGTCCGGCTTGGAAGCGAAGGCGGGGAGGGGGAAAGAGCTGCCTTTCCGGCCGGACTTTGCAGCTTTCGGCCGTCCCTTTCCTGACTCGGCGCTCCTGCTTCTCGGGACGGGCGAAAGCTGCAAAGTCCGGCTGGGAAGGCAGCTCTTTCCCCCTCCCCGCCTTCGCTTCCACGCCGGACTTTGCAGCTTTCGCCCGTCCCTTTCCTGACTCGGCGCTCCTGCTTCTCGGGACGGGAGAAAGTTGCAAAGTCCGGCTTGGAAGCGAAGGCGGGGAGGGGGAAAGAGCTGCCTTTCTGGCCGGACTTTGCAGCTTTCGCCCGTCCCTTTCCTGACTCGGCGCTCGTGCTTCTCGGGACGGGCGAAAGCTGCAAAGTCTGGCCGGGAAGGCAGCTCTTTCCCCCTCCCCGCCTTCGCTTCCAAGCCGGACTTTGCAGCTTTCGCCCGTCCTGAGAAGCAGGAGCACCGAGTCAGGAAAGGGACGGGCGAAAGCTGCAAAGTCCGGCCGGAAAGGCAGCTCTTTCCCCCTCCCCGCCTTCGCTTCCAAGCCGGACTTTGCAGCTTTCGCCCGTCCCTTTCCTGACTCGGCGCTCGTGCTTCTCGGGACGGGCGAAAGCTGCAAAGTCCGGCTTGGAAGCGAAGGCGGGGAGGGGGAAAGAGCTGCCTTTCTGGCCGGACTTTGCAGCTTTCGCCCGTCCCTTTCCTGACTCGGCGCTCGTGCTTCTCGGGACGGGCGAAAGCTGCAAAGTCTGGCCGGGAAGGCAGCTCTTTCCCCCTCCCCGCCTTCGCTTCCAAGCCGGACTTTGCAGCTTTCTCCCGTCCCAAGAAGCAGGAGCGCCGAGTCAGGAAAGGGACGGGCGAAAGCTGCAAAGTCCGGCTGGGAAGCGAAGGCGGGGAGGGGGAAAGAGCTGCCTTCCCGGCCGGACTTTGCAGCTTTCGCCCGTCCCGAGAAGCAGGAGCGCCGAGTCAGGAAAGGGACGGGCGAAAGTCATGCTGGCTTGCTCCATCGCCCCTCAGCTGCTTTACATTGAACCCTATGGGAAACTGTGCCTCTCTTCAGGACCAATTCGCAACGCGAACAGAGTCAAAAATCACGACCCAAAAACAAGGTCAGAACGGATTAACCGGATTTACATTGAACCCTATGGGAAATTGTGCCTCGCTTCACGACCATTTCGGATCGCGACCAGAGTCATTTCACCAATTAAGTTCGTGAAGTGAGGTACCACTGTACTTTAAAACAAAACCAAAAGTAAAAATGTTCCAAACAAATTTAACAAAGAATAGTCAACTAACATAATACCCTACTAACTCAAGGACAGTATAAAGTCTTGCATGGCACGCTGAAGTTTGTATCTCAAAAATACAACTTCTATTGGCCCAATTCTGAGCGTGGGAAGTGCTGTAGATGTGTAACGGATATCTTTAATCATAAATGCACTTCCATTTTGCTCCCTAAAATCTTCCTCATAAAGCACAATAAGTGTGATTATTTTGCAAAATACAGTACAATTAATTCTCAACTTACAACCATTTGTTTAGTGATTGAAGTTACAATGGCATTGAAAAAAGTTATTTATAACCATTTTTCATATTTATGTACATTGCAGCATCCCCATGGTCACCTGGCCAAAATTCAGATGTTTGCAACTGGCACATATATATAGGGATTGCAATATCCTGAGATCAAACTCAAATGGGGAAGCCAAAGCAAACTCAATGAGGAAGCCAACTTCATTTAACAGTTGAGTTACTAACTTAACAATTGCAGTAATTAACTTAATAAGAAAGGTCATAAAATGGGGAGGGGGGCAGACTTAACCACTGTCTTGCTCTGATGTATATTTTGGGCTCAGTTTTAGTCATAAGTTAAGTACTACCTGTATGTTATTTTTATTGCAACAGACTAATAAGGCTGTTCCTCAGGAAACTGCAAATATATTTATGATTTGGGACAACCAATTTCCTGGCCTTCTTTTTTTCTTTAAATCTTGTTAATTGAAAAAGCATTAATGGGATAAGAATGCTAATCTGTGCTTAGGAAAATAAACAAATGAGGGAGTACTAATTTAAACAAGCAAACTGTAAAGAATTAAAAGTTTCAAAACTTTTACCTGCCATAACAATTTGGCATTTTGTGCTTTTTTATTCAACTGTGCATTCTTTCTTTTAAGAGCCAGATATGTTGTCTCAGCTTTTTTTTTTTTTAAATGATAGGATATACAAGATTATTTCACTTTGGAACAAAGTTGTACCTTGAACATAAAAATCCCTTCTAAATATAGCATGAAAACAAATGTCACTGAAGTTGGTGTAAAATTCACTGTGCTTGAATAGACCATATTAAATATTATTGAGGAATAATTAAATTTATACCTAGTGCCCAAAAGACCGTTGGTTATAAAACTGACTGCAATCAGAGATACATTTTTCATTTTAGCATTTAAATTTCATTTGCAAAACTGCTCCTTTATACCTGGAAATTTTCATCTGATATTTATAGTTATAGTACTGAATTTTAAAAGCCTACCCACAAGAAGTATAGGTTTTGAATACCATGGTATTCAAACAGAAGAATACACCAGTATGTATATATTTTATTTCAGAACAAATATTCTGGATATCTTTTATTTAATGATAGATCCTAACACCCTTAATACAGACATTTCAATGAGTTAGGGGGTTAGAGAGGCTGAATATTTCCCCAAGTATGAATGACATTTGAATAAAAAAGTGATGAATTTTTCAGTGAGAGAATTTATTATTTAACAGTCTTTCCCTGTCCTCTTATTTAAAAAGGGCAAGCTGTTGTATTCAGTCTACTCATTTAAGTATTGTCTTATAAATTCTGAAGAAAGTCTGTGCTCTGGTGATTAAAGTCCTACTAACATGTGATGGACTAATCCCAATCACTTGCCTCAGCTTCTGCCAAGCTACAGTTCAAAACCATGTTACACATAAACTACATACAAATAAATATGTATCACTTCAGTGGGAGAAATAACAGCGCTTCATGAGGAAGTACGATCCAAACCGGTGCCGGACCAGACCAAATGCCAAAATGCAAGGCAATATCTGTGGAGGGAAAAGCTCCAGATAACACTGCAGAATTCTGTTAACCAGTGGTGGTTTCATATTTTTTTTTACTACCGGTTTGCTCATGTGCGTTCATGCCACTTCTGCGCAGAAGTGTCTGAATAGGTGGGTGGAGCCTCCTGCTGCCACCACCACCAGTTTGCCTAATCCAGACGAAATCGGGAGCAACCCAGCTCTGCTGTTAACCATTCTGGATATGGTGCTAATTCATTCTGTGATGGACCATGGATAGTGCACGAGCGTGAAATAAATATAATAATCTTAGACAGCCAAATAATTACTCTATACTAACACTGTAGCCTCCTAGTTAATGTCATACACTAAATAAATAAATGCTTTTAATCTTACCATTCTATTGGACCTTCTTTGAGGGAGTGTGTTAATTGAGCATTTGTTACCTACCCCACTTGCAAATGAGTTGAGTTGTACTTCTGCAAACTTTTACATTCTCCTGAAGCTAGTAATAAAAAAATAAAATGGCACATTGTCCTACCAGACAATAGCTATTCTATTTTATACACTCAAGCACTCGTGACTTCTCGTCTGGACTACTGTAATGCTCTCTACATGGGGCTCCCCTTGAGATGCACTCGGAGGTTGCAGTTGGTTCAGAATGCTGCCACGCGGGTGATCATGGGAACCTCAAGGCATTCCTACATAACACCACTCCTGCGCGAGCTGCACTGGCTACCTGTGACCTACTGGGTGCGTTACAAGGTTCTGATAACCATCTTCAAGGTGCTCCATGGCACGGGGCCTAGCTACCTACGAGACCATCTGCTGCCCCATACATCCCTACGACCGACTCGCTCCCACGGAGAGGGTCTTCTCCGAGTGCCGTCGACCGGGCAATGCCGGTTGGCGGCTACCAGGGGAAGGGCCTTCTCTGTGGTGGGCCCAACCCTCTGGAATGACCTACCTCCCGAACTCCGTATCATCTTGGACCTCCGCTTGTTTCGCCAGCACTTAAAAACACACTACTTTCATCTAGCCGGCCTGGCTTGAACTACTCCACACCATACTGACTTGTAGCAAATCAAAGTTTTAATTTATGGGTTTTAAATTTATTTTACGCAGGGTTTTGGTTTAATTTAGTTGTTGTTTGTTAATATTTTGTATATATGTATATTTATTTTAAATTTCTGTTCGCCGCCCCGAGTCCCTTTTTGGTGAGATGGGTGCGGGTTACAAATATGAATAATAAACAAATAAATAAATAAAAAATTTAATGCTACAACTTTGCTTACAATACTTCTCTAGGGAGAAAAATTATAACCAATTAAAGTATAGCTTATTCAAAAATTATAAATATACCTTTTTCCTTAGTATCAAATATATGATCTACATATTCAGTACAGATCTCTTGTTAATAATTAAATCCTTAGATTATTTTTTTTTTACATCAAGGAGATAACAAATATACTTTTCTGCTTTTAATTTTGAAAAAGGATGTACACTTAATAAATACAGATTAATAGTTTTTGGGAAAACTGCCAAACATATATTTGTTATAACTTGCACAAAAAAGTCCCCCAAAGACGTTATATACTAAATAAATAAGTTCAACTGTCATTGCATAATAGTTGTATGGAATCTTAAATATATATATAAAGTTTTTAAAAGTATTAAACTATGCTGTAATTTTAATATTCTATTTTAGTCAATTACATTTTTAAAACATAGCACTAGTGATGTTTTTCTCTCACAGATTCTAGGAAAACTATTCATCTCTCTCTCTCTCTCTCTCTCTCTCTCTCTCTCTCTGTGTGTGTGTGTGTGTGTGTGTGTGTGTGTGTGTGTGTGTAAGTAGATAATAAATGAATTTTAAGATGTTTCAACTAAAGAGACATAATTACATTATTTTTGTTCTCTCTGCAAACAAAGATTGCATCCCTGTCTTGCAAAGCATTTTGCAATACTCTGGACATTTTGAAGCTATTAATTCCAAGAGGAAGTTATAAAACCATCTGTTTTGCTGCTTGAATATTCCAGAGTGTATGTGATCTCATTAAAGCTCACAATCCTCTACATTCCTTCAAGTTATTGCCTACACGAACTTCACAGATAATATTTCTTATCAGTTCGGCACCACCATACCCTGTTGACAGGAAAAAAGGAAGCTTCCTTCCAGAAGATAAAAAGTGATGTATACATAGAAATCCTAAAAAGATTGGGGCAGCTACAGTATATGATAAATATATTGGACAGAAACAAGATTTTTATTTCAGGGTAATATCTACTAAGAGCCCCCCATTGTGAGATTCACAAAGTAATACAACTATCAAAATAATTCACCTTCAGAAACTAAGCTTATTTATAGAGACACAGCTGTCATTTAGTGGCATTTTGGAAATAAATAGTAATCAGAAGTGCTTACTACTAAATTATTAAAACAGAATACCAACAAAAGCTCAAATGAATCGGTTCTACCCACGTTAGATAAAAGATAACAAAAACTCTACATAATAAAGTTTTGTCTCAAAAATTTGTTGTAATTTTTTTGTATTCTCCCCCCCACTCCGACACCCACCACCCAAAAAAGAAACAGAACATGGATAAATTTATATCTACAAAATAATTATCACTAACGCCAAACTGCTGTTTACAAAAAGCACTATGAGGTTGTAGTATAACCATTAAACATTTTAAAGAAGTTTTGATATTTTATTTGTAAAAAATAATTAAGTAACCTCTTAATGTTTTTCTAACATACATAGTATTTCAAGTATTTCGTTATCCTGTCTGGATGATAACAGCAAGGAATATCCCAAGGACAGCAGCTGTTGAATCCTTACCAAAGAACAAAGAAAAGAGAATTTTCAGAAGAATCCTTCCGTCTGTTTAAGTCCTGTAAATACCTGCAACTAATCAGTACATGCTGATAATTTTTTGGTACACAAAGGACAACATTTTCCGAGATAGACAAAAGTATTTGTTTACTAAACTTAATCTTTATCCAATTCAGAACAGCTTCACAAGATTTGTATCTGTCATCCCTTTGTGGGTAGAATAAATGCTACATTATTCTAGCTGGAGTTGTAAATATAGATAGTCCTCAACTTACAACCACAATCGAGGCCAAATTTTCTGTTGCTAAGTGAGAAAGTTGTTGAGTGACTTTTGCCCCATTTTACAACCTTTCTTGCCACAGTTGTATGGTTGTTAAGGGAATCTGGCTTCGTCATTGACTTTGTCAGAAGGTCGCAAAAGGTGACCACGCAAACTTGAAAGACTGGAACCATCATAATAAGAGTCAATTGCCAAGCATCTGAACTTTGATCATGTGACTGTGAAGATGTTGCAATGGTCATGTGAAAAACGGCCATAAGTCACTTTTTTCAGTGCTGTTGTAACTCTGAACAGTCACTAAATGAACTGTTGTAAGTAGAGGACAACAGCGGGACATCCAGTCACAATTGTAATCCGTTCCAGGACTTCGGTCACAACCAGATTTGGTCATAACTAGAGGCAAGACTGACTGCGCATGCACATATAAAAAAATGGTACAGAAGGGGAAATTGCCGTGGCAGGAAAAATTGCCACAGCTGTGTTTGATTGCCACTCAAGTATTTGTTCGTGACCAGATACGAACAAATTGGTGATTTGTTGTGACCAGATACGAACCTGATTTGGTTGTGGTCAGAAGCATTCATGATCCGAGGTTGTACTGTACCTGTAATAACTGACTTATTCTGCATACATCAGATTAGTGTGCAATTAATTAGAAAAAGAAGTAGGGTAACTGCTTTTCATCTATTTGGGGCAAAATATATAAGTCAAATTTGGGGTCTTTACCTACTCCATTCTGGATATGGCAAGTCATGGTAATAGCACAAAGAGGAAATGGCAGGGTAAGAGAAAGGTGAGGATTTGGGTCAGTTCCTTTCTCAAAAGAAATTCTTGTTTGCCCTGGAGATTCCAATCACAATATTTGTGGGGGGGGGGGGGGGGAGGGGGGGGAGAAGCTTTAATAAAAATTGGGAGCTGAGAAGGATTTCCTGTGCCTTTTATCCACTTTTATCCTGGCAGCTGTGTGATGTTTTATCAGCTATTGCTGATATGACCTAGTGATGTATTTACTTGTAGGAAAGTCAGTTAAATTATTCATTATAGTTCTGACTCATCAGTCATCTTTACTACACTCAGGAAAAGTAATTATCTTTTTAAACAATTTTATCATACTCTGATGAAAAGTAAATTTGATTTTCAAACTCAAGTCTCTGAGAGAACAGAATTTCACTATTTGCTTTAGGTCCAGGCATCAGTGGGACTGAGCTGTAATCAGTATAATCCAGTTAAGAGGTGTCCATTTCTACAGCTCTGGGTCGGCCCAAATTAGGCCCCGAAATCAGATTTGTCATTGTATAGAATAGATCTACTGCATAAAAATCCCCCCCCCCCCAAATAAGAAAATCTTAACTTTTAGCAAAACCCCAAAAGTATTGGATTAATCCTGGAAACATAATTAAATTACATTCCAGTGGTTTCATTATTCATTTATAACTCAGAATAAAACTTCTGGAGGGAATTAACAGAGTTTTACCAAATAAATCTGAAATGTATCATATTGAAGAAGGATGAATCTGAAACTTTTAAAATCATCTTTACACCTTATACACATTATGCTGAACTGTCTTTGTGTGAATTGGTTGCTAAAGTCATTGAATACCCATAGGCGCATCCTGCAGAGAAGTAATTGTAAATCTTTCACATCCTAACTAGGATCCCCATGAACAGTATATCAGCAGTAAGCCAGGCCACAGTTAACTGTGCAAGACTACTACTCCTTTTAGCATATACATATGCATATAAAGATGTTCCTCTTGGCATCAGATTTCTCTCTCGTGTATCCTACTTTTTTGCACACAAAAGAATCTTACGTTTTTATTTACCATACTTGTTACTGCAAGAATTTTGATTAAACTACTATCAAAATAGTTTTGAAGAAATTTATCATTTGGATTAGATAAGGCAGAAGGCACATTACTCCTAGATCATTTTAGATCAGTAAATCGTTATTTTTATTCTATTCTATGTGCATGTGACCCCATCCTCTGCCCCGTGCATGCCCGAACGGCTTTCTTGGAGTCTGGGGAGGGTGAAAACGGCTTCCCCAACCCCCTGGAGGCCAGAAACGGTCCTTTTCCAACTTCCAGTGGGCCAGGTAGGTCAGTTTTTCACCCTCCCCAGTCTCCAGAGGTTTTTTAGGAGCCTGGGTGGGAGAAAAAACGCCTCCTCCCCCCGGAGGCCTTCTGGAGGCCAGAAATGGCCCATTTTCTGATTTCCGGTTTGCACATTGGGCTGTTTTTCACCCTCTGGAGGCTTCAGGAAAGCCCCCAGAGGGCGAAAAACATTTGAAAATCAAGGCCAAAATCAACTGGTAGCACACACATGTGCGCTGGAACTGGCAGGGAAACGCTTCATGTGCCCTCAGAAATGGGTCCGCGTGCCACTCACAGCATGCATGCCATAGGTTCACCATCACGGCCTTATACCATTTCCGACAAATGGTTGTCCTGTTTCTTTTTGAAAGTATCCAGTGACGTTTTCAAACAGCAATGCTGGTCACTAACAACAATAGAGATTGACTGATTGTTAAGCTCACTGAAAATGTATTTACTGCTTTGAATGAAAAGAAATAGTATACCATCCAGCAGATATGTCTAGAGCACAAAAAAAATGTAACTGCAAAGTGCTTTAAATAGTGACAATAACTTATAAAGCCCATCTTACCATAATGTGATTTGTTTAGCATGTAAATACCATGCTACATATATTGTAGCACTACATACATGTAGTGTGTGGACAGGTATTATGGATTTTCAGCAAACCACAGCTTAAAACATGATTTATGTCCCTTTTTATTTCTTCGTACTGTCTAGATCACACATGTCAAACATGTGGTGTCACGTTGCCATCACAAGACGTTTTTTTCCCTTCGCAGAGCTGGGGTGGGTGTGGCCTGCTCATGGCACACCTGCCCCATGGGCCGCCAGTTTGATACCCCTGGTCTAGATGGCAATACAAAAATCTCTCCTCATAGAAGACGGTGAAACATATATTTTTAATACAAGGACAATTCCAATTGCTCAAGCCAACCTAGCAGAAATGAATACTTTGCCCTTTGGGATAATTAAAAAATCAATACAATAGTACAATCTCTGCTTCATAGTCTTTTGTCCAAAATCTTATTATCTCGGAACTAAGTCATATGGAGTTACCCTTATACAAAACTGTAAAATGCTTATAATACCACTGAGCTATTAACAAGTCATTTTTTTTATGTGTTCAGGAGGGAAATAAATCGTTTGCGATCTGCTCAGCAAGTAATTCAAACAGTATTAACTAAAAGATACTGTAAAGTTATTCCATTTTTTGCACATTTTCTACAGAAAGGAATTACAGAAAATCAGGTGGAAATTAAAGAGCACTTAAAACTGAAAGGAGATATTGTAAAAATTGGTGAATGGGGCACAGCTTTTACAATACAGTAATGAAAAACAGGACACAAATTTGCAAGTAAAGAAAAGTTTTGTTTTGCAGCATCTAGCAGAGAGAAAAGAAAGACGTAGATAAATAAAAACACACCAAGCAACTCATATAGTTTTTTAACATTTTGTTTTTTTCATCATTGTATGCTATAAGAAATCCAGTATTAAATGTAATAAAGTAGAATCTAGACACTATCTATTATGTAAGCAGCTATTACAGGGATATCTAAATTATATTTAAAATTATTTTTCTACCATGAAATATCAATGTTAATTAGTCACAATTGAATTTATCACATCCATTTATCTATCGCTAACAGTGAGTTTTTGTCAGATAAGCGCATTTCTTGAAATACATTAAGTTTCTGTAACAGCAAATATGTAATGAAATCTGGATTATCATGCATATAATCACATTGAGATTTAGGCAAAAAACCAATTTTTTTTGCACAATTTCTTTGATACACATAGTAAATACACCTCATGTACACATATCCATAAGTTGTTCTCTCCAGAACAACACATCTCTCCAGATGTGGTATGAGTAAAAGTTACGCAATTCTCAAATAATAAATTCTGGTATGTGGAATTCCAGCACTTCCAGAAAAGAGAGATTAGAGAAAGATTGTATCTATGCATCAGTGTTCTGGTCCAAGACAAACAGCTACTAAAGATTTCTTGGATTTCATGCTTCCGCTGTACCAGTCTTCTCCAACCCCTCCAAATGTACATTATAATTATCATTCTATAACACCGTGGCTAGGAATTCTAATCTAGAACATCTAGGAAGCACCAGGAAGCCTGCTAGTCTTTGCTTTGCGATAAACTAACAATATGTAGCAATCAGTCCAATTATCTAAAATGCAAACAAAACTTTATCCTACTCCTAGGATAATCTAGGACCATTTGGCAAAAATGGTCCATTGATTACTTCAGAAAACATTATTGCATACTTAATAGATGACAGAAATGGTTTACTCATAACAAACAAATTCCATAGTGATCGGCAGTGACCTTCTGGAAATGGTGATTCTCATTTAAGGAAATAATTGTCTTTGTCAAGAGTTTCTCAATCTTAGCAACTTCATGATGTGTGAACTTCAACTTCCAGAATTCCCCAGAAACCAAGTAATTCTGGGATTTGAAGTCCACACATCTTGAAAGTCGCTAAGGTTGAGAAACCTTATATTATCAAGGGGCACAGAATCATAGGAACAGAAGGCAGAACTTTAGGCCATCATGTCTAACCTTTTTCATCATTTAGGAATCCAAGTTAAAGCAACCCAGAGGTGGCTGTCCCTCTATCCACTGAAGGGAATCAATCACCTGATTTAATAGCTGCTAATACGGGAAGTCCTAAATTTACATCTACAGTAAAGCCCAAAACTTACGTTAAGCGACAAATTTGTTTAAGTGAGTTTTGCCCCACAACTTTTCTTGCCACATTTGTCAAGTGAGTCACTGAAGTTATTAAATTAGTAATATGGTTGTTAAGTGAATCTGCCTTCCCCATTAATTTTGCTTGTAAGAAGGTTGCAAACGGTGGTCACATGACCCTGGGACACTGCAAGCGTCATAAATATGAACCAGTTATAAAGCATCCAAATATAAATCACGTGACCATGGGGATGCTGAAACAGTAGTAAGTGTGAAAAATGGTCACTTTTTTCAGTGATGTAACTTTGAATGGTCACTACACTAACTGTTGCAAGTCAAGGACTATATATACTGTTAAATTTATCCAGTTCTTCCATGTCTCTTCATAAAGCTTAATTGTTCTTAAAACTGGGATTAATTTCCAGGATTGGGGGAGGAACACTAATTTGGGCATCTCCTGGATGCAATGGAGTTTGTAACTTGAGGATGCAGTTTCAGACTGCCACTGCCTAAAAGAACTTCAAAGTTATGCTGACAGCAGCAAGAATACTTGATGCACAAAAACTGAAAGACACTTTAATTCCCTCAAAAGATAACGTGTTGCAAAAGCCGATAGAGTAAGCATAGATGGCCAAAGTTAGTGCTTCAATTAAAGAAAAGAATATAATTAACTTTCTTTTTACTTGGAAATTGCTTCTGTATTTTGGTGCTTGAATTGGAAAAAAAAAGAAACTTATTAGGTAGGTTTGTTGTTATAGAAATGGCTAGTATACATTATTACGTAAAAATAAAAAGTTGAGGTTGTATGTTATCTTATTCTACTGTCTTAAGAGTTGGAAGTCAATGCTTTTCTTCTTCTTTCCCCTTCACTTTTTCCTTTCCCCTATTTCCTCCCCTACTTTCTCATTATTTTTGTTTGTATGTTACATGTTGATAAACAAATAAAACATGAAGTAAAAAGAGGCTGACACACTGCCATGATGTGTAAAGCTACAAGATCTTGAGGTGGGGGGGGGGAGAAAGAATGACATTGAGATCAGGAAAGGGGTGAAACAGTTTAAAAATCACTGGCTTCATTTCTAATTCTTTGGTCATCTTTTATTACTGTTCACTTAACCTGTTTCAGTCTCCCTGAATCTTAAAATAATTCCTGATTATAAAATTATGTTGACTGACTTTTACATTGAAATGTATATGATTATGCTGTTGTTTACTCCACACACAGAAAGAGAGAATTAAGACATGGTTTCTCCTACCAAAGAATTTTTAAAAACAACTTTTGGCATTAATAATTGTATCTGTATAAAACAACATGTGCTTTCAATCTTAATAGTTGTATTCTCTTCCTCATCCGTCCCCCGACTCAGAATAGAGATTCAGCTGTAATCTTTGCAGACAATTTATAATGTGCTTAGAATATATTTTTCCACCTACAGCAGCTCTGCAAGATTTTTTTTTTTAATTTCTAGTCCTCGTGGTACAAGATATATTCCAAAGCTTTGTTTCTCCCATTCATCAGAACCCACAGTATTGTATGCTAGCACCGTTATCTTTTCTGAATAGCTGATTACACACTTATTTCAGTGGCATAAAAGCAACTTCATGAAATTCCACACTCCCCTGGGGTGGTTCATGGGTCTGACTAGCCCAGGATGCAAGATCCCCTTCGTAGCCCAAGAAGTCCCAACATCCATTTTGCTAGGAATGGAGTTTGGCAAACTCCCAGGATGATGGGGGGTGGGGGGAGTGGAAGGAGGGAGAGAACCAGCAGCCTTCAAAGTTTCAATAGCTCTAGAACCCCTAATAGTTTCTCATGTCTGACTCAGCCAATTTGCAAAGAAAAGAGCATCTGTGGGCTGGAAGGGGAATCCTGTCAGTCTGGCTATTTATTTTTCTTGGGAGGAAAGATGCCAGCCTTGAGGGCAATTCCACCGTGTCCCACAAGAAGACAAACATTTCGAAAACTTTTTTTTAAAAAGTATATTTAATTTAATACTTTTTCTTGTTTTACCCAACTGAAAACAAAAAGAAGAGTACAAAAACCCTACTTTTTAAAGCAAATGGGCGGGGGGCGGGGGGCTTCAACCCAACCGGCAAAAGGCGAATTCCCGCAAGAAGATGAAACAGCGGAGAAGAGTCGAGTGGAAGGGAGTTGTAAATCGCAAACAGGATGGCCGGCAAGAACAGAGGGGCGGATGGGATACTGGAAGCGGCCAGCCGGTGGGGAAAAAGCGAATCGAGGCGAGGGGTAGCAGGGCTGCTCTCGGGGGCAAAAAGAAGGATCTTTCCCGGATTCAAGAACCGCGTGATAAATCAACGAAGCCTCCAGCCACTTTGGGCATCTTAAGGCTGGCCTTTGTGTTTCTTCTCCCCTTCGGTGGAGACCGAAAACTTAAACTTTTTGCACGTGCTACCGGCAGAGCACGAACTCCACCCTCCCCGCCTGAGCTGGGGGGGCAAAAAAACCACGCGAAGAACTCGAAGGTGTTTCTCCGCCGCAGGAGCATCGCGCCCCGCTGACCCGGGCGCGCTAACTTCCCTCCCCTTTAGCTCCGGCTCCCCGCGCCCTCGCCTTGCGCGCCCGGACGAACCAGGCATGCAAGTTTCCGAATTAACGGCGGGGGGGGGGGTGGGATCGAGGAGAAGAACTGCAGCCTTCAAGACGCGGACCCATCCTCACGTGCTTCCGACACGGATTGGGTGACCCGGGCAAAGGGCTCGGCCGCCACCACTCTGGCCACGGGGGTTGGGCAGAGGCCCGGGGTTCAACCCTTCGGGATTCCCCGCAGCCCCGTCGGAATGGAGCGCTCACCTCGAAGCTGACCCTGGGCGCCGCCGAGGAGCAGCAGAGCCGGGAGCAGCAGCTGCCACCCGCAAGCGCGGCCGCCCATTTCCCCCGCGATATGGCTGGAGCGGCTCCACAGGTGGAAGGGCGGGAAGTCTCAGGCGCCGGAGATGCCTTTTGTTGCCGCTTTCTACTCTGCCGCGAAGCAGCAGTCCGGCTCCGCCGCGCCCGCCCCTTCTTGTCACCCGCCCTTATCTCTGCCGCCCTCTGCAGTACGTGAGCCTTCCAGCCCTTGGCAAGCCTCGGGTCCGGCGGAAACCATTCCCACAAGGATGGGGTCCTTCCCTGGGGCTTAGGTGCTTCGGGGTGTAATCCCGGGGTCCCGCGGGAAACCCCCAAAGTGGAAATATGTCTGTCTCCATTCAGAGATGTCGGAGACAATCTGCTGGCTACCTGAGACCCCCCGCCCAGGGACGATGCTATTTCCCAAGCGTCACATCGCCACCCTTGGCGGGTGGTTCGCTCCGGCAGTAGCTGTGGTAGCGAAAGACCCTGAAATGGGGATGAAGGGGAGGGGGGTGTCCCTGTTGCGGGAGGGAAACATTCCTGAGCCGTTCAGAACGATTTTAAGCCGCTTCCCCGGAAAAAGGGGACGGTTTCTAGAGTAAAGGCAGCTGATTCAGCTTCGAGGCAAGCACTTCTCTCAGCTTCAAAGGTCACAGTATGCATCTTTGGAAAGAAAGAACGTGACTCGTTTTCTATATAAAATGCCCCAGCTTGGGATATCCAGTGATACAGAGGAGTGTCCAGTGTTAACTATTTATTTATTTATTTATTTATTTATTTATTTCGTCAAGCATGTATTAGATAACATATATAAGTATAAACATGCTTTTGCATACATAAAATGGGTACGAATAACAACTTGTTCAGATGATCTTTTCTATTGCCCAAAGACATAATTTATTGTAAATATAGGGATGCATCGGAGTTTCAAACAATGAATCGCTTTCTTTTGAAACTTTTTGCTCACTTTCTCTTAGGGGAAAAAATAGCTTTTTGTCATTGGGGAAGCAGGCGTGTGATTATAATTTGTTAAAAAGGAAAATACTGTGAAAATGCAGCTATAAATCGCAATTTTGTCCATAAAAAATTAGCCTATAGTATTTTAGCATGCAAAAGTGTATTGAGAGTGTTAGGTGAATTTAGAAAAGTGGATTCTGCAAACAATTGGTATATCAACTATGGAAAATTGTACTGTGCTTCATATTAAAGCCCTAACTATTGGGTTCCTAGTGATAACAGGCTGGTTTTGAACCTTTTGTTTCTATTGCTCTTGCCATTGTTTATTTTGTATACAGTCTTGGAAATACTCGTTCTAAAGAAAGGTTATACATTTCCTAATACATACATATAAATCAATAGAAGGAAACCTATGCTACATAAAAGGCAACTTAGTAACAAGTAATCACTAATACCATTTGAACAAGTACATTCCACAAAATATGAAGTACATCTAACAAGATATAGACAAAATAGTCAGGAATCTGTATAAGAAATATAAGAACAGTCCATTTAATTAAATATATTATTTGGACTTAGTGCATATCAGAAAGCTGCTTCTCTACTCATTCCAGCAGCTTATGTTTCAGTTCTGGCACGAAAGAAGAAAGCAAAACATCCGCAGCAGAAAAAGTCAACATATTTCCAGAAACAGCATGTCAGTGGGAAGAATCTTCTCTGTAGTGTCACAAAGCCAGATGGGGAGCAAAGAACAAAAGGCGAAAAAGTTAGAAAAGAAAATATGACCATTTGTGTATCTTTGGAACACAGTCAAATCTTACACTTAATTGTTTTTTTAAAATCACAAATCGATCTTGAGCATTTTTTTCTAAACGCTACATTACCGTAGCAGATAGTTAAGACCCGATGAACTCTTTGGATTCAGAGAGATAAAGGGATTAGAAACTAGATGGGGCAGAACCTCCAGGAAATTCCTGGGGTGTAGGCTCGATAGAGAAGAAACATCCCCGAAAACAGCCATGCAAAGCGCTTCCATGCTGTTACCAAGAAAATGACATGGATATGACTGTGTACACCCCAGGAGTCAAGTTCAAGTCAAGGGCATTTTTCGCCTTTAGACTGTTTCCAAGCCAATAAAAGGTTGGAAAGAAATTATTAAAAGAGTCTCCTTACTCTGCCCATCTCTACCTGTCTGACTTCCCATAAGCAGGATAGCTACTGTTTCCGAAAACAGAGCAGACACAAACCAAACTTGATGGGCAGATTTAGGCAAATAAGAAGTAGGCAAATAAATAAGAGATCATGTTACAAAATGGGTTGAATCAGTGCAGGGGCAGCAGAGAGAAAAAATATTCCAGAAAAATGAATCCAAATGGATCCCTCTGGGAAAGGCAGGTGGAAAACAGTAGTTCAAATTTTGCTGTTTGTTCATTTATAAGCTTCCTGTGCCCATTATCTCCTTCTGCCTCCATTATTGCTTGAACATACACAGAGAAACTACTGTACAAGATGAAAGAGATACAATCTGTTACTTTATTACTCAAAAAAAAGTTTTATCCTATGGCCAGTGCTGGCAAAGGGATTGGAAAAGCCATTTTCTGCATGCTTTGTCTATTTGGCTTTTTATCCAATCAAAAGTAACATGGGAATGAAAACATGTAAAGAGAGGCTACATTTGATGAAAAGAAAGATTGAGCTTGAAAATTAACTGGATGGGTCAGCAGAGAAAACAATTTCCAGAAAATTGTTGTAAATTTTGTAAAGCAGCAATTTAAAGCAGCATTTCTCAAGCTTAGCAACTTTAATATGAGTGGAACTGAACTCCCAGAATTCTCCAGCTGGCATGCTGAATTCTGGAATTGAAGTCCACATATCTTAAAGTCATTAAGGCTGAGCAATACAGCTTCAGGGCATTTCTAGCATTTGAGAATGTTGTTACTCCTATACTGTAAAACTCTAAATTCCAGGTCATGTGACTCATAGTGGAGTTGTTATTAAGGGATTTGAAAGAGTTTTTCATGATACATTTTGCATGCTTTCCCTATCTTCTTATGCTACCACATTACCAAACACCATTCCATAATGTAAAAATAAGGAAAGGAGATATTTTCTTCTGGAGTGTCTTGATCTTGGCACCATCAGCAACGTCTGCTGGCCAGACACTGAAGCTCTCAAGTTAGAGCCAACCATGGTGTTATGCCATAATGTCATTTGCAGCAACTGTACTATGTCTTCACTAAAAATTGAGCAATGTCAAAGTTAGGAAATAGTGAAGATAGTCACTGATATCCATGGAGAAGGGAAGTGAGAAACTCTTTGAAGTCTTTAGGTTCCATCTCTTAAGGTCAAAAATGATAATAATGTCAACATTTATCTCAGGAGGATTATATTTTGCATTCCAAGGAATCAAAGCAGCTTACATGCATTATTTTAGAAACAAGGCACAGTTAGTGGTTGATTACAACCTGTATATTAATCCATAGTAGGCATAAATATTGGTGTGTATGGTTTCCTTGAACAAACTGGGCTACAATTGGATTCTGTATTGTGTTTTGAAGCCACTTTGCTGCTTCCTGACATTCAGGGCATAAGTGTTGAAAGTCTTTCATTGCTAATGGTGGAATTTGAGGGAGGGGGACTGTGACACCAATGCCTTCATAACTTTCTACTTAGATCATTGCCCCATGCTTTACTTAAGGGTTATGCCTGAAGAATTTTTGAAAGCCATATTAGTGCAAACAAGCTAGAGTTTTTTTAGGAAAATTGCAAAGCCCCCATACACATTTTAATTACATTTCAGTGGCTGCCAAATTAAGGAGATCAAAGCATCATCTCTTGGATAACTTCATGGTTACCTCTTATCTCTTCTGAATATTCTGCCATCCTTTTAACATGGCATCTGCCTGAAGCAATGTCTTTGGGGCTACTTAGTGGGAATTATAAATATGCCACTTCTCCACGCTACAATGCTTTTTTTTTTTTTTTTACAATGAACAGGTTTCTTCTTTGAGTTTTCTCAGATAAATATTTGTTGTAGGGAAAAAGACAAGAAAACATTTCATGCTAGAAAAAGACATGGGGGAAAAAACCCTCCTACTTGTGACATTTCATTGTACTCCTCTATATTCCATTGTCACTACTCAAATAATTAGATGACACAAACTAAGGAACTAGAACAAAGGACAAACCACGCTAAATGTTTTAGAGAAAGGAGAGGAATATAATTTAAGACTATCATTTTTGGCAGTCACTTCATAAGGTTTATAAATAGACCTGCGCTGAGAAAATCATGACGCGCAGGGCAATAAAGAGACCAAGCCCCAAATGAATTGAGTTATGAAGCTTATGATAATATTTGGCAACCTGGCATGTTGCTGTGTTGATTAAAAGGAAAGACTTGCAAACGTTTTCAGCATAAACTGATATTTGGATAAGAGGCATTTACTAATTTATGAAGATTGTGTTTCTGTGTAAACAAGAGCTGTTGATTAGAGGCATGATGCTGAGAATGAGAAATATGTGGAATCACAACCTAATTAGGTATCTCAAGAGATAAGCTCTCTATCTAGCCTTTATCATCAAAGACTGTGTTTAGACAAGAGAAGAACTTTTCAGGTTCATTTGTGTTTCTGTTGCTGACTCAACTTTAGTTGTTCAATAACCAGGAAAATACTCTTCCATCCTTGATCTTCTGCATAGCTGCTCCTCTCCTCTGATATAGCCTTCTGAATTAATGGATTCTTCTGCTGGGGATTGAAGTAATGAAAATCAACTTTCAATTAAAATGCTATTCAGGTTTTTGTGTGTGTGTGTGTTTGTTGTTGTTGTTGCCACTTGGATGTTTGTCTGTGATCTCAGGATCACCTACCGTGATCCTGAGACAAGTATAAGAGTATAAGACACACCGGAGTATAAGACCCACCCAGGTTTTGAAGAGGCTGTTTTTTAAAAAAGTAGGTAGGTAGATAGAGGGATAGAGAGGGAGAGAAAGAGAGAGAAATACAGTAGGTAGGAAGGGAGAGAGAAAGAGTAGGTAGGTAGGTAGGTAGGTAGGTAGGTAGGTAGGTAGAGGGGGAAAGAGAGAAAGAGAAATGCAGTAGGTAGGGAGGGAGGGATAGAGAGTGTGTGTAGAGATAAATAGGTAGAGGGATAGAGAGAGAGAAATAGAGAGATAGAGAGAAATACAGTAGATAGGTAGAGAGAGAGAGAGAGTAGGCAGGTAGGTAGGTAGATGTTTCCAGGTGTATTTACCCATGTGCTGGAGAAGGAAATCACTGACCACCTTTGGAACAAATCTTTGTTTCTGCAGGCACAGTACTTGACCAACGTAATTCTCATCAATCACTAACTAAACAGCTTTCCAAAAGGGAATAAAAAACCCTTTTTGGACTGTACAAACCTCCCCCAAACGGCCCGTTTTTCGCCAAAATGGGCCTGTTTTTTTTTCAAATAAAAGGCATGAATAGCCTTGTGCGTGCTCCTGAAGGGGGGGCAAAATGAGGAAAAACAGCCCATTTTTTGTGAAAACGGGCCATTTTTTGGTCAAAAAATAGCATGCATAGTCTTATGGAGGCTTATAGAGTGCTCCTGGGGACTGGAGGGGGGGCAAAATCACCCTGATTTTTGCTCATTTCTGCCCTCCCCAGCCCCCAGGAGCTCTCTGGAAACCTCCATAAGGGTATGCACATGGCCATTTTGGTAAAGGGGCAGGATTTCAGGAGGCCAAAAATGATGTATTCAATATATAAGACGCACCAAGATTTTCAGCCTCTTTTTAGAGGAAAAAAGCTGCGTCTTATACTCTGAAAAATACGGTAAGTAGTGTAAATGGGTATTGAGTCATCTTGAAACTGCTGAAAGGAGTTCTTCAGAGTTGAAGAAGCTTCTTGGATAAAAATTGGGGTGGAGGAGTTAAAAGTAAAACATAAAAAACAAGAAAGTCCTCTTGAAAAAGCACTTTTGGGATAACCATGACCCGGATGACAGAAAATTTCCATAAACATTTAGTTATGCACTTTAGGATAAACACCTTTCAAATTGTCCAGGACTTTGAACGGGTTTCCAGAAAAATTGCAGAATACAGAAACTATTTGTGCTTCAGTTTGAGATGCAGGCAACATGGATTCACCCCCCAACAGTCTGCACCTGTATTCAACAGTGAAGGGACACAGGGCAGAAATCACAGCTCCACAACACAGTCCTTTCAACAGTTCCAAGAAGGCTTCACACCCATTTGCACTATCAGGTGATTCTAAGATAACAGACAAACATCCAAGGGGCCTCAACAACGCTCTAAAAGAATGCAAATGACCACCTGCGCGCAAGGAATATAAATCCTTCCATTCCCCATCACTAAGTCAAATTGGAATAAGCTTTTTGAATGAGAAATAAAATGTCTTCAAAGAAAAACAAAGTCCAATTATCTCTTTTAAAAGCACCTTTTCCTTTATTAGGTGTTTTACTTGCAGACATTTCATTAGAAAACTAGGTAGCATTCCGAGGGAAGCGGAAGGATCCGGTGGGAGGGGGGAAACACGAGTCGTTCCGGTAGAGGGCCTACCTATCCAGAGGGTCATGGGGAGAGGCAGGTCCGAGGGGAGACAAGTTCCATCCTCCCGGTTGGAGGCACGTAGCCGTTGGCTACAAACGGTTGTGTGCCACAACCCCCGCAGACTAGGTGGTCAGGGAGTACAGAGCCAGGGCCTGCGGCTGATGTTTTGCAACGCCAGGTCCGTTGTCAACAAAGCCCCCCTCATTAATGACCTTGTGTCAGAGGGGGGGCCGGACCTGGTTGGGATTGCGGAGACCTGGTTGGGCCATGAGGGAGGACTCCCCCTCATTGAAATGTGCCCACCAGGCTACCGCGCTTTTCATCAGCCCCGGGCCCTGGGTAGGGGCGGTGGGGTAGCGGTCATTGTGAAGGAAGGTCTTGAGCCGAGGGAAACCATTGTGCCACAGACTACCGGTTGTGAGTCCCTCTGCGTGAAGTGGGGCCTAGGGAGGCAGTTGGGCTTGCTGGTTGTATACCTGGCTCCCTGCTATGTAGCAGCAGCCCTGCCCGAGCTCCTAGAGGTGATCGCTAAGGTGGCAATTGAGACCCCCAGACTTTTAGTCATGGGGGATTTCAATCTGCCAACGGTGGGCGAATCATCCGAGGTAGCTCGGGAGTTCATGGCTTCCATGACGGCCATGGACCTGACCCAAGTAATTCAAGGCCCCACCCACGAGGGTGGACACACACCGGACCTCATCTTTGTCTCAGGCCAATGGATGAGTGATCTGGGTATAGGGGATATAGTCATCACGCCCTTGTCATGGTCAGACCACTCACTTCTCCGGCTCGACTTTCCGACCGCTGCTCCCCTCCGCGGGGAGGTGGAACCTGAGTTACCAATTTGGTTCTGCCCCAGGCGGCTGATGGACCCAGATGGGTTCCAGGCGGTGCTTGGGCCACTTCCTGTACCCCTGACCCGCGCCCCGATGGAGGACCTCGTGGCCGCATGGAATACTGCGACCACGGGAGCCTTGGATCGGGTCGCGCCCTTGCGGCCTCTCTTGTGGCGCCGAGCCACCCTGGCTCCTTGGTTTACCGAGGAGCTGAGGGTGATGAAACGCCACAAGAGATGCCTAGAGAGAAGATGGAGGTCTACCCGCTCTGAATCTGACCGGACACAGGTAAGAGCCCATTTACGGACTTACATTGTGGCGCTGAGAGTGGCCAAACGTCATCACTGTGCCACTCTCATAGCATCCGCAGATAACCGCCCTGCCGCCCTGTTTAGGGTGACCCGTTCCCTCCTTCAACAGAGGGTGCGGGAAACCCCCCTACAGGGCAGAGCAGAAGAATTTGTGTCTTATCTGCAGGAGAAAACCGCTCAGATACAGAATGAGTTAGCCCCCATTGCTGGCCCAGTGGAATGCCACGAGGCGGATCTTGTTTGGGAGGAGTTTGACTCCGTTACTTCCGACGATATGGACAGGTTACGTAGGCGACTGCGAGCCACCACATATTTATTGGACCCGTGTCCCTCCTGGCTTGTACTGGCATCCTGGGAGGTGACACGAGGCTGGCTCCAAGAGGTTATCAACGCATCCTTGAGTGAGGGTTCCTTGCCTGCTTCCCTAAAAGAGGCTATGGTGAGGCCCCTCCTTAAGAAGCCCTCTTTGGATCCAGCTTTATTAAACAACTATCGTCCAGTCTCCAACCTTCCCTTTCTGGCGAAGGTTGTTGAGAGTGTGGTGGCACAACAGTTTCCCCGTCACCTGGAGGAAGTTGACTATCTAGACCCGCGCCAGTCCGGCTTTCGGCCCGGGCATAGCACCGAGACGGCATTGGTCGCGTTGGTCGATGATCTCTGGAGGGCCAGAGATGGGGGTTGTTCCTCCATCCTGGTCCTATTAGACCTCTCGGCGGCTTTCGATACCATCGACCATGGTATCCTATTGCATCGGCTGGGGGGGTTGGGGGTGGGAGGCACCGTTTTACGGTGGTTCTCCTCCTACCTCTCTGGCCGATCGCAATTTGTGTTGGCAGGAGAGCAGAGGTCGACCTCGAGACCCCTCACATGTGGGGTGCCTCAGGGGTCGGTCCTCTCGCCTCTCCTGTTCAACACATATATGAAGCCGCTGGGCGAGATCATCCGTGGTTTTGGGGTAGAGTATCATCTCTACGCTGATGATACTCAGCTGTATATATCTACCCCAAACCACCCCAACGATGCCGTAGCGGTGATGTGCCAGTGCCTGGAAGCCGTGCGGATCTGGATGGGAAGTAACGGACTCAGGCTCAACCCGACCAACACCGAGTGGCTGTGGTTTCCGGCTGCCCGATTCAACCAGATGATTCCATCTCTGGCCATAGGGGGCGAACATCTTGCCCCTGTGGATGGGGCGCGCAACTTGGGTGTCCTCCTGGATACCCGGCTGTCCATGGAAGATCAAGTGACAGCCGTGGCCAGGAGGGCGTTTTACCAGGTTCTCCTGGTACGCCAGTTGCGCCCCCTATTGGATCGGGACGCCCTTCGCACAGTCACTCATGCTCTCGTGACATCCCGACTGGATTATTGCAACTCTCTCTACATGGGGCTCCCCTTGAGGTGCACCCGGAGACTTCAGTTGGTCCAGAACGCAGCCACGTGAGCAATTATGGGCACCTCCAGGTTCGCCCACGTTACACCGCTCTTGCGCGAGCTGCACTGGCTACCTGTTGTCTTCCGGGTGCGCTTCAAGGTGTTGGTTATCATCTTCAAAGCGCTCCATGGCTCGGGACCTAGTTACCTGCAGGATCGGATCCTGCCCCATACATCCTCACGGCCGATTCGCTCCCACAGAGAGGGACTTCTCCGGGTGCCATCCACTAGACTTTGTCAGTGGGCGACGCCCAGGGGAAGGGCCCTCTCTGTGGTGGGCCCAGCCCTCTGGAACGACCTTCCCCCCGATATTAGGACAACTACGGACCTCCGCTCCTTCCGTCTGAAACTAAAGACACATCTTTTTTGCTTGGCCGGCCTAGGATAGGATAGTCTCTGTTAAGATTAAGGGATTTTATGAGGGATTTTAGCGCAGGGACATATGTTTAATCTATTTTTAACCTAGTTATTTAGTTATTTATTTATTTATATTTAAGGTTTTAATTCTGTATCTGTTTGGTTTTAGTTGCTTTTAATACCCTATGCCCCGCCTCGAGTCCCCTCGGGGGGAGAGAGCGGGATATAAATAAAATTATTATTATTATTATTATTATTATTATTATTATTATTATTATTATTATTATTATTATTATTATTATTATTATTATTATTAACATCATCAATGTTAGTAGGGAATGGAATTCTGCTCTCATTTTATATTCTAGTCGTTTGACTTGTCAATTTTGGTGGGAATGGTCTGGATGGTTCTTTAATTAGGCTGTTTACTGTTAGCATGACTGGGGTATTGTTTGATTCTTGATTGTGGTATGTTAATCTTGGTGTTAATCTCTGCTCATCTGAGTGTTGATTGCTGGTGAGAAGGTATTTTGGTCTTTTTGTTCCCTTTTTGGCTTTTTTTGTTGTCTCTTTTGAGTACTATGTAGATGTTGTCTATGTCTAGCTGCCCATGGTGGCCAATTTGTCTGAGTACTAAGCTTCCAGGACTTCTCTAGCATTTCTGGACTTGGTTTGGTCCAGGATGCGCACAGTTTCCCAATTAAAACCAGAGGTGGGTTGCTGTCAGTTTGCACTGGTTTGGGTGAACCAGTAGTTAAGTTTATGTGCAGTTTGGTGAACTGGAAAATCCCACCACTGGTTGGCGCTGCCCCTGCTCATTTATAAATTATAATTTAACTAGATCTTTTTCTCATTGGGGCCATTTTCCATGCTATTTTCCTACTGTTTTTGGCCTGAAAAATAATCTGAAAATAGCCTGAAAATAGCCCCCAAAACGGCCCAAATACAGGTGGGCCAACCAGTGGTGGGATTAACCCCAACCGGCTGAATCCTACCTCTGCCTTTGAGGCAAGTGGTCAGTAGGCGGGGCTGTGTGTGATGAGTGACTCACCCAGACAGTCACATGACCAACTGGCAATGTCTACCCAGCCAGAGAACCAGTTGTTAAGTTATTCAAGTCCTACCACTGGTTAAAATTATGGTTATATTTGTCCATATGTTCTGAAACTAAGGAGTTTTCATCATGTCTTCTAACTTCTAGTTGGTGTTCATGGACTACTAGTTGATATCCATGGTCTTCTTCTATATAGTCAGCATCCTGACTATATACTGTGTGATAGTCAGTGTATATTTAGAAAGTAATTTAAGGCCAGTGTCTTAGGGTATTACTCTTCTATTTTTAAGGAGATTGGTTTTATAACATTATCTTTAGTTCACAATGTTTTATAATTTTTTTACAGTTTTACCATTTATGCTTTAAAATGCAATAAGCTATTTGAAATGAACTTTAGTTGATGTGTATGCTGCATAATTAGTAGTGAGAGGTCTATTTGCCCAACAGCATAAATTAATGTGATGTATTAAAACAATTTAAGCCAGTTGTATAAAATCCCAAAACTATAATTTATGTTTAAAATCTCTATTAGTATTTAACCTCCTGAAAGCTCAATGGAAAAAGGTTATTAAGAGCTGGGAGACATGAAAAAGATCTAGTTAAATTATAATTTATAAAGAATAACATGTAACAGATGCACAATCTAGAAAATGTGTAAATACAGTAATGGACCATAGGGTTTAGGGCTGGCTAGAATAAAATTGCATATGCTACTCATAAAACATTAGTTTCATATTTGAGATTTGCTCTCTGACCCGGCACTTCTTTTAAATGGAGATATATTTGCAAAGAGCTTCAATTGGTATGACATTCCATGACTATCTCTAAGTATCTAAAGCATTCTATTGGGAGCTACTTTTCTTTTTTAAAAAAAAAGCAACTTTGGAAACTATTTAAAAGATAAAAATACTTCCAGGGTGCTGATTCTAACTAGGTGTTCAGAATGTATTGCAACTATTTATTACATGAACACTGGAATTTGTTTCCAGGTTCAGGTCAAGATGCTGGTTTTAACCTTTTAATCTCCTGGGAATGTCAAGGATTTCTTCGTTCTCCATTCAACATCTTGCTCCAGCTTTCACTAAAGTACAGTTAATATACTGGTGTTGGCTTTCACGGCCAATCTCTGTTAGGCTGGGCTGTGGTTCAAGGGGTCACTTTACCTCTGAAGATGCCAGCCAGTTTCCAGAGAAATATCCATAGCCAACAATGCCCAATATATAGTTAATTTCTAAAATTAATTTTAATAACTTCTTCTGCTTCATAAAACACTTAGCTGAAGAAACATTGCTCACTTCTCACTTTTTCTCGGCTAAAACAAGTAGAAAACCTGTTGAAGAGTAACGCAACCTTTTGTGGTCCGCAGAATCCTTCTAAACATCATAGATGAACACAGAGTTTCACGAGACCCAGTCTGCCTGTTATTCCCACCCATAGTCATATGGGATAAGACAGGGGTGTTAAACTGGATTTCTTCAAGGACCAGATCTCCATTGTAGTTCTCTGGGGGGGGGGCGATATGAGACGGCCACCTCCTGCAGCACCCTGATGGCCAAAATGGGGCAAAAGGAGGCCATGTGCAGCCCCCTGCCTATGTCCCATTTTGGCCAGCAGAGTGCTGCAGGAGGCCGTCCAGGCCGAAAACGGGGCTAGGAAGTTGAGGACTACCTATATAATTTTCATACCAGTCATTCCTCCAAAAATAAATTTGTGGACCTTAACCCCCATCTACCTCAGCTAAAATGCGAATTTTGCAAAAGTTGTTAACTTCTTGCGGTTACTTTAAATTACTTCATTAATGACATTTTGTAGCTGTCCATTTTTTTGTAATTTTCTGGATAAGAATTATATTCATATAAGTATGGCATTCTTGTAGTGTAAATCATTTTCATCACAAGGTGATAGAGTCATTGTCTTAATAAATAAATCACCTAGCACAATCAAATCAGTTCCATGACACTCTCAAAGAAAGTATTCAGCTAAGAATGTCTTTGGGGCTTCAAAAATATTTTTCACTCTTTGTTGTATAAAAAATAAATGCACTTGAGAAATTTGAGAAATCCCATCTTGTTCTTCTTGTGCAAATAGTCAGACATCAGTAGGCTGATTTGTTATCTTATTCTCACATCCCTAGATTTATTTTTATAACTTTGGTGGGTGATCATGTCTTATGGAATCTAAGGCTTAATTTTAAATAATCATGCAGAGAATCAGCATGTATGCATAATTACAGAAGACCTAGTCAGAATGAATGAAATCAGTTTTTCAAGTAAAGATTTTTTAGCATTATTCAGAAGGACAGAAGAAAAAAAAAGAAATAAGGGAAATAGACAGGAGGATGGCTAGTTTAAAAAAGCAAAGATATGCAGAAGAATGTTTACTTAAGCTTATCTTTTAGTACCCAAGAAAACCTTTTGACGGGGATTTTAAAGAGTTAATCATTGAAAGCTAGTATGTGCTTCCATGTCCACCCCAGAACACCGCAACGATGACGCCGAGGTGCTGTCCCGGTGTTTGGAGGCCGTACGGGTTTGGATGGGTAGTAACAAACTCAAGCTCAACCCGTCCAAGACTGAGTGGCTGTGGTTTCCAGCACCCCGGTTCAGCCAGGTAAGTCCAACACCGGCCATTGGGGGCGAAATATTGGCCCCCGTGGAGAGGGGGCGCAATTTGGGTGTCTTCCTGGACTCCCGGCTGTCCATGGAGGACCATGTGATGGCCATGGCCAGGGGAGCATTTTATCAGGTACGCTTGATATGCCAATTGCGCCCCTTACTGGACCGGGCTGCCCTCCGCACAGTCACTCACGCACTCATGACATCCCGACTTGACTACTGCAATGCTCTCTACATGGGGCTCCCCTTGAGGTGCACTCGAAGATTACAGTTAGTCCAGGATGCAGCCGCGCGGGTGATCATGGGAGCCTCTAGGCATTCCCATATAACACCTCTCCTGCGCGAGCTGCACTGGCTATCTGTGGCCTTTCGGGTGCGCTTCAAGATGCTGACGACCATCTTCAATGTGCTCCATGGCTGGGGGCCTAGCTATTTGCGAGACCATCTCCTGCCCCATACATCCCTTCGACTGATCCGCTCCCACAGAGAGGGCCTTCTCAGGGTGCCGTCGGCCGGGCAATGCTGGTTGGCGACATCCAGGGGAAGGGCCTTCTCTGTGGCGGGCCCTACCCTCTGGAACGACCTGCCCCTCGAACTACGCACCATCTCAGACCTCTGCCTTTTCCACCAGCGTCTTAAAACGCACCTATTCTAACAAGCTGGCCTAGCATAACCTCCCGTTCCTGACTGTTATTAGCTAGATTTTAATTAGGGGGATTTTACACTAATTTAGCACAGGGTATGGGTTTAATAGTTTTTTTAAAAGAATGGTATTTTTGTATATTTGTATTGATTTTTTAAATTTCCTGTGCATCGCCCTGGGTCCTTTTAGGAGAAGGTGCAGGGTATAAATTCGAATAAATTAAATTAAATTAAATTAAATTAAATGTATGTCTATTCAAAACTCAGCTAAATCAAGTTAGCAGCGGTGGGATTCCAAAACTTTTCCCTCCTGTTCTATGAGAGTGTGCTTTGTGCATGCACATAGTACTCAAAGACTGCTCTCGGTGTCAGCGCTGGTGAACTCAGCTGTTGTTTAGCTCAGCTGAGGTGCGGCAATCCACTCTGCCACACGAATCAGCTGAGCTAAAAAAACAAGGGAATATAGGAGAGGGAATGGTGGGGGCGGGAGGGCGGGGCCAACCGGAGGTGGTATTTGCCACTTCTCTGAACTACTCAAAATTTCTGCTACCAGTTCATCAGAACTGGTCTGAACTGACTGAATACCACCTCTGCAGGTTAGGATTAGAATAATTTTATTCCCATGCAATATGTACTGTTAGTGTGCTGCATAAATCAGTGTTAGCAATAGGGCTAAGTAGATTTTGGAAGGGCTATCTTTACAGCATAGCCTCAGGCTCTGTTTGAACTCTGAACAAAACACCCTTTTGGATTGCAACAAGAGCTTCATCACATGCACAGAAACCACCAGCAAATAATCAAGCAAAGTGTCTCAGCAAGCCCTTCCCTACATCTTGCCTCCAGGAGGTGATGGACCTTATTGAATAGTATGGCCTCCAATGGTACACCCCAATTCTCCAGCATTAATAGAAAATAATTTTGATTAGTCAACTGAAACGTTATGGCATTGCTTTTATACGAATCTACTCATTAGCTTATTTTTCTAATTGTTCCTTATTGTATTTCAGGAACAAGATTTAAACACAATATTTGCTTATTCTTTCCTCTATTGTCTCTTGATAACAGGTGGATGCAATTTTTTTTCTGAGCTTGTTTTGATACCCACTAGATGGCAGTGGTTGATAATACCACAAAATGGGTCAAGTAACAAATATAATTCATGGTCACTGCTACTATTCAGGAGAAAAAAGTCTGACAAGTGCCTAACAGTAGGGTTTATAAATGATCCACTGAAAGGCTGAGATACATCTGTCTCAAAACCTCCACACTCAAGTTTCATTTTCATAAAATGCAGTGATCAGGTGATTGATGAAAAAAGTCAGGGCTTTAAAAGAACAGTTTAATCTTCACAAAGCATTAGCCAGTTTGTTTTTAAAAACTCGATCGAAAGATATTCTTGAATCTAATTGCAGACCATTTCATTCTAGTTCTCCGAGCTTGGTTTCAGTGTTTAGTTTTTAATTCTGTTAAATAACATCATCGTTGCAGAAGTTTGGAGAAGTGCAATTCATTTGCTGGCAAAAGTAATGTAACATTCTCTATGGCCATCCTTTAATATTCTTGGGTGCCATTGCAGATGCTGTTTTGCAAGTAAGTGATACCTTGCTGATAGATTATTTATTTGCCTGACAAGGTGGTGGTTTTGTATGATCTTCTGTTAATTGCTGTATGGCTCATGGTGTTGATACCAGTGTGATGCTATGGCTTATCATGAGGAGGTTATTTTCATGAAATTGTGAACTGCTTTTTAAAAAAAAATAGTTTGATAAATAAATGTTGATTATTGTGTCACAGAAAGTTCTGCAATGAGCTGATAGTCTTTGGTTATGTCTTTTGAAAGGTCCATACAGAGAGTTGGAGTCTATACGTCAGTGATATGATATCATTACTTGATTAGAGTATTTTACCTCTAAGAATTCTCTTGCATTTTTCAATCTAGCTTTGTTCTATTATTTCCAATTTCCCTGCTGGAAAAAGGTTATCTTGAAAATAATTTCTCTGGAAATTATGCTATGTCTTTTGACCATTAGTTGATGATTAAATTCTGCTAGGTTTTTTAAAGAAAACTTATATTCTATGTCACAGGTGTCAAACTTGACCATGTCATGGATCATGATGTAGCATAACATTTTTGGCCTTTGTAGAGCTGGGTTAACCATGGCATATCTTCGCACCATCACTGACCTCTTCCGTCGGATGCTTAAAACGCATTTTTTCCATCTGGCCAGCCTGGCATAGATTAAGGGTTTAATTTTAAAGTTAGCATTTTAGTGATTTTAATTTTTTAGCACAGATTTTCTATTTAATTTAATTTAATATTATATGTATGTGTTGTGGTTTTTACCTTTTTCTGTGCACCGTCCTGAGTCCTACCACGGAGAATAGGGCGGTATATAAATTTGAAAAATAAAATAAAATAAATAAATATCCGGCCCAGTTTGACAGACCTGTTCTATGTAGGGGTGTTTGCATTTTATTTAATAGATGACTACTTTGATACTGGATCTTTGAGTTCACTTAGAATTCTTTGCATAGACTTCGTGAGTTTCTATGCCATGGTTTGTTCAAACTGGAAGACCTGCTAGTGCGGGTGTATCAAACCCGCAGATCGGATGCATCATGTGCTGGCCACTCCCACCCCTGGTTTAGCAAAGGGGCGGGGGAGTTACAATATGCCACATGATTGACACCCCTGTGCCAATGTATTTTTGATAAAGAGGAGGCTTGTCCTTTTGTGGGTTGATAGGTTTCTGTCTGTTAATTGCATTGACTTGCACTTTTGCATAAAATTGTTTTCATTGGAACTGAAAAACATCATTGTTGCTGCTGAACTGTAACCCGATCCCCAAATAGTGAAATATCTTTCTCTTCATATAGTGTATTGTTAAAAGATAAACCATAGGGATCTTTCAGATGAAGATATGTTACTGTTAGTAAAAAAAATAAATCAGTGTGAAATGGTGATCACGTTGGTTTAAAATAAATAAAACCTAGGCTACCAGATTAAGGCTAAAAATTTTTAGATAGCCACTAGATGGCAGCCAGGTCTTGTTATCATCACCCATACACCTGGTGTTTTTTTCTTCTTCAGATCTATTTGAGCCATACTGTAGAAATGTACCAGACTTCAAGCCAATCATTATTCCCCAATATGAATCCCAATATTTGGCAAGATTTTCTTGCATCAATAAAATGGGAAATAATAGTGCCTTCTAGCTGGTGATCAAAAAAGAAGTGGGAAGGAAGAAAGGAAGCTACATTCTTAGAGGAAAAACAGAATACAAAGAAAATGAATGTCAGGAGCACAATTTCTTTAGGTCAGCTTTAGCTACGTAAACCATTGCCCCCGGAATATTTTTTACTGCATATTATATCAACCCTTCCAACATTGCTAAGTAATTTAATTTAATTTAATTTATTTAATTTATATACCGCACCCTTTCCCAAAAGGGACTCGGGGCGGTGCACAGGCAATTTAAAAACATATATAAACAACAATATACAAAATATAAAACCAAATTAAATTAATATCCCTGTGCTAAAAATTTAAATATATTAAAACAATATCCCTAAAACCAATTTAAAACATTTTGACTGCAGACTGTGATGTAAGTTAGGCCAGGCCAAGTAGTTGGAAGATGTGAGTCAACAATTCTAGAAGGGACTAGGACGGGGTGAGCTTCAAAAATTTTAGCATGGGGTTCTCTACCTCAGGGGTCCCCAACCCCCGGTCCGCGGACCGGTGCTGGTCCGCAGCTTCATAGGAACCGGGCCGCAGGGCCGGCAAGGAGGAGGGAGCAGCCCCCTGGCAGAGGATGGCCGAGCGCGCCTCCCCCAGCTCGTTCCGATGGCCACCGCGGCGCACTGCACTTTCCGGGGCTTTCTGGAGAGGCTGGCATGTCGGCTGGGAATATCCCGCAGCGGGCGGCCGAAGGACCCAAGCTGCGGCTATCTTAAGCGCCCGGACGGCTTCAGCGGCGCACACGGAGCTGGAAGGGAGCTGGGCGTGCAGCGCCCGGATGGCTTTGGCGGTACTTAAGAATAGCCGCAGCTCGGGTCCTTCGCCCGCCCGCTGCGGGATAACCTCTGCAACCGACATGCCAACCCCTCTGCTGCTTCCCCGGAGGGGGGGGGGAGAGAATGGCAGACACACAGAGAGGCAGACTTAGACAGAAATAGAGAGAGAGGGAAACAGACACACACACACACAGTGACAGAGATGGGTGGAGGGAGGAGAGAGAGAGAGAGAGACAAAAAACAGAAAGAGAAAGAAAGAAAAAAAGAAAAAGAAAGATAAATGGAGGGTGGGAGGGAGTGAAGGAAAGAAGGGGGAGGGAGGAGGAAGAGAGGGGTGAAAGAAGGAGGGAAAGGAAGGAAAGAAAAAGAAAGAGGGATGGAGGGTAGGAGGGAGGGAAGGAAAGAAGGGAGGCAATGGAAGGAAGGAAAGGAAAGGAAGAAATCTATTTTCCTATTTCCTTTATAAATTTAATAAATTGAAATTGAATATTGAAATTGAAATTCCACCTCAAGCTACCTGTTTGGTTAACCAGGTTAAAGATCTATTTTCTCCCAGTGGTCATTTCAAAGGAATCACATTCTCTGAGTCATTTCCTGGATTCAAACCAGCATCCCAAAGAGTCATGGGCTGCCTTTATATATAACGAGTGCCCATAAATCCATTTTTACCATCTTCAGAAGACCAAAGACAAGCCAGAAATGGAAGAAAGAAAGAAAGAAAGAAAGAAAGAAAGAAAGAAAGAAAGAAAGAAAGAAAGAAAGAACTTATGACCACAATTGAGCCCAAAATTTTGGTTGCTAAGCAAGACTGTTAAGTGATTTTCACCACATTTTCCAAGTTGGCCACGCCCACTGGTGTCACATGACAACTGAGCCACTCCCACAAAACAGGCCACACCTTTTGGCTCTCAAAAGAAATTTCAGTTGTGGTACTGTTGATATTTGGCTCTATTGACTAATAAGTTTGCTTACCACTGCCCTAGACGGCCAAGTGAGCCGACTCCCCCCCCCCCGGCATGCGCATGCGCTGCCTGTTCCCCCTGCCTCCCCTCCTCCTCTAGGCCAGCCGGTCCGCAGAATTTTCTTTAAAATGAAACCGGTCCCTGGTGCAAAAAAGGTTGGGGACCCCTGCTCTACCTGGTTGCTGGGTGGGTGTGGGCATGGTGGGCATGGCCTAGTGACCTCCTGCACCACCTCCTGTATGTTTTGCCCTCCCCCGGCTCTGGAGGCTTTGTTCGAGCCTCTGGGAAGGCAAAAACGGCCTCCCCAAGCTCTGGAGGCTCTCTGGAGGCCAGAAACAAACCTGTTTCTGGCCTTCTCAAACTTCCAATAGCCCCGTTTTTCACTCTCCCTGAGACTCTATGCGCGCCCTGCACTTACCTGCATCCTAAACAAGCTGTGGGAGATTTCTGGGAGGGGCGGAGCGGGAGGGGCGGGGCCAGCCAGAAGTGGGATTTGGGGGTTCTCCGAACTGCACAGAATCTTAGCTAGAGGTTCTCTTGAACCTCTGCAAACCTCCAGCAGCCCACCCCTGGTCTCTAGGATAAGGAAGGCCTTATAAGTTACATGTTATATAAGATATATTAATCTTTACTGGATACAAATTACAGTGAGATGCAAAACTCATACTGCTAAGTATCATCCCCGATTCACTGGCTTATAGATTGGCAACTGTTTTTGAGTTATAAAGAAGCTTGATGAAAAACATCTCATTAAATATTGTACTGTGTTCTGACTGCTCTTGTTTTTTGTTTTTTTTCTCAGACTTCTTTATAACAGAAATTGATCCTGATAATCTTCTTAAAGGTAAAATGTAAGCAATCTTCCTAACCTTCTCTCCTTGATTAGTTTCCACCCATTGCTTCTTGTCCTGCCCCCAGGTGCCTTGGAGAATAGTTTGGCTCCCTCTTCTCTGTGGCACCCTCTGAGATATCGGAACACTGCTATCATGTCTCCCCTGGTCCTTCTCTTCATCAAACTAGACATACCCAGCTCCTGCAACCGTTCTTCATATGTTTTAGTCTCCAGTTCCCTAATCATCTTGGTTGCTCTTCTCTGCACTCTTTCCAGAGTCTCCACGTCTTTTCTACATCGTGGCGACCATGTAGAAAAGACGTGGAGACTCTGGAAAGAGTGCAGAGAAGAGCAACCAAGATGATTAGGGAACTGGAGACTAAAACATATGAAGAACGGTTGCAGGAGCTGGGTATGTCTAGTTTGATGAAGAGAAGGACCAGGGGAGACATGATAGCAGTGTTCCGATATCTCAGAGGGTGCCACAGAGAAGAGGGAGCCAAACTATTCTCCAAGGCACATGGGGGCAGGACAAGAAGCAATGGGTGGAAACTAATCAAGGAGAGAAGCAACTTGGAACTAAGGAGAAATTTCCTGACAGTTAGAACAATTAACCTCTGGAACAGTTTGCCTCCAGAAGTTGTGAATGCCCCAACCCTGGAAGTCTTTAAAAAGATGTTAGATAGCCATTTGTCTGAAATGGTATAAGGCTCCTGCCCACGCAGGGGGTTGGACTAGAAGACCTACAAGGTCCCTTCCAACTCTGCTATTGTATTGTATTGTAACCTGATATTGGCTATATAACTAGCACTGGCCAACAGATGAGCCCCACCCACCACCCAAGCTGTTGAAATTCAAAATAAGGAGAAACATACAAATAGGACCAATCAGCATCAATCTACCAATCATGATACAGCTGCACAGCCAATCAACCCATTCACAACAACAGAGTCAGCACTCCATCACCCCCCCCAAGATTTAAGGAAGAGCGGCACCTTCGTAGCCACAGACTGAAGCCTGAAGATGGCAAGTGAGATCTTGCCGAAACGTTTCAAAAACAATCTCATGCTTACGCAGGAAAACACCCGAATATAACAAGACCAGCATACCTACACCCGTGAAAATCTACAAAAACAAATACACACACACATTAAATTCCACTCCCAAAATAAAAGTAAAAATGAATAGTGTAATACAGGTAGTTATGACCACAATTGAGCCCCAAATTTGTATTGCTAAGCAAGACATTTCTGAATTTAGTCTTGTCCCATTTTATGGCCTTTCTTGCCACAGTTAAATGAATCACTGTAGTTATTAAGTTAGTAATGCAGTTGTTAAGTGAATCTGAATTTCCTATTGACTTTGCTTGTCAGAAGGTGACAAAAGGTGCTAACGTGACCCTGAGACACAGCAAGCAGCTTAGTTGCCATGCATCTGAATTTTGATCATGTGACCATAGGGATGCTACAAGGGTCACAAGTGTAAAAAAACAATCATAACTCACTTTTTTCAGTGCCACTGTAACTTTGAACGGTCACTAAACAAGTTATTGTAAAGCGAATACCACCTGTATAAACAAGCAGAGGGTCTTAAGGCTATAATTTATACTTTGATTTAAAAAAAACCCAACAACTTTAAATTGCATGAATAAGAGGAATTATATGTGGTTTTTTAAAATAGTTGTCTTCGTGCCATATTGCAAATTGCCTTTCAAACTAATATACATTTCAAACACAATTTGCAGTATGATACAATAACCATCTGGTAAGGCAAGTTTCCAAAACAGACCAAGTAAAGAGCTTTTATCCTAGCTCTTTATATCTTATAGTATTTTTCTATTAAGCAATTATAAATTAAATATTGATCTATAACTGAAATGAATTGTAGGTGTATATTCCATTCCAGTCAGAAAAACACAATTATCAAGCTGATGGGCATATCAAATTTTTGTTTTGTTGCTTTGTGAGATGGATGGACCTCTACATATACACATACAGATAACACGATATGAATATAATTTGAGCAATTGTAGAAATACCCCAGAAAATCAGACTCGTGCACTCCGTACAGGTTTAATTCAATGCAGGGGGAAAAAACATTCCATTTCCAGACTAATCCTCAGATTACAGGTTGCCAAACCAAAATAACCACGTTAGCTCAGAATTCTGAATTATATTCTCAAAACATCTAGAGGTCATGAAGATAATATAAATTGGTTTAGAAATACAGTATATTACAGCACTCTGCTAGAACATTATTCTGCCTTTTTTGACAATTCTCATGATGGGATGCCAAATTCTTGAACTTATTCTAGTTGTGAGCTCATAAAAGTATTCATGAGACCTGTCTTTCATGTGCCATCATTCTCATAGTAGTCTGCTGTTCTTTTCCTTCCCATAATTCAGTAAAATCCCCCCAAAAAACCATCCTGGGCATTTTCAAGGTAAAAAGCATGCAATGCCAAAGGAATTTCAGCCTGTTGGATAAAAATAATAAAAAGAGAAGACCGCTTTGCTATTGTTAAACAAAAGAAGATCAGAAGTACTTTATTTACATTTCAAGTAATTCAGAGCACATAGATCAGGTTATATTATTCTGTACCCAGTTAAGCTAAGGGTGATACAAGCAAAAGCAGGTTCTGTGTGTTTCTGTGTACTTGGAAAAGGAATTTATAAACACAATAGCACAAGTAGATTCCGGTGATGTGTCTATCATTTTGTGTGAAAGACTAACATTAATAGTACATGTAATCTTTGCGCACCTTTTATACTGCAGCTGTCAAGAGGTCAAGGAGTATAAATCAAGTTCTTATTCAGCAAGAAGGCATGTAGTTGGCACACAAGTCTGTTACATGCCAGTTCCAAGTGCTGTAGCTGATCAGGCAAGGCCAAAGCTTTTGAATCTGCCAGTCAGTGGAACCTGCTTCCGAAGTTCTCTTCTGAAATGTATATGGTTTTCTCCATATATTAAAGGTAGGCTTTGGTAAACTACTGACTGTATAATTTTCCTACATTGTTGTCTCTTTAAATTACAGTAGTAGAGATTTTTAGCTTACAATGATTTCTGTTTTGTTGTAAGAATGTAATAGCAATCAGGAAATAAAGAAATCTGAGCTACGGTTACTTAACAGTAGATATTTGATAGTATCAAAACTGACTTTTAGAATCAGGAGTAAAATATGATTCACCAAAATTTAAAGCATGGCTCATTTTGAATAAAACACAGGTAAAATTTTGCAGAATTATACCATAGGTATTTTTAATCCAACGTTTTATTTGATAGAATAGTCTAGAAAATATCTCTAAATATCACTATATCTTCTGCTGCTGCTGCTTATTTTCTTATTTTCTTTTTAACCAGACTAATTTTCAGTTGTTTTTCTAGAATCACTCTTGAACTAACTATGCAAGTTAGTTTAGCTGTGATAAAGTTGCATTCAACAGCAGAAGCCTCAACTTTAAGAAACACAGGACTTTCCCATGACATTTAACAGGATCAGTAAGGAAGCTATTGTGTTGTTAATATATCAAAAAGGAATCACATTAGTTAACTACATCTCCCCCCCATTAACCCGAAGAGTTTAAACCCAAACCCTCTTAAACCCAAACAAAGTTAAACTAACTCCAAACTGGTGGCCCATGGGCCGGATTCATCACATGCATGCCACATTCACCATGGCTCCACAAAGGCAAAAACCATCACAATACTTCATGATACATCATGATACATCATATTGTACATAATCAAGTTTGACACCCATGATGTAGAGTACCATCTATCAATGGTTGAGGAGTCCCAACAGGGGCAAATTTGGTCATGCAGTGACTCCTGGTGGTCATTATAACTGGAAATACTATATAGGATATATATTATGCAAAATTAGAGATCTCCTCCCTCCAAGAACTGTTGTACTTTATCTAGTCAACTAAAACGAAAAGGGTTGTGAATTCAATTACTAAGAGAGGACTTGAACCCCATGGAATAACATCTGGGTACCCGTGCTTAGGAATCACAATTAAGATAAAAGCAGTCTGATGGTGCCTATTGTGGTCAATGTGACTTGACTTTTCCAGCTTAAAAGGTAAACTTCTAAAAAGAACAGGTGGAAGGAGATGAAGATAATCACTAATATTTATGGATAAATCTTCATTATCTGATTTTTACATATAAAGACTTGATTTTTACATATAATTTATTGTCAAGATTGAAAGTAATAAATAGTTGGATGTCAAGGAAGTTTCATCTACTTACATGTACCATACCTACGCTTCCTAGATATCTCTAGGGCAGTGTTTCTCAACCTTGGCAACTTTAAGTCCTGTGGACTTCAACTCCCAGAATCCCCCAGCCAGCTGGCTGGGAAATTCTGGGAGTTGAAGTCCACAGGACCTAAAGTCGCCAAGGTTGAGAAACACTGATCTAGGGATTCTTCTAATATTTCTACTTGTGCTGTCCAACTGAGTTTTAGTTTTACTGTGAGAAAATTCTTCTAGCTCAGACTGAAAGGAGGACTTAAGGGTTAAAAAAACTTAACCCAGAGGAGGCCACGTTTTTAAAATTTGAACTAGAGAAAAATTATTGTTTTCCTTTCTCTCTAGCTGCCTTCTCATTATTAAATCTCTTACCCGCCAGGTATAAGTCCCCAAGGCTCCTATTTTCTTTAACTTATTAAACTGGTTGCATAGACTGTAAACAGCAGGAGCCCATCGGACACAATACTTCTTCTCCATCATCCATTCCAGCATAATGGAAGCAAGGACAAAGAAACAGAGTTCTTTTCCTTTCAGACAGACTGGGCCCATTCTTGGTGATTTAATTCTTTTTTTAACCAATTCCACCTTAAAAATAAAATAAGCTAGAAAGAAGCATGTCTTTAAAGCAATAGTAACAACAACAGTGCTACTGCAAGTATATGTTGCACTATTGTAGATGAGGAAACAAATCCTAAATCAGATCTATTTTTAGATGTATAATATAGAATGATTAATTGTAAACTCTCCATTCAAAAAAAACCATTGCAAAATATGTGTTCTTTTGTGTATGTATGTCCATGCATTGTAGTTTGTCACATAGTCAATATGATGTTTAGACAGGACTTGCCATTTTTATTCACCTATCACGTTTTTCCCAAGGACATTGCTATTATTACTTATTTAATTACATTCATTGGCTGCTCAACTTCAGTAGATTCTGAGTGGCGTGTATGTGTTCCCTTGGAACCCCAAAATAAGAACACCATGAAAGAATTCAAGACCATTACAATTTTTAACTCCACATCAAAGTTACTAGGAAAGTCGTTCCTCAGCTGAATAAACATTAGGGGGGGTGGGGTAGGGGGAGAACAGAGATTATCATCTATCCATGGTTTTTTTTATAGTTACTCTTCCTAATTGTCTTGCTGCTACCTCATACACCAAATATTCAAGAAAGCTGACATGGTAAAGTTATATACAGCATTGAAGTGACCTCTTTGCAATGAGGATGCTTATCTATCCAATAAAGCCCTAGACAAAATGACAGTGACAGCTGCCTGGCAGCTTTCCCTTTGAATGGAACAAGATTGTCAGTATCAAGCATGTCATGATAGCATATAGCATCAAGACAAACATCTCAAAGCCTGTTTTGGAAAAGGGGATATTCTTTTCTTGGTTGCAGAAGTAAGTTAGAATGCAAAGTTTTCTTCTTGTGGGATGCATACCTTTTTGGCTTGCTCTTGTTGTAGGGGGTCTTCTGAAAGCTCAGCGGTTTAACCAGGTGTTAATTGTTGGCAGCTACAAAACAAAATTTGGGCCAGCAGAAGCCGTAAAAGAGAGAAAACTATGGGGGGGAAGAACTCCAAGGATCAAGGAGAAGAAAGCACAATGCCACTAAAGAGAAGTCAGAAGCTACCTCTTTGGGAAGAAACTCTTCTTTCTGGAAAAGATCCCAAAACACTGTTAAAGCGTGGGCTGCACTACGTCAGTCTGAACCTCATCATGAAGGGGATGATAAAGACACCTAACTTTTTATGGGGACTACCACAAGTCCAGAAATTGAATCTTTCACACAACCAGCTGGTGGTCCTTCCTCCCGCTTTGGGGAAACTTGACCAGCTGGTGGTCCTGAACTTGTGTGGCAACCGCATAAAGTCCCTGCCTAAAGAGATTGGACTGCTTAGGAATCTGAAGGTTTTGTTTGTCAATATGAATTGCTTGACTGAAGTCCCGTTGGAGCTTGGACACTGTAAGAAGTTGGAAATTTTGAGCCTCTCACACAATTACATCTCTTGGCTCCCTTCTAGCATTGCAGAACTGGTTAACTTAAGGAAGCTGAATCTGAGCAACAATCGGTTTGTTTATATTCCCATGAGTGTGTTTGCTTTGAAAAATTTGGATTTTTTGCATGTCGGCTGCAACAAACTTGAAAACATTGGAGACAGTGTCCAATATCTAAGCAAACTGCAGATCCTGATTGCTGACTCTAACAACATTCATGCATTGCCAAGGTCTATCTGCTCAATCACTACTCTCGAATTGCTAGATGTTGATTACAATGCTATACAAGCACTTCCGTATGAACTTTATTTGCTGAATCGATTGTACAAAATTGCTTGGAATCCGCTGGATAAGGGACTCCATATTTTGCACAATCCTTTGTCAAAACCATTGCCACAAATTATAGATGGAGGAATAAGTGCACTCTACAAATACCTTAAAGAGAAAAATCAGCTTGCATAAATATATACCTTGGTTTGGAACAGATCTGGTAGTAATGCCTCAATTCTGCTATTTATCTTTTTCTGGCCAATGGCTTTTAATATACAAAACAGATACTGGAATAAGTTATAATTGGGGTTTTTTTTCCTGGAAGTAGGTACATTGTCTATGGAATAATATTTTTCCCGAAATAAATGTATCATTTGAATACTGATTTATGAGTCAGAATAACTCTCTCCAATAATGTAAATATTTATTTGTATTTAATTATCAATGAAAATAATAGTAACAGGATTTAAAAAAAAATTTCTTCTTCTATAAGGCTTCACTTATAGTTATTTTAAAGAGCGTGAACTGAATTATTATGCAGTTGTGACTATAACTCTTATTCAATATGTTATGCATATAACTCACATGTATATGCTATTGCTACTGAAACACCAAAAACTAGAAAATGAACTGGTATTTTAGGAAGCTTTTTCTGGTATATAGTCACTGAGTAATTGTTATTGTTATATCACCTGTCATGATTTGCGCTTATTCTATTCTTCTAGTTCAGGGGTCTGCAAAGTTGGCTCTTTTAAGACTGGTGGACTTCAACTCCCAGAGTTCCCCAGCCAGCATAGCTGGCTGGGGAATTCTGGGAGTTGAAATCCACCAGTCTTAAAAGAGCCGACTTTGCAGACCCCTGTTCTAGTTCATTAGAAAACCAGCTTCCAAAAAATCATTATGGAATTAAGTTTGCTACTAATGAGACAAATGTCCACACTCAAAACTACTAAGAATTGCAAAAATAGTTTTAAAACTCAGTACAACAGAAATAGACAGGATGAGAGAAACAGAAAGAGACACCACAGAAATTTGTTCTGTTGAAAATACTTGAGAAGTGGGGTCATTCTTCTTAGTGATGACTGCATGATTGTGATGCAGCTTATAGTACTAAAAACCAACTGCATTTGTTTCCACATAATCCTTCCAGGTTTTTTTTTAATATGAGCTGCAAATTATTTTTCCTAGTACAAAGCCCACCACTGTTCTTTCCCTTCATTTCCCTTAATTGTGGTGTGACTTGTGCATAAAAAATGCCCCAAGATGAGTCAGAGAGATGCCAAAGTACTGTAGAGTTCTTTTTATGCTTTAGGCCTGGACACCTGTAATACAGTTCCTGTATTATACAAACTGTTTCATGGAATTATTTTGTGGCAGCATAAAGAATACTGTAAATAATTACCCAGCCTGATTCTTTCAACCACTCACTTTCTTAAAACTCTAAAGTACACAGTAGCCATTCCCACACTCAAAAGTCTAAGTAAGGGAGATTAAGGGGGAGGGGAATTTAGTTGTGTATCTATTTCTGTTGGTATCACAATTAATCTACCTGGGAAGGCTGTAAATATGAATACAGTAAAAACCTTGGTAATCTTGTGGTGCATATTGTGTCATTCTAAGAAAATGCAATGCACTCGTCAAACATTTCCATTTTTATTCCACTTTACAGAGAAATGTTTTTCTCGCTGTTGTGCTTTTCTCACCTGTCACCATTACAGAATAACCTCCCAAGGGCTGACATTATAGTTGAAATCCTGACAGCTTTTTAAAATAAAACTTTACTTCAAAAACAAAACTCTGTAACTGTGGAATGCACTTTCAGAATACGAGTGTGACCAGTTTTAGCAATTTCCCTGTATGAGATGTATCAGTGCAGAGCAAAGGGTACTGACAGATAATTTGGGACTAACAGCATATTCAAAAGTAAGCAGCTGCCTAGTTTGTAGAGGGTGTAAACTTGATTTATATCTCACTTAGAGTTATATGTGTAAGAAAATTAATTCTAATATGCATATATCAGTTCAAATTCTGTGGATGCTACTAAGAAAATAGGAAGGCATACAACAGGTATAATAAGTAAGTAAAACATAATTCTAAAAATAAATATATCCCTTTTAAATAATTTACTCAGGTGGACTCCAAAGCTAATCCTATGAGGAGTATGAGCATTGAAAAAAATAGAAGTGATAGCAAGAGTATATTGAATAATCTATTGTATGTCAGAATTCTAACTACCCGTATTTTTTGGAGTATAAAATGCACCTTTTTTCCTCTAAAAAGAGGCTAAAATCTGGGTGCATCTTATACACCGAATACAGCATTTTTTTTGCTTCCTTGAAGCCCCGCCCCTTCACCAAAATGGTTGTGCATAGCCTTATGGAGGCTGTCAGATAGCTCCTGGGGGCTGGGAGGACAGAAATGAGCAAAAATGGGCCTTCCCCCCCCCGCCCCTAGCAGCACTCTATAAGCCTCCATAGGGCTATGCATGCAATTTTTTGACAAAAAACGGCCTGTTTTTTGCTCATTTTTGGCCCAACCCCCCCTCCAAGAGCACTCTGCAAGCCCCCCCTCCGGCTATTCATGCCTCTCTTTTTTGGAGAAAAAAAACCCAGACTCGTTTTCACAAAAAATGGGCCATTTTGAGGAGGTTTGCAGAGGACAAAACCTTCCCCCCCCCCCCTTTCGGAAAGCTGTTTAGTTAAAGGGGTTGATGAGAATTACATTGGTCAAGTGCTGTGCCCGCAGAAACAAAGTTTTAGTCACTACAGGTTGTCAGCAATTTCCTTCTCCAGCACATGGATAAATACACCTGGAAACATCTACCTACCTACCTACTCTTTCTCTCCCTACCTACCTACTGTATTTCTTTTTCTCTCTCTCTCTCCCCCTCTACCTACCTATCTACATTCTCTCTCTCCCTACCTGCCTACGTACTGTATTTCTCTCTCTCTCTTTTTCCCTTTATCTACCTACCTACCTACTTCTTTCTCTCCCTTCCTACCGACTGTATTTCTCTCTCTTTCTCTCCCTCTCTATCCCGCTATCTACCTACCTACTTAAAAAAAAAATTGCCTCTTCAAAACCTGGGTGCGTCTTATATTCTGAAAAATATGGTAATTTGAAGAGTAATGAATAAGTGATCCTATTTGAAACAAATACTGAGATGTTGGGTCTTTTAAGCAGTTGTGAATTGTGTGTATGAGTCAGCATTTAATACTTTGAATTCTTGGGAGGAAATATCTATATATGAGTAAGTAAGAATTGGATTATTGCAATTAGTTCTGAGGTTAGTCACATTTAAGTTTGTATAGATTTTAAAGAAAAAAATGGCACTCTGGGAATGTTTAGATTCTGTTTGACAAGATAAAAACCAGCAGATGGTATAAGGGAAAAAGATCCAGATGGAAAATGAACATTAATAAAAATCAAAATAGGTCGGGGATATTGGAAGGAAAACAGAATATAAAATAGAACAATTGAAATCAGTAGTGATACTGAAAATGATGATACTTCTCTTGTCCTAATAAAATTATTAGGGCAGGATGAGCCAGTTGATCTACCCCAACAAGATAGTGTTACCCAGGAAGGCAGCAGAATTAATTTTCCTCAGGCAAAAAGGTGGCATATTTTGTGTCTGTGAGGCACCTGCTTCATCTCATCCATGTTTTTCTTTAATTCTTTTCTAGTTCTTTCAAAAACTTTAAAGAAGTTTTTGAAAGCACTACAGAAAGAGGAGAAACAAAGCAACATGTTGCTTTTGGGAAGAGAAGTGGTAACCTTCTCTTCATAAAACAGCTTTGAGGGGGTGATAGGTTTGAAGGGTTCATTGAAACAAAACAGCCCTCAAAACTTTAAAACCCATTTAACTAGAATAAACATTACATCATTTTCTGGCCAACTTCTATTGGAAATAAACATCCTTGAGCACCAAATATAGCCTTAATCAAACCTCCTTCCATTAAATTCTATAGAACTTACTTCCAAATGCACATACGTACATAATTACAAAATTCAATTAGATCTGCAAAGAAGCAAAGTATCTCTTTTGCAACCTATTTTCAATCTTTACCTTTGGGATTGATCTGTATTTTATTTCCGATGACATTGCACTGTCCTGAAGGAAATGCTCTCTGGGAGGCATCTTATATAGGGCAACAGATTTTGGGTTTGGTTCAGAGTTAGTATTCAGCAGTTTCTGACCAATTCTGGAGAATCGGTAGTGGAAATTCTGAGTAGTTCAGAGAACCTGCAAATACCACCTTTGACTGGCCCTGCCCCCATCTATTCTCTGCCTCCCAAGTCCCAGCTAATTGGGAGGGAATGGGGATTTTGCAGTAACCTTTCCCTGCCACACCCACCAAGCCATGCCATACCCACTAAGCCATGCCATGCCCACCAAGCCATGCCCACAGAACCAGTAGTAAACTTTTTTGAATCCCAGCACTGGTTTGGTTGTAGCAATAACTGGGTCTAACATTACAATACTATAGATCAGTGGTGAAATTCAAACTTTTTTACTACTGGTTCTTTGGGAAGGATACTGCAAAATCTCTATTCCGTCCTCACTCTGGGGCCAGCCAAATTTCTGCTGCCAGTTTGCCAGAACCTCTCAGAACCTGCTGAATTTCACCCCTGCTATAGATACAAACATCAGTAGCAGAAAGACATCATTGGATGCCACCCAAAGTCAATTACTTAACAGCATTCTTAGGAAGTAAAACAAAACTAGATAGATGTCATTTGTGTTTTCTTTTTTTTTTTTTATTGAAAAAGTTTTATTGGTTTTACATTTTTTAACAGGATAGGGTAATGGTTAGAAAGAAATTTTGAGAGCATTCACGTCAGAGTCGTTGGACCTTCCGAGACCTCAAAATACACATAGAAAAAAAGTTAACATAGAAAACATTTTCCATACCACTACAAGATGAAAGCAAGTACATTTACCTAAATTCTCCCTTCCATGCTGTCAGACATTTACAAAAAGTCCGGATAGAAATATTATACAAAATTGTTCAAGAAAAATCAAGGCAAAGTTATTTTTTTGATCTAAGTCTTTTGGCTATTGTATCTTCTTTCTCTCCCCCCTGACCCCCCGCGGGCGGGGCCGTGACCCCCTCCGTCCCCCCTGGATCTTCCCCCAGGGCAGAGGAATGTTTTTTAAGAAAGGCTTCCGCCTCAGCAACTGTTTTAATCCTCACTCTTCCTCCTTCCCAGAACACCAGCATCCCTTCGAGTGTCACCCACTTGAACCAAATCCCGTGATCAAACAATGTTTTAGACAAGAAGGAAAATTTCCGTCTTGCATCTCGAATCTTTCTAGGAATCTGCTTCAAGATAGTGACCGTTTTTAGTTGGTAAATTAAAAATGTGTTTTCATTCAAAAAAAAGAGAGAGAGGTTTTAATTTCATAATCTACTCACTTTGATCTATACTCAAAAACCTTTATATCAGTATAATGAAAATGAATTTCCCAGTTTTATATCTCTCAAAGGCTTCATGCTAATCACAGCAATTATTTAGTAATCTTGTAATTAAATAAGACTATTATTTCTTGTTATTTTTTTATGGATATTTCACATAATTGTTCCTTATTTTCAAAAATGACAGGTATATTTACCCAAGCACCTGCAAAATGCAAGATAAGTAAGTGTGTGTGTGTGTATGTGTGTGAGCTCCTGGTTCTGCTCAATTAAGCTTTAGCTCCCTTGATTTCATTGCAATTTAAGAAGCATAACTTTATGTTAAATTGCAGCTTAATCAACACAGAGATCCTTTAGCATATAAACAAAAAATGGATTTCAAATTTCTTGCTTCCTTCAATATCTAGGATATTGAAATATTGATATTGAAATTCCATTTCTTATTAAAGAACAAATTTGAATGTTTTTAAGTGACCTTGGCCTAGTCATTTTCTTTTAGACCTAGGAAGAAGATAAAGAAGGAAAACCCACTTCTGAAAAACCTTGTCAATAAAACTTCAGAATTTGTGCAGGCGGTCTTCAAAAATTGGACATGACTAAATATATATATATATATAAAAGAATAAAGCGAATATTTTTATCCCATCACAATGATGTATTTCCCACAATTTTATCATCCCATTTAGTTCTAAAATGGGGCACGGTGGCTAAGATGCTGAGTTTGTCAACCAGAAGGTCAGCAGTTCAGTGGTTCGAATCCCTAGTACTGCGTAATGGAGTGAGCTCCCGATACTTGTCCCAGCTTCTGCCAACTAGCAGTTCGAAAGCATGTAAAAATGCAAGTAGAAAAAATAGGAACCACCTTTGGTGGGAAGATAACAGTGTTCTGTGTCCCTTTGGCGTTTAGTCATGCTGGCCACATGACCACGGAGAATGCCTTTGGACAGTGCTAGCTCTTCGGCTTTGAAACGGAGATGAGCACCACCTCCTAGAGTCGGGAATGACTAGTACAAATGTGTGAGCAAAACCTTTACCTTTACCTTAGTTCTACAATAATGGTGAAATTATAAATTATCTTGCTTTCTTCTAAATATAACTCTTATGGACTGATCTGAATATGATTCCTAATAGAGGAACAATAATTAGGCAGTTACAGAATTATCTACAATAGCTCAGACCCAAATCTAGAAGTTGAGCCAGAATCAGACCACTGTAGTCTTTTCCTTCTGAATTGTTGAGTAAGGTGTTGGTACGGAGTAAATATCACATAATACAGAGACACTGAATTTCTTCTTTGAGAAGAAACCACACTGGGAATGATGGTCTACTTAAGGATAGTTCAGCATGCTGAATAACCTTGCAATTACATCAAGCTTAATGAACATTTGCTGAGTTAATTCTGTTAACTTAATACATATGTATCACTTTGCAGTCAAATCAGGCTCCATGAGCATCAGCTAAGCAAGGATAAGGTAGATACGGCTCTCTGCTGGAATGTCTGATGCTTGTCAGCCTGTGCAGCAACTGGTTATCCTTGAGTACTGATGACCCTTGGTGTAAGATTTGTTGCTTTGTTGCCTGGATTGTGACTTTTGCTCACATGTTTTGCCTTTTGAAACATCAAGTAAAGTTCAGATTGATTTATCTTTAGGTTTCTGGGCTTTCTTAAAAATCTTGTTCTGTTTTTTTTTTACATTTGATTGTACAGCTACTATTTTGCTTCTCCTAAACTGTATTAATGCCAATATACATTTTTGGCACTCAAATAAGAAAAAAAACCTTTTTTGTGAATGTCATTAAATAATTTTGATTTTTCTTCTATTCACATTCATAAGTGTTAACAGGCTTTATATTTTATTCCCTGCTGAGTGGAACAGAATAACTTTACCTGCAAACTCTTATTAGTGATGTGAATAGATGTTTATAAGTTGGTTTTATGGAATGTGTCTAAACAATATTTAAAACCTTGCAAATTATAAAGGGAAGTGGATTACATGTAGTTGTTGACTTATATTCAAAGTTACACCAGTGCTGTTAAAGGGATTTAAGAATGGTTTTCCAATTTATAGTTTTTGCAGGGCCCCTGTGTGATCACATGACTGAAATTCACACACTTTGCTGGCTATTCATTCCTGCAACTACAGGGTTGCTTCAACCCCCTCCATCCACCTATCTCCCACACCCACCTCATGCCTTTTTGGTCCCCTGCATTCTGTGGTCTCTGCCACCCTAGCTGACCTTTGCTGTTTTCGGTCCTGCTGTTGACCAAGCATGTGCGCCTGGCCCTTTGCAAGGTAGCTGATGACCATGCAAGGCTTTCTTCCCAAAAGTGGCACTGCACTTTCCTTGTGAGACCTGATGACCTAATATCACCAGTATCTGCCTCATGAAAGGCCAGGTTGGGCCCACCTCATCAACTGTGGGAGCAAGACAACAATGAAGATCAGCTGTGATGGTAGAGCACAGATTAACGGGCTTCAGAATGCAGGGTGCCATATGTGACTGGTTGAGATGGGTGAATGAGGCTTTGTACCATGCTGCTGGGTCAGCTAAGCCTGGGCTTTGCTGGAGCCCTTTCTTGCAATCCCAGAGCCACAGCACACCAGAAAGGCCCTTAGTGCCATGCTACAGTCCCAGGCTTCACACTGTGAAGGACCTCTTACTGCACTGCAGCTCAGAGACTTCTTGGGGTCACAGAGCCATGGCACATCAAGAAGTCCCTTTCCACTGTAACCACTAGACCAGGGTAGGGCTGTGCTATGCTATGGCTTCTTGCAGTGGCAGAGCTGTAGCATGCAAGAAGTCCTTTGTGCAGCACTGCTGGGCTGGGCTGGAATGTCAGTTCCTTATGCAATGCTGTAGTTTAGGAGTTTCTTGTAGCCCTAGAGTTGTGGTATGCTAAGAAACCTCTGAACTGCAGCATATCCTACCCCAGTCTCCCTGAACTTGTACACTACTACAGTACTCCTTCCCACAACTCTTGCATGGCCTGTGCTGAGCCTTCCAGGGTCTCCCCCATCAACCTGCAGCCCTCCTACCCTTTACTCTTTACATGGGACCCCTCCACTTCCTGCTTAATCATTCACAAGTTTGGGTCATTGGGACTGCTGTAACATCATGCATTTATGACTGCATTACTTAGTAATGGAAATTCCGATCCCAAATGTGGTCATAAGAACTACCTGTAACGGTTCCCTTTTTATAAAAAAAATGTTATATTAAATTACACAGTTTATCCGTGCATTTTAACTTCAATGTTTGCCTTCCCTGATAGAAAATTTCTAGTTTCCAAATGAGTGGAAGACTCCATCATCCACTGAAGAAAACTCTACTGTTAGGGTTATTTCATTGTTTAAATGGAATGCTATCAAACTATTTTGTTATTTGCTTTAAGGAGACCATCTCTGCTGATTTCATTTCACTGCTTCATTAACAATAGACAATCATTTTGTTCAAGATCTTTCCTTAATAATTGAGTGATAAGCTGGGAATGTCTATCCAAATCAATGCGAAGAAATAGTTCAGAGTAAAAAGCAACTATGATTTGTTTTCATACCAATTTAGGCTTAAGTTGACAGTAAAAGTAAGAAATACAATAAGTTTAATGATTATTTCCCTTCTGTACCATTTAGAATTAAAATTTAATTGCAAATTTGGAAAAAGTCTAGAAATCTTATGCAAGACTGTGGATAAAGAAGGTAGAAAATATCACACACAACACAACATGTCTCAAATAAGACATTGCTGACAAAGCAAAACTTTCAAGATTGCCTGGACATGCATTACATTTTCCCCAGAGTTTTAATCTTATTTTATCAAGGTTGCCAATCCCGGAGTTTGGGAATACAAGGATTACTATGGGGAGTACAAAGATCAATCTTATATTAACACACTTTAGCTGAGACCTTTAGATTTGTTTAGTATGCAAACTATCACACATTCAAATCATAACATCCCCATACAGTGGGGAAAACATGCTACCACAAACTCAGACAAGCAGTCCTTGTTCATGTTCATAGCACTTAGCTAGATTGACCAAGAGTCTTTCTTAGTATAGGCAGCTTTCTAAGTTCCCTTTGGAGCTACTTTAGGATGTTACCCAAGGCTACATGAGGATGCTGCCCATGTTAATTATAGCTACTTCAGTCATGCATTTGTTTGGTACACAGTCCCTAGAAACTAGGTATGCTGTTTTCGAATGTCCTTAAATTGTTTGCAAGTAAACAAATTCTATTTCAGAGTCAACTGGTATGCAGCTCTATAAATAGTGTGAGATGCTCGCTGATCAAGGCTCTAAGCAAGCATTGCAAAAGAATCTCCTCACAATTACAAATTAATTAATTCAATTTTGATTAACATGTGCTATCTCCCTCTGCATGCTTCTCAGTGCATACCAACCTTGTCCATTTTGAAATACAGACTGGATCCTTTCCTATCTGGGAAATGAAGATGTTCAGTGTACATTTTAATGTACTAAGAATTTATTCAGTGCCAAATTGTACAAATATATAGGAACCTTGGAGACGATTAATTTAAGCATCTATTTATTTACACCAGCCTCAGCATGTTCGTATGGCTATATTGTGGCCTGTCTAAAGAACTGTATTTTAGTCTTATTAAAGGATCAGTAAAACTACATATCAGCTAACCTTAAACAATTTTAAGACTTTTGCTTCTTTACATATATTGATTTTGTTCTAGATAAATTTATCTTCTCTCGAGTCTAGAAGCCCTAAATAGGATGTAATCTATTGTCTGCAGCTGATAGGCCACTCTGACTCTGAAAAGCCTGATCTAAATAAGCCCATTGGCAGTTCCTTTTGCAGTAAGTGCTGGAAATACATTTCCTAAGAAATACTTCTTCATGGTTATTCTCCAGTGAAAAATCCTTCTAGCAATAGAGTTGAGGTTTGTTTGTTATGTACCATTTTGACAGTGTAGCCTGTTCTCAGGGCTGGCATTCTGCTAATTTGCGTATCACACACTGACAGCTTGACATCAATAATGGGGGGTGGGGGGAAGCAGTGGGGCTGGGGATCTGGGGAGGGAACTCAGGGGAATCGAAACCAAGCAGTACTATCCTATGGGAAGGGAAGCACCAGCCATCTCAAGGTCATACCATAAGAATGCGGAGCCTGCGATCACATGAACAGAGGGACCATTTCCTATTAATCCCTGATTGGACATTGACTGAGAACCAAGGGCTTGGTCAGGAACTTTTCACCCAGAGGATCACTGGTTTATGGAACTCCCTGCCAGAAGAAGTGGTGACAGCTGTCAGCCTTGACACCTTTAAGAAAGGATTAGACGAGTTCATGGAGAACAAGGGTATCAATGGCTATCATTATGGATGCCTAAGGACACCCTCCGGGTTGGAGAGATAGGCAGGATATTTCTCAATGCCATTTGCAGGGAATCATAAGCAGGTGCAGACATCTGCTTGGGAAGACCCTGAAGCAAATGGGGAGCCACTGTGTGGGACAGAATGCTGGACTGGATGGGCTGTGGCCTGTTCCAGCAAGGCTATTCTTATGTTCTTATGTTCTTATGTTCTTAACAAGGAAAAGGGAGTGATATATTTTGTGCATGAAAATCTCAGATGCAGTTTTGCCTCTTCTGTAACCGCTTTGGATACCGAACTTGGTTACTTTAGCCAAGAATACTTTTGGCTAATCATGGACCAGGAGTCTTTCTTTTCTAACTGACCAAGTTGGGACAGTTGACATCTGATTTCTTGGCTAGACCCTGAATCATTCATGTTGACAAGCTTGGGAAGGCAAAGGTTAAAGGAAAAGGTGTTGCATCATCAGAGTTTGATGAAAGGAAGGCAAGTTCAGAAATAATATTTCTCAAGATCTGCCTCAATTGAACTGACAGCATATACTGTCCAAGTGCTTTCAAACATACCAGAACCGCAAAGAAATAAAATTTGGGAACCATTCATAGGGTTTTCTTTCTTTTTTGTTCATAAATGTATCCTGGCAAACTGGGCCAGCTAAGCAGCTTTTGCATTCAAATCTGTCAATCACACCTCAAGAAAGGAAGTTATGATCAGCAGGTGGGCCAACAGGCCAGGAGTTGACAATCAATCATGCTGTGCAGCATGATTGAGTCTTGTACAGTTCTAAATGGGAGAATTCAACCCATACAGGGAAACTACGTATAATACAATATTTCTTTTCTACAACACTGCTTACATTAGTCAGCGTTATAAACTCATCTACTCTGAATCCATATATAAAGCATTTTATATATTTATATTTTAAATTATGTATCTACCTGTAAGATAAATGGTAAAGTTGCCCACTCATTGAACACTTAGTGACTATCCAGATGTATATAATTTTAATATAAAGGGCAAAATATTAATTCAAACACAATAATCTGTTTTGGAATGTCGGAAAGCCACATAAACCCCAGGGGGATATGTAAATAGATGGAATTGATGGGTGAATAAAACACGTATTCATTCATGAAAACATTCAGAATCCCGCTTAAATTCCCCGGCAACAGCCAGTCGCGTCTGATTGGCTAAGACGCGACTGGCTGCAGCCAAAGCGGGAGACGCGCGGATTGGCCGGCTCTCTGACAGCTCCATATAAAAGGAGCTGTCAGAGAGAAGGCGCGCGCTTTTTGTTCTGGTTAACTTACTGTTGTAGTTCTTGTTGGTTTTCCACTAAATAAAAGCCGTTGGATCAACCGGGTCTGGACCCTTCTTCAACTCACAACACTGGCGACGAGGACTGGGGCCCGGCATCGATCCTCCTACCCGTATCTCTTCACCCTGCGGATCGAAGAGACTGTGTGACTTCACCGGCAAAGTCTGTCTAGTTTTGCCTCACGAACATGGCCACTCTCCCTCCCTTCGCGACCTACGACCCGTCGGCGGAATCCTGGGAGGCTTTCCTGGCGCGTTTCGAATGTTTTCTCCTCACCGATGTGGGTGGCGAACTCACCCCCGAGAGGCGTCTGGGCCTCTTCCTCGGTTGCGGCGGCCGGACTGTTTTTGCCGTCGCACGCAACATAGCCGCCCCCGCCGCGGTTCAAGACCTCGAGTGGGGTGTCCTGCAGGCCCGCCTCAAGGCCCATTTTGCCCCGGCGCCATCCAAGATTTCGCGCCGCTGTGCTTACCGGCAATGCCGCCAACTGCCAACGCAGTCGGTGGTTGACTTCTTGCAAGCCCTGCGCGCGGCCGCCCTCCTCTGCGAATTCCCGGCCCCGTTCCTGGATGAATCCCTGCTTGAGCAATTCGTTGCAGGGCTTCGGGACATCAAGCTCCGCCGCCGGCTCCTGGCCCGCTCGGACATTACTTTGGAGTAGGCCATTGAGGACGCCAGGGCCGCGGAGCTGGCGGACGCCACGTCCGACCTCTACCTGGGCCAGCCTACCCAGCCAATTCCCTCTCCACGGGCCTGCCTCGTAAACGAACTTGCCCCGCTCGACCCCCTGGAAGACGGCTCGCCTTTTGAAAGCGTCGCCCGCCTACAGGCCTCCGGCCGCGGCACATCCAGGCCCGGCTCCTCTCGCAAGGGGGCCGCTGCCTGTGCCGGGTGCGGCGGCGTGCATGCCAGGAGCGAGTGCCCCTATAAAGACACCATCTGCCGCCGGTGCGATAGACGGGGCCACATCGCCCGCGTGTGCCGCGCCGTCCTATCCCGCCAGGTGAACCAGGGCCCCCAGCGCCCCGCGCCAACGGCCTCGCCGCCCGCTCCAGCCTATGGACGACGACCCCCACAGCGACGCCCGGCTCCGGAGGCTGCCTGCTATGCCACGACGGACATCAGGGACACCTTTCCCATCGCTGCCGATGACCGTAGGCGAATTTCCACCTCCCTGACCCTTGAGGGGCGCCCCCTGTCTATGGAGGTTGACTCGGGGTCGTCCCGGTCCCTCATTTCGTGGGGACAACTTAGGGCCTTGTGCCCCAACCTGTCACCCGGGGACCTTTCCCGCCCAGACGCCCTGCTCCGGGACTACCAGGGCAACCCCATCGCTGTCATGGGCCTACGCCGCGTCCGCGTCGTGTACGGACGGTTCTCCGGGGCCCTACCCATCCTAGTCGTCGAGCGGCCCCTTCCCGCGCTCATAGGCCTCGATTGGTTTGACGCCCTGGGCCTCTCCATCCAGCGGGTCCACCGGGTGCCCGCCTCCTCGGCCGTTGAGGCCGTCCTCGCCGAGTTCAAAGATATTTTTGACGGCTCGCTGGGCTCCTACCGGGGTACCCCTGTCTCCCTCAACCTCGACCCCCAGGTTGCCCCAATTCGGCTCAAGGCCCGCAGGCTGCCGTTCGCCTTGAAGCCGCGAGTTGACGCGGAGCTTGATCGTCTTGTGGCGCAGGGCGTATTGGAACCCGTTGACCAGGCGAAATGGGAGACCCCTATTGTGGTCCCCATCAAGCCCGACGGGTCCATACGCATCTGCGCCGACTATAAGTCGACGATCAACCGCGGGCTTCAGGCGAACCCATATCCAGTTCCCGTGGTGCAACACCTGCTCCACTCCTTGGGGCAGGGGTGCATCTTCGCGAAGCTGGATATGGCTCAGGCCTACCAGCAGCTACCGGTGGATGACGATGCGGCTGATGCCCAGACCATCGTCACTCACCGAGGAGCTTTTCGCTGTCGCCGCCTCCAATTCGGCGTCTCCGTTGCCCCGGGGATCTTCCAGAGCCTCATGGAGCGGCTGCTCCATGGGCTCCCGGGCGTCGTACCGTACTTCGACGACGTCTTGATAGCTCGGCCAGCCTGTCAGACCTCGCCGAAGTACTCCGGAAGGTCCTCCACATTTTTAGGGGCGCGGGTCTTAAATTAAAGCTCAGCAAATGCAAATTTGCTGTGCCGAGGGTGGAGTTCCTGGGTTTCGTGGTCGATGCCCAGGGCATCCACCCCTCTCCTGCCAAGGTCGAGGCCATCCACAAGGCCCCTGCGCCAAGCTCCAGAACGGAGCTGCAGGCGTTCCTCGGCCTGGTCAACTTCTATGCGCCCTTCATTCCTCACAAGGCGTCTATAGCCGAGCCGCTGCATCGATTGCTCGATCGCTCGGCGGTTTGGCGCTGGGGCAGCCGCGAAGCGCATGCGTTCGCGGCTGTCAAAGAGCTGCTGACGTCACGGGCCGTGCTTGTGCAATATTCTGCCAGCCGGCCCCTGACGCTTGCGGCGGACGCCTCCCCCTTCGGATTGGGGGCTGTCCTGAGCCATGTCCTGCCCGATGGCTCGGAGGCCCCCATTGCCTTTTACTCCCGGACGCTGTCTCCAGCGGAGCGGAACTACAGCCAGATCGATAAGGAGGCTCTGGCTGTGGTCTCCGGGATTAAAAGGTTTCACGAGTACCTGTACGGCCGCTCGTTCACCGTGTTCACGGACCACAAGCCGCTCCTTGGGCCAACGCCAATGCAGGACCCTCCCCGGGGCTGGCAGCGAAGGTACAGCCCTGCCTGGGGGGACCCCGGTGCTCCGCCTACCAACAACAAGCAGCACGGCCCCCAGTTCAAGCCGACTCGCAAGGCCCCTCTGACCCGGCCTACCTGTCCCCGCCGCGCTGGGGACTTAACTTTGACTCAAAGCCGATCGCCACGCCCCCTCGCCCTATCCTACCTGTTTCGCAGGCTTCCGGCTGCTCGCAAGGCCTCTCTGACGTAGTCCGGAGCTACACCCCCGGCTGGGAGGAGCTCACACGGACACGTCCTCCTCCACCGCCTCCTGGAGTCAATCTGCGGCGCTCGGGGCGGAGTCGACGCAGCCCCGCCTACCTCAGCGAGTACGTATGCTAATGGGCCCGCATGCGTACTCGCTGGGGGGGAAGGAGTGTTGTATTCTGACACCCGCTTAAATTCCCCGGCAACAGCCAGTCGCGTCTGATTGGCTAAGACGCGACTGGCTGCAGCCGAAGCGGGAGACGCGCGGATTGGCCGGCTCTCTGACAGCTCCATATAAAAGGAGCTGTCAGAGAGAAGGCACGCGCTTTTTGTTCTGGTTAACTTACTGTTGTAGTTCTTGTTGGTTTTCCACTAAATAAAAGCCGTTGGATCAACCGGGTCTGGACCCTTCTTCAACTCACAACAGACATCCCTTCGACCGATTCGGTCCCACAGAGAGGGACTTCTCCGGGTGCCGTCCACCAGGCAATGCCAGCGGGCGATGCCCAGGGGAAGGGCCTTCTCTGTGGTGGGCCCAACCCTCTGGAATGACCTACCCCCTGAAATTAGAACAACGACGGACCTCCGCTCCTTCCGCCAGAAGTTAAAGACTCACTTCTTCCATCAGGCCGGCCTGGCCTAATGTTTACATTCCTAGCCGCAAAATGAAATTGTATAAAAATTTTAGGGGGTATTGTTAGGTTTTAAGGGCTTTAATAGTGATTTTAGCACGGGTTAATTTAATTTGACTTTAACATTTTGTATTTGTATATTGTTGTATTTTTGTATTTTTAAATTGCCTGTGCACCGCCCCGAGTCCCCATGGGGGAGAGGGTGCAGTCTATAAATTAATAAATTATTATTATTATTATTATTATTATTATTATTATTATTATTATTATTATTATTATTATTATTATTATTATTATTATTATTATCTATTACACCTATTTACCGATAAATATAAGCATCACATATTTATTATATGATTGTTGAATCTTGCAGCTTTATTCTTGCCCCATCCTCATTGACATACCACACATCCATCCATTCTTTCTTTCTTTCTCTTTCATCCTTTCCCAGGAAATAAACCACTGAACAACGTGGAAGAAAGTTTACTTACTATTTCTTTCAGCAATTCCATCACAGATTTATCAGAATGCTTTTATTATTGATTGGGAAGCAGGGGTTGACTGCTCATGATTATTATTCTCCACTGCTATTAATAGTAGGAAATACAGTTGTTTCTTCTTTGTTACTGCAATCAGAGGCTTCAAGACACTTGTGAAATTTAATTTTTTTCTACTACCAGTTGTGTGGGTGTGGCTTGGTGGGTGAGGCAGGGGGAAGATACTGCAAAATCTTCATTCCCGCCTCATTCTGGGGCCAGCCAGAGGTGGTATTTGCCGGTTCTCTGAACTACTCAAAATTTCCGCTACCAGTTCTTCAGAACCTGACAGAATCTGCTGGATTTCACCTGTGCTTCAGGGCCACAAATGTGTTCCTCAATATCTTCATCTTTTAGGTTTTCATCTTAAGAGGTTTTGAGACTGAAGAAAAAACACACATTTAATAAAATTAGCTAATCAGTCTTAGTGAACTGAAAGAAAATACAGATAGTCCTTGACTTACAACAATTCATTTTGTGACCATTCGAAGTTACAAAAGCACTGAAAAAAATCGACTTAAGACCATTTTTCACATTTCTGACCATTGCAGCATCCCCCATGGTCCCATGATCAAAATCCAGCCGCTTGGCAACTGACTCATATTTATGACGGTTGCAGTGTCCTGGGGTCCTGTGATCACCTTTTGCAACTTCCTGACCAGCAGTGTCAATGGGGAATCCAGATTCATTTAACAACGATGTTACTAGTGTAATAACAGCAGTGATTCACGTAACAAATGTGGCAAGAAAAGTCATAAAATGAGGCAAAACTCATTTCTCACTTAGCAAGATAAATGTTGGGCTCAATTGTAGCTGTAAGTTGAGGATTACCTGTAATATACAATGGACCTTGTGACTTAAACATTATTATGTAACAATGGCAATAAAAAAATAAATACTCTTTGGCTATCCATTGTAAATGCATTGAATTTAAAGCTCCACACAATTATGTGTTAAGGCACCTGGGGGCAGGACAAGGAGCAATGGGTGGAAACTAACCAAGGAGAGAAGCAACTTAGAACTAAGGAGAAATTTCCTAACAGTAAGAACAATTAACCTCTGGAACAGCTTGCCTCCAGCAGTTGTGAATGCCCCAACCCTGGAAGTCTTTAAAAAGATGTTAGACAGCCATTTGTCTGAAATGGTATAACGTTCCTGCCCATGCAGGGGGTTGGACTAGAAGACCTACAAGGTCCCTTCCAACTCTGCTATTGTATTGTATTGTATGTTATGAAGATTACATAATCCAGATGATGTTCATAATGTGGCCATGTGTTACCTCACTGAGGAGAATCCCCTATTTGAAGGATTCTGGTTGTAGGATCATGGACTATAGCAAGGGAACATCTCGATCAAGGCTTCCTAAATGCACATGTATGTTTTTTTGGCTGTTTTGGGGGCCATTTCCTGGGCCCTAAAAACAGCCTGAAAATGGCTCAGAAAACAACCTGAAAATGGCCCAAAAATGGCCTGAAAATGGCACGAAAAACAGCAAGATTTTTGGCAGTTTTCATGCCATTTTCCTGTGCTTCGGCCCCCTCAAACACCAGCTAGCTGGCACCAGAAACCAGAAGAGCAGCTGGCAACGGCATGCATGCCCACAGAAAGGGCTCTGTGTTCCACCTCTGGCATGCATCATAGATATACCGTATTTTTCAGAGTATAAGACGCACCTTTTTTCCTCTAAAAAGAGGTTGAAAATCTGGGTGCGTCTTATACATCAAATACACCATTTTTTGCCTCCCAAAAGTCCGCCCCTTCACCAAAATGGCCATGCGCATACCCTTATGGAGGCTTCCAGAGAGCTCCTGGGGGCTGGGGAGGGCAGAAATGAGCAAAAAACAGGGCATTTCCCCCCTCCCCAGCTCCCAGCAGCACTCTATAAGCCTCCATTAGGCTATACATGCAATGTTTGTTTGACCAAAAAATGGCCAGTTTTCACACAAAAAACAGGCCGTTTTTTCCTCGTTTTGCCCCCCCTCTCAGGAGCACTCTGCAAGCCCCCCAAGGCTATTCATGCCTTTTATTTGAAAAAAAACCAGGCCCATTTTTGTGAAAAAGGGGCTGTTTGGAGGAGGTTTGAAGAGTGTGAAAAAGGGGTTTTTTTCCCCCTTTTGGAAAGCTAATTAGTCAGAGTGATTGATGAGAATTACGTTGGTCAAGTACTGTGCCTGCAGAAGCAAAGATTTGTTTCAAAGGTGGTCAGTGATTTCCTTCTCCAGCACATGGGTAAATACACCTGGAAACATCTACCTACCTACCTGCCTACTCTCTCTCTCTCTACCTATCTACTGTATTTCCCTCGCTCTCTCGCTCTCTCGCTCTCCCTCTACCTACCTATCTACACTCTCTCTCTTCCTGGTAGTCTATAGTATAATATAATTTGTGAATTATATCTCTTTACAAATATAGCAATTATTTCTAAGCTTGCTGCATAAATACCAGTATGTGCTAATTTCGTACAACACTGTACTGGTTTTCTTCTCCCTTTTGGAGGAGTCATGACTCAGCCACCAGAAAATCAATGGATGTTATTAAACTATATAACTATAAATGTTACTGTTTTACCCATTCTACTAATGTATATGATGTAACAATGTAAAAAGAGCCCAGCTGGATTAAGCCATCAAGTATTCAAAGACTCTGCACACACAGGAGCCTATTGGATTATTTGAGAAGCTCACAAGCCTGGAATGAGGACAATAGCCTCTTCAACTCTTGCTTTCCAGCATGTTGCCTTTGATCAGGAGGTGGTAAACAACCCTCAATATTAGTAGCCATTTAAAGCTTGATTCAGCATGAGCCAGACCAGTCCTCTTTTAAAGCTATCCTGATCGTGTGCCATTATCACAACTGCTGGCGGTGAATTCCACAGTTAAACCATGCCATGTGTGGAAAACAAATCTTCCTTCTGTTAGTCCTGAATCTCCCAGCATTTATTAGTTAACCTTGAGTTCTGAGATTGTGGCAAAGAGGGGGGGGGGGAACCTTCTCTCTGTCCACATGAATTATGCCATATATGCAGGGGTAGGCGGCTTCGGGTTCACCTGGGTTCAGGAGAACCCGTAGCTAAAATTATGGCTGGTTCAGAGATCCTCCAAATCTCACCCCGGGCTGGCCCTGCCCACCCCACCCCTCCCCTCTCAGGAGTCCCCATGTGGCTATTTTGGATGCAAGGTAAGTGCAGGGCCCGTGCGGAGGCTTGAGGAGGTGGAAAAGCCGGCCACCTGGAAGTTCTGGAAGGTCAGAAATGGGCCTATTTCCAGCCTCTGAAGGACCCCCAGAGCCCAGGGGAAGCAGTTTTCACCCTCCCAGAGGCTCAAGGAAAGCCTCTGGAGCTCGGGGAAGACAAAAGCGCCCCACACACCATAGTGCAGGAGGTTGACTAGGCCAGCACTGTTCTAGAATAAGGATTCTCAATCATTTTGTCCCATGGATGGACCCCTTTGATGGAGCGATGAAACGTGCAGATTCCTTTTCAAAAATGTATTTAAAGGCATTACATAAAATGTATATAGATTGTATTATAAGCTATGCTCTGATACAGTTACCAAAGTAATGTGATTTATTACTTCATTAAATCAATAAGAAGATAATATTCCTTTTTAGGGTATGACAGTTTTAGATATCAAAATGCTTCGGACTCTGGGTGTCACAATTACTTTGTTGTTCACTATATATATTACTGACTGGAAATATAAACTTTACTTAAAGTTTAGTAAAATTGAAATTGTCCTTTTTTACAATTCAAGTTTATGGACTCCCTGAAATGAAAACCCCCCTGCTCTAGAATATATTTTTTAAAATATAGTAACTCTTGAATGGTACATTATACTTCCTATTGTTATAGTAGACTTCTGCTATTTATTTATTTGTTTCTCTTTATATCCTGCCTTTACTAGGCCATTCTATTTTCATGTCTCTTCCTAATAATTTCAAGTACAGAATTGTCTTTTTTAAATAGCAACTGAACCTTGAGTTGACATTTTGATCAATTTATCCACCCTGATCCCAAAGTCTTTACCTGCTCAGTCACAGATAACGTTTGGAATTGTTCTGCTAACATATATCCTTTAGAATTCTCTATCATACATTTGCCATTTTGAAGTCCGTTTACCCAGGAACCTGTTTTGCACATCTAGACTGTGTAGGAATTGTCCATTTTTATTTCTATTTTCTATTTCCTGGTTTTTAATCAGTTGCCATGGCACTTCTCACCAGAAAATTGAGCAAAACATTCAGTGCAGTGCTATTTTTGAGAGAGAGAAAAGAGCTAGCTAAAAGCTATCAGGTATGTGATTTCAAGGGAAAAAGTGGGGCACTGAAAATTATAATCCAATTTAGAGAAAACAATAATAAGAAAATCATGTTTTCAAAAATGCTTGGATGTAATATGCCCAGAAGTTTATTTGAATGAGTGAGTGACTGATCACAATCAGGAGCACATTGTGGCAATAAGACCAGTGAAACATGTTACTTCTCTGACTTACTGTGTCTGCAAACTAACATCCAGCTACTTCATCCAGATTTTGGAAAGCTACTAACCAATCTCCAACTTGCGTACACACACACACTCTTTAAAGAAAAGGTGGTGAAGCTTCAACCTCAATCAAACAATCAGAATAGAGCTGGAAGGGACCTTGGAGGTTTTCTAATCCAACTCCTATACCATTCCCTACAATTTCTGAAAGCAAGCTGTTCCGCACTGTTAGGGAGTTTCTCCTTAATTCCATGACAGCCCATTGTCTAAATGAGAGAGAAGAAATTTAATGTGAAACCAATGTTACAGATACTGCACTAGTTATTTGTTTGCTTCTGCTTCCAATTCAAAGTGCTGGTTATAGCTTTCATGTACATGATTCAGCTTCTTTGGCACTTACAACTTCACCTTTCCCAGCAAGATCTGTGCTTTAAGGGAGTATGTTTCACATGAAGTGAAGAGATAAGAGCTCAACTTCCTCAGTGTTTGCTCCTAACTCTGGAACCCATTGTTCTCTGTCTCAAGGTTGACTAAGCCTTCCATCTTTCCAAGGTTGGTAAAATGAGGACCCAGATTGTTGGGGACAATATGCTGACCAGAGGTCAGTTTCATATAATTTTACCACCGGTTCACCGTGCACTGAAAATGTGAGCGCACACACTCGTGACTTCTGCACATGCACACTGCCTTTGTGCATGCACTTTGCTTATGCACACAGCTTGCACATATGTGCGCAGCTTAGAAAACGTGGCTAAATAGGACAGCATAACGCCGGGGCGGGTGTCACCAGTACCAGTTTGCCTGAACTGGTCCGAACCGACTGAATATCACCACTGATGCTGACTCTGTAAACCACTTAGAGAGGGCTGTAAAAGCACTGTGAAGCGGTATATAAGTCTAAGTGATATTCCTTTTAAATACTGCAGGTCATTTTGATGCTGATGATGGAAGTGTTGCCTTCACATAGTTTTCTTTTCAGTGGTAATTATTGTAAACTGCCTTGAATCCTTCCCAATAGCAGTATATAAAAACTTGTATAATCTGCTCCAATGTAATTTGTATTTCTGTCATGAAGTCTGCTGGCTATTCCATATATTATAAAATACAAAGAGGAAAATACTTCCACATAAAATAGAAATATGTGTATATTGTTGATACAATATTTATACATGTTGTTTTTCATTCTGCATAAATATTAACGGGGGGCTTGTAAACAACCAAGGTTTTTCTGAGTAATTGATAAGCTAAACACCTCACTAAATCAGGGTCTTTTTCAACAGAAAACTGTACAGCTGGGTGATGTCAGAGGAGTAAGATCCATCAGCAAAAGCCACCAGAAAATCAATGGATGTTTCTTGCAAATAAACAATTCTTTATCCTGCAGTTACTGTTTTCCACATTTCTCCCCAAAGGTATCTTTCCATAGTATTCTTTTTTGAGGAACAAAACTATAATATCCAATCTATCCATCAGACAGAAGTCCTTTTGTTATTTCTATATGCTTTTGATTTTATTTACTTTATTGCTCAAATACTTCACTGTGGTTGTAACCTCGTTTAAGAAAAATAATATATTTAGGGACTCCTGGAAACATATAATCTTTTTTTCCCCATATCATTAGCACAGCATATAACTTCTAGCATTATGCGAACACAGTACTTTTGATGAGGTCTCCCACCGATTAAATACAGTACATTCTGGATGTCCATTTTGTATTTCTGCACTACTGTTTCATATCTTCCCTGGAACAAAGCTGCACATTCTGCAACTACATTGACTTTCATAACTGCAGGATCACAGTAGGCCATTTTGTCTTATTTTCTTAGCAACGGAGAAAAAATAATAATACTGGATTCACACCTCGAACTTCCAGTATTAGAATGTGTCACCTGAAATTTAATTGCATGTTTCAATATCTGAAGCACTTTTTGCTTTTTTTGGGGGGGGGGCATGTTTCATTCATAAAATAAACATCAAACAACTATGCCAGAATGGTGAGAAAAAGCAAGACCAAAAGGAGAGTTGCTTAGCAGCTCATCCATAACCCTTCAAACTGCTTTTTCATTTTTTGTATGTATACATTTTATTAAATGAAGAGAACATAAAAATAACATAAACTAATAAAGAAAAGGAAAGGAAAGGAAAGGAAAGGAAAGGAAAGAAAGAAAGAAAGAAAGAAAGAAAGAAAGAAAGAAAGAAAGAAAGAAAGAAAGAAAGAGGGAGAAGAGAAATGAAGGTGAAAAAAGAAAGAAAAAAGGAAAAGTTTCCAATTTTTTTGCAGGTAATATAATTATGATTACAAAGTTATCACTTAATCTATGATTACACAAAAATTCACTTTTTTCCATTGTCTAATCTTTTTTTATAATCATGAAAGCCACAAGTTATAAGTGAATGTTTTTTCCATTTGATGCAAAAAACTTATAAGGAGTTTCCAATCAGTCATAAATGTAGATAGTGTCTCTCTTCTAATCAAGGAAGTCAGTTGAGTATCTCTGCAAGATCCAACATCTTCACCAGCTATTTCTCCATTGTGCATAATGCTGAATATTTCCAATTTTGAGCATGTAGTAATCTTGTTGCAGTTGTCATATATAAAAACAAGTTCTATGTTTTTTTCTAGTTGTCTTTCCATTAATTCCAAAAGAAAACTCTCTGGTTTTAATTGTACATTAATCTTTAAAATCTTTATCTATATCCAAAAATGTTGGGTTTTTTTTTTACATGGCTCCATTTATGATAAAATATACTTTCATTTTGTTCACATTTCCAGCAAGGATTTGAAGTAACTTTATATATTCTAGACAATTTCTCTGATGACAAATGCCAGCCATACATCATTTTATAAAAATTCTCCTTAGGCTAGAACATAATGCAAATTTCAGTCCTTTCAACCACATATTTTCTCACTGATGCATTTATATATTATAACAAAAACATTTAGCTCATTTTATCATTTATTCTTAAACTTGTTCTTTCTGCCTCATATTTCATATCTCATATTTCAACAAAAATTTATACATTTTAGCAAAAACATGTTCGGCATTTATACATGATTTTATTTCAAACACAATCTTCTACTGTTCGAAATTATAATATCTTTTATCCAAATTTAAACCTTTCTGATAATTGTACATAAGAAAACCATTGATAAGTATATTCCTCTGTTCACAGCTCTCTTGATTTTATTTTACAATTCTCTTGAGAAAATCCCAGTACATCACAATAAATTAACCATTTATGTTTGCTTATCATTTCTTGAATTAAATGTTTCTTCTGCAAAGAGCCACACAAGTGTTTTTTATTTATAGATTTATATTTATTCCATTCTCCAAGAATGGCTGATCTGAGATAATGATTTTGTAAAAATCCACATTAACTTTAGTTTTATTATGCCATAAATATCAATGTCACCCAAATCTCATATCATGCCTTTTTAACTACAATAGCCCTCTATTTCTGACTACCACCTACTCTTTCATTCAAGGTAAACAGCAAGCAACAAAGTATAATTTCAAATCTGGTAAATCCAATCATCCTCTTTCCTTTGCATCTTGTAATACCTTATATTTAACTAAGATTTTTTTTCCTTTGCCATACAAATTTAGATATATCCTTCTGCCATTATGGGTAAAATTAAGGATTTGGGATCATGGCATTTGACTGTTCATAGATCCTGGTTTTTAATTGCTGGGATGTTTGTCCCACGTAGAATTGGTTGCAATGGTTTCAGTTGATTTTGTAGATTACATTGTTTTTCATCCTTCTACTATATATATTGTCTTTAGTTCTGGATAATTCCTGGTAGAGTATGGCTGTGGGTTTGTGGGATATTACTATTTCTAGAGGCTGACTGTTATTTCTGACATCCTTTTTGTGTATGGTAGGGTTAGTTTTGTGTGGTGGTTGGCTATGTGGTATGTTGTGATTTGAATGCTGTGCGTTGGAATATGAAATTTTTGGGATAGCCATTATGGAGAAAGACGTCAAGCAGCTGTTTCTCTTCCACTTTTCTTAATGTTGTGGTGCTACAGTACATCCTGCCTCTTCTGAAGAGGGTCTGGATACAGCTTCTTTTGTGTGCAGAGGGATAGTTGCTTATAAAGCTGAGGATCTGGTCTGTGCATCTGTTTGTGGTAGACATGGGTTTCCAGTTTTCTGCTATCTAGTCTATTTATGTTGACGTTGAGGAATGTGAGCTTATTGTCTATTTCCTCTTTGCATGTGAATTTGATCCCAGGGAATATGTTATTGTGTAGGTGGTGTGTTTCTTCAATTTGGGAGCATTTGATGATGATGAAGGAGTGATCGATGTTGCCTGTCCAGAATTTTGGGCAGAGCTATGGATTTGAGTCTTTGCATGACTGTTTCTGTTATTAGGCCTGATAATGTACTCACTGTACTTGCTTATAGATGCTAGATTTTCGCATGGGTATATATCACAAAGCCAGCTCTACCATTAAGGTAAGATAAGTAAAAGGTAAGTAGCAAATGAGGAGGGAGGCAGGAGAAACAACCTGCAAGAACAACCACTAGTGCTGCTTTCATAACTATGAACAGATACTATCTGTATTTTAAATACTTAAATTTTGCCTCTCTAAGTAGCATCACATGCAGTTAAACTGATGCTTATGAATATTCTATTTTACTTTTAATTAGCATTTCAGACCAAATTTTGGAGACAGAAATTCAGTCTCCCCAACTGAATGACCAGGAAGCCCAACTGGGTTGACATGCAACTTATAGAAATGCATATCATTTTGTATGGCTGGAAAGAGGCATAAGGCTATCATATTCAGATCTAAATTTACTAAATTGAATGCCACATCACTGAATGCCACATCAATCATTGTGATGCTATGAAGACACCACTGTTTACTGTTATTTAAACCTCAAGAAGCTGGAATGCAGTCCAAAATAGCAGTGATTATTTGTCCTCAAAACCAACTATGCATATGAAACAATGTAGTCTGGAAACTGCATGCTATTAAGTGGAGAAACACATGTGAGATTTGAAGACTTCAAACCAGTTGTAACTGAAGCCAATCTCATTCCAGTGATTAGACTTGATGGGGAATGGTTCATTGATCCCCTAATCCTTCAAGAAGTAGCTGCCCACTAGTCAACTTCCTGGCAGTTACAGTAGAATCTTTTCAGTTGACCTGAAGTCAAATATCTAAGAAAATTCCCTGTAGAATAGATTTGGGTATCAAATCTCTGTGCAAGGAGAAAGGGAATCAAAGTATTGATATGTAGCAAAAAAAAAAAAAACCTTTTTAGAAACTTTTGTGCAATGTCCAAGTGTCTCTTATGGGCATGAAAATTACTTCTAAAATATTGGTATGCTTGGATGCATTCCAGACATCTCTATTAACTGGTGTCAAAAAAAACCCCACGTGAATTTTGAAAGCTAAATTCGATCAGATACTACACTATGTATGCATATCAGCAATAAACCATATGCTTGGTCTCATAGTGCTACCAAGATTCTACTATCAGCATTTGTACATTCTAAAATGTTCCTCAAAGGAATGGATTACAACTGGAAATAAGTTAGCCTGTGTAATATATTTATTACAAATCAAATGGGAGGGATTTAAAAAGTCCCCTTGCTCTCTCTCTCTCCAGGAGTTGTTTAAAAAAAAAAAAACTAACCCAAAACTAGAGTACAATCTTTAAAAAAATAAAAAATAAAATAAAAACTATACCGTAGGTTTTTTTAATTTCTTTTCCTTCAAAAACATCTTAAAAGTTTTATAAAACAGAAGCTCCTAGACCTGACATGGGAGGTATTAAACCTAGCAATCTTTTATGCATGGTAAATAATGTATGATAAATTCAGATCTTACACATCCTTATATCTAAATAAATCCTGCAAAAAAAAAACAACCCAGCGCCAAGATCATTGAGCTGAAAGAAATTGGCAATTGCACCAAAGAATTGAGGCCAAAGAAGTTCCATTTTTATGCTTGTGTTCTATTAGATACTGATTTTAAAGGGTGTTCAGGGACTGAGGGATGTGTTTTAAAATGCTTTTAAAATAACCAAGCAGTGTACTCTTTGCTTGTACCAGGGCAAGGGCAGGCCACCTACCATTTTGAGAGGGCAGGAATGGTTGACATCATTCTCAACCTGTTTCCTCGCTTAGTAGGAAGATGATATTGGTTTTGCTTTGTGCCGAGGTGGTATTTTTCCCTTCTGCTGTTTGAGCAAGGCAGTCTAGTCTCTTCATACTGGCTTATAACAAACACCTCCATTCCAATTGGATGGTGCATTCTCTGGTGGCTATGCCTCTCCCTTGTCCCCCTCTTCCCCCTTTTGACTTTGACAACCATTTCATGCTGGTTGCCTGTCACAAAAATGTCACAAAACACTAGGCATCGGCTAACCTATGGCAGGGGTCTGCAAAGTTGTCTCTTTTAAGACCGGTGGACTTCAACTCCCAGAATTCCCCAGCCAGCTATGTCCGGTGGACTTCAACTCCCAGAATTCCCCAGCCGGTCTTCAAAGAGCCAACTTTGCAGACCCCTGACCTATGGCATTGGCAGGGGACAGTGGGTGAGTGGGAAATCATTAGTGGGTGATGAAATGCAGGAACCTTTGGGGTTTTCGGTTTAACAGCTTCAGCATAGGAATAGATAAAAGCTGCCTGTTTGCTTGATGATGGCTGTGAGATACTGTTTTAATTGGATAAATTGGCCAAAGACCTACCAGATATCATCTTCTAGTCCAAATGACAAGAAAAGAGTAAAACAATGATGGGTAGAGTTCCCCCCCCCCTCCACTAAATTGTGTGTGCAGAATGAAAAACAATAGGTTTGCTTTCTTGGCACTGGGGCAGTGAGAGGGTGAAAGGGATGGAAACCCAGTAGTCAGATCCCATGTTAACCACAGTTCAGATAGAATCCCTGCCATCACTGTAGCCAAAGAGGAGGAAGTCACTGAGATCCGTTTGTAAAGCAACTGGTTTACATGTGGAAGATGAGCAGTTGAAGACTTCAGTCCTCAAAAGCCCAGTTGCTATTTAACTTTGGATGACATCAAAAAAGCTAAGCAAGATTGGATTGGGTTAATACTCAGATATAAGACTCGCCGGACTATAGTCTATACTCTGAAGTAAAAATAAATAATATTATTATATATTATTATATTAATAAATAATAAAAGAAAACCAAAGCTAACTGCCTCTGTATTTTGACAACAGCATAGGCATATCCATATATCTATCAGGAGCTGAGCTCAACTTGAGGTTGACTTTAATAGCATTTAGACTTATAGCAATAGTACTTAGACTATTGCTAAGTACTTAGCAATAGTACTTAGAGTGCTTTACAGCCCTCTCTAAGTGGTTTACAGTCAGCATATTGCCCTCAACAATCTTAGTCCTTATTTTATCAATCTCAGAAGGATGAAAGGCTGAGTCAACCTTGAGCTGGTCAGGCTCAAAGGAATCAAACTCCTGGCAATGTGCGTAGTTAGCCTGTAATACTGCAATCTAACCGCTGCGCCACCATGGCTCTTCCATGTTCTGTAAACTAGAACAATGATGGGAAACAATTTACAGTGAATTCAGGGGTCCTTAGTGCTCTCTACATTCGATTGTTTTCTTTCAGATGTTTCACTAACCCAAACTAGGTTACATCATCAGTGCATTGATGATGTTACCTAGTCTGGGTAATGTTTCAACCCTGAAATATTCTACTTTATTGGTACAGTGAATTAAATCAAACACTATTTTCAGGATTACTTTGCATCTGTAATCATGCAATATAAAGACATCACGTTTTATTCATTGGTAACTTATGAGGTCTTTTATTATCAAGGTGTCCCATGCTTGAAGGATATCTCCATGGGCCATTGCAAAAAGCTTATAGATTTCTTCTGGGATAAGAAAAAATGTTGTATCTGTACTAACAGTATCTGATAACCTCTTCTGCTGTTATCTGTAGCAATTAGTAATTAAAATAGAATTGCTTACCCTCTTTGGGATGGGGAGATTAAGTATATAATTGCAATTAACACACAAGTATTCCAGGAACAAATGGATTATTTGGATCACTTCAGAGTTAATATCACTCCAGTTGATGATTGCCCATGGCATCAAGATGAGGGAAAAGTCTCATTGCTCCAACTGTGTTCAGCTCTGATTTTGATATATTTGGCATGGGTCTATATCAGGGATTAGTAAAGCATTAGCAACTCTTTTACAGTCCTGCTTGATAACTCATTTTTTTAAAAAAAAAATAGTTAAAAACTTCAGAAATCATCAGAACTCACAAATTTTTAGCAATCCATCTCCACACTCTTACACAATAGCAATATAATTTTCTATATGTACCATAATGTATCTTTGTTATTTCACTTTTTGCCTATGTTTTTCTAGGCTTTCCCACCTTTTCTATCCTTTTCTTCTTGATATTTTATATTTCCATAATATATCACATCAATTAAAATCATTTTAAAATGGGCCTGTAATGGGACTTCAGAAGGACACTTTGAGATTTCTGTTAGTGCTAAAAACAATTTTGCTGCTAGAATTTTAGATGCTCGTTTATTCTGAGTACAACTCAACCTCAAAGTGTGAAATGGCAAAGGATCTGGCAACACAATGAACTCTCTTCCCCCATGTGAATCTCCCTGTACTTTAAGATAATTTGTTATACTTCTGTGTATCATTGTCTTCAAAGTCGTGGGTCAATGACATCACATTCTGAACCATCATGGCCACAGTTCCAGAGAAACTGAGCCTTTTGTAGTCTTTGCCGGAAACTCTTTAAGTGTCTTTGAATCTAAGTATCATTTATTTCTTTTTTTAGTCTCTCTTTGTTACCTTTTTCCTTATTTGTGCCTTCTCTCATTCAGGAAAGATCAAAATAGTAAAACTATCTCAATTCCATGTTAGAACCTGACAGTGTGGAGCAGGGTTTAGAAGAAGCTGAGGGGCCATCTCAATCTTCAACACAAGGTGGGTCAGGTTAAATGTGTGGGTTAATGGCTCCCAATAATGAACAACTGAAATTCTTTCCTTTAAGCACAGGTTTTAAGCATTTTATAGAAAGATAATAGAGTAAGAGAACATAAGAAAAAATAAGACTGTAAAGTTAGATAAACAACGTGAAGGAAGAATAAAAATGAGGAGGATAAGAAAAATATGTTGGTCTACCTAGCCTAGGAACGCAGTAGCTCAGTGGCTAAAATGCTGAGCTTGTTGATCAGAAAGGTCAGCTGTTCCGTGGTTCGAATCCCTAGCACTGCGTAACAGAGTGAACTTTCATTACTTATCCCAGTTTCTGCCAACCTAGCAGTTTCTGCCAACCTAGCAGCACATAAAAATGCAAATAGAGAAATAGGGACCACTTTGGTGGGAAGGTAACAGCGCTCTGTGCACCTTCAGCATTTAGTCATGCTGACCACATGACCATGGAGATGTCTCTGGACAGCGCTGGCTCTGTCCAAAGATACATTTGGCTTTGAAACGGAGATGAGCACCATCCCTAGAGCTGGGAACAACTAGCACATATGTGCGAGGGGAACCTTTACCTTTCCTTTACCTACATATCTGAGTCCAAAAGAATTTCTGGATGAACTATTACTATAAAATATATATCATAGGTTTCTTCATCCACCATATCTCACCAGAAGGTTTTCATTTGGGATTACAGAGTCACCCAGACTTGGGAATGTCCAGGATTCTGTATTTTCTTTCTCACTAACCAGATTCAATATTTATCTAAAATATTACCTTACTTGTTAAAAATATGTATGAGAGCAACAAGCTAAATTAGTCTAAATAATAGCAAATAATAACAGTTGTGTTAAATCAAATCTACATCTGATATGGTTCACATTTGATATGAATTATAGATCTGAAATATCTATGCATATTTGGCAATATAAACCACACATTTGCAGCAGAAGTTATATTATTTCCCAATTTATCCATGATCTATTAAAAACAAATATCCCAGCATTGTATTGTGAGATAAGTCAAATGACAACAAAAACAAATAATAATTTTTAATAAATTTTAATAATAATAATTTTTTAATTTCTTGACCGCTCCCTCTCCCCGTAGGGACTCTAAAAAACCATAAATATACAATCAATATACAACATCTTAAAAACAAATTAAACCATGCCTGTGCTAAAATACCCATTTTAGACTAAAATTCCCCCTAAACAACTAAAATCCCATAGAGAGAGACTACCCTAGGCCGGCCAAGCAGAAAAAATATGTTTTTAATTTTAGACGGAAGGAACGGAGGTCCGTGGTCGTTCTAATATCGGGGGGAAGGTCATTCCAGAGGGCTGGGCCCGCCACAGAGAGAGCCCTTCCCCTGGGCGTCGCCCGCTGACAAAGTCTAGTGGACGGCACCCGGAGAAGTCCCTCTCTGTGGGAGCGAATCGGCCGTGAGGATGTATGTGGCAGGATCCGATCCCGTAAAGCATCCATATGATTTATCCCAACCCCATTTTTGTTTTTAATAAAAATCAATTTATTTGATCTAGGCACCATCCAATTCCAGAATCACTCCAGATGGCTCACAATATGGCAAAGAAAATAAATTATAATACAATTTAAAAACATAAACCAACACCAAAAACAAATAAAGAACAAGGTGAAAAATCTGTCCAGCAACACAAAACCAAAACACCATAAAACATACAAAGGGCACCAATTACTTAACCAAAGGCTGGGGAAAAACAATCATGTCTTCAAGGCCCCTAGAACCCTATTGGGTGGGAGTCACCCAGACCTCAATACTCTAAAATGTTTTACAGGTTGTGACAGCCAGTCAGATCAGAGTGATACTTGAAAACCTTTCCAGGATGCAGAAAAATCCAGTAAAGTGGGCAGCAGATGGTGCTGTTGTTCAGGCGACAAAGAGTGCCCTTCCTCCCCTAAACTGGGCATTTTAAAAGCTTTTGCAAACTTGTTATCATTTTTCCACGCTGGATTTCTTTCATAATTTCATTAATCGGGTTTATTTGCTTATTTTGCCATTTTATTATAATATGAAGTTATGTACAATTTATGCATTTCCACATTTATGGAACGAACATTGGTGGGAGGAAAGATACATCAGTGTTGACTCAAATCAGTCACTTTACAAAAGGAAAAGATTATCACCTATTTGCATAATGTTTCCCACTGGATCTTATGTACATACCTGTTAAAATGAGATTCTAACATTTGAGAAACTCTTATTTTTTCTTTCTGGATTTTAATACTAGTCTGGGGATGTTGGGAAATCGCTGAATTTTATTAGGCATTTATCTGGCTTATGAAAATATTTTATCATATCATTTCATTAGAAGATTTCTGTTTGATGTCTTGATTGGTATTGCTTATTTTGTTTCTGAAAATAAAAATAGTGTCTTAACATATGGGCTGTTCCTCAGTTGTACTTTCAAAGCTGATAAACAGAAATACGTTTCGTGACTCACACATTGGTTAGTTCCTAAAGGGGTTTTTTGTGTGTGTGCTGAGAAAAACAGTATACAGTATGTATGAAAGCACTTCTAAAAGTGACTTCTATTCATCTTTTGGGTGTTACATGTAACAGCAAAAATTGGGGATGGAGCAGTCTCTAATCCCTCAGTCTGATGTTACCTGCCAGTTTTAGTGCAACCCCATCTTCTCCTATGTTGACCAAGTTTGGATTACATCATAACATGCAGACCTAATTCATGCCATACAGATGGTTGCTTATACAAACTCAGTCTGGCTGTAGGTTAATTGTGAGTGTTATCCCCATCCTTCGTGATTTCATTGGCAGCAATGTTGAATCCAAACACATCTGGTAGGATGCTTCATTAGAAGTAGCTAACTTGGGCTGATCTCAAGAAGCTCATCAGGATTGAATCCAGTGGTGGGCTGCTGCCTGGTCAGACCGGTTCAGGCAAACCGGTGGTTGTTATCACTAGCTGGGCCACCCATCTGCCCATGTGCTATACTATCCATTTATAACTAACTTTCTGGCTCATTCCACCTGCCCACACTGCCCAGCTGAGTTCTGTGCTGCTGTAATCACCGGAGCTGCCTGAGTCGATTAGCTGCATGTTTGAAGCTCCGTTTCTGCCCCGCGTGGTCACAACCAGTGTACCAGTTGTTAAGGTAAGTGCAGCCCACCTCTGGTTGAATCTGGTTAGTTCTTGGATGGGATCCCACCAGGAAAACCCAGAGTGTTAGACTATACTACAGAATTTTAAAAAAAGAAGATGTTGCCAAGAAACTATGTTGTCACAAGACATTAAGGCTGATTTGAGAGAGTCTGTAATTTAAAAGTGGTTGGGTTGTTTCATATAGCTTTTGAATTATTGTACATTCTTTTTATAAATTAAGAAATTGTAATCTATGCAGATTAGTCTAAAGCCTGTCTATTGTCAGTTGTGGATATATTTCATTAAATATCAACCTCATTATAAAAATTATTAAAAAAGAGAAAATTCTCTGTGGTTGTGTACAAAACTTTCCCTAACAAACACATACTTGAACATATGTTTTAATTTAGTAATTGTAGTATATAACTTACCTACACATTCAGAAATGAAGAGCCCATTTAAGATCATGGCCCAAATGAATTTTTTGACACCCCTTTTTCAAAGGATTATTATTAACAAGTGAAGTCACATTTGCCCTTCAGTGTTAGTTACTTATAAGGCATTGCCAAATGTTTATCTATCTTGGTGGCATTATTGTGGAGCCACAACCAGTGAAAGAGTTGCTTGGGTGGTAAACTATATTTCTTCCTTTACTTACCTATTTTTAGAACTGTAATTCAGTTTCCCTTTATCCACCCAGCAAAAGTCTCAATTTAAAAAGTATAAAAAAATGGCTTGAAATCATGAAAACATTTTTAGAATAGGCTAAAACCAATAGCAGGCTAAAATTAACACTATATAAATAAAATAAGCAACAATAGCATCAACTACTCATTAAAGAGGTACATGTGCATTTGCTACCAAAACCAGATAAAAAAGTAAGATGACCTAACATTTCCTAGCAGGGAATTTCACTGCCCTCAAGAAAACCCTCTTACAATCTTGTGCCATCTGTGCCTCTGCAAGCAATGGCACTAAGAAATGAGTGCCAGCCAATCTTAAAAGATCAGAGGATTTATGTTGGAGGGGATATCTGTTCAGCAGGATACCAGTTGAGAACAATAGCCTCAGTAATGTGCATATATTTTGTGAAACATTCCAGAAAAAGAATGTCAGAATGCTAATTGTTACTTGTTTTAAACTTGACACTTGTGTTGGATTTGAGACGGGCATAAATTAGACCCAATTATTCCACTGAAGTGATTCCTTTGACTTAAAATTTCACAGGGCGCTTGACCAAGCCCTGGTATATGGCCTCCAAAAGTCATTTATCTTACTCATAAAATGTGAATAATGTGAATAACAGCACACCCAACTTCACAGAAAGGCGTAAAACAGATACTTGATGTAAATGTTTATTGTATCCATTCAGACAGAGGTGGGTTGCTCCCGGTTCGGCACGGATTGGACAAACTGGTAGTAGCAGCGGCGGGAGGGTCTGCCCATATTATGTGTGCACGCGAGCGCACCGATAGTAAAAAAAAAAAATAGAAACCCACCACTGCATCCAGAGCTTTAAGCAAATATTTCTGTCAGTAGTTGAAGAGAGTTGGACATTCACAGAATCCTATGGCTAGGTTTATTCACTGCACCAAGCTGTTTTTTGTTTTTTGTTTCTATTTGAGCTTTGCTTGATGGTGAATAAGGCCATTATACCTTGTTACACAAAGCATGGCTTAAATATTGCAGCTTAACATGGTTTATACAGCAAGGCTAAGCCGCGATCTGGTTTTGCAATTTCTCCCATTTTTTTCCCAGCATAGAAGAGAGCATCACCTTCCTCTTTGCCCTCACTTTCATCATGTTCTCCTCCTTTCTCATATTCAGAAACGGTTTAGAATTTCCTTGGGATATTTGTGTGTGATGATAATTGAGTTCACTACATTGTTGCAAGGTGATCGTACGTACTGTCATTCTAGTTTCAGCTACAACATCTTCACTGTCTTGCTTCTGGTTGTACATGTCTATTCTTTAAAAAAAATTCATGACCAATTTGTCTTCTGCTGTCTCTTTCCTGAAATGTCATTGGCAGATGGAAAATTGGGAGGGGGATGGGGCTACAAACTCCTGGAGAGATGAGTCAAGAACTTCTGTTAGTGCAAGAATCCTGTACTGTCACCAAAAATTATTTCCTGTAAATTAGAAGAACTGAAACACACAGATTTAATTTTCAGTATAACAGTGGTCCCATCAATAGTATAAGGGACAACCCACCATTGTCCCTTGCTTTGCCCAACACAGCATTTATCATCCAAAGCTATATTGGACAATACTCATGCATGGGTCTAGAAGTGGAAGGCGGGCAGACAATATTTTCTTCCTGCCCTTTTTGGCATTTGTGGTTCAAAACAGCATTAAGCCTCATGGAAAACAGAAGAACAGATTGGACAGCTGGATAAAAACCTAACACATCTTCCCTCCCCTGCTTTTTGTTTTACCCCTCCTCTTCTTCATTCTCTGCCTGCCCAATTATATCCTTCAGTCTGCCTGATTACTGGATTCTGTGCTGCCATATTATTATTACCAGCAGAAATGAATATAGCTACCTCAGTGCCCCCAGCTGCCTGGCCTTTTCAAGTCAGAAGGCTGATCTACTAGTGCCCGGAGCCATACAAGTCACTACTTGCCACTGGCACATAAGACACACTGCTGGAATGTGACGTTACTATCAAAGCTTCGAAAGAGTCAAAGAAAGCATTATTGTGCTATGTTCCCTTCATTAAGGCAGCCAGAAAGCATATGCTAATGGAAATTTATATTGTCTTCTAATCTAATACACTCAAAATTAGCATATCAATCATGAAAATTAGACAATAAAGTCTCACTCTTAAAAACCCTGCAAAAATATATTGCAAAAATAATTAAGAGATAATGTCATTTGGACAGAGCTTTATCGTAAGACAATGGGTTCCATTTTTAAAATCTTGCAAATGACAAATCACAGGCATTTATCAAAAACCATCAAGTCAAAGGCATGTTTTTTCATAACAAGCAACACATCCATTGACAAAATTTCATTACAATGACACTATTTCTATTAAATAGTATGATTGATGGATGCCTAAGGCAACTGAGAGACAATTTGCTCAGCTGCCTGAGAAAAAAATGTATTTCTATGCCAATAAAATACTGTTGTGAGCAAAAATAGATTTGAAAAAATGAAACTATTCATATTCATTTGTGGTTCTAGACTTACATTAAAACCATTACTGTAGATATGATGCCACATGACCTTAACAGTTCACCTTCCAAGTCTTTTCCCCCTAAAAATGATTCTTAGATATAAACTAGTCATAAAGTTATTGCCAATCTGTTTAAAAGATATTATCAGGTTGCATATGTGTGTTTTATTTTAATTTTATAATTGACAGGCTACACAATTCTGCTAGATTTTGTGCAGCATATAGGGTGACAATTGAATACCATAATAAAAAAAAAGAGGGGTCATTAGCAAGAAGCCTCTCCTTGGCCACTTTCTTTTACTCAGTCTATCACTCTTTACTTTTACAGGTAGTCCTTGATTTACGACCACAATTGTGCCCAACATTGCTGTTGCTAAGTGAAACATTTGTTAAGTGAGTTTTGGTCCAATTTACAATCTTTCTTACAACCTTCTCAGAATCCAACACTTGTCCTCAAGCAATATTATTTACTGGAAGCTCTCCAGTAAATTTCAAATCTCAGTACTGCTGCAAATTATGGGAATTTAAATCAAATATGTCTGGGGAGAAACTTAGCTAAAGCACATTTGTCTTTAAAAATACCTAAAGAAACAAATCTTCTCCTTGTACCACGTGACCTCATCATGGGGACTAATTCATTGACCAATCCATGAAATGTGCATATGTCTGAAAAAATGCCCTTGCCTCGTGACTCAAAGAAAAAGCGCTTATCTAATTCAATAAGAAACATGACTTCATTGCTTGAAGGTGAAGGGGCCATTATATTCTTTGAGGTTAGGATGCTCTGGAATATACACAGACGAATGCTTAATTTAAAACAAACTCTATGTGGAGATAGAAGTGGAAGTTTCTTCTCCCTTACGCATTCACTTCTAACCAAGCGATGTTTCCAAATGCATTTTAATATAAAGCAACAGCTGTGCTAACATGGCATTATATAAGATAATGCATATGAGATATAAAACTACAGTACTACTTTTAAGTTTTAATTAAGAACTGGAAATACATTTTTTTACAATGTGAGCCATAGGGCTTAACCTACAAAAGCTATGTTAATGGTGTGCTATAGAAGTTCGGCCTTGCAAGCATCAAGTAAAAAAGTCACTGAATTTAGCTTGCTCTCCTAGTTTTAAAAAAACTGTTAAGGCGATGCTCACATTTATTCTTTTACTGGTAAAGATACTCTAATTCAAAGTAAAATATTTATCAATATAGAATATCTATATATTAAAAAGTAACAGCAGAGAATGAGTCACCCAACAGTTAAATGGTAATCAAAATTCTATTAAGGTTTTTTTTTTTAAAGGAACAATTTGGGAGTAATTATGCTATGATATGACTATCATCGTATCTTTTTGATACGTTCGATATTTTTGATGTGTTCAGTCTTTGGAGTGAGTTTGTACATGCTGCCATCTGTAGGAGCTTGTACATTACTAATTTATAATGATAGTTTTTGACATTGTATTGGTTCCCATGGGCTAGGTTTAGCAATACCTGCTCATCCAAATCCATGCTTTTTTGTAGAGATAATCTGATTATTCATTTTGTGAAGACAAAAGGAGAATTAACAAAGAAAAGTGACAGGAGGCATCTGGTCAGATCTGAGAGACCAGGTACAGGGTTTTTTTCCTCCTATCTCCTGGCCTGGGTGTGTGGGTCTGCGTGGGAAATATAACAAATTACCTCTTACGGCTATAAATAAAAAGGAATGGATTTGTACCTGACCCATGAGGTCTATGTAGTTGATGGTTGTGGCTGAGAGAGGATAGATTCTGCAGTGGAAGAACTTTAATATTTATCTATTATTAGATTTCCCCAGCAGTTTATGTTGTTTACAATTAACATGAATATACAAAGCAATGTAGCATTGCACATCCAGAAGAATAAAATAACTAAACATGAAACCAACTAAAAAGCCTCCAACTTTATAATGCTAAGATAGCAGAGAGACCAAGAACCTTGGATAGGCCATCCTCTTATTTGTCTGTTAGGGTTTTTGTTTTTTGTTTGTTTGGCTTGTAGGTGGATAGTAGGTTCCCCTCGTGCATATGTGCTAATCGTTCCCGATTCTAGGGGGCGGTGCTCATCTCTTGTTTCAAAGCCAAAGAGCCAGCGCTGTCCGAAGACATCTCTGTGTTCATGTGGCCAGCATGACTAAGTCCAAAGGCGCACGGAACGCTGTTACCTTCCCACCAAAGGTGGCTCCAATTTTTTACTTGCATTTTTTACATGCTTTCGAATTGCTGGGTTGGCAGAAGCTGGGACAAGTAACGGGAGCTCACTCCATTATGTGACACTAGGGATTCGAACTGCTGAACTGCTGACCTTTCTGATTGATAAGCTCAGCATCTTAGCCATTGAGCCAGCACGTCCCTGTAGATGGAGAAATGTGGTTCAGAGAAATGTCCATCTGAACTTGGCCTTTTTTTATTGTGTTCCTGGAAAAGAAACATCTTTAACTTTTATTACACTTCTATACCGCCCTCTCTCCCCAACGGGACTCAGAGCGGTGCACAGGAATAATGAAAACAGAGATAATAAATACAGTCAAACATAGTTAAAAATATATTAAATCAATTTTGAGACCCATTCCTACATTCATAATTAAAACCCTGACTAAAAATCAATTAAAACCCTGACTAAAAATCAATAATAAAAACTATGGACTTTTATTAGCTGTAAATTTTAATTCGAGGGATTTTATAATATTTTTAGCACAGGGTAACTAGTTTAATATGGGTTTTAGTAATTGATGTATTTGTATATATGTTTTCTTTTTAATTGCCTGTGCGCCGCCCTGGGTCCTTATACAGGAGAAGGTGCGGGATAGAAATTTAATAAAATAAAAAAATAAAAAAAAATATGCCAGGCCGGCCACATGAAAAAAGTGCGTTTTTAATGCCCAGCGAAAGAGGCGTAGGTCCGTGATTGTACGAAGGTCGGGGGGCAGGTCATTCCAGAGGGCGGGGCCTGCCACAGAGAAGGCTCTTCCCTTAGGACTCGCCAGTCGGCATTGACCGGCAGACAGCAACCTCAGGAGGCCCTCCCTGTGGGAGCAGACAGGTCGAAGGGAGGTATGTGGTAGGAGGTGGTCCCGCAAATAACCGGGACCTATGCCATGGAGCGCTTTAAAGATAGTCACTAGTACCTTGAAGCGCACCCGGAAGGCCACAGGAAGCCAGTGCAGCTCGTGCAGGAGAGATGTTACATGAGAGTATCTTGAGACTCCTAAAAACCCCCGCACGGCTGCATTCTGAACTAACTGGGGCCTCCAGGTGCATCTCAAGGGCAGCCCAATGTAGAGAGTGTTACAATAGTCCAGGCGGGAGATGACGAGGGCTTGAGTGACCGTGCATAGGGTGTCACAATCCAGAAAGGGGCGCAACTGGCGTATCAGGTGAACCTGATAAAAAGCCCCCCTGGCTATGGCTGTCAAATGGTCATCCAAAGACAGCTGAGAATCCAGGAGGACGCCCAAGTTGTGGGCCCTCTCTGTGGGAGCTAATGACTCGCCCCCAATAGCCAGAGATGGAACCAACTGGCTATGTCATGACGCCAGAAACCACAGTCACTCGGTCTTGGACAGGTTGAGTCGGAGCCTGTTCCTCCCCATCCAGACTCACACGGCCTCCAAGCACCGGGACATCACTTCGACGGCATCGTTGGGGTGGTTAGGGGTAGAGATGTACAGCTGGGTGTCATCAGCGTTCTGATGGAACTCTACCCCAAAACCAAGGATGATCTCACCCAGCGGCTTCATATAGACGTTGAACAGGAGGGGCGAGAGGACCGACCCCTGAGGCACCCCACACATAATGTTCATTGGAGAAATCTTGGGCTGGCTCAAGGGTCCCTTCAGGGAGAGGGGGCGGTTAATAAGTCGAATAAAACTAAAAACTAACTAAACAAGACCATACTTGTTGGAGGAAATATAGGGCTACCTTACTGATGCATGATGACTGTATTGATATCTTGTTGGTTGGCAATGGTGGATTACTGGATGTTTACATAGCAGGTGGTTGCTCACATTGCCCAGTGGTGGCTGAACTCTTCTCACAGGACTGACAACAGTGGAAGAGCCAGTTGCATGCTTGTAGTGCTTATGCCTTCAGATCTTTGGACTGAGGGTTATCAGCCCTCCCAGGTAAATCAGACTCAGAGCAGAACTATGAAGTAATTCTACTTTATTGTAAGGCTGCATTCACAGAATCTTGCAAGTCTGAAAGGCACAAAGTTCCTGTGGCCACTTTTAATTGTTTGATCCACTTGGGCAGATCATTCTTAAGTTTCTTTCTCTGACCATTAACCAACTGCCTCTCCTGCCTGATTATCCCCAGGCAAAATCTCTTCCCCTCTTTCCCCAAGGTCATTTACATATCCCATTGCATCAGCAGTGTAGGGACCTGTCAGAACTATGCTTACTAGGACCTTATGCTGGAATTTACAAAAACACGGGGACTAGCTACGTGGAATGGTTTGGTGGTTGCATGTGGAGGACACTGCCTTTTTTTCTTTCAGTTTCAAGGATGACAGCACAATAAGCATGTGGCTGATTACTTTCTATGCAGCCCTCCTTTCCAGAATATATTTGTATGAAACTGGACTATTTGATCGCTAATGGACATTTTTACATTGAGGCAGTGATTTCCTTCCCTTGGTGACAACTGGGGAGAAGAATTGGGGGATTGGATGGGTATTAAAAGGGAGCCCTGGCCAGTCTGACAAGAACAGCTGGGGGTAACTGGTTGTGGTTGTGTTGTTGAGGGAAGAGGAGGTGGTCACTAGCTCCTCAATGGTGCTGAGAGCTAAGGCTAAAGTCCTTTGGGGATTTAACTTCTTCTCCCTGGGATGTATGATGCGGAGGATGGTAGAAGATCACTCCAGCCTCAGGAGCTGGAACGACTCTACTGGGGGATGTATGTGCTTTGGGAAGAATCAGGTCAGGTTAGATTATTAGCATGGTGATGGACTGAGAAAGGTATTGGGGGCTGAAACAGTTGTCTTGAAGAATCTGAGATTGTTGTTGTTAGCTTCTCTGGGTTCAGAACCAGTGTACAACTCTGGTCCCTTAACAAGGGTTAGCAAATAAATGCGGAATAGTGTAATTCACTGGACAGTAAAGAGATACGTTGCTGTAAACCACAAACAAACTCTAAAACAGTGATAGTAAGAAAATAAATAGTCTTTACTTTGTAGCTACTAAAATGCTTCTTCCAACTAACTTCTCAAACAATGATAACAGTCCTACATCAAACAGAGTTTATCTTACAGTGATGCAAACAAAACCTCCTCCTTCTTCTTCAATGGCAATCAGGAAAACACAGGATCACAAGGAATCGAACAGGGAATAAGCTGCAGTCCTCACCCTGATTATATAGTATAGCTGATACTCACAGCCAATCAGTTCTTAAAGCTACATAACTTCTTAGGAACATAGACTCATATATATGAACATAGACTCATATATATTGTCAACCCAACATAAGGCTGCATATCCTAACAGTTGTCTTATGCTAGCTTTGCAATCCAGTTCCTTGAACTCTATCCCAATATTTAATCAGCAGACCTGCAGAGGCCCTCACTGCTGTTACTGAATGCCAGGTCAGCCTGCAGTAAGGCCTTCCTCATCTTTTTTTAATCCTAAACGCAAGGGCCAATCAAGTATATATTACCAAGATCTGACTGGGTCTGGAAAGGGACGGGTGGCCCTTTCCAAAATGTGCCTAGCTGGATTTCAGGTGTTGCATCATCTGAGACACTAGGGAAGTATCCCTTTCAGTCAGAATTCATGTCCAGGATGTAAAAGGCACTGGTTGTACTTTTAGATGATCTCTGGTGGGAGCAAAATTAGGATTGTGCATCCATCCTTGTTCTGCTGACTTCTCAGCAGCATTTAATACCATCATCACTGATGTACTTCTGAACTTCTAGGAATTGGGAGTGGGCAGCATGCTATTGTGCTGGTTCTTCTTTTTATTTGGAATGAATACTAGTAATGGGTGATTAGGAAGGAGGAGATCTCACCACTTTGTGAGCCAAAGGGTTCAGTGCTCTCTCTCCTCTCCTATTTAACATTTACATGAAACCAGTTGGTGGGCCACTGCCTACCTTGGGATGAGAGATCATCAAGCATTCAGTTGAAACCTGTTATTCCATATACAGATTTTTTATTTTGTGCAATGACAATAAAGACTATACTTTAGATCCCCACAACCACCAGGTAGGAGATCAACAGCAAAAGGTTAGGTCATCAATAGCACTGCTTAATTTGGTGCACATATGGATATCATCAGAATGCTGATGATGACCTATCCTGGTACCTGGAGGTTGTGGCGATCTGGATGGGGAAACAACTGGATTAAACTGAACCTGATAAAACTGAGCAGTTTCTTGTTCTAGGAATATATCATCCTTGGTAATGAAAGACCTGGTAGCTGACAGACCTAATATGCAACAGGACTCTTCATGGATTCACATGTGGCAGTTTGCACTATAAAGGCTTTTGCATGGCTTTGAGTTGTACATCAGTTGCATCTGTTCCTGAATCACTGGCCACTCTGAGTCATGGTTATTCTTGTCCTGGTCACCTCCTGGGTGGACAGTAATGTGTACATGAGGCTACCCTTGAAGAATATCCACAAGCTTCAGCTAGTGCAAAATGCAGCAACATGAACAGTGCTCCTGGAATGGCACATGTTATACCTATGCTCAGCAAGCTACTTTTTACTTCTAGATTCGATTCAAGGTGCTGTTTTTGACTTTTAAAACCTCCATGGCATGGGACTGGGTGATTTGAGGAACCATCCTTCTCCAGTTACTTCCACCCATCTCATCGTGCCTGACAGAAGTGGTGTGATCCAAATTCCATCTGCTAAGAAGCCATGTTGCTTTTTGCTGTGGAACCCACTCTTGGAATTTAACCCACTCCAAAGTAAGAATTGCCTCCTCTTTTATGTCCTTTTGCAACTCTATTTAAAATTTGGTTATGTCAGAAAGTTTCATGGAAATGGAGATTTGTGTGGCAGCCATATTGTATGTAAAATCTATGCTCCCTTCTTAATGTACTAATATGTATGTTTTAATCCTAGTATATTTTTGTAATTGCTGATTTTTAGGGCTTTACTGTACACCACCCAAAGTCAGGTGTCTATGTGATGATCAGCACAGAAATATAATAAATAAATAAAAATCCCTAATATTGCAATGTACATACTTGCACCAAACTTTAGACACAGAAAGTATTTACATGATTACATCATTGTATACGTGTTATTTTAACATCACATGGTTTGTTATAGACCTGGTATCTATAATCTTCAATATAGCATTGGGGTCTTTGATGAATAGAGGTTTTCATTGGAAGTGTAACTGAGTCTCCAGGACTTATAAACACTAATCATTGCTTAGATTAGATTCCTAACCTCAGGAACAGTCATATGAATACAAAAATGTTTTCTTTTCAATGGGGTCACAGGCTCAAGACTGAAGTTAATCTACAAAAAAGATTTCATAATGGAGAGGAAAAGGGTGAATCTCTTGAGCAGCTAAAGGAACAGTATGAAAAGAAAGCAAATAACTTTCAGAGTCAGGAAAGTTTTACCCTGTGGAGAAGCTGAAAGTACCAGCATTTTCTCTCTGGTCTTTCAAGATGAAAATGCTTCTGAAGTCCTAAGGAATCACCTTTGTGTTAGACAAAGAAAGAATCATGGAAGTAGGACAGGAGATGGTGCAAACAATAGAGCAGATAAATCTGGCAGTGAATGATTTGATTCTTATGCATTTATGGGACTGGGATCAAGCCAAGCTTGTTTGAAAAACCATCTCAGATTTATTGCAGAAAAGATCCACAGTTTCCAAAGAAGCCTGCAAAGTACATATTGTCAGAAAGTTACTCAACAAGCAGTTTAAGAATGCAGGTAGTCTAACTTTGCAATTAAATCAATATGAGAAATTGCAAGACAGTTTAAAAGGGAAAAGATGGCTATATGTCAGTCCTTTGAAAGTAGTCCAGACAAAAAGCACCAAGCGTGAGTACTAAATTACCTTTATTGTAAGGTTGTAGTAACAGAATCTTGCGAGTCTGAAAGTACCTCTCCCCTTTCCTACTTTTATCCCTCAGCAAAAGCTTTCTTCAACCCTACCCTTCCTTCAGACCTAGATTTCATTTATGAAACCATTATCTAGACTATGGCTCGTCTTCCTTTCTCCAAAGGTTATTACCACATACCATTATGATATACAATTAGAAAGGCTGAATATTTTTTTTTTCTAAATTACCATGCTGTGTTGCATGTAATAGAAAAGAAAGAAGCTATTAATTGTACAATGAAGCTTTTCCAACACTTTGATCTTCTTGAAGGCTAGGAGAAAAGGAAGGAAATGTTTCCTTGGCAATGACTTGGGCCATTTGAAAATCAAATGTCGTAGGTGAGAAAGACAAGAAAAACCTCTTAGACTACATTTCAAATATAAAATCGGACTTTGTCTCAGGGTAAGAAAAAGAGATAACGCTCTCAAAGGTAAAGTTCACGGACCACCAGATGGCATCATGAATGACCCCCAACTTTATTTAAAACAATAGATATGTATTGATCTGGCCAACAAATATGTTGTGGTAAATATAATTCCTCAAGAAAGCAACAACTTTCTTGAGGAAGCGCAAAATGATGATATCATTAGTCCCAAATGAACAGGTTACAGTGAGCTATTGTCTGTTGCATCCCAATAAAGATCAGCGCTCAAAGGATTACACAGCAATTATGGGAATTTGATCAAGCCCCAAGTAGGGGACCATAGCTACAAGTGAATGGGTTGACAACTGTCAAGGAAACATAATAACCACAAAAAGGAGACACTAGGTATCCTTCATTGTGTGAAATTATTACAGAAAGATTCCTGTTAAAAAAACACTCCATAGTACCTTTCATATATAAATGGAGCCAAGTTTCTCATCGTTGTTCTAACAGACTGTATTTATAGCAGGAATAGATAAGGAGTCATAGTATCATAAATCCTTGAATCTTTGAGGTTTCATCTCTACAATCAATTAGTCATTACCAGGCACTGATAGGAACAATAATAAATTCTAGTCCTAAAGTGGTTATATGAGAGATATTAAGAAGGGCCTCTATAAACTTAAAGAGATACATGGCAGTACAAGACTTCTAAAAGCAAAAATAAGCATGGCTATAAAATTGATTCATCCCGATATCTTATACTAACTCACCACATTTATAAATCTAACATTTTACTTGGCAAATGGATAAAAGATTACCTTAGCTGGGAGAGGTTCTGTAAAATTCTACTAAGTGCTACCTAAATTAGCAATTAAGGATTTCTTATATCTGGAATCAAGACTGCCCTTAATAAAATATCATTCAGAAGGCATATAAAATAAAACTTAAAAGACTAAAACTAGAGAATTTCTTAGGAAATGAACCAACAAAGAAGTGCAATCAAAATAATTGTTTAAATTTATGGCACAGGAGAATGGGACATAAAGACTCAAATGCCATTTGTGAATTGGACTTTTCAGTCAAATAACTGTAAACTAATATTGCTTCACTTATTACATAGAGGAAAAACACATTAGAACAATAAATATGGAAATAAAAGAAAGAAACCGCTAGACTTATGTGCAGCGATATTTGTGTTCTAATGTTTGTCGTCGTATCAAATGGGAACAAATAAATATTAGCATTCGTATATAATTGTTATTGATATACTATTGCTACTTACTCAATGAAATGATTACTGGAAAAATTTAAAGACTAGATGGATTTAGTAAGGAATTTTTGTAAAAAAAGACATAAGAGCAGTACATAAACAATAAAGTCCAATATATATCAGAAAAACTCAAAAGTATATGAAAGAACAAGAGACTAAGTGTGAAACTATAGTAGCGTACATTTTGGAACAGAATGATATGACAGAAAGGAAATTTTGTTCCATCAGTTGATGAGAGGTTACTGCAAGATATAGGACTAATATAGAAACAGGCAACAAACAAATATGTTATTTATACATTATTTTACATATTACAATACCCTGTTTCCCCAAAAATAAGACCTCCCTGGATAATAAACTCAATCGGGCTTTTGATCGCATGCGCTAAAATAAGCCCTTCCCTGAAAATAAGTCCTCCTGAAAATATTGCAACACAGCAGCAGCCATGAGGTAATCATGCTCGCCGCCTCCTAGCACCTCAAAAATAATAAGACCGCCCCAAAAATAAGGCCAAGTGCTTATTTTAGGGGTCAAAAGAAAATAAGACTCTATCTTATTTTCAGGGAAACACAGTGTTTTTATATTGCATATTAAAACAGAAACCCAGCAAAACTCACAGAATCAATGTTACACAGAAAGAAGCTCAGCTTGGGGCATGTAAAAGGATTTGGTTTTTATATGTTTGTCTATGTGCTAAAATATAGGAGAAACAAACTGAGCTGATGTGTAAGAAAAACTGATGGTTGAATACCTACAATACTGCAAGAGAGACATGATCAAAGATCCTGCCACACAAATCATTAAGATATGTAAACAGGGCTTCCTGTTCGCCGCCCTGGGTCCTCTGTGGAGAAGGGCGGGATATAAATTTAAATAAATAAATAAATAAATAAATAAATAAATAAATAAATAAATAAATAAATAAATAAATAAATAAATAAATAAATAAATAAATAAATAAATAATATACGACTTAGCTTATTTTGATGAAAAAGAAGAATATATAAAAAAAGATTTTAAAAGAATATAAGCGTACAGAGTTAGAGCACCTGGAATCCTATGTAGGAAGGTAAGTGCAATAACCAAGGTAGGCTGATTTGAAGTCAAGAGGGTGTGCAGATATTAGATACTGTACTTAGAATTCAGACTGCTAGCTAACCCAAAGCAGGGGTGGGTTCCGGCAGCCACTATTGCTGGTTCGCTTGTGGATGCACCACGCACGCATGCGTCATGCACGCTCTGTGTGCATGCGCAGTACAATAAAAATTGTTCTGTGCATGTGCAGAACTGAAAAACAGCGCCAGTTCAGTGGCGTGGCAGGCCTGGATCGCTTCCGGTTCCAGCAACCCAGGCCCCAAACCACTACCATTTCAGCCAAACTGGTCCAAACTGGTAGGAACCCACCACTGACCCAAAGTGGTATGTATAATTTCAGTGGCAGTGATTCTTCCATTCCTTAAGGCAGGGGTCCCCAACCTTTGCAACTTTAAGTCTGAAGGACTTCAGCTCCCAGAATTCTCCAGTCAGCTTTGCTGGCTGGAGAATTCTGGGAGCTGAAGTCCTTCAGACTTAAAGTTGCAAAGGTTGGGGACCCCTGCCTTAAGCTGTTGATCCAAACAGAACATAGAGAATTAAGATATCTCTCTGTATCTTTTGTCTATCACTCTACCTGTTCTTTGTCCATGAGATGGACTTCAGATTGTTCCCTTCTGCCTTTATTGCAAAGCACACATGCATAGAGTGATTACTTTCTGAGTGCTCTTTGTGCTAAGGTTATGACACGAGGTTTTGCAAATTTCTCTAATGGAGTTCCATAAATAACTCTCCTTTCTGCTACAGCATTATAATAGTTATAAACCCTGCTTTACAATTCAGTGTTCAGATTAGATTCCTATGACCGGGAACACTCATGCTTATGCACAAATACTTTCTCTCCAACATCTTTTGCTTGCTGCTTCTTGGACTAATAAGAGACCACATACTTTTGTGTAGTCACTTTTTAAATAATGAAACTCTGGGGAAGAAGATTAAATTTTTATTTTAAAATAAATATACAAATATAGAAAAAATATCTTAGTTATCACATAAAATAAATTAAGCACAATTTCTACCTTTTCCTTTTAGTTATCAGTATTTTACAGAGAATTATAACCATTGACAGGACTTGATTTTCTTGTAGATCTATTACAGTGTAATAAATACAGGCATTTACAACATTTAGAGACTGTTCACAGTTAAAAGAGTTAAAAGAGCACTGAGGAATGTTGTATTTAGAGACAGACATTTTGAAATCATTTCACTTAGAGACAGAAATTTTGGGCTCAATTATGGTCAAGGACTACCTGTAAGGAAATGCTTCCCATTCTTTTAAGCCTCACATAGGAGATAGTAGACTTTCTTTTAGATGAAAGCATGAGAGAGGAAAAGCACAGTGTAGCTGCATTCTTTAGTGAAACCCTACATTGCCAATACAGCTTGTGTGGGGAGTTAAACAGATGTCTGAACTTTCAAAGCTATTATTGTAGAGCAGTCACTGGGATCAGCAGGAAGATGTTTGATTGGCCATGCCATGAGTTTTCCATCATACTAATCAGCAATCTCTGCTCATTTTCAAGCCTCTGAAAATGGCACCATACAAATAATTCTATGCTAAGTGAAAGACTATCCAGAAAAATGCAAGGTTTTAGGGAATTATGGGAATTGCAGTCCAACAGTTTGAGGGTCTAGAGCAGGGGTGGGCAAACTTTGCAACTTTAAGTCTGAAGGACTTCAGCTCCCAGAATTCTCCAGCCAGCAAAGCTAGCAAAGCCAGCAAAGCAAAGCTGGCTGGAGAATTCTGGGAGCTGAAGTCCTTCAGACTTAAAGTTGCAAAGTTTGCCCACCCCTGGTCTAGAGGGCTGTGATGATGAACTTATGGCCCTCTCTGTGGGCTGTTGCGCTGTTGCCCCAGCTCAGCTCTCCATGGTGTTTCTTTTGTGAGCTTCTGTTTCCCTGCAAACGACAAAACAGAAGCTGACGAAAGAAAAAGATCTCACCTCTGGCACAGCTCCCACCAGCCAGCTGGTCTTCAGGTCTCTGTTGTGCATGCCCGCATGTTCACGCATGCGTGTGCCTTGCAGTTTGGGCACACGCAGGAACACAGTTTGGGCAGTCGGTGCCTAAAAGGTTTGCCATCACTACTATAGAGCATCAGGAGGTAGAAAGCCAATTATAAAATCTAAATCAGAGAAGCAATTTGGCATTTGGATTTGATATAGAGGATTTTTAGGGTAGGCTATTGTTCTTTTAAAAATAGCTCTTGAAGTAAACATATGGCAGATTCCTTAACAATAGTCTGCTGTTTGATGTACAAGCAAGTCCTGTTGCTGTTCTTCTGGCGGCCTTGACTTGCAAAAGCTTCCAAAGTCAATTACAAACTGAATTTTTTGAAATATATTCACTTGATTTTGTTTCTTCTTTTTATTTACCTGCAGGTATCTCAGTGTATGTTATGCTACAACCCGATTAGGTTCTTCAGTTTTTGTATTAAATCACTTTCAACTCAATTTGCTTTCATATTATACCTCAAGACTGAAAATGACGGCTAAAGAGAAATGCCCCATTCTCTTTATTTTTAATATTCTTGCATATTATTTCTAGCTTTTATGTAGCTATTCAGACGCTGATATGGACTTTCTTTCTTTAAAAAAAAAAGCCCTTCCTTGCATAATTTTTCTACACTGCTTTTAACTTTTGTCTTTTTCCTCACAAAGGAATTTGAAAAGCAGACAGTCTCCTCCACTGAAGCTTTTTAGTCGGTATTTTGTTTTCAATGGCTTTTTTTTTCTTCAAACCATTTTACATTTGCAGCTTGCAGCATCTTTATCCTCTGCTCTTCACAGAATCTCTTCATGATATCTCTGGAGGGGTTTTTTGCCCAATTTTTCAGAAAAAAGGATTGATAACACATTCCTTTGCTGAACAGTCGGTGGAAAAGCAATGAAGGTCTTAAAGGGTTTGATGCCCAGAGCCAGGCTTCTGATATCCCCAAAGAATGCTGGAAGATGATGCAGCGTGGACTAAGTTCAGAAACGACTTCTGAGGTAATCTTTTTAAAATGCCACAGAAAGAACAAAAATGGTTTATTCTCTCTCACAAACAGATCTTCTAGTCTTAGGCTAGGATTATAAACAATCAACTTGATACTCCTTTAAAGCAAATGGCTGAACCTATACTAATCTTTCATGATCTCTTTTTTTTTGCCTCTTCGGGTTCCGTCAAATGATTTCAAGGATATGGAACGCAACTTCTGGCTCGCCCGCTTTTTATACCCTCACTTTTGTCCTGAGTTCAAGAGATGATTCCCCAGATGTTTTCCAATCGGGATCACTTTCAGCTCCCATAGAGTTTATTTTCATCAAGCCTGCTGTCAAATTTTCCATCAGCAGAGAGATTTTAAGGAGAACCCCCCCCCCAGCTCAAGTAAGAAGTTATGAACAGACAAAAATAAATTCACTTTTCCATTAAAACTGGTAACCACACAGTTCTGCAAACAGCATTACAAAGAATAACTTTAAACAACAACAGTTATTGAACTCAGTGGAGATGAATCCCTCGGTCCTGAGAGACTAGCTGAGAGACAGCTTGCTTGTGCTCACTCTCGCCTCTCTTTTTCTGCAGTCAGTAGAGTTCTATCTTTTAAATGCACAGTTCCTGAGCAATTCCACACTATCACCAGCTCTCTTCTCCCCATTGGTAAGTGTCAGCCTTCCCAGATTGACCAGACAGGAAACCCAATCAGATCAGAGGTGGCAGGTTCTGGAGAACCGGTAACAGAAATTTTAGGTAGTTAGGAGAACTGGCAAATAGGCTGGCCCCGCCCTCACTGCCTCTCAGCTTCCCAGCTGATCTTGTTGTTGCCCTGAACAGGAGCTGGAAAGCAGGTTAGTGGGTTGGGGAGAGAATGGGAATTTTGCAGTATCCTTCCCCTGCCATGCCCACAAAGCCACACATGTGCACAAAGCCACGCCCACAGAACCGGTAGTAAAAAGTTTTGAATCCCACCACTGAATCAGGTGTGTTAATATTACTTTATTGTAAGGCTACTTTAAGGAAACCTTGCAAGCCTAGAAGTACAAATTTGTTTCCTTCACAGCTCAAGTGGTTAGGAAGGGTTCCTTCTGAGTTTCTTTTTTTGCCATTATGCATCTGTGGGCTATGTCCCCTCTTATCTGATTGTACCCTAGACAGCAACTCTTTGCCGCTTTTCTCAAAGTCTTTCCCACAAACATTACAGATATTCTTCAGCTTAAAACCATTCATTTAGTGATTGTTCAAAATTACAATGGCACTGAAGAAAGTGACTTATGGGCATTTTTCACACTTGCACATTTTGACACTTGCAGAGAGCCCATGGTCACCTGATCAAAATTTGGATGCTTGGTAACTCTCATGTATTTAGGATGTTTGCAGTGTCCCAGGATCATGCAATCACCTTTTGTGACCTTATGACAAGCAAAGTCAATGGGAAAGCCAGATTAACTTAACAACCATGCTACTACCAACCACAGTGCTTCACTTTATAACTGTGGCAAAAAAGGTTTAAAAAGGAGCAAAACTCACAACTGTCTTCTTAGCAACAGAAATTTGGGGTTCAATTGTGGTTGTAAGTTGAGGACTATCCGTATATCACCCTCCCATTCAGACTCATCACCCCTCCCAAGTTACCCAAGGAAACAGATTGTGAGCTGTGAAAATGAAATATTAGCTATGTCACCTTTTCCTTTTTCTCCTGGTAGCTCCCCAAGATAATGTGAGTTATCCTGTAAATCAGCTGCTCCTGTAGAGGTAGAATCTGCTGGTTTCCCTCTGTCATGTCTTGTATGCCTGATATGAAAGGAGATGGTTCATTTCCCACGTTCCCTACTTAGTCTCTTGCTATCCCCGAAGCTCCATATACCCAACCTCATCCTGCTTGTCTTGATCAGCACCTAACTCCTGCAAGGCCGGTAGTTGCAGAGAATGGGGTTGGTTAGGGTGTTGGTTGGGAAAGCAGTGCACCAGTTGTGATGCAAAGACATCTGTTACTGCCTTCCATGACCTCTCCGACTTGGAGTAGTCTTTCCAGTATATCAAGTACACATCCCATTTCCATCTGTGTTTAGAGTCTAGCTAGCATCACTTCCCTTGTACTCTTCCTCCCCATTTACTGGGGGGGGGGGGTAGTGGTGGTTACCATCTGTAAACCCAGAGTCAGAAAAGAGCCAGATCTGTGGCTGGAATCCATTAGTTGCCTGGAATGGGGACATAGCAAGGTGTATATTACATTATTGTACTTAAATCCAGCAAGTAGTATGAGATCAGTCTAATTGTCTTCTGGTAAGAAACATATAGCTTGTTAAATATTCCTGCAATATCTGCTTAACCTTCTCAAATTCTCCATGAGCCTTAGAGGAAAACAAATGAATTTTAATATTTAATGAGTACAAGAAAGTCTTCCAAAATTTGGAACTGAACTGACGTTCTGATCACATGATTTACCAATCTTCTCTATATAAAGACTTACTATAAAAAGAGTTGAATTATATCTTGAGCCATTAAGAGGCCATTGTATGGAATAAAATGAGCCAATTTGAGAAATAGATTCACTACCACCAAAGCAGTGTGGGTTGCCAATTTGTTTGTTACCAGTTCAGATGCATTCGTGATCCAGTTGGGTGGGTGGAGCCTCCTGCCGCCGCTACTACCAGTTCACCCAATCCGGCCTGAACCAGGAGCAACCTACCTCTGCACCAAGGGATAGTATATAGTCCTGTAGTAGGGAATGTCTGTAATGAAATCTAGAGAAATCATGTGCAGGAACTGCAAGAGGATCTCGCTCAATTGCGATAATCCACCGGGTTTATCAGGGATTGGTTTTTCTCCATGAGACACATGACAGGAGGAAAAATTATGCTTAATATCTGTGTGGATGTGGGGTCACCAAAACTGTCTGAGGGGGGGTCTGTGTTGGGTTTTAAATATCCACCTATGTCCTGCTGTTTTGTAGAGGCACAGCTATAATACATCCTCCATTAGGGAAGAGGCACATATACAGTAAGCTATCCATTGTGCAACAGCTACAATCCCTTCATTGTGAAATGCAAATTGTTGGTCTTCCCGGAGATCATCCATCCAGGCCATGGCATGCAGCTTGCTGCTCCTATGCTCTGATTTGATCAAAGAGATCAAAGCTTTGTCTCTCAGCTTTTTGTGTTGGTCTGATTTATGGTGCAACCCAAAGTGGCATGACCGAATCATTATTGGGGGAACTTGTATTGTGGCTTATGTGAGTGTCTGGAAGCTTATCCTGAGAGCCCGGGAGTCTTTTTATATGAGATATAAAAATCAAAACAAAAAAAAAGTTGTGAAAAACTATGACCACCCGGTTGGGAGTTTTGCAGAACTTCTAACTTCTTATGGTCTGTATAAACTTGCCTGGGATGGGCTTCTCCTTCCAGCAGGTGTCTCCACTCTTGAAAGGCATTTTTTATTGAAAATGTCATAATTCTTTTCTGCTGGGAGGAGTGCTCTGGGGTGAAATGCACATGGTAATAAATCTGCTCCCTCTCATCTTTGCCTGGACTAGGGCCTCTTCTACCACCAATCTGTACAACAAAGGGGTGGGACGGGGAAGGACAGCAGAGCAGGGATTGAGAAACAGTTGTTTTAACTCATGAAACACTTGGGTTTCTCTTGGGTAGAGCAGGAGAACCACCATGTTAATATAATAATAATTTATTATAAGTCTACTTTAATAGAATCTTGCAAGTCTGAAAGTACAAATCTTCTGCTGTCTCCTTAACAACTTAGGGAGGGCTCTTTAATTATCTTTCTCTGCCTGCTATGCAGCTATGGCTCCTCTTATTTGATTCTTCCTGAGGTGTCAAGCATGAAAGACCAGGTCCACATGTGATTGTTCAATTAAATGTATTGCTAAAAGCCTATGCCCAGGAACCTTCTTAACCAGATGATCAATATCTAGTTACAGTTAGATAAGGGTTAACAACATTCAAAGGGGGTTGGACTTAGTTCCCTTGTGACTACATATGGATTCTAGGTTGATACCTCTTTTCATCCATCCCTCTTTGTCCCTTTCTCAAACTCTTTTTCACCTACTATTACAGTAAGTCACAGCTGTCTTACAAGTGTTATCAGGCTGTTTCTCTTGATCGTGGGTTCCTACCGGTTTGGACTGATTCAGCCAACTAGGTAGTAACTTGACCTGCCATGTCCCCGAACTGGTTCCATCTTGGTTTTTGCTTTTGCGCATGCACAGAAGCATTTTTAGTACTATGCAAACACACATATTGTGCATCAAGCGTGTGTGCAGTGCAACCTTCAGCAAACCAGCAGTAGCAGCAGCCGGAACCCACCCCTGCTGGGCAACCACACTGCAATGGCACCAGGGCATCGCTAAGAGTTTAAGGGGGAGTGCCTTTCAAAAACACTTGGAAAGCTTTCTTGGCAGTTTCTGATGAGTGACATGGAATTATTAGATTACAATAACACCTCATGTTGGTCATGCAACCTTGAAACCTGATTATCATAATTGGGAAGCTTTCATTGCCTCTGGTCCATCCATTTATATGGTAGCGATCCTATCTGAACTCTGAATAGTGGTTAACCTGGGATTTAACAGTAGCAACTTAATACATCACCGGGTTCTTGAAAAGCTCATTTTAGATATGCAGAAAAAGAAAAAAGAAATCCTGCTGATTTTCATTTTCAAACCTTCTATATCTTCAACTGGTCTCATTGAACTCCAGGTCCATCTTCATCTGAAATCATACCACATCAAATGAGATCACATTACACTTCACTGCAACCAATCACATTATAATTGATTTATTTTTGTAGCTGTATTTCTCCTTCACTTACCTAAGAACCACAGTCCCTAGGTATTTGTGTAAAATAATATGAACGGATGGAGGAAACTGGTTTATGTCTATGTAGAGCCTTTATTCCAAAAAGACATTGTCACCTTGTAAAATATGCTTGTCCTACTAGAAGTATGGAATAAGGAAGACTCAAATCCAGCACGATAAGTCATGTAGCAATAAAAGAAAATGTCCATAGCACACTCTGTTGCTCCAGCTGCCTGATGTAGGTATTTTCTTTAGCTCGCATGTAAAGCGGTGCCTAATTGAAAGGAAAACAAGATCAGGAGATGCCTAGTCAAGCAGGCAAATGTATTATATCTCCTTAAATGCGCAGCTTTCCTTTTCGGCTTACACTTAAGTGTTACACGAAACAAGCCTTGCACAGCCTGCTGCATTTGTCTTAAAACAATTACCCTGAAATTCTGTCTGCAACATTACCCAAATGAAAGAATTTTTACAAAATCCACCCCCTCTCCAGCCTCTTTGTTACATTGGAATTCCCCCTCTTGAGTAATCTAAGAGAAATACCAAACAGTTTTTAATCTAAGAAAATACTATTTTCATAGACTTAGAATATGGATTGATACTGGTGATAGAGGTGGTATTCAGCCAGCTCTCTGTGTTTCAGGTGAACTGGTAGCGGCAGCTGTGGGAGGTTCCACCCACCCCGACATAATGCGCAAAAGATGGTGCGCAGATGCGGCGCATGCACTCACATTTGCAGACCAGTAGGAAAGGTAAATGAATCCCACCACTGATTGATTTGCAACGTGTACTCAAATTTCCAATCTGGTGAGAATTCCCTCACCTTCATAGGTGTCAATTGCCCAGTTTGCCTTTATCCTGGACACTAACCTACTGCTGGAAGCTGGAAAAGAAAATTGGATTGCTGTAGATGTCTTCTTCCACCAAAATTGCTATTTGAAATTGGACCAAAAAGCAGTAAGTTTGTATTTTTATGGATCAGACTTGCCGCACAGCAAATCCAAATAACTTTAAGATTAGTAGTGTATAACAGAGGATGGGAAGATGATTCATTTACTGTAACAACACAAGGAACAATATTTTCTGCTACATCAGCAGAGAAAATGGCCCATATGATGGATTGACACTGTATCTCCAAAGGTGCTATTGGGGGTACCAAGCTGGGAAGACTGGCACAACCCATAATCATGTACTTGGTGCTTAGATGTCACAAGCATTCTTGAGTGCTTATGATTTAGGTATAACTGCCCATTTCCTCGTAGCAATTGTTGGAAGCATTAGAGAATATGGATCTCCAGTCACACAGATTGGCAAAATCTCAGTCTAGAGTTAAGTTTAGAGAGAACAGTCTGGGATGTTGTTAGGACTCCCAATGTATCCCCAACAGGATCTGCGAGGTTGTCAAATCACAATCTAAAGAGAACGTCCGATTCTTTAGAAGTTCCAAATCAAGGGGTCAAAATGCAGCTTTGCCCCATGGGCATATTTCTTTCTTCTTCTTCTCTTGACCATTATCACCTTCATTTGTTATTGCAAGCAGATTCACAGATTGAGGGAGAAAAAGCGGGATGTATTAATGGGGGAATGAGCTGAAACCTCCTCTCTGTGTTTTTCTTTCAAAATATATCCTCTGTCCTGTTGATTCATTATTCTTTGGGGCATTGTTTGGGCTATTGTAAACAAACCTAGGAAACCGAGCTTACCAGCACCAAGGTACCTGATGTTTAGCAGCTTTCACAATGCTGCAGCACAAGAAAAGAGAACTGAAATTTCTATTTGTTTAGACTGTGCTGAAATCTCAATGCTTTGTTCTATAGTAAGTAGAATATTCCCCCTCTCCTCCCCTCTATGTTGTTTTCTGAGCTTCTAGTTAGGAGAGGTTAGCTTGTAACCAAACAATTACTTTCTTTATAGCATCACCACTCTGCTTCTTTTGTGTCCTCTGGGCCTGCACTATAATCATGAGAACCTTATAAAATCTTTTTCTTAGCCCCATTAAGTTGTGGAAGAGCTACAGTGTAAAACATAATTTGTAACTTTATGAACATTAAGCCATTCCAGAAACAGATAGAGCCTGGCAACCAGGAAAAGAAAAAGAAAAAGTATGGTGATGCTTCGATGCAATTTCCCTTCGAAGGAAAGGGAGAAAAAAATAACCTTCTTTTTCAAAATGTTTTCTGTTTAAGGCCCTGCAATACATTTCAAGAGGCCCCAATGGTTGTGTTATTCCCCTTTTCCAGTGTTTCTCAGGCTGCCTGTTCCTTGGGTATCCATAATTCTTAGAAGACTGGTAGAAGACTCTTCATAATTTTCCATTGCACAAACCTGAGCTGAAAAATGGTATAGTATCTTTTTTTCTATTGCAACCTCAGTGCCAGTGTTTTGTTTTAGCAAACGCAGGAACCACATTGCACCCAAACAAGAAATCTCTGTAGCAACAGTCACAGCAGAATGACTCACCTCCGTTTTATATTTTCTGAAAAGTGCTTGAACGATCTTTGGTACTGGAGTTACAATAGCAACATCAAAAGAAGGAACCAGAGTACATTTAACCAACAAGTTTAATATAGATCATTCAGGTAAGTTTCAAATGGCCCTTCAACCTGTAGCTGGATTTAAAGGAATTGACATCCTAAAATTGACAAATGAGAATGACTTGATCAAGAAAAAAGTAAACTTGACCTATTAACTCATGGATGTCAACATCTCATCGATGTTGCTGTCACGCAACATTTCACAATGTTTTTCCCTTTGCTGAGCTGGGGTGGGCGTGCCCTGTGCATGACAAATCTGGCCCACAGGCCACCAATTTGACACGCCTATATCAACTTGAGAGAAAAAGGATATCATTAAAATCTTTGGGTCTGCTGTTAAATAAACAGATAAATACTGTATTTTTTGGAGTAAAAGATAAATAAATAAAATAATTTAATTTATAACCCGCTCTCTCTCCCCGAAGGGACTCGAGGCAGGGCACAAGGAAATTAAAAATGCATATAAAACTACAGACAATACAATATTAAAAAGAATTAAACTAAACCCTGCGCTAAAATCCCATGTAAAACTAAAACAAACTCCTAAAAACCCCTAAAAACAGTTAAGTTATCCCAAGCCGGCCAAGCAAAAGAAGTGTGTTTTTAATTTTTGACGGAAGGAGCGGAGGTCCGTAGTTGTTCTAATATCGGGGGGAAGGTCATTCCAGAGGGTCGGGCCCACCACAGAGAAGGCCCTTCCCCTGGGCGTCGCCCGCTGGCACAGCCTAGTGGACGGCACCCGGAGAAGTCCCTCTCTGTGGGAGCGAATCGGCCGTAGGGATGTATAGGGCAGGACGCGATCCCGGAGATAACTAGGTCCCGTGCCATGGAGCACTTTAAAGATGGTAACCAACACCTTGAAGCGCACTCGAAAGACGACAGGCAGCCAATGCAGCTCGTGCAGGAGCGGTGTTACATGGGAAAACCTAGAGGTTCCCATAATTGCCTGCGCGGCTGCATTCTGGACAAGCTGAAGTCTTTGGGTGCACCTCAAGGGGAGCCCCATGTAGAGAGCATTGCAGTAGTCCAGTCAGGATGTCACGAGAGCATGAGTGACTGTGCAAAGGGCACCCCGGTCCAGTAGGGGACACAACTGGCGGACCAGGCAAACCTGGTAAAACGCCCTCCTGGCTACGCCTGTCACTTGATCTTCCATGGACAGCCGTGCATCAAGGAGGACACCTAAGTTGCACTGGCTGCCTGTCGTCTTCCGGGTGCGCTTCAAGGTATTAATTATCATCTTTAAAGCGCTCCATGGCTCGGGACCTAGCTACTTGCGGGATCGGATCCTGCCTCATACATCCTCACGACCGATTCGCTCCCACAGAGAGGGACTTCTCCGGGTGCCGTCCACTGGACTTTGTCAGCGGGCGACGCCCAGGGGAAGGGCTCTCTCTGTGGCGGGCCCAGCCCTCTGGAACGACCTCCCCCCCGATATTAGGACCACCACGGATCTCCGCTCCTTCCGTCTTAAATTGAAAACACACTTTTTCTGCCTTGCCGGCCTGGGATAACTACTCCTCTGTCTTTAGGGATTTTTGGGGGGTAGGGATTTTTAGTTAATGGGATTTTAGCACAGGAATTAATTTAATCTGTTTTTAAATTCGTATGTATTTTGTATATTTATTGTTTTTATCCTCCCTGTGCACCGCCCCGAGTCCCTGTGGGGAGAGGGAGCGGTTAATAAATTTAACTATTATTATTATTTATTATTTATTATTAAGTTGCGTGCCCCATCCACGGGGGCTAGATGTTCGCCCCCTATGGCCAGTGATGGAGTCAACTGGCTGTACCGGGATGCCGGGAACCACAGCCACAGATGTATCAGAGTATAAGACGCACCAAGATTTTGAAGAGGCAAATTTTAAAAAAAGTTTTGCACTCTGCAGACCTCGCAAAAAGGGCCATTTTTTAATGAAAACAGGTCCGTTTTTGTCCAAAAAAAAAGGGCATGCATAGTCTTTAGGAGGCTTGTAGAGTGCTCCTGGGAGTTTGGGGGGCAAAAAACGGTCTGTTTTTTGCTCATTTTTGCCCTCCCCAGCTCCCAGAAGCACTCTGGAAGCCTCCTAAAGGCTATGCATGGCCATTTTTGCAAAGGAGTTGGGGTTTCAGGAGGGCAAAAATGCTGTATTCAGTGTATAAGATGCACCCAGATTTTCAGCCTCTTTTTTGAGGGAAAAAGGTGCGTCTCATACTCTAAAAAATACATTAAGTTTTTACAAGACATTTGAGAATATTTTATTATTTGCTGGGGAAGAAAAACACTTGATCAACTTAGAAAATATAGTTGGAAGGGACCTTGTAAGTTGAGTCCAACCCCTTGCTCAAGTAGGAGACCCTAGATCATTTCTGACAATAAGCTGTCCATTCTCTTCTTGAAAGCCTCCAGTGATGAAGCACCAACAAATTCTGAAGGCAACCTGTTCCATTAGTTGATCGTTCTCACTGTCAGGAAATTTCTGCTCATTTCTGGGTTAAATCTCTCCTTGATCGGTTTTTGTCCATTGTTTCTTGTCTAGCCTTTGACTGCTTTGGAAAATAGGTTAAATTCAAGTATTTATTAAAGCTTTCAAATAAACAAACCAGCTTTAAAACCGACTGATACCTCTGAAAACCAGATGCGTGTGGAAATAACAGGACTCATAGTCCTCTTGTCCTTTTGAATGACTGCTGGTTGTGGGAAAAGAATGGACCTTGGTCTGCTCCTAGGCAATTCTTTGTCCTTTTAAAAAGAGCATAAACATACAAACAAACAAACAAATACTGTGACCTGGATGAAATGAAATTTTTCAACAATACAATCATTACTTTCTGCGTAGCATAAGTGCAACATGATTAATTTTGCAGGCTGATGGAATGTGATGTTTCTGGTTACCCAATTATTTTTTTAAAATGAGAAAGAACGAGAAGAAGGTGAAACAACAGTAATATATCCGCTGTTGGGGCCTCTAAGCAGAAGCCAATCACTTTGCTTACATGGAAGTCAAACTGAGTCACCATTCCTTCATTTCCTGTCAGGCTATTAAAAGGTGAGACAATAGAACAAAGTGACAGCTGCGCCTCTAATGTCAGCACAACTGATAGCTGCAGTGATGTCTGTGCACCGCAGTGATAGACACATTAGCAATTCTTAATAGAAAAGGTATTTTCACTTGTCTGGCATTATTATTTATTCATCCAGCTACATGTACTGGGAAGTGCAACAGTAGCGCGAGCATCCACCTCTTCAAATTAGGCCGGATTCTATAATTAGAATAAATTATGCAAAATGAAAAATTATTGTGTGCCATGCATAATTTATTCTGCTTACAAAGTTCGTTTTTAAAAGAATGCATTTCTAAAAAAACAAAAAACAAAAACTGGGATAATAGCTTGAAAGGCTATTTGCCTTAGTAAGCAATGGACAGAGTGGGCTTTGCAGCAAGATGCCTTTATTATTTTATTTCTCTTAAATCAATTGATATGGCTGCTCACAAATGCAAGCCAACTAAACACAAAGTGGTACTTAAAAACACCTTGCATTAGTTGTGGCAGCTCAATTATTCTCCCAGATCTGGAAAGCCAGCCAGGTCCTCAAGGCTTTCTGAAAGGTGAGTAGGTTTGGGACCACCTGAACCTTGGGCAACATGATGTTCCAGAGGGTAGGCAGACCTATCAAAAGACATATTTCTGGGTCCTGCTAGTTCAAAATCCCTGGTTGATATAACTGAGAGCATGCCCTTCCTGCCCAATTTAATGGTATGGGTAGAGACCATGGAATTAAGGTGGTGCTCATGCCATGTAGGCCTTTATAAATAATCAGGTTCTTAAAATCCATGTAGAAACTAATTGAGAGCCATCCTCTTCTTTGATGAGGAAATAGCAAAGCCGAGAAACCTTAACACCCAAAGCTGTTCCATATTGCTAAAATTCAGCTGAAATCTGTTTTTAAAAAAAATTAAATTTATACCCCGCCCTTCTCCAAACGGACTCAGGGCGGCGCACAGGAATACTAAAAATACATACAAAACATAAATTTTTAAAAAAACGTATTCTAATAAAATCCTGTGCTAAAAACCAAATTAAAATCCCAAAATTTAAAACTATCTAACAGTCAGTAATGGAGGTTACGCTAGGCCGGCTAGGTGTGTTTATCTCCATCCAGGCCACAACCCCCAGGAATGGAGTTGAAACTCCACAGCATTATCTAGCCAGGGACAGAAATATATAGCTGAGAATGATCAGCTTCTTGATGTGCCCATATCAATGGATGGTGTCACTTAGCAGTTGATCTTAAACAGGAGGGGAGAGAGAGTCGATCCCTAATGTTCCCTACATAAGGGGGGGCCATTGGGGGGACCTCCCTACCCCCATCAATCTCAGTTGAAAACAACCCTGGAGGGTGAATGAAAACCATTATTATACTGTTAGCTATGCATTAGTGGGGGGTTGATGGCAATAGACAATATTCTTTTGGGGACAAATGATAAATTGATAAAGAAGATTTACAAATTCTTATTGAAGTACAAGATGGAAGAAGAGCAGGTCAAGGAGACAATGGTTGAATGGGCGATAAACTTTGGTTATAATATACATTTGGACAGATGGCAAGAACTATGGGAAAGGAACAGGAAAATAACAGTGTCAATACCTTATAAGGAAAACTTATATAAGATGTTTCATAGGTGGCACCTTCTACCCGCAAGAATTGCCAAAATGTTTAGAAATTCATTGCCAAATTGCTGGAAATGTGACTATGAATCAGGTACATACTACCATATGTGGTGGTTGTGCCAAAAAGCAAAAGTATATTGGCAGAATATCCAAAAGGGGTTAATAGAGATAACTGAAGAGGAAATAGAATTCACACCAGAATTATTTCTTTTGGGAATTATAAAGAAGAAATACAACAAGAGGGTAATCTTTTTAACAATACATATTATCACAGCAGCAAGAATGGTCTTTGTCCAAAATTGGAAAAACAGGGAAACCTCACAAGAAGTGGAAATAATTAGGAAAATCTTGATCTGCGGTGAAATGGATAAATTGATGTGGGAATTGAGAATAAAGATGAATCAGAATATTATAAGATCTGGGATAAATTTTATCGATGATTGGAATATAAAAGGGAAAGCCCAAAATAGGCTGGGGCTAAGTTCATAGAATTCTAAGTTCATAGAATTAGAATTCATAGACTGAATTACATATGAAATGATAAATGTGAAAATGTACAAGATAAACACAAACCAACATGGCTGGAAATACGATACTATTTTATTTGTAAATATGGTATGGATCAAATGTTAAAAAACAGGGTGGCTACAATGTATAACTTGATATCTTAGCATGTATGGCATAGATTTTGCCAGGACAGTTTACACTGTGTCCAACATTTTCATTTGTGTTTAATAAAAAAAAACCCTTTTTATTACAAAAAATAATACTGTGTTCCTATAGTTCTGATCCAGAGACCTCTGAGGCAGCAAGAAAACACATTCTCAACAACTTTCATAAAAAAAATGAAAAGGGAACTTTGGAAAAAAGGAAAAAATGTCCAACATTGTTTGGTCAGTGCTGTCCAAAAACGTCTCCATGGTCATGTGGCCAGCATAACTAAACACCGAAGGTACTCAGAAGGTACTCAGAATGCTATTACCTTCCCACCAAAGGCAGTTCCTATTTTTCTATTTTCATTTTTGCATGCTTTCAAACTGCTAGGTTGGCAGAAGCTGGGACAAGTAATGGAAGTTACGCAATAATAAAGTAATGGACAAGTTACGCAGGCTAGAGATTCGAACCACCAAACTGTCGACCTTTCTGATCAACAAGCTCAGTGTCTTAGCCTCTGAGCCACCACGTGCCTAATTAAGGGATAGCAAAAGCATTTCCTCTCTCAAGAATTCATTCACCAGCATACAGACCTAGCCAATGGCATCTCCGAAGCAGCCTTGGTCAGCCAGGAGGAATAGGGATCCAATACCAAGGTGGTTGAACTTACAACCCTGAAAACCCTGTCCTCTTCTTCAGAGCTGAAGAAGCTCTTGGACGAGAAGCGAAACGTTTTCAAAGAAAACCCAGAAAGTCCAGTTGTCTTTTGAAAAAGCACCTTTGAGACAGCTATGACCTGGATGATTGAGAATCTCCGTAGAAACTCCCAACTTCAGATCACATTGAACTATTCTGCCAGGGAGACCAAGCTTCAAATGTAATCACTGTCATGTGTTGGGCTTTGATTGACCCTACATTGGGTCGTGAACAGTTTCTAATTGAGGAGAGGGCAGATTAAAGTCTCCTAAAACCATAGGAGTGCTGGAAAACTCTACGGTAAACCTGGCCATGAGTGTTCAATAACTTAGGCAGGGAGGCTGCTGTGCAGTCTAGTATAAAGGCCATAATCTGATCCCTAGTCACCAATTTAACAAACAAGGTCTCACATCCGATTTGCATCCAGAGATCTCAGTAGCATAGATCTTCCTTTTTTAGGATGTTTTCATTTTATTCCCACTTTGCATATCTTCAGTCTTCAGATCCCCATTTTTTCAGTGTTTCATATGTTTCATGTTACAAAGCCTATTCAAAGTTCATTGGATAGTTTCAATTCCACCCAAAATATACTAAATAATTTCCATGCATTTCTGTGAAACCTGGGAGTTCTTGAGTTTATTGATACTCTTATCATGCATACACATTTTGCTAATTTGTCTACATTAGACTTGAGATACAGCAGGAGTGAACAGTTTACAACTCATCTCTGCAGCTTTGTCATAATCAGACCATTGGAGAACACACAAGTAGGTTCAGAGTCCTATTTTCATTCACATGGACTTCTTTGGATGTCTTGTGGTCAGTCACCAAGGGTGGGCTTCAAAAATTTTAGCAAGGGGTTCTCTGCCTGGTTTCTGGGTGGGCATGGTGGGCATGGCTTAATTGGCCTCCTGCACATGGCGGCGGGAGCGTGTTTTGCATCCCAGACTCTGGAGGCTTTCCTCAAGCCTCCAGAAAGGTGAAAATGGCATCTTCGTGCTCTAGAGGCCCTCTGGAGGCCAGAAATGGGCCTGTTTCTGGCCTTCCCAAACTTCTGGTAGGCCTGTTTTTTGCCCTCCCCGAGTCTTCGCATGTGCCCTGCACTTACCAGCATCCAAAACAGGGACTCCTGGGAGGGGTGGGTGGGGCCAGCCAGGAGTAGGATTTGGGGGTTCTCCAAACTGAACAGAATCTTAGCTAAAAGTTCTCCCGCACTCCTGTGAACCCCCAGGAGCCCACCTCTGCCACTCACTATGTCTCATCCCAGAGCTGTTACTCTGCAGATAAACATGGGCACAATCTTTTGTATGGTTTCTTGAGGTCTTTAGAGGCATTAAGGGATACAAGTACAAGAAATCAATACTTATTTTTGTAGGCTATGAAGCCGCAATATTATGCTGCCAAAATTCAGAGGCAAATTGCACGATTGTAATAGTATGGTTTCTTATATTTTTTTTCTATAAAAAATAGCCATGAAATAAGTGTGTTAAGCGCCAAAAATTTATTATTTCACTCAAATAATCTGCCACTATTCTAAAATTTAAAAGGCCCCCTAATTCCTGATTTGTACCACCACCACAGGAATACTATTTTAAAGAACCCCTCTGTTTAAGCCCATTTTAATTTTATTATTTTATTTCATTATTTCGTTTCATTTGTGTCCTATGAAACTGGGAATTTTGCCTAAATGAACAAGCTATAGAAATGCTCCCGTGCATTTTAAACTAAGCCACCAAAAAACCAACTATGTTTATGCAACTGGAAATCCAAAATTGGCAGTGTAGGCTGGAGAATATAGAGGCTGAAATCCAAGACATCTGGAGAGCACCAGCTGGGGAGCAGCTCTGCACAAGCTATGTTTTTGCAGGTGGATCTATTCATATTCACATATTTATTTTATGCGCATCATACACACAAAATAACAAGCCACAATTGAAACTGGAATGCATTTCAGTACGGTAGAGAACAGTTAAAGACAAGATCTTATCATTTGATTAAAATCCTTGTTTCAATGGGACAGGCGGCAATACACTCCACCAAATGATTTATGTTGAATATTATAAGTAACCCTGAAGCAGCTTGGATGCAGGTGAATAAACTGCTGGAATAACACACTAAGCTGTGCATGATAACAATTGTCCAAAGTCAAGTTACCATTTGCTCTAGAATGGGAGAACTGAAGATTCAAATCATAAAGCATTAAAAGGTGTGGACAGAGGTTGCTCCTTACATTGAACATCTACATGAGAATCAGTTCAATATTTCTCAGAGAAGAGAGGCAGCCTGCCACTCACTCATTTATGCAAGATAAAGCTTTTCAACTGAAAATGGTGTGTGGCAAATTACTTGTACCCTGCAACAATTTCTTGCTGTTGTGATTCCTGGAAACACAAGCTGTCAAAACAGTCAGCATATTTCTCTATTATTTAAGAGTACTTAGCAGGGAAGTTAATCAAGTACTATATATTATTTCTAGATGCAGATATATTATATCAAGAGGCCTGGCTCTTCAGTGAAGTAGATGGGCTATTTGTCTTACTGCAAAGTTTCCATACACAGAGGATCCAGTTAGCTAGCTTTAAGCTATTACTGGTGTTGCTATACATGGGTTTCTGACTCCTGAGAGCAGGAGTGAAATTCAGCAGGTTCTGACAGGCTCTGGAGAATAGGTAGCAGAAATTTTGTGTAGTTTAGAGAACTGGCAAATACCGGTTCTCTGTCTGGCCCCAGGGTGGGATGAGAATGGAGATTTTGCAGTATCCTTCTCTTGCCATGCCCACCAAGCCACACCCACAGAACCGGTAGTAAAACAATTTGAATTTCACCATTGCCTGAGAGTAATGGTAATCAGACGTGTGCATAAGATTCTGACATCATCTATAAATGAAATGATTCATTGGTTAAGACTTTGAACTGGATTATTTCTGAAGACCATGACTGGGTCAGAAGCTGAGATTTCATTGCTGGAATTATGGTTCTGTCTTTGGTTTTGTCCAAATGTCTACTATTTGGGAACTATTTTTTTTTGTCCCCATTGGTTTCAAAGGTAGTTAGGTATCCAGTTAATTCTGAACAAAAATGAAGATTAAAAATCTCTGACATTTGTTCCCTTGTAAGTTGTGGAAACCGGCTAGATATGCCATCAGGAAAATTATTTTCCCTTTCATCCCACTTCATTTGTAATATTTTGCTATTCTAACTCCCCACCAAGAATAAATGGCATACATATGTACCAATTTAACCTGAGAAAAAAAGAAAACAAACCAGAAGAGAATTCCTTTGGATTTCATTTAGTTTTTTTCCTCACATTTTTATGATTTGACCAGCTGCAAAAAATACACTTCTTGGTAGTATTCATTCTAACCCTTTGTTCCTAAACCTCTCCCTCTCCTTCCTTCCTTCCTTCCTTCCTTCCTTCCTTCCTTCCTCCCTCCCTCCCTCCCTCCCTCCCTCCTTCCATCTCTCTCTCTTTTTCCTTCTTTCTTCCTACCTACCTACCTACCTACTTCCTTCCTTCCTCCCATTCTTTCTTTCTTTCTTTCTTTCTTTCTTTCCTTCTTTCTTTCTTTCTTTCTTCCTTTCTTCCTTCTTTCTCCATCTCTCTTTCCTTCTTCCTTCCTTCTTCCTCCCTACCTCCATCCTTCCATCTCTCTCTCTCTTTCCTTCTTCCTTCCTACTTACCTTCCTTCCTCCCTCCCTCCCATTCTTTCTTTCTTTCTTTCTTTCTTTCTTTCTTTCTTTCTTTCTTTCTTTCTTCTTTCTCCAACTCTCTCTTTCTTTCCTTCTTCCTTCCTTCCTCCATCTTTCTTTCTTTCCTTCCTTCCTTCTTCCTCCCTCCCTCCTTCTCTCTTTCTATCATGTTCTTTTTTGTTCTTAATCATTCAGACATCCTTCTTGGTTGTCTTTCTCCATTTTCTCCTTTATCCCTTTTCTTTTTATTTTCTTTCACCACTGTTTCTGCTGACCAGATACTGAGATGACGAGAAGAGTCCTTTTGACTGATGGAGCACTGTAGTGATTAGAGGAGTGCTTTGGACCTTGACTTGCACAGAGAGCTCTTTCTTTGTCTTGCTTATGTATATTCGTGACATAGGCTATTGTTGTCATCTGTTTTACTTCTCTGCACACAGTTTCATTTGGATGAAACAATTTATCATTTCTGTTTGTATGACATTTCCCCCTATTTCATTTTTAGCCTAGTCCTTGGAGTTTTCTGTAATTTTCTCATGAATTGTCTCTCACAGAATGCTCATATCTGTAAGTTCCAATTGGTGGTTTCTGCTGGATATCAAGGGCAGGAGATGAACCACTTGATTAACGTAAGGACAGCCTTTTTACAGAGTTTGGAAGTTTACACCCTTACAAATAAAAGACTGTAAGGAAAAATGATGCAGTTCACCTCTCTAGCTTATAAAATAAATATGGATTTGAAGGCATTTTTAAATATTGTAAAAAAAACACATTGTAATGAAATTGATCTCTTATCTTCCTCCCAAAATGATAATAGTAATAATTATATAAATTAATTATTCAACCAGGGATACTTCCAAAGTTCTAAGGGACTTCATCATAAACAATAAATTAATATATAAGAGAATAAAATTGAATAGAATATTATCTGAAGTGAAATCACTTAGACTTCAAATTCTTCCACCTATAGATTCAAAGTACATTTCTATTTGTAAAACAAATCATAACAATGGACAGGATGGTTTTAAAATTGGAAGCAAAAAACATAATAATAATAATAATAATAATAATAATAATAATAATAATAATAATAATAATAATAATAATAATAATAATAATAATAATAATAATAATAATAATAATATTTAATTTCTAGACCGCTCCCTCTCCCCAAGGGGACTCGGAGCGGTGCACAGGGAAAATTAAAACAATAAATATACAAAACAGTTAAAAAACACATTAAACAATAAGACCCTGCGCTAAAATTCCCCAAAACCAATCACTAAAACCCTAAACCCTATAATACTGTGGTAAGAGGCTACCCTAGGCCGGCCAGGCAGAAAAAGTGCGTTTTCAATTTCAGACGGAAGGAACGGAGGTCCGTGGTAGTTCTAATATCGGGGGGGAGGTCGTTCCAGAGGGCAGGGCCCGCCACAGAGAGAGCCCTTCCCCTGGGCGTCGCCCGCTGACAAAGTCTGGTGGACGGCACCCGGAGAAGTCCCTCTCTGTGGGAGCGAATCGGCCGTGAGGAAGTATGAGGCAGAATCCGATCCCGCAGATAGCTAGGTCCCGAGCCATGGAGCGCTTTAAAGATGATGACTAGCACCTTGAAGCGCACCCGAAAGACTACCTGTGCTATGCTGGTGACCCTATTCTAATGGCTGAAAATGCAAGTGTACTACAAGCTTTAGTAATAAAAGGCAGGGAGCATGGTGAAAAGTTTGGAAACCAGAATAAATATAAAGAAGATCAGACCAATGACTACAACCAGTGCTATAATGGACAATGTAAAGATCTTGAAGTCATGGGTTGCTTTTGCCTGTTAGGGTTGACTGTCAATAGCAGAGGAACCAATAGTCATGAAATATATTGCAGACCAGCAGTAGCAATGACATTCATAGGCCACAATATATCAATATCCAAAAAATATCAGAATTACAAAAGAAATTAGTTTTCCCTTGACACTTCAGAAGCAAAAGCTAGATCTCTGAAGAAATAGTATTGACACTTTTGAACTTTGCTGTTGGAGAAGATTCTTAAGTATACTATGGAGAGCCAATAAAACAAAACAAAAAACGCCATTGAACAAATCAATGCTACTATTTTGGACAAAAATGATAACCCTCAAATTATCATATTACGGACAGATTATATGAAGACCTAGCTCTTTTGAAAAATCTATAATGCTGAGAAAAGTGAAAGAAATAAAATAAGAGGATGTCTAGCAGCAAGGAATATGGATTCAGTTACAATACCAATGAGTGAATAGTTGGAAGACCAAAAGTAACAGATCATCCTGAAAAGGTCCATATATGTGATCTTTAATCGTTGACATTTACTTGATAGTACATAATCAAATTAATCAAGTACAACAGATAAGGATGACAAATTAACGCTGAGTTTAATTTATTGCTTGTTTTGTCATAGTTGACTATTTATAAAGTACTTGTACATAAAACCACATTCAGAAAAGCAGACCTGTAATAACTCAGCAAAATTAAATTTATTTTTAGTATATAGATAGTCCGAATGTTCCTTAAAAGATGAAAAATGCACATTTTAACCTGTAGGGGAAAGTCTGGCTATCAACTTTGCAGGTAGGGTCATTTCTTACCTGAACAGCTTTTCTCCAAACACTACACCAGGGAAATCAGCCTCCTGACAATGGATATGGCTAAAGTTAACCAGGATGGTGTTTGAGTATGAGCATTTATCTATGTGATTTCCTACTCTGCATTTGTAATCACATAATCTCAAAGTAACTTTATTTCATTATTTTTAGAATGATTGTCTTAAATGTCCAACCTCATATTTCCATATGAAGCAGTTATATTCCCAAAAGTTCCTGACACCACAAGCAGGAAATTATGGGATCTGAGCTTCCAAGTATTTTGGAGGATATTAATTTGGAGGACTCCGTGGAATTTTTTTTGCATAACAGATGATTTCATGAATGTACTGTTAAAATAAAATTCACATTATCAGCATTCTAGAAAATACTTTAGTAGTAAACTATTAGTAAATAGGAGGTAGCAATGATTCTATATATGTGTTCTAAAATTCGCAATTGAAAACAAAAATCAATGACTACCTATTATAATTGTGCCCAAAGATTAAGGGGACATCTGAATATCTTTTACAGTATATCTGGTTGGGTGAAATAAATGTATGAAATGTGTACAATACTCCCTTGTTCACCATGAGAAAATGTAATTTTTGGGGAGAAAGTTAAGAATATGGGATTTGAGTCTCACTGAATTCAACAGGACTTATTCCCAAGCATACAGACTGAAGAATGCAGCTTAACATACCAGACAGAATGTGAGAGAAGAAGCAATTAAACCCTCAACACAAGGCAATGAATTGATGTAAGCAAGGTCACATAGAACAGGTCAAAATATAGAGATGTTATCCAAGTACAAAGTTCCCTGACTAATGTCTTGTTTATTAAACTAAAGTCCTCTCCTTGAAAAAAAAACCGCCGCTGCAAGTCCTTATCAGCCCTTAGGCTTTAGGGAACAAGCAGAATACCAGCAATGACAAAAACTAACCTTTTTTTTTTAATGTCAGAGGAATCAATTAAAATGAACAGAGCTTTCCATCCTGTAGCCTTGAAATGCATTGTGCACAATAGTAAGAAAAGGATGAGAGAACATCCCTATAAATAGGGACCGCTGAAATAGAACTGAAAAATGAGAATTGAAAAATGACATGGAGCTTATGTCTTCCCAAACCTAAAATGGAGATAACGACAAAAGTCTATAATGAAGAGAAGTCATAACTACTTTTAACTAGGCCATTTCTTCTACTTGCTAGGATTACTGACTTCATTATTGTCAAACCTAAAATGCGTGTCACCCTTCAGCTGGAAACCTTTCCTTTAAAAAAAAAAATCTAATTCACATAGGGAGTCAAAAAAGTGTAATTTGAAAAGGGAATTGATTTCTTACTTCAAGTACTTACAACGTCCCCTGATATACAGCGTACATAATAATAATATATAACTTTATTGCGGTCGTAGTCCAAAAGACAAGATAAACAGATCACATGTGGATGTACAGCAGGGCCCTACTGAAGGGTGGGAGACAACAGGCAGAATCGATGGCAAGGGCCATTCTGTCAACCATACCATCTCAACATTATGGGGATCTAAATCTATGGTTTGGGAGTATGATCATTTCGAATTGAGCGTAAATAGAAGGTACCATGTAAAAATTTACATGCGATCTACATGTCGGCACTTGATGCGGCCACCAAGTGGTACGCTGCAAACAATCAGCACAACTGGCCTCAGCTAGTGGGACCAGCCTGACCCTTCCCACGGTTCTTGTAGGCTAAGACCGCAGCAAAAAAACTTGCAACCTTCAATGTGGTACTCGAGTCAGTGTCCTGGAGAAGAAGGCGAAGACTCTGATTGCCGGTAAGTCCGGGAAATCTTTGGCAAATAGGGGAGATGAGTTGTAATCTTTTCTCCTGGTAGTAGGGGCATGTGAATACTATGTGAGCTAGCGATTCCAAGGATCGGCTGTCACATGAGCAGTGGGTGGACTTTACACCCCCGGAAAGTCTGCTATCTAGGGCATTCGAAGGGATCACATTAAAACGTGTCTTTGTGAATGCCAGCTTGTGTTTGATGGAAGATAGCTCGGAGAGATATTTAGGGAGGTGCATCAGGGGAATAATGCCGAGAGAGAATGGAGAGCAAATTCCTACACCAAGTGCCAGGTTCTGTTGCCTTTCGATGTCATCCAATCGTTGGAATAGCAGCGATTTGGCAGCGGCGGGGCCAAGTGTAAAGGTTTCAATAGGGGAGATTCCTATCTTTTTGAGCTTGGTGTGGAAGTTACGGGCCCATGGGCTGTGGAAGTCATCCCGCCATAAGCACTGTCCCAAGTAATAGGCTGGGAGTCTGGCCCATAGGGCCAGCCAGTAGCCAATTGTATGTTTCCACAAAATGGTGTCAAGCGATGGTATGCCCAATTCCAGACAGATTGCAGCATTGCTCACACAAGGGGGGACTCCCATTAAGCGGCATAGGAACTGGCTTTGGACAGACTCAAAATGGGAAATGTTAGCAGGGACCCAAAGAGGAGCGCCATATGAAATGGCAGCTATCACCTTTGCCCTGTATACTTTTAGTACTGAGGGAATATGGTGGGCGCCCTCCGAGTAGAAAAAGTTCAGGACAGCATACAAAGAGGTCTTGGCCTTGTTGCGAATGAACTCAACCTGTGAAAGACATTTGGCATTAGATTGGAAAAAGATGCCTAGGTATTGAAATCTGTGGACCTGTTCCACAGGTATGCTGTCAAGCTTCCATTGGTGGAGTTTCCTGCTTCTCGAAAAGATCATGATCTTAGACTTGGAATGGTTGATGAGCAGTTGGTTCTCGGTGCAATAATTGGACAGAATTTTAAGGGCCCTAAGCAAACCAACCCGGGAAAAGGAGAGGATTGCCGCGTCATCTGCATAAAGCAGAAGCAGGCACCTATAGTCGGCTAGTCTAGGGGCATGTATGTAATCTAGTTGGTTCATTAGCGCCCTTCTCCAATCACTGATGTATAGGTTAAAGAGAAGGGGTGCTAGTATACAACCCTGCCTGACTCCTTTGTTAACGGGGATGGCGTTGGAAAGGTCCCCTTGGGGGGTAAGGCACACTTTTGCCTCTGTCCCCTCATGCAGTTGGGAAATGAGCCAAAATAGCCTTTGTCAATGCCCCAGGAGGAAAGTTTGCCCCACAGTTTTTGTCTGGGTATGCTGTCAAAGGCAGCCTTTAGATCTATAAAGGCAACACAAAGTCAGCCTTTCCTGGGGGTAGAGTATTTTAAAGCTAGACGGTATAAGATCAGGGCATGGTCGATGGTAGAATGATCTGCTCTAAACCCTGCCTGCTCGTGTCCGAGAAGGCCTGTCTCCTCGACCCAGTGCTCCAATTTGGATAGGAGGAATCGGGTGTAGAGTTTCCCCAGTACTGACAGTAAGCTGATATTTCTAAAGTTGCCTGGATTGGAAGGGAAGCCTTTCTTGTGGATTGGGATAATGATGGCGTCCTTCCAGATCTTATGGATAATGCCCGTTTGATTAATTGCATTGGATACCTCAGTAAGCACAGTGGCCCACCAATCCTTGTGAGATAGAATGGCCTCAGCAGGGATAAGGTCAGGACCGGGGGCTTTTCCAGGTTTAAGTTGCCCAATTAGCTTCATGGTAGTGGCGAGGTTCACAGGAGGCCATTCAGGGAGGTGGTCGGGGAGGAAATCGGATGCCGAAGAAGATGGCAGATCTTCCTCATAAAAGACTCGACGTAAGAAGAGTTCCCATGTGGGAGTTGAAATGGAGTAAATAGGTTTACTAATTGGCCTTCTGTTTAACAGGTTCCAAAAATCACGAGGGTTAGATGGAATGCCTTATTAGTTGCCGCGCAGACTGCGCGGCAACTAATAAGGCATTCCATCTAAGTATTTGCCAGTTTTGTTTGGCTCTTAGCAGAGTAAGCTTATATGTCTTCTTGGCCTCAAAATAAGCAGGGGGGGGGGGGCTTCAACAAGTCAGTTCTTTTATAGGCAATATATATGGATCTCAGTCGGTTCCTGGCTTGTTTACACTGTATGTTAAACCAGGGAGCTCCCTTCCTCCAGGAGACTCTACCGGGGTTTCAAGTAGGGTACTTTAAGGAGGCTAATGAATTGCTCGAACATTTCTTAAAGGCGGTCAAGAGTGCACTGTGGAGTGGAGGTTTGGAACTGGTTAGGCCTAGGAGATTTTTGGCGGATTCTTGTTCATAAAAGCATGCGTGGGATAGGGCCAAGGAGTTCGACTATTTCAGTAGCATCGAAGATCCTTTGGTATTGGCCTCAATTGAGGCAACATGGGAAGGGCAATCTTGAGGACTATTCAAATGTGCGTTCAGAGTGAGGGGAAGATGGTCACTGAATATCATGTCATCCACTTTAAAGGAGAAGATATGAGGTAGAAGGGCTCTTGAGACCAGGGCGTAGTTTATAACACTATTTCCCTTTTTGGCTATATGAGTAAATTCCCCGGGAACATCCGGGGCACATCTGCCATTGAGGGGGGAAAGGTCTAACTTGACGGTAAGAAGTGCCAGGTGGATCCCTGCTCTGTTAACTGAACGTACATAAACAATTTAAGATTTGTAGTTGTGTTTTCCTGTAATAGGAAACAAGATTTTAATTTTAAGATCTATCTGGAACCATTATGATATTCACGGGAAAAAAATCACAGGACTTATAAAATAAGGTGCAGTAAAAACTTCACCACAGTTTCAGCCGCTTATGCTATTTATAATTGAAGAAAAGTCAGAGCTGGCATTACAGTAATACCATCCTAATGATGGATGCTCTACATTAATTGACACTAAAACATCTTTGTGTCGAAGTGACTGAACTGATTAGCAGTGCTCCAGTGATGTCAGCTACTGAATCCCCCAATCAACGGTGAGCTGACATGAAAACTTATCTGTGTTGTCAGTGGTGAAGTCACATTAAGAAGGTTGCTTACAATGCAATGCATTCAGGGTAAAGAAAGTGACCTTAGATTTATGACAGAGACGAACAAAGCAGTCTGGCTTCTGAACTTCGTGGTCTGAATGACTGATTTTCCATTTAGTTGGGTAACATGAATTTGTTTTTAAAATTATGCCAGCAATTACTAGGTCTCTGATTCATAATGCTGCTGTTCAGTATGTCCTATGCTCTGTTGATATTGCAAGAACATTTCAGTTAACCCATAAGCAAGCTGCAATTCGATTGGAACATCTCATTATTTTTTAGGCAGAAAAACAAGACCTTTTAGGAACCAGAGTGGGCATTGTATACTTGCAGATTCTTTGTAGCAAAATCAGTAGCATTTATTTTTATGGTGTGCAATTGTACCCCAGTATAAACTCCCAGTATGAAATAATGCAGTCATAATTTTTGAGCCATATTCTCCATTCCTCAAAATGTCACTAAGGCTGTACTTAGATTAGAGTCTAGGTTAAATAGCACTGCAGTAAGGCCTTGGCAATTAAATCATATCTTATTGGCTTAAAGTAAAGGTAAATATTTCCCCAGACCAGTTGTGCCTGACTCTACGGACCGATGCTCATCTCTGTTTTTTAGCCAAGGGGCCAGCATTGTCCAAAGACACTCCTGTGGTCATGTGGTTGACATGGCCATTCTCCAAGTGCATATTATGCTGTTATCTTCCCACCAAAGTTGTACTTATTTATCATAATATGCTAGGTGGGCAGGAGCTAAGGCATGCAACAAGCCTGTTGCACAGTGCTTGGATCTCAAACCCAGCTGTCAGTTTTCCATCTGGCAAGCTCAGCATCTTTAACAGCCAAGCCATCAAACCCCATCTTATTGGCTTAGAATCCATCTATCTCTCGTAAGACTTTCCCCCTTGTTTTGTTCCTATTTAATTCTAAATAGCATAACTTACAAGTTGTTTCTCACTGATATGTCTCCTGATTTCCTTCTAAATATGGGGTTTGACAAAACCACAAATATCAATAAAGCAAGATGAAAAGATATTGAACTTCAGCCTAATTTAGCAACAGTTTCCTGACATTATCATCTTCTCAGAGAATCAAGGGAACCTACATGCATTTTATCTTGTTATCTATATCCACTCCTAAAGGGATTTTTCCAGTGCACCTTTTAATGTCCTCACCTCTACATTTATGGATCTCTGTAGTTCTTAGACCACATTCTTGTGCTCTGTGAACCTGAAACCCAAGCACAGGTTTTTCTAAGGTGCAAATCTGCCCTTTTATGGAAAGATTGTTCAGTCATTCCAATCCACGTTACTTAGAAATGTTCGTATTTTTCCTTAAATCACCTTTTAATTGGTAGGTTTTAACTATAAGTCTACATTATATTCAGAGTTATTAATAAAAGCATGTGGCATAATGTTAGAATGTCATTATCTTTTTTTGGATTGTTTTAGTTTATTTTTTCACCGACTATGGACCATAATAAAGTTGAATAGTTGATTGGTGATCAATTGATTGAGAAAAATGTTGTAAGAAAAATCTCTAGGCATGTTTAACTTGAACGTTAGCTCTATTGAAGCAAACATAACACTGGAGACAATTGTGCACAAATGGAGTGTAAATTGATATTAAGACTCACTGGACACTACTACATCTTCATCTCTGTCATAAGTCACTTTTTCCAGTGCTGCTGTAAGTTTGAAAGTTGCTAAATGAACTATTGTAAGTTGAGGATTTACCTGTATTGCATATATGAGCTAGAAGGAATATTATATGTCATTTAGAGCAGTCCTCTGCTGAGTATACAAATCAGTGGTGGGTTTCAATTTTTTTTAGAACCTACTCTGTAGGTGTGGCCTATTTTGTGGGCATGGCTTGGTAGTCATGTGATAGGGTGAGAGTGGCCAACTTGTAAAATGTGGTGAAACTCATTTAACAACGCTCTTGCTTAGCAACCAAAATTTTGGGCGCAATTGTGATGATAAATTCATTCTCTCTCTCTCTCTCTCTCTCTCTCTCTCTCTCTCTCTCTCTCTCTCTCTCTCTCTATCTATCTATCTATCTATCTATCTATCTATCTTTCCTTTCTTACTTTCTGCCTTCCTTTCCTTTCCTTCCCATTGGGTTACTGGCAGCGGCAGGCCAGACTTACTTCTGGGTCCGCCGGTGGAACCCCCTCTCACTGGCTGTCTAAATTTCACCATCCGGCTCTTGCAAATAGGTGCGAGCCTGCAGAAACCCACCACTGGTACAAATCCATTGAATAATCCACTGGATAATTCCCAGCCACGAGCAAGGCACCAATGTTTTGGGCAGGTGATACCATTGCTCAACATTTCAACCTGAAAAAATCTTTGGCCCTTATCCCAAAGGTGCTTTTTTTTTTCAGGAGGCAACTGAACTTTCTTGATTTTTTTTTTCTTTTGAAGACTTTTAGCTGTGTACTTTGGAACGAACACCATTCGAATGGTATGGGTATGCAAACAGATTTCCAGAAAAATTACAAATGACAGGAACAATTTGCATTTCAGTTTGAGATGCAGACAACACAAACTCATTCCCAAACCTTGCATCAGTTTCAACAGTGAAGGGACACAGCGCAGAAAACATCCTGCAGCCAAGAAGGCTCCACACCCATCTGCACTATTCAGGTGACCCTGAGGACATAGGGTATCAACTACTCTCTAAAACAGGGGTGTCAAACAGGATTTTCTCAAGGACTCGATCAGCACTGTAGCTCTCCACAGGCCGGTGGGGGGGGGGATGAGACAGATTCCTCCTGCAGCATCCTTCTGGCCAAAACGGGTTGTGGGGGGCACTGTACCCAGTCTCCCCCCCCCACCATGGCCCATTTTCCGCTTTAATGGCCTTCTGCAGCACTTTGCCAACCAAAATGGGGCACGTGGGGGAGCACACATCCCCCCATGCCCCATTTTGGCTGGCAGAGTGCTGTAGGAGGCCATTAAAGCTGAAATTGGGGCACATGCTTTCCATGTTCCGTTTTGGCCAGCAAAGTGCTTCAGGAGACCATCCAGGCCAAAAATCAGGTACAGGGGAAGGGGGTACATGTGCAGCCCCTCCCTGTCCCCTTTTTTGTTGCAAGAGGCACCACAGGCCAGTCCTTTGCTATTTCCAGGCCAGCCCCTGCAGACCAAATCCAGCCCCCGGATCTTAAGTTTGACACCCCTGCTTTAAATGAATGAAAATGACCACAAGGAATATACATCCTTCTATTCTCCACCATCCAGTCAGAGCTGAAGAGGTTTTTTAGATGAGAAGCAAAATATCTTCAAAAGAAAAAAACAAAAGTCCTGTTGCCTCCTGGGAAAAAAACGCATCTTTGGGACAACCATGACCTGGATGACTGACACTCTCTATAGACTTTGGCCCTTATCCAGCTCTGTGTTTCAAAAAAGAACAGGCCTTCCTCTCTGGCACATTACACGTGGCTATTCTGTGAAGAAGATAGCATGAACATTTCTGATGACATTTTATTAACAGATAAGTCTTAAAAGCTGTTTTAATGCAGTGAAGTAGTCAGTCCAAATTACTGGTTCATGTTTCATTAAGTCTGATCAAAGGTCATCATGGGCTTGCTTCTCTTATATCATTTATATTTGCCTGCCTGCGGCTGGAGGAAATCTGTCTTTCTTCCAGTCATGTCTGTTACCACATTTTTAGGGCTATTAATTTGTTGCAGTGTATCATAATGTAGTATAACATTTAGATACGGCAGTTTGATGTGCAATAATATTATTTTGCACAATTAATTCCTGCTTTCCATCTGTATAAATGCATTCAAAGGGAATATCAGTTATGCTGTCCTATTTTCCAATTATTTTAGCATGTGGAGTTCATATTACAGTATTATCTAAGTTATGAACATGATGTAGTAAAACAAAATTATGCTACAAAAAGAACAATCTCTACAATAGTAACATATATGAGTATCTGAAATAAAAGGAATATTAAAATAATTTTATTCTCCCTCTGTTTCCCCAAAAATAAGACAGCGTCTTATTTTCTTTTACCCCCCCCCCCCCAAATAAACACATGACCTTATTTTCAGGGCAGTCTTATTTTTGAGGTACAGGTGGCAGTGAGCATGGTCACCTCATGGCTGCTGCTGTGTTGAAATATTTTGGGTGGGGACTTATTTTTTTAGGACTGCTTATTTTAGTACATGCACTCAAAAGCCCAATTAGGCTTATTATTCGGAGAGGTCTTATTTTTGGAGAAATAGAGTACCTCATATTCTTCCAATGGAAAACTTATTTTTTTCTGCCTGAAATCAACAAGGGATTAAACATGTTTAACTTAATCAAGTCTGCTTCCGAATGTTTAATAGTCAGGTGGTTTAGTGACTAATTGAAGTTACAACAGATCTCTTCCAAAGGTACTTATGAACCGGTTCAAGAATTATGACAGAGGCACACAGAAATAGCCCCCAACATGGTTACATGACTGCATTTGGATATTTAGCAACTGACTCACTTTTACGGCTGGTTGCAGAATTGCATGATCCCATGACCACAACTTGAAATGGTTTTTTGCTAGTTTCTGGCCTTTTTGTCCAGTGTCCAGCAAAAAATGTCCATAGGAATGAATTTACTCATTTCACAACCAGGAAGTTGCTTTATAACCAAAGAGTTTGCTTTATTACTGCAATGTTTGCTTTATGATCACTGCAAAAAAAAAAGATTGTAAAATTGGGTTGGTTATGTGGTTGCCTCAACTTACAACTGTGATGACTTAAAATGAAAATTCCAGGTCATAAATCAAGGACTACCTGTATAAAATCTAAATCCCAATACAATAAATCCCTAATTTTACATGTATTATTGTAAAAATGCTGGTTCCATATGAAGTTTTCATTGTATTAATATTACACCTATGAAAATACAGTTCTACTTTCTATTTGTTATTAATATTCTGCTTAGAAAAGCCATTTATAGCAAAGTTTTCATAGCACCTATAGCAGAATCTATTTAATTTGAAATTTGTTGATAAGAAATTTCGACTTACCATCTCCGAATATGCACCTTTATTTTTTCCTACAGTACTTATCACTGCTCCAATTTGATGAATTCTATCTTAAATAATTTGAGCTTTATCCATATCACAAAGATTTTCATAAGAACGTATTACTTGTCCTTGATTTTTACAAGTGTAATTCAAAATGAAGACTATACCACAGAGTATGGATACAATTGAATTCATATTAATATAGGCTCATGTTATGAATTCTCTTGTTATAATCGGGGGAGAAGGCAAGGCTAAAAGAACTTGATGTTAATATGCACATTTTTAGATTAACTAAAAGGATGTGAGATAAGACTGCAGTAATTTGTAAAACAGGATAAACTCCCTTGGAGATTCCTGAATTAGAAGTCAAAATCTCAGATAAAAGATAATGCAGCCAAAAACTATACACCCTAGACCATATTCAGTACTGTGGGAGCAGAGAATACCATGAGCTACAATTTTTTTTTTGGTTTGCTCATCCAGGACAATATACCCATCTACCACCAGAAATAAATTATTATGTATTTTTTTTCTTTCTCTCAGTAACAAAGAGTTTGAAAAGCTTGAGAGGCTATTAGTAAATTCTCTTAGCCCTATCTTCCATATATTTGGTAAATCTTCCTTAATATCCATCACCACATCTAATGGAAATTATTTTCATGGTTTAATAATGAGCTTTGTGGAACACTTTTCATGTGTTGATAATCTCCCGCCAATCACCCTTCAATTTTGATTTTCTTTCTTATGTTTTAACACACTTTCATAGATCTCTGTCTGTGATCTTCATTCTTGCCCTTTTTCTAAACCCAACATCCCCACCTTTCCTCGTTCAACTTTTGATTACATTACTTGCTATTTCTACACAAATTTTCTTTATTTATTCCCTCTGCATCTCTCTTTCACTTTGCAGACTCTGTCTGGTACTCAAATATGGTTTCTCTTAGAGTGGGGGTGTCAAACTTGATTTCATTGAGGGCTGCATCAAGGTTGTGTTTGGCCTCAAGGGGGCCAAGGAGGGGGCATGGCCTGCTCAGTGTCATTCATGTTGGGGGTACCTGTGATGGCGAAAGCGTTCTGCCAGCAAAAATGGGTTCTAAAGCTCCATTCTTGCTGGCAGAGGTACTGTTTCCAGGGAAGCCCTATGGGTCAGATCTAACCACCCCATGGGCCGGATTGGGCTCCGAGGCCTTGAGTTTAACACCCCTGTCTTAGAGGTGTCTTATAAAGATATGTGTGTAATAGAGACAAGATTAAGTTTCACTTCATAAACAAGTTTTGACATATTTAACACTTATAAGTTAGGAAGAATTCAGAGAGCACAGCATTCCTGAAATAAAACCATCAAATAGCTGCAAATTATCTCCCCAAACAGCCTCAACGCTTCTTAGCGGCAGGATAAAACAGATTTGATATGGACAAATTCAGACTGCATCTGTATACAGTGAAGAATAAAAATCCCTCTGAAGTGTGTAGAACTAAAGGTTTTACAAATGATTTAGTACCTCTGCTTCAGAAAGCTGGATGCTGAATCAGCAAATAAGTAAGAAATTGCTATATTCCATTTCAACAGAATACTGGGATGAAGAGGAGGGAGAAGAAGGAGAAAAGTGAAAAGCCCAAGAGTTCTATTTTATAACACAATAGAGGCTAGTAAGAGCTGGCTAACAACAGTATGAATCTTTGGATTGCAATAAATGGAGATGTGCTAAACAACAGCAACAACGGTGACTATCCACTGCTAGGTATTACATCATTCTACAAAATCTCAGGAAATCATTGAAAGATTTTAGGGATTATCTCAAATTAAAGTATTTATTAAGGATGAACATTATCTTGTTTGTGTTCTTAGGAGCAATTCTCCAATCTTTCTTAAATTGTAATTAACCCAGCAAGTGTCATTTATTTTTTTCCGTAAATAATGAACCTATTGACTTTGGTTCCTGAATGATTTACAGGTAGTCCTCGACTTACAACCAGTCGTTTAGTGACCATTCGCAGCTACAACAGCATTGAAAGAAGTAACTTATGACCGGTTTTTGCACTTACCATTCTCTTAACAACTGCAGTGATTCACTTAAAAGCTATTGTAAAAATGTCATGAAATGGAGCAATGCTCACTTAACAACTGCCTTGTTTAGCAACAGAAATGTTGGGCTCCATTGTGGTGGTAATTCAAAGGCTACCTGTATCAAAGATGTTCATGTGATAGTTATTCAGGGCAGTGGTGGGTTTCTATTTTTTTTACTACCGGTTTGCTCGGGTGCACAGAAGCTTACGGACGGTTGGCCAGAGATTTCTGCCACTGCCACTAACGGTTCGCCTGATCCAGGCTGAACCAGGAGCAACCCACCTCTATTTCAAGCCCATCAAATTTTCTCAAAGGTTGCCTGACAAGGGAGCAGAGTTTTATATCATATCTAATTCAGGAGTTCTTCTCAGGGATGCACCTAACTTCCCCTTCTCCCAGTGTGCTTGTCTCTTCATTTTAAAGTTTCCAAACAGCTATTTTTGGTCACTGAGAGAGGGATGATACCCAGTGACTTAACTTTTCACTAAGTGAAGACTATAAATATATCCATCCCCATAAACCTATACATAACGTCATAGCCAGCATATACAGGTGAGACAAATGTGTCTATAAATATCTTCAATTTCTATCCAAAATAAATAAACAAAGTCTATTTTGCCTCCAGTAAAAGCAAAATATAAATATTACGTTGTACAGGAAGACTGTGCAGAGTGATGAGGACAGCAGAAAAAATTGTTGAAAGTTGACTTCCTTCTAGCCAGGTGCTTGATCAGAGATGCTATAAGAGAAGCTTGACCAGAGTCTGCAATACTGTACTGTCTCGGATGCTAGTCATCCTCTCCCTGACCAGTTTTCTTTGTTACCTTCTAGGAGGAGGTTTTGAAGTATCTGAAGCAGAATAACTAGATTGTGTAATAATTTGACACCATATAGTATCAACCTTGTTAACTCTCAAGATTCTTTTTTCCACTATGTATTCAAAATGGTCTGTGATTTTTATCTATATATCATATAACATGTATAACATATATAACATATCCAACATCTATATCTATATCTATCTATATCTATCTATCTATCTATCTATCTATCTATCTATCTATCTATCTATCTATCTATCTATATATATATATATATATATATATATATGTCTATCTAATGTATATGTATGTGTCATTGTGCATGTGTGTGCATGAGTGTGTACACACACACACACACACATACACATACACACATACATATATCAGCAAAATTCTTCACAAACACAATATCAAGACAGCCTTTGGCACTAACCAAAAATAGCCAACATCTTAAGAAACCCCAAAGACAAGATCCAGCTAGAAAACCAAGGAGTCTATGAAATACCATGCAAAATCTGCCCAGCCACATATTATTGGACAAACTAATAGGAGAATAAATGCACGCATCGCAGAACACAAGAACACTGTCAGAAAATAAGAAAAAACTTCTTTCCTTTTTCAGCACCTTAAAGCAACAGGACATGAAATTGATTTTGAAGGAACCAAATTACTCTCCAAAACTGAACATTTCAACAAGATAATAATTATGGAAGCTATTAAAATAGAGAAACACCTCCACAACATGAATAAATGTGATGATACCTCCCACCTACCAGACATCTGAAAACTAGTCCTAGCCAATAAATGAGTCCCAGCCACAAAAACTGACACCAGACCCAGAACAACACAGGACATCATCACCAACACACACACCACCTATATTTATAGAAAAACGGCCGCTCCGATCACAGTTTGCTCGCACAAGCCCGAAGCCAAAGGCACGAGCCTGAAAATGACAAGTGTGAGCTCATCGAAACATTGCCAAAGAAAAGACCCGAATACACCAAGACCTACATACCTATACCCACGAAAATCTATGAAAACAAATTTTCTGGCAGTTTTCACACACAGAGAGAAACAAACCCCTAAGATTATAAACAGTTCCTTCAAATTTCCTTCTATTCTACTAAAGAAAATGTTATAGCCATTTGTGTTTTTCCAGTTCTAGTCAAACAGAGTTAAGAAAAATGTTTCTGATCTCAGCTAAAGCGTGCTATTTTCCAAAGTAAATCACTGCAGAAACAATCAAAGATATTAGATGAGACTCTCCTTGGGAGGCTGAAATAAGTACAGTTGCAGCAAGGAATTCCAACAGCTAAGGGGACATAATCAGAAGCTGTCTCCAGGGGCCTCTGCCAGCTAACAAAGAACACACAGAGGAAGCCAAGGCATAGAATAGATAGATCAATCCTAGGAACTGAAATGTGTGAATGAGAGTCTTCTTCCCCACCTGAATATACATTTTCCCAAAGACTCTAAAATATTTTTGCAAGTGAATATATAGTGGATCTACAAAAAAAAACAAAAAACACAACCACAGTGGAGAAGTTTCCTCTGAAGTGTTCACTAATATCATAACTTCCAGGAGCAAACCATTATTTCAGACAGTGATTTTCAAACTCTTTACAAACTTTCAGAAATGCAGGGGCCATTCAATGAAACAAATGTTCCTTCCTATTGTTTGTCTTAAAATTATGGAATTTCATATTTCCAGTGAAAAAAAATAATTATGGATGTATTTATGCATGCCGTCCCATCCTTCCCACGTGGTCGTTTTAAACTAAATTTTGTACAAAAAAAGGTACATTGGATATTTATTCTTCAATCATTTTATGTATTCTGACCCAGCCTTAGCAGAACCAAGAAACAAACTCCTTGTCCCGAAAAAACCCTCTTTATTTAGGTCCTGTGAATTACTGGCATTCACACACTGAAAAGCCCAGGCAATAATCCTTCAAAGGGTTAACTGCAGTAACAGACCTTATCAGTTCCTTGGGATACTCGTCAGGCCAAATTAAGTTCTGGCAAGCAGTCTCTGAGGCACGAAACACCCCTCCTCCTTCCTCCTATTTATTCCCCAGCCATTCAGCATCCACATGGGCCTTTCTTCCTGAGTCGGCTCCTTGCCCTCAGTTGTTCTGCTCTCCTAACAGCTCTCTGCAGATGGTGTTCATCCACCCTATTTATCTCCAACTCTGAAGGCAGCTGGGAAATGTCGGATGGCCCTGGCTCTATCTCTGCTTCCAATGCAGAGCATCCAACAGAGCCTTTCCCAGACTCCAGGACTGGCCCAAGTCCCTCCCCAACCTCCTCATCGACTGAGTCTGCTGGCAGCTGTGCTGGCAGCTGGCAAGTAACAACACTATGTTCCTCATGCCATTTTTCCATAATATTAAAATGTATATACAACGGGAGGGTAGAAAAGTAGCCTTTCAGATCAATGAAATCCTTTTTTCAATATTCACTGTTGCATTTTCTATTTATACTTTCCTTTTTATTTATTTTTTTATTTATTTATATTCGATTTATATACCGCTCCTTCTCCATCGAGATGGACTCAGGGCGGTGCACAGGGAATTAAAAGTCAGCAATAAATAACAATAACTACAATAATAATATCTAAAATGAATTAAACTAAGAACCTGTGCTAAAATATTGCCATTAAAATTCTAAAATCCATTTACTTGTTGGCTAAGATTGTGTCGCGTCTGAGCTCTAAGCTCTAAGCTAGACCGGCTTGCTGGAAAAGGTACGTCTTGAGTGAGCGGCGAAAGAGGGGAAGGTCTGTGATAGTACGAAGTTCGGGGGGTAGGTCGTTCCAGAGGGATGGCCCTGCCACAGAGAAGGCCCTTCCCTGGGAGACCGCCAGCTGGCATTGACCAGCGGTTGGCACCCTGAGGAGGCCCTTCCTATGGGAGCGGATCAGTCGATGGGAGGTTTGCGGCAGGAGATGGTCCTGCAAATAACTAGGCCCCGTGCTTTGGGGGCAGGGCTGTGTGAAAGATCATCAATCTACTTAATGTAGTCCGTGTAGATTCACAGTTGGCAACTGAATTTGTGGCATGCTTACTATTGACCGTGGTCTAAATTTTAGTACTCATATTGTTGTGCACATTAAAAAAAAGGTTTTCAGTCACTGATCCATTTTTGCTTACTTATCACAGCAACCCACCATAGTAACCACCCAGAATCACCCAAGTGAGATAGGCGGTGTACAAAATTTATAGACAGATAAATAAATACATAGATAATAATAGTAGAAAAAAATCACTCCACAAATAAAAAGGTCATATAGGATAGAAACAGTGAATTGTAAACTGGCCTGCCTTTTTGTACAAAACAAGTAAGAATGGGAGAGATATTGCAATTACATGCCTATCCTCTCATAATGATACTGTCTCAGAGACATCAAATAGCAACAAGTAAACTGTCCAAACAAGTGATATAGTTTACAAGGTCCATGGAGAAAGATCTCTTGATGGAAACGTCAGTCATGAAATGATACCCTGAAGAAGTTAAATGATAGCAAAGAAATTGACCTGCAGTAAATGCAGGAAGGAAGGCTGAGGCTAAAACTGCAAGTGTCTTAGGTCTGGCCAGTTGATTGGTAGCCAAGAAGGAGAGTTGTGGATCTCCATGGACTTCCAACAATTTATGAGCCACAGTTACTGCTTTAAAGGGTGCAACAGGCAAGGAGGATTGCTCATCTGTTAAATCTGTTAGACCTGGGAACTCCAACTTGATTGAATCTAGACAATGCTCCTCTTTTGTTTGTAAAACTCTATTGAAGTAAGAAAATGGGTTAATAACAAGATATGTTCATTCTTCTCCCTGCAGTGTAAATCTGTATCTCCAACAAGACAGTGTGTCAACATGCCAGTAATTTAAACCACAGAATCAGAAAAAATAAAGTCAATTAACTCCCAAATTAGGTTTGACCTTGGAAGAACTTTCTTTCTCTTTTTCTAACCAATTCAAGATTTGCTTCAACAAATCTGGCTTTTATGCTGCATTGAAACTTCTCCACAAAGCAAGCCATCCAATTTTAAAGAATCTTTGATAGGGACACCAGCATATTAAACTTATTTGTCCACCAGGAGGCAAAGTGTTATAGACTACTGTATACAGACAAGGCCTGCCTAAAGTGACTTGATTTTTAAAAAGTGAGATCACCCATATTTACTGTAATTACCCCCAGCCCTGAGTTTCCAATGCTATAATATGAAAGATAGATTGATGGTGTTCGCAAACATAAAATTAGAAATCCCCTTATGGGAAGGAACTAGGACAGAAAATGGTTAAATGGGAAGGGAGCATGACAAAGCATTAAGCTGTTCTTGGAAAATATGATACTCTTATGAGATTTCTCATTGCAATTAAAGTCAGACATGCCAGATGTTTTGAAATATATCAGAGTATTACTGAAAACCTGAACCCTTTAAAGATTAAAGATAATTCCAGCAACCGCACATTTAAAAAATCTTCAAGTTGACTTGACTGAGAATGCAATGAGCACTTAGCACTAAAGAAATGGTTAAAGTGGATGGATCCTCAGAGGTATTAAATAATGTATTCATTTAAAAAGGGTGTATAAGGACTTCATTTAAAAGGAAAAAAGAAGCCTTTCCAACGGCAACATTGGAACATTTTGAAGAATGCAGTATGTAGGAGAAATAGATAACTTTGGGGAAAACAGTGAAACAAAATATACTGAAAATACAAGGAATGAGAAAGAATGATATTGCTAGGAGCTATTTAAGTATAATGTTGCTTATAGATAATGCTGATTCTAACTCTGCAGGACAGTGGCAAGAGAGATTAAAAGTCCAATGGATCTTTTATGATCAATAAAGCAACAGGAGAAGATTATATATAAAGATAGAACATGCTGCATGATATTTGAATTTCCCTGGCTCATAATCCATATATTCAGTGAAAGCTTAGGATCCTTTGTCATTCAGAACAAGAACATGTGGGTCTTTTTGTCCATAGTGGTCCCTGATCTTTGAAAGATCCTGCCTTGTCTAGAGCCTGAAGACTTCCTAAAAAATCATTTTTGCAGTTTTTGCTGATAAAACAGATTTCCACAGATTTGTTATCACTATTTGTTACTAAGTTTGGGTTTCGATGTAATTGATTTCTACATTTTAATCTTATTATAAACAACCCAGAGTTATATGAGCTGAATGTACATAAATATTGTAAATAAATAAACAGCAAATATCTTGTAGAGCTTGGTATTGAATTCAGTCAATTATGCAATTATTACAATAAAATGTATTTCTTTGTTCATTTAGGACAGTGCTTCTCAAATAGTGGGGCGGGCCCCCCAGGGGGGGCGCGAGGCTCCGTAAAGGGGGGCGCGTTTGACCTCGGCAAAGGATTTAATTTTTTAAAAATTTCTAATGCACTTTAAATCTTTTCTGCTACAGTTAATAAAGCTATTCTTTGTTGTAAATTGATCCACATTTCTTTCTTTTTTTATTCTCTTATAGTTAATAAGGATACAGTGTTATGCAGAGGTGTACTTATAACAATTTTATAGACAAATGATACTATTTACAGTCACGCGGGGGGCGCGAAATGTTTTCTTCTTCCTGGGGGGGCATGACAGAAAATAATTGAGAAGCACTGATTTAGGACATAGACATATAAAAAATATGAGTACTGTATAGTTTTTTTAAAAAAATATCATTCATCTGGAAGCTATGTGCAATTAAATACATGTTTAATTTTTTTTAAAAAACCCTGTCTTTATTCAGTTTATATGAATGCAAATGCAAGTAATAACTTTGCATCTTAGTAGGTTTGTAATCATAAAATTGAAGCAAACTTTACATTCATTTCATTTCTTATTAAGGGGTTCAAGTGGCTCATGTGGTTAGAATGCTGAGCTGACAATTTGCAATCCCGAGAGCTGCTGTATAAGGGGCTGATCTCCTGTCATTCACTTCACCTAGAAATTCAAAAGTGTGCAATCGTAAGTAGATAAATAGATCCCACTTCAGTGGTCTTGTTAACTGGGACATGAAAGGAGCCCCCAACTGAGTGTCCCCGAGGCAATGTTGATGTCACCAGCGGATCTTTTCACCATGGAAGTATGTTCTGACTCCTTCCATCACAAGACAAATGGCTAAACTGACTGATACTTGGCAGCTTGCCTGAACTAACCTGAACTAGACTGAAAGATTACACGACACAATTCTCCAACTCTGCTTCTCTGTTGTTTCCTGCAAACCTACTCTTCACAGAGGATTTCTTTTAAAGCCTCTTGGGAAGGGGCAGGCAATTAGGCAGCTGATACTGATTATCTCCGATGGCATCATTCTGCTAATTGCCTCCTCTCAATCCTTAGCCTGACATCCGGGACAAACTGGGTTTCCTCCTCTAGAGCCGACTCATAGGACTCCTCACTAGAGGAATCCATCAGCAGCTCATCCGGAGCCGGCTGGGCCACAACAGACGTGCCTCATGTTTCTGACATTTTTAAAAAAAATCATATTTTCTATTTAAACCACTAACAAAATTAAGAACACAGCAAATGCAAATAGAGATTTAAGGATTTTTTAAAAATACTTTTAATTATAGTATGAGAAAGAGAGTAGCTAGAACTTTTTTATATTGTATATTTTATTGTCCCATTTTAACTTCAACTTATACAAAGTTTTGGTTCCTTGTGTGAGATGGCAAAATAGATAACAAAATGAACTACATAAAGCTTTTAAAATTATGCTGCTGATCGTTAGTACTAAAAAAAATACTAAAAATGTTGTAGCTGAATAATGCAGTGAACATACAATTGTATTTGATATTTGATATTACATTTTGCCAAGATGATAAACTGCATGGATCTTTTTATTACATACTGTGTAATATAATCTAGAATATAGTTTTTGTATTGTTTATATCTTCTTTTTCCTGGTTGTTATGACCAACAGAATAAATAATATTTTTTCTCTCACATTCCAATTTGCCTAATCAGATCTTTATCTCAAACTTGAGCTCATTGACCTCAAACTTATGGTCATTTTTCTGTGTAGAAGAAAAAATGTCTTCTAATAATTGAAACATTTTACTGAGTGAAATGAATTACACAGATGAAAGTCATTTGGTAATATTGTGATTATTTATTGTTTCCCACACCAATAATTTCTTTGTAACTCTGAAAAGTTATATAGTCCTCACTCAACAACCCAAATAGGAATTTTTGTTACTAAGCAAATTGATGCCAGTCTCCCAAATAGGCCAGACAAGAAACACAACAAGATGACATAGTCCTACTTTACTGAAAATGGAATCTTCCAAGTCTGAAAGAACAAATCTCCTGCTGTCTCTTTTTACCACCTGACGATTTTAGATAGATCCTGTCTAAGTTTCATGCTATGCCGTTATTTACCTATGTAGTGGTGGCATCCTGCCGGTTTAACAACCAGTTCAACGTGTTTTGCTCCATGCGTGTGTGCACTTTTACCAAAACTTACCTTCCGGTAACATAGCTGAGGTGCAGCAATCCACTAATCAGCTGAGAGGATATAGATAAGTAAAGCGCAAGGGCGGGAGGGCGGACTCACCTAATTGTCAGAGCGAACCAGTTCACTCTCAGCTGATTGTCAGAGCTACCGGTTCACCCAAACCGGTCTGAACTGGCTGAATCCTCCCCCCTGCACCTATGCCCCCTCACCCTTTTATCTGATCATGCACTAGGCAATGTCCTTTGTCTCCAAAGGTCATTCCCATATACCATTTACAAGCAGTTATGCATCTGTACTGATTAGCAATGACAGTTGTGGCAGTGCCAGGTGTGGCATCATTAGGTGCTATCATTAGGTGAGAACCACATCTTGTTCCTGCTTTGCCATACTGGTTCCAGTTCAATCTCCTCCCCCACCCGCCTGTCTCGCCTCCCTTCTCTGCCCTTTTGGCTACCCTGGACTCTACTGCCCTTCCCACTTTGCCACCCTGCACTCTTCTGCCACTGCCTTTCTCACTGCTTTGCACTCTGTTGCTTCTGCTGCCTCCAGCTGACCTTCATTAATTTTTTTCCACTGCCAGATAGTTGAGACTGCAGCTTGTCTCTTGGAGGCCATGGTAGGGAGGCAGGAGCCATAGGCAAGCTGGTTGGGGCTGTGGGCTGTGAGCTGGCATGTGCTATGGAAGGTGGATGACAAGTGATTTGTGTGAACATATACTCCTTAGGTGACTGGAGCAACTTACAGGAGCAATTTGTGACTTTTTTTTAATGGATTCCCCTTTGACTTTGCTTTTAGGAACCAACAGGGAAGGTCAAAAATGGCAATCATATGACCATAGAAGGCTGCAATGGTCATTAGTGCAAGCCACTTATCAAATGTATGCATTGCAATCACATGACTTTGGGGATGCTGCAAGGGTCATACCTCTGAGGTCCAGTCAAAAGTCTCCTTCATTAGGTGCCATCATAACTTTGAGTAGCCGTTAAGTGAATGGTTATAACTTGAAGACTACCTGTAAATAAATGTAATATATCTTAGCTGATATACTCAGTTGGAATAGGTGTGTAATAAAAACTTATGGTAGGAAGTTTGTCTTCTGAAAAGCAAATGTCATCAATGGCATTACAGGTGTGGGGAGTTTGGGGTGTTGTTGGTTTTTTTTCAAGTTTTCAGGATTTGATGGAAAGACTATGTAAAGCCCCTGCTGAGGTTCTCTCTCTCTTTCTCTCTCTCTCTTTCAAACAAACAGAATCAACTTTGGGCTTCAGTAATATTTGTTAGGAACGTTATTTTCAACTGAGTAGGATAAGCCTAAGCTCTTTTACCTTCTCCTTCCTATTTTTACTTTTAACCAACAAGAATAGAATAAAGTTATGTTTTGTTATTTTAAATCAGTGTTTTTCAAACTTGGCAATTTTAAGATGTATGGACTCCCAGAATTCCCTATCCAACATGGAAAAATCTATACATTTTAAAGTCATCAGATTTAAAAACACCTATTTAAATGTTTTTTGGGTTGTTTTTTGTACTGAATATCACACAGCTTAAATGTTGTCTACTGACCCCTCCATGTATTCTGTAACAGGGGTCCCCAACTTGTGGCCATTCAACCAGCGCCGATTTTGCATGCATGCATGTGCCCTCACACAAAACAATCCCCTCTTCTCTCCCTTCCCCCTCCACCAGACCCGGGCTACCAACCCGCAAAAGTTGGGGAATGCTGTTTCATAATGCTGGTGTAACATGTTTACACACTGTTCTATTTCTAAAGATTCTAAAGACTTTCTTTAAGATTATGTTAATATAATCTTACAATAACATTAGAGCTAGTACTCCTAGTTCTACTTACCTGAATTAGCTCTCAGGCTAATATTAATCTTGCAAAACTCAAAGTATTTCTCCTTGCCTTCAAAATTTACTCTCCAGAAAACCTGGGAGAAATAATACCTACAGTATGTCCTCTTCCTTCCTTCTGCAGACATCTTTTTTGAAAGAAAGATATCTTTTACATGCTGATTGTCCAGTCTATGGCTCTTATTCCTGTCTCTCAAGAAACCACCACCAGATGGATTTGTAACTGGCTGACCAACCGCACTCAACGTGTAGTCCTCAATGGAACTGCATCTACATGGGTACTATCTAATAAAATGAAATTCAATGACGAAAAGAGTAAGGTTCTACATTTAGGCAACAAAAATGAAATGCACAGGTACAGTATAGGTGGTACCTTGCTCAATAACAGTAACTGTGAAAGGGATCTTGGAGTCCTAGTAGACAACCATTTAAATATGAGCCAGCAGTGTGCAGCAGCTGCCAAAAACACCAACACAGTTCTAGGCTGCATAAACAGAGGGATAGAATCAAGATCACGTGAAGTGTTAATACCACTTTATAATGCCTTGGTAAGGCCACACTTGGAATACGGCATCCAGTTTTGGTCACCACGATGTAGAAAAGATGTGGAGACTCTAGAAAGAGTGCAGAGAAGAGCAACAAAGATGATTAAGGGGCTAGAGACTAAAACATATGAAGAACGGTTGCAGGAACTGGGTATGCCTAGTTTAATAAAAAGAAGAATTAGGGGAGACATGATAGCAGTGTTCCAATATGTCAGGGGTTGCCACAAAGAAGAGGGAGTCAAACTATTCACCAAAGCACCTGAGGGCAGAACAAGAAGCAATGGGTGGAAACTAATCAAGGAGAGAATCAACTTAGAACTGAGGAGAAATTTCCTGACAGTTAGAACAATTAATCAGTGGAACAGCTTGCCTCCAGAAGTTGTGAATGCCCCAACACTGGAAGTCTTTAAGATGATGTTGGATAGCCATTTGTCTGAAATGGTATAGGGCTTCCTGCCTAGGCAGGGAGTTGGATTAGTTGACCTCCAAAGTCCCTTCCAACTCTGCTATTGTATTGTATTGTATTGCAAGGTCTTTGTCATATATTATGTCATATACCTTCCTTTGATTTTTAACAACTGTTAATTACAGCAATGGTCAACTTGTTGAGACATATATATAAATATATACTGTATCAGGCCAAATTTGAGTATTCAGCATATGTTTAGGTAGCAAATTGGACTTTTAATTGGTCCATTAGGATCTCTCTCACCTTTAAAGTTGACTCCATTGTAATGGAATGTATCCACCAAAGTGAAAGTGATGTGATGACTACAGTAATGCAGAAGGGGTTCAGGAAGGAGGGAATACTGTACATTCCATGAATGAGGGGCAAGACAAGAGACCACATGGTCTGTAGCTGTATCATGGCAAGATGAAGAGATTTAGGATAGCCACTCCATAGAAATTTCCAGGTATATTAAGATTCTGTCTCTATGATACAAGCAAATAAAGAACTGGGCAACTGTATTACATCATTCTTGGGCTAAGCCTGACAACTGTTTTGAATAGTAGTTTTCATAATCTTTCCTATCCAGACAATCATACTTTGCTAAAGTTTCACTATGTCTGGTTGTAGTGGGTGAATAACTAATACATCAAGCAACAACTGAGATAAAGGCCAATAGGCAATAATCCCTTGTCAAGGGCCATGTTGACTATACCTTATAGGAACCAAACTCCAGAAGGGCACCAATTCGCTTAACCCCAGCCAAAGTTAAAGTTTACCAAATCCAGAAACAAATTACATTGTCTAGCTGTCCATTCAATTTATGCCCACCCATCTCAACAAGTGACTCTGGAGCAATCAACATAATTATAATAAAATAAAAACAATTACATACATTACAAAATATTCTAGCTACTAGCCTTCTAAAATTGAGACCTTTTAAAACTAAGAGTTGACAGTCTTTGAAGAACCACCATCTGAGAGTGCCTAAGCTAAGCTTCAAATCCAGGAGCAGTTTGAGACAGTCTTAGTCATGCACACAGCCTTTCTCTGAATGGACCATTAATCATAGATGTTCTGCTTTTGCTTTCCTATATAAGATTCTTCTGCGAGCCACTGATTACGTTTGTGCAGTCTTAAGATCAGTACAATTTTTATAAGGTTCCTTTTACAAATCATAGCAGAAATTCAGGGTGATGAATGATGAAAAATATGCCACAACAAACTCCATTCCTTATATATTAGGATGTGACATTGGGATGCTAGTAGAAAGGGAGAGATCTTACATGATAACACTGTAATTCATGTTTTAACACTAACTTCATTGTTAATAGGAAAGGAAGCCTTCTGAGAAATCCTGTTTTCTAAAGAATTAGGCCCAAGACTATGGTTCCAGAGAAATTGGGAGCCCATGGTTTAACCTTCAGAATTTGTAGGATCAATTTTCTTTCTATGGTCTTCTAAATCAAGAAGCTCCAGTCATCCCTTCACCTAATCTTCTGTAATTAATTGGCAGCTGGAAGGGAGGGATGACAAGTTTGCTAACCCCAGATTTTATGTGCAATGGAGCACAACAAGTTTTCTATCTAAGTTGCAGAGAACTGACAGGCTAAAGAAGTAGGAACAAAAGTCAATGAGACTATGACATTTACCAGTATTATAAATAATATGACATTATTATTAAATCTCACATATTCATGCTTTTTCTTTTACAATCACATACATACATCCCTTCGACCAATCCGCTCCCACAGAGAGGACCTTCTCAGGGTACCGTCAGCCGGGCAATGCCGGTTGGCGGTGCCCAGGGGAAGAGCCTTCTCTGTGGCGGGCCCTGCCCTCTGGAATGACCTTCCCCCCAATCTACGCACCATCGTGGACCTCCGCCTTTTCCGCCAACGTCTTAAAACCTACTTATTCCAACAAGCCAGCCTAGCATAACCCCGTTTCTGATTTTATAGGGATAATTTTAAATTTTAGAGCGTTAGTATTTTAGCGCAGGGAATTATTTAATTAGTTTTAAATTTTTGGATTTTTGTACTGTGTATGTTTTTTAATGATGCCTATGCGCCGTCCTGGGTCCTTTTTTAGGAGAAGGGCGGGTATAAATTTAATAAAATAAAAATAAATAAAATAAATAAATACAATCAAAATTAAGGCAACTGCCTAGTCCAGGGGTATGCAAAATTGGCTCTTAAAAGAGCCAACTTTGCAGACCCCTGGCCTTGCCTAAAGGGATTGGTTGAAAAATTCAATCTAGTTTTCAAGTGCTGAGTTGATTCAAAACCCCAAGTCTAATAACCCAACATCTGATAGCCCTGCAGTGGCAACGCATACAGTAAGGAACAATAACTTGATGCTAGTTTAATAAAGGAACTCCTTTATGCTATATTACTATAAAAGTGCAGAGGGGCATTGTGTATAGAGGACACGCTTCTTGCATTTTCTCTTCTTTGCAGAAAAAAGAAAGAATGGGTGCCAGCGCTGCTCATTTCCCAGTTGTTTAATAGGAGAAGTGTTTGCTAGACTGAACCTTATTTCTCTCACTTATTAGGGAGAGAGACAATAAAAATTCTGAAATGTACCATCAACAGTGTAGTGAATGCCAAATAAAAGCTTATAACTGAGAAGTACTGCAGAGCCACATTAAAACCACAGAGCTAATTATTATCTTTATTCCTTCATATTTTGCAACATATTTCTTGAATCTACTTCTTTTGTGGCCGAGCAAAAGCGTCTTTCCATATTCCTATCTTCCTATTCATCTTGACTTTCCAGGTTTTAGAATTTTTCTCACTCCTTTCTTTTTCCCCCTTCAATGCATTCTTTTTCTTTGCCTCTTTCAGAATTAAAAGCTCTTCCACACTCAGATTCCCTCCCCCACTTTTTTATTCATCGGCTGTTGTTTTGATAAGCCATCTTTTTATCAATTGTATCAGGCTATAAGCAGTAAGCCTACTACTTCACTTATAGGCTATTACACGAACACTTCAGTAATAATAACAGTACGAAGATGTAACCAATTTCTGCCACTCCAAAGATCAGAAATAAATTGCCAAGCAATATGATTGTGCAGGAAAGTGTATGAAGGGAGGATTTCAGGTTGGGTAAAAAAAGAAGAAAAGATAGAATTCATGGATTCTCAAACATTCATGAGCTCTCTAAAAATAATTTCATTTACATCAGGGTAGAAAACATAATGGAGACATGTATATCTACATTTTTAATTGTGTTCAAAAAGCAGCTAACAAGAAAATCTTAGAAAATATGCACATTGTATTTTGATAATGCTTTGCTTGAAAAAAGATTATTGAATGTATTTACATTGCAGTCCTATATTTTTTCCCCCTCAGAGGAACGTTCTTTGCTTCCAATCAGGCTTTTGTCACAGAAAGTAGCTAATTGGGTACAATGGGTACCCCATTATGCTCTTATATTTATCTGGCTCGGTTCCCAGAATTCCAGGCTGTGCATTGACAATGGACAATAGTAGTTTATAAATCTAATGTGGTATAAAGCCATCAAATGTAAGTGCATACATCCACAGATATGGGGGTTCCCCATGCAATATACATTTGCAGTCTAACGTCTTGCACTTTAAATCCATTATTTCATGTCCTGGACCAGGGGGTGTAAAACTGTGGGACAGATCCATCCCAGGGGGTGCTTAGATCAGGATCTCGGGGCTGTCCTGGAAACAGCAAAGGACTGGCCTGAGGTGTCTCTGCCAGTGAAAACTCCATTTTTGCTGGCAGAGGGTTACAAGAGGTAGTTGCAGTCAAAAATGGAGCTTGTGAGTCCATTTTGGCTGACAGAATGCTCGGGCCACTACAGGTGCTCCGACACGAGTGATTTTGAGTTGGCCACACCCACCCTAGCCACACTTACCCTATCCCAGCAAGGTCAAACACAACCCTGATGTGGCCCTCAATGAAATCTAATTTGAAACCCCTGTCCTGGACTCAGAATAGAAATAGGTATTAATTTTTTTCTCTGTGTGTGCATTATTATCCTGTACCACCGTGATGGTAACCTATGGCACACATGCCACAGCTGGCACACGAAGCAATTTGTTATGGCACGCGAGGCATTGCCCTGTCAGCTCCAGGGTGCGCATGCCAGCTGACTTCGGCCTTCTTTTTCAACCATTTTTCACCCTCTGGAGGCTTCCCTGAAGGCTCCAGAGGGTGAAAACCCACCCAATGCACAAACCAGAAGTTCAGAAATGTACTTCTGGTTTGCATGTTGGGCTGTTTTCATGCTCCAGAGGCTTCAGGGAAGCCTCCTAAAGGCTCTGGAGGATGACAAACAGCCTAAGGGCAACCTAGAAATGACTTCCAGTTTGTCCATAGAGCTGTTTTTCGCCCTCCAGCGCCTTCAGGAGGTTTCCCTGAAGCCTCCAGAGGGTGAAAAACAGTCCTATGGACAAACCGGAAGTGACTTATGATTGGCAATGAGAAGGCTAGGATTGTAGCTCTCCAGATAGGTATCACTTTGCTTACTATCACTAGTGCCTACCATCCCAACCATCATGTTGGCAACAGATCTAAGGTAAAACAAAGCAGGATCAAAACATCTTTCACCTATTCCTCTGGAATTCACCATTTTAAAGCTGCCTGATTATTTGATACATTTTGTCTCTAATGCCCTTCTTATGAACTGCTGAAATCATTCGTTGATTTTTCCCTGAGTTCTGAATCTCTTGAAAATCCTTCATTACTTTGCTGGTTGATATTTGGCCAATTTTGTTTTTGAAATTTGCATCTGACAAGTGATTCCAGAAAACATGATAAAAAATAAACTTGATTCCTTATATAGCAAGTAATCCACTTTTCATTTGGTATGTTATATGCTATGATGTGATGTACATCCATATTATATGCACATTCACATATCATATTTTTTGTGTGATATTTATATGCACATCTTATCAGAGATGGGTTGCTACTGGTTCGCACTGGTTCAGGCGAACCTGTAGTGGAAATTGCGACTGGGTCGCCGAACTAGTAGGGACAACAGACTGGCCATGCCACTGAACCGGTTTCCTAGTCGACGCTGCCGTTGCCAGCTTCTTTTTCAGTCATTTTTCCATGTTCTGCACAAGCACAGAACAATTCACAGGCACATGCGTGCAGCACATGTCTGGCACATTTGCAAAGCGAAACAGTAGCAATGCCAGCAGCAATGCCGGCAGCAACCCACCCCTGCATCATATGTAAAAGTTTATACCTGATATCTTAAAATCTATCTGTAGAACTGTTCAAAATCAGCTTATGTAACTACAAAATGGTATTATGTAGATTGGACTATATAACAAGAGCAGACTAAGTTCAGTAAGAAGCCAGTGTTTTCCCCTAAGTGAGAATTGCAAAATTTAACAGCCTAGTTTTCTTTTGCTTCAGAGAAGAAAAAATATATAAAACTGGCTTCTGCAGGCAAGCGTTTGAACACCTGGCATCTGCATTTGGTGTTTCTGTGTTTAGTGCAGTGTCACTGGCTTTGTGTAGACTGTGAGCTGATACATTCAGTATCATATTATTAGCGAGCATGGAATCAGGTATGATAGTTAACCTTTTATTAGTCTAATCCAGCTAAATTAACCTTTGATTAGTCTAATCCAGCTAAAATTGTTATTGGCTCCAACTGCAAAAGCAGCACTGCACATCTGACTGAACTGATTCAGAATTAGTTAGTCATTATTTCTGTTTTCTTTGTTACAGAATGATTGGACTGCAAGGCTTATGACATTAGGTTCTTAAGGACTCATGCACAATTCCCTTTAGTTGCATAGGAGCCTATGGCTTTGAAAAAGAGTCTAAGGAGCCTGCACAATTACAACTACAAATCAGGTTTCAGATACCTTGATTCAGTACCTTGATCCTGCCGTGATTCTTTTCTAAAGCATCATTTAAATTGTGCTTATGTATCCATTTAAATTTACAAATGTTTAATATAGAAATAGAGGCAAATCAGTTGACTGTTCCTAGGAGTGTCATTGTAGGACAAGACACAAAAGCATGCTTTTCCTATCAGCTACTATGTATGCCTTATTATTCCCACCTCCATTAGCAGGAATTGTTATTCCCAGCATTTTCTGAGAAAAATAGGAAAGACGTCCACAAAGCTCCTGTTTGTTTTCTCTTTGAGGCAGACAACCAGTTATCCTTAAGTAAAGATATTCCTCTGCTATGTTAGGACATCTGCAGTAGGTAAGGTTAATGGGGGAAAAACTGAGTGGAATGTAAGTAGTCAACTTACAATTAACAATTGTATATTCTCACAGAGTCCTACCTAAAGGACACAAATAGTCATGCAAGGGTATTGTGTTGTGTTTCATTGGTGCTTGTAACCATTAATGCTTGTCCAGGAGTCAAGTGAACATCCTTATCTATAAATCAGAATATACACTATATAAAAATAAGAGAAATCCCTCCCCAAGGTCATGTAAAACTGTGGTGGGGTGTGGTCCAGAGCCACAGGGGGAGGGGCTCTTGTCTGAGGATCAAAGAGACAACACCGCTTAGAATTGTTGGTATGCAGGAAAAGGATGAAGGTGAAACTTGTCCTTCATCCAGCAGATTACAGGATATTATAAGTGCTTTAGTCTGACAAGATTCCTGCCTATAGGTATGCAACAATAAAAAAAAATACTTGGATGTAACTCCTTGTGATGTTCTTTGTTCCTTGGGTCTGACAGAAACCATGAAAATGGGAGCATGTCATATATATTACATCTGTAGATAGCTCCCTGAGAACTTAAGGAAAAATAGTCTGTATATACTGTTCCTTTCTGCGTCTGGATAGCCCTTTAAAGCTAATTTAATACATATAGGCATTTGAAATGGGAGGATCTGTTCATTCAAACCAAGAGAAATTTTGGACCCCGTAAAGTAAGACCAGGCTATGTACATCTGATGATTCCTAAAATGAGCATGAAACTGCTTATGTACTGTCCCTAATAGTCAATGTAACCAAGTAAGTCATAATGAGTGATTTAAGGGAAATCCATAATTTACAGCTTTAAATATTTCAACTGTCAACAGACACGTAGAGAAAAACAACATTTGGACACTTCAAAAGAGACCACAAAAATGCCACAAAAGGAAACATGAAGATCAGAACACTTCCTGGCTAGTAATCAACACCCAGATAAGAAGGGATTAATACCAGACAAACAATCAAGCCGTAAACAACAGTCTAATCAAGGAACTACCAAGGAGAGAACAACACCCTATCCAACACTACTCTATATAAACAGACAGCAAACCCCATGCCCTTTTAGTATTAAAGATGTTGCCTAGTTGAGTAACAAAATGTATGCAAGCCAACAACTAAGCTCAGAGAACACCAAGGACTCTGTTGTTCAACCATGCCGTGCGGGCCTGGATGGGAAGGAACAGACTCAGACTCAACCCATCCAAGACTGAGTGGCTGTGGTTCCCGGCATCCCGGTACAACCAGTTGACTCCATCACTGGCCATAGGGGGCGAACATCTAACCCTGTGGATGGGGCACACAACTTAGGCGTCCTCCTTGATGCACGGCTGTCCATGGAAGATCAAGTGACGGCCGTAGCCAGGAAGGCGTTTTACCAGGTTTGCCTGGTTTGCCAGTTGCGTCCCCTATGGGACCGGGCTGCCTTTTCACAGTCACTCACGCACTCATGACATCCCGACTGGACTACTGTAATGCTCTCTACATGGGGCTCCCCTTGAGCTGCACCCGAACACTGCAGCTGCGGCCGCGCGGGCAGTTATGGAAACCTCCAGGTTTGCCCATGTAACACCACTCCTGTGCGAGCTGCATTGGCTGCCTGTTGTCTTTCGGGTGCGCTTCAAGGTGTTGATTATCATCTTCAAAGCGCTCCATGGTTCAGGACCTTGCTACTTGCGGGATCGCATCCTGCCCCATACATCCCTTCGGCCGATTCGCTCCCACAGAGAGGGACTTCTCTGGGTGCCGTCCATTAGGCTATGCCAGCGGGCGACGCCCAGGGGAAGGGCCTTCTCTGTGGCGGGTCCGACCCTCTGGAACGACCTTCCCCCCGAAATTAGAACAACTACGGACCTCCGCTCCTTCCGTCAAAAACTAAAAACTCCCTTCTTCTGCCTGGCCAGCTTGGGTTAATTGACCCATTTACCTCTACCTGTATATTTCAACTGTTTTAGTAGGGATTTTTAGGGGTTTTAGTTTTAGATAGTTTGGGATTTTAGCGCAGGGTCTAGGTTTAATTCATTTTAAATTGTATTATAATGTTTGTTGTTTATATATGTATTTCTAATTCCCTGTGCACCGCCTCAAGTCCCTTTGGGGAGAGAGAGCGGTTTACAAATTAAATTATTAAATTATTAAACTACATATCAAAGTAGTCCTTGGCTTAAAACCATTCATTTAGTGACTGAAGTTACAATCAGTGGTGGGCTGCTTCCTGGTCAGACTGGTTCAGGCGAACCAGTAATTGTGATCACTGGCTGGGCCCGTCCACCCATCCTTGAGCTATTATTTCCATTTATAACTAACTTTCTGGTTCATTCCCCCCACCTACACTGTCCAGCTGAGTTCCGCACCACACCTGCTACACTAACCGGAGCTGTCTGAATTGATTAGCTGCATGTTTGAAGCTCCGTTTCAGCCCTGAAGAGGCATGTGCCTGCTCACAACCAGCGAACCAGTTGTTAAGGTAAGTGCAGCCCACCTCTTGTTACAACAACACTGAAAAAAGTGTCTTACAACTGTTTTTCACACTTGTAAACATTGCAGCATCCCCATGATTACATTATCAGAATTCGGATACTTAACAACTGGCATTTATTTATGATAATGGTGATATCCTGAAATCATGTGATCACCTTTTGCGACCTTCTGACAAGCAAAGTCAATGGGAAGCCAGATTCACTTAAAAACCATGTTACTAACCTAGCAACTGCAGTATTAACTTAACAACTGGGTCAAAAAGGTAATAAAATGGAGAACAACTCACTTAATGAACGCCTTGCTTAGCAATGGAAAATTTAGGCTGCACTGTGGTCGTAAGTCCAGGACTACCTGTATTTTTGTTTTCCTAGTGGAAAGCTGTAACTTGCAGTTAGATAAGGGATGTATATCCATCCAAATTGTTCACAGGGCTTGAGTGCTCCCTTTCATAATGGAACAGAGTTAATGCTTGTTGAAAAATATGTAACTTCTTAAGGGATTGCCTCTGGTTATGTGAAATACTTTGATATGTTAAAATGCTTTTCAAGACTTTTCTTAAATGCTGAGATGCATGACAACGGAACACTTCTCTCACAAACATGAAACAATCAAACCTGTAGAGTTACCCAGCTCCTTATCATGTTTACCAAGAAAAATTTGCTAAGCAGTTTGACATAAATTTATTTATGTCCATAAGCTTGCTTTGCAGAAATGCCAGATGCGTGAATGTAACTAATGCTGAATCATAACAATTCCATCAGCAGGAGCAATTGTTGACACCCACAGCCAGGTTTTATCGCTTATTTTCCTTTATCACCTCTGGAGGGTATATAGTGAAGGAAAACCTCCATGTATTTCTGCAATCGCAAGAGGCACCACACCGTTTACCTGGGGAGAACAGAAAATGAGGTAAGGAGACAGCTCAGCAACTATCTGCCACAAAGTGCTGATGGGATTTGTTTCTTACATTCTTCTCACCTTGACTCAAATTGCTTTGCTGCTGTTGAAACAAAGAGAAGCAGGGGCTGGGACAGGAAACGAGGTGGCAGCTTGGCAATTACGGGATATACGAAATGGCAGTGACTGTGTGCAGGAAATAGCAAAAGGCTGACAGTGCGAAGTTGTGGAGAGAAGGAGTTGCTGATGTATATTTGAACTAGGAGGAACTTGGAGAAAAGAACTGGTAGAGACAGAAGATCACAGCAAAATAGTCCTAATAAAGGCTCAATGCATTGTAAGCATAATATGCCACAGAATAAAAATATAAAATAGAAGTTTTGAAGTGGAGGATAAATTAGGCTGCATGTAATGAATGACTAGAGCTTGGCACTCTAGTTTGCCCAAAGAGTTTATCATCCAATATTACTTTTGGTCAACATCATCATCAAAATCATGATGACATGATCAGATATGACTACAGCTCTCATCAGAATTCCAGTGCCAGATTGCAGGAAAAATTAGGAACTCTTCATCCTTTGCATGTTGGTCCTGAGCCAGATTAGGAGTCGCCACCATTCTTCTTTAATTGGAAACTTAAAAATCAGAAGTGAGATTAGTTGATAAGTGAATTATGTTTTATTTACTTCGCCTCTTAGAGTGATCCACCATCTAGTTATGGACCAGGTAGTGGGCCTTGATCTATGGTAGGATCACTATAAATCACATGTACTCATGTAGACCCATCTCTTTTCTAATTTCTGCCACAGCCACTTCCACTGCCCCCTCCCCACTTCCCCTGTTTCCACATCTTACTCTGCTACTACTAATGCCATTGGTAAAAGCCAAAGGCTGAAAAATCCATTCCTGACTTAAGTGTGTTATCAGCTCTTTCCTGGCAGGAAGATTATCATTGACCATAAAGGATTTTAAGAGTAACTAAACAACCATTGTGATTTGTAGCAATTGGGTTAAAGGTGTAGACAAAATATATGCTTTAGCATACATAGGTGAATAATTTTAGAAGTATATTACTTTATCTGCTTATTTATTTAATTCAAATTAAACCAAGAAGATTGGTAAAGCAACCGCAAATCAGAAAACAAAACATATTAACTAGAACAGAAAACAATAAAAAGAATCATTGTTGTCATACTCCTCAAAACTTGGGTGACCAGGTAGGTTTCCAATTAGCAATGAAATAAAACCACACTGGCAATATAATGAGATAGTATTTCATAATCCATGGTTGAGAAAACTTTCAAAACCTAAACCAGGATCAGGACCTAGGCTATGTTATGTTATGCAGAGAGTGCATCCCCATTCACATTAGCATTCTAAGTAACCAAACATTTAACTAAACTTCCTCCTCAATTGTAGGAGAAGCAAAGTATCCTTAGCTAAGCGTCAACATGGAGCAGTGGTGGGTTTCTGCAGGCTCGCACCTACTCGCGAGAGCCGGTTGGTGAAATTTAGAGAACCAGTGAGAGGGGGTTCACCGGCGTACCTGGAAGTCAATCTGGCCTGCCGCTGCCAGTGACCCAATGGGAAGGAAAGGAAAGGAAAGGAAGGAAGAAAGGAAAGAAAGAAAGAAAGAAAGAAAGAAAGAAAGAAAGAAAGAAAGAAAGAAAGAAAGAAAGAAAGAATTTATCATCACAATTGAGTCCAAAATTTTGGTTGCTAAGCAAGAGCGTTGTTAAATGAGTTTCACCACATTTTAAAAGGTGGCCACTCCCACCCTGTCACATGACTACCAAGCCACGCCCACAAAATAGGCCACACCTACAGAGTAGGTTCTAAAAAATTTGAAACCCACCACTGACATGGAGGGAAGCTTTTGTATTCCATAGGTTTTCTTTTGGGGAAAGGATTCTACTACTGGGTTGGGAGAAGTCTAAGGAATGTTGGATAAATCTGGGGAGGGGAGAATAAATTTGTAGGATGCTTTTTCCTTATAAAGTTTACATGCTAACTGTATCTTGTTCTTATCAGGAATCTTCAGGAAATTCCATAAATCATCCTTCTGCAATTTATGTCAATATTAATTACAGCAAATTATGTAGGCTTTGAATATTTCTTATACAAATAGACCCACTTAACAATTGCCTGTCTAATGGCGCTTTGAAGTTACTATGATATTGGAAAAGTAACTTTAGAACTATAGAACTATTGCAGTGTCCTTGTGATCATGTGATTGAGATTCAGGTGTTTCACAATCGTAGGTGTTTACAATTGTTGTAGTGTCCCTCAAACATGTGATTGCCATTTGTGCATTTTGCAGCTAGTTTGTGACAAACAGAGACAATGAAAAAGCCAGCAGTAGAATTGCCAATAGCAGTCGTGTAATATTTCACTTAACAACTGCAGGTGATTCACTTAGCAACTGCAACCAATATAAAGCCATATGTTTATCGCAGTCACATGTTGTATTATTTGATGACTGCACTGCTTAGTAACAGAGTTGCCAGCTCTAATTGTGGTTGGAATACTGCATCCAGTTTTGGTTGCCACGATGTAGAAAAGATGTGGAGACTCTAGAAAGAGTACAGAAAAGAGCAACAAAGATGATTAGGAGACTGGAGACTAAAACATATGAAAAACGGTTGCAGGAACTGGATATGTCTAGTTTAATAAAAAGAAGGACTAGGGAAGACATGATAGCAGTGTTCCAATATATCAGGGGCTGCCACAAAGAAGAGGGAGTCAAGCTATTCACCAAGGCACCGGAGAGTAGAACAAGAAGTAATGGGTGGAAACTAATCAAGGAGAGAAGCAACAGAACAAATTTCCTGACAGTTAGAACAATTAATCAGTGGAACAGCTTGCCTCCAGAAGTTCTGAATGCCCCAACACTGGAAGTCTTTAAGAAGATGTTGGATAGCCATTGTCTGAAATGGTATAGGGTTTCCTGCCTAGGCGGGGGGTTGGACTAGAAGACCTCCAAGGTCCCTTCCAAGTCTGCTATTGTATTGTATTGTACTGTGAACGTTCAGGTCTGAATGTGGTCCCAGAGCAAATACTACTAATATTACTTAATATTTTGTAAATTTTGATACCTACATAAATATCATATGTTATTCAGTGGTATGCAAGATATTTATCACTAGCCTTCCTGATAAGTGCTCACCCACTCCTTTAAACTGCTGGATGACTTGAAGCAAGTCATAGTCTCTCAGCCTAACTCACTCACAAGGTTATTTATTGTGGGGAGAATAGGAGGAGGAAAGAGTTTTAGGTATGCTCATTCCCTTGAATTATTTATAAAAATAACCAAACATTTAACTAAAGTTGGGAGGAAATTAAATAAAATACACGTAATAAAAATTAATTTTAATTTTAAATACATTTTAAAAATTATTTATGAAGATAAACACATACAATATTTGATTTCTTGTGACAACAAACTGATACACAGGTTTCCATTCATTTCTTCATTTATTTATTCATTCTGACTCATAAACTATATCACAGGTGTCAGACTTGTGGTGTCACTTTGCTGTCATGGAATGTTTCCAGAGGTGGGTTGCTCCCAGTTCAGCCTGGTTCAACCCGGTTCAGCCGGACTGATAGTGGCAGTGGCAGGAGGCTCTGCCCACCCACCCAGACGCTTCTGCGCATGCGCAGAAGTACTGCATGCATGTGCGAGCATGAACGAACCAGTAGTAAACCGGTTAGCAGCCCACCACTGGACATTTCATGATGTTTTTCCTCTTTGTGGAGCTGGGGTAGGTGTGGCCTGCACGTGATACATCCGGCCTGTGAGCTGCCAGTTTGACACCCCTGAACTATATCAATTTATTTAGGCAACATTAGCATTCGATCATTTACACAGAATTCCTTATTGCTGGATCCAATCTGGGTTGGTCACCAGGACCAGAGGTTTAGTCCAGAGTTTGTGACCTCATGCTGGAGCTCATCCTCAGGGAGCTTCTCTCTCACCAGAATGTGACTAAGCTTCTGGTCCCAGTAACCAACACAAATTGGATCTGGTAACATTATCTTGGGATACGTATGTTTGCCTTCATTCTTGAGAGTTCCTTATACAGGTACAAGTGACTATACAGGTTGAAAATAGTAGCCCCAGAAGAGCTGGGGAAGATAAAACAATATTCTAATTATGCAACTCAGATTTCTATTTGGAATTTGTGTGTATCCTGGCCCTGTATTAATCTATGGTAAGGTACAACTTGCATCTTATAAACACAGTTTGAAAGATTGGAAGTATATCTTAAGCTGTTGGCCCTGTTTTCATTAGCATGCAATTTTCTTCACTAAATCTCTCTGGCTTAGAGATTGCTTCATTTTTCCAAACAATACTATTGAAATGAGATCCCCTTGCTATTTGTACAATAAAATCTGTCTAGATAGAACTCAGCAGGGTAAAATAAATCTCTTATTTTTGGGGTAATAAGAAAATAACTTATTTTTCAACATTTTCAAATCAAACATCATTCTGTGTTCTTCAGCATACACACACACACAATTCACTGTAATGTTCATCTTGCTGTTTGTTCAGGAATTACATTTATTTCTGCAAATATGTTAAATGTTATGTACCTTCTTTCTTTTGTATAAAGATTGTTAAGTCTGGATCTGGAAGCAGAAAACTATATGTGTATACCGGGAGAGAATAACAATATTTTAACAATGAACCAGTTTGACTTTGATGGACTTTACAATGATGAGCAGCCAATCTGTTAGAAATGGGAACTGTTTCATAAACATGCAGACACACGCGCACACACACACACACACACACAGAGGGAGGGAAGGAGGGAGGGAGAGACAGAGGATGCAGACAGAGAGCAGAAGTCAGACGGAGGGAGGGAGAAGGAGGGGTGCTAAGTTCTGCAAATGAAAATATACCTATTCTTTAGCATAATCATATATTTAAAACTACTTAATTGCTCACCAGGTGCAACAATTTTAAAACTACCAGACAGGACTTTTTCTGTAGATAAGAGCTGGTGCGGAGAGGCCATAGGGAAGGAAAGGAAAAAGGAAAAGGAAGGGCATCCTGTCTACATACATTCCCGCAGAAAGCAAGGCAGGAAAGATGCTTTTCTAAGATATGTCTCGGGTTTATTGTTTTATACAATGCACTTGCAAAGGCAGGGTGCGTCATAAGTGCACAAATATGCATTATTTTGAGTCAGAAGTGGATTTGTATTGGCATTTTATTTCTACTATTCAATGTTTAAAAGTATAAGCCTTATCTCCGTTACTGGATGTTTTAATACTAATCACATTAATACCCATGTGAACGCAAATATCTGGATGTATATAAATAAACCAGATGAAAAGTAGTGATGCAAAGTCAGAGATTAGCCCTGCATAGAGGCATAAAACCTAATGTTTTAAAAGAGTCCCATTCCATTGTTTCCTGAATGTTAACAAATCTGCTGTTTATTTAACCAAAATGATTTGCAGCGGTTTTCCAGATGATCTTTTGTTGAGTTTATTTGGGTTTCTTTTGCTGTAAATTTGTAGTGGGTACTCAGTAGTTACATAAATCCAAATGTCCTCCCTCAAGGAAGTGCTGTTGTTGCCAAGAAATATTTTCTCAGAATTCAAAAAGCAGTAATAGAAAAGAAGAAAACAAGGCCTACCTTTCCCCCAGATTCTGCAAGAGTTTCAGGAAACTCTTACTTCTTAAATCTAAAATTAAATACCCTGAGCACCAGGTTTTTAAGAAGCAGTGTTTCAAACTCATAAATAGTAGTGCAACAGCAACACTCTTTAGAGAAAGCAGAAACAAAATGGGTTAGTGGTGGCACATAAAAAATGATCAGGTAAATTGTGGCCTTCGGCCACAATTAGTGCATTTCACTAATTTAACTTTTTTTAAGCTTTTACTTTGTTGATAATTTTTATTTTAGTGATTTTAATTTATGTTGATAAATAAATCTTTCTAGGTTGGTATAAAATTAGAGGTAGGTAGGTAGATTTCATTCACCTGCTATTATATACTATTGGATTTTCTTTGTTACTCCTGCAATCTTCCCACATGGTTCTGATCCAATCAGAAGGTAAAGCAGATTTGAGAATAGGCAGTCTCATTGCACAAATGCAAGACATCAGAGACTACAAGATTACAGAAAGTGATCAATTCGGCACAAAAAAACATTGGTTGCTTCTAACACCACTGGATGACATCTCGAGGTCTCGCTGTTTCAGCAGAGTAAGGAAGATATTTAGGAATGATTCACACCCTGGCCAGTGTCTCTTTCCACTTTTATCATCATGCAGAAGACATCAAAATATAGCCAGCTGGACAAACAGGTTTAAAAACAGCTTCTACCCATGGGCTGCCAGACTCCTAACCACAATCACAATCACTCTACATGCATATGGAAATGTATGACTTGTTTCCCCCCACCCCCCGCCCAATTACTTGTATAAAGATTATTATCTATACTATTCATGTTGTCTTGTATTTTCTATTATGGATTGCACCGGTAGAGGCTGAACCAATTTCATTGTATACATGATGTACAATGACAACAAAGGCTATTATTATTGTATCTTTTATTTATTTAACATGATACTCAGTCAAATGAACATTTAAAGATATGTCACAAATATCATTGACTGGCTCTGATGGTTGATACAAGTTGCTGCCAGCATCCTCGGTATCAACCAATTTTATAAAATTCTTGGATGTGGTACCAAGTGCCCTGATGACAATTGGTATCACTGTTACATGTTGCATCCATAGCCGTGTAGTTTTGATGGTCAGGTCACGATATTTTGTGATTTTCTCCAGTTCTTTTTCTTCGACTCTGGCATCTCCTGGTAAAGCAACATCAATAAACTATATATCTTCATTATCATTATTATTTTATTATTATGTGGTTAATCTTTGGTGAGATTCACAGCCTTTGGGGCTGGTTGGTAGCTCAGCAGCTTGAGTCCTAACCAAGGACCTAGGAACTGTTAAAGTAATGTTGGAGGATATATTATTATTATTATTATTAATTATTATCATCATCATTATCATCATTATCATTCACATAGTACTGTTCTGGACCTGAAGGAGGAATTTTTTTAAAGTTATTTTTTATTAACAAGTGAAAAAAAAATCAATGAAAAAACACATGAAATTATAAAAGAAGAAAAAAACCTAACCAAAGAAACAAAAGCATTTATTAAAAACTAAATTGATAGAAGAAGATATTGAATTAGTTAAAAAAAAATTAAGGTATTTAAATAGGGACTTTTTTGAATTTAGTAATAAAAATTCTAGGTTATTGGCAAAGATGGCGAAAAATAAAACTCAAAAGAGAGAAATTGGTTCTCTGATAGATGAAAAAGGTACAAGGTGCTATAAGAGATTGGAGAAATGTGAAATAGCTAGGAATTTTTTTCAAAAATTATATTTAAAGAAATCAATCGATTTAGAAAAATTGAAGAATCATCTTGGAAAATATGCTATAAAAATAGATCCAATATATAAAGATTTGATGGAAAAAGATATAACACAGGAGGAGATCAACGAAATAATACAAGAGTTAAAACTAGGGAAGACCCCAGGAGAAGATGGATTACCTGCTGAATTTTATAAAGAATTTAAAGAACTAATAACACCAAGACTGCAAAAACTATTTAATGGAATTTTACATGGTGGAGAAGTCCCGATGTCATGGAATAAGACAGTAATATCTATAATTCCTAAACCTGATAAAGATCTTGAGAGGATCGAGTCCTACCGACCCATTTCTTTAATCAACCAGGATGCAAAAATATTTACAGCTATTATAAGTAATAGATTAAATAATTTTATAGATAAATATATAAGTTATAATCAAGTAGGTTTTGTTAAAGGTAGATATATGAGTGATATAATTAGAAGAGTATTGAACATTATAGATGTTGCTGAAAATAATGGTGATGAAATAGGTATAATATCGTTAGATATTTTTAAAGCCTTTGATTCTGTACAATGGGATACTATTAAGGTAATTATTGAGGCATTAGGTTTTGGTAATAAATTTATACATGTTATTTCAAAATTGTATCAAAAAAGTAGTGCAAAGGTAAAGGTGAATGGAATAATGACGGGAGAGATTAAATTGGGAGCAGGTACGAGACAGGGATGTCCCTTGTCCCCAACATTATTCTTGTTAGTTATGGAGGTTTTGATTAAATTGATAGAAGAAGATGAAGGATTGGAAGGGTACAAGGGATATAAGATAAATTTGTATGCGGATGATACCTTGATTATTTTGAAAGATATAGAGAAAGATTTAAAGAGGATAAATAAACATTTGATAGAATTTGAAGAAATGACAGGTTTAAAGGTAAATTGGTCAAAATCTGAACTACTAATGAATAAAGATGGTAAGGAGTGGGAAAATATGCAAGAACAATTTGGAATAAGAGTTAAGAATACATTGAAATATTTGGGGATAACACTTTCACTTAAAGTTAGAGAATTGAAAAAAATTAATTATGAGGTGATGTTGAAGGAAGTAGAGAGAAAGATAGATAAGTATAAAGAGATAAAGCTGTCTTGGTTTGGTAGAATTGCAATGTGTAAAATGATGTTGTTACCAAAGTTCAATTTTTTGTTTGAGATGCTACCACTAAATTTGATAGAGAAAGATATAGAAGAATATCAGAAGAAATTGGATAAATTTTGTAATGGTGGGAAAAAACCAAGAATAATGAAGAAAATGTGGTATCAAAATCAAAAAGAGGGTGGATTGGGAATTCCCAATCTACTTAATTATTATCGGGCGTATAATATTCGAACCGTGATAAAAATACTCAAAGGTGGAGATGGTCATTGGGGCGATTTGGAGCTAAAAGATATTAAGAGATTTGGGTCTATATGGTTTCTAGATAGAGCAAAAACAAAGGCAATTAATAGTTATTGGTTAAAGGGGCTGAGCAAAATTTGGAATAAATTTGTTAAAAAATTGATCCCGGATATAGCTTTCTTGGGGAAGACAACTGAAAGTTGGCCGATTAAAACTAATATAAGTCGGGATAAAGTAATTGAGGATGAAAATATAGGAAATATAGTAAATTGGTTAAGAGCTCTAGGAATTGAGAGTAGGAAAAAAAAGTAATCCAAAGATTGGAGTTGAATTGGTTCGAAAAAATACAGGTAGAAAAATGGACTATGAAAGTAAAGGGAATATGTAAAATAGATAGAAGTAAAACTAAATTTGAAAGTTTAGTATCTCAAATTATTAAAGATGAAATTGGATTAAAAGGACTTGTTAGTAAGATATATAAGATTATAAATTTTGATGGAAATCCACAAATGGTAATGAAAAGGAACTGGGAGGAAGACCTTAAGATTAAAATATTGGATTTGGATTGGAATGAGAACTGGAAGAGTCGAATCATGAGGACTTTGTCTATAAGGATTAAAGAGCATAATTTTAAGGTTGTTTGGAAATGGTATTGGACCCCATTAAGATCATCATTGATAGATAAAAAATGAGCGATAAATGTTGGAGATGTAATATGGAAGTGGGAACTTATGAACATATGTGGTATAAATGTGTGAAAATTAAAAAGTTTTGGCAGCAATTAGAAAAAATGATGGGTGAAATGATGAAAAGAATAATAATATTGAGATCAGAAAATATATTGTTATTGATAATTAATGAACCTGAGTTAACAAAACATGAGAAAGAATTGATTAGAATTATGATTATAATGGGTAGGATTGTAATAGCAAGATATTGGAAAATAGAGGTAAATATTAAAATAGAAGAATGGTTCTGTGAAATGTGGAAATTAGCCTTAAATGATAAAATGACGTGTGATATTAAATTCAGAGAGGGGGTTTATAAAAAAGATATCTTTTGGAAGACTTGGAAGCCATTTGTGGACTATGCACTTGGAACTTTGGATGCCTTGACGCCTGTACCTAGAGAACGTGGATTTTGGAGATCTTAAAGATAACAGAAGACACTTGAAACCAACTCTTCCTTTTGTCTTGTATAGCACTGGGTGAAATATTGTAAAATATTATAAAAACTTCAATTAAAAAAAGAAAAAAAAAGAAACAAAAGCAGACTGGCCATAAATTTACAGACATATATCAATAAATGGAAGTCATAATTCAAAGCAACTACACATACCTAATCTATGTTAATCAATTCTGCAAACCACTGAATACTTGGAACCATACATTATCTTCGCTCGTTACGTCCCGCCTAGACTATTGTAATGCTCTCTACATGGGGCTCCCCTTGAGGTGCACCCGGAGGCTCCAGTTAGTGCAGAATGCGGCCGTGCGAGGGATTTTGGGAGCCTCACGGTGCTCCCATGTAACACCTCTCCTGCGCGAGCTGCACTGGCTGCCGGTGGTCTTCCGGGTGCGCTTCAAGGTGTTGGTCACCATCTTTAAATTGCTCCATGGCACAGGGACTAGTTACTTGCGGGACCGTCTCCTACCACACACCTCCCTTCGACCGATCCGCTCCTACAGGGAGGGCCTCCTCAGGGTGCCATCTGCCGGTCAATGCCGGCTGGTGGTGCCCAGGGGAAGGGCCTTCTCTGTGGCAGGTCCAGCCCTCTGGAACAACCTACCCCCCGAACTTCGTACCATCACGGACCTTCGCCTCGTCCGCCGATCACTCAAGACGTACTTTTTCCATCAATCCGGTCTAGCTTAGAACCCAGACTTGACATAATTTTCGCAGATTAGATAATGGATTTTAAAATTTTATTAGCTTGAATATTTTAGCACAGGTCACTTAATTTAATTATTTTTTAACGATTGTCATTGTATTTATTGTTGTTTGTTGGTGTTATTTTTTTATTTCCTGTGCACCGCCCTGAGTCCATTTGGATGGAGATAGGAGCGGTATATAAATTGAATAAAATTGAAATTGAAATTGAATCTTTGCGATGCTGAAGAGTAAGTCTTACGGCTATGCAGTTAGTCCTGGGCTTATTACTACAATGGGGACTAGAATTTCCATTGCTAAGCAAGGCGGTTGCTAAGTGAGTCATGCCTGGTTTCACAACCTTTTTTTCCACCATTATTAAGCAAATCACTGCAGTTGTTTGAGTGACCTGGGCAGTCATTAAGCAAATCCAGCTTCCCTCATTAACTTTGCTTGTCACAAATCAGCTGGAAAGGTCACAACTGGTGATCACATGACCCCAAAACACTGCAGTCAATGTAAATACATGCCACTTGCCATGCATCCAAATTTTGATCACATGACTGAGGATGCAGCAGCAATCAAAAGTGCAAGGAGTGGTTTAAAGTCACTTTTTTGAATGCTATTGTAATTTCAAACTGCCACTAAACAAATGGTTGTAACTTTAAGATTGCCTGTAATTGCTATTTGAGAATTTTTATGCTTTATTTTAGACATTATTCCTCATTACCTTGTATATCATTTTGATTATTATTTTTTATTCATTGTTAGTTTCTTCAAAATTTATATTCCAAATGTCTTACTTTACGATATGTTCTATATAAGGTAACCATTCCTGTTTAAATTTGATTAAATTTCTGTGAATATATACAATCAGTTTTTTTCACTGCTGCATATTCTTAGTTTAGTCTTCCAAATTTTATTGACAAGGCTTCTCTTTTTTAGTGTTAAGCCAGATAAATTATTGCCCTGTCAGCATTTATCTTAATAAATTAGGATGCTTTGATCCATTTTATCATATAGTTTTTAATGTATTCTGTCTCTCCATCATATTTAAGTAACAAATTGTAAATATGTTATAATAAATTATCTTGATTTTATAGAAATATATTAGTTCTGTCATCTTTCTCAGGGTCCTCCCTGTAAAAGGAATCTTAGGAGATCCAATCAAAAAAGCCCAGTAGCCACTCAGATCTGTTTGTGACCATTGCCAATATTGAAAAACATGGTCCAGATATTATTGTTATGCACACATAAGGCATAAGTATAAAATAATAAGAATGAGTTGATATACCAAAAGTTCAGACTCTTAGTAGGCAATATCAGCTTAGTAAATGTTGAGTCCTTGAGCCAAGTGAAAAGTAATAGCTAAAGAAGTAGATTTAGATACCGCTCTGAAGATCAACGGAATAGTTTCATGTTGTAAAAACACCCATATCTGTTCTGGAAGACAGCTATGTCTGCTGTCCAATGTGTAATGTTTGTTTACTTATAGTACTTTCATGAAGACCCCTTACAACGGGTAAAGTATGGTGACTACTGGAGCAGAAACATCACAAAAAAGCATTGCCCTGAGAAATGAACTTGATTTAAGTGAATGAGCAAAATCAGAATCACCATGCCCTCTAGCAAATTAATTCCAGTATTGTGAGTCTTTGACCAGCGGCCTATGGGACTTTATCATTGTGGTTGCAAGAATAAGCAGCAGCCTGCAAATGACTTTGATCTCTGACATGCTGTTTGCTCTTGTGGTTTGAACGGACACAATTTTTGAAAGAGACTATGCAAAAAGAAAACTGTGCTCCTATAGATTGCCCCAGTACTTCACTAAGCCAGGATCAATTGCTGTCATTTTTGTACTTTGCACTACAAAGTCATAGATTCAGTTTTGTTTTGTATGTATACCTAGGGCAAAATGCCAGCTATAAATCCAATAAAAATAGAAGAATCTGCAAGAGTATTGTTTTTTCTTACACCCCCCCCCCCAAAGAAAGAGGAAATGACTTCCAGAGTCCAGTAATATTGATTCAGAATATTGGGCTTAATAGATTTTTGATTTGGAATGAAAGAATAGGAAAAAGCAAATTGCCTCGAAGCACAGAACACGTGGAATCAACCTATGCAAATCAGCTTTCATTAGGCTATAATAACAATGCAATAATTAGAAAGAAAGAAATTAGAACGTTTCACTGAAGTCAATACATTCTTATTTGAAACAGACCCTTGCTTTAAGTTGGGCCATAAAGCTGCACCTATATTCCATTTGGTTTTTTTTTAGTAGAATTAGACCTGTAATACTGAAAAGGCAGATCAGTGAACGGTAGATATGAGACAAGATCTACAAAATATCAGACATCCTGGCCATTCAGCTTCAGTTACCCTGGATCTCTGATTGAACCGTTTGGAGCCATTACAGGAAAGACTTCCTAATAAGCCAATTGCATGCCATCACTGCCTCTTAAACTGAAGGTTTTAAAAAATGGTATAGTCATAATTAGGAATGTAACTAGTCTCCCATTCTAGTCAACCCAATGATGCCGAAAGTAGGAATGGAACTTCAGTCTCACATCTCAGTAACTCCAAACCTTTCAACCATTTTTGGTTGTTACTTTCCACCCCGTGATTGCAACAAATATAGAACTTACTATTTTTAGTTTAGTTTAGTTTATTGTCATTACACCTTGTACAACGAAATTAAATGCAATCTTCAGTGTACAATGACAGTTCAGATTGTGGTTGTTAATAAATGATGTGCAGTCAGTAAGCACAACATCAGGTGGTGGCTGGTTTACTCATTGATTTGACTTATTGGAAGCTGACAGTGAAGATCACAAGTATTATGGCTTATCTGTGTTTTTAAAAAAAATTATATGTACTACCATAATCTTTCCAATCTGTTGTCTACCAAATGCATAGATACTGCATTCCCAGAATTCCCATAACATAATTATTAATGCTAATACCACATGGGATGTATGGGATTCATCATTTTAACCAGTTATATCCACAGGGCAGAATGAGGATAGGCGGTCAGTCAAAACAATGAATGCCTCATTGTAGCTTAGTACCTCTTTTCTAATGTGTCATAATATCATACCTATGACCCAAAGTGGTTCAGCTAGGATCTGGCATTATGTCAATTAAAACAGCCTAAGGATGCTGCTAGTTTAAGGACACCAAGAAGCCTAATCTGTGCTACCATATAAATCTTCACATTGTGCACAATATTATGATGTACTGTTCTTTATATCTCCTGATCTGATAATCCTTCATGCAGTAATTGTATTCAGTCCCCTACATTATATATCCAAGCACCTCTTGGAAAAACAAAGGTTTTGGTTTGAGTATTTACCTCTCTCAGTGTTTGAAATTTGCATTTGACTAACATTCCAACAGAATTACATTAACACATATTTCTAGCTAGTTTTATCCCACAGAAATTATTCATTAAAATGTTCCTGAATGGAAAAACAAAAGAAATGCAAATCAACTTCCAATTCCAATGAATACTTGCAGCTGAAATGCTTTTCTTGGTTTTCTCACTAGCATCTAGTCCTATTCCTTTACATTTACTGGATGTTTGCTACAAACAGAATTTTAAATGATTACAATACCTGGCAAATTAAAAGCCAACACCATATTTGTTTGTTTGTGATTTATTTATGTTACCTAGTCTATGGAGAAAGCCAGTTTGGTCTACTGGTTAAGGCATCCCACTACTCATAGCTTTTGTATAAATTGTAAGGTAAGTGTCCACATTTCACTGCCACAAGTTAGAGCAGGCAGAACACACTGCTCAAAAACTTTTCTCTTCAGATAAAGCTGTTTTCAAATATTTGGTCCCCACACTGGAAAAAGACAATTATAATAAAATCAAGTAAGACATACTAAAGTCAAACATGACATCCATGATTATCTGCCTAAAGCATTTCATTATTCTACCATATATATACTGGCCTTGTTGCTGTAGCTCTATGAAATTGAACCTTCTAATCACATTTCTGATAGATCAACAGCTTCTCTGCCCCAGTGATGGTTGTTCACTTTAGCACTGTGGCTGGATGTCACAATCAAGTCCACAACTTAATAACTCAACAATATAAAAATCAGTAGAAGAACTGTCTTGATCTTGTTTTTGTTCAGCCTAGCGTCAGAAATATAGATTTTTAAAAGGTGCAAATGCTAAAAGAAACAGAAAGAGGAAACACCATTTCTAGAATCTTGACAAACTTGAACATTGGGGAGTATCTAACAAAATGAAATTCAATGGTGAAAAAAGTAAGGTTCTACATTTAGGCAAGAAAAACAAAATGCACAGGTACAGCATAGGTGGTACTTTACTCAATAGTAGCAACTGTGAGAGGGATCTAGGAAACCTAGTGGACAACCATTTAAATATGAGCCAGCAGTGTGCAGCAGCTGCCAAAAAAGCCAACATAGTTCTAGGCTACATAAACAGAGGGATAGAATCTAGATCACGTGAAGTGTTAATGCCACTGTATAGTGCCTTGGTAAGGCCACACTTGGAATACTGCATACAGTTTTGGTCGCCACGATGTAGAAAAGACGTGGAGACTCTGGAAAGAGTGCAGAGAAGTGCAACCAAGATGATTAGGGGACTGGAGGCTAAAACATGAAGAATGGTTGCAGGAACTGGGTATGTCTATTTTAATGAAAAGAAGGACCAGGGGAGACATGATAGCAGTGTTCCGATATCTCAGAGGGTGCCACAAAGAAGAGGGAGTCAAACTATTCTCCAAGGCACCTGGGGGCAGGACAAGAAGCAATGGGTGGAAACTAATCAAGGAGAGAAGCAACTTAGAACTGAGGAGAAATTTTCTGACAGTTAGAACAATTAATCAGTGGAACAGCTTGCCTCCAGAAGTTCTGAATGCCCCAGCACTGGAAGTCTTTAAGAAGATGTTGGATAGCCATTGTCTGAAATGGTATAGGGTTTCCTGCCTAGGCAGGGGGTTGGACTAGAAGACCTCCAAGGTCCCGTCCAACTCTGCTATTGTATTGTATTATTGTATAGTGCTTAATAAAAGAGGGGAAGGAGAAAGAATGAATGCTCAGGGGAGAACATCCAGGGATGGCAACTGTGATAATAAAGGCAGGATCTTATTTTGGTACTATCATTATCTTGGTTCACAGCTTTATAATAAAACCCCAAATAGATTATTATCAAAAAGGCACTTAACCTGACTAGTAGAAAACTCCGAGGGACCAACATGTCTCCTTTTTTTCCTGGAAAACATGAAAATCATTTTTCTGATATCAGAAGCTAAACATATAAATTTCAGTCTATCACATTCCCGAGATACCCCAAAATGTCACTGTGTCTGCCTGAATAATACTTTGGTAATGCCATCCTGTTTACCAGTACATCTTTTTAGACTGGCACATGCTCCCTCAATTCTGTCCTGAACAATAATATTCTATTGTTCAATTTTTTATTATTTGAGATTGAGATTCAAGAAACTATAATTTATCAGTATTACTTTTCAAAATGAGCCTGGTCAAAGAAGGAATCCTATTTTAAGTGGTAGAACAATAGAGAGTAATTAATGGAGGCTGCTTACAATTATAATTATAGGTACAACTATTCTTTGAAAAAATACTATACAATATAATGAATAAAACTATTTAGATGGAAGGAACAATCTTGGGACTATGCCAGAGTGTTTTCACATAGTCAAATGTAAGACTACAGTGTACAAACTCTGGAAAGTAGCTTTCACAAGAGGATCTTTTAATCTTTAAATCATTGACTGAACTTTGAGAAAAATGCACAAAACAGGATGTTGGGATATTATGAACCTAGATTGTAGTCAAATCAAATCAAATCAAATCAAATCAAGTTTAATTTGTAGACTGCTCCCTCTACCCGAAGGGACTTGGGGCGGTGCACAGGAGATTAAAAAGCGTACAAACATAGAAACATTATAAATATATAAAATCAAATTAAACAACTATATCCCTGTGCTAAAAACCTAAAATCCTTAAAAACTAAACCCCTTAAAAACCCAATTTAAACAATTTAAATATTCAGACTAAAGGCTGGAAAGGTAGATTAGGCCAGGCCGGTCTCCTGGAAGAAATGAGTCTTAAGCTTTTTGCGGAAGGAGCGGAGGTCCGAGGTTGTTCTGAGTAAACTAGTGCCAGTGATATAGGCAGAAGAAACAAACATGGCCACATAATGTATCTATAAATTTATAGGATGTATAAAGTAGCTACTAAAAGATCAGCAGATGTCTGCGCATTATTATTATTATTATTATTATTATTATTATTATTATTATTACTACTACTACTACTACTACTACTATTATGTTAATCTTTGGTGAGATTCACAGCCTTTGGGGCTAGTTGGTAGCTCAACAGCTCGAGTCCTAACCAAGGACCTAGGAACTGTTAAGGTAACGTCGGAGGATATAAGCTGTTCCAAATACGGTTAATTTAGAATTTCTACATAGCGAGGTAGCCCTTTAGGTATTGCTCCAAGGGCTCCAATTACAATCGAGACAACACACAATTTCTTTTTCCACAGTCGCTCAACTTCAATTTGCAAGTACCGGTATTTTGTGATTTTTTTCTTGCTGCTTATTTTCAATTCGTGCATCACCAGGTATTGCAATGTCAACAAACTATTATTGTTGTTGTTGTTGTTGTTGTTGTTATTACTATTATTATTACTATTATTATTACTATTATTATTAATTTTGTTTGAAGAACATAAAGAAAAAGTGTTTCAAGGTTTTCATTGTAAGTTTATCTAAGTTATTGTGGGAATCTTGTATTTGGGTAAAGTTTGACTGTCTGGGAATTGAATATGAAATACCAGTACGAAACAGAATTTTTCGATTGTTTGGAGAAGGATACAATGGCGTGCTTTGATAGGACACATCTTCTTATACATTTTGAACTTATCATCCAGATAAGCAAGGGCATGCCATACAGTATTCATTACACAAAGCCTGGTTGCTTGCATTAAATTCCAGAGCATAGGTCTTTCTCTTTTCCCATCACATTTTTTTAACACAGAAAGCCCTCACTTTTCTGAAAAAGCACTCAACTATTATGGTTTGAAGAATTATCTATGTGTTTACATTTTATCTATATTTGTGTTCAGTGTATGCATGTCTCCAACATGATTGCCATCTGAATATGTTATTTTCTAGAAATCTCAACCAAACTGCTGTTTGGCACTCAGAACCCAAACATATCTGAAGGAGTCCAATTATAAAATGTCAAATTAAATTATTTTAAAGGTGTAAACATTTAAAATAATTATATGTGGTATAAATTGAGATTTTAATACTTTTTGACTTCTTAACAATTAAAATCCTGTATAAAACTTTGTTATATTCAATTATAATTCTGATTCTCAAATAGCATTATCAGTCCTCCCTCCAGTGTCATTACTGTTATCATCATTACACTAGGAGTATCTCTTCCATTTGATAGGTTTATTTGGGTGACCATTTTATTTTTTCTCATTTTAAAAATATTTTAATAAGAACTATGATTTCATAAAAAAGAAAAAAAAAGAAATGCAAGATTGAGGGGAAAGTATATGTCACTAAGAACAAAAGACAAATTATGTACCTCCAGAAATGTAAATCTTTAAATCAACAAATGGAACAACTGAGGACTGACATTTGAAGAGAAGGAGGTGGACAAAGCAGTGATATAGGCATATGGTCAGAGTGTATAAGATTTTAATTTCTAGGATCCATGGTTTTGGCAAGATTATTTGAGAAATGGAGCATAGACATTTTGTTTTAACTTGTACTCTCTTGAGTACATTGGGACATTGTTCCTCTTTCTATACAGTTAGGAAACTCAAGGACTTGTTTGAAAATTTTAGTCTACAAACAATGATCCCAGTCTCTGCCTTAATGTTTTCCTAAGGATGAAGTAAAAATGTTACTAATTTTAGAATCACAGATTAAATTAATATGATTTGTCTGAGAGCTCTTCTGTTCACAGATCTGTGTTGTCATTTAAAAACAGAGGCAGGATGGAATACAAAGACAAAGAAAGCTACAAAATAGAGCAACAGAAAGGCAAGAGAGATGCCAAGAATGTTCCTTAGGTCTGGATCATCTCTAAAGGCATTAGCAATTTAGAACCTTTGCCTGGAACTTGAGTGATACAGGTCATTTCTAAATAGCTGCCAAGGAAATACTACAGACAGTTCATCTATTGAAACATAAGAAATCAGCACTTGACTCCAGAGAAATCTTTCATTATTTAGTCCATTTTGCCTGGAGGCAACAGGTTGCAAAAGAGTTCCATCAATAATTGCTTCTTCATTGAGGACTCTGAGATCTATTTAAGCAGGTTCTGCATTTGTGCATTTAAGACAGCGTATAATCAGGTAACATTGAAGGTATCAATGTTTGCCCTAGAAACTTAGGTGAATTTAACATGAGAAATTGAAATTCAGGACATTAGAAATCATTCATCTTAAAAAATATCTCTCGGTAGGATCATGTAATAACTTAAAACTACAAAAGGTGGTACATCAAAAGACTGTCTAGCAATTAATTACAGTTTGTGGATTTTTAAAATGTATTCCAGAGATATGTCTTCTGTGAAAAAAATACTGAACTGGGTTTTTGGAGTAAAGCTCTTTTTCAATTGTTATACAATTTCAACTACCCTATCTATTTACTCCACTAAAATATTTGAAAAGTGTCAGATTTGGAAAGGCTAATTCATAGTTATTCTATCATACTATATTTCCTCTAATTATTCTGCAGACATAATTAGGATCCCCTTCTCACCAACAATTTGACCTCTTCATTATGTAGATTCTATAAATGTAAGAAAAGAATAGTAATTTGTATCTTTTAAAGAAACTCGTGGGTGTGGAATTGGTTGTCTTTATCACTACTTTGTTTCTAGCACTGAAATTTTGTGGGGAGCAAAAGATAATAATTATCCATCTTATCTTTTGTTTTATTTTGTCTTGGTCTAGTAGTTGATCAAATAATTTCCCAGAAGGAGAATGGTAACTTTAATCAGTGAAATGACTGCTTAAAATACTGGTGATTGGAATACTAGACTACAGACTTTCTGCAATCCACAGAATTTGGCCCTATATTTCCAAGCCACAAATGATACTAAACATGACAAGAATCAGTAAATTAGACAGGCCTGACTAGGCTAAATCAGGCATTTTTCAAGGTCAAATCAAGTAAAGGTAGGGTTAAGAATCTGTTTATATCTCTACTACTGAGGGAGAGAAAGTGCTTAGCTTGGTCTGGATTGTCCCAAGATTATAAATCAAAAGAAATTTGGGAGTGAATTTTGCACCGTTTAATTTAAGAGAAGCAAGCAAAAAAACAAGTTTACTGTATTGCAAACTGTAATTCATTATCCAGCTAAAAATCAATTTTATCTAATATGAAGATCCCTGATTTATTTTTAGTGGCATACGTTTAAAGGCGAATATTGTCAATTATTGAGATGTACCAGAAGACCAAAAGAAATAAACCAAAGTAATTTTTGAACTTGAATCGACCTTTTAAAATGCCTGCGATATATGATTTATAATGCAGATATGTCAACTTTGTCTGCATTTTTTGAATCTCTATCTTGTCTTTTTTGCTTACATCATTACTCAAGGAAGCAAATGGTAATTAAAATAAAATACAGAACAGAACGCATGGCAATAAATATAATTCAGTTAAAATTAAAATCCACATCATTAAAATCAATTAACATTTTAAAGCTTGGTGAACAAGATCCATATTTATTATCAAATCACACCTCCCTGAGGGGTCAGTTTCTTCTGATATAAGAAAGAAGGCACATTTCTAGTTGGAGAGGCAATCTCTCAAATAGGCAGATTCTATGTTATACCCAAAGGTCAACATTACGAAGGAGGTATTGGGAGCAAGATTACCCAGGGCAGGAATGCTGAATATATCATATCATGCTGTGAGAAGCATAATAAAGGGTTTCCACTAAGGTTTTAGAAGGTTGGGTAAAGGCTGAGTTTACATTAAAGAGTTTCTTTCAATTCACCTATATGAGGGCAATCAACTGTTTGTAGTGCCTTTGTCATATTGTACAATAAAATAGATACTTGTCATGCCATATGAAGCATTTAGGAAGGTTCAGACAAATTTAAATTATCTAAGGGAAAAAGATTGATCAACACCAACTCTAGCAGTAGACAACTGACAACCAGTGCAGCTCTTTCAATATAGATACCTTGTGCCACTTCTCAGCCTAGCCATCCCATTTTTGCCTGGCTGCAATGTTCAGGCACTTTTCAACACTGAGGAGGTTGCAGTAATCAAAATACTGCAAAATCCAATTCACAGCAGAGGTGGGTTCCTATCGGTTTGGACCAGTTCGGCCAAACTGGTAGTGGTTTTCCGGCCTGAGCCACCGGAACTGGCAGCGACCCAGGCCTGCCAGGCCTCCAAACCAGTTCCCCAGTGAGGGATGTATGGTTTTCCCCCTTTATTAATGTTTTACGCATGCGCAGATCTATTTTTGGACAACTGCGCAAACACATGCACCGAACCAGCAATAATGCCAGCAGCAAGCCACCCCTGATTCACGGGTAACTATTGCTAAGTCAAGGATGGCTAGCATTTAGCCCATTCAAGTTATTCAAACATATTATTTATCAAAATATTATCTGTAAATTCAGTGAGTGAGTTGGCAACTTCAGCATATACACAAATGCTATTCCAGCTAGTTGAGAAACAGTGCTCTGTAGTGGTACAGTACAGTAGAAATATCTTGTCACCCCTTCCACTATGTAACAAAAATTCAAAACTGGTAGCATTGGAAGATAGAGTTTCTGCTTAGTGGGATGACATTCTATAGAATAACTAGATGGATAGAACTAGGCAAGGGTAATTCCTGGTCCTGTCCCATCCAGGTCACAAATACTCTGTACTGTAGGTATGTTTATCTATTATTAAATTCTGAATAATACTAATTTTACCAGCAATTGATTTGGCTTTAAAAAGCAGGTCCCATCTTCAATATCACTTAAATTTCCTTGGTTGACTGAAATCTGAAAGGAAAGAAGGCCAACATCCATTTTTGTTTCCCTGATGTGTCCAACTCACAGACTCCTAATGTATCCCCGCTTGCTAATTACTTCTTCAATAGTTAGTCCATGTTCTATTCCTACTCTTCCACATCTTTCTGATATGTCTCAAATTGTTAAGCCACAATTAATGAACTAACAAATTGAAACTATGTCATTTGCCTTGCTCGCTAAAGCCCCAATATTCTCCTAATGCTCATGTACAATTCCCTTTACAATTGCTCATTCAGCAGTGGGATCATCAGATGTATACTCTTCTCTCCATGGTGATTTATGTCTAATTATTAAATTTAAATAGCTCTTGCTATAAGATGAGAAGCTAGAGATTTTAAAGTGTTGGTACTAAAGTGTTGTTGGGTGGTTTTTTTTGCTAAAATTCAATAATCATCCAAACAAATGAGAACGCTAAGATAGGATAATTTGAACAAATTTAGATCATGCATCCTTCATTTCTCTACACTGCAACATAGAACTCCAGTTTCTATGGAGAACATAGAAGATGTGATATGCAATGTTATCCCCTTGTTCTGGAAACAATTTTACAGATGATGATGACTCTGTAACTTCCTCAGTTGACCCCAAGGAAACTTTTAAATTACCTGATTTACAGATAATAGGAAAACAGTTTATGTATAGGTAACTTCTACACGAGTGACAGATTTTAGAGGGAGGAGGATCAGGAGGAGGAGAGAAGGAAGGAAGATGATAGACAGACAATAGATATATAGATAGGTAGATAGGTAGATCACATGACATCCAGTATAGTTCCAGTGTTAATTGAACTGTAGGTGCATATTCTCACTCCACCATGAAACTTGCTAATATCCAATCTACTTCACAGCAGTGTTGACAGACAGAAGATCCATTTGGAATGGGAAAGTATAAGGACTTTCAAAATAAAAGGTAGGAAAAAAGGAAAATTTATCAGTAGGACTTTCCCAACAACATTTTAGAAGTTGATGTTTTTCAACCAAAGTGTTTCCCATAATGTTTTCACAGGACCAATTTGGATTTTCCTCCTATTTTCTGTGGCATGTTGAAAATTGCACCATAGAGGAGTTGCTACTTTTCCTATAATGAAGATGGATGGTAGAAGGTTTTATTTGATCTTTAGTTCTGAAAGCAATAGAAATTTCTACACATTATGGAAATCCTGAGATCAATCAGTATCCCCAAGTGTTATAAAGAACAAGGTCATTTCACATTATGTTAAAAATGCACATACCAGTTCTGACTGCAAAATGCCATTATAATTTATTTGTGCCTGGCAATGTTGCTTCGGGTGGAATTAATATGAGCTTCTAGGCTAAGTTTAGCATTATTTTCAGAGCTTGAAAAGTTCCTATTGTGCATTCATCATGTTACATCTGAGCCATTCTTCCACACTTTGTCCAACATGGTTATAATAATGTATGAATACTAGTGCAAAGAGGTGAAGACATGTTAATGTATTTTCAGGGACAGTTAGAATTTCGCTGTTCTGCTTTATTTATTTTATTGCTAATAATAAACACAAAAACACAACAAACCAATCAACCATACTGATTATTAGTGATTAATAAGAAAATAACTCACTTATTAAAAAAACCAAAATGATCTTTGACCACAAAAAAATATTGGCAAGCCATATCAATACATAGTTATTCATACATGGAGCATAAATATAGTTCACCAATTCAAAATGTAACATTGGATGTGAGAGAGTCTTTACATCAATGTACAATTCTTTTTAGCTATACTCCATTTCTGGTATATTATAAGTATTTTCTTGTTAGAAAAGAGGTACAACACAAGAATTCCATTGAGTTCCAAATACTAGCTGGGGAATTCTGGGAATTAAAGTCCACACTTCTTAAGGTTGCTAAGATTGTTGACCTAAAGCAACAATCATCTTGTCCATTAGCTCAAATCTTTTGATGTCAAGGGAAGGAATTTATTTTGTGATGTTGGATCAATCTGTACACATTCATTGTTATAGTATGAAAAATAACTCTCACACGCTTACTTTCCTTTACAATAACATTTTAACATATTTATGAATACTGAATAAACTGGTAGCACCATAGGGGAGGTCCCAAACATGTAAGTCAATGTACCTTTCATCATTTTACACTTCCAAAGTACTGAGGATAAAATCCATCCCTTATTAAATATCCTCTGAGGAATCCAGAAAATCTTGAAAGAGAATCTTTTGTTGAATGAAATTCATCTTCAGATCAAAAGATACATATTTTATATTCTTCAACACACCCATTGATTGTAAAAACAGGATATCCCAACTCTTTATTCTGCTTTTCCTATAAATTGCTAGTGTATCTGTGTTCATAAAAACAAAATAAAAAACTATAAGATTTTAATCAGTGAAACCTTTCTCCAAGAATAATCATTTTAGACAAGACTCAGAAGGTATTTTAGCTTAAAATGCTGTCATTTAGCAGTTCTAAGAAATTGAAAATATTGTGCGGGACTGCATTTGTTTTAGAACTATTCTTGAACATAAGCTGAACTAGATATTAATGCTATTTTTTGAGAAAAGAAAGTTTTATCTATAACAGTCAATTTCTCATAGGAGAAAGAACAAACATCCCACAACATCCAAAATGTCTTTCAAGAAACAGAAGTCAAGATATCAACTCCATAGCAAGGTTGAAAATATGGAAAATTACAACCCCCTTTTTCATAATAATACTACAGTTTAAACAAGAAAACCTGGAAATTTTCCTTCCCATAACATATTTTTGGTATCCTATTAATCTGTTTAAGGAATTCAGTGAGGATTAACATATGCATATTACTCAAAATATATATTGGTTTAGGAGTAACATTTATTTAGGCAACACATATTCCCACCACAAAGGCGACCTGAAAACAATTTACTAGATATGTTAACCTTGACAAATGTAGAGATCTTCCGAGGAATAGCTATTCTGTGATATTAAAACTACATCATATGAAATACTTTCTACACATCCAACAAACCTCTCAATACTAAATTCAGTGCATCAGACTGAATATCTACTATATTAATTAATAAGCTGATGTCATTCCTTGTTTCAAAGATCTTTTATAAAACTTTATTTTATATGATGAAGGCAGTTTATTTTGAAGTTTTCAGACCAAAGACATTATCAAAATATTAGCATCTACAATGAGTTCAAATGGTGGTTTGCCTCATCAGCAGGGACTTTATTAGCCTTTGGAAATTACTGTAAAAAAAGCATCATTAAAATAATAAGGAAAATATTCATTCAACAAGCCATAATTAAAATTTTCCAACAGGATAGTAGGAGAAATACCTCAATGTTATCTTATATCAGTATAAATAGCTCTCATTTAATGACTGCAATTGGTGATGGAAAACAACATGCATGAGAAGGAGAGAGAGAGAGAGATCATTCACATAAAATCTTCTCCACGGTGTCCTGTATCTGACCTATTTTTCCTCTTTTTTCTCCCCAGGCAACCCCTCTCAGGGCAGAGACATTGCTTAAACAAGCTATTTCTTCCTGAGCTATTTTTCTTTCCAACACATGTACCTAAACAGTTAACAAATTCAGCTGTGACCTTTCTAGGTTAATTACAATCCTCCACCACTGCTGTCTGAAACTGACCAGACACTAGTCAGTTTCACAGTGAAGGTTTTCTTTGTCTTAAAAGAAATATGGTCTTACAAAACAGTATGAATACATAATTTCAATTTTTAAAATGGAGAAGCAGGGGAAATGATTAACACAATGTTATATTTATGGAATAAACTTCTTAAATCCCTTCAGTTCAGTTGGTAGTTTAGGACAAATCTCTAATATGAACCAATTTCAGTTCCACCTAACTGTAAAGCCTTATAGCCAGAAATCTCAGAATTAAAATATTAAAATTCTCTTATATATTTTTTTTCATCATCAGGCATTCTATGTCTTGTCAAGACCAGAAGAGATTCATTATTTTATTTTAAATGTTTTACAACATCACTGAAATACAATAATAATGTTCTCTACTGTACTAAACTACTTAAGCATCTTATTAGCTTGTTTTACTTCTTCTGCCAAGCAAGCCTCTCTTGTTTAATGCCTTTGTCATGCATATTAAAAATTCTTTTCTTTCAAATTACTTTTTATTATTTTTGTGGTCACACAGTCTGCACTTTATAGAACTAGGTGACATCTCTTTGATAAAGCATCAAATAAAAGATGTAATGTATTAATTTAACATTATTAAGGGTAAGTATTGCCAAAAATGGGGGTGGGGAGAGTTTATTACTTAAAAGCAATTAAGCTAATTTCATAGATAAATGAAAAAAATAATTCTATTTCAACCACATTCACTCTGAACCGCTTTGTTAGGCGGTATTTATGTGTTTAAATGTTTTGTTCAAAAATATGTGTGATTTAATAAAAATTAGTTATTCAAAGTGGCTTAATTTTATAATAGACATATTTGTAACTTCTTAACACGTATCTGGCTTCAGAAGCAAAAATATGTGCTGGAATGAATAACATTGCTAATTCTGACAAATACAAATTGAAAGTTAGTGAAAGTAGCATGAGTGACTAGCTTTTTAAATACACACTTTTTTATTTTAACAACATAAAAAACTATACAAATATTTTAAATGAATAGTGTCAATAAATAAAAATAGTGCAGAGAGAGAAAATATAGGAAAAAGAAACACGAAAGAAAAAGAAAGATTTTTAGTGAATTCCAATCTTCTTCATAGCTGTTGTAAATAAGTTTATATTTTATCTCTCTCTAAGGTGACATAATAGTTTCCTTCTTTCTAAAAAGATAGGTAAATCTCATGTTTATTTCTCTGTATTTTTAGCAAAATGTCCGTAAAGGGTTTCTGCTTACCAAAAATATAGCTGTTGATCATCTCTAATCAAAAATGTTAATTTTGCGATAGTCCGGTTCCGGCTCCTGCGGCGACGGGCGAGCCTAGCGCTTGCTCGCCGCTTTGTTTCTCTTTCTGCCCCCCCACGGGGGCGAGACCCCTCTTGTTTGAGGGTCTCCCGTAAAGCCGGCTCGTCGGGGGGCACCCCCCCCCCACGGCGGTGGAGGAAGTGGCCCCCGGCGCGGCTTAGGTGAGGGAGAACATGCTGCGGGGGGTTCTCCCTTCGCCTAAGGAAGACGGCGCCATTCATAACAATGAAGAGGGTTAATCGGCTCAGTCGGAAGGCTTCCCGAGGCTTCAGCTGCGAGGGGAGAGTGAGTTTTTAAAAAAACTTTTTTTCTGCTGTCAGCCAGGCTGAAAGGACTGGGAGGGGGGAGTTTGTTTTCAAACCCCCCCCCTCGGACTTAAGCGGCACTTGGAAATGGCTTCTCGTGGAGAGAAAGCGGAAATCTCTAATCCTGACTGTTTGCAGCAAGGGAAAGTTGTCTGTGGTTGTTTGCAACAATGTCTTTAGGTCTGGCTGAAACAATTTCTTTTACCACTCTCTCCTCTGGGCTCTGAGTTTGGGCGGTGGAAGATGACCCCTCTTTGTTCCTGACTGACTATTTTACTTATGGAAAATTTCCAGCGTCTCTTTGCAACTTGGACTCCCTCTGGATATTAAGGAAGATTTTTTTTTCCTTTGGATTTGTGATTTCTTCTCTGGAGTATCTTCGTTATTATACTTATTGATTTGGAAAACTGTCTCTCTCTTGGTTCCTGAATTTTACAACTTTACAACTCTGGACTGAACTTTTGGCTCCTGGTTTGCCTCCACAGCCCCACCCCAAAAATGCCATTTTAGTGGCACTGACTTTAACAATTAATCATGGCACAAGAAACAGCACTGGCAAGCTTAGAACAAAGGATGGCTTCTCTTGAAACTGTTATACAAACTTTGGTACAAGAGATTAAAGCCCAGAGGGCAGAAAATATCAACTTCAAGAAGGAGCTATTGGATACACGGAAGCAGGTGCTGGAAAATACACAGAAGAATGAAGAACTGGAAGAGGGGCTGGTGGGGGCTAAAGGAGAGATTAAAAATGTTACTAATGAGGTTGTGGAAATAAATGGGCATGTGTCTAGGATTGATATGGAAAGAATGACATATTTTTTGAGATTTCAGAATGTTTTTGAGCAACCTGGTGAATGCCTCCCTGATCTTATGAGCACGATTATAGCAGACTATTTACAAAAACCTAAGGATGAGATCAGGGGGGACATTGACCTAGCTTATAGAATAAATTCAGCATATGCCAGGATAAATGAAGTGCCTAGAGAGATACATGTGAAATTTGTTAGAAGGTCAACCAGAGAGGAAATCCTGAAAGTGCAGAGAGGGAGTCCGTTAATTTACCAACAAAAAACGGTTGCCATCTTGAAGCAGATCCCTAGAAAGATTAGAGATGCAAGACGGAAATTTTCCTTCTTGTCTAAAACATTGTTTGATCATGGTATTTGGTTCAAGTGGGTGACACCTGAAGGGATGCTGGTGTTCTGGGAAGGAGGAAGAGTGAGGATTAAAACAGTTGCTGAGGCGGAAGCCTTTCTTAAAAAACATTCCTCTATCCTGGGGGAGGACTCAGGGGGGACGGAGGGGGCCACGGCCCCGCCCACTGGGGGCCTGGGAGGAGAAAAAGAAGATACAATTGCCAAGAGACTTAGATCAAAAAAAAATAACTTTGCCTTGATTTTTTCTGATTAATCTTGCATAATATTTGTATTTGGATTTTTTGTAAATGTCTGACAGTATAGAACTGAGAACTTAGGTATATGTACTTGCTTTCACTTTGTAGTGTTAAGATAATAATTTTTTCTTTTATTGTTATTGATGTATTTTGAGGCCCCGGAAGGGCCGACGACTTTGACGTGAATACTCTCAAAATTTCTTTGTATCCCTTACCCTACCCTATAGAAAAAATTGTAAAACCAATAAAACTTTTTCAATATAAAAAAATGTTAATTTTGCCATCTCTGCTTATTTTCTAATCTATCATCCATTCCTCCACTATAAGTATATCAGTTTTTTTTTATTTTTGTGCATATGGTAACGTCCATATGAAAGAGAGAGAGAGAGAGAGAAGGAGGGAGAGGGAGAAGGAGGAAGAGGAGGAGAAGGAGAAGGAAAGGGGGAGAGAGAGGGGGGAGGGAGGGAGGGAGAGAGAGAGAATAGGAAGGAAGCACCACAAACCCTGGCACTAGACATGGCTTCAGAAGCCACTTTGAAACAGCATAGCAATTTAGGGCTGGAACTTATCTTGGAGGTCATCTAGTCCAACCCCCTGCTGCAGCAGGAAACCTTACATTGTCTGGATTATTTTGGTTCCTCCCACTCTCTCTCTCTTTCTCTCTCTCCCTCCCTCCCCCACTCCCTCTTTCTTTCTTTATCTCTCTTTCTTTCTTGTCTCTTCCTTCCTTCCTTTCTTTCTTTCTTTCTTTCTCTCTTTCTCTTTCTTTCTCTTTTTCCCTTTGTTTCTTTCTTTCTTTCTGTATCTGTCTCTTTTCCTCTTTCTTTCTCTTTATTTGTCTATTTCTCTCTCTCTCTCTGTCAATGTTTTTCTATCTATCTTCAATGGGGGGCAGAAATGGGCCATTTCACCCAATTTTTTGGCCTCCTTTCACTCCCCCCCCATCCTCCACCCCACTCTCAAAAGCAATAAGCATACCAAAACCAGGCAAAAATGGATCCACTTTTGGACAAAAACGGGCTGTTTTTGCTGCAGGTTTTGGGCTCCTTTAACTCCATCCTCACTGCCAGAGGCAATAAGCAAACCAAAACCTGAAGGGCAGGCAGCCTTTGGCAAAGGCAGGTGGAAGCAGTGGATGCATGTGGCAAAGGCAAAGCAGGGCAAATGTCTTAGCAGGCAGACCAGTTCAAGCGCATGGCCAGCCAGCTGTTACTATTGGTTCTGAGACCATGGCCAGCATACCACTACCAGTTCGGCCAAACCGGTCCAAACTGGTAGGAACCCACCTCTGCATTAATCCCAGCAAGAAAAGTGCTGCTTTGTTAGTCTAGTTTTGCTCATTCCCTTCCTATTGTCCATTCCTTTTCTATTCAGTTCTTCTTTATTTCTATAGCTATCTTCAGAGGCATCAACTCTCAGTCTTCTTTATAAAAAAGCATATTTTGAATCATGGTGACCGAACAAGTCCTTGAAGTTTTCTTGGCAAAGTTTTTCACAAGTACAGGTAGTCCTTAAGTTACAACCACAATTGACCCTGATTACGACCTTTCTTGCATGCAGTTGATAAATTAGTAATCTGGTTGTTAAGTGAATCTGGCATCCCCACTGACTTTTCTTGTTGAAGATCACAAAAGGAGATCACATGTTCTTGAGACACAGCAATGGTCATAAATATGAATCAGTTGCCAAGCATCTGAATTTTGATCACATGATCAAGGAGATGCTGCAAAGATCGTTACTGTAAAAAATAGTCATAAATCGCTTTTTTCAGTCCCATTGTAACTTTGAATGGTTGCTAAATGAGCTGTTGTAAGTCAAGGAGTACTTGTAGTTTTCCTTTCCTACTTCCTATTAAAAACTATCCAGAAGTTATGCTTGGTAACAGAACAGCATCTAGGCAGCTAACTAGTACAAGATACAAGGACCGTTTATTTATTTATCAATTTTTATAGCCACCCATCTCAACTGATAATTCTGGGAGACTATGTAATTCCCAGGCTGAGACTTTTGCACTATTGCCAATTGGTTTCAGTCATATTATAACAAATATTTTTTTAAAGTGATCATAAGGACAGGTTATCCTTTCTCTAACATGAGTTGGGAAATATCTTTCCTTCTTCTGTCATTTTTCTGAATAGTTGAAATAAGGTAATGCATTTGGAGTCATGCTAGAATTGGTTGCCTTTTTATTGTTCTTTGTTTACCCGGATATCAATACTTAGCTAATCTTGAACACCTAACCAATCTGATTTTGAATGTCTAAGCAGTTGTTGGACCTGGTTAGCACTTGAATGTGAAAACACTGAAAAATTCCAGAACTGTAGGCTGCACCAAGATATCAAGAAACCATCCCAGCAAACAATGGCACTTCCAAGTCCTGAAATTCTCAGGGATTGAGCTTAACTCAAACAGTTTTACTGTTTTAGCCTTTTTCCCCACAAACGCTGGAATGTGTCTGGTGCGCTGATAGTACTACAAAGACTGGAATGTGTCTGGTGCGCTGATAGTACTACAAAGACTTCATCAAAGTATCAACAATTTGACTTATTCTATAAACTCACCTGAACAATTCCTTCAATTAATTAAAACATCAAAGTAAACAAAAAATAATGGTCTCATTTGATGTCACCACATTATTCACATCTATCAACATTGACCTGGCCAAACAAACCACCTATGGTCTACTCAAAGAAAATCAAAGCCGTAACAAAAAGACACCTAGGAACATTCCATGTCCACTGGCACTACCATGAAACTTCTAGAGTTATGCGTCATAACATATTTCAAATTCAATGGCAAAATCAATGACAAGGCACACCTATGGGGTCACCTATATCTGGCCTGATAGCAGTAATGCAGAAACTTGAACACATAATCCTACCAACTATCCAGCCACAATTTGGGGTATGTTATGTGGATGACACTTTTGCCATCATTAAACACATCAGACTAGAAGAGACACACCATCTAAGCAACAACGTACTCACTGGGATCAGTTTTACACATGTGGAAGAAGAAGAACAACAACTCCCTTCCTAGATATAAGGAGACAAGACAATGGTGAATTAACAACCTGCCATATACTAAAAAGCCACGCACACAGACCAAATTCTAAATTTCATAAGCAATCACCCAACTGCACACAAGAAGAGCTACATCCAGACCCTTTTCAAAAGAGCCAAAACACACTGCAGCACCAAGTCATTAAGAAAAGCAGAAGAGAAACACCTTTTCGATGTTTTCCACCACAATGGCTGCCCAAAAATTTCATAAGACAATTCTTGTCATCCAAACCCCGACAAAATACACAGCCAACCACAACAGAAAAAACAAATCCTGCATCAAAGGAATACATCCAAAATGGCTGCCACAATGCTGCCACCCCTAGGAATAATGAATGCTTACAAACTCACATTTACACTCAGAAAAGAGCTATCTAAAGTCAAAAGCAAATTACAGAAGACAACAGCAACATACAAAATCAATTGCAACAATGGTAACCAATTCTATGTGGGACAAACAAGAAGGCAATTGAAAGCAAGAATTCATGAACAATCATTGGCCATGCCAGCACCTGCCACAACACATGAATTAATTTAAGCCTGGTATTCTACTGAAGGAGCAATTAACAAGCATATTGATCCAGATCCAGCATATGAAGACGTAAGAAATCAGACCATTTGAATGACTAATTAACAAGAGAACCAATCAGCTACTCAGAATTTAAATATAGCTCCAAACAAAAAACAATCACACAATCAACTGATCACACTGGCACACAAGACATTTATAACTTAAAGAGGAATAGGACAAGAAAATCCTGCTGCTGATGTTACGTAGCCTGGTAATGAAACGTTCAGAAGCTAAATTGAAACAAGCTGGGACAGCAAACCACTTCCAAAAACATAAGCCATCCGCCTAACTCCCAATAAAATTGCATCCGCCACCAAAGCAGAATGCGTTGGACAAAATCTAGCTTTTTCCTTGGTTAAATCTTTTTTTTACAGACCTCAAGAGAGCTAAGAATGTGCCTTACATGTCCTTCACCACACTGGGGAAAACTACATTCATTGTGCCCCTGAATCATAATCTTGTTGCTTGGTAACAATTCCCTTGATCCCCTCAATTCTTGTCAGTGAAAATGCATTTGTATTTTACCCAAATTCTTACTGTGGCGGCTTTAAAATGGAGTGGTTCCATTTTGTATCATCTGCTGCCATCACCCCCCCCCCTCCACCTCCAAGTTGTTTTTGCACATGGAATCAAATTTTGGAAATGACCTGAGATGTTTCCTGCAATCAATCCCCTATGTAATACGACTGCTCTTTTTCAGGTACATCTGATGATGGTTGTTTTCATGGATTTGTAAGAGGTTTCTCAAACAACAAAAATATCTGTAGTGATAATTATTCGGACTTCTATTAACTTGCTTTGAACTTCGAGTTGATTGAAAACTTTTTTGCCTGTTCTCCATCAAGCTGACACAGTTTGATTGCCTAATTGGAAGCTCTGTTGTTATAACTGACTGCTATATTGACAGTCTGCCACTTCCAAGATTTCTTAGGAAAAACGGATAATGCCGTTTTGTATTTACAGAGATTAAAACAACATTGCACAGCACTTGGGAAAATGCACAATATTTCCTAAGTTATACTTAGAGCTATAATCGTTCTCAAAATGTATTGTCAGAGTGCTCGCTAAGAGTTATTGAGAAGGAAAAGCTCAGAGAAAAGATGCTTAAGGGAATGACTAAAAGCACAGCTTTTCAGGCTGCAGGTTTTAGATTTCATCTTTATATTGATGACATCAACATCTTGTTTTCAAACACTGCACCCTGCTACTAAGTATGTTTTATAATAGGGAGAGATTGAAATACTGAAAATAAAGATATTAGGCATGTCAGTAATAATCTCATCCGTTGAAGTGAAAACAATTATTGCAACTGATTTTTGGTTCCTTGCAAATTATAGTACTGAAAAAGTAGAATGTGAAGACTTTAAATTCATCAGTGTAATATAATGTTATTACAAACTTTGAGGGGACAATTTAACATATCACTGACATGGGCTCTCTTCAAGAGTTATATGGTTAAAAAGTACTAAAGTTTTCACCAAACTAAAGTTTCTGACTTACAGTGATTACTTGATAGCAGATAATACATACATACATCATACACACACACACACACACACACACACACACACAGGATCCTATCAGTGTACCCTACTGCCTAGTGCAATTCTTGGTTCAGCTGATGGAGCTGTCCTCAAAATTGGTGTTAGAGATTGCTTGGCTCAAGATTAGGAGATTCCAAAATCTATTTTGTAGCTGATTTATCTGGAAATGTTATGAATTCATAGCCGCCATGATAACTCTGCAACTAACACAGCTGGTAACAGGACCATCCATGATGTAAATCATGTGCTTAATTTGATAGTTTGTTCAGATCAGAAGGTGATCTGTAAGATGGAGATACTTCAGATTTCCCGGGTCTCATGAATGGATCACTGGCTGATTAAGAATGGATTAGTGGCTATAACTTACCTCTATAATGGATTTATTAGGATTATCTCCCTGAAAAGTCTACTGGAATCAGCTGGATTCTAACTGGACAAAGGACACAAGGCTGGTTTTTATTATTAACTCCTAAAAGATGTTGGAGTTTATAGTATATCAAAAGAGAGGGAGAGAGAAGAAGAGGGAGGAAGAGATAGAGAGAGAGGACATTTTAATGTAGAAAAGGGGAATATAAGAAAAACAGAGAAAGACAAGAATCAGACACCACGAATTTCACATGATATCAATAAAACTAGCTTTTTATTATTTCCAGAAAGAATATCTTCGGTGATATCACACATTCAGGATTCATTGGATAGAATTTTTTTCTGCTTGGAAAAAAAATCCTTCCTCAAATACAACTTCATTATTTAATTGGAATGATGGATAAAGAGATGGCTGTATAGATAACTGAACTAGAAAAAGCTCTTTATGTCTTAGACTAATATTTTTCCCAAAGTTAAAGAAAATTCTGATGTCTTGGATCTAACTAGCCAAACAGAAATTATCTAGAGACTAAACATGATCTTTTAGTCCCTAAACATGATTTTTACTAGATCTGCCATTGTATAAATTTTATTTTATGGGATGTACTATTTTGGGAGGTGGAGGTGGGAGATGGATTAACCTCATTAATTTAGGTCTTTAGCATAGACTCAACTTGCTAAATACTTGAAGGGAAAAGTGCCTTAACGAGTTTGTCACAAACTCAGAGAAGGTTTGTGCAATTTCTATTTTCACATTGACATTGTAAGTTTGAACCAGATGATTATTCATCAAGATCTTTTCATTTTTTGACAGTCAAACATAGCAGTAGGTTATTCCTACTGGCAAAAGTAGGCATTTCCTTTCCTCCTGAAAGATTCAGAAATATCCCTGAAACTGATGATGCTATGCTTTTAAAACCTGCAGGTATTATAAATAACCTATCTTCATACGATCTTATTTTTCTTATGTACACTGAGAGTATATTTACCAAAGACAAATTCCTTATGTGTCCAATCACACTTGGCCAATAAAGAATTCTACTCTACTCTACTCTACTCTACTCTACTCTACTCTACTCTACTCTACTCTACTCTACTCCACTCCACTCCACTCCACTCCACTCCACTCCACTCCACTCCACTCTATTCTATTCATTCGGCTTTAGATTTTGATACAATTTTAAATATTCCAATTTGATTCTTCATATTCTGAATATGCTTCTAAATCTTTAAGTGTTTGAGTCCAGATACAATCAGAAGATTTAAAAAAGATAATAGCCAAAAATAATAATTTAGGAAGAAGAACTTTTTTAGCTCAGTTCTAAAGTAAGGACTCTACTATTATGATACACTAACTTTCATTGAGAGGGGTTTTTTTTTAGTGACTTTCATTTTAATAATTTGCATTTTGAAGTAGCGCCCTCTTTCCCAGGGAATTTAAGATGTACTGTATGTCTTTGAAATACATATAGTTCATTCTTAAGAAACCCTCCGTCACAATTGTTCAATAAAGGTGTTTAGCATTTCAGGCTTCAAATAAATCTAGTTATTCTCTTTGCCCTGCTTAACCTTTTACATATACCTGATTCATCACAATGTAAGGAAATATGCTGCAAAGGTTACTATTTCCCAAGCATATAAGGCTTCTGACCTTGCAGTTGTTGCTTGTAAATCACTGTGTCACATCTGACTGCAGTGGATCATGTTATAAATAAAAGTATTTGCTTGTCAACCATCAGGAGACTGCCAGCACCAGTCTCTGGCTGATATGGAGTTCACAGGCTCAATTCAAATAACTGAATCTCTCTTCATTCATTTTGTAGCCTTCCCCCGGGCAAATAAGGGCTTCTTCATATGCATACCGTAAAAATGGAAAGATGCATTGAAAAGCAAGGTTGAAGAAGAGATATATCTGAGCTGACATAAGTCTGTTAAAACTTTATGCAAATGCACAGAGGCAATTTCTCAAATTTTAAAAATCAATGGGAGCCCAGCTTGGGACTTATTATTCATTGTGTCTTGTGGTATTGTATAAACATTATTATTCACTTGTGGACAATGAGATAAAGTGAGCAGGCAGCACTGCGAAATGATTCCTGAAGCTTTGTAACTTTAAGTTGTACCCCAGTGACTATCTTTCCTGAAACACCTCCACTCTACTTCAAATCAGACCCTTTTGTTTTTGAAAGAGAACATCTGCCAAGGTGCTAAGGGATTTTGCCATTGTTTTTAAACTGGGATCCAGTTTTGTCTCTTCCTTGTGATAGATCTCAGATGAATTATTATTCAGAAGATGGAATTCTAGATTTTATCACTAATAAGTATGTACTTTGTGTAGCTGCCAGTGCAAGCTGTTTGGAATGCAAGATGGGGGGGGGGGGAGATGAAAATTGATATACAAACATTGCAGATCTTGGTAAACTCCAAAGACAGACAATACTGCAACAAAAGATGGAGAAAAAAGCCCCCACATATGTCATGTTTCCAACAGGCTACCCTTTCCATCTGACACAATCACAATTTGCCAAGCGAGCAACATTTCCCATTCAGCACCTGCCTAATCCAGAGATTTTATTTCCTTCAAAACCGTAGCATTTTGTTATGATTCCTGCAGGCAAACAAATATCTCATGGAAAAAAAACACTGTTTCAGGGATATCACATTGCTCCTTTGATATAGCTGCAGTTGAATGAGATTGCCAGAGCAGCAAGATGTTTGGAGACTGGATTTAAATTGCAATCTAAGCAAACTCTGTTTTCCAAAGGAATGCACAATCACAGCTTCAGCAAGGTACACTGTAATTTAGGAGCGACCATTAAGCAAAACCTTCTGAAATAGGAAGGAAAATGCGCCTAAGCTTTCTCTTAAAAAATACCTTCTTGCTTCAGTAAGAGATAAAGCTTTTCAGTAGGAAGAGCTTCTCCTGTTCTTATCTATGCTGCAAACCAGGTTAGCCAAATTAATTGGGAATGAAATAGAAACTGTGTTATAATAAAACACAATCAGCAACATTTGAGATATCAGATTCCATGTCCCTTATTTAGAACAAGTTTCTAGACCTGACATAAATGGAGAGGTCATAAATGTTTCTTTGTGCCATTTCTGTAGAACTTAGAAAGGCATTGCAAAATTTCCCAGACTAGCCTTCAAGACCTACCGGTCCTAATATTCCAAGTAGCCACAGAATATTTGCAGACCTGGGGGATAATGAGCTGATTACTTGGTGTTAGAAATCTGAGACTTAATCCTTTGACGACCAAGCAAAACATAAATAAAAACTAATTGTACAATTGTACAATTTTTCAATTAGCAGTTGGGAGAATATTTGCTATATATTTTTCCTCCAAGTTAAGTTGTCTCTTCAACTCAAAATCTGGTCCATTAATAAAGCAGCCTAGTACATTTCTAAATTAAGCAGAGATAGACTAGGACTAGGAAAATGTATTAAGATAGGGTCAAATTTCTGATGAAATAGGTTAAATTGTCAGCTTGACCTTCTACATGAAACTAAATGCAAGAAACTCACGTTTTAGAGAAAAAGGAAAGAAAGCTAAACAAAGATAACTTAGCCATTCAAACTCTATGTTACAGAACCCTGAGAAGGAGAAGTGAAATCATACATCAGACTTCAACACATTGTCCATAGCACAAGTTCCAAAACAACCCCAAATGTCATACTCTTCATAGCTAATGACAACCTTTCCAACCTGATTTCTTCATATATATTGGACTGAAATGCTCATCAGGCCCAGCCAACATGATCAATTTTCTAGCTTTTAGAGTCTATCCTGATTTTTAATCAAGAAACTAAAACATATATCCCTCTACAATATGAATTTATTATATGATATTATATACTGTACATAACACAGGATTCAAAATATGAAACCAGAGTAGAAGGTAGGCAGAATAGTAAATAGCAAAATCCCACAAAAGCAATAGAAAATAGTATCATCAATGACAACTTCAATAGAAGCTTGCTTATTATAATGTAACCTTTTGTAATAGAAGTGTATTATTATTATTTTTAATGGAGTTAATACACAAAAAAACTTCCCAGGATTGTTATTGTGGAGACACTAGGTGGAGGAAGGAGTAGTAACTGTGTTCATCAACTTGAGTTGCTAAATACTATAATATGGGGAAAAGCAAAGAGAAAACATACACCATTAATTCAAACTATAAACCCAGAATGATAAAAGCCCACTGCATACTATTCAGCCACATTTAGCAAGCTTGCTAATTAAAACATTCCCAACATCCCAAGATATAATATCCAATATTCAAGTCCTCTTATGGTATAAGAAAGACATTTGCCAATTCTGCAAGTTACTTGAGAGAAGGCGGCAGGTGAGAGTACTAGTTCTATGATTCAGAGCACACAGTATAAATTGGTGAAATGTATAGCTGATGTATAGTATTCCAAGATCACAGCTGAGGGGTCCTTGGTACTCTCTGAGCTTGCTTGTTATTTTGCAGACATTTCATTATCCAAACTAGGTAACTTCATCAGTGCTCACAGCTTCATAAAGTGCAATAGATTCCATTTCAGGCTCCATACAAGAAAATCTTTAAGGGCCCTACAAGTGATATTATTCCTTTATTAGACGAAATTCAAGAAAGGAAAAATTACACACAGTAATCTGTTGTAAAAATAAGTGGTGGGAACTTATCAAAGAGAGATCCAACTAGAACTAAGGAACTAAATTTCCTGACAGTGACAACAATTAGCTAGGGTTACAGCTTGCCTTCAGAAGTTGTGGGTTCTCCATCAATGTCAGATTTTTTAAAAAGATTATTAAGAATGATATAAAATCTTCTGCTTGATCCAGGGATTAGACTGGAGACCTTCAAGGTCCCTTCCAACTCCATTATTCTGTAATTTTTATTATTCAGGTACACCACTCTGAAGAATTAAGCTGAATAATTGTTGATCTCCTGGATGAAGGGTGGAGTACCACCTGTACGCTGATGACACTCAGTTGTACATATCCACCCCAAACCACCCCAACGATGCCGCCGAAGTGCTGTCCCGGTGTTTGGAAGCCGTACGGATCTGGATGGGTGGTAACAAACTCAAGCTCAACCCTGCCAAGACTGAGTGGCTGTGGTTTCCGGCACCCCGGTTCAGCCAGATTACTCCAACTCTGGCCATTGGGGGCGAAACACTGGCCCCTGTGGAGAGGGCGTGCAATTTGGGTGTCCTCCTGGATTCGCGGCTGTCCTTGGAGGACCATGTGGCGGCCGTGGCCAGGGGGGCGTTTCATCAGGTACGCCTGATGCGCCAATTGCGCCCCTTACTGGACCGGGCTGCCCTTCGCGCAGTCACTCAAGCTCTTGTGACGTCCCAACTCGACTACTGTAATGCTCTCTACATGGGGCTTCCCTTGAGGTGCACCCGAAAGCTACAGTTAGTCCAAAATGCAGCTGCGCGGGTGATTATGTGGGAGCACTAGATGCTCCCACATAACACCGATCCTGCGCGAGCTGCATTGACTTCCTGTGGCCTTTCGGGTGCGCTTCAAGGTTTTGACGACCATCTTTAAAGCACTCCATGGCTCGGGGCCTAGTTATATGCGAGACCGCCTCCTGCCGCATACATCCCTTAGACCGATTAACTGAGCATGCGCGAAGGAATGGCGGCGGAGCTTTGAGGCGATGCTGACCGGAGGCCCATTTGGCTTCGGGGGACGCGGCCGGCCCCTTTGGGGTGATCGGTAAGGGCCGGCCCAGCAAGTTGAAGACCCAGCCGTCACACTAAGGCCTTTCCAACGCCGGTGAGTGTGACGGCTGAGACGGGAGGCGCGGGGGGGGAGCCCGGAGGAAACGCCGGAAAAAAAACGCCGGCAGGCCGGAAAGTCGGAGGCCCTAGCGGAGGCCAAGCAAAGGCTGGAGGCTCTGGTGGACCGTTAGAGCGGCGGCAGAGGGAGCGCCGGAAGGCCGGAGGCCCTGGCAGAAGCCGGTGGAGGCCGGAGGCCTCAGACGGAATGGAGCGGCGGTGGAGAGCGCCGGAAGATCCTGAGGCCCTGGCGGAGGCTGGTGGAGGCCGGAGGCCCTGGCGGAGCGGCGGCGGAGAGCGCCAAAAGGCCGGAGGCCCCAGCGGAGGTTGGCGGAGGCTGGTGGCCCCCGGCGGAGGGGCTGAGTGGCAGCGGAGCGCTGGAGGGAGCGCCGGAACGCCGGGTGGAAAGGCGGAGCGGCGGCGGAGCAGTGGCAGAGCTGCGCGGACCATCTCAAATCCGGTGGAGGCCCCCGTGGAGCAGCGAGGCCGGGTGAAGGCCTCCACAGGGGATGGCTGGTGAGGTTGGCGGCCGCAGAGGGACGGGAGGTGCGGCGGACCGATGGAGGGCTGGAGGCCCCAACAGAGGCCTATTGGAGTGGTGGAGGCCCTGGCTGAGGCCCTGGTGTGGGGTGGCGAGCCTGCGACGCGGTGAGGCCCTGTGGAGGCCTGATAGAACAGTGGAGGGAATTTTCCTCCCCCCCCCCAGGACTCCCCGATAAAACATCTACGGGGAGGGGGGGTGAGAGTGAAGCAAGGCCAGCCCAAAGGAAAAACAGCTCCAGCCACCCCGTGGAAAGCCTCTACCCGAGGAAGAACTGACTGACTCTTATGATCTATTTCCCCTGTTGATTTGACTTGCATTTGCACTTTATCTTGGCGTTTCCTCCCTTAAAGCCAGCAATGGAGCCACGGGATGGTTTTTTATTCAAGGTCCGACCTCCTTGATCTGCGAGAGTCCCCCCTCTCGCAGGTTTGGCCCCTTAGTCTATCTCGGGCCCACCTCAAGGATGGGTTAATTAATCCAGAGAGGTGGAAAAAACGCAAGCTCAGGGGGTTTTTAAATAAATTTTAATTAGGCTTTTAAGGGGTTCTGGGGTGGGGGAGGGGTTTAAAAAAAGATATAGACAGATGGAGACGGAAGCAACGATCAATAGTAAGGGCCAGGATAGCAGTCGACGGCGGGAAGCGGAAGGCGAAAGGAAGGGGGATACCCGAGTCGTTCCTCAGGAGGGCATACCAATTCAGAGGGTCGTGGGGAGGGGCAGGACCGAGGGGAGACAATTCTCATCCTCCCGGTTGGTGGCACGCAGCCGTTGGTTACAAACGGTCGGGTGCCACAACCCCCGCAGGCTAGGTGGCCAGGGAATACAGAGCCAGGGTCTGCGGCTGATGTTCTGCAACGCCAGGTCCATTGTCAACAAAGCCCCCCTCATTAGTGACCTTGTGTCAGAGGGGGAGCCGGACCTGGTAGGAATTGCGGAGACCTGGTTGGGCCCCGAGGGAGGTCATCCCCTCGTTGAAATGTGCCCACCAGGCTACCGCGCATTTCATCAGCCGCGGGCCCTAGGCAGGGGTGGTGGGGTAGCGGTCATTATTAAGGAAGGCCTGGAGCCGAGAGAGACCATTGTGCCTCAGACCTCCGGCTGTGAGTCCCTCTGCATGAAGTGGGGCCTAGGGAGGCAGTTGGGCTTGCTGGTTGTATACCTGGCTCCCCGCTATGTAGCAGCAGCCCTGCCCGAGCTCCTGGAGGTGATCGCTACGGTGGCAGTGGAGACCCCCAGACTTATAGTCATGGGGGACTTTAATCTGCCATCGTTGGGCGAATCATCCGTGGCAGCTCGGGAGTTCATGGCTTCCATGACGGCCATGGACCTGACCCAAGTAATTCAAGGCCCCACCCATGAGGGTGGACATACGCCGGACCTCATCTTTGTCTCGGGCCAATGGAAGAGTGATCTGGGTACAGGGGATATAGTCATCACACCCTTGTCATGGTCAGACCACTCACTTCTCCGACTCGACTTTCCGACCGCTGCTCCCCTCCGCGGGGAGGCGGAACCAGAGTTACCAATCTGGTACCGCCCCAGGCGCTTGATGGACCCGGACGGGTTCCAGACAGCGCTTGGGCCATTTCCTGTATCCCTGACCCGCGCCCCGATGGAGGACCTCACGGCCGCATGGAATAATGCGGCCGTGGGAGCCTTAGATCGGGTCGCGCCCTTGCGGCCTCTCTCGCGGCGGCGAACCACCCTACCTCCTTGGTTTACTGAGGGGCTGCGGGTGATGAAACGCCGCAAGAGATGCCTAGAGAGAAGGTGGAGGGCTAGCCGCTCTGAATCTGACCGGACACAGGTAAGAGCCCATTTACGGACTTACATTGTGGCGCTGAGGGTGGCCAAACGTCATCATTGTGCTACCCTCATAGCATCCGCAGAAAACCGCCCTGCCGCCCTGTTTAGGGTGACCCGTTCTCTCCTTCATCAGAGGGAGCGGGAAGCCCCGCTACAGGGTAGAGCAGAGGAATTTGTGATTTTTCTGCAGGAGAAAACCGCCCAGATACAGAGTGAGCTAGCCCCCATTCATGGCCCAGTGGGATGCCACGAGAGAGATCTTGTTTGGGAGGAGTTTGACCCCGTTACTTCCGAGGATATGGACAGGCTACGTGGGCGACTGCGAGCCACCACATGTTCATTGGACCCGTGCCCCTCCTGGCTTGTACTGGCATCCTGGGAGGTGACACGAGGCTGGCTCCAAGAGGTTATCAACGCATCCTTGAGTGAGGGTTCCTTGCCTGCCTCCCTAAAAGAGGCTATGGTGAGGCCCCTCCTCAAGAAGCCCTCTTTGGACCCAGCTCTTTTGAACAACTACCGTCCAGTCTCCAACCTTCCCTTCTTGGCGAAGGTTGTTGAGAGTGTGGTGGCACAACAGTTTCCCCGTCACCTGGAGGAAGTTGACTATCTAGATCCGCGCCAGTCCGGCTTTCGGCCCGGGCATAGCACCGAGACGGCATTGGTCGCGTTGGTAGATGATCTCTGGAGGGCCAGAGATGGGGGATGTTCCTCCATCCTGGTCCTATTAGACCTCTCGGCGGCTTTCGATACCATCGACCATGGTATCCTATTGCATCGGCTGGGGGGGTTGGGGGTGGGAGGCACCGTTTTGCGGTGGTTCTCCTCCTACCTCTCTGGCCGATCGCAATTTGTGCGGGCAGGAGAGCAGAGGTCGACCCCGAGACCCCTCACATGCGGGGTGCCTCAGGGGTCGGTCCTCTCGCCTCTCCTGTTTAATGCATACATGAAGCCGCTGGGTGAGATCATCCGTGGTTTTGGGGTAGAGTACCACCTGTACGCTGATGACACCCAGCTGTACATATCTACCCCAGACCACCCCAACGATGCCGTAGCGGTGATGTGCCAGTGCCTGGAAGCCGTGCGGATCTGGATGGGAAGTAACGGACTTAGGCTCAACCCGACCAAGACCGAGTGGCTGTGGTTTCCGGCTGCCCGATTCAACCAGCTTTCTCCAACGCTGGCCATAGGGGGCGAACATCTTGCCCCTGTGGATGGGGCGCGCAATTTGGGTGTCCTCCTGGATACCCGGCTGTCTATGGAAGAGCAAGTGACAGCCGTGGCCAGGAGGGCATTTTACCAGGTTCGCCTGGTTCGCCAATTGCGCCCCCTATTGGATCGGGACGCCCTTCGCACAGTCACCCATGCCCTCGTGACATCCCGACTGGACTATTGCAACTCTCTCTACATGGGGCTCCCCTTGAGGTGCACCCGGAGGCTTCAGTTAGTTCAGAATGCGGCCGCGCGAGCAATTATGGGCACCTCCAGGTTTGCCCATGTAACACCGCTCCTGCGCGAGCTGCACTGGCTACCTGTCGTCTTCCGGGTGCGCTTCAAGGTGTTAGTTATCATCTTCAAAGCGCTCCATGGCTCGGGACCTAGCTATCTGCGAGATCGGATCCTGCCCCACACATCCTCACGACCGATTCGCTCCCACAGAGAGGGGCTTCTCCGGGTGCCGTCCACTAGACTTTGTCAGCGGGCGACGCCCAGGGGAAGGGCGCTCTCTGTGGCGGGCCCGGCCCTCTGGAACGACCTTCCCCCTGATATTAGAACGACCACCGACCTCCGCTCCTTCCGGGTAAAATTGAAGACCCATCTCTTTCGACTGGCCGGCCTTGAATAGTTCTCTCTGTCTTTTAATTACAAATTTTAATGGGTTTTAATTATATATTTTTAGCATGGGTAGATTTATTTAATTTTATTTTAAGTAATGTTTGTATTTTGTATATTGTTTTTAATTATGCCTGTGCACCGCCCCGGGTCCCTGTGGGGAGAGGGTGCGGTTAATAAATCTTAATTTGAATTTGAATTTGAATTTGACCGATACGCTCCCACAGAGAGGGCCTTCTCAGGGTGCCGTCGGCCGGACAATGCCGACTGGCGACACCCAGGAGAAGAGCCTTTTCTGTGGCGGGCCCAGCCCTCTGGAATGACCTACCCCCTGAATTACGCACCATCACCGACCTCTGCCTCTTCCGCCAATGTCTAAAGACATATTTGTTCCAACAAGCCAGCCTAGCCTAACCTCCCATGGGGACTTTTAGGAAGTTTTTAAATTGGGTATTTTAAATTTGGTTTTAGTACAGGATAGGATTGTTTAATATTTATTTTAAATTATATATTTATCTTTGTATTGGTATGTTTTAAATTTCCTGTACGCCACCCTGGGTCCTCTGTGGAGAAGGGCGGGATATAAATTTAAATAATAAAATAAATAAAATGAAGTCAATCTATAACCATAAGCCTCATAACTGTCTAAAGAAGCCATGTGGCTTTGCAGCTGCCCTAGGCAACAGATTTTGAGGATAAGTTCCACCAGCTAAAATGTCATATAGGGCCATGCATAATGAGGCATGTTCTGGAATAGGAGATGATATAAGGAAGAAATAAGTTGTAGGTACAGAGTAATATGTAACATATTGACTGACCGATTTATTGCATAAACAATTGTTCAGAATCCTACATCATGATAAGCCACAAAGTGTATAGCAATTTATAAGTCCTAAGGCTGAATGTTAATCAATGGTGTTAGGAATAGCCAACACTCCAGAAGGCAAGGATCCAGAGTGATCTTGACAAACCTGAACAATGGACCCTATCCAGCAAAATCAATTTCAATGTTGAGAAAAGCCAAGTTTTACATTTAGGCAGAAAAAATCAAATGTATGAATAAAGATTAGATGAGACCTGGCTCAAAAACAGTAACTGTGGGAGGCACCTTGGAGTCCTAGTGGATGATCACTCGAATATGAGCCAGCAGTGTGCAGCAGCCGCCAAAAAAGTGAATACAATCCTGGGTTGTATAAACAGAAGATCTTGTGAAGTATTAGTACCACTTTATAAAACCCTAGTAAGACCACACCTGGAATTACTGAAACTAATTTTGGTCACCATACTACAAAAAAGATGTTGAGACTTTGGAAAAAGTTTGGAGGTAAGCAACTAAGATGATCGAAGACATGGAGACATATGAAGAATGGCCGCAGGATTTGGGTTTGGCTAGTCTAAAGAAAAGAAGAATTAGGGGTGACATGATAGCAGAATTCCAGTATTTGAGGGGCTGCTACAAAAAAGAGGGAGTCAAATTATGTTCCAAAGCGCCAGAGGAAAGGGGGGGAAAAACAATGATTGGAAGCTAATCAAAGAGAGAAGCAACCTGGAATTAAGAAGAAACTTCCTAACAGTGAGTACAATTAACCAGTGGAGCAGCTTGCCTCCAGAAATTGTGGGTTCTCCATCACTGGATGTTTTTAAGAAGATTCTAGACAGTCACTTATCTGAAATGATATACCGTAGGTTTATCCTGCTTGAACAGAGGGCTGGACTAGAAAACCTCCATGGTCTCTTCCAGCCCATTCTAGTCTAAGAACTGAACAATTCAGTTTTAGAATTTAGAGTGTTGTATGAACTAGATCATTACCTCTTCAGCAAAATGTCCTGAAAACAGCATTCATCAACCTGAATGTATGTTTCTTATCATCAAAATGATGAAAGGGTGTTGTGATGTCAGAAGCAAGTTCTTCCCTTTCATAACAGTGTTGCATGCAAGTGTGTGAGGGAGGAGTTTGCATCGCAATGTAATATTGCATGGATCCTCTTGCAGTTTGCTTGTGTCTGTGGTACACCACAGCATTCTTTTTCTAGTTCTTTGGAGAAAGAGGGGGGAGTTTTGTTCAGCCTAATCACAATTTGCTGCTGCTTTGACTTTTGTTATGTCTAGTCAAAATCAAGAAAATAGTGCAAGTCCTTTATCTATAGTGATGCCCTTTTTTCTTCCCCAGCATGTCAGTCTGAACAAGGAAGGGAAACTCCGGCTTATCTTGGCATCCATTTGCCACCACTTGATGTAATCAGCTTTGAAGTCAGACTGTTTGATTTTAGATATCTTGTTGACTGCTTCCAGTATCACTCTGTCCCTCTGCCAAACATCAGACAGTCCTGATCAGCTCAACTTCCAGCTTCCACTAGAAGTAGATTACCTCTTTACACTCATGACAACCTTTGACTCTGATCCTGTTTTTCCTTTTGAAAGCAGCTTATTAGTTTCTCAGAAATCCTCATCTCAAGGTCTATTACATTGCGAAGTTAATGAACAAGAGCCATCTGGCCTCATGCTTGTGCGTGCTTCTACCTATGACTGCATCTGCTCTGACTAGTCACATAAGCTATATATTCATGGGGAAAGCATACTTTAAAAAAAAAAGAAAATAAAGAAAAGTGGAAATCTAGAGGCCAATGGAGTAATCAAGACTGCAGCCCAAGAGCTAAGAGTTCAAGTGAAATAGCATATAAGTGATAATTAAACTAAATTTTACTTAATTATACTCCTTAAGTATATTGTTCTATCTTTCTAATTTAACAAAGGCCATACATCTTTAAACTTTGCCTTCTATTAATAAAATTTCAGAGCATGGCCAAATTTAAATTATTGTTTAATCTTCAGAATGTTGTAAATTCATAATCAATGTAGCTCATTAGTACAGACATTAACAGATAAAGGGGGATATTCAAACTCATGCAAATATTGGATTCATATCACCTTCTAGGCTAGTATGTATGAGTATTTTGTGGACCAATTTAATTGTTCAGAATCACAAGCAAGCAATCATGCTTTATATGTAGTGCATACTTTGCAAGACTTTTTGTCATGCTGAGACTGTTCATTATTAAAATTCAGCAACATTCTTGACCCATAAGTGACATTGTTCATGATGTTCTAAATCAGGACTGTGACGCCATGAGTTTGACACCCTTGTTCTATATAAATCCAATGACATCTAAATGAAAGCCTGAACACATGAGCAGAACCTGAATAGAAAAAAGACTCCTTGCTCAGATAAATGAAAATGAAAAGAGGGACATTTATAAATTAATAATAAAATATTTAGACAGAAGACCAGTATTACTACTGGAAAATCCTCTACTGACTTTATTATCAGAAATATTAATAGTTATAGCAACAACACTTAGATTTATATACTGCTTCATAGTGCTTTTACAACCCTCTCTAAGCAGTTGACAGAGTCAGTTTATTGCCCGTAATAATCTGGGTCCTCATTTTACCCACCTCAGAAGGATGGAAGGCTGAGTCAACCTTGAGATGGTGAGATTTGAACTTCTGAACTGCAGCTAGCAGTCAGCTGAAGTAACCTGCAGTACTGCACTGCAACCACTGCGCTACCTCAGTTATACAAAGTTTGCAGATGCTACAGAAAGTACTTTGTTCTTTTGCCTTTGAGGACATTGGAAACCCCTTTAATTGTGTTTGCTGAACATCAAACATTGGAGTTGCCTCTCTTATTTTGCTGTTATTAGTATTTCAACATTGCATTTGTAGTTTAGTCTACCTAATCTATGTATACACTGAATTGCAGCCACATTGCCTTGTTTCCAATGTGCCACTAGAAGTCCAATTTTAACCTTTAAAGCTCTCTTTGAAACATTAACTTAACAGGATTACAGCTTAGTGTTTACTGTCTTGATCCCTCTTAAAGCATCAGACTTTGTCACTAGATGGCCTTTAGAACTGGAGCCTTCATCACACCATGACTTTCAAAACATGCTGAATTACACTAACCAGACCAAGATATAACACCACTGAGTTTTTTATGGACTTGAATGGAAATTGGGGTTTGCTTGTCTGTTGCCAGCATTCTGTTCTTGTTTTATTACTTCAATTTTCACTTTTTTGTTTCTTGTACATTTAGTAAATTTCAATTTTGACCTCCATCAGTGTTTGCTCTTTGCTGCCTTTTACATCATCAACTGATGCACACTTTTGTCCCTTGACAATTTGTTGACCTGATAAAACCCCCTGCTTCCATTTCTGCGGAGCAGGTATAATCTATCAATATCACTACAAGAATTTAAAGTATATTTAATAGTCATAAATTTTCTTGATTTTTGGTCCAAACTATTCAGTTCAGTTTGTGTCCAGTTAATAATTCCAGCAATATATCTTATTACAAGTTATGGGCCAGGCATTGTTGGCTTTAATGGCGTTTCCATGATTCAGTTTTATCTTTGGCAATCTTCTTGCTCTTTGGAGGTATTCTTTATTAATCACATTTTTAACTTGTCCATAATAATAATAATAATAAATTTTATTTGTATACCGCTTCCTCTCCCCAAAGGGACTCGGAGCGGTGCACAGGGAATAAAAAACCAACATAACATACATAGAAAGATAAATAGTTAAAATACGAATTAAACAATTGTCCCTGCGCTAAAATCCCCTAAATTAAATTACACTAAAAACCCCTAAAACCCTATCAAAAGACGGAAGACTAACCTAGGCCGGCCAAGCAGAAAAAGTATGTTTTCAATTTTTGACGGAAGGAGCGGAGGTCCGTGGTTGTTCTAATTTTGGGGGGAAGGTCGTTCCAGAGGGCTGGGCCCGCCACAGAGAAGGCCCTTCCCCTGGGCATCGCCCGCTGGCATGGCCTAGTGGACGGCACCCGGAGAAGCCCCTCTCTGTGGGAGCGAATCGGCCGCAGGGATGTATGGGGCAGGATCCGATCCCGCAGATAACTAGGTTCCGAGCCATGGAGCGCTTTAAAGATGGTAACTAACACCTTGAAGCGCACCCGAAAGACAACAGGCAGCCAATGCAGCTCGCGCAAGAGCGGTGTTATGTGGATAAACCTAGAGGTTCCCATTATTGCTCGCGCGGCTGCATTCTGGACAAGCTGAAGTCTTCGGGTGCACCTCAAGGGGAGCCCCATGTAGAGAGAATTACAGTAGTCCAGTCGGGATGTCACGAGGGCATGAGTGACTGTGCTAAGGGCATCCCGATCCAATAGGGGATGCAACTGGCATACCAGGCGAACCTGGTAAAATGTCCTGCTGGCCACGGCTGTCACTTGATCTTCCATGGACAGCCGGGTATCCAGGAGGACACCCAAGTTGCGTGCCCCCTCCACAGGGGTAAGGTGTTCGTCCCCTATGGCCAATGATGGAGTCAACTGGTTGTACCGGGATGCCGGAAACCACAGCCACTCGGTCTTGGACGGGTTGAGTCTGAGTCTGTTACTTCCCATCCAGGCCCGCACGGCTTCAAGGCACTGGCACATCACCGCTATGGCATCGTTGGGGTGGTTTGGGGTAGATATATACAGCTGCGTATCGTCAGCGTAGAGGTGGTACTCTACCCCAAAACCACGGATGATCTCACCCAGCGGCTTCATGTATGTGTTGAACAGGAGAGGCGAGAGGACCGACCCCTGAGGCACCCCACAAGTGAGGGGTCTCGAGGTCGACCTCTGCTCTCCTGCCAACACAAATTGCGATCGACCGGAGAGGTAGGAGGAGAACCACCGCAGTACGGTGCCGCTCACCCCCAGCCCCTCCAGCCGATGCAATAGGATACCATGGTCGATGGTATCAAAAGCCGCTGAGAGGTCTAATAGGACCAGGATGGAGGAACAACCCCCATCTCTGGCCCTCCAGAGATCATCTACCAACGCGACCAATGCCGTCTCGGTGCTGTGCCCGGTCCGGAAGCCGGACTGGCGCGGGTCCAGATAATCAACTTCCTCCAGGTGACGGGGAAACTGTTGTGCCACCACACTCTCTACAACCTTAGCCAGAAAGTGAAGGTTGGAGACCGGACGGTAATTAACCAATAATGCTGGGTCCAAAGAGGGCTTCTTCAGGAGGGGCCTCACCATAGCCTCTTTAAGGGAGGCAGGCAAGAAACCCTCACTCAGAGAAGCGTTGACAATCTCCTGGAGCCAGCCTCGTGTAACCTCCCAGGATGCCAGTACAAGCCAGGAGGGACACGGGTCCAATAAACATGTGGTGGCTCGCAGTCACCCATGTAACCTGTCCATATCTTCGGAAGTAACAGAGTCAAACTCTTCCCACAAAACTGTCTCAAGACCTGCCTCGGGACATCCCACTGGGCCATCGATGGAGACTAACTCGCTCTGAATCTGAGCGATTTTATCCTGCAGATAAATCCCAAATTCCTCTGCTCTACCCTGTAATGGGGTTTCCCGCACCCTCTGTTGAAGGAGGGAGCGGGTCACCCTAAACAGGGTGGCAGGGCGGTTATCTGCGGATGCGATGAGAGTGGCACAATGATGACGTTTGGCCACTCTCAGCGCCACAAGGTAAGTCTGTAAATGGGCTCTCACCTGTGTTCGGTCAGATTCAGACCGAGAAGATCTCCATCTCCTCTCTAGGCATCTCTTGTGGCGTTTCATCACCCTTAGCTCCTCGGTGAACCAAGGAGCCAGGGTGGATTGCCGCCGCAAGAGAGGCCGCAAGGGCGTGACCCGATCCAAGGCTCCCGTGGCTGCAGTATTCCATGCGGCCACGAGGTCCTCCATCGGGGCGCGGGTCAGGGATACAGGAAGTGGCCCAAGCGCCGTCTGGAACCTGTCAGGGTCCATCAGGCGCCTGGGGCGGAACCAAATAGGTGACTCAGGTTCCGTCTCCCCGCGGTGGGGTGTAGCGATTGGAAAGTCGAGCCGGAGAAGTGAGTGGTCTGACCATGACAAGGGTGTGATGACTATATCCCCTGTACCCAGATCACTCTTCCATTGGCCAGAGACAAAGATTAGATCCGGCGTATGTCCACCCTCGTGAATGGGACCCTGAATTACTTGGGTCAGGTCCATGGCCATCATGGAAGCCATGAACTCCCGAGCTACCTCCAATGATTCGCCCACCGATGGCAGATTAAACTCCCACATGACTACAAGTCTGGGGGTCTCAACTGCCATCGTAGCAATCACCTCAAGGAGCTCGGGCAGGGCTGCTGTTACATAGCGGGGAGCCAGGTATACAACCAGCAAGCCCAACTGCCTCCCTAGGCCCCACTTCACGCAGAGGGACTCACAACCGGTGGTCTGTGGCACAATGGTCTCTCTCGGCTCTAGACCTTCCCTAACAATAACCGCTACCCCTCCACCCCTGCCTAGGGCCCGGGGCTGATGAAAAGCGCAGTAATGTTGTTTAACATGCTTGATGTTATTGAACTGTAAAATGCCCAGATTCTTGAAGGCTTAATCTTGATAACTCCTGAAAGTTTGGACATTCAATATTTCAATTCCATTACTATTTGTGATTTCACTCTGCTAAATATTACTAATGTAATAAAGTGGCTCAGTGGGATGCAGTGCTCAGTGGCTAAGATGCTGAGCTTTTCGATCAGAAAAGTCAGCAGTTCAGCAGTTCGAACCCCTAGTGTTGCATAATGGAGTAAGCTCCTGTTATTTGTCCCAGCTTCTGCCAACCTAGCAGTTCAAAAGCATGTAAAAATGCAAGTAGAAAAATAGGAACCACCTTTGGTGTGAATATAACAGTGTTCCGTGCACCTTTGGTGTTTAGTCATTGTGGCCACATGACCATGGAAACATCTTCGGACAGCGCTGTCTCTACTGCTTTGAAACCGAGATGAGCACTGCCCCCTAGAGTCGAGAACAACTAGCACATATGTGCGAGGCGAAACTTTTACCTTTACCTATTACTCTTTAGCACAGACCAAATTCCATTGCTCTATCCATGCTAAAAAATCTTATACAGTAGTATTTGTCAATAACTGGATCTTGATTGTTGATTTTCCATAAAGGTTTAGATCTATAAAAATAATTATATAATTGTTGCTGTTCTTATGGTTTGTTGCACAGTCAGCCAGATGTTTATAGTAGATTTGGTATTTTTATCGACCTATCAAGTCCTTCCCAAGAAGCTGTGATAGGCAGATGTTGTTGTTGGATAGTGTTAAAGGTACTATCACAGTATGTAAGCTGCTTCAAATAAAGCTTCCTTTTGCATTGACTGATGGTGATTTTGTCAGTGCTGATGCTGTTCAAATGTTGTTGCTGCTGCTGCTGTTGCTGTTAATTTTAAGAAGAGAACTTCTAGCTTAGATGTCAAAACTGTCTTAAAATTAATAGCATTTTAGAAATATTTGCCAGAAGTTTTAGCTAAGACACTTCAGAAGCATGAACATCAGTAGATGTTTTTTGAAAAGGAAATAAATAACGTTTCATCCATTCCAATCAAACAGGTGCAGGAACTGCAATCTGCTTGCAGAGAATGTAAGAGATAAAATGTAATGAGTTCCACCTCCACAATTGCCTGAAGTTTAGAGGCTATAATAGTTCCAATCACAAATCTATCTACTCTGACTCAGAATCAGCTGTACCAGGCTTATCAAGGATATTGAGATTGAGGCTATTAACCAGAAAGATTATAGGAAGCAATGAATTAATATTACTTTTACACTATAGACTAGGAATCACCAAATTGAAGATTTTGAGCGTGCAAAGAATGTTAACTCACGAGACTAGTCCATTTTTTGAAATAAAATATACTCCAATGGAAGGAGTCATCTCCAAGAATATGACTTACTTGTTTCTCCAGCGTATACATTTAATATATAATGTACAAACATGTATTACAGTCAAGTCTATCCTAAACATGCCCTGGAAATTCTTAGTATAGAAGGCAGCTGCTTAAGGCATTTTAAAAAGTCCCCTGGAAATGAATTATTTCTACACTCAAATGCGAAGGTTCTGGCATTTATCTCTAAAGACCTACATAACCTGTGCCACCATAACAGAAGGAAAATCTGTTCCTAGATCAACCTTTTCCTGCTTTGAACTCATAGCTTGGTGTGTCCTCTTCCAATTGTCCCAAGCATCAGTAAAAATTTCTGATGTGCTTCTCCATTTCTAGAATTCTTTCCAGGTACAATCATTGAGAATGTCTCCTTTATCATTTTAATGCCAACTAGCTCCTCCTATACATCAACCTGAAAGAAGGATGTTGAGCAGCAAATGCCAATGAAGTCATAATTTCCCAGCATTCACCATGTTGCTGACACTCCAAGGCCAGGGTAAGGGTGGCCTTATACTTCACACCTGCAACTCTAGCCTATTGTCACTGCAATCTAAAATTCATAATAGGAGATATACTTTAAGCTATTAAAAAATAATGTTGGGAGGGGAACAATCACAACTGACCATAACACAGAAATCGAGGTTAGCTCTTTTCTTTGTATCAGTGCAGATCATGCATGAAATCCTCTTACCTTTGCTACCCGTTCGGAATCAACAGCGTGCACATGCTTCGCTTGTGTGTGGTGCTTCTGCACATGTGCAGAATCTTCTGCGTATGCGCAGAGCATCTGTGACGATGTCTGGGTAGATGGGCAGAGCCACCCGCCTCCGCCACTACCGGTTCACCCAAACTGGGGCAAACCAGCAGAATATCACCTCTGGTGCAGATCTGTTCTTTCTTGAAGCTAGTATTACAAATCACATTCTTTCAGGATGGGTACCCATAAAAATATAATGAATAAATAAATATGCCTGGTATAAAGCAAAGTCATGCAAATGTGAAAGCCACAGCTGGGGCTGTGATTTTAAATTGCAACTAAATAATACCAAAGATTTTACTGAATAGCCTTTTCCAGAACACCCAACATGTAAAAGAACATCAGAATTCTCATTCTGTTTAAATCAACTTGTTCAAGGTTGCCTGTATGGCTGCTTTTAAATAATAAATGCATAAACATTGAAAGAAACCACAGTACTTGTTTTACATAGTAACCATTCATGAAGAAATGGCCTTGAAACACATCCAAGTGCTGGAGGCATACAATTCATTGTTCCTACTGGAACCAAGCATATCTCTGACTGCGTCCTTATTTTTATGTTTTTATTTAAAAAATAACATTCTGAGTAAGTAATCTGGTGGCTCAGAAAAGGTCTCTAAAAGGCAAGGTAAAACTTTAAACTTCAAAATAATATGTAATTCTGATAATAAGTAGAAATATAGCTGTGATAACACTAGAACTACTGCTAGCTCAGTCTGTCAGTTCTTCCATCAATCTATATGTCAAATATTTTATTTAAATAGCTATATTGTGTCTCCACTTTGGCAGCAAAATGGCCAATATTAAATTATTCAAAAATGGAGGACCACTTAGCTACGAGTCCAAGCAGTTAGACTGAAGGATTACAGCAATGTCACTGTTCAAGACAAACTTTTATTTTCTTGCGGCTTGTCATTTATAGGAAATGCCCTACTATATAAAATCCATCTAAAACATCATCCCATTTAATACGACAGATAACCGAATCTCTTTTGCTTGTCACAATAGAGAACCTAAAGGCAATCTTCTGAGAAACTGGAAGTGTAATCTTGGCTGTTCATCCTGTAATGAATGCAGCTTTTCTACGTCCACTGCCTAGGTTACAAAATTCCAGTAAACATACTATAAAACCATCATAGATCTCCAATGCCCTTTCAATCAAAAGAAAGTAAAATACAGGCAATACTGACCATGAGACATCCCACTCTTCAGGTAATTGAAATAAACATGACAATAGAATTTCCCAGGCATCAAATGTAGGGCATGAGGTCCAAGAAATCTGCCATGATAAATTTGCCAGTGCCACACGTTTCCTTGTTTTTATTTCACAGGTAAGATCAAATTTCTTAAATTTACCTGTCCCCAAAGTGAGCGAATATCACTCCCACGTAGGTAGGCAGAAATGGCCCTGTGGAAATTGAGGATATGATTTCTAAGACACAATTGCCTTCCACCTGCATTTCAAAAGCACAAAAGGATAAACTAACAGCATGGCGTTTTCAAGAAAGCGACAAGGATAATATTTTAAAATGTCAACAAAACCAATTGCTTTAAAATATTATAGGGGAACTAGAATTAAACATTTAGAGCTGAGGTTTTAGACTTAAACCTGAACCAAATATGAGACAAAGGGCCTAATAATAGTACCAGAATAAAGAATATGGCTAAATTACCCTGCCTGTGCTTTAGTACAGCCTTAATCACACAAATATATGAATACAAAAGGAGGCAGTTTTCCAATGCAGTTGTATTAAAGTAATCAGAAAAGCTAAATCCATTATATATACAACTGATTTTAGGAATACACAAGATTACAAACTATCTACTGTTAAAAATAAACAAAAGAAAAACATTTTAAGAAGTTTGGTTATACAATCACATTACATATTTAATAAGAAAACGTAACTAGTAAAACTTAATATGCTTGTTGAAACAAAGAAGGGGAAAAAGAGGAAACATTTCAGGAGAATGTTCAAAAACCGTATGTCTCTGGTCACAGAAGTGAAAACAACACATATCAAATACCTTGTTTTGAAAGGGCTTGTGGACTGGAGTACTTGTAAAAAATCACTGAATATATTTTTGAATCAATTGTGAGAGTCGGACATCCTCCAAGGCCTAGGTGTTAAAAGATGAAGTGGTTGTATTACAGCTGCAGATACAGGACTGAAGGGAAAAAGAGAAAAAACAACAACAACTGCCTCACATATTTGAACATTCTAAAAGTAAATAAATACATAAACACCTGCAAACATATTCAGGGAAGCAAAATAAGCCCCAATGCACTTTAAACTGATGTATTTCTACATCACGAACTCTCAGATCCAGTCTTGCAATTGTGTGCTGTTTCTTCCACCACCATCCGTTGCCAGAATCAGTGCCAAACATCCTGCCCTGCCCTGCCCTACATCTGCCCATCATAGTTGTTATAAAAAGGATTTTAAAAAAACACCATGTGGAACACAGTCATTGGTAGGTTGGCTGGTGGCCATTCAAAAGGATTTTCATGGGTACTAAGGTGTAAAGAGCAAGCTGTCAACCATAGGAAATTCTAAGGTGGGGTTACTACAATAGATACCTAACCAGGCAAAGAAGGATACAGACAATTGGAAAGGAAGACAAAGGGGAGAAAAAGGAGAACACACCACTGCTAGTCCACAACTTATAACCACAATTGGGACTGGAAATCCCATTTCTAAGTGTTGTAGTTGAAATGAGTCACACACAATTTTATGACCTGTTTTATGCTTTTGTTCAGCAAATCACTATGGACATTAAGTAAATCCAGTTTCCCCCATTGACTTCGTTTGTTGGAAGTCCCCTGGGAAGGTCATACATTGTGATCACCTGATCCAGGATTCTGCAGTTGTAAATACATGCAGTTGACATGCGTGCAAATTTTGTTCACATGACTGTAGACACACTGCAATGGTCTAAGGACTGCTCAGAAGTGACTTTTTTCAGGATCTAACTCAAACAGTCATTAAATAAATGTTGTAAGTTGAGGACTGCCTATATTTGTTTAACTTTCTTGGCATAAAAATCAGAAATGAGGCTGGAGGGGAATAGCATAAATCGCCAATTGTTCTATGTGTCTTGCTGCTTCAATAATGTTTTTATCTATGCACTAGATCTGTTCAAAAAGAATGTTGTTGAATAAGGTGAGAAAATGTTTTTTGTATTTAATCACACAAAGAAGGGGATCATAATTCCAAATAAGGTCCAGTTTTGATTGTTCCAGTATGTCTTCATGGACAGTGAGAGTCCTATGAAGCAAACAGCAGAAAGGATTTAGTTAGTTAACTGTGAAAAGTCCTGTAGTTGTTTTCCATTGTTCTGTTGTTTCCTTTCATGCTGCCTGCCATAGAAAAAGTGTAACTGTTGTACGTGATATTGGACTGATTTCTGCATGTTCTCCAGATTGTATAAATAGAGCTGTAGTTTTACAATGCAACTTCCTGGATATATAGTAACCGTAGAAATAATTTTTATAGCAATTTTCTTTGCTTTTTTTTTGCTAATGCTGCCTTTAGCAGTATTTTTTTCCCACACCTAAGCTTGGCTATTTAAGGCCAAGGGTGTCTTTTAAAAAAGATTCTGTACACATAATTGTCATCGATAGGCGAAGCATCTGAGACTGCATGGGAGTTCATGGCCTCCATGACGGCCATGGACCTGACCCAGTTAGTTCATGACCCCACCCACACTGGAGGACACACGCTGGACTTAGTTTTTGTCTCCGGCCAGTGAGTGAGTGATCTTGGTTTAGGGGACATAGTCATTGAACCCCTGTCATGGTCAGATCACTCTCTCCTTCGGCTGGGCTTTCCTACCGCTGCATCCCACCGCGGGGAGGCGGAACCGGAAGTGGCCAGATGGTTCCGCCCCAGGCGCCTGATGGACCCTGAGAGGTTCTAGATGGAGCTTGGGCCAATACCTGAGACCCTGACCCGTGACTCGACTGAGGACCTAGTGGCCGCTTGGAATAGTCGTGCCTTTGCGGCCTCTCACCCGGCGCCGAACCACCTTGGCTCCCTGGTTTTCCGAGGAGCTGAGGGTGATGAAGCGCCGGAAGAGACGCCTAGAGAGCGGTTGGAGGGCCACCCGCTCTGAATCTGACCGGACACTGGTAAGGTTGCATTTGAAAACCTACCTAGTGGTGATAAAAGAGGCGAAGTGTAATTACTTCTCCGCTCTTATCGTGTCTGCAGATAACCGGTCTGCCGCCCTGTTTAGGGTGACCCGCTCCCTTCTTCATCAGAGGGTGCGGGATGACCCTCTGCAGTGTCGTGCGGAGGAATTTGGGTGTTATCTGCATGATAAAATCGATCAGATCCGGGACGGGTTGGTCTCTGACTGGACTAGTTCAGACTGGCTGACGGAGGCAAGTCTTGAGTCTGTTATCTGGGAAGAGTTCGATCCTGTGACTCCCGAGGACATGGACAGGATGCTGGGGCGGCTGAATGCCACCACATGTTTATTGGATCTGTGTCCCTCCTGGTTGGTACTGGCCTCCCGGGAGGTTACACGAGGCTGGCTCCAGGGAATTGTCAACGCTTCTTTGAGTGAGGGGTTCCTGCCGGCCGCCTTGAAAGAGGCGGTGGTGAGGCCCCTACTCAAGAAGCCCTCCCTGGACCCGGCTGTGTTGGCCAACTACCATCCTGTCTCCAACTTCCAATTTCTTGCGAAGGTTGTTGAGAGTGTGGTGGTGCGGCAGCTCCCACAGCACCTAGAGGAAAATTGTCTATCTGGACTCACACAAGTCTGGCTTACGGCCTGGGTACAGCATGGAGATGGCATTGGTCGCATTGGTGGATGATCTCTGGAGGGTTCGGGATAGGGGTTGTTCTTCTATCCTGGTCCTGTTATATCTCTCTGCAGCTTTTGATACCATCGACCATGGTATGTTGCGCCGGCTAGAGGGGTGGGGGTGGGGGGCACCATTCTACTGTGGTTCTCCAACCTCTCCGACCGGTCGCAATTTGTGTTGGCAGGAGGGCAGAGGTCGATGTCGAGGTGCCTCTCTTGTGGGGTGCCACAGGGGTCAGTCCTCTCACCTCTCCTGTTCAACATCTACATGAAGCCGTTGGGTGAGATCATCCGTGGTTTCAGGGTAGAATTCCATCAGTAAGCTGATGATACTCAGCTGTACATCTCTACCCCGGACCACCCCAACGATGCCGTGGAAGTGATGTCCCGGTGTCTGGAGGCCGTGTGAGTCTGGATGGGGAGAAACAGGCTCCAACTCAACCCATCCAAGACCGAGTGGCTGTGGCTTCCGGCATCACGATATAGCCAGTTGGTACCATCTCTGGCTATTGGGGGCGAGTCATTGACCTCTACATGGAGGGCTTGCAACTTGGGTGTCCTCCTGGACTCTCGGCTGTCTCTAGAAGACCATATGACAGCCGTGGCCAGGGGGGCTTTCTATCAGGTTCGCCTGATACGCCAGTTGCGCCCCTTTAGTTTATTAGTTTAGTTTATTAAAAACTAAACTAATAAACTATTAGTTTAGTTTCTGGATCGTGACGCTTTACGTACGGTCACTCAAGCCCTCGTCATCTCCTGTCTGGACTACTGCAATGCTCTCTACATGGGGCTTCCCTTGAGGTGCAACCGGAGGCTCCAGTTGGTTCAGAATGCGGCCACGCGGGGGATTCTGGGAGAGTCTAGATGCTCCCATGAGACACTTCTCCTGCGCAAGCTGCACTGGCTGCCTGTGGCTTTCCGGGTGCGCTTCAAGGTATTAGTAACCACCTTTAAAGCGCTCCATGGCAAGGGACCTGGTTATTTGCAAGACCGCCTCCTGCTACCAAATACCTCCCACCATCCAGTTCGCTCCCACAGAGAGGGCCTCCTCAGGGTGCCGTCGGCCAGGCAATGTTGGCTGGCGGCCCCTAGAGGGAGAGCCTTCTCTGTACCAGCTCCTGCCCTCTGGAATGACCTACCGCCTGACCTATGGACAATCACAGATTTGCGCCTTTTCCGTCGGGCCTTGAAGACTTATTTATTTCGTGCGGCCGGCCTGGCATAGTTTTAAACTGGCATAGTTTTAAATGGTATAGTTTTGAATGGTTTTTTAGCAGGGATTTTAACAAGGTTTTAAGACAGGCTATTTATCATTTAATGTATTTTTAAAGGTTTCTATGTTTTTTACTTGTGATTTTATTGTTGCCTGTACACCGCCCTGAGTCCCGGAAGGGAGAAGGGTGGTATAGAAATTTAAACAATAAATAAATAAATGGTATTAAATAGAAAGCTGAATTTCCCTAGCTTTGTGACTAGCATCCTTTGATAATGTTTCATCTTTCAAATAATGTTCATATCTTCATATGAAACCTGTGAAAGTAAGTTTTATATAGAAAAAATTTATATAGAAAGTCTATAGTAAACTATTATGCAAGTCAGGTATCATATTAAACTAAGAATTTGAAGTGTTGAAAGGCATTGGATAACTTCTGAAATCAGTCTAAAATTAAAGATGGTACAATCATAGCAGGAAGAATGATATAATTGTAATATGATGCCATGTATTTTTAGCAATGTTTTATAATGGTTGCCAGACTAGAAAAAGCTAAAACCATGTTTATTTTTTGTTACAATATAAACTAAATTAGTCTTATTGATCTATGTTTAAAGGGAATGCAAGCAGCAGACAGTTGTACTAGTTTATACTTTGTACTAGTTTATACATTTGTATTAGTTTATACAGTGGTACCTCGGTTCACGAACGCTTCTGTTCACGAACAACTCGGTTCACGAACAGAAAAGTTCATCAAAATATGCTCCGGTTCACGAACTCCGCTTCGGTTCACGAACAGAAAAGTTCATCAAAATATGCTCCGGTTCGCAAACTGGGCTTTGGTTCACAAACTCCGCCTCGGTTCACGAACAGAAAAGTGCATCAAAATATGCTCCGGTTCACAAACTCCGCTTCGGTTCGCGACCAGAGTCAGTTCAAGAATTAAAACCAAAAAAAAGATCAGAACGGATTAACCGGATTTACATTAAACCCTATGGGAAACTGTGCCTCGGTTCACAACCAATTCGGTTCGCAACCAGAGTCAGTTCAAGAATTAAAACCAAAAAAAAGATCAGAACGGATTAACTGGATTTACATTAAACCCTATGGGAAACTGTGCCTCGGTTCACAACCAATTCGGTTTGCAACCAGAGTCAGTTCACGAATTAAGTTCGTGAACCGAGGTACCACTGTATTTGTACTAGTTCTTATGTAGTAGAAACTGAAATGAGCCACATATGATGCAATGACTCTGCTAAACAACTACCAGCAATTCCCACAACACTGTCAATATATTACCAAGACTTTACTAGCATTCTTCTTCTCGTTCTTCCAATTACCTATCTTTTTTTTTACTTATAGCTATAACTGTTGCTTGTATCTTTACGATTAATATTGTTTTATTTAGTTTCCTAGTGTGATTTAGGTTGATTGCTTATTTAGTATCCTATGACTATCACTAAGTGTTGTATTTTATGATTCATGATGAATGTATTATGATGACTATGGTCATGATTTATCACTTATATCTTTAATTACACTTATGCAACGAAGACAAATTGTGTGTCCAATCACACTTGGCCAATAAAGAATTCTATTCTTTATGATCAATAATCCCTTGACACAAACCTCAGCCATTTATACTTACATCCTGATGCCATTTATAAATATATTTAGCATGCAGTTTCCACTATGGCATCACAGTGTATGTTTCATCATTTTCTCCTGCCTGGCTCCCATGGTTGTTAATGCTATAAGTAGTTTAAACTATAATAAATAAGTTCTTGTTTGACTGGTTCAGAAAGAACAAGGTACTATGCATGTTCTCATACAGGATGTTTGAAGTGTGTGAACTTGAATCTTTCAAAATGAATCGATTATGCGAATCGATCACTCAGAGGAATATTAAACTGGACCATTCTTGAACAAAGCCTGCCTCAGGTCACATAATTATGATGCCACTAGTTCTGTTCCTACTATTACATCTCTTTAAATCCATCTGCGGAGAAAGCAAATCAGATTAGTTGTGTGATGTAGAGAAAAAAAAACCCAGAGCCCTGCTCACACAGCTGCAAAGAGAAGTCATGCATGAGTTAATCAAAAATAATAGTAGGGTTTGGCACAAAACACTTTGGCTTCAGTGAACTTTTTCTTCTATTTGTCTATGATCTAATACGGACAAGCTTTAACTATTTATCCACCACCTAAAATCTAAGGAGAGTGAAAAAGGTATTACCTTTACCTAGAAAGTAGAATGTTATGGTGCGAAATGCAGCTAGGTTTGGTCTCTGTTCTCTAAAATCATCTATCCTCTCAGTTATTACATTATATCATAAAGAAGAACAATTTAGAGAATCACTCTAGCAATAGCACTTATACTTATATACTGCTTTATATTGCTTTACATCACTCTCTGGGCAGTTTACACAGTCAGCGTATTGCCCCCAACAATTTGGGTTCTCATTTTACCCTTGAAAGGATGGAAGGCTGAGTCAACTTTGAGCCAATCAGGATCAAACTCCTGGCAGTGGGCAGAGTTAGCCTGCAACTCTGCATTCTAATTGCACCACCATGGCTCATTATAAATTCCTATGACTTACAATCTTGAGCATACATACAGTTCAGTGGTGGGATTCAAAAAATTTTACTACTGATTTTGTGGGCATGGCTTTGTGGACATGGCATGGCTTGGTGGGCATGTCTTGGTGGGCACAGCAGGGGACGCATACTGTAAAATCTCCATTCCCTCCCCATTCCAGGGAAAGGTTACTGCAAAATCCCCATTTCCTCCTGATCAGCTGGGACTCGGGAGGCAGAGACTAGATGGCGGTGGGACCAGTCAGAGGTGGTATTTACTGGTTCTCCAAACTACTCAAAATTTCTGCTACCAGTTCTCTAGAATTGGTCAGAACTACTGAATACCACCTCTGATACAATTTACTTAGATACTGTATGTTTAAGTGAAATCATATGTATTCTCTTTAAAAGAGGTATGTTGTAAATGGATTGAAAGATCGTTGTCAATTGGTGTTGCTAGAGAACAAGAGGTCCAGTACATGGCCACTTCTTTGTGATGTACCACAGGGCTTCATACTTTCTCCACTTCTTTTTAACATCTACATGAAGCTCATCATGGGATTAGGTACCATCAGTATGCTGATGATACTCAACTTTACATCTCCATCCCAGGTGACCCAAGGTGATGATATTGCTACCCTCTTACTCTGCTTGGAGACTCTTGGGCTCCCTCTGGGTGGGGGACAACAGTCTTCAGAACTCCAGTGAGTTGGAGTGGCTTTGGGTGCAAGGTGCTCAGGTTTCTGAGCACCTTAACATTTTTAGTTCTGGACAGGGTTGTATTATCTGACTAGCTGTGCACCAGTTGTGCCCTTTCCCTAATCTGGAGTACCTGCACTCAGTCACTCGAAGCCTGGTCATCTCACAATTGGACTACTGCAATGCATACTACAGTATGTGGGACTAACCTTGAAGAGTGTCTAGAAGCTTCAATTAATACAGAAAGTAGCCAGATGGGCAGTTTTTGGGTCCGCTATGGTGGCCCATGTCATGCCACTGTTCTGAAAGTTGCACTGGTTGCCAGTTTGCTTCCTGATCAAATTCAAGAGGTTGGTTATCACCTTTAAAGACCTTCATGGAATGGGTCCAGGTTACCTGAGGAACCATCTCACCCTGATAAGATTAGACTGGCCCACTCATGAAGATGCATGCTGTGGATCCTATCAATCAAGGAATTTCAGCTGGCAGTCTAGGGCTTGGCAGAAAAGCTTCTTCTCCTGACCAGAATTCACCTCGTCCAAGAGAAGAGCCTTTTGTGGCGTGTCCTCTGGAACATTGTGCTCCTGGAAGTGAATCTGTATTCAGCCTTTTGCCCGTCTGAAAGTTGAAGACCCGGCTCTGCCAACAGGCATGGGCCTTATGGGGAAATGGCAACCCAGAGGTGATTAATGGATTAGAGAAACCACTTCCTCTCTGAGTGTACCTTTTCACCTTGGTCAAGTGAATTTGAACTGAATTTTAAATTTATGGTATTTCTTTTTTGTTTTAATAGCTTGTATGGTAAGCCTTGGCAAGTTGGGTGGAATAGAAGTTTAATGAATAAATCAATAATTGTGATGATCTGCATGATTTCCTTCAACAATAATTAAATGGATAGGTTAGTGATTCAATCTAGATCTGTATTCTTTTTCTCATTGTTCCTAATGGGTATGTCAGACATGAGGAACCACATGTTAAGTTCCAATTAAGATGATTTATTGCTCACACTTAATGAATCTAGTTAACTAATGGTCAGCACTAAATTGGTGCTATATAAGAATGGAATTCAATGGTGGGGGGGGGGGGTTGACTTGGATTGCTTGTGGCAACATAACAGCTCTAGACTGATTCCCCCTTTGACTCCACCCTTGGGCTCCGCCTTTTATTCTCCTTTAGATTGATTGATATTGTAAATGTTTTCAAGGATATGAAAATGTTGTAGATTGGCTTCATAAAATGTTTGTCTTATTTGTCTGATCAAATGAGCTTATTTTTTCTCATATGACTAAATAGTATGTTCTCTGTAACATATATTTATACTTTCCACAGTATTGTATGCCCTTGACTGACCAAAGATCAGAGAATTCCTTCTATCTGTGATAGATGTCTTCTTCCCCTGAGCACATAGCTTCAAGAAGGATGGATATGAAGTGATGAGGGAGGAAAGTAAACACTTGTCTAGCCACCCAAATCAGCCAAATCAACCTGGCAATCAATGGAATGACAGATGCCACAGCCAGATCGCCCTCCTGTCCCCACATTGTATATGTTTACAAAACTGACTTTAAAGTAAAGTACCTTACCGGGTTAATAGCATAGTTCTGGTCATATACATAACACTGTATGTTAATAATAATAATAATAATAATAATAATAATAATAATAATAATAATAATAATAATAATAATAATAATAATAATAATAATAATAATAATAATAATAATAATAATAATAATAATAATAATAATAATAATAATAATAATAATAATTTAATTCGTAAACAGCTCTCTCTCGCTGAAGGGACTCGAGGCGGTGCACAGGGAATTAAAAATACACATATATTAAAACCAACAGACATTATCATACAAATTTAAAATGAATTAAACCTATACCCTGCTCTAAAATCCCCAACTATCTAAAAACTGTCCCGAGCCATGGAGCGCTTTAAAGATGATAATCAACACCTTGAAGCGCACCCGAAAGACAACAGGCAGCCAGTGCAGCTCGTGCAGGAGCGGTGTTACATGGGAAAACCTAGAGGTTCCCATAACTGCCCGCGCGGCCGCATTCTGGACAAGCTGCAGTCTTCGGGTGCACCTCAAGGGGAGCCCCATGTAGAGAGCATTGCAGTAATTTAAATAACTTTAAATTCAGCATTACATTGTTTAGATTTTTTAAACAACCTTGATCACTTTATTATCAGTATATTTTAAAAGAGTGCATGCTTTCCATACAAGGTATATTTAATCTCTGAGATCTGAGTTCCTTGACAGAGTCAAATCCCAACAGAAAGTTTGAAGGTGGAACACCAGCAATAGTAGACTAGATGAACATGAGTCAAACAAAGGTAACTTTGAAGAGAATAGCATATTGTGCATCAAAATAGTTTGCTAATGATAACAGCATGTGATTGAGCAGCTCAAAAATCCTTTAATGCTACAGGTTTTCTTCCACCAGTAAGATTTAATGCCATATAGATTTCTCAATATTTATTTTGTATTGTTCCCCTAAAACTCTGTTGCCCTGGAAGATTTCTGTGTATTTCTTATGCACTCCTGGTGATTTGTTTCATAAGGTGCTTGCTTCTACAAATAAATATTTGCTTTGTCTAGGTTAGGCAGACACCCCAAATATCAGCATCCACAAAAAAGGTGTTATTTTCTTGGTATAACTACCACTTAAAGATAAAACTCCTCTGGAGAAGCTTCAATTATGCTCTCTGCTTGTAAAGGTAAGCCCTTAATTAACTAGATGTCCTTTAAAAGTCAGTGCAGGGTGCTAGCAGGATGTGCAACACATCAATAACATGCCTGTTGCAATTGAAAACATCTGTTTTCTCGGAAGGTAAAGGAGAGAGACATAACTGCTTGGATTGCCAGAATTGTCAGTATTTCCCTATATACAAAAAGAAAAAAAAACAGAAAAAAGCATAACAATCACATAGTCAGGGAAACAAAACCAAAGCAACAAAAATGGCCTTACTTCATTTCCTCTCCAGATGCCCAGTTGCTATAGCTATACAAAAAGACTTCCTGTGCATGAACTCCTAATCGGACAATGGCAGATGGGTCCAGGAGGTAAAACATTAGGGCATTCTGGGATAGGTTGAAATGTATTGTATATTCATTGTAAACAACTATTCAATGGGTTGCTTAAATGCTCAGAATAATAGTGCAGGAAAGGTTACATAACAGGCTAGTATTAATTAGCCTTCAGTCACTGCAAAAATAATGAACATTCAGCCGTTAAAAATAAGATCTTTTTATAAATCAAGCAAGTTTCCCAATTCATTTCTTCCTAAAAAAATAATAATCCCTGAACATTGTGTTCTATGTACTTTTACGTTCCTGTGTAAACTGCTTTTTCCTAAGGATCTCCTGGGAGGTTGTGATAATATTTAATTTATTAAATAGATAACTCTGATAATATGCATACTGAGTATTAAATATTGTGTTTCATTACCGAAAGAAGCAATCAACCAATCCAGATGTGTTAGAACCACACCAGCATGTCATACTCTGACATGCTAGATACCCTAAGTAGAAGGCTAATGGAAAACAAATAGATTGTCCAGCAGGAGCAAGTGGGATGGAAGCTAATTGCCATTAGAAAATTCAATAATTGCCATTAGAAAAGCCAAATGACTTCTGTTAAAACAACAAGGAAAAGTGTCTGCAATGCAACAAATCTATTTCATTTTCTCTGAAGCCTATTCAGTAGCTTTCAGGTCTCTAAACAAATTAGCAACTAGTTGCAGGGCGATTACTCTGTAGAGTTTCCTGGCTCTCAAAATACAGGATATTTTGATTTTATACTGCAAAGAAAATAAATATTAAAATAATAAGAAAAATGGGAGTATTTAGGGGAATCAATTTTTATGTTTTTATTTTTATTTTTTGCTTATTGGGAATTGCTGATTCAGATTTTGGTATTGAACACACAAACATACACACACACATACACAACTGAATAATTTGTTATGCCCATCTCCAATTCCTCTGCATTCAATGTGGGAAATGAACTCGCTTATACCAGTAATACTGACCTTATCCATTAACTGGTCTGGCAAAAAATAATAATCCAAATATGGCCACGTGCTGTGTAGAACTTTCCAAAATATCTTACAGATTCCCAATATTGACCCATCAGGTTCTTCCCTCTGCTGAAATGTCTCTGAAAGAGTTTAATTCAGGAAGCTTCACTCGAATGAAAAAATATGTTGACAGAAGTCCTCTTCAAACAGCCCACTCTGATACAATTGTGGACATTTTTGCAGACTGAATTAATGGAGTTACCCTCAGAGGTATAAGTTACATTTTGCTAGCTGAACTTCCTAATGAATTTGTTGTGTCCTGTCCAAGATAGTTTTGTCTGTTCAGAATCAACTGTTGGTTTTAAGAACTAATAAAATCAGAATCTTTATAGGCAACTGTCCTTCTGCTTGCACTAAATCATATATTGGAGGTTATTCTCATTTGTAGAATGACAACAGGCTGCTAAATTGGTACTGTTTGAGTTCTAGGGCTCTGTTTTTTCTTTCTTGCTTGGTATGCACAAATTGCTTCCTTTGTTTCCTGCCTTTTTTTTTTAAGGTGTTGCAAGAAAGCAAAACTTCCCTGTTGTTTAATCAGACACTTCTAAAATGTCCAAAAGGAACATTACACTGAAAGCATTCTACACATGATCAGAGGCATAATATAATAAAGGCAAGAAAAATGTATGCAGTTGTATATTTAAGTTTGGCATCAGGTTATGAAAAAGGCTTCTTGAGTAAAAGGAAATCCTTCAGAAGTTAGTTCTTTATCCCCTGTACTCTCCGCAGAGGTGGTATTCAGCTGGTTTGGACCGGTTCTCAAGAACTGGTAGCAGAAATTTAGAGTAGTTTAGAGAACCGGCAGAAACCACCTCTGGTTGGCCCTGGCCTCCTGCCCCCGCTGTTTCCTGTCCTATATTCCTTTGTTTCTTTAGTTCAGCTGATTTGTGCAGCAGAGCAGATTGCTGAGCTAAATAACAGCCCAGTTCACCAGCACTGACACCGAGGTCGGTCTTTGAGTGCTGCGTGCATGCGTGAAGCGCGCTCTCATAGAACTGGTAGGAAAACATTTGGAATTCCACCTCTGACTCTCAGCTATCCTTGATCCTGCCATATACCTGGTGTTAGACAATATGCTAGTAAATTACTGTTGATCGTGATGTTGAGTTGGATCTAACAGACTGGTGAAGTCTGCAGCTATAGCCCTTTGGGAAGAAGGCCTGAACACCACCCAAAGCAAGTACATTTCAGAGTTACGCAGCTATTTCTAAAGAACCTCTCTCACCTGAAGCAGTCTAGAGGCATAAGTCATTCCTGGAGTTTCAGACCTGCTTTGATGATTTAAAGATGGTGATTTTACTGTCGTAATAACGCAACATTGATATATATTTGAAATTCTGACATGCAGGTTAACATAATGCCAGAGGAAGAATGCAATTTGGGATAGATTGCTCAACCTTCCAACCAGGGCTGATTTTTATGAAGATCCTCAATCACAGTGATTGTACGAAGAATGAAAGGTCATTTTAGAGACATTTTCCCACTGTCTGTGACTTTGAGCTCATGTGTGGAGATGTTTACACTGAATATCATAGCTATATTAAGTACCACAAAACCACAGAGAGGGTAGATATAGTATATCTCTTTAAAATCGTTACATCAGTCTCCAATTTTTCAGGATTTACTCCTTCGTTTGCCTGCAAATTTCCTGCCATTTGTTGACTTTCCTATTAGAACCAAGAGGAAGATATCTGAACGACTGAATAAACCAAGTGAAGAAAGGGACTTATTTAGAAAAGAACCAAAACAAGATGCTGGCAGAAATCAATGGTGTTTCTATTTTCCTCTTTTACAATCAGGTTGATAACTAACTACTATTGTATTTTACTTTTGTTTTAATCAGAAGTTTTTTCTGATTTTTATTTAAAGAAGTTATCTTTTCTAAATTGGAATTCCTCAGATTAAAATACTGTTTTTTGAAACATTCATAGCGCAGGGGGAAAATTCATCATTTGAGCAGGGAACTTACTGTTTTCAATTTGTCAATGGGTCTGTGATACACTCCATATCACTGTGAAGGATCAAATAACTTTTAACTTAAACACACTGTTTAAGATAGTCTCAAGATCTGCGTATTAAGCAAAACATAAATATTATCTCACTTTTTATTTTTAATATGCTGAGCTAAGCTAAGCACTAACATTTTCTTTGTCCTGTCATCATCTTTTTTTAAGACTTAAGTTTTTTGGATGCTTTTCTCCCAAGAATATCCTTCTAGATAAAAGATGCCACTTTTAATGTGGCAAAGTCTTGGATCGAACTATTGGCTGCTCATCTTTTGATCAACTTAAACAATGATCAAATACTGAGTTGGTACTGCAAGTAGGCATCTTGTGGTGCACATAGGCAAGGATCAATACATTAGTAAAAAGATATCACTCTACAACAACATTTCTTCCTCTCTGCAATTTTAATATGCTTTGAGGAATTCTGGGAGATTCTTAAAGTTGCAAAGGTTGAGAAGAAATGTTTTAGACAACTCTTTAAGCTCAAGTTTTCAAAAACCAATTCAGGTATAGTTGCAGGGCAGAAAATAGTGAAATGTTCCTACTCATGAAAATCTCACAAAAACTTATTATTCAAAATAAGAATTTCACCTCTTAAGTAAACAGGTATTGATTGAGCTTGAACTCTGTCTCATAGAACTAGATAGATTTTTGGACCCAACTAACAGGAACTTTTCTTAAGCTTTTAGGGTTGATTGGATGCTGAGCTGATGATTCAAAGTGAGATGTATATTAAGGGACAGCAGACTATACTAAATAAACACTCTGAAATTCACCATCTACATTATCACTGCAAATCTTTTGCAAGTGAAACAGAACAAAAACAAGTTACAAAAGAAATCATGTCTTAAATAATCCTTCTACTCTCCACCTTATATTTTCTGCTAAAGTGGCACTTATTTATAGCTATTTTAAGGTGCTTTTCATTCAAAGTAACCCCAAATTAGACTCAACACCATGACTCTTGACCTCTTCTTGGATGTAGCTGCTTTTTCCCACACTTTTAAAAATGACTACAACATTAATCATTCCCAAATCTTTCAATCAAAAATAGATTAATTGGGATTTCAGCCAATAGGTAATCAGTCTCTAACAGAACAGCCTTTCACACTATTTGGAGAATGGAAAAAGACACTATATTCCTGTCATGGCTCTCCATCAATTATAAGACTCAATGAATCCTAAATACAAATAGGAAGTCTAAGATAAAAGTCACGGCACTCTGCTCTCCCCATCTCTCTAAATGTACAGTATAATTTTCAAAAGGTCTGGTTTTTTTTTTAATCTCCTTGATTTCCTTTCATTAAATATACATCTAATCTGCTGAAAGATAAAAGACATTTTCATTTTGCATCTTTTGCGACAGTCTCTTCCAGCTCTCTCATGTTTTGGTTTTGTTCTGGAAACAGAGCATGATGGCAGCTGTTCCTACTTCACTGAAGAAATATAATGCAGAATTCACTGATAAACATGTAAATCACTCCCTACATAGGCAAAAGGGGTTGATCAGAGTTCATGAACACCTGTGGAAGACTGTTGCTTTTGACTACAACAATCTCCCGTTCCTGCAGAATGATTGATCTTGTAAATGGCACAAATACATTTTTGCTTCTGAACATCAAAAGCTGAGAAACTCCATTTTAACAACATGCTTGCTTTGGAACACTGTATTCTATTTGGGAGGATCAGAACTGCATCATAAAAATCCTATGAAAAGAAACAGGTGTAAGAACTGAAGTATGATTATCCATGCAAGAAGCTTACAGTAAATAACTTATGCTTGTCTTTACTGAAATTCCAATTTTATACAAGGCTTTTTAGAGCACACATCGTATTTATTTATCATTTCACCTATGAGTGGTAACACTCTCAACCAGGGGTGGGCTTCAAAAATTGCAGCAATGGGTTCACTGCCCTGTTACTTGGTGGGTGTGGCCTATGGCGAGGGGGCATTTTTCACCCTCCCCAGGCTCCAGAGGCTTTTCTCAAACCTCTGGGAGGATGAAAACTGCTTCCCACAGACTATGGAGGCCCTCCGGAGGTCTGTTTACAGACTTCTGAAATCTCCAGTAGGCCTGTTCCCCCTCCTCCCCGAGCCTCCACGCAGGCCCTGCACTTACCTGGCATGATGAACGGGCCGTGTGGAGACTCCTGGGAGGAGCAGGGAGGGGTGGGTGTGGGTGGGCATGGCCAGCCAGGGGTGACATTTGGGGGTTCACCAAACTGGACAGAATCCTATATAGGGGATTCCCTGAACTAGTGCAAACCACCAGCAGTCCAACCCTAGCAACTCAACTTTGAATTTGTTAAATAACCATTAAAATGGTGAGAGATTGAAATGAATTGAAAGTAACTGGAGAGCCTCCAGAAAGATTTCTTTCAATTTAAGTTCAGGACTCCTATAAATAGAAAGGGTATGCTGTTCCTCATGTGTGGGCTTCATAAAACTCTTGCCATGTTTTAAAAAAACCTTTCACTTCAAGGTTTCTTCCTGATATGTCAGGTTTCTGCATACAGGTGAAAGGTTTTTATTTGATGTTCAATTTATTCACAGTAACTGCAAGCACTGTCCAGAAATTGAAACCTTTCAACAGCCGTGATCAAAGAAATGGATTGTGTTGAAGTACGAAACAGTATATCACTTGTCAGTGTATTCTTCTAGTATGCAACAGTCTTCCCAGGTTTTACCGTAGGTTTTCGTGATGTTAGCAGATGGTTAGGGGTAGAACATTAAGTAAAATTAGGGAAATAGTTTTGGTAAAATCAAGGGAAAAAAAGTGTGAATTAAGAGGTTCCATATATTAAACATATTATTTACATCCAAAACAACTGGCAGTTGTTGCTGCTACTCCTTGTTTATAAACCTGCTGGAGGTGATTCAAATAGAATCCTGTTTGTTCTTTATAGGAGGGGGGGTGGCGTGATGCCTCAGCAGTTAAGACACTGGGATTGTCATCTGGAAAGTCAGCAGCCCGGGTTTGAGACCGAGCATTACCTGACAGGGGTGAGCTCCCATCCTTGCCCCAGCTCCTGCCAACGTAGCAGTTCAAAAGCATGCAAATGCAAGTAGATAAATAGGTACCAATTCAGCAGGAAGGTAACAGCCCTCTTTGATGTCATACTGGCCACATGACTATGGAAATGTCTTTAGGCAGTGCTAACTCAATGGCCTTTAAATGGGGATAAGTACCGCTCCCTTATAGACAGCAAAAACTATCAGAATAAAATCCACAGGGATTCCTTTGCCTTTTTTACTTTTTAGTTCTTTATGTCCTCAAAGTGCTGAAAATGTGGCTCAGGGTAGGGGAGGAGGCAAAATAGGAATCAAGTCCCAAATTTCCTCAAATACTTAACATAGGATGATTTATTTGGAAGCAAAAGCAAAGGATGCAGAGTGCTAACAGGAAGGACATACAGAAGTAATATTTATTCAAAGAAAGCCATCCTTCATTGGATGAATACACATGTTAGTGTTAGGCAGTGGTGGGATTCAAATATTTTTACTACTGGTTCTGTGGGTATGGCTTGGTGGGCATGGCAGGGCAAAGATACTGCAAAACCCCATTCCCTCCATAGTTCTGCAGAAAGGTTATTTCAAAATCCCCATTCCCCCAGCCCCCAATAACCTGCTTTCCAGCTCAATTGCCCTGTTCAGGGCAACAAAAGAAGATCAGCTGGGAGGCTGGGAAGCAGCGGGGGGGGGGGGGGGCGCAGGGGCAGCATATTTGCCAGTTCTCCAAACTACTCAAAATTTCTGCTACCAGTTCTCCAGAACTTGTCAGAACTGGATGAATACCACTTCTGGTGTTAGGCTAAAAATTGTAAGGAAGCTTGATTAGTTTAGGTAGCTGATGGCTTAGCATTATAATAGACTATGAATTGGAATTATGATACTTTCTTTGAGTATTTATTTAATTTAAGTGAATATGAGCATGAGCTAATAATTTATTCTAATTTGTTTTAATTTAAACCTGGAACATTTTTGCTAGCTAAATATAAATAGGAGTGAATCATCTTCTCTGCCTCATTAAACCAACAGTGTCCCAAAATCTAAATCCAGAAACTACCTGGCAAACATAGGAATCAAGACAGACAAGGATCCAGGATGCAAATACCAGGCTTTAGTTTACAAAGTTCAATATACCCAACTTGCAATATGTGATTCTAGACAGCCACTTTAGGGTTAAAACAAAAGGACCTCAAGCTAATCAAGTGAAAATAAAAACAACAGAACATAGTACATCCAAGGCCAACTACAATTATATCCCCAACCATTTTCAACTCAGCTTTCATTTAGCTCAGTTCAAAACATGGTGATCATGTCAGCAAATTGTAAATGGTTTCAGCAAAAAAAAAAAATGCAACTCATGGTTTCTTTAAAGTGTGCTTTGGACAAAACATTACATTATAGAAGGCATGAGAAGCAGAAATGGAAGCCTTGGTGAATACTGAGATACTAGAAAATACTGTACAATTATAGCAGGGAGGGAAATGTGAATAATAAATTGAGGGAAAACAGGGAGCAAAAAGCAAAAAGCTTTAGGGTAACTGGTAATATAATTATATATAAGCATAAGGCATATTTCTTAAGATACAGAAACATGTAGCTTTTGTATTTGACCTTCCAGTAACCTAGTTGTAATTATAGATCCTCTTAGTTAGCTAAACTGCTGTTTGATCATTAGACTCTTCTACTGGCATGACTGCCATTCACATTAAAAGAGTTTGCACAGACACAGCAGTTAAAGGCAAGCAAAATTGCAAGTACAGTAAGCGAATGAGTTGAGGATAGATAAAACACAAGGCTCGGGGCTAAATCCTGAAGTTTTAACGTTCATTGTTACAGGAGTGCTTTCTCTCTCAAAGAAAACATATAAGAATAAGATTGAAATGATTGCTGATGCACCAATAGAACCAACAGTAAACTTTAGGTTGTATTTCTTTAATGGGTAATAAAAAGTGCCAAAGCTGACATGAAGAGGAAATGGCAAGGCTCAGGTTCCATATATGAAAAATCTCAAGTTCAGTTCTTTACATCTCCATGCTGACTTAGGAAATATCAGTGACTGAATTTCTGGAAAGTCGCCGCCAATCCTGAGCCAAGCAGACCGATAGTCTGACTCTTTATAAAACAATTTCTAATATTCCCATGACAACTTCAGTGTTAAGCAGGTTGAGGTTTAACCTCAGCCTCAAGGTTCCTGAATGCAAAACTAATCTTAACCACCAAGTCCAGCACGTTGCATCTTTGGTTAAAAAAAAAAAGCCGCATGACTAGCATAACCTTCCTGTCTGGTGGCATTATTTGAAGGGCAGGGTTATAAAAATCCAGGCAAAAGAGGCAAGGAAGGTGAAAAGAAGAAAACTTTAGCATTTCTGGTTTTAAGACAGGGACAACCTTAAAACTACTCACTAAGATTACCAATGTTGTAAATTTTAAAATTTCTTTAGGCATTCAAGTAAAAGCCCTCTCCCCAAAGACAAGTTTTTAAAAGTCAAAACATTCAACAAATGTTAACTGCAAAAATTAAAAACCAGCATTTGAATGACAGTATAAATCTAGGCCACAAGAGAAAGAAAGAAAGAAAAAAGGAAGGGAGGGAAGGAGGGAATTCCGCTTATAAATTAATGAAGCTGGAGCCATACGTTTTGAGAAAAGTGGCTATTGATGAGACTTCTGTTATAAAAGAAACGTTTAAATAACAGCTGATTTTAAAAAGAATTTGTTGTTGCTAGTTGCGAACACTGTCCATGGGATTTTTTTATGGCAAAGATACTGGAGTGGGTTGCTAATTCCATCTCTAGTGGATCACGTTTGGTCAGGACTCTCTGCTATGACCTGTCCATCTTGGGTGGCCCTGCACGGCATAGCTCATAGCTTCATTGAGCTGCGCAAGCCGTTCGCCACAACAAGGCAGTAATCCATGAAGGGGTTAAAAAGAATACTTAATCAAAATAAGCACTTGGTACTTGTTCTTGGAAAGGCTTTTGAAAGACTTACAGTTAAGGAAACCATGTTAATCGATAAGCATAAGACTTAATAGTAATATTAAAAAGGACAGAGACATCTTCAGTAAGCTGGAAATGCATACAATCACTACATGCCTGGTGATATTACAATGGAAGCTCAACTTTCTGTACTTGATATGTGAAAGTTACAAATTTCTGTCACTAAATCACAATGAACATGTATTTCTTGACAGCATGATCCTTTACAGTACATTGATGGTTGGTTCTAAAAGGCAGAAGCTACAGTATCTAAAACTCGAAAAGTGTTGAATCTGGCCAGTTTTAGATAATATAGAGGTGGACCAATTCAGAACTGCATTCAACTTCCTGTCCCCTTCTTTATTCCTATTTTACTCTTTCACTGCTCAAATACATTAATCTGTTGCTGTCATATCTAGCTGGTCCTACAATTCAAGATACATGTTCACTTGGAAGTAGAACATACTAAATTCAGTGAATTTTCTATGTGGGTGTTCACTGCACTACATTGCACTAATTTTTAAAGCACCTGGTAATCGTTGAGAATTTGCTTGCTGTCAATAGCACCATTTATTAATATCCATGGCTCCATAGGGAGAAAAAATCAAGCGCTAAAGATTTTAAGCAAATACCTAGAATTATTTCAGAATTTTAAATTATTGAATTTAAATTTTCTAGAAGTTAACAGCTAGAGCCACCTTACTTTATCTTTATTAACAAGAGGTGGGGCTTGCGTCAACGCAACACAGTGGTTTTACGGGAGCTCCAGTAAAGCCGCTGATCCTTAAGCGCCGGGGCGGTCTAAAAATAGACCCAAGTCGTCCTGAAGAGATGACAAGAGGAAGGGGAATTTCCAGAGACACTCGCAAAATCTCTGGAGGTCAGGAAGAAACCCCTGTTCTCCGGTGCTCAGGTACCACCACCACCCTTTGGGTGGATGAAGCAGCTGACAGCCCCATAAGACAAAGCAGGAGAGAAGCAGGAGAGAACCATGCCATTTGATTAGGATTGGAAGGAGGGGAAGTGTTTACAGCTGGTAGGAATTTTTATTACTTCAAAAGAGACTGCCTATAAAAAACTTAAAGCTAAACTAAATCTGAGAACAGAAGGAATTAACGGTGGAGATAAGCTTTGGATGGTTTTGGACTGTGTGTTGTCGTATGTTTTAAATGCTATTTTTGTGGATGGAACTTATTTAAACCTTTTAAAACAAATGGATTAACCTTTCTTCTATTCTTTCTTTCTTTTTTGCTAACCTGGGCTAAAACTTATTCTTCTCAAGATTACTTTGTTCTATTCCAAGCAAGAATTTGACTCTTTAACCTGAAACAATCACATAATAAAAAGGTTCAAAAAGAAACAAAGAAATTGTTGAACAACAGAGTGAAAGATGACGCTGCTACTCAAACGCTGAGGTGTAGAAACATGATACCTTTATTTACATTACTGACTAGCGTGATTTGGAAATTCAAAATCTTACAGTTTGTTTAGAAAGTGAAAAGTGTATTGTTTTTACAGATGCTCCTTTGAAGATTATTTTTAACCAGAGACTTTATTGTGAATCTGCTAACTTGTCAAAGCCCCTTTTTAAAGTCAGGGTAGCAGACTTTTAATCAGTTGGTGCAATGGCTTTCTTTGAACAACAAATTGTCAGCTTGAAAGATATACTATTGGCAATATACGAAACATCGATTTCATTTGAAAAAAAACTAGATTACTTCATTGGAAAATACGATGAAAAGGACGGAGGCAAATATTAAATGAGAAGAACAGAGGTTAGCGATTTAAACACCAAAGAGAAAGACACCTATAAAGAAACTAAACCTGTTGACTTCGCAGACGGAGGCGGACTACACCTTAGATGGCAAGATACAGAAGAAGAAAGAATAGAAGAACCTATGACATCAAAGAAAGAAACTTTATTATTAATACTATTGACAACAACCCTGGCAATTAAAGACAAGTGGATTAAGGAAGAAGAAGTAAAAGGGCATCAAAATTACAGGAAAGATCCAAAAAAGAACGAGTTGCAAAGAGAAGTCCATACAAATTTGATTAAGGAGATGTCTAGAGGACCTATGCCACAAATGGCAGAGGATATGAGACTGTTTTACTATTGGAAAGATACAGGTTGACAGATGGAAATGTTTAGGTTAGAATTAGTTGAGCTTAGGGAAATTTAGTGACAATGGACATGGTTAAACAAACAACTGAAAATGGTAATAATGTATACACATGTATTAGTATAATAAGTAGTAATTAGATATGAATATTGAATGGCACATATGAAAGGATAATGGGTAATTGTTTGGTTATATAGATATTAATAAAATAGAAAATCATGATAGTAGATAGAGTTAAATAAAGGAGAAATAATGATAACAATGTATGTATAGGTATGGGCAATAATATGGGAAAACTGTATGTAAATTTTAAATTGTGATTTGAAAAGGAAGATTAGAAATTCTTTGTTACTAAATATTATTGATGCTTGGTTAGAACAGGCTATAAGGAACAGTGGTATTGGAGGACATTAGAATTGGTAAATGAGATGCCAGCATGTTTTTTTAAAGTTTTAGTTTTGGTTTTATGACGAAGGACGTGTAAATAATTATAGTCAAATAAGAATGGAGGTGTGATGAGGGTAATATGTATATTTGAACTAAAATACATGAAATAAAATGAATATTAGATGACTGTGGAAGAGTTGCACGAAAATACTTTGTAACCAACTGATACTCTTTCTAAAGTATGTAAGGAGAATTTTTATGTTGTCTTTAAAACTAAAAATAAATTTTAAAAAATTATAATTTAAAAAAACAATCTCTTTATTAACATAGTAGGAAATCATAAAGCATAAAAATAAATGCCTAAATTAGTTAGATTTTTAATACTTTTTGGATTACAGTTAAATATAAATATTTTTTTAAAGTATGGAAGAAATATTTTGCCCATATTTTTTTTTTCCACAGCACAATGTTACTGCAATATAAAAAGAGTGAAATTGCAGCATTGTGGGAAGCATCTAATGCAGTTTAAGGATCTATTCATATTGTAATCTTTTAAAACTAAATAATGCCAACAATTCTGATAATGTGCTCTCTGTAAATATAACCCGTCATTTTCTTTGCCTCTCTAAAACAAATGGAATTAATTCTTGACATTATTCTTTATATCACCACAAACATATCTTGGAACAAGTGTGGCAAAGGTAATTTTCCAGTCAGATTAGACATGGTATTCAACAGGTTCTGACTAGTTCTAGAGAACCGGTAGCGGAAATTTTGAATAGTTCGGAAAACCAGTAAATACTACCTCTGTTTGGTCCCTCTTCCATCTATTTTCTGCCTCCCGAGTCCCAGATCATCAAGAGGAAATGGGGATTTTGCAGTAACCTTCCCCTGGAGTGGGGAAGGAATGGAGATTTTACAGTATCCTTTCCCTGCCTGCCACAAAGCCATGCCCACCAAGCTATGCCACACCCACCATGCCACACCCACAGAACCAGTAGTAAGTTTTTTTGAATCCCACCACTGATTCAGATGCACCATTCTCATCTTTGCAGCATCTTTCTGTTGATCTTTTTGACTCCCGATCTTCCTGTGGGATCATCCCTAAGATTTCCCAGACATTTTCTAGTATCCTACCCACCCTGATTTCCTCAGCAATTTTCTGCCAACGCCACTAGCCTCCATTTCCACAATTATTTCCAGTTTCCCTGCTGACTTGCCCCCATATCTTGAACTACATGTTTTATTTAGTATAATGTAGAATTATGAAAAATGTAACTTTGAACAAAAAGAAATCAGCCATTTAAACTGGTTAGGTAACACCTCTGTGCTGTGGGATGGATAGAGTTCCAAACAATAAGTTTCCTCAATAAGTCTCAAAATAAAATAATCAAGATTTTGCCTGAGTGATCAGAACTTTCCAATATGCAGACCCTTTTGTAACATCCAGAATAATAAACTCCAGATTAGCATCATATCAAAACTTGCTAATCATCAACATAGAATTTCTAGACATCTGGAAATCAGATGTCACAGCTCTGTGTAAGCATGAGTTGAGGAGAATATTTATAATAGAATCCATTTTTTACCATTTAAATGTTTAAATATTTAAATAATAAAACACAAGACTCTCTTTTTCATACTAAATGTTAAAAATTAATTCATTATATGTATTTTACCTATCCTTAGTCTTCTTTGATTCCATGTCTGCTTTGCTTTACATAATCTACATCCAAGTAAATACTATCATGCTGTAGACATATCTAAACTTAGCAGTAGGTACTAATGCCTTAAATCCAGCCAAAAGAATAATTGCTGTCAGTCTGAGCTAAAATATTTAGCTGTGAAAAGATGCTGTTGAGCTGAAAACTTCATTTGCAGGGCAAATTATAAAAGCAATCCCATGATGCTCTTATTTAGCAAGCTGTCATTCACAGATAAAAGACAGTAAAATGGTCCTAGTGAGTTATGAGTACTTTCTGACTGCTCAATAAACAGGCAGTTTTGTCAACTGGACATGACTTTAATTGGACTATCTTGTGTGCTGACTCAATTTTAGAGAATGTCAAGTTTCAATTACAGGTAGAAAGAGTCATTGGTCCAATACATTATCGTCCCTTTTTTGGTCTCATTATGTATCATTCTGATAATGGTGAAGTAGGAAAAACAACTACTGTATGTATATATGGAAACAATCTATTTCTAAAAGCAAATGATGAAATAGAAGCGATAGGTTTTAGACTTTCCCAAGGCAATTCTACAAATATTATATATGAAGCAAATGCCTTAATCTAAAATTAATCTAAATATACTGTAATATGGAAGAACAACAAGCATTCCAGAAACCATTCCAATTGTCAGATATCTTATTCTCAGTAAATTTCACTGCAACATAGTTTGAACTCCCTTGACTAACAGATTCACATACCCTTAAGGGGAAATGTTTTACGTAATTAGAATTGCTATATTATCTATCAGTTGTAACCAGTAGATTTGATTCTTAATTACTTGAACTTCTATTTGTTGCTTAAAGAAGCAGAAGCAAAATTTAAAGCCTTTCTCTCCATATATATTTTTTTCCACTTGCCTCTTTTCATTCAGTAATCAGTTTGTTTGTGAAATTTAAGTATAGGTAGTCCTCAATTTAAAATCGAGCCCACAATTTCTGTGGCTAAGTGAGACATTTCTTAAATGTGTTTTCCCCATTTTACAACTTTTCTTGCTACAGTCATTAAATGAATCATTGCAGTTGGTAAGTTAGTAACCCAGTCGTTAAGTGAATCTAGCTTCTCTATTGATTTTGCTTGTCAAAAGGTTGCAAACGTTGATCACATGACCCTGGGACACCACAACCATCATAAATATGAACTACCTGCCAAGCATCTGGATTTTGATCACATGACCATGGGTGTGTGTGTGCTGCAACATTCATAAGTGTGAAAAATGGTCATAAGTCCCTATTTTTAGTACCATTGTAACTTCGAACAGCCACTAAATGAACTGCTGTAGGTTGAAGACTACTTGTACTTTCACTTAGGGCCTCTTGAGTCTTGGCAGAAGCTCTATCTAATTCTTGGCACAAAGGCTGGGCTACCTTGCTCAATTTAGAATCAATAAATAATACTAACAATTTGGATTGGAAGATATTTTTTTTCTTTTCATACATAATCACACTCAGTGTTAAATAGCCCTTCAACGTTCTTTTTTGTTTTCTCAATTGCTAGCCTACTTATTCTCCACCTTTTAACCTAATTAAGCCTTTTGTCCTCTGAAACTGTTAAAATTCAGTTCTTTCCATACAATCTAGTATTAACTGTAATGGTTTTATAATTAGTTTACTGTTATCATGGCGTTTTGGAGCAATTATATTATTGTATTTTGCTGCTTATAAGGCACTTAAAGGTGAAATGCCTGAGGTGACACAAATGCTTTTGTAAATAAGATAATCCCTTCTTGAATCATGAGATACATACTTGCACATATTCTCTCTGAAATAAGAACAAAGAAAAGGTAGAGCTTTTCAATTCTTTAATAGTTAGTACAGTGTTACCCAAGAAGAGAACATGGTTTCATCTAGTTATTATGGAGGCCAGGATAAAAGTTTGAGATTGATAAAAATGTGATCAAATGTGCTTAATTAAAGATGAATGGCATATTTACTTGCTGATGGTCCAGCAAAATGAGGCTATAAAGAAGGCAAATACAATGATAGGCTGCATCAACAGAAGAGTATTTCCAAATAATAGCATCCTTTTTTATTGTTTGTCAAATCTCATCTTCAATTGTATAGGTGTCCTTGGCAAACTGGAATTATATAAATGATGGCATGTACATTATGATACATAGTTCACCTTTGTGCTTTTGCATCTTGATTTTTGATACACATACTTAATTTTCATTTTTGTGTCCTAATGTTATGGAGCATATTTCATCTGTTTGTCCCTTTAGTATTACTCTCATGGATGCCTATAGTATGTTCACACAATTTAAGAAAAGTCCAGAGAAATTGGATAATATAAAATTAGAATACTTTTTACAATTTTACAGAAAATGTACTTTGGGAATAACAGATCACACTGTGAATAAATTGGTGTCTCGGTTCCTTTCATTTAAATGATAATAAATCTGAGTCAAATGATCCCATGGGTTATTTTGGCAAAATCCCTTTGAAAAAACTGGGGTGCTACAGCTCACTCTTGATCGCTATGTGCTTAAAAAACAAGCTTTAGATAGGACTGATCAGATCTCATGGCATCGCTGCGCAGATATGACTAAGTGTATGGTTTCTGAATAAGAACTTACTGCTATGATTGCCACTTAAACAATTTTTCAATCTGGACTACTCAAGCAGAAATATGTTTAGATTTGCCTCAATGAAAATGCATTCAGACAAAAATAACATAACCCTTTAGTGTGTGTGTGAATAACTTTGTATATTAGAACTGGAAGCATTAATGATTAATTTAGTAATCATACAATAGGCTCTATAAATCCTTTCTCACATTAAATGATAACCAGATTTGGCCTTCAATCAAAGAACAGATAAGATAAAAATACTATTAGATATAAAAATACTATTAGATCCCTGTTCTTGTCCCCCCCCCCCTTTATTCTCTTGTTTTTAAATTAAAGGCCACTGGAGACAGTTTTGTTGTTGTTCACTGACTAAGTAATTTCCGACTTTTTGCAACCCCAAGGACCATAGCATCCCATGCCCCCCTATTCTCTCCACTGTCTCCCAGAATTTTCCCAAATTCATGTTTATTGTATTGATGATACTATCTAACCTCCCTCTGCCGCCCTCTTCTCCTTTTGCCTTCAATCTTTGCCAACCTCAGGTTTTTTTCCCAATGAGTCCTCTCTTCTCATTACTTTATATATTACAATTACTTGCCATATGACTCCTTTACTGTATTGATTATACATACTTCCTGGCATGTCATATCATATATACCACCAGTGATGGTGAACCTTTTCGGCACCAAGTGCCCAAACCGAAACACAAGTGCATGTGCCAGAGCACTGAAAACCCAAAGACCAGCTGGCCAGTGTGCATGCACGTGGTGGCCAGCTGGTTGTTGGTTTGCCAGCATGCACATATACACCAGCCAGCTGGTCTTTGTGTGTGCCAGAGCACCAGAAACCCAAAGATCAGCTGGCCGGCATGCACATGCCTGTTTCTTGGCTGTTTTTCAGGCCGTTTTCCAGAGCCCACCATGACCAGCTGGTCGGCATGCCTGAAAATCAGAAGAGCAGCTGGCAACAGCACATGTGCCCACAGAAAGGTCTCTGCATGCCACTTCTGGCATCCATGCCATAGGTCCGCCATCACAGATATATACCAAAGACATAGACATAGACATAGGCTGTTCTTTCTGGAAATTGACTTGAGAGATCTCTGGTCCTTTTCAGGAACAGTCACTTTGAGATAATCAATTTTCTCTCATGTTTCCGGTTTTTCCTCCCAATTTTCCTTTGGCAAATCCTTTATTTCTTCCAGTTTTCCCCATTCCTCTGTGCATATTAATTTCTTTCTTTCTTTTTCAAATTCTTTCATATGCATTAACTGGTTTTCTTGATTACTGCCTTGTAATGTATCGCCTCCACTCACCATGGTTGTTTGATCTTGGCATTCCATATTAGACAGCTGATTAGTGGGATAATAGTTATTTACAAATATTAAATGGCATTAAATAACTAAATCTAACTAATTCTGATAACTAACTCTGCATAGCAGTGTAAATCTCCAGAGAAATTTTTAAAAGAAAAATTTTAAATGATGTAAGAAGCATGTGGTTAATTTAGGCATGTGTATCATTCCTTACTAAATATCTGTATAGAAAATAAGTAGATTATTATGATTAGATGACAACTTTCAGCACATCGGTCAATCATTACAGTATATAAACACTGAATAATATGATATGCAATATAAACTGAAAAATACTGTGCATTAAATACCTGGAATGTAATTGCTATGTAGGAAATCCAGAACTAGAATAGTTTGGAATTCTTATGCTCTGCATATATTTAGAAATTCAATTAGACATCTTAAAATTTTAAGATATTAAGCCTCTGGATAGTATTTTATCATCAAAATTGTCTTCTGCTCTTTTCTAATAATCGTTTGGATTATTAGATTTTCTTTTTATTAAAGTGGCTTCTGACCTTAAAGAAATAAAAATATTTCTTTAGAAAGAAGATACATGATACAGCTCAATATAAGAAGATAATTAGGAAGTAAACATTAACATAATGTTCACATGATAAAATATATTCTGTTTCAACAATACTAGCATGTAAAAAATGTAAAAGATGAGATCAAGAGAATGCCGTGAGAAAACATATCCTCACAGTTTTCTTAAAGGTTTATAGTAGGAATGTCCATGGAGTGTACTCAAAAAAGTATGTGTATGCATTATGTATGTATCAGTGATGGGTTTCAATTTATTTTACTACTAGTTTGCTTGTGCGTGAATGCGTGCACATGTGATGCTTCTGTGCATGGCGGGTGGGCCAACTGGCAGAAACCCACCTCTGGTGTGTATGTAAATATGTATGTATGTATGTATGTATGATGCACCAAGGCAAATATAAACATTTACAGCGTGGTTTGTAAGGGTGTAGGTATCTCAGCGTTTATAAATTTATATAAATATTGGACAAAGGTATAAGGGAGAAGGAAGTTATAAAACAAACACCTGTATACTTTCAAGAAGCTTCTTTTTCTTCGGTTATTTTTCTTTCTACTTTTTTCTAGTTTCTTATTTATCAACAACAATCCCTACAAAGGAGAATTTAAATATTAATTTTAAGGTAAGCACATTTTACAATTGCCTCTCAAGCTGCATTCAGCTTCAAATGTACAATTTAAGGATTCTTATGTTTGTTAAAATTTCAGATACTATAGTTAATACTGGTATATATTTTTATTTTTTTTAAAAGGAAAAGGAGAAAATGTCAGCTATGAATTCACATATAAAAAGGGGTGGTACTTCAAGTCTGCAGTTACAGCCACTGTCTTGAAATTTTTGACACATACACACACACTTAGACACAAACAATAAATAGAAGGCCTTTCTTCTTGTGCTTTCAACCAAGCATTTGTCAGAAATAGGAAGGTGAAAAGCACTTTAATTGTTGATTTCAAAATCATTCTTCAACTAATTTGGTCCCATTCCATTGAAAGTTTGAAATGCTAAAACCCAAGTATCTATACTTTAAGACAGATTGTGTAGGTGTTCAGTATGATCCTTCCTCCTCAGCCCTACCAGTCCTTGTTGGGTTTCATTTTTTACCTGATGAATTTTTATGCATAATTTGTATTAAAACGAACAAAATCTAAGTAAGAGAGAAAAAAAATCAAAAATCAAATAGAAAATGAAGTTTCAAGAAAATTAAAGAGAAAGATAGAAATGAAAAGAAAAAAATCTATAAAGATATAACTTCTGATATACTGTAGTTACATATACAAGTATATTTTAACCTCTTTCTCAACTTACATATTAGTCTACTTACTATAATCGATCCTATATAATTATCAAAACCATGCCAGAAATTCTTTTTTTTTTTTACATAAAAGATCCGTAAGAGACTTCCAGTCACCAATAAATGTAGATAATATCTTTTCACTTCCAGATGAAATTTCTTAACTAACTTCCAAAGCAGTCCAAAATGTAAGAATATTCTAAGCTGCCCTATAGGAAATTATGACCAATAAGAGAAGAGTGGCCCCCAGGGTGCTTTTTAAAAGATAACTGGATTTTCTTTTTCCTTAAAGACATTTTGCTTCTTTTCTAAGAAACTTCTTTAGTTCTTGGATGAGAAGCAAAACATCTTCAAGAAAAAACAAAATCCAGGTCCCTTTTGAAAAAGCACCTTTGGGACAACCATGACCTGGATGCCTGAGAATCTTCATAGTAAAGAGATTGGTGGCATATCAAGCCAACTGGATACCAAGTGAATTGTGGCTTCTCCTGAATCAAATTTTTAAAAGCTCAATTCCATTCTTTTTCCACAAGGAACTCATGAATATTGAAGCCATGAAACACAGACAGAAATGATAGCCTTCATCCTCGCCAATGCCCTTGTTCCCACCCTAGCTCCTGCCAGAATGAAAAATGCCACACTTGGATTCAAATTCAATATCTTCATAATAATCCACCTAATATGCACTGTTTATTGCTATTTTGAATGCAATAAATATAGCAATTTCCATCTAGGATGGAAAACTCCAAGTAAATGAAAGGAAAATATGAGGAGTTTTTTAAATGGACCATAGTACACACTTAATAAATACTTAAAAGCTGTAGTGGGTTTGGACTGATTCAGCTGAACTGGTAGTAGCTTGGTGGCCTGGGTTGCTGGAACTGGCAACGACCCAGGTCTGCCATGCTCCTGAACTGGTTCTCCTAGCAGAGCCATAGATAGCGCCATCTTGTTTTTTGCTTCTGCACATGTGCAGAGCAATTTTAGTTGTATTGTGCATGCATGTGAACGCAGTGCACATCAAGCGTGTATGCAACATGCATCAAGCATGCATGTGTGCACACGCACAGCATGCATACGTGCAGTGTGTCCCTGAGCAAACCGGCAGTAGTCTCTGCCGGAACCCACCCCTGCTTAAAAGGCAAAGTGATAATCAAAGGCAAAACCACGAGCAGTCAAAGATCAATGCAAAAACACTTTCAAGATGATTTCTTGAATAAAGCAGAATGGAACTACATTTTTGAGAAGTATAATGGGGATCTTCCTGTAGAAACAAAGACTGTTCCTGAGGCGTTTGCCTTTCTAAGAGCAAATAAGCTTTTCACTATTAATTATACTGATCCATACTGGTACTGGCCTACACACTTGATTGAGGCTATTCTTGTTCCATTATTATATCCAATCACAGTAGCTACAAACACTACAGAACAAAAGAAGAAATTGGCAAAATACCTGCAAGAATGCTTAGGCAGTTCAGAATGATTAGGGTATTGTACAGACCATGACTTGAATTACACAGAGAAGACATTTCACAAGAGACTGCAGGATTGGGAACTTTTACACAATTAGTTAACATCAAAGGAATTGATATGATAGCAGGAATTGTTTTAATTAGGGAATATTATGGAACAAAACATTCTGTTCCAGGCTACTCTCGTCTCGGCAGAACACCATAACAAACAGCTTGGGAAAAGACCATGAGAAAGATATTTACACACATAATGTGACATATTTTCTTTAGTATCTGTATTTGAGGTCAGTGACCGTTTAGAATGCATGTGACACAATATGCGACAACGTTTTAAGGCATTTAATTGAACTGTATAAAAAGAGCAAAACGTCCATTAGATCAGGTTCAGGAAATCCTCTTAACATTGCTGAAAGGTTTGAATATTTTAGGAAAGAAGTTCCATATTATAGAAAATGAAAAAGTTTATAAAGTGTTGCACTCTTAACCCTGAATTATTCAAGGAGATGGTATAGATATCAATAATTGCAAGAAATAATGAAGGGAACGAAATAACAAAATGGAGCATTGAAAACACGGTCAGGGGGAGCTGTATTGTGAAAATTAACCAGAGATCTCTTGAGCTGCTGCTTCAAATGAAAATTGAGGTCTGTGCAATGAGAGGTGCATTGGCTAAGGGACTTAATAACGTTGGAGAATGTCTGGCAGTTTGAGTCCTACCACCGTGTGGTAGAGTAATCTCCCACCACTTGTGTAAATTCACTGTAAGTTCCAACCTAGCAGTGTTTCTCCATATGCTTCACACTGCACTATGAAGTCATGCTAGCCAGATGACGATGGCAATGTCTTCACTGGCTCAATGGATACACTAGCTCAATGGCTTAAAGAAATGGAGATGAGGGTTGCCCCCTAGAGTTGGCTACAACTAGCAGACTAAAACCCACAGGGACTAATACCTTTTATGGCTAACAGCTTTAAGAGAAATGTCTTGAAAGAGCCTTGGCTAATCCTAAAGGAGATTCCTCTTTACATGGAATTCCAAATAGGCACTTTGCTACCCTAGAATAAGATGAAAGGCTCTAGAAGCATATAACAGAATTTCCTTCATACCATGTTTTAGAACTGAATCATAATTTTTTATTTATTTACTCATTTATTAAATTTGTTTGCCATCCATTTCACTGCCAGATGAAAGGCATATTCGTTTGATAAGGAGAAAATCCCAAGATTAGTCAAGACGAGTGAACTGCCCATGACATTTCACTAAAGTTTCATGCCATGTTTACATATGTACAACAACAATCAACCAATAATGATTTCTTGTAATTATCTGTGTGTTTAACACATACTCAGCAAATTATTTGTTAATTTATGGACATCAGTGCTCTATTTTTTTAATTGTTTATTTTGGCCAGTCTTAAATCAGTAAAACTTCTACAGCTGAAAACATGGTCAATGGTTCTTAGAGGTCCTTAACTTCTAGTGATTCAGTTTGGTATGGATCTTAGTGACACAGAGGAGATGTTTGGTAGATAGCTAGGTACGTAGATGCATAAAGTATCATCATTCCATGCTTATATTTAACCTTATAAAATAAGGTTATGGAAAATACATTTAAGTTTGAATAATTATGTATTTCCAACTTTATATGACTTTATCAACATTGACTTTCAAGAAAAATTGGGGGCAGCCTAAGTTTTAGTGTAGAAATATATTGAGTAAGCTCCTGGTACTACACTATACTTTAAAGTTATGCATTAGTTTTCATTTTTAATTATATTCAGAAAACTGAAATAGAAAGAAAATAATCAATACAGTTATCAACATTAATTATGCTGTATGTCACAAGCCAATTAAATTAAACCAATATATATCATATTAATTAAAAAGAGCAAAAGGGAAAATGGAAGAAAAAAGAAAAATATTTTATGGAAATAAAGAATGATCATCTAAATAACTCAAAGATCAACAATCAAATGATTTCAAAGATCCCTTCATTTTGTGACCTGTCTTTGTCAAAAAAGACCCCACTCACAAGTTAGAAGAATGCATACATTTTTATACAATATGTAGTTTTAGAAAAGAGAAATTAGCTACCAGTAGTTGAAAAAAGGAGCATATGTAAACTTTAAAAGAATAATAGTAACAAAGCAAGTTGATTTGTTGTGGATCATTTCTTCACAATTCTTTTTCTGTGAATACTTTTGGCAATATAACAATAAGTACCATAATATTTCAAGAGAGGCAAATTTTCAGCATTATGGCAAGATTGGAAAATATCTCCAGTAAAATCAAATATATCCGTTTTCATTAGCAAATTAGGAAACTGATCAAGGTCAGTCTAATAATAATAATTTAAAAACATGCCTATTTATTCAGATATTTAATCCCAGAAGATTGGCATACAAAAATGAAAGGTACATAATTAATGCCCACAGATCTGATTATAATTACCTGGATGACTTGGTTAGTGTTAAACCTGTTTTGTTTCAGACACAATCCATTAAGATTCATTACTCTGTGCACTGTAACTTTTACTGATAGGTTAAGAGTAACAAGTGAGACAAAAATCTTACAATATATATTGCTACCAATTTAAAGTTCAGCCAACCATTTTTCAGAATACTCTATTTCCTTTTCCTTATTCTCAGTGTTTTGTTGTCTGGTGTAATAAAGCAATAATCTTGTCAAGACATAAATGAATTCATCCTTAAGGTTGACACAGAGACAAGGTCATATTGAAAAAAAAGTGAATTAAGCTCTAGCCCATTGTTAAACTGGTAAAATAACATTTGTCATACAGCACCCATCCTAAGGAGATAGACTACTAATCAGAAACAAAAGCAAAATCAATTCCAAGGATTGATTCCAAGGAAATGTTCATAAGGAAGAATCTATTGAGTCAACATTATTTTTGTGAGACTTCTGTTGCTAAGATGATTGAAGTCAGAGAACATATGGTAGCCCTACGGTAAAATGATCATGGTAAAAATCCTAAGCATACGGACAACATATCCTAGCATCCCTTGGGAATTCTAGGTAGAAAGGAATTGGAAACTTCTGATACAAGAAAATAACACATTGTCCCACAAAAGACTCCCTCTCTTACTGTATTTTCTCTTTTGCATTCTAAAGCTTTCTGTGGCAGCTCAGTTTCAATTGTGGTACTTTACCTAGTGCATCCAGTCAGATTCTCCCTCTTTCATTCTCCCCAAGCATTATATCTGGACTTAGCTATGAAAGGATCCTGCTGAGCACTGTATAATGATTTCTCTATGCAAATTCAAGAGAGTTATACTTCCAGTTCCCTCTATCTTCCAATTTTTTCTCTACTCTATTCAATTATTCAGGTCTAAGTCCTACATCTCTGGCTCTTGGTAACCTATATTTAAAGCCTTCTAAGTGCCTTACCTTGAATGTTATTTTGAAACTTATATGTTACTGAAATATCTTTTTGATTGCCCACTGAAGACCAGCTAAATAAGCTCTCTCTTCTTCCCTGCCAATGTATGCTCATAAATAATAAAATTGTAATAAAGCATTGTCTTCTTTTCCTTTCTTTCTTTTTTTGTGCCCAGCGTATATCACAAAGATCCTTTATGGTGTCATTTCCCCAAATGGATTAACACCTAATAGTCTGCCACTATGTTGCAACCACTTTGAATCCTTATTGTGATATCCCATGGTTAATTGTACCTCCCTCTTTTAGGATGGATAGTGCTGTTTTGATGATATAAGTGAATTTTCTGTTAGTAAATATGATTAAGGACCCACAAATAAATTATGCAAGAAGGTTCTATCTAACCAAGCTAAACAACCAAGCTGTTGAAATCAACGTACAAAATGTAAATGCTGTGAACCATGTTTAGATAGAGGGAGATGACGGCAACTTGATGTTCCCAGAAATAAATCTTTCAATCTGGAAAGGGTTTGGTGTTTCAGACAACATTCCTGACACAGCAGCATGGTAGATTATCCCCAGAACCTCTTAAACTCTTTCTAGCTTGGATAATTTATTTCTAGGAACCACTGATAGCACATATAGCACAATCTGAAGGTAGGTGGAACATTTCAGAGTTCTTCAGGGTAGTCTGGTCCCAGACTGTTCATTGCAGCATAACATAAGAGTTAAACAGAAAGAACTAAGGTATTTATCACATTTTCACCCAAGGAAAAAGAAATCAAGAAACAGTGAGATTTCTGCATACAATCTGTAACAAGTATCAAATATTTTTCTCATTACATTTAATTTTGTGTTAGCTGAATTGCTTTTCTACTTCTGTGAAGTTTCCTTCAGACTTCTAGTGATTTCTGTGTTATGTATAGTTCTGAGTTTTGTACAATTGTTTAGAATGAGCATCTTTATGGTGCACATAGCCTATAAAAGTTAAGAGTTGTTGAGCATTTAGAGAAAGAATATGTATAACTAAGTGAGCCATCTCACCTGAGGCTTTTTACCTGCTTTCATCATTTGCTTCTGCTGCTACACTGCCTTTCATCCCTTCTCTTGATCCTTTCTTTTTCTTTCTCTTTCATCCTTGTTTGTTTCTGGAGCATTTTATTTCCCAGTCACCCATATTAGCTTTGATGCTGCCACTTTCTCACCAATTGATCTTCGTATATCCTCTGTTCCTAGTCTTCCCTAATTCAAATCTCCAGTATAAAGTGCTGGCATTTACTTCAAGTCAAGCCATTTCTTTATGATGTTAACACATTGTAGCACACAGTCTCTTTTAAGCGGCTCAAATCACATTGAAACAAAGCACCAGTTTGAATGAATTCTGGAAAGCATGGAAGATTCAATCAGAAAAATATGACAAGGACTTCTAATACTATGCTTGAGGTTTAGCAATATTTCTGAAATGTGACCCATAGTTATTTTATGTAATGTGAAATTTCACCCTGTATATGTAACCTCTTTGGCAAACTTTGAAAAAGGCTTTTTGGAATGGTTTTCTGAGATAAACCATTTCATTAAAAATATTTTTATTGTGCTTTTTTTGCTTTTTAAGGATCAAAAGATTATTTGCCCACCATTATATAATCATTGAAAATCCTTATATAAATTTTTGCTGAACTTTATATGTTTGTGTTGAGACCAAATTTTAATAAATGACAATAGTGTTTTTTTGTTTGTGTATTATTGATGTTATGCTTAAATTTAACTAATTTTCTTAAACAAACAGAAAGCCTAATGTGTTTTCTATATGCATCTATATATCCTGATAATAATGCCATCCTGTACTTGGATGCTTTCCCACCTAAGGAATATGAAGTATTAATAAAAATACACACCACCTGCAAAATTCAAAACAATAAATCAGACTCATAGCCTTCTGTTTCACTGTCTCTAGCAAGAGGTTTCTGAGGATCAATCTTAAAATTGGATGGGACAATGCTGTGTGTTCTGCTACATGGGAATATTTGGAAGATACTCTCAATCACACTAGCTGCCAATTTACGCTGCTCCCTATTGTTCACATCTGTATTCTTCTTCATCTTTATTCTGTGCCTACATTTTCAGTTCATTAGTCCATCTACTGTAGTTGTTATCACTTATTTTCTGTTTGGGCTTTGTCTTCAGTCCGTGCATTAGCCTATTTTTAGTTTTGCCTTTTTTCTTACCTTGGTCCTTGATACATTAAATCACTTTATTTGTAAAGGCCATAATAAACCTAGATCATAATAAAGGTAGATCACTCCCAGGAGTAGACATAATTAAATTATCACACAAGGAATAGAACTGAGAAGTGGTTTTACATATTTATCTCTGACGTCTCAGTTACGAAGCATGTCTTATAAGCTACAGTTTCAGGTAATGCAAGCTGGATTTTTATAAACTGCAGCATCAATTGGTGGGGAAATGCTCTTTAAGAGTTAATGTTACTTTATGTTCTTCTCCCAGGTTTATCTTGTGGTAAGAAGGGAGACACTTTCTAAAAGTCTATGACTTTCCAGAAGCTTCCAATATATGACAAATATTAAAGTTAACTATAATGTATATATGTAGCTTATAATAGTAATTATACATTTACATTTAATTGATTTGATCTTAATCAAATTAATTATGTTTTGTGCTAACTCTATTCATCTGTTGATGATCCTAGTCTTTTAGCCATATAATCTTTCAAAGTATTCCAATTCCTTCCTTCCTTCCTTCCTTCCTTCCTTCCTTCCTTCCTTCCTTCCTTCCTTCCTTCCTTCCTTCCTTCCTTCCTTCCTTCCTTCCTTGCAAAATGGCTGAATATGATTTAGTCTAATTTGGCTGCTGAAGAATTTTATATTTAATTTTTCTCAAGATTTTTTTTTAATCTTGCAAATACATGGAACCTGATAAATGTAAAAAAAAAATCTTACATTTTAATACAAAAAAAGTCATACTGTCATAACATTGCAACATTTATCTTAAATGTTCCAATCAAATCACACACAGTTTTCTTTCATTAGAAAGGAAAAATCTGTGGAGTTAGATTATATATATGAACGCTCATAAATAAACAAAAGAAATAGAAAAATAGCTATTTCTGGGATCAATCATGTCCCTTGGATCAGAAATTATTAGAGCTACGAAGACATTCTGTGGGTGATAAATCCAAGCCCTCTCTATCTCCCTTTATGCTTTTCTGACCCGGGAATTGGTTTCCTTCTATTTATTTCCACACCGATTTCAGATTTGAAGGCAACTGAGGAATGTAATTTTAAGATTTCATGAATTTTATTGAAAGCTTGAGGGAGAAAAAAGGAAAATGAATTTGACCTTTTCCCCCTCTCAGCTGAATTTTCAATATATGGACAGACTGACTTTTTGAGACTCTCCGTGCAGAAAAGATAAAATACATTGTTTATACTATAAAAAATGCTACAGTGCCAGAGCTGCAAACCTCTCCTGTCGGATGGTGAAATGCAAGCATATTCTCATTTACACCTTAAATTGCTTGATATGTTTAAATAACTTTTCAATGCATTTATCACTGCAATTCCTATCACTGAATTATAGTTTAGTTTAATAAATACATTAATATCGATATAAAAATTATATCTGCCACACTTGCTAACTATCACTAAAAAAGATTAGCATATTTGAAAGATCCCTATTCATTTTAGATAAGGGGCTGACAACTTAGGAAGATTAGGACATTTTGTACTTTTTAATAATGCAACAGTGATCAGGCTATAAGTATTTTACTGAAAGGTGGGAAAGGCTTTGAAAAATTATATTGACATAACTTACTTCTTATTGTTCCCAGATTTTCTTTTCCTCTGAATTTTTTAAACGGCTTTTAAAAATTTCTTCTCCAGTGATACAAATGAAAAAAAAAGGTATTATATAGCTGATCTTTATTAACCATACTTGAGTTAACATACTTCATATTTCTATTTGAAAACTTTACTGAGTTCCATAATCAGAATAGGAAGATTGCAGCTAAGAAATATATTGCACTCCAACTTGCAAATGGAAATTAAGAGTATACTTGAAGATTCCCTACCAAAATAATAAATAGCTTGGGACTCGTTCTTGGTATATTATAACTTAAATATGAACTTGGGAGCCTATTTGTAAGCATCTCACAAGTATCTCACATAAATTGCATAAACCAAATAAAATTAATATGCAAAAAAAATAAACATTTGGCTATAGCAATCTATCTGCATTCCTCTATGTAGTCTTGAAACATATTTCAACATGTTTCAAGTGGTGGCTTTGTAATCTCCTGTTGGAGATTGGACCATTGCAACGTGGTCTAATAGGACTAAACTCCATCTGGAAGATTTAGCCAGTCCAGAATGCAGTGGTACTTAAGACTGCACTTCATTATAGCCCAAATAACACTACATTGCAAGGTGCACTGGCTTCCAATAAACTTCTGGGTGTGATTCAAGATGCTAGTTATCACTTTTAAAGTCCAAGATGGTATAGGACCAGGTTATTTACAACATTGCTTTTTCCCAAGAAAACCTGGCTGTTCCACATTCTCCTACAGAGAGTCATGTTCCAGCTTCCTTCCTTTAAATTTTGCCATGCAATAGGACTCATGAAATGTATCTTTTTGGTGGTTGTCTTTGTGATCTGAATGATCCCACCCTCCCCCTCAATATATAAGTGCCAGCTCTGCTTGTATTTACAAAATCTGTTACAATTTAGCCTTTTCCTAAGGCATTCAGTAGAATCGTTGCAATTTTACATTTTATATATTGGGTAGTTGTTATTTTTAAATGTTGGTATGATTATTTTTTTCTGTTTATTGCTTATTTTTGTTGTACTCTGCTCAGGGTCATATTGTTTGAATTGGGTAGCCTTGTAAATCCATTAAATAAATAAACAAACAAATAAATCTATACATATTCTCAGCTCAAAATAAATTACAGCCTTTAGATACCTTGGAGATTGTGCAGAGAAAGCAAATATTGACGATATAGAACTCCCAAAGGTACCATGGATTTTCTGTGTATAATATCAGTTTCTTAAGCTCTGCAAAGCATTTCAAATCATCTTTCAGTAAAGAAGTAGAAAAACTAAAGTTAAGAATAAAAAATATAACTACAAAGATTTAATATTAAATAACAATTCTTACAAATATATATATATATAATTTGTGTTCATAGATTTTCACGAGTGTAGGTATGCTGGTCTTGTTGTATTCAGGTCTTTTCCAATGTAAGATTGAGATTGTCCTGGCAACGTTTTGGCGAGGTCTCACTCGCCATCTTTAGGCTGCCGTTTTCGGCTTTGGAGCTGCCGTCTTTCTATAAATCTTGGTGGGGGGTGGAGTGCTGGCTTTGTTGCTGTGAGTGGGTTGATTACTTTACTTTATTTAAATTTATTTACCGCCCTATCTCCCTTGCGGGACTCAGGGTGGTGAACAGGCAATCATAAAACATAAAAACCTCGGGTACAATAAATATAATAAAAACAAATTAAACAAGATTGGCTGTGTAGTTGTCTCATGATTGGTAGATTGGTGCTGATTGGTGCTGGCTGTGTGTTAGTTGTTCTTTTACAACAAAATATACATACATATACATAAACATATATACATATATGGCTCTGTGTGTGTGTGCATGTGTGTGTGTGTGAATATGTATGTATGATCCAGCATAACTCTGAAAAGCCTCAAGCAATTTCAACCAAACTTGGTACATAGATGACTTATTCTCTGAAGAAAAATACCGTGGGGGTAGGACACCCAAAACACCCCCAGGGGGTGTCTTCTGTTAAGATACAGTCTGTTGTACCCTACTGCCGTACTGCCTTCTATAGTACAGCGCAGTGCAGTTGTCATGGTAATGGCTTCACAGTACTGCACAAGGGGGCGTGCTCTGATAAGATGGAAAATCCAACATTTATAAATAAATACCTGGGCAACGCCGGGTTATTGGCTAGTAATTAATAAAGAAAGATCTACTACGCTTCCTTAAGTGAAGGTTCCTTGCCTGCCTCTCTTAAAGAGGCTATGGTGAGGCCCCTCCTGAAGAAGCCCTCTTTGGATCCAGCTTTATTAACCAACTATCGTCCCGTCTCCAACCTTCCCTTTTTGGCGAAGGTTGTTGAGAGTGTGGTGGCACAACAGTTTCCCCGTCACCTGGAGGAAGTTGATTATCTAGACCCGCGCCAGTCCGGCTTTCGGCCCGGGCATAGCACCGAGACGGCATTGGTCGCGTTGGTAGATGATCTCTGGAGGGCCAGAGATGGGAGTTGTTCCTCCATCCTGGTCCTATTAGACCTCTCGGCGGCTTTTGATACCATCGACCATGGTATCCTATTGCACCGGCTGGGGGGGTTGGGGGTGGGAGGCACCGTTTTGCGGTGGTTCTCCTCCTACCTCTCTGGCCGGTCGCAATTTGTGTTGACAGGGGGGCAGAGGTCGACCTCGAGACCCCTCACATGTGGGGTGCCTCAGGGGTCGGTCCTCTCACCTCTCCTGTTCAACACATATATGAAGCCGCTGGGTGAGATCATCCGTGGTTTTGGGGTAGAGTATCATCTCTACGCTGATGATACTCAGCTGTATATATCTACCCCAAACCACCCCAACGATGCTGTAGCGGTGATGTGCCAGTGCCTGGAAGCCGTGCGGATCTGGATGGGAAGTAACGGACTCAGGCTCAACCCGACCAAGACCGAGTGGCTGTGGTTTCCGGCTGCCCGGTTCAACCAGCTGATTCCATCGCTGGCCATAGGGGGCGAACATCTTGCCCCTGTGGATGGGGCGCGCAACTTGGGTGTCCTCCTGGATACCCGGCTGTCCATGGAAGATCAGGTGACAGCCGTGGCCAGGAGGGCGTTTTACCAGGTTCGCCTAGTACGCCAGTTGCGCCCCCTATTGGACCGGGATGCCCTCCGCACAGTCACTCATGCTCTCGTGACCTCCCGACTGGACTATTGTAACTCTCTCTACATGGGGCTCCCCTTGAGGTGCACCCGGAGACTGCAGTTGGTCCAGAATGCAGCCGCGCGAGCAATAATGGGAACCGCAAGGTTCACCCATGTAACACCGCTCTTGCGCGAGCTGCATTGGCTGCCTGTCGTCTTTCGGGTGCGCTTCAAGGTGCTAGTTATCATCTTTAAAGCGCTCCATGGCTCGGGACCTAACTATCTGCGGGATCGGATCCTGCCGCATACTTCCTCACGGCCGATTCGCTCCCACAGAGAGGGGCTTCTCCGGGTGCCATCCACTAGACTTTGTCAGCGGGCGACGCCCAGGGGAAGGGCTCTCTCTGTGGCGGGCCCTGCCCTCTGGAACGACCTCCCCCCGATATTAGAACTACCACGGACCTCCGTTCCTTCCGTCTGAAATTGAAAACGCACTTTTTCTGCTTGGCCGGCCTATGTTAGCCTCTCTACTATAGTATTATAGGGTTATAGGATTTTAGTGAATTGGTATTGGGGAATTTTAGCGCAGGGTTTACTGTTTAATTTGTTTTTATTTAATTGTTTGTATTTTCATGTGTATTTATTGTTTTAACTTCCCTGTGCACCGCTCCGAGTCCCCTTGGGGAGAGGGAGCGGTCTAGAAATTAAATAATAATAATAATAATAATAATAATAATAATTATTATTATTATTATTATTATTATTATTATTATTATTATTATTATTATTATTATTATTATTATTATTATTATTATTATTATTATTATTATTATTATTATTATTATTATTATATTATAAAAACAATCACATAGCCAGAAGCAGTTAAAAGAAATAAATCAATAGTGCTTTTTAAAAAACCCTGCAAAATGTATCTTCACCTGTTTTCTAAATGGCTTCAGCTTTGCTGTTAATCTCAATCAAAGTGATAATTCTTACATCCCTCCCAGGAAAAAAAAACTAAGAAGAGTTTTGGACTATAATACTTGGAATATATGTGAACATCATCTAGTACAGTTTGGAGGTGTAAACATTCATTACCAAAATCTCTACTTTTAATCATATTTTCTAATTGAATTCAAAACATAGTTTTCTGACTGACATGACTCACTCAGAATTAGCGACTATTCAATGAATATACTATTTTTACAGAAGCCTGTAGTTTAAGAGAGGCACATTCAGCACTGAGAATGATAAATTAATAATTTTAAAAATATGTGCCCAGGTTTTTTGGCTTCTGTTATGAAACTATGTTGATTTGTAATACACTATTCCACTTAGAATATTCAGGACAAACCACGGACCACCAAATGAATAAATAAATCATTGAACAAAGTTGTTCACGGTTCTTACTTCAGACACAAATGATCAGACTCAAATTATCCTACTTCAGACACATTATGAGAAGACACAGCTTTCTGGAGAAGACTCTGAATCTGGGAAAAGTGGAATAATAATAATAATAATAATAATAATAATAATAATAATAATAATAATAATAATAATAATAATTTATTAGATTTATAAACCGCCCCCTCTCCCCGGAGGAACTCGGGGCGGTGTACGGGAAAAATTAAAAAACCATATAAAAACATACAATATATCCAAAGTTAAAAACGAATTAAATTAGCCTGTACTAAAATTTAAGAACATTAAAATTACAACCCACCCTATGCTAAAATTCCCCTAAAATCTAACATGAAAAGAACAACCACAGAGAGGTGAAAACACTAATTATGGTGGCAAGGTGGCATGTTGGAAATGCCAGATTAAGCATTGACCATCAATGCTTGTGGTTGCTAGGAGTTGAAAATTACCCGACAGCATATAATCAATAAATCAATGCAATACAGAAAGATAGGTGTTGGACCAGGTTATTAGAAACTGAAAGAAAAAAACCCTGCTGATTAGGGGAAGGTGTTTTTTTGCAGGTTTTGTTCTTCAGGCTATTGTACCAACTGTAACATAGTTGTTACCAGAGGTAGGTTTCAAATCCTGGCACTACCGGTTTGCTCGTGCTCTAGCTCTGGCGCATCACATGTGCAGGAGCAACTGGGTGGATGGGCAGAGAGTCTCGCCACTGCCGCTACTGGTTCGGTCTATCCGGACTAAACCGGGAGCAACCCACCTCTGGTTCTTACAGAGTATTAATATAGACACTATTAGGGGGGAAATCTACAATTATGGCTAAATTTGAAGTAGGGTAGATAGCATTCATATATTTCTTACCAGTATATACTGAGTAATTTATTTTTTATTTCATTTTCTTCCTCATTTTGTGTTATTTTTTTAATAACGTTTAAAAAAAACGTTAATGTTCCAAATAATGTTTGGAATCTATTAAAAACTTTCTTACCTTTTGCATTAATCTCATATGAGTCCCATAATCATGCCGTTGAAGTGATGTGCCGATGTCTGGAAGCCGTACGGATCTGGATGGGAAGCAACAGACTCAAACTCAACCCGTCCAAGACCGAGTGGCTGTGGTTTCCGGCGCCCCGGTTCAACCAGTTGATTCCATCACTGACCATTGGGGGCGAACATCTGGCCCCCATGGATCGGGCACGCAACCTAGATGTCCTCCTGGATACCCGGCTGTCTATGCAAGATCACGTGACAGCCGTGGCCAGGGGGGCTTTCCACCAGGTACGCCTGGTGTGGCAGTTGCGTCCCTTATTGGACCGGGACGCCCTCCGCACAGTCACTCACATGCTTGTGACATCCCGGCTGGACTACTGTAATGCTCTCTACATGGGGCTCCCCTTGGCGTGCACCCGAAGACTGCAGCTGGTCCAGAATGCGGCCGCGCGGGCGATCTTGGGAACGTCTAGATATTCCCATGTAACACCGCTCCTGCGTGAGCTGCACTGGTTACCTGTGGTCTTTCGGGTGCGCTTCAATGTGTTGATCACCATCTTTAAAGCGCTCCATGGCACGGGACCAAGCTACCTGCGAGACCGAATCCTACCTCATACATCCCTGCGGCCGATTCGCTCCCACAGAGAGGGACTTCTCCGGGTGCCGTCCACTAGGCAATGCCAGCGGGCGACGCCCAGGGGAAGGGCCTTCTCTGTGATGGGCCCAACCCTCTGGAACGACCTACCCCCCGACCTCAGAACAACCACGGACCTCGGCACCTTCCCCCAGAAATTAAAGACACTCCTGTTCCATCAGGCCGGTTTGGCCTAAGTTATTTACCTAGCCTTCAGTCTGTATTATAAATTATTTTAATTGGGTTTTTAAGGGATTATGTTTTAACTATTTAAATTTTAGCACAGGGATAATCTATTTAATTCAATATTAATTATTTATATTTTGTATTGTGTTTGTTTTAAACTTCCTGTGCACCGCCCCGGGTCCCTTCGGGGAGAGGGTGCGGTTATATAAATTTTATAAATAAATAAATAAATAAATAATAATCTCCCTGAGTCCCGGAAGGGAGAAGGGTGGTATATAAATTGAATATCAATTTTTTTGAAATCTCCCCTCTTCCAGTTCATGGCCTAAGATTACAACTAGACACTTAACACAAAGCACATAATTTTACACAATAATAGTTAATTAGACTAAAATATACCAAATATAGAAGACAACAAAAGGAATAGTTATAATTAACGCCAAGGATTATACAGCTGTAAAACATGGGTTAGGAGATAATTTTAATTAAGACTGCAAAGTTAAATGTACTTTCCTGTTTTTTATACGTATCCATGCACATGTGCGTACAAACATACATACACATAAACATGTATATACACATATTTACATCTCTGTGTATCTTGCTCTCTGATGATTATGTGCTATCTCTACATTTATAATGAGAAAGAATAAAAGTGATATAGGGAACAGAATTCCTCTATTTTCACAATGATGTCACATGCTCCTATGAGACTTTGTATCCTGCTACATTATCCAGTATAATCTGGATATTATGCTGTGCAAAAAACATGATTAGTGACTTGTGATATCTCAGAACTGATCGAATATAAAAACCTAGAATATACAGAAAGTTTAGAAGGAATCTCACATCAGGAAATTTCTCTTTAGTGCCAAGTTGGATCTCTCTTTGAAGACTGCTTCTGTGTTTCTCCGAAAACATGACATGCCCTGAAAATAAGGTCATGCCAGATTTTTGGGATGGGCAAAAATATAAGCCCTCCTCACCCCAAATAAGCCCTTTGAACAACCCTCCCTGCAGCCAGACAGAGAACCACTCACTGACCTAGTGGTATCCTGAAGACAGCAAGCCAGGGGAGCCAGGGGGAAAGTGCTCATGCAGCTTGACACCTTCGAGATACTGCTGGGTCGGTGAGGGGGTTTGCGCAAGTGCCTGTTCTGCCCAGCATTTGCGCGGCTCCTAGCCTCACCACGACCTGGGTCAGGGCACTGCCGCCACCATCCCAGCACTGAAGATGGCTTCTTCTGCGCCTTCCAAGTCTTCTGCCAAGTCTTCCAGCAGCTGGGGCAGAGAGTCTTCCAGCAGCCATCCCACAACTATAGAATGCACTCCCAGAGCGGCCACTGCTGGAAGACTCTCTACCTCAGCTGCCAGCAGATGTCCAGGGTTTGGAAGCTTCAGAAGAAGCAATCCTCAGTGCTGGAATGGCGGCAGCCTGGTCCTGGAGGAAGATCTGGCCCAGGTCATGGTGAGGCTGGGGTGTGTGTGAGCAGGGGGAGGAACAGGCGCTTGCACAACCCCCCTCTCCAGCTGGGCACAGCGCCACTCAGACCCAGCGTTATCCTGAATGTGCCAAGCTACGCAAGTGCCTGTTCCCCTGGCTTGGCGCCTTTGGGAAACCACTAGGTCGATGAGTCGCTCTCTGCCTGGCTGGAGAGGGGGTTGCTGGGAGGCTGCTCATGAGCATGGTCACCTCATGGCTGCTGTGTTGCGCTGCTCCAACAGCTGTCCCAGGTTCTTGGGGAGCCTGCCCGGCAACCACAAAGCAATAAGCTCCCCGATAATAAGGCCAAGGCCTTATTTTGGGGGGGGGGGTCAAAAGAAAATAGGACCCTGTCTTATTTTTGAGAAAACATGGTATCATGTCACCCCAAATCCTTTTTTTTCATTAGACTACATATATGTAGCTCCTGAGATCATTCTTCATGTTTTAAGCTCCAGTCCCTAGTCATCTTTATTGTTCTTTGCACTCCTTTTAGAGTTTCAATATATTTTTTGTGTTCTGGTGATTAAAACTGGATATACTAGTCAATGTGTGGTCTTACCAAGGCATTATAAAGCAGTAGTAACATTTCATATAATCTAGATTCTATCCCCCTGTCATCCATATAGATACCCAATCATCCAGGCTTGTCCCAAAGATTCTATTCCTCTGTTTTAATGCAGCCAAGGACCATCTTGACTGTTTTGTGGCTGTAGCACACTGCTGGCTCATATTTAAATGGTTTTCCACTCTCAAATTTCTGTCCCAGTTACTATTACTGAGCCAGGTACCACCTACTCTACACTTGTGCATTTTGGGTTTTCTTTCCTAAGTGTAAAACCTTATTTTCTCACCTCTGATTTGCATTTTGTTGGAGAGGGCTCAGTGTTCAGGTCTGTCAAGATCCTTCTGATCTTTAGCCTATCTTCTAAAGTATTGTGCCATCTGTGAATTTAATAAGTTTCTCTTCTATCCCTTGTCTAAATTGTTTGTCAAGATGCTGAAGAATACTGGGCCTAAGGCAGAATCTTAGGATTTATCCCATTGTATAGTTCCCTCCATGAAGTTGTAGTTCCATTATAGACTACATTTTGAGTGCAGTTGGTCAGCCAGTTATGAATCCATCTGGTGGCGATGCTATCTAACAACATTTTTCCATCTTACCAAATATAAATTATGATCTACTTTGTCAAATACCTTACTGAAATTCAAGTATATTATGTTCACAGCATTTTGCAGCTCCACTAACTTAGTCACCTTGTCAAAGAATGCATGATCTCCTTTTGACAAACCACATGTTGGATTCTGGTTATAAATTTGCTTGCCTCTGGGTGTTCACAGACTCATTGTTTTTTTCAGGATCTTTCCAGGTATTGAGAGAAGCAACTTAGAACTAAGGAGAAATTTCCTGACAGTTAGAACAATTAACCTCTGGAACAGCTTGCCTCTAGAAGTTGTGAATGCCCCAACCCTGGAAGTCTTTAAGAAGATGTTAGATAGCCATTTGTCTGAAATGGTATAGGGTTCCTGCCCACGCAGGGGGTTGGACTAGAAAACCTACAAGGTCCCTTCCAACTCTGCTATTGTATTGTATTGTATTGATGTTAGGGTGATTGGTCTATAGCAGTGATGGAGAACCTATGGCACGTGTGCCACAGGCGGCATGCGGAGCCATATGTCAGGGCACGCGAGGCGATGCCCTGTCAGCTGGCCAGCCCGCATGCGTGCACTGGCCAACTGAATTCGCCCTTTATTGCATGCTTTTTTCACCCTCCCCAGGCTCCAAAGGCTTTATAGGAACCTGGGGAGGGTGAAAAAGCCTCCCCCCCTCAGATGCCCTCCGGAGGCTTCATGAACTTCCCTGAAGCCTCTGGAGCACTTAAAATGACATGCCGCTGAAACGGGAAGTGACCTCTGATTTGCTTGCAGCATCATTTTGAGTGCTCTGGAGGCTTCAGGGAAGCCTCCTGAAGGTTGCTGAAGCCTCCGGAGGGCCACTGGCGGGGGCAGGGGAGGCTCTTTTCACCCTCCCCAGGCTCCTATAAAGTCTCTGGAGCCTTGGGAGGGCAAAAAGAGCATGTAAAAATGGGGAGGGCACGTCTGTAGTGTGTGCATGTGTACTGGGGTGGGTGGGTGTTGTGCATTGCATTATGGGTGTGGCACGCTCGCACACGACCCCCCCTGTGCTCCCCCCCTTATGGCATGCGAGCCTAAAAAGGTTCACCATCGCTGGTCTATAGTTTCCTGGATCCATTTTTCCTTTTTTGAAAATAGGAACCATGTCAGGCTTTTTTCAGTCCCCTGGTGTCTAGGATCTTTGAAAGATATGGTTCAATAGTTTTGAGGTCACATCTGCCAGCTCCTTCAGAACCCTGGGATGTAATTCATCTGGTCCTGGTGATTTAAACTCATCTAATAAATAGTTCTCTGACATTTTTTTTTGCCTATTTTGAGTTGTATTCCTAATCTGTCTTTTATAGTACTGTTTTTGATATGTTGGACTGGTTTTTTTTCTTCTGCAGAAGATGCAAAGAACAAATTAAGAGTTCAGCTTTCTCCCTGTGGCTCATCATCTTTTTGTCATCTCCTTAGTGGACCAATTCTTTCCTTAAACTTTTTATTGTTTTTTACATGTTAAAAGCAGCTTTAAAAAAAAAATTATTTATGACATTTGTTGCAAACCTTTACTCATTTTGAGCCTTAGTTTTCCTGACTTCATTTTTGCAGATTTGGACCATATGTGGTATTTTTCCTTATGTGCCCCTCTTTCCATTTTCTATTTTCTATGCTTGTCCTTTTTTGTCTTTCAATTTGTCAGTGAGTTCTTTATGGAGTCATGCTAGTATTTCCCCACCCCCCCACCCCCAGTGGTATTGATTATAACACTGATTGATTATAATTATTGATGATAAAATTATGCCTTTTATAATCTCATTTTTCAGAATTTCCCAAAATGATGGAAGTTGATTGCTGGAGGAGTCTGCGACAGCATATAAAAGCAAGTTGAGTGACCTTGGGCCATCACTGTCTCTCACTCACCCAACTCACCTCACAGGGTTGTTGTTCTGGGGAACATAGGAAGAAGGTGTGTGCACTACCTTGAGTTACTTGCAAAATAATAAAAGTAGGATACAAATAAAAAAAGCAAACAAAGAAACACCTAAAATGAAAAGGAGTAAAATGACAGCCTACCCAGTAGATTGTATATGCTGAATGCTGACCAGCCATCGAAGTGTTGACTGTCCTTCACATGCAATGAAAGTTAGGCATTTTCCTTTGTGATGTTAGCAATGACACAGTCTAATAGCAGATGAGTGTTACACCAGTAATAGAGAGAACACAAGAAAAATGTGGTGTGACCATGTTCTATGAGTAGCACACCACACCATTGCCTGCTCCATCTATCATTTTTACAACAATTGCAAATGCCTTATGGAAGACCAAAGATGACAGGTACAATGAATGTGGACATGAAAATTATCAATTAGATACCATCCAGTTGCTGCATGAAATGGTGTTTGTTGATATGAAAAGCAGACTCTGCACCTGTGGGAAAAAATTAGAATGAAGAAGATAATATAATACACATGAATCAACAAAGGCAGTTTCAAGAGGGAAAATTGGAGGGAAAAGACAGGGATGTTGAAGCACAAAGTGCTCTTTTCCTAACAGTTCAGTGGGACTTTTAGAAACTCTATATAGAGCAGGGTTTTTCAATCTCAGCAACTTTAAAATGAATTGACTTCAGTTCCCAGAATTCTGGGAATTGCAGTCCACCCATTTCAACATTGCTGAGACTGAGAAACACTGCTGTAGAAATTTCTGAAGACTTTCTTTCCCATTATTTTTGAGAAGAAAAACTGCAGTAAAATAAACTTTCAAATGCCTCTCTTTATATAAATGATGAATGATGGCACTTCTTTATGTCACCACATGGCTTCAGAAGACTGGTATTGTGATTACAAAAAATATGAACTTGAAGAAGTTTGCATGTGGAGGCATTCGTTTTAGTGACTGTTTAGTGTTTAATTAGTTTCAAACCCTGTTTTATCATTTACACTTGTGGAATTTGTTCTAACTGCCTCCAGCCTCTTAATCTATCCCTCAATTTAGCCCATTTTAAACTTTAATTTGGGAATTAAATTTTAATTCCCAACTTATTTTGCAATTTGCAACGTTACTTATGACTGATGATGTATAGTCCACTTTTCATACAATTCAAATGATTTTAACAAATCAGTGACACTTAAGAGCAGTTATCAGCATCTTGCAAAGTGTTTTTTTCCATTGTGCAAATATTTTCAACTGAGCACACATTTCATCTCTTATCCACTCATGTGTAAATATGCTCCTTGCTTATCAGGGCTATACATATCATTTAAATAAGTTCCCATTTTTTTCAGTGGAGTGGTTACTTGCTGTAGGAAATATTTATGTTTCCTCAGTGGACATCTGCTATTGGTACAAAAGGCAATTGAGGGGAAAATAATTTTGTGAAACATGTTTAACTTTCATGCCTCCCTTTTATCCTTCTAAAATGAAGCTCATACAGACAATCAATAGTACCATGGAAGAATCCAAACCATCTTTACTTCATAGCTATAAAAAGATACATACGCAAGAGCAGAAGGCAAATAAAAATGGATGGCTTGTACTCACTGTCAAAAATATCAATTTATTCTGATTTTACTTACCAGAGAATTAAATAATAATCACAATGAATGGACCAACAATTAATTATAAAATGAATGCCTGCATACCCTAGAGAGTGTGATTTCTTTAAATAATACAGTATAATTAATTCCCAAGTTATGAAGGCGTATGTTATAAGGTATATTTAAGTTCAAACAAACTGGATAAGAAACAAGGATCAATGAATTTGTATTTATTTAGAGAATTAATATATTCACTTACCTTAAATATATAATTAAGTTGTGAACTGTGCATACAAAAACAATATCCTCTCCCCCAACTGATTAAAACAATGTAATTCTTTTAAAAATCCTTGAGATACTATATACAGACTTTCAAAATCAGATACACATATGTTGGATTTCCCTAACATCATGATCCTAACTCTTGCACAAAATACTAGATTTGAACAGGCTTCCACAAAGCCAATAAGGTTGGGACCATCTGAATCTAAGTTGGGAGGTTATTACACAAGACGACAACTGAGAAGGCCTACTTCCTCAATTCACCACTATTTAAAAGAGGGGACCTGCAGCAAAAGACAAAAAAAAACCCCACCCCACACTTCCAATTCATGAAGGACCTGAGGGTAAATGAAGCCAAATTTTGAATGAGTTTGAAAAATATTGCTGATGAAGTAAATGTAACACATCCGTCATGACATCAGTTATAAGAGATAAAAGAAATTTACCTTTTATTTCCAAAAATAATTGAATATAGTGAATGGGAATGGGAAGAAAATAATATGCACTGTGCACATATGGTAGTAGGAAAAAAATAACCAGATTGCACTGGAGTAATACTCCATGGAATGAATTAAAATTACTGATACTTTATTAGCATAGTTAATTGCATGTTCAATTACCTTGATTGCCAAATCAACAATTACATGAAGAAGGCCAATAACCATTGCTAGTTATGATTCTAATCACTGCAATCCTTCTACTCTCGGAAGAAAGGTACTTATTCTATTGACTCATTGTTTTTCTGTATGAAAAAGGTAATCGTTCTTTATGAGTTAGCTATCTCCTTCAATGCCTATGATTATGAATCAAGATTTTAGATCAGTCTTGATATAAAATAGAACGTTAGCTAAACCAACATTAGTTGGTTGTCAATTTAATGACATTATGTGTATTATCTCTGCTGCAATATAAAGCTCATCTCCCTGCCAACTTGGATTCATATCTTTATAGGAAGATTATGCTAACAAATTGGGGCAATGCTGAAGCTTTATAAAATCTATGCACAAAATATAGAAGTACAGATTTATTTATATTTATAGGGAAAACTATTACTTTCTTATAAAGAAATCTTTGAAATTGAAGATTTAAAGTGATATATGTAGAATACATTATAATGTATAAAAGGGATTAGTGTTGCTATTTTAGGATAAACCTTTCCTTCAACCCATTACTACTAGTACTTGCTTAACAATGGTAATTAGAACTGGAATTTCCATCCCTTAGTGATGTTGTTATGAAATACAACACTACATGACATTGCTTAGTCCATTGCAATTGTTAAGCAAGATCACAGGTCATTAAGTGAGGACCATCATAGAACTTCCTACTGGCTTCCCAGAAAAAAAGTCAACAGGGAAGCCAGCAGGATGTCACAAGTTTTGAGTAGCTTGAAAGCAGGTCAGTGGAAGGGTAAAGTAAAAGGCTGTAAGAAGCAATAATGTTCACTGCTAATCACTGTGTTTTCTCCTGGTCTATCCATGATTTGGTAAAACAAACTGGGGCCTATAAAAACTTTTGCAACACAGCAATACAAAACCAGCAATCTCTAAGATGCTACAAAAGTATTAACTTACATGTGTGTAAGATAATTATGTACATGTGATTTCTTCAGAGAATAAAAGGAAGCAGATGGCAACAGCAAAGAACTGAAATCTAGGACAGGGGGTGTTTTGTAACCTTTTATTTCAAGAGTTTTATGACTAACTGAAATGAGTTCAATATTTCAGTTTCTTATCATTAGATCGTAAGAATCTTTTTAGAGTAGAGTAGTATAGAGTAGAATGGAGTAGAATAGAATAAGTGATAGCGAACATTTGGAACGCGTGTCAGAAGAGGCATACAGTGCTCTGTGGGCAGGGGAGGTGTTGCCCCAGATCAGCTCTGCCACACATGCGCGCACGCCTCCCACCGGCCAGCTGGTCTTTGAGTCTCTGCTGTGCATGTGCGGGGTGCATGGGGGGAGCGTGCATGCATGCGCTTTGGGCACTCAGTCCAGAAAAGATTAGCTATCACTGGAATAGAATAACAGAGTTGGAAGGGACCTTGAAAGTCTTCAACCAGCTGCTTAGGCAGGAAACCCTATATCACTTCACACACATGGTTGTCCAATCTCTTCTTTAAAACTTCCAGTGTTGCAGCATTCACAACTTCTGGAGGAAAGTTATTCCATTGATTAATTGTTCTAATTGTCAGGAAATTTGTCATTAGATCTAGGTTGTTTCTCTCCTTGCTTCTTATCCTATCCTCAGGTGCTTTGGAGAATAGATTGACCCCCTCTTCTTTGTGGCAACCGCTGAGATATTGGAACACTGCTATCATGTCACCCTGAGTCCTCTTTTTCATTAAACTAAACATACCCGATTCCAGCAACCATTCTTTATATATTTTAGTTTTCAGTCCTTGTTGCTCTTCTCTGGACTCTTTCTAGAGTTTCAACATCTTTTTTACATCGTGGCGACCAAAACTGGATGCAGTGTTCCAAGTGTGGCCTTACAAAGGCATGTGGTAAATGATCATCATAATTATACAAGATTTGTAGTAGCAATTTTAACATGTCACAAGAGAAACTTAAAACAATCAAACAAATAGTGAGTCATTTATGGTCTTCTGTAAAACATGAATATTTTAATTTGAAGGAATACTGAATATATCTGGAGAAGGTGGAAATAAACTGCGTTATAGTAAATTTTGAGCATCGCAAATGCAAAACATTAAGATTTGCAATTTGTCTTCAGATAACTGAAGCAGAATCAAGAACAGTCGTAAATTAAATCTGGATGGAATGGTCAAGTCAGTGGTAGTTCAGTCTAAATTTGTGAAGAACTGAAAACAAAAGAGGGCACTAACCCCTCCTGTTTGTACTGCAGGTGAATGGATCTTTCATTTTCAAGTGTTGCTCCTTTTTTGATTATCCCCACACTTTCCAGAGTACTGCGTGAAAAAAGCTTTTTAAGGGATGGAGAAATAGGATGGTCAGGTCATACTCTATTATGTCCACCTGAAAAGAGACAACCCACTGCCACTTTTTTTTAGCATTATAGCAATTTATAGCACTAATATTATTACAAAGCTAAAAAGTTTGGGGACTTTAGGAAGACAAATAAATGCAGGGCAAAAGTACTTCCAAACACAGAAACAGTCAGCCTTGGGGTAAACAAAATCTTATCAGTAATAACAGCACAAGCAAAGGGTCACAGAGGGAAGCAAAAGTAGCAAGCCTACCATATAAAGGTGGCATTAGTGAAAACATACATTTCTGTCAGAATAATGGACTAAAAATATATGGGCTTTGTTGTTTTTGTTCATAACATTGAGGAGGAAAATATGTCTCAAGATAAAGATACTTTTACACTGGCATAAATAGCATTGCACTACAAAAAAAAACTTTAGCGAGTAGCAAATATCATTTTATTAGTTCTGTGATTGTTTGCTATGCCATGAAAGAATTCTCAACAATGTTGCTCTTTTGACATTTTTTCATTGGAAATGAAATAAATACCAAATCTACTATCCATGTTCAGTCTTAGAACTCATTTCATGCTTGGAATTGGAGTGGGAACAAAGTGCTTCTCTTTGTGATACATTCTTTGAATTGGACTACTTTATTTAACTTCTGATTCCCTTGGCAGTATTCAATAATATCCTGCTTGCTCATGTCCTGTTTATGCTACAGCCACTGTGTGGGTCTTTTCCTGTGACTATGATGTGGGTGGCCTTGACCACTGTACCATAAATAAAATGGTTAAGTACTATAGCTTAAAATTAATTTTCATATAGTCCATCATAAAATACCATGAAAACGATTCAGTGAGCAGGTTACTGCTTCAAAACTACAGTATAATGTACTTGACAGGCAACATGCAAATAAAATCATGAACCAATGAATGCCTACTTTCTTTTCTACTGCTCAATTACCATTTTTTCAGAGTGTAAGAGGCACTTCCCCCCCCCCCAAAGAGGCTGAAAATATGGGTGCATCTTATACTCTGAATGTAGTCCCATCCACCCACCAGCCCCACCCTTCGGCCTCCGCCATCCTCTTCCTGCTGCAGAAATTGCCACAGACAATGCCTTGCGTTTTTGGGCTCTGCGCCTCGCATTTTCAGTCTCCAAATGCTCCATTTGAGACCTGTTCAAGGCTGCTGGGATTACTAGACCACTTCACCGCCTCTACGGGTTGTGTTTTTGGGCGGCAATCGGAAAATTTGGAGGCTGAAAATGCGAGGCGCAGAGCCCAAAATCGCAACTCAGAACAGCTGCTGCCTTCTCTTACCTCTTCTGCACTTTGCCTGCTTTACTAATTGCATCTGCCTGCAATGATTTAGAGACTGAAAAAATGCACACTTGCTCACAACCAGTAAACTAACGTGCTGCAACTGTGCTGAAGGATGCTAGCTATACCTGGTAGTCAGAATTTTTTACCCTATTTTCCTCTCCAAAAACTAAGGTGTGTCTTATACTCTGGAAAATACGGTAATAGTAGAAGTCAAACAGTAAAAACACAATGAACATCATTCATTCCACTGAGCAGTCATGGTCATGGATTAAACATTTCTTATTTTTGACAAATAGTCTCAAACAATGCAAAAAAACCCACACCACAATAGAAAGAGGTTTGACTGTAAAAAATAAGAACAAAACAAACAAAACATGAACAAAACTTCAAAAGTTTACTGGTTACTTTGCCACCATTCCTCTGTTGAATTTAAAGGCCTTTGAAACTTGTAAAGTAAGCTTTTTCAAGTATTTTACAACTAGGTATTTTCTGCAACATATGTGATCATGTTGATATGATATGATTGCTGAATTTGGGGAGCAGTGAATTTATATAAAGTATACAGAAAAAGGGAAAATTTGATCACTGTCTATAATTCAGGCTGAGAAAAAGGTTGTCTGTGACAAAACTGATTTCTCGAAAGATTGCTTTGCTATGGTTTGTAATAAACCAGAGAAGAGACAAAAGTTAATTCGGAAGTCCCCAAATATTTAATATTGCCGAATTAATCAAGATTCAAGTGGTGAAAAGCAGAGTAGGAGTCATTTGTTTCTCTTACTACTTTCATGAAAAGGCTTGTCATTTATTTGTCAAAATGTACTTGGAGCTTCAGAGGTCTATGCTGATAGAGGAATGCATATTCATGTTGGATCAGGTCAAGGCCATTTTCACCCAGTTTTTACTTTCTCAATGCCTAAACCAATTGCTGAGAAAGAAGAGGCAGAGGCAAACTCCTTTTCATTGTTGCTTCTGTGAAACTGATATTTGGAGGCACTTTCTATGCAACATGAAGATTAACACTGAATTTTCAAGGCTAGTAGAATTCAACAGCTCCATATTTTATAAATTTATACAATTTGTCCAATTTTATGGTCAAAAAGGAGTTTCAGAAAAGATTATTCAATCCTGGTAAAAGAGGAAAGCAGGAGGAAGAAACTCAGATAAACTACCACCTTTTGCTTGGTATAAAATGGACCAGAGAGTATGATTAACAGCCTTTTAAGATTCTGTTATTCTACCCTATAACAATGAACATTCCCTTAATCCCTACTGTGCTTGGTTTTTTTTATCTCACCTACTTTGAAGAATTGACAAATCGTACTCCAGGTTTATTTTCAATCCCTTCCTAATGATACCTGGGATGGAATTTGCCCTTTTCACAACTGCCACACACTGAGTCAACATCTTCCCTTTGACCCAAAGACCTTTTTTTAAATTAGTTGCAGAAAACTAAAAGTGTGTGTGTGTGTGAGAGAGAGAGGTGGTATTCAGCAGGTTCTCTCCGGTTTGGCCAAACCAGTAGTGGTGGCTGCGGGAGGCTCCACCCACCAGCCCCGATGTAATGCACGACGTTCTGCGCATGCACAGAAGGCAGTGTGCATGCACAAACGTGGCATGTTTGCTCACATTTGTGAACCAGTAAGGGTGTGTGTGTGAGTGAATCCCACCACTGGCATGTATGTATGTATGCATATATGTATGTAAAGGGACTTTAAACAAATATGCATCACTTTGTAATTATTTAAAGTTATTCATATGTGCTGTTTGGTTCATCATTCATCAAATTTGAAGAGAAATTCTTAGAGCTCTTAACAGTTTTAGTTTTCACTAAAACCAGAGTTGTCATAAAATAATAAAAAAAATGCTTTACGCAACTCCTATGAATAAAGGTTAACTTTCCTTTTTCAACAAGTTTAATTATTATTCTCCAATGAGACCTCCTTTTTGTTAGGTTTCTTGTATGACAAGGTTAGTGCATGTAACACCTCTTCTGCATGAGTTGCACTGGGTGCTGATTTGCTTCCAGGTCCAATTCAAGGTGTTAGTTATGACTTTTAAAACCGTACATGGCATGGGCCTGATAACTTGCAAAACTGGCTTTGCTCCATTATATCATTAGGCTAGTGCCTTAAAGCCCATACCCTACCTATTTAATCTTAAACTTTATTTTATTCCTATTTTAATTGCTTTTAATATAATATTTTATACAGATTTTATGTTTATGTCTATTAATCAAGCATCCAGAATCACTCTATGAGGGAGATGGGCAGTTTTTATATATGATATATAAATATATAAATTACTGAATAAATGGAAGTCTTATGGTAAGTTGGTAAAAAAACAAGTATGTGAATGGTCTACTACTGGTATGATATCAGGTAATATTTGTCAGTAAGAGAGGGAAGAAAAGCAGAGTTCAGATATGAAAAAATATGTATCAAAATGACATTTTGGAAGAATTCACAGACATTTTTATGTTAAAATACATATCTATAGGTATACAAATACATGTTTTTGATGGTGTCTTGACCTCATCAGTGCAATATACAGTATATTCAATGGCATTACTGTATTACATAAATTACAAATGTAAAAACAGTAGTTGTGTCATTTGATTTTATTTCCCAATTAACAAACATCTCTTAAATCCTGGCCAAAATATCAATCACAATGTATCAATTTACATAATTAATTCTCTTTGCTGAAATGCTGTATCTTTCAAAAAAAAAAGTTAACCTTGTTGTGTTTTCAGTATCTGAAAAGTTTTACTAGATTGTGTAAGTTTGTTCATCCAAAAGCATTTCAGTGCTTAGTGAGTTAAAACATATTTTAGAATGATCATAATTAGTTGGATGATTGGTACATATGTGGATCTAACATAAGCTCTGTAAATAGCCTAAAAACAATTCCTGTGCTACTAGCCAGACTTGTCATTGTGCCATTATATTTTCTGCCTGTTGCTATTTTACATTTCCTCTATGCTGCGTGCCTCAGAGCAGCACAGGGCCAGAACACAATGGGGAGGTATATTCAGGCTCAGCTGTCAAACATGGAAGGTGGGGGAGGGAAAGAGAGAAAGGGAACGATTTTATGAATTGCGCAGCGAGAGTGGATTTATTATCACACATGGAACTTGGGTATTGCTTTTAGGCTTTTCCATTTTTATTTATGATCAAACTGCCTCATTATTTTTCTGATGGCGAGGGGATGAGCCCTGAGACTGAGTTCTCTAGTTGCCATTGTTGACAGTGCAGCTGAGGCTCTGGTGTGATGCACTAAATGAGAAAGCTAATGAGACACTTTTGTGAGCTCTGGTTTTCACAAACACACCCTTTCTCCTCCAGCTGAAACAGCTTCCTGCCAGGAACACAAATCCTGATCGGGCTCCTCTGCAAACAAAGCAGCTGTGGGGAAGAGGAAATGCACTCAGTTTCCTCTAGGGCTCCTAAGTAGAATGACAAAAAGGAAAGGCACTAGATTCAAATAAAGAGAAATGGGCAGTAGAAAAATGATAATTCCTGCCATGTACATATCTATGTATGTATGTTAGTTATAATTTATGTCTTTCTTCTTCTGTGAAGGTAACCTATGAGCAACCAAGTTCTGTGTTAAATGTGTAACTTATCCTGAGATCACCCAAAATTGGGAAATTTTTGAGAATACAGTATAGCATAGGTGTTGAGACACATGTTATATATCAGGTGGGTTGTTTTTTTTTTGCAAGGGTAATACTGTATACCATCAGTTTTTCATTGAAGATGGTGCTACAGACTTTGATTATAGGGAGAGACCTATAAAGTTAACGGCCCAGCACTTGCTTGTAAGATTGTTTTGTCAGATTTATATTTCACCTTTCATTCAGAAACTCAATGAGACAGATGCAGCATTCTCTCCTCCCATTTTTATCCATAATAACTTTGGGAGATTTGGGCTGAGCTTCTATGGTTAGGAGTGGACTTGAAGTCAGGTGTTTCTCATGTCAGTCCCAGCAACAACTTAACCAATACACCTTGCATTTCTGCATTGATCACCAGAGGAACAGCAATGTTTTCACCCGATTCCTTATTTTTCTTTGAACAGCACAAATGTGGGGATTGAATTAAATCAACCATATTCTCCCTACAATGCCACTTAGAGATGCAGTAAACCAAAGGTGATAGTCTTTCTCAAGTTTTTTATATTCTGTGGAGCAAGGACTGGGCATTGGTGCTCTACCTACTCACATATACCGTACCACCGAGTAATCCAGGAGAGAAACTGATTCCTAAGTGAGGAAGAAAAAGAGGGCATTTGATCATCCTTTTGTGCATGGCTGTACTTTATTTGTACAATTTTACCACTTAGCCTGAGGAACAATCCCTCCAACCAGATTTTCAAAGCCGAGATAGGAATTTATAGGCCTAAAGCCACATGCCCCTCAGTCTTATTTCAGAATCCTCTGTAAGCAAGCAACTCGGAGCTCTGGTAAAAGCTATGTGCCTAATCCCTGACAACCTGCTATGCAGGATATAGAAAGAAAGCAAGCACGGGTACTGAAAAGAGGAAAAAAATGTAAATATAATAGGACTGCCTATGTTTGGCTAACATCCATCCTACCTACCTACCTACCTACCTACCTACCTACCTACCTACCTACCTACCTACCTACCTAGTGCTTTGGTTTCATCCTTGACTGTCATATTGCTACCACATGAGATTTCACCTTCCAATGTCTATAGGGAAATATGAAATGGTTTCCATGACTAAACATTATTTCTGCAAGGTTCAGGCTCCCCACCAGAAATTGTGATTTCTCCAACACTGGAAGTTTTTAAGAAGAGATTGGACAACTGTTTGTCTGAAATGGTATAGGGTTTCCTACCTGAGAAGGGGGTTGGACTAGAAGACCTCCAAGGTCCCTTCCAACTATTATTCTATTCTAGGCTCAAGAGTACAAAGTGCAAATGCAGCCATTCATAACACTTGCTTTTTCATAAGCAGCAGAACATAGGACACTTTGTATTTAGCCTCCCCCCCCCCCCAAAAAAAAACCCAACAACCCCAAACACACAAACTTTTCTCCAGTTACTACTGCAGGATGGCTATGACAGAGCGGCTAAGATAGTACTAACTATCATTTATCATTTGACAATCTCTCCTTACAAACCATAGCTGTACATCACCTACTTTCCCTGGAAAACAAACGGCATTTCTGCATTGTCTTTCTTCATTTGATGTCATCCAGATGGATGGGGACTTTCATTCCCAGAATTCCCAGCTATAAAGACGGAGCTATCTGGAAAGAATCAGGTTGAGAAAGAAGAAATAAACAGATTCTTATAGATGGGGAAGTTCGAAGTCTGGGATGGTGTTGATGCAATTGAGGTTTACTTAGTCCTGGAGAGAGAACAAGGTTATTTCAAAGATTATATTAAATCTCTGTACAGCGCCAAGGGCTTCATTATGTATCTTTAAAGATATGTATCTTTGTCTCTGGTTTTAAACAAGAAAATGTGACTGGACTATAGCTCAGAGTTTGGATTGAATTTATTTCATACAAATTTGCTCTTGCCTTTTGGTTTTTAAAAAAATAAACATTTTACTGGTAGGTATTTCCACTGAAATTTAGAAATTTGCACTACATACCCTAACAGAGACAGTTTGGTGTAGTGGTTAAGGTAGTAGGCCTGGGAGTTTTAATCCCACCTCAAGCATGAAGTCAGCTGGGTGACTTTATGATGGTCACCTCAGTCCGAGGAAGGAGGCAATGGCAAGATCTTATGAAAAGTGCAGGGACTAGTCCAGACAGTTGCCATGAGTCCAGACTTTCTCAAAGGAAAAAAACTAAAACTGTGTACTGTGGTTTAATTTTCCATAGTTCACCTATATGGAAGTCTGTGATTGTTATGGTTCATTTAGTCAACCCTGTCTTCTATTGATTAATGAAGAGGTTCATGCAGTTTCCTGGGAACATTTTTGGAAATGGCTCACTAGCACCTTCTCCTTGGAGCTGGCCAACACTTATTCCACTTATGTCCTCAACCATCTCCATACTCCTCACAAATTTTAAAGTATACCCCTTTTGCAAAGGTGTATGCTTTCATGAATGAATTTAAATAAATGAGGGGTGTTTGATGCTTTCTGAGCTTGTTTTCTGGCAGATGTTTCATTACCCAAACTAGGTAACATCATCAGTGCTTAAATAAATGTCAGATACATTGTTTTTATATCATAAAATCATATCTACACATCATAATTTCCTTATATCTCATTATTTGTTCCTGATTTATTGAAGAGAGGTTATATTTATATTTATATTTATTCAATTTATACCCCGCCCTTCTCCAAACGGACCCAGGGCGGCGCACAGGAAAATTAAAATACATACAAAACATCATATAAAATTTAAAAAACTAATTCAATAGAACCTGTGCTAAAACCAGATTAAAATCCCCAAATTTAAAAACTATCTAAAAGTCAGTATAGGAGGCTACGCTAGGCCGGCTAGATGGAACAAATGTGTCTTAAGACACTTGCGGAAGAGGCGGAGGTCAGAAATGGTACGGAGTTCAGGGGGAAGGTCGTTCCAAAGGGCTGGACCTGCCACAGAGAAGGCTCTCCCCCTGGGTGTCGCCAGTCGGCATTGTCCGGCCGACGGCACCCTGAGGAGGCCCTCTCTGTGGGAGCGTATTGGTCTGAGGGATGTATGGGGCAGGAGGCGGTCTCGCATATAACTAGGCCCCGAGCCATGGAGCGCTTTAAAGATGGTCGTCAGAACCTTGAAGCGCACCCGAAAGACCACAGGAAGCCAGTGCAGCTCGCGCAGGATAGGTGTTATGTGGGAGTGTCTAGGCGCTCCCGTAATCACCCGCGCGGCTGCATTCTGGACTAACTGCAGCTTTCGAGTGCACCTCAAGGGAAGCCCCATGTAGAGAGCATTACAGTAGTCGAGTCGAGAGGTCACGAGGGCCTGAGTGACTGTGCGAAGGGCAGCCCGGTCCAGTAAGGGCCGCAATTGGCGCATCAGGCGTACCTGATGGAAAGCCCCCCTGGCCACGGCCGCCACATGGTCCTCCATGGACAGCCGGGAATCCAGGAGGACACCCAAATTGCGCGCCCTCTCCACGGGGGCCGGTGTTTCGCCCCCAATGGCCAGAGTTGGAATAATCTGGCTGAACCGGGGTGCCGGAAGCCACAGCCACTCAGTCTTGGACGGGTTGAGCCTGAGTTTGTTACTACCCATCCAGATCCGTACGGCCTCCAAACACCGGGACATGACCTTGACGGCATCATTGGGGTGGTCTGGGGTGGATATGTACAACTGAGTATCATCAGCGTACAGATGATATCCCACCCCAAAACCACGGATGATCTCGCCCAGCGGCTTCATGTATGTGTTGAACAGTAGGGGCGAGAGGACCGACCCTTGAGGTACCCCACATACGAGGGGCCTCGAGGCCGACCTCTGCCCCCCTGCCAACACATATTGCGACCGACCAGAGAGGTAGGAAGAGAACCACCGTAGAACGGTGCCTCCCAGCCCCAACCCCCCCAATCGGCGCAATAGGATACCATGGTCGATGGTATCAAAAGCCGCTGAGAGGTCTAATAGGACTAGGATAGAGGAATATCCTCTATCCCGCGCCCTCCAGAGATCATCAACCAACGCGACCAATGCCGTCTCGGTGCTATGCCCGGGTCGGAAGCCGGACTGGCGCGGGTCTAGATAATCAACTTCCTCCAAGTGTCGCGGAAACTGTTGGGCCACCACACTCTCAACAACCTTCACTAAAAAGTGAAGGTTGGAGACGGGACGATAGTTCTCTAGTAATGCTGGATCCAGGGACGGCTTCTTGAGGAGGGGCCTTACTACCGCCTCTTTCAAGACGGCAGGCAAGGACCCCTCACTCAAAGATGCGTTGACAATGCCCTGGAGCCAGCCTCGTGTCGTCTCCCAGGATGCCAGTACAAGCCAGGAGGGACACGGGTCCAATAAACATGTGGTAGCCCTAAGTCTCTTTGACAACTTGTCCATATCCTCGGTAGTAACAAAATCAAACTCCTCCCAAGATGGTGTCTCAAGAGCAACCTCGGACCGCTCAGCTGGACCACTGTCGATGGAGGGCAGCTCGCTCCGAATCCGAGTGATTTTCTCCTGCAGATAAATCCCAAATTCCTCTGCTCGACCCTGTAGAGGGGCTTCCCGCGGCCTCTGTTGAAGGAGGGAGCGGGTCACCCCAAACAGGGCGGCAGGGCGGTTATCTGCGGATGCAATAAGAGTGGCACAATACTCACGTTTGGCCACTCTTATCGCCACCAGGTAAGTCCTAATGTAGATTCTCACTAGTGTTCGGTCGGCTTCGGAGCGAAAGGATCTCCATCTGCTCTCTAGGCGTCTCTTGTGGCGCTTCATCTCCCTAAGCTCCTCGGTGAACCAAGGAGCCCGGGTGGATCGTCGCCGCAAGAGAGGCCGCTCGGGCGCGACTCGGTCCAAGGCCCCCGCGGCCGCACTTAACCATGCGGCCACTAGGTCCTCAGTCGAGTCGCGGGGCAAGTCCACAGGAATTGGCCCAAGCTCCCTTTGGAACCTTACTGGGTCCATCAGAAGCCTGGGGCGGAACCATATAGGAATATCCGGTTCCGCCTCCCCGCGATGGGGTGTAGCGATCGGAAAGTCGAGCCGAAGGAGAGCGTGATCTGTCCATGACAGGGGTGTGATGACTAAATCCCCTATTCCCAGATCACGACTCCACTGTCCTGAGACGAAGATGAGATCCAGGGTGTGTCCACCCTCGTGGGTAGGGCCCAAAACTACCTGGGTCAGGTCCATGGCTGCCATAGAAGCCATGAACTCCCGAGCTGCACCAGAGGTTTCGCCTACCGACGGCAGGTTAAAGTCCCCCATGACCAAAAGTCTGGGGGTCTCAACCGCCGCCTCGGCTATCACCTCTAGGAGCTCGGGCAGGGCTGTTGTTGCATAGCGAGGAGCCAGGTATACAACTAACACACCCAACTGCCTCCCTAGGCCCCATTTCACGAGGAGGGACTCGCACCCGGTCGTCTGGGGGATCGTGGTCTCCTTTGGCTCAAGACCTTCCCTAACCATAATCGCCACTCCCCCACCCCTCCCTAGGGCCCTAGGCTGATGAAAGGCTCGGTAGCCTGGTGGGCACATTTCTACGAGGGGATGACCTCCCTCGTGGCCCAACCAGGTTTCCGTAATACCTACCAGATCCGGGTCCCCCTCTGACACAAGGTCATGGATGAGGGGGGCTTTTTGCACCACGGACCTGGCGTTGCATAGCATCAGCCTAGGGCCCCGGGTCTGTGGTTCTTGCCCTCCTAGCCTGCGATGGGAGTATGGGGGGTTGGAACGCGTGACCGCCCGTAGCCAGCGGCCACGGTCCTCCAGCTGGTGATGTTCCTCCCGTCTCCCACCGCCCCTGCCCCTCCCCAAGACCAGATTGAGAGTCTATAAAGGTTGAGAGTCTATAAAGGGGACAGAGAAGAGAAACAAAGATGATCAGGGCACCTGAGGCTAAAAAAAACATGATGAAAAAAATGGAGAAATTGAGTATGTCTAGTTTAGATTAGATTAGATTAGATTTTATTTTTCTATACCGCGTCCTCTCCCCAGGGGGACTCGGAGCGGTGCACAGGGAAAATTAAAACAACATAAAATATATACATAAATAAATACAATAAAAACAAATTAAATCAACTGTCCCTGCACTAAAATCCCCATTTTAAAATTAACATTCCCTAACCCCTGAGGTAGAGACTAACCTAGGCCGGCCAAGCAGAAAAAGTGAGTTTTTAATTTCTGACAGAAGGAGCGGAGGTCCGTAGTTGTTCTAATGTCGGGGGGAAGGTCGTTCCAGAGGGCTGGGCCCGCCACAGAGAAGGCCCTTCCCCTGGGCGTCCCCCGCTGACAAAGTCTAGTGGACGGCACCCGGAGCAGTCCCTCTCTGTGGGAGCGAATCGGCCGGGAGGATGTATGGGGCAGAATCCGATCCCGCAGATAGCTAGGTCCCGTGCCATTTAATGAAAAGAACACGATAGCAGTATTTCAATATCTAAGGGGCTGCCACAAATAAGAAAGGATCAATCCATTCTCCAAAATATCCGAAGGCAGGACAAAAGGAATTGATAGAAACTAACCAAAGAAAGAACCAACATAGAACTAAGATGATGTTACCTGACAGAACAATTAATAAAACTTGCCACTAGAAGCTGTGAGTACTTCAACACTGGAAGTTTTTAAGAAAAGCTGGACAATCACTTGTCCAAAATGGTTTGGGTTTCCTGCCTGAGCAGGGGGTTGGACTAGAAGACCTCCGAGGTCCCTTCCAACTCAGTCATTCTGTTAATCTGTAATTTGACACGTGGAGTTTATACTAACATCCCATAATAAGCATTGGGTGTGCTTAATTAGCCATCTGGATATTTTTTTAATATGTTAAGGGGGGACTTTTTAATTCTGGATCTTTGAGGGAGAAATTGACTATCCCCTAAGCAAAATGCAGCATTAACTTTCCTTGTTCCAGTTTGGACCTATTGGCCAAATTCTTCACAAATGCAAATCCACAATCTCTCAGCTAAACTAACACTTCCTATAACTGAAGTATTTGTGGTCAGCCTCTTTAGCTTTTGGTATTTTAAGTGAAATCTTTTGGTAAGTGACAAACTAGGCGTTAGCTAACTGCGATTCCAACAATGCCTTTATCAAGCAAAAGCGTAGACAAATTAACATGGACTTGCTGACTGTAGCTAATTCATGGCAAAAAAAACCAAACCCAAACAAACCCACCCTTAATATTTTGCTTGATAAACAGGCTGGACCCCCAGGAAAAAGCTACTGCTTTAAAAAAAATATGGACCCACAAGATATATTCTGAGCTTGCAAACGGAACGGTTTCCTTTTAAAGAAGGCCACAAAAAGGGCCTGCAACAACTACAGAGTTAACACAGCTGTTCCAAGTTCTGTATTGATGTATTCCCACCATTTTCAGTCTTCTGAGGTCAACACTGTAAAAGAGGCGGAATCATTTTGTTTTGTTGTTTGCATTTTCAAGTGTCTTGAAAACAGTGCAACAGTAAAAAGGCCAGCGGTGACGTGAGGTTGCACCAGATCCGCAAAACGAAGTCTTGAAATAATGTCAGGTATTGTCTCTAAGGTAGGAAGACTGTGACTGATCTGTCCGGCTACGCTGCGGCATAACACAAACTTGCTATAGTTTATTCTAGGCACGGGACTCCCTCTTTCCTGCTATTTCTATGGGCAGTTCCTATTTCATCGCCTTTTCTTGCCTCCCTCGCTCGCAGTTCTGTTGCTCGAGTCCGCTCGTCTTACCGAAGCGCTTACTGAGGGGAGCGGCATTTGGCAAGCACGCCCGTCCCGTTACGGTAGCTCTTGCCTCCGTCCTCGCCTTCCGCCGCCGAGAAAAAGCAGCGTCTTTTTCCGAGTCGCCAGCCAGGCCGGCGGCTGCCGAGGGGTTGCTTGCTTACTGTCGCCGCCACTCGCCCTCTAGCGGGGGAAGGCGGCGCTGTCGGCGGCTGGGCGTGACTTGGCAAGCTCGCTCTCCGCTGCCTGCTCGCCTGCCTGCCGGGGGGACCGCGAGTCAGTGCGGGGACTCGAGAGCGGCGAGAAGCGAGTTGCTTGCGAAGACGGCGCGGCGCGCTTGGCTGAGAGGCTGCTGGGCTGGAACGGCGCAACAGGAAGCGCGGGCTGAGTGGAGTTGCCCGGCCGCCGGCGGGACTGCTCGGCGGCGCGAGGAGTAAACGGAGCGGCTCTTGCAGCCCCCTCTGCGAAAGGCGGCCGCCGTCCAGAAGGGGCCACGGAGGCGGCTGTGGCGCCTATTCTAGCCTCTCCCCCGAGCTGGGAGGGCCGGAGAGAGCTCTTTCGACGAGGAAAGGAAATATGGGGAAAGTTGAAACTTGCCTCCTGACTTTGGCTGGACTTTTCCTGGCAACGAGAGCAGAGACGGTCACAGGTAAGACACCCACAGCCTCCCCCTCCCCCTCTTCCTGGGCGAGCAAAAAAAACAACAACCCCAAAGCCTGGGCTCTTGGAGCAAGGTGTGTGGATGGGGAGCCTCTCACGGGTGGGCTGCCGTCGGGTATTGGAAATTGTGCTCTCCCTCGTCGGGGTGTGACCTCTGGAGCGGCTGCCAGCATGGAAAAAAATATAGCTGGGGAAAGGGGGAAGGGGAGAGACGCCTGGAAGCGAGCAGGGAAGTTCCAGGCGCGGCGGGAGGGGAGCCCGTTAAGTCTGGCTGCCTGGTGCAAAAGTGCAAAAGGAAGGAGGGGAGACTTGGATCGCGTCTGGCACGTTTGAGCCAGCCTGGAAGAGGCGTAGAGCGAAGCCTCCTCAGCCGGGAGATCGTGAGGCGAGCTTTAAGGGCGGTTTAAAATCCAGAGCTTTAAAAACTTTCGGCTGGTGGCCAGCGGCTTGAGGGCGGTGGCAGGGGAGGCTGACCAATTCCGAATTCCTTTTTTTTCCGGGACGCTCTGTCAGGGCAGGGCTGGCGAGGAGATGGATGTTTATTTACCACTGCACGCTCTCTGCTGGGTGGGCTTCTGGCGAGCGGCCGGCAGTGGAGCGGAAAGGCTTCGTTGCTCGGAAAGCACCGAGGCGCCCGCTGGACCTGGCCAGCTTGTACAGACATACGGGCTGTGTGTGTCCAAAAGCCCTTTGACAGCAATTGATAACAGAGCTGGAGATGCAGAAAGAGGATGTATCTCCGGAGTTGCATCGAAAGCAAATGTGGCTCTTCCAGAAGTTGATAAGGACCTTTTGGGAAGGCAAATTTGGCTTCTCTAGAAGTTGACAGTTTGTGACAACTTGTGGACAGCAAAAGGGAGCATGTGCGCTTTGTTTCTTCCCCTTCCTTTCCGTCAGGATTTAGCATCTACCGATTGATGGCAGCAATATTGAATCAAGGCATAACTTTTCTTTTACATAAAATCAACCTGGCAGCTTTTTTATTTTAGCAACAACCTCTCTGCTCTGCCTTCCTTCTCTGCCCTGGATCTCCTCTGCCACTAAGCAACAAGGTTAAATGATATGTGTATATGTTTGTAGTGCACAGCCTCCTAATTTTGGCCTGTTACTGGGTTGCGAAACAAGACATAGCTGGAAGGAATGAGTAACCTCAGACTGTTTTACTTTCCACACAAAGCTTGAACTGTAAAAACCTATGGCAGAAATTGAAGACATCTGGGTCCCATGTTGTGTGTCCTTTGATCAGGAACGGAAGCCGGACTAGGACTTCGCTTTGCCTCTATTGCAGAGAGCTTGCTCTTTGTGCACTAACTTAGTCTTCCTGTAACTAAATGTTGGGTTTTTAAATATGTACATTTATTTCTATTGGAAGTATTCTACTTTAATGAAATATTCTAAATGCAAGACTGTGGTTCCTCAAAATTCTTTTCTCCCTCTGTACTTAAGCCAGGAGGCTTATAGGTACAAAAATTGTTTCAGAGTTTGCCCATGTAAGAAAAATAGAATTGAGGAAAAGCTTGCCCTGGTTGCCTCTGTGGTTTGAGTTGATCTTATGCATAGCTGTGAATTATGTTCAGTGTTTCTATTACTGGAAGTCTTCAAATCCGTGCTTTAATTAGCTCTTGCGTTATTCAGATATAGCTATACCTCACTGCCTAGCTATATAATTTTCTTGACGGTCTGTCAAAACTGTTGAGAAAAATGATTATGTCTGTTGGATGTTCAGAGCTATGTGCAAGTGCCAACCAATAATACTGCTGTCCTTACTTTAATAACAATATTGTTTTAGTACATCTCTTTAATGATTGATATGGTATAAACTGATTTTACTACGAGATGAGAATACAGATTTTTTGCAAGTTCATGATGTTTGAACCAGTTACATATGTTGGGAGTGAACAGTTCTATGCTAAGTTGGTTGTTCCTACAACTATCTGGGCCAATCTTTCTACAAATAGAAGGTACCAGATATATCACTATTGATTGTTTGTTCTAACTTACTGTAAAATGAAAGGGTAATAGAATAATACTTTGTATAAGTACATTCATTGTAGAATCTTTTATGGTAATACTTGACCATCAAAAGAATTAAGTAGAATATTGAACACAAGATATGTAGGTAATTATATCCCTCTAAAAGTATCATGTGTTTTGATATTCAAATAATACATTTTTAAAACCAGAAAAGGGATTTTAATAATGTTTAATTTTCAATACTGTATATTGAATTTTAATTAGAATTCTCATTATTACATCCATTAGTCTATATAGTACAACTTTTTAAGAAAAAATGAGATTAGAAAAAAAACCGATATGGTAAAAGACGGTTTTATAGTTTCAGTTTCTAAACTTTCAAGAAATTCTTGAAAAACATCAGCAATAAAATAATTGAGTTTTTAATGTGATCAAGCCCCTGATATTTTGTATTCAAGCCCCTGATATTTAAAATAGTAATGAGAATAAAGCTATTTCAGGTAATTAATTAATTAAGGCCTTAAAGTGTTTCCTCATTACTTTTTTTCTACCTTTCACATTATTTCAAGCCTATTAGTAGAAACACATGAATACAGCATTAAACAAAAATTTAAAAATCCAGTTCTGATGCTGTGGCAACAAACAGGAAAATTTCATTCTGACAGCACAATTAGAATGTGAGCATGTCATTTTAACTCTTTTGAATAAATGGCTTCAGGACTGAAGCATTAGTTGTTTGCCACTTCTAAAGTAATTGTGCAGTCAAATAACAGGCTTTTCTTTTATAAATACCGCTTGGTATGTAGATTTTTTTAAAAAAGTATTTTATAAATATATCTAATTTTTAAATTTTATTGCACCTTTCTTGATATTTCATGATTATGAGAGATCATCACAAGACTCTCTTCAGTTTTCCAAAATATGTCTTCTTTGGAGCATAGCTAACTTATCGGACTAACAGACTACAAAACTACATGTTAGAAATGATATTAGATTTTCAGAAATTATTCAATACACATTTTTCAATAATTAATATAAAATAAGTTTCCATAAAGTTATACAAATTCATTTGGACAAGTTAGCCAATTAACTATATTGAAATTCTATAGGCATCTAAAATCTTAAACAAAGAAGCAAAACTCCTTTTTCAGATGAAAATGTAAAATGTTTTTCAGTAATCTGAAAACATTAGCTTTTACAAATTCTTGGATCTTACAATCAAATTTCTTACAAGATGTATTCATTTATTTCTGGTATTTTTTTAAAAATTGAAAAGTAGAGTAAAATTGAATACATTACAAAGCAATATCTGTAAAGAAGTAGTTTGTGATTGAAAAAATAAGCCTTTCAAAGCCATACTAGTAGTGTTACTAGCTTAAGTAAATATATTAAAATTAAGTGCAATATTGTAATATTGTTGAATAGAAAATTGCAGCAGCCAAGCTATAGTTATTAAAATATTTTATTGATGTTATCCATGATTTGTTGTTAAATGGAGTATATTGATGTGTACAAAAATTCTGATCCTTCATTCCTACATTGTGGTTAAATATAATTTAGCTTGATTGTAAAATTCAGAAGTTTTATTGGATCAAAAATGGCAGAATTATGACACATTGACAGATGTTACAAAAGCTCTATGGACACATCTGTAACATGGGAGATAACCAAAATAATGCCATCTGTATCAGCAGCTTATGGAATATCAGCTTTATTCCCAGTGAAATATGTTTCTGCATGTTAGACATTTTTATTAAATAGTGCTGGCCTCTGTATGTATTTGGGTTGAAGCATATAGACTCTTATTTAAATGTAACGTTCAGACAAAAGGCCCTGAGTACTATAAGATTTGGACTAATATATTGAGGATGTGGTCTAAGTGATGTATACTACCCTCAGCTTAAACTGTATTGAGAAAATTATTGCCAGTATCTGCTATGCATCTGTATATGGCAATTTATTTCTCTGTGTTTGGCTAATAATGTAACTTTTGTATTGGATTGTTCAAGTGACCTCACAGGAAAGCATGTTATCGACCAATGGTTATCTCGTAACTATACAGTACTATAATAGTTAAGGGATAGCGAGAACCTGGAAGACCCTAGTACAAGTCCACTCATTCCATGTAAACTTACTGGATGACTTTGGACCAATCATTTTCTCTCAACCCAACTTATCTCAGAGTATTCTTGTTATGAGACAACATGAGTAGAGATCATCATAAAAACAGCCTTGAGGTCCTAGAGGAGAGTTGGATTAAATGTGTTACAATTTAGAATAATATATTTCATCCATGGCATGAGATTTGCTATGGTCCACATAGGTGTGCAACATATTTCCAGCAGTTTCTTTTGTGATTGTTTCTAAGTGGTGTGAGAAACTATGATCCAGGTTCAAAGTCTTCTGTGGGTATTATGTTGCTGCAAAATCCTAAAAATGGAAAATACAGGTTTTCCTTTGTTTTTATGCAGCCATAGGAACTTCCTGTTTTCACTTTTCCTTAGATGTAGAATTCCAGTGATATGGGTTTCAACTAACTTTTTGTTTTCCTAATACTTTGTTTCTTGCCTATGACTGTTGTTGTTAGGTGATGTGGAAACTTTATCTGACTTGCCTTGTATTACTTATTTAAAAATGAAAGTTTTCTTCTGTTTAGTCACTGATTAAAATGACACTGTTATTACAATAATATAGAAGAGAGAAAATATACCCTACAGCCTGTTACAAGGATGTAATTACACTGAAGAATTTCTATAATACATCTTTGGTGTCACAGTTTAGCTATCAGATTGTGTGTAAGAAAAATTACAGCAAAATATTTATTTTTTTAATGCGTTAACTGTTGATGTCATCTTTTAGAATGACAACCGAAAAGTCTGAGTTTACTACATAGTCATAGAACATCTACATATTTGTATACTCAGCTTCTACAATCATGTAATAATTGAGAATAGAGAGAATACAAAATATCCTATGTATTCTTTGTCTAAGAAAATATTCCAGCCACTTGCGATGTGTGCACAGATGACTTTCCTATTGGGAACTGAACTGAGATAAATTAACAAACTTGCCAAAATAACTGACCTTCAAGCAAATCAGATGCTGCAGTTCCTTAAAAGAAACTGCTGCATTCTTGACCAATATTCAGCATGTTTTGATTTGGTCATATCTCTGCATAGCCCATTATTACTTAAATATTAAAAAATTATTTGATTAGCCTATTCTATTATACTTATAGTTATATTACTCCCATTAAAAATAAGGCTATTAAAAATAAGCTCGAGAATGTTAACAAAGTACTTACATTTTTTACAAATTTAAGTTAAACAATATTCAGCAACTTTGTACACTTCAAATGTATTGGAATGGCAATTTCTGGCATCACTGGAGTCATGCTCACTGGGAATTTTGGAAGATGCGGACCCAACACATCTAGAGATTGTCACATTGTGGAAAGCTGGACCATAGTTTCTTAAAGGAAAGCTCCCTGTGCCACTTTAGGTAGCTCAGGGGCTGAATGAAAACAGCAAAACAAAAAATAAGAACAGATACAATCTTCCTGGACAAATTTCAGTAAACTTAAATAAGTTATTTGGACATTTATTTAAATTTAAATTATCAATAGTCTTTTTGTACAATCATAATTAGTAAATAATATAAACATATTATTCTGAATATTATCTGCAAATGTTGTGTTCTTCCCAATTTCCTTTTACATGTGTTTTTCTTATCTAAGGTTGTCTGTCAAAGGAAAGAAATATTTCAGTGACAAGATTTTGTTTGCTGTGATCTACTGATGATCACTAGGTGTAGCTGCATCTCCAAATCCACTTTCCTAAACCAGGATTCTAGGTTGTATTGACTGAATTTGGTGTACTTTAAGCTTAAGAGATCAAAAGGTTTTAAATGAATAAGTAATTTTGAATGATGTGTATCTTTTGGAAAGAAAATAAAATGAATAAGGACTGTGTATACATTTGTGATTAAATGTTTACTCTTTATGTGTTTAGCTTATACTTTGCTAATAGTTTTAGCACACACAGAGAGAAACAGATTCCAGTTAAAAAAATGTACATTTTTGGTGAAATAGTATTATAATATGCCATTGTACATACATTTCTAGGACTTTTAATGTTGTGTACTAAAAGTGTAGCACTAAATACTTTACCAAAACATATGCCATTCAAAATCAATATATGCAAGTGCGGAATAAAAACAAATTTTAATGTTTCTTGAGATAATTCATTAGAAAAATATCTGCCTATGACAACCTTATTGTACCATCTCAAAGCTCTTTGGGTGGTTGTTCTTTTAACATTATGTTCTTTTTTTTTTACTGCTGAGTAATAGACTCATGATCTGAAGAAAAAAAAGGATTTATTTATTCAATTTTTACCCTGCCTTTATTACTTTATAAATAACTCAGTGATGAACATATATTTCTTTCCTCCCATTTATCCCCATGATGACAATCCAGTGAGGTGATTTGGGCTGAGAGAGAGTGACTAACTCAAAGTCACCTAGCCAGCTTTTAATTATCATCTTCAGTTTTGACATTGCTTTTTTAAAGTTGTATCAGACATACACATAATATCCATAGAACATTTGAAATATATTTAATATATTGTAAACACATGATTAGCTACTTTCACAACAGTTCTATAAAAGTTCCCAGTGACATTACAACTACAGTGGATTTACCTTGTGGTATTAAAAGGGAATTCCAAAGTTTGAGTGACAATTAGAATAATCCTAGGAATGTAACTCTCTTTAGAAAGGATATTCAAACCAATTTGATGAAATTGATGTCATCTCAAAGAGAGTTGGAAGGTGTGCTAATTATTGCAATTGAAGTTTAATTTCAAATAAACATACAGAAATACTAGGAAACTTCAAGCACTGAAGTTTTCACATGGTTACTATAGCCTAGTGTTGTTTTATGAGTAAACATCCTTACAGAATATGGTAGTTTCTTTTCGTTTTGAATATCTTAATGAAATTTATAATCAAATAGCTAGTGAAATGTGGTTAGGATGGCATATACCAGGGGTGTTAAACTCGTGTCACGGCATCGTCACAAGCCTTATCGTGACTTTTTTCTCCTTTGCTAAACCAGGCGTGGGTGTGGCTAGTGTGTGACTCATGCAGCCTGCAGGCCGCGAGTTTGGCACCCCCACAATATACAATAAGGTGATATATCAATTTATTTTTATTTATTATTTATTTATCCCACCTTTATTATTTTTATAAATATCTCGAGGTGGCAAACATATCCAACACATCTTCCTCCTCCTATTTCCCCCCCTAACAATAACCTTGTGATGTGGGTTGGGCTGAAAGAGTATGATTGATCCAAGGTCACCCAGCTGGCTTTCATGGTTAAGGCCCAACTTGAACTCACAGTCTTCTGCTTTCTAGCCTGGTGCCTTAACAACTAAACCAAACTGGCACACTTCTAATAAAATTGTTTTCATTTCCTGCATACGGTTGGGTTCTGTGTAGCTCTTTTATTTCTTTGTTTATTATATGATACTTAGGTTATGTATCAATTGACTGTCTGTTGTAAACTTTTTTACAAAAGATTGTCATTCATCTTATCAGTGGGAATTACATGGCCAGAGCTTATATTTCCTCTGTATAAATGCTTTGTGTAAAAGGAACAGATGGAGAACATGAGAACCTACTTAGCATTTGATGCCATCTGAAATTTTAGAAGTTATTACTAAGAGGAAAAATGGATTACATTACAATTTAATATTCAGTAGCAAAGTTTTTTTAAAGCTCATATATTCAAACTCCTACTCCCCTCTTTGTTACTAGCACATAACACATTGTAATACTTCTGGGGTGGATTTAATTAGTTCATCTGTTTTTAGGTAAAGTTGAATGGTTGTATGGGCAGAAAAAGATAATGGACATTAATCATTGTTAACCGCTGTCTCTTTTCAAAGTTAACTTGGGATCTGAACACACAGCTCTTAAGAGACTATTAGAAATAGTACTGTCAGTGATAGATTATTAGTAGACAGGAACTGAATAACAACTGATAGATTGAAATGGATTTTAAACTAAAACTCAATTCTCTCCCCCCCCCCCCCCCCCCCCAATTCTCAGCTATGGCTATTTCTGTAGCCAATTCTATGAAGTGGTGATTATACTCAATTCATTTTCTTTCCCTCTTATATCTGGGCACCAGATTCCTTCATCAAAGTCATATAAAATGTAAATAGCTAGCAGTTGTGTGATTGATTTTTAAAAAGCAAGTTGGAAGCTAAAAAGTTTAAAAAGATGACATTTGTAATATATGCATTTCAATTATCATGGTTAAGTTTTAAGTAGATTTCATTTCATTTCATTTTATTCCATTTATCACAAAGCTAAGATTAAAACTCACAGTTTCCTGGTCTCTAGTCTAAAGCTTTAACCATTATACCAAACTGGATCTCTTTTATTATTAGAATGGGTCCCAAAATATTATTTCAGTGGATATAATCATTTTTTTTTTTTTTTTGCAGCAGATGAAAACGGTTGCTTAGCTTAGTTTTAGGGTTTGGAATGTGAAAGCAGAATCATAGTCAAAACTGTATTAAACCCTCAGAGGAAGATGCTTCTTTTCAGTCAGCTGTTAGTCTTATGACAACTGTGTTAGAACAATATAACTTTTAATATTATTACAGAAGAAATTACCCACAATGGCTGGATTCCAGATTGCTCATGATATCTGAGGACAGCATAAGAATTACCATAAGATGAACACAAAACAGGTTCAGCACTTTTTAGGGCTACTGATTATTACTGGATACAACTTACCCGAGGTTCAGCAATATAATATATAAAGTGGAAAACCAAAGCAACAGAAAGATGGTAAATATAAGAAAATTATCACATATTTATAAGAGTGAAGGTCAAATTAATATTGTAAGGGTATTCATTAGGTAGCATCTTTGTTATCATTTCAACACAAGAGAGTGTTGGCAAAAATTAGATAAAAGGACTTGGGGCTTTGTCAACAGCATAACTTTCTCAGAAATAGGAGAGTCTAACAAAAGGAATAGCTCAGATCCTAAATGGAGTTTCAGAGAAATAAAATCAATAAAAAAAATCTCAAATGTTTCCTTAAGGAAGAGGTATGTAGGATTGTTGTTGCCTATTCTATTTTAAGGTCCCTTCTTCTTGTATCTCAGGATTATTAGGAAGTCTCAAAAGCTATACTCTGCATGCTTTCTCTATGCTTTCTTATATAGAACGTCTATAGAGAGAGAGGCAATTTTGATTAGAGCAAAGTTATATTTGTATTTTCCCTTATGACTAATTAACAATTAATTAATTTTAGGGTCAACGTGTAATTTGATTGATATCATGCACGGAATATATTCTCCAAATTTAAAACAGTGCACACATTTTTTCAGTGTACACAAGTTGGTTCAGTGAAGAATTTCTCCTGTTTCTATTCTGCCTATACTATATACAGGTTTACATATGTGAAGGACCTTGGGAATACCACACATGAATGTTCTATTTATTTTTTAAAGTTGCTTTCTAATGCATATTTAATTAAACATCCTTCAACTTGGCAGAACTTAATTTAACTAAGCATGCTTAAGACTACACTACATGTCATATTCTTTTCCCTAAAGAAACAATGAAACATTCCATATTTTAGTTCAGAAACTAAATTTTAGTTAAAAACTATGGTAATTTAATTATCATGGAGGTATTACCGGGCCTGATGATGGATACTCGAAGTCCATTTCATCTTAAATGAAGTGTTCAGTACTTAAGTAGGTTAGAATGTTCCTAGTGCAAAAGAACATAATATTCTGCAGATTAGAAAATTTAACTCTTTTTCCTTGAAAATAAAAATAAGCAGTTAATTAGGATACCCATAAATAGAAAGCATGGGATATAACTTTTTGATTAGACTTTTGTAATACAGTGTATAATTACTTTTTTTCTTCTTTGCTGTCCTTATTGCACAGTACTGCAAGGGACTCATGTGTTTCTATTTGTGCTAATAATAGCTCCAAATGATGGCTGATTTTTATATTTTCAAGGAAGAATATTTCTGCTTTTCTCTGTTACTTACCCTGAGTTTGTTCTGTTTATATCATAAATAGTAATGAACTTCAGAATTGAGCCTTATATAATGCTGAGCAATATCTATTTATCTACTTTTTTGACTCTTTTTGTCATCCAAATTGATAAACAATTTTCATTAAAATACATTTGCTAACTTTTGTACAACTTCTTAATTTGTCCAATAAAGATATTATGGTACCACATTTCCCTGAAAATAAGAAAGGGTCTTATTTTCTTTTGACCCCTGAAATAAGTGCTTGGCCTTATTTTTGGGGATATCCTATTATTTTTGGGGTGCAAGCGGCGGTGAGCATAGTCACCTCATGGCTGCTGCTGTGTTGCTATATTTTGGGAGAACAGTTATTTTCCGGGAGGGCTTATATTAGCGCATGTGCTCAAAAGCCCGATTGGGCTTATTATCCGGGGGAGGTCTTATTTTTCAGGGAAACAGGATACTGTTGCTTAATGGATTTTTCTTATAGCAAAATAACCAATCAATTTCTCTCTCTCCCTCTCGCTCCCCCGCTCTTTCTGTATGTATATGTACTAAAAAAAGTTAAAAATATATTTAATTATATAAAAGAAAGAATACTATATAAATCTAGAAAAGAATGTAAATAATGTTTTGGGAGGAAACCTTGGCTGCTAATCAGGGTCATTGCTTGGGGTTGTTATTTTGGACACCTCCTGAAGCCAATCTCCAACAGGACTCTATATAGTACTGCCAACTCCAGAACTATGCTATTCCATCTTTGTTATTTCCATCTTCTTGATGTTACTGCTTCTTTAGCTGTCTCCTTTGAATCTGAGTAGAGATATAAATAAAAGGAAGAAACGCAAATATTCTTCCCCTTGTTTATTCCTGTGGTACAAAGATAAAGTAATAGCAAATAGACAACAAGGATAGCAATAGGCATATTTTGAGGAAAATTTAAAATGAGTTAAATGGTGACCATAGGTTGAGATTAAAATTAGAAGTTGCCTATTTCCATTCAAATTTATAATACTAATTTGTTCATCATTGCATGGAAAGTTAAATAACATACCAATAACAATTATACAAGTTCATTATAAAAATGTTCATTAGGTATCAGTGATTATTTTTATGTACTACTTAATCTCCCTGTTATGTAGAGTTTCTCTATTGGGGGGTTAGGGTTTTAAAAAAATCTAATCATCTTGTAAATATGTTTACAAGTAAACATTGTAAAAGTAAGTTTTTGTAATAATAAATTAGTTAACTGAGTTTTGGGAGCCTACATAGGAAATTGATAAAGTTGATGGAAAAATATTTGGAAAGGCTGTTTTTTAACATTAGCAATACTATTCTTTAACAGCTAAATGTATTGTGAAATCATGTGAACTTGCTGTAGACCTTTGTGGGGAAAAGAATTCTGAACTGTGTTGAATAAGAAAACAAAATATATCCTAGAGAATCTTAACGTTTTAAAAGTACATTACTCTGTAATGACGGGTTAAAGTGCCATCTATTTACTGAGCAGTTTGCATCTTTATCGATAGGTAGTATAATTTTACACCTCTGTCTTCATGTCAAAAAATAGTTTTAACTACTTTCCAAAGAAATGCCATGATTCTAAGAGGATAAAACAAATTACCTTTTTAATTACCTTTCAAAGAATTGTTTCTCTAACCAATTTTTACATACTCCTCCTCAGGATAACTCTTATATTTTGCAGTGTAAAATTCAGTTCCATATTAAAGTATATGGTAATCTGACACTCACTCTGGATGCATGTCTAAGAAACTAAATTCATAGTGAATTTACTCAAGAACAGAATCTTGATGTCTGGTTCAGATACTTTGGGATGCTTTGCCTTCCAGTTGATTATTTTTATTTAAAATGTATTTATTTTTATTTCAAATCATATTATTTTTAAATGGAATGAGAAGAATATTTAATTCTTTGATATAGAATTATAGCTGTATTTTATACTAGTCTTTTATGTAATGACTTCAAAACATCTAAATTCCTTTTAGTACTAAACAATTTCCATAATGTTTGCCAGAAAGGTGTTTTTTTTTGGTAGTAGATTCAGTTCCCCCATTACCCAAATTGATGGATTGTGTGTTGCCCTTATGATGGTAGGGAAAAATTTAAGACAGGACCTACATTTGGACTCTCCTATATATGAATCTCCACAAAGGAGAGTAACTCTTAAAAACATGTTACTGTTGGGTAGGCAAATGAATACAGTATAGTATATACTTTACTTGGAAATATGAACATAAGGCATATATCAGTACATAGAATTGCAAGTACTAGGAGGAGAACGCATACATTTCACATTCTATAGCACTCCTTGTAGTTGATTTATTTCTAAAGTCTACTCCGTAGACAAATACACAGATGTATTTAGAAACAAATGTGAAAATATAGTATAGCATCATTCTCTCATTTTTCTATGTATTTTTAATAGAGACCTCTATAGAAATGTAATTACCATAACAGATGACCCAAATAGGACAGTCAAGAAATATTTGTTACTTTATTTATTTATTTATTTATTTATTTATTTATTTATTTATTTATTTATTTATTTATTTATTATTTAAATTTCTATACCGCCCTTCTCCCTTCCGGGACTCAGGCGGTGTACAGGCAGCAGTAAAAACACGAATAAAAACATAGAAACCCTTAAAAATACATTAAATAATAGAGCCTGTCTTAAAACCTAGTTAAAATCCCTACTAAAAACATATTAAACTATAACATTTAAAACTATGCCAGTTTAGAAACTATGCCAGGCCGGCCGCACGGAATAAATAAGTCTTCAAAGCCCGACGGAAAAGGCGCAGGTCCGTGATTGTCCGTAGGTCAGGGGGCAGGTCATTCCAGAGGGCTGGGGCTGCCACAGAGAAGGCTCTCCCCCTAGGCATTGCCTGGCCGACAGCACCCTGAGGAGGCCCTCTCTGTGGGAGTGAACTGGATGGTGGGAGGTATTTGGTAGCAGTAGGTGGTCTTGCAGATAACCAGGTCCCTTGCCACGGAGCGCTTTAAAGGTGGTTACTAATACCTTGAAGCGTACCCGGAAAGCCACAGGAAAAACTTTATTTGTTGTTTTGTAATACCTGGACCTTAGTTTCAAGCAGGAAACAATAAGCTAATGTATCAAGAGATACATGAACATTGTCAGCCTTATTTGTGGATATAGCTGAATTATGACCAGAATTAAGAAACACATTTTATTTACCTGTATTAGCTTTTCAATTTGTAGATTTGGATATCATGATTTCCTTATAGTATGTATAAAATTTATTGTCATTGTACCTAAATACAACAAAATTGGTTATTTATTATAGCAGTTGGTAAATTTGTGGTCTGAGATTTATTTAGGAACATGTGCATAAATCACACATTTTATTATATCTGGATTAGACCATACCATATCATATTCAGCAAACAGGACTTTTAAGAAAATCTAGATGCTATATTTTATTTAGAACAAAGCAACGTCTCATAGAGGTCAATTTTTTTGTCATGTTCAATAAATTTTATATCAGTTGCATTTGTTGCCAGAAAATTTCTAGGATCATAAAATCTTTGGATTTTATTTTGAAAAAAAAACTGTCATTGTTTGAGACTTGATTCATACACTTCCTCTACCTAGATTAGTCTGCTAGAGCACCAAGATCAGATTCAATAGCTGAACTATTGTATCTCAGGCTCCCTTAAATGATGTTTTTGAGATTCTTTCCTAGGGAGATATGTTATAGTAGTATATTTTTAAAAAAATATCATTTTGTTGACAGTACTATGGATGACTTTATTTAACCATGATTTGGAGCTGCTGTTTTAATTATTAATTTATTATTTTTGTTTATACTATTCAATATCTCTATTAGTTTACTATTGAATAAGTTGAGTATTATATATGGGAAGATATGATTACATTAAATAAAGGTATAAATTAAAAAAACGTTCTTTACAAAATTGAACTTGATGGTTCAATTTTGCCTTGTATAACACAGGTAATGCCATCACTACCATTTCTAGTGTTCCCAAATTAATTTCTTTTTTATGTAGCAGGTTTTCTTCATATAATGGAAATATATATGGTCACATTTGTAGTTTTGTGGAAGTATGCGCATTGTGACAACTCTCCCAACATAAATTGAAAAATGTGTGCGTACTCATACGGTCAAACGCAAACACTTGCAGAGAGGGCCCATTCCATATGATGGTGGACTACTTAGTTAGCTGCTGTAAGATTTTATGGACTGGTTACAAACAACAGTATGACAAAGTAGAAACAACTGTGTATTAGAATATCTGCAAGAAATATAAGTTGCCTGCAAGCAAGAACTAATGGGACCACAAAACAGACAAAGTAGTAGAAAGTGAAGAAACTAAAGTGCTCTTGGATTCAATCAGACAAGCATTCACCACACAACAGCCCAGATTTAACAATTTATTTGTTGGTAAAATAAAATTTAAAAAAATCTGGATAATAGACGTTGCAGTACCTAGAAGACAACAACATAGCAGAGAAAGACCAGACAAAAATCCCAAAATATCAAAACCTGTAAATAGAAGTAGAGTAACTGTAGCAAAAGAAAGTAAAGATAGTATCAATAGATGCTTTGAATGTGATCTCAAAACATCTGGAACACCACTTAAACACCATCGGCATTGGCAAAACCATACTCAATCAATTGCAAAAAACATTTTTACTTGGAACAGCTTACATCCTGCAACAATACTTTTAATCATCAGAAAAATCTATCTAAAGTCCTTGGAAAGGATTCAACTGGAGGACAAAAATGCTAAACCCAGTTTAAACATCTGGTTAATTGTGGAACCATAGTTGATTACATTTACATTTACAGGCCCTGATTTTAGACTAGAACTATTCAGAATAGCATTTTTTCCTTAACAGCCCTGTATAAAAACTTTTTACCTTGAGGTGTTGGATTCTGTATTCAGGTTTATATAATACTAAGTATCATGTAGCATTTTTTCAGAGCTGTGAAAACTAACTTAGTTTAGGAAAATGCTGGTCCTGCTTGTATTTCATAAGAAATTAAACCACCTACTGTTCTTTGTGTCCAACTAAAGACTATATGAATTGATTTTTAGTTAACTTCATAATTATGTATGATTGATTACTACAGCATTCTTTGTATTTTATTTTAAAACTTGCCAAAAGAATTAAGATGAACTCTCAGGGTATAATATAATATTAAAAATATTCAATAATAAAAATACAATATGCATAAAAGTAGTAACATTGAAGAGCAAGGAAGAAGGGAGAGAAAAAACTTTTTTTTCTACAGAAATTTGACCTTGGACAGAAATACTATAAAGTATGTGGATTAGGACAAACGTTTTATTTCCATAGCAGAAACTATGGACAGGGTTTTGAATTTTGTTTGTTTCAGCAATCTGTTATCACTTTTTCCTAGATTGGTCTATTGTGGCTGTGAAACAACAATATGTTAGAAGTGGGAGAAGTGAGTAAAAGTAGTTTCTTGTGAAAATCGGGTAAGGGAAAGTTTTGCATCTGGTTTTGCTTTTGTTTTAAAAAGCAAGGCTCCTTTTTGTCTTCATTTTGATGAGGCAAGCTATTGAAAAACAGGTATTCTCCTCAAAAGGTAATTTACATTGTTTTTGAAAGATATCATTAGCCTTGATACTGCAAATTGTCTTTAATTCATGACTTATGGTGAAGCAAATTTATGTTGGCTTATATATTACTATTTGTGCAAACAGCTTTCTAGGGAAATACAGCTTAAACTAAAAGTGATTAGTTCTTCAGATCTCATTTGATTATGAACTTCTGAATTAGAACATGGTGAATTACCATAGATGGTAAACATTTCAGATTTATTTTCTATCCATAGGAGCCATTTTGAGTGCTGCACCCAAAAGCTCTGATATCTTGGGCAAACAGCTTCTGAGACTTTAATTCAAAATTGGACAAGAAGATTGTATATCAGAAAACAGTGGTATCTCACAGTAGAAACACAATAGTTAAAGCCTTCTTTGAAGATGTAATCAACTTCTGTTCAAGTAACTACCAACCAAAATTATTGAATATAGAGTATATGGAAAAATTGATGTAGAGATGCAATGGTGTAAGAAGGGATTTTGTTCTGCTTTGTAGTTCACTTTTATTATGGAACATTTCACTGCTGCTTACATATTCATTTTCATTGAACGGGAAAAAGAAAAAAATGGTGATCTTGGTCCTTTTGTACAAGTTTTTGTGTTCTATGTACATAGGATAGGGCAGGCCTTCATCTTCATGTCCCCTCCCCAGGTCACCACTTTTAGATTATACAGCAATTTCACTTAGACTTACCACTTCACAGTGCTTTACAGTCTTTTCTAAGCATTTTACATAGTTAGCATATTGTCCCCCAACAATCTAGTCCTCATTGTATTGACCTCAGAAGGATGGAAATCTTAGTCGACCTTGAGCTGGTCAGAATCGAACTGCTGGCAGTCGGCAGAATTAGCCTGCATTCTAACACTGCGTCACCACAGCTCTTTCTTTTATATAATGAAAAAGATGAATCGTGATTGAAATTAGGATGATTTCTACATGTAAGAGTGAAGTTTGTTCACATTTTATGTAGTGTTGCCTAGTTCTGTCAAATGTTGGTGGGAGACCTGTTGGTTTCTTGATTGGGCTGTTGTTTACTGTTTGCTTGTTTGGCAGTTTCTTGATTGCTAGGCTTGTTTGTCAGATCTTTTTAGTATTGTTTACTTTTTGATTGTTGGTTTAATGTTAATCTTGGTTTTAATGTCTGCTTATCTGATGTTGACTGCTGGTGAGGAAGTGTTTGGATCTTTTTAAATACTTTTTTGGCTTTTTTATTATCTCTTTTAAATGTCAAGTAGATATTGTTTATGTTTGTGCCTGTTGATGGCGGATTTGCCTGAGTGCCTGGCTTCAAGTAATTCGCTAGCGTTTTTGGACTTGGCATAGTCAAGGATGCTCACAATTTTTCAGTTCTAGCATCAGGCTATAATATTTGCTTCTATTGATAGATAGATGAATTTTGTAGTGATAATTGCTGTTACTATGTTCTACTCTTCACTAACAATTCCCATCAAATGATATTTCAAATAAATAAATAAACAAACATACCCCAATATATTCCAATGTTTCTTTGGTCATCTACCTGTAGTTTATCTTGTGTGTTAACATTTCCCACTTCCCATTTTTATTTACTAAAAAATTATGCAGTGGAAAGAGATACATTTTTCAGAAAATTGATCTAGGGTCCCTTTTAAACTAGGGTCCTTCTGGTCAATTTTTGTGATTATATAAAAAAACAGTAACATGGCTGGGCCATTTTATTCCATGAAGAAGTGAATTACGAATTTAAAAAATGTACATCATTCTTAAACAGGCCTAGATTCCAAAGAGAAGGAAGACATTTTGGAATGGGAGTACTTGCACATTTAATTTATTGTTTCTTTATTAGTCATATCATCCTATCAAATCATAACATAGTATCAATATAGGAAAAGTGAGTAAAAATTGATACACCATATTGAAATATACAGAAAATATTCACATTTACCAGTAACTATAAAAGCAGTGTGTTGCCTGCTTCTATCTTTAGTTACAGTATGGTGTTGAAAAATAATGGAAGTTTGGTATATGGTTTATAGCTGAAGTTAATAAAAAATTGATACTTTAAAAGTACTTTAAAAGGTCTGTAGTTTTATTTATTAGTTAGATTTATATTTAAATGCTTTCTGCATGAATTATACACAGTCCTGATATCATTTTTTTTTTTAAAGTCTGCTATAGTGCCAATTGACTATATTACTTTTTTTCCTAAGCAGGAGTGGAATTTCACAATCTACCGTACTTAGAATGATTTTAGGAATGTTGGTTAGAAGCTAAGTGAAAGGAAAACTTATGTTACAGTTTATAAATGTATAAAATTGAATACTTAATGACTAATTACCAGTACAGTATGCTTATTTCTGTCTTTTTTATCATGAATTGACTACATATTAATACATTCTTTTCATTCTGGGGCAGAGCAATGTTTAATCATTTTATAGACATGCATAATAAAATATCTAAAGCATTAGCATAATAAACAGTTATTGCTTTCAGGGGTTTTGTTTTAAGATAATAAAATGTTAAAAAGCGAGCCACTTGAGTAGAAAGTAATTGCACTGACAAGCACCAAGCAGCCAGCATTCACAATAAAGTAAACCTTCCTTCAATGTCAGCCTGATTTGCTGCGCACATAAATGCTTCCTCACATTATGGAGATCTGCTTTTCCTATCTGCACCAAGAATAAAAATCTAGGCATCTAATTAATCTTGTCTGACATTTGATTTTATAGCCAGGTTAAAGGCAAAAGACAGGTGGCTCTACCTTCCTCCCCTTGTGCATGTTTAAAGGCAAATATTTCCATAAATGTCAAATTTCATGTATTTTGGTTGCCACATGTCAATCATAAATGAATTGTTGTAGTTGATGCTTATACATAAGTTTTTTGGTGAGGTTTAGTAGAGACCTCTGAAGTAGACTTCTTAAGCAAATTCTCAAATAAAGATAAAAGAAAAATAAGTGATAATTCATAACAAGGAAACTTCTATTCCAGCAAATTTAATCGCAGCTTTAAAATTTAAATAAGGTTTGAGAAAATCTTTGTTTCAGTAAGCAGCTTGAAGTCACCAACCCATTCTCTTCAGTGCTCCAACTAGGATATCAAATCTGCAGTCCTATTATGTCAGTTGATTTTTTGAAGGCAACCTACTCTGAAACTACACTTATGAGCAGGATTCCCCCCCCTCCCCCACTATTAGCTTTTAGTGTCTATTAGCTTTTTACCTTACCTCATTTCTCAGTTTCTGGATGTAAGAAGGTCATTAATTAATGATTTCTACAGCCAAACTATGTAGGGAAGGAATGAATGCAAACAAAAAAAAATATTTTTTTAAAATTACTTTTAATTACTTTTACACATACTCTTTAAAAGCATGCAGATTTGATTGCCCCTGTTAATGTGATTCAGGAACCCTAAACTCTTTCTTCATTCTGCCCAAACTTGGAGCTCAAGTGAGTCATTTCTCTGCTGCCAGCTACTCCCACTATTGATTGGACTTTCTATCCTGCAACTACATCCCTTGTGAAAACCACTTGCTTGCAAAAATGGCACTATATTAACTTTCCAGAATCACATCTAACCTTTTCATAGAAGTATATGAAATGGCATGTTTAAGGCATGATGGCCCTTCTATACAGGTAGTCCTTGACATAAGATCAGATACTTGGCAACTGTTGAAAATTATGATGGCCTCTGAAAAGGTACTTGCTATTTGGATTTGAAGTTCTGACAGCTGTTCCATCACCATGGTCATGTGATCACAGCGCTCTGCAACTGGTCTGCATTTATGGCCATTTGCAGCAACCTCTAGTTGGATTTATTTATCTTGTTTTGCTGGGACCTGGCAATTACTTCTGATTTTTGGCAAAATATACCCCAGAACGAACAATGGTTTCCCTTAAAAACCACAGCATTTACTTAATGATTGCCATTAAAAAGTCATAAAATCAGACACAGTTACATGAGGACTTCTTAATGACCATCATGACTTACTACTCTAACTGCAGGTTCAATTATGGTTGTCAGTTAAGTCAAAAACAGTGTGTGCAGGCAAATGCAGGAAATAGACACTGAAAATATAGAGAGTAGAATATAGAGAATAGAATAGAATAAAATAAAATAGAATATAATTCTTTATTGGCCAAGTGTGATTAAGGTTACACTAAGTGTAAGGTTATACAGTTTATATGCTTTTTCTTTGAGGGTGGTGAATATGACAAATTCTTGTTACATTCTGAGTTGTGGAAGCTGAGAAGCTAGGGCATTTTTGAATCCTGTTTATTAAATTCTGGTTTTGGTTTGTTGGGCAGAGAACAGATTGGATTATGATGCTCTTCTTTCAGGGTCTGTAATGATTATTGAAATGAAGTTAAAGGTTTGCTATGTATAGCGGGTCATTTTAGCTATTATATTAGTATTAAATATTAAGATGTCTCTCTAATTCTAAATACCAAACATTAGTGTAGACAAGAGGTAGGTTCCTACCTCTTTGGTCTGATACAGGTGAATAGGTAGTAACTCCAGCAGACACATGACCATACTGGTACAGCACCATCTTGGTTTTCTATTCTGTACATGTGCAGAACAATCTTCATGGAAAAATATAATTTTCCTCTTTTTTACTGTTGTGTGCATGCACAGACCATAGTGTGACTACCCCACCCAGTCACTCCTCACCCCCCGGGTGGCTTCCCTGCCTAAGCTGCCATGTGGTGCCTGCCCTATGCCCCAACTGAGATGCCTCTTCTTCCTGCCTCCAGGTAAGTCTCTCTAGCCCACCCCATGAAGCTCGCGGCGCCTCCCAGCACCAGGCTTGCAACCTTCCCTTGCCCCGTCCCTTCCAGGATCCCCACCAGCCCCATTTTGGCTTCCAGCAGACTTCAGGGATACCTGCTAGGCCCAAAACAGAGTGTGTGGGGGGACTAGCAAGCCTCCCTGCAGCCCCCTCGGAATAAAAGCGGGGGGGGGGGAATCAAGAGCGAAAGAAAGAAATCCTCACCATTTGGGGATCCCCAAGTGCATGGAGCAGAGGTCTGTATACTTGGCAACTTTAAGACTTGAGTACTTCAACTCCCAGAATTCAGTTCTGCTGGCTGGAGAATTCTGGGAGTTGAAGTCCACAAGTCTTAAAGTTGCCAAGTTTGCAGACCTCTGGCATGGAGTTGAGAGCTTATTGAAAGTGGGGCTAGCTATCCTTGCTCAGGCTAAGCTAATCAATAGTGGAAGGAAGGGAGAAAAAGGGAAGGGAAAGTGAATGTGATATGGATGGATAGAGGGAGGGAGGGAGAGAGAGAAAAAGGAGAGGAAAGAAGGACCACACACCTGGCACTAGAGGTTTGCTTTAGAGGATGCTTTGAAACAGCACAGCAATCCAGGGCTGGAAGGGACCTCAGAGGTTATTTAGTCCAACCCCCTGCTGCAGCAGGAGACCTTGTATCATCTTGGTTTTTTTAGTGCCTCTAACACAAAGAGAAATTGCCAGAAATTCCCAGGCATTGCCAAACTCCCCCCCCCCTCCCCAGTAAAAAAACCTAGAGCAAAAACTTCATGCAGTATTAAAAAGAATAGAAAAGGGGGCTGCTATGTATTGCTTAATGGACTGCTAAATTGGTACAATGGACGACTAAATTGTCCATGCCCACCCAGTCACATGACCACCAAATCACTCCCACCCGGTCACATGACTGCCAAGCCACATCCACAAAATAAGCCACGCCCACAGAACCAGTAGTAAAAAAAATTGAAACCCACAACTGGTGTAGACCCTAGGAGTAGGAATGGCGTAGCTCCTATCACATCTAACTAGTGTCATCTTTTTTTCTTCACTAAAGAAACAGTTGGAGGAGATACCTCAAAACGTTCTTTCTTGTTCTTCCCACATCTGTCAGACAGGGTGAGGTTGCTTATGCCTAAAAACCAATTCTTCCCATTTATCCATTACCTCTTCCATCCCAAATGGCTTTGAGGAGTGGTGGGCAAAGTGGTTATTATCTGAGTGAAGTGTCTAGGTCAACATCCCCATGGATCAACTACTGGAAATCTGGCAGGTTAAAAGTAACTTCCTTGTCTCCCGCCGCATCTCCCAACCTCTGCAGCTTATTCAATTGGAAGGACAGAAAGGTGAAAGTTGGCTTTTACAAAAAATACTATTTTTCAATCCCACAGACAGACTGGTAAGTGAAGATGGATATTGCATGGTTTGATGGAATAACTTTCTTCTGTTTTATTATACAACTTTCCTTTTTCTAAGTAACCTACTTTTCAAGGGCTTCTTTTAAAAAAACCTGTGCCAAAACACTTCTGTAAACCTACAGCAAGGTTTCTCAGAAGGTTCAATTGCTGTTCTTGCTCTTTGTCAAAACTTAAATTCTCTGCTATTCAGTTCCATTCCACATTATAGAGCGTGATAAGTACATAGTTTACTAATACTGGGTTATATGTAATAGGAGGGAAAGGAATAACTGTGGAATCCACTAATTCCTTTCTTTAACATTTCTTAGAAAGAATAAGGAAAGAATGATGGGTCAGTTATCCATTCTTTCTGGGTCAGGTAGGACTGCTAATGAGTATATTTTATGCTTCTGACATTTTCCCTTTGGATCAAGGATTTATGGATAGCACCTTATCTATGAAAAAAGGCTTAAGGTCTCTCGTGCTTTGCTTCACTGATTCAGTACAGTACAGTTATTTTTTTAATAATATGTTAATGAGACATATTTAATCTCTTACAAGATGTAAATGTACTGCTCAGTAGATGAAAGTTGTTAGCTACGTTGAGAAGAAGAGCTATAATAGTACTGAAGAAGACTTCTGACTAACCATTACAATTGTTTCAAAATATTCATCTTGCCTTTATAATGCTACTGAACTAAATTAAAACATTTGTATTTATAGAATACATGGGATATAAATATTTAAATAATATAAAGAAAAAGCTTAAGTAAACCACATTTATCCTTGGGATTCCTAAAGGTAAAGGTTCCCCCCCCCCCACACACGTGCTAACTGTTCTCAACTCTAGGGGACGGTGCTCATCTCAGTTTCAAAGCCAAAGAGCCAGTGCTGTCCAAAGACGTCTCCGTGGTCATGTAGCCGGCATGACTAAATGTCGAAGGCGCATAGAACACTGTTACCTTCCCATCAAGGTGGTCCCTATTTTTCTACTTGCATTTTTACATGCTTTCGAACTGCTAGGTTGGCAGAAGCTGAGACTCAGTTATCAAGGGCTAGGGATTCGGACCGCTGAACTGCTTATTTATTTTATTTATTCAATTTATACCCCGCCCTTCTCCAAACGGACTCAGGGCGGCGCACAGGAAAATTAAAATACATACAAAACATCATATAAAATTTAAAAAACTAATTCAATGGATCCTGTGCTAAAACCAGATTAAAATCCCCAAATTTAAAAACTATCTAAAAGTCAGTTTAGGGGGCTACGCTAGGCCAGCTAGATGGAACAAATGTGTCTTTAGACACTTGCGGAAGAGGCGGAGGTCAGAGATGGTGCGAAGTTCAGGGGGTAAGTCGTTCCAAAGGGCTGGACCTGCCACAGAGAAGGCTCTCCCCCTGGGTGTCACCAGTCGGCATTGTCCGGCCGACGGCACCCTGAGGAGGCCCTCTCTGTGGGAGCGTATTGGTCTGAGAGATGTATGGGGCAGGAGGCGGTCTCGCATATAACTAGGCCCCGAGCCATGGAGCGCTTTAAAGATGGTCGTCAAAACCTTGAAGCGCACCCGAAAGACCACAGGAAGCCAGTGCAGCTCGCGCAAGATTGGTGTTATGTGGGAGTGTCTAAGCGCTCCCGTAATCACCCGCGCGGCTACATTCTGGACTAACTGCAGCTTTCGAGTGCACCTCAAGGGAAGCCCCATGTAGAGAGCATTACAGTAGTCGAGTCGAGAGGTCACGGGGGCCTGAGTGACTGTGCGAAGGGCAGCCCGGTCCAGTAAGGGGCGCAATTGGCGCATCAGGCGTACCTGATGGAAAGCCCCCCTGGCCACGGCCACCACATGGTCCTCCATGGACAGCCGGGAATCCAGGAGGACACCCAAATTGCACGGGGCCGGTGTTTCGCCCCCAATGGCCAGAGTTGGAATAATCTGGCTGAACCGGGGTGCCGGAAGCCACAGCCACTCAGTCTTGGACGGGTTGAGCCTGAGTTTGTTACTACCCATCCAGATCCGTACGGCCTCCAAACACCGGGACATGACCTCGACAGCATCGTTGGGGTGGTCTGGGGTGGATATGTACAACTGAGTATCATCAGCGTACAGATGATATCCCACCCCAAAACCACGGATGATCTCGCCCAGCGGCTTCATGTAATGTGTTGAACAGTAGGGGCGAGAGGACCGACCCCCTGAGGTACCCCACATACGAGGGGCCTCGAGGCCAACCTCTGCCCCCCTGCCAACACATATTGCGAAAGACCAGAGAGGTAGGACGAGAACCACTGTAGAACGGTGCCTCCCAGCCCTAACCCCCCCCAGTCGGCGCAATAGGATACCATGGTCGATGGTATCAAAAGCCGCTGAGAGGTCTAATAGGACTAGGATAGAGGAATATCCTCTATCCCGCGCCCTCCAGAGATCATCAACCAACACGACCAATGCCGTCTCGGTGCTATGCCCAGGTCGGAAGCCGGACTGGCGCGGGTCTAGATAATCAACTTCCTCCAAGTGTCGCGGAAACTGTTGGGCCACCACACTCTCAACAACCTTCACTAAAAAGTGAAGGTTGGAGACTAGTTCTCTAGTAATGCTGGATCCAGGGACGGCTTCTTGAGGAGGGGCCTTACTACCGCCTCTTTCAAGACGGCAGGCAAGGACCCCTCACTCAAAGATGCATTGACAATGCCCTGGAGCCAGCCTCGTGTCGTCTCCCAGGATGCCAGTACAAGCCAGGAGGGACACGGGTCCAATAAACATGTGGTAGCCCTAAGTCTCTTTGACAACTTGTCCATATCCTCTGTAGTAACAAAATCAAACTCCTCCCAAGATGGTGTCTCAAGAGCAACCTCGGACCGCTCAGCTGGACCACTGTCGATGGAGGGCAGCTCGCTCCGAATCCGAGTGATTTTCTCCTGCAGATAAATCCCAAATTCCTCTGCTCGACCCTGTAGAGGGGCTTCCCGCGGCCTCTGTTGAAGGAGGGAGCGGGTCACCCCAAACAGGGCGGCAGGGCAGTTATCTGCGGATGCAATAAGAGTGGCACAATACTCACGTTTGGCCACTCTTATCGCCACCAGGTAAGTCCTAATGTAGGTTCTCACTAGTGTTCGGTCGGCTTCGGAGCGAGAGGATCTCCATCTGCTCTCTAGGTGTCTCTTGTGGCGCTTCATCTCCCTAAGCTCCTCGGTGAACCAAGGAGCCCGGGTGGTTCGTCGCCGCAAGACAGGCCGCTCGGGCGCGACTCGGTCCAAGGCCCCCGTGGCCGCACTTAACCATGCGGCCACTAGGTCCTCAGTCGAGTCGCGGGGCAAGTCCACAGGAATTGGCCCAAGCTCCCTTTGGAACCTTACCGGGTCCATCAGAAGCCTGGGGCGGAACCATATAGGGATATCTGGTTCTGCCTCCCCGCGGTGGGGTGCAGCGATCGGAAAGTCGAGTCGAAGGAGAGCGTGATCTGTCAATGACAGGGGTGTGATGACTAAATCCCCTATTCCCAGATCACGACTCCACTGTCCCGAGACGAAGATGAGATCCAGGGTGTATCCACCCTCGTGGGTAGGGCCTAAAACTACGTGGGTCAGGTCCATGGCTGCCATGGAAGCCATGAACTCCCGAGCTGCACCAGAGGGTTTCGCCTACCGACGGCAGGTTAAAGTCCCCAATGACCAAAAGTCTGGGGGTCTCAACCGCCGCCTCGGCTATCAGCTCTAGGAGCTCGGGCAGGACTGTTGTTGCATAGCGAGGAGTCAGGTATACAACTAACACGCCCAACTGCCTCCCTAGGCCCCATTTCACGAGGAGGGACTCGCACCCGGTCGTCTGAGGGATCGTGGTCTCCTTCGGCTCAAGACCTTCCCTAACCATAATCGCCACCCCCCACCCCTCCCTAGGGCCCTAGGTTGATGGAAGGCTCGGTAGCCTGGTGGGCACATTTCCACGAGGGGTAATCCTCCCTCGTGGCCCAACCAGGTCTCCGTTATACCCACCAGGTCCGGGTCCCCCTCTGACACAAGGTCATGGATGAAGGGGGCTTTTTGCACCACGGACCTGGCGTTGCATAGCATCAGCCTAGGGCCTCGGGTCTGTGGTTTTTGCCCACCTAGCCTGCGATGGGAGTATGGGGGGTTGGAGCGCGTGACCGCCCGTAGCCAGCGGCCACGGTCCTCCAGCTGGTGATGTTCCTCCCGTCTCCCACCGCCCCTTCCCTTCCCCAAGACCAGATTGATGGGAAATACCTCAGTGGAAATGACCCCCCCTTCCCCCTCCTCAGTTTCCCTACTTCCGCCAGCCGGCCCTGTAATCTGTCGCCCTCCCACCTGACTATCCCCCCCCCTGGGACCCCCTAAAAATCGGATTAAAAATTTACCCAGAAATCCCCTGAGCTTATGTTTTGCCCACTTTTCAGGGTTCAGCAACCCATCCTTAAGGTGGGCCCCAGATAGATCGGGGGGCCACAGCTGCGAGAGGGGAGACTCGCAGACAGAGGAGATCTGTCCTTGAATACAGTAGCATATAAAACAGTCCTGGCTCTAAAAGGGAGGCAGCATAAGTTGGTAAAAATAGCAAGTCAATAGCAAGTCAATTTACAGCAGAGGAAGGGCATATAAAAACAATCTGGTGTTAAAAGATAATAAATAGATGATAAAAATACATAGATGGTAAAATGATAAAATGGTAAAAATGGAAAGGTAAAATGGAAAGGTAATCCCGGAGGAATAGAGGGTAGGCGAGGGGAGGGTATGGTGGGGGAGCAGCAATGAATAAATATTTCCAGTCTCAGTCCTAAATCGTCCCAGCAAGATGGTTTGCTGTCGGGCCTAGGCCTCTTCCTCTCCGCCTGGCCTGGCCCGTTCAGTAATCTGGGATCTGCCAGTCTCTTTCTGTCCTGGGGGGGGGGGGAGATAGCATAGGCCATTAACCTAGATGGTATTTGCCATTCAACTTAATCGTCCTGCTTGTCCTGGACGCCCCCCTCCTTGCCTCTTCGGCCGCTCAAACCTGGTACGGCTCAGGCTAGGTGGCTGCAGCGCTGTCTGTTAATACCTCGCGCTGCCCGATGGTCCATCACGCTCCGGCCTGGCCTCCTCATTGTGCAGTCTGGCATCTGCCTGGTTTCGGCCTCGATCACCACATGGCCACATGCTCTCACCTCCGCTTCAACTCTCTCTTCGCTCATCCCTCACAGCCACTCAAAGCCTCTCAGGGCTCCCCTTGATCTCTGCGGCTTGTATTCATCCAGCCGCCTTTGTTCCGGCCTCTCCATAGGGCTTCCAGCCTGACCATTCCGGCCTCTCCATAGGGCTTCCGGTCTCTCCATGGGGCTTCCGCGCCCGCGTCCTCCGCGTCTTCCGCGCCGTCCAAAACGCCCGCTTCACCAAATGGGACCGGACTTGTCCCATTTCGGCAGCAGGGCATCCAGCTTGCTAAAGCTAGCCTCCTGAGGTGGATAACGGGGTTAGCAGCGACCTCCTCGATCGTACATAGCCCCCGGACCCGGGCTGTGCTCAAGGAGCCGACTCCATCTTAGCGCATGCGCAGCTGCCCTTTCTGATTGACAAGCTTAGCACCTTAGCCACTGAGCCACCGCGTTCCTTCCTAGTTGCTTTTAATTGTGCTAATATTTTAATGGATTTCAGTGGAATGGCTTTCTGTCCATAAACAAGGGAAAGTTTCCATTGCCCTATTCATGTTACTTTCATGGGCATTCCATTCTCATAAGACTTTAACCAGGTCTGAGATTCTTTACTATGAAACTTTTCGATATGGACATCAGAAAATAATACTTTTATCATGGTACATTGGTGCCAAGCCAGCAGAAATACACCCTAATTGCTGCACCCTAATTAGCCTATGATTCATGTATCCAGTCATTAGATTTATATCTTATCCTTGCTTCAAAAGTTCAAAATAGCATGTATAGCACACTCTTTCTCAATAATAACCCAGTGAGATAGGCAATGCTAACAGATGTTCACATACTTTGTTGTAAAGTAAAATTGGGGGATCTTTCATACTGTATGTATATCTTTGCTGAATAAGAAATGTGCACAAAGAATAAAACTGGTCATGAGTGCAAAAAAACCCGTTCACATTGCTGGAGGCAACTAGCAAGTGGGGCATAGAATGAATTCTTTTTATTTATTTTTCATTGTTTGTCAAAGGAAGAAAAATATAGTCATTCATTGTTTTGAAATTTTTGCTGTGTAGAGGAGATAATAAAGGAAACATATACATCTAAAGACGTGTGAAGAAGAAAAAACATTTCATATTTTTCCTCCTTTGAAGGTACTTATAAGATATTTTTCAGAGTTTCTATAAACCTCTACACCGTAAACTAAACAAACTGACTGAGTTACCACAACATGGTAGAGTAAAATGTGTTAAAATAATTTGTGGCTTCTTGGTACATTGAATGAACATCATCAACTTTAAGTTGGGGTGCAGATTTCATAAAGAAGCTACTGAATTAGCAATACTAGATTTTGTTGTGGTAAAATAGTCAGACTCACAGTCATAGTTATTTTATGATAGAGAGATGATGCTATAGCTTTCTAAAGTCCAGAGAATTCAATTAAATGGGGATAATTAAAATTGACTTTTGATCATGTACTATACCTTTTAATGATGTATGCGACAATATTACACAGTTTAATTGATAAGTGGCTCTTATTCATTCATTTAAGCCCTTGTCCCATTCTCTTTTTTCATGCAAAGAGTATCTTCATCCAGTCCTGGACACAATTCTGTCTTAGTGAAATAGATTACTAATAGCATATCAATAACTCTTACCGTGTTTCCCTGAAAATACAACAGGGTCTTATATTTTTTTGACCCACGAAATATTGCCTTGGGCTTATTAGAAGGGGAAGGCTTATTGTTTTGGGGTTGTTTTGGGGCAGCTTCTCCCTTGCAACTGGGCTCCCGAAGAGCCGGGCACAGCCTCAGAGGCGAAGAAGCCATGAGGTGACTATGCTCACGAGCAGCCACCCGGCAAACCTCCTCTCCAGCTGGGCAGAGCACCATTCACTGACCTAGGGAGTATCCCTAAGGTGCCAAGTCATGTGGCGCTCCCGCAGCTTGGCACACTCAGGATACTCCCTAGGTCAATGCATGGAGCTCTGCCTGCCTGGAGAGGGGGGTTGCGCGAGCGCCTGCTCTGCCCCCAGCTCCCATGCCTCCCAGCCTCACCATGCCCTTGGCCAGCTCTCCTTGCAGAACTGGGTCACCGCCGCCGCTGTTGCTGCTGCCGCTGAGCTCCAAGTAAAACTTATTCTCCTGTTTCCAAACTCCGGAACTTGGCTTCCGATTCATTGAGGACATAATACTTCAGCCATATTGAGAGTTATATCTGTATGAGACAGATTTACAGTAGTTTATTTTGAAAGTGTATCCATATGTCTGTATGACTTCCTACTAACTGTAAGGTCAAATTCTCTAGTGTTGAAGATTAAAGTGCACTAATCTCTACTGTTTGGCAGTATTAGCAAAACATTTTCTGTTTTCCTGGTCTTCTCCCTGGTCTTCCAATTTGCATTGGCTTAAATTATAGTAGCAGCCTTAAAAGACCTACTACACTTAAAACTAGCATAATTTTTTAATCTTATTAACAAACCCTCTTATGTCTTGACTTTTTAAAGGCACATGAGAAAAAAATCATTTGCTTTGCTTTATTCATCATGGTTGTATGTGAACATGCATATGTGCATACATACATACACATAAAAACTGCTTACCTTTTTTCCTAGCCATTCAAATAAATAACTGTGTATTTTTGAAGCAAGTGAAGAAAAACTTAGTAAAGAAAAACTGCATAGAGAAGGCAGATAGAATACTATGCATTAACAAATGGTAGGAATATGTGTGTGTGTAAAAGATATGTGGGTAATACAATATAGGAGATAAAATATTAAAATAAGATAAAATCATAGTAAAATCACTATAATATGGAGTCATAGAATTGCAATGGGATAGATATTATAATTCTCAGGTGCACAGCTCTGAGTGTCCATGCAAGGGTTAACTCAGCTCCGCTGCCCATTGGACTGAATTAAAATACTGAGTCCCGCCTTCCTTTCCCATGATCCTTCAGTTTCTTAATTCAGTCCAAGCCCTTCGGATGCATTTCTTTTGAGCTTAGCAAATTTAAAAGTTAAGCATTAGTTTTTTACCTTAGTTTTCCTTCCAAGCCTTCCTTTCCACCGACAGCAACAAGCAGAGCCAGCAGGAGCCTTCGCCTTGCCGGAGAAGCCAGAACGCTCACCAGAGCGGCGCGCTTCTCGTTTCTCCCGCAGGGGGGGTGAGTGGAGCCTTTGGAGCCCCCAGGAAGCTTAGCCCTTAGCCTGCTCTACACCGGCGGGGCCGTCCGAAGCCTCGGCGGTCTGCCCGGCACCCGGGAGAGCTGCCTAAGCCAGCTGCAGCCCCAGAGAGCCGGAAAGCTCCGTGCTGCATTCCACGTGTAGTGGACTGGGCGCGGCCATCTTGGATTCGTCGGGGGACCAATCAGAAGCAAGCCGGCTCCATTTTAAACGGAGCTTTTTTGCCGCTTCCTTTTTTTCGTTTGAGGAGAACAGCGGCGGCAGCAGCAGCAGCAGCAGCAGCAAGCAGCAGCGTTTGAGGCAAGGAGCGGCCATCACCCTCAACAGCGGCCACAGCCAGCTCCGAGGAGGCCAGGAATTTTGGATTCGGCTCCCAGCGCGCTCTGCAACTCATCGATCAGGTCGTATCCCTCGCGCGCCCCCCCCCCCGCCCATTCCATCGCCCAGGCATTAAAGCCTTGCCATGGAGCACCAACCTATAGTTGAGGGGCCTGAACAGGGGGATGCCACCTGGGAGGAGAGGCCCCTCACTAGGAAGGCGGGCAGGGTCGCCAGGGAGGCCATTAAGGACCTTAGCAGGGGCCCCTACCCCAAGAGAGATGAGGGGGGCCAGGATAGGGCAGAGGCCAGACGCCACAAGGCCCTAGACCGCCAGTTTGATAGGGCCCAAAGGCAAACCATTGCCATAACACAGGGCCACAGGGAGGCCTCTCCCGAGCCCCCTGGGGGGAGGAGTGAGACCCAGGCTAGGGCCAATCCCATCTATGAGAGGGATCTCAGAGATTTATCCCTAGATCATTCTTCCCTTATCTCCCAATCTCCTTCCCACTCCATGGGGGGTGGGACTGACCTATTCAATTGTGAGATGGAGGGGGATGAGGGGATAGCCAACCCCATCCAGCCTATAATACAGGAACCTCCGGCACCTATGCCAGAAGGGGTGGGGGGGCGCCCCTTAGAGGACCAGGGGCCGTCTCTCTCGGCTGAGATGAGACAGGTGATTAATGCAGCCATTTCCCAGGGCATTGCTCAGGGGCTCAAGGACCAGGCAGAGGCGCAACCACAGGGGCCCAGAAGTAGGCCACGCTATGCCAGGGCCTCCTCACCCCACCCTTCGGTGATTAGCGCCGAATCCATCAATGAGATAGATGACCTGGCGGAGCCTGAGCTCTCTGAGGATGAGGGCGTGACCCCGGACAAGCCCGCATTTTCGGGCTTGTTCCAACCTGCTTACTTTAAGTCTATCCTTCATAAAGCGAAGACCATCACGCGCATGTCGGTCACATCCTCTTCCTCTCAGGCGACCTCAGATCCCCAGGCCCCTACAGACCCTGAGGACCCCAGCGGGGGCCTCTTTGAGGAATCAGTCACCCCCCAGGACCTGATCCCTGCTCCCCAACTGTTTAGGGACGTAGTTCAGCGCCAATGGGTTCAGCCCGCTTCGTGGACTGCCCCGGGTACCAACGACAAAAAGCTCTATTCTGTAGATCCTAGCATGGAGGAGCTACTTAAACTTCCGGAGGTCGACCCTCCGGTCGCTGCTCTAACATCCAATTCAGTACTCCCACCAGACCTACTAGAAGGCCTTAAGGCAGAGGACAAGCGGACCGAGCGCGCATGTCACAAGACACACCAGGCGGCGGCCTGGGCCATTAAGGCGTCTACCTCGGCCTCATTTTTTAGCAGGGCATCCATAGCCTGGTTGCGCCAACTCCTCAAACGTCTCCCCCAGGGAGATGCCAGACTCCGTCATGATGTTAACAAGATCATGCTGGCAGCAGAATACACTGCGGATGCCTCACTTAACGCAGCAAAATTCGCTTCCCGGGCCATGGCATCCAATATTACTTCGCGCCGCCTCTTATGGTTGCGCCATTGGAATGCCGACATGCGCTCCAAATGGAAGCTAGCATCTGCCCCCTTCAAGGGACAAAGGCTGTTTGGGGAAGCTCTAGATTCGGTCCTAGTGGAAAATAAGGACAAGAAGAAAGTCCTACCCTTTGTTTCTCGTAAGACTGATAGGAGACCTTCATCCTTCCGTAGGCAAAATTACAGGGCACCGGAGGCTCAGCCTCCCGCTAACCCCTCCACATCTTTCCAGCGTAGCTATCCCCAGGGTAACAACCGCCCCCAGGGTAGGCAACCCTTCCGGGACAGGAACAGGTACCAGCCCTACGCCAGGCGGCCCTTTCGTGGGGGTCAGGCCAACAGGCCTTTCCACCGCAATAAGTGACCATCACCCCTCCCTCCCCATAGGGGGCCGTCTCCAGCTGTTTGCCGATCGCTGGGAGGCGACCACGACAGATGCGTGGATATTGCAAACAGTTCGTCTCGGCCTCACCCTAGAGTTCATTTCGCCCCCTCCCCATCGTTTTATCCGATGTCCCACCCCCAAGTGTCCCAACAAGAGAAACCTCATGGAGGCGGAGATCCGCCACCTTCTAGACATCAGGGCCATAGAGGTAGTTCCCCATGGCCAGGAGGGGGGGGGTATTACTCGATCCTCTTCTTGGTCCCCAAGAGCACAGGAGGAGTCAGAGCCATCTTAGATTTGAAGGCGCTCAACTATCACATTGCCTACAAAAAGTTCAAGATGCAGTCTCTCCAGTCCATCCTAGGTTGCCTCCGGCCAGGGGACATGATGACATCTATCGACCTGAAGGAAGCTTACCTCCATGTTCCCATTCGACAGGAGCACCGCAGATTTCTCCGGTTCTACTTTGCCGGACAGCACTACCAGTATCGAGCCCTCCCATTCGGGCTCTCCTCCGCCCCGAGGGTGTTCACCAAGATACTGGCCGCGGTGGCAGCAGATCTCAGGAGGCGCCCCATTCGACTCCAAATTTACCTGGACGACATCCTGTTACAAGCATCGTCGCGACAACAGGCCCTAAGAGACCTGCGCACGACCATAGCCACCCTACAAGAACTCGGCTTCACTATCAACACCGACAAGAGCCACCTGACTCCTGCGACGGAGGTGTTACATCTGGGGGCGGTGATCAACACGTCCACGGGTCTTGTCTCCCTGTCCCCGGACCGCATCGACAGCCTCAGATCCATGATCCGACGGGTGCAAGCCTCCACGAACGTCCCGGTGATACTCCTGTCCCAGCTCCTAGGCAAGATGATATTTTGTCTAGCCATCGTTCCCTGGGCGAGACTACACGCAAGAGAGTTACAGTGGTTCCTTCTCCCATCCCAGAGAACCAACACCAGCAACTCCAGAGCCAAGGTCAGACTACCTCCCAAGGTTCGTCGCTCCCTGCAGTGGTGGCTCTCGCCAGCACTGGAGAAGGGCTCCCTCTTCCAGGAACCCGACAGGCTAGTCCTCACCACAGACGCAAGTCTCTTCGGGTGGGGAGCACACCTCACCGAATCCATGGTGCAGGGCAGATGGTCGCCTCAGGACCTGAAGCACAACATCAACTGGCTAGAGTTGAGGGCAGTTCGTCTCGCTTTACGTCACCTTCGGTCGGAAGTGCAGGGCCAACACCTCCTAGTCCGGACGGACAACGTAGCGACGAAGGCGCACATCAACCGCCAGGGCGGCACCAGATCCACAGCACTGATGAGGGAAGCCGATGCTCTGGGCAGATGGGCCGAACATCACCTGGGCTCCATTCGGGCCGAGCACATCTCCGGAGTGGACAACGTTCGGGCGGATTGGCTGAGCAGGGCCACCCTGGATCCATCAGAGTGGCAGCTCCACCCAGACCTGTTCCAACAGATCTGCCACAGGTTCGGACTCCCTCTCCTCGACCTATTTGCCTCCCCACGGAACGCCCAGCTCCCACGCTTCTTCACTCGGTACCAGTCGCCGCTGGCGGAGGGAATGGACGCTCTCACCTCTCCGTGGCCGACCGGCCTCCTTTACGCATTCCCTCCAGTGCCCCTGCTACCACGGGTCATCAGGAAGATCCTGAGGGAGGGAGCGGAAGTCATCCTAGTGGCCCCATATTGGCCACGTCGGACCTGGTTCGCGGACCTTTCCAGCCTCTCCATCAATTCACCTTGGAGGATCCCACCACACGAGGTCTCTCTCTGCCAGGGGGCTGTCCTGCACCCAGAGCCTCAATGGCTCAATCTAACCGTCTGGCACTTGAGAGGGATCTGCTAACCCGGGCCCACTTCTCAGACCCGGTCATCCACACCATTCAGGCGGCCCGCCGACCCTCCACCACCAGGATCTACGGAGCGACCTGGCAAGCCTTCTCAAATTGGTGCTCCCGGCGTCAATTAACACCGCTCTCTGTGTCTCTCCCGCACATTTTGGATTTCCTTCAGGAGGGCTTTGAGAGGGGCCTCGCCCCGGCCACCCTCCGTCGCCAGGTTGCAGCCCTGGCCACGGTCCTGTCAGCTGGCTACCTCCAGTCTCTCAGCCGTCATCCCAGTGTGCGGTCCTTCCTCAAGGGAGCAACCAATCTCCGGCCACAGGTCATCCACCGCTACCCCACGTGGGACCTGACCACGGTCCTCAGAGGTCTCTCGGAACCACCATTCGAGCCCCTACGCTCGAGTTCCCTCCGGCTACTATCATTCAAGACAGCCTTTCTAGTCGCAATTACCTCAGCACGACGGGTGTCAGAGCTAGCAGCGCTCTCAACTAGAGAAGACCTCTGCCGCTTCCTCAGCGACAGAGTAGTACTCCGTCTCGACCCATCGTTTGTGCCTAAAGTCAACTCTTGGTTCCACAGAGCACAGGAAATCGTTCTCCCGAATTTCTGCCCCAAGCCCTCCCATCCCAGGGAGCGTCGATGGCACACTCTAGACGTCCGTCGAGCGCTCAAGCACTACCTCAAGCGCACATCGGCCCTTCGGCGATCAGAAACCCTGTTCCTCTCGTTCCAACCGGCGACCATGGGTCGTGGGGTCTCCTCGTCTACCATCGCCCGCTGGCTCAAGGCCTGCATCGCCCTCGCATACGAACATCAGGGCCGGAACCAGGCCCCAGGGGCTCACGGCCCACTCAACCAGAAGTGCGGCCACCACAGCGGCCTGGGCCTCACAGGCTCCCATCGAGGAGATATGCAGAGCAGCCACATGGGCGTCACCTTCCCTCTTTGTTCGCCATTACAAATTGGACAAATACGCTTCCGCTGACGCTGCCTTCGGCCGTCGGGTCTTGCAAAGCGTAGTTGCTCAAGTCGAGTAGTCACACTGAGCCCATTCGGGCACCCTCCCTAGTGACATTTTGCTTGGGCATGTCCCTTGCATGGACACTCAGAGCTGTGCACCTGAGAATGACCATTGTCTTACCTGAAGGGTCCTTCTAGGTGCACAGCGATGAGTGTCCATTCCCCCCCTAATCTCTCTAGTTCCTTGTCTGATGTATTCACAGGGGATGAATCGCGTGGCGAACACAGTCTCAAGAGGACAGAACTTCATTAAGAAACTGAAGGATCATGGGAAAGGAAGGCGGGACTCAGTATTTTAATTCAGTCCAATGGGCAGCGGAGCTGAGTTAACCCTTGCATGGACACTCATCGCTGTGCACCTAGAAGGACCCTTCAGGTAAGACAATGGTCATTCAATATTCCTGAAAGCTGAGATCATCCCACATGCCTTGAAATTTCCTGAGGAGACATTCTTGAAATGTGTGTGTTATACAGTGGTACCTCGGTTCACGAACGCCTCTGTTCACCACCAATTCGGTTTACGAACAGAAATTTTCCAAAAAATGTGCTCCGGTTCACGAACACCGTTTCGGTTCACGAACGGAAAAGTTCGTAAAAAAATGCTCCGCTTCATGAACTCCGCCTCGCTTCACGAACTCTGCCTCGCTTCACGAACTCCGCCTCGCTTCACGAACAGAAAAGTTCGTAAAAATGCTCGGATTCACGAACCCCGTTTCGCTTCACGAACCGGAGCCGCGGACATTTTATCTACGAACGTATTCTGTTCGTGAACAGAGTCAGTTCAAGAATCACGACTAAAAAACAAGGTCAGAACGGATTAACCGGATTTACATTGAACCCTATGGGAAACTGTGCCTCTGTTCACGACCAATTCTGTTCGCGAACAGAGTCAGTTCAAGAATCACAACCAAAAAACAAGGTCAGAATGGATTAACCGGATTTACATTGAACCCTATCGGAAATTGTGCCTCGCTTCACGACCAATTCGGATCGCGAACAGAGTCAGTTCACGAATTAAGTTCGTGAACCGAGGTACCACTGTAGTTTGTTCTGGAGTACCACAGTCACATTGTGTGCTCTCGGCCATTCCCCACCTAAAGAGCTTTGCCTTAGTTCTGGCATGTCCTGTCCTGTTTCTATTCAGGTGGCTCTTTATTTTTTGGAGCAACTGCATTCCTGGGAATGGTTTGTTGGATCTGTGTGATCTGTGTGGTTGTAAGTTATTAAAAATAGCCCATCTTAATCACCATTCTTCATCTAATTGTATGTTATCTCAAATTGATCGTAGGAAAAGCCTGGTAAAAGGTAGAGTGTCTAATAATTTAGGTATTAGAAGATCTCTAGGAGTCAATGGCATGTTTACCTTATTCCCCTCTCAGACTGTCTATTTGTTAAACTATAATATTGTAGGGAAAAAAGATTATATTTGTTTCATACATGTTGCCAATGTAGCTACCTATATTTTGCATTATCATGACAGTATTTATTTACAAGATCAGAATATTTGAAATTATACTATTCAAAATACTTAGAGCATGATCATTTGTATTAGTATTCACTGTGTTTCTGTACTCTGTGGAAGTTAATATTTGGGCTCTGTCTTTAAAATCCTTCCAAATTGGGCAAATATGGATTTTCTCTCGCCTTTTCAACATGACGCAGAAGTTCTAATTGAGCGTGAAATTAACATGGATTTGTTTATTAGCTTAGAATTTTTTTTTTCACATTATCAGTAAAGACAACACAACTCTGGGGATATTGCTGGTTGGTTTCAGCTGGCTTGTTCTTTATTTTACGTCATCTGCAAGCTCTTATTTTTTTCTGAAGGAATTTATAGCAAGAGATATTTTAGGTTTCAGTTCAGCAGAAAGTCAATACTCTAAAGCTTTCTTCTTCCTCCTCCTCCTCCTCATTTTCTGTACACAAAACAACTACTTGTTTTTGTTTTGGATTGAAATTTGTTAGAAATATTAGACTGGATGATAAAAATATGTTCAGTCTTTCCATCCCATCCCTTAGATTTTTAAACATGACTGCTAAAATACTTCCATTTTTTCTTACAAATGTACACAATGTTGCCATTCTAAATTATGTAATATTTTTAAATTTATTCTTTGTTATTTTGAGACTACAGCTATTTATAGAATAAAGTCTGAAGAACAAGATTCATTTTAGCACAAGGTAGGGTTACTATTTGGGCCAACAATCACCTCAGAAATCTGTCATGAAACAGAATAGGAGAGGATTAGTCTGTTTCAGTTACACATTATTCAAATACTATGCAGCTACCACATTATATAAACTTAACTTTAATATTTTAAAAAAAATCTTAATCCTAACAAAGAGCAAGCTCTTAATAGAGAATGAAATCCAGTACAGTGTTTCAACTGATTCAATTTCTTTCCTTTGCAGAATTATACAAGAGAGGGAATGTCCCTTCTCTGCCTATCTTGAAGGCTATCATGCTCCCTCAAAATCTGCTTCAGATTTTGTGGGGTGGGTGGGTGTTTAGGAGGTGTGAAAGGAAAAAAAAAACCTATTATATAAGAAGAGACAAATGCTTGAAGTTGGATTTCACCCATGAGTTTGGGATTGTTGGGATAATATTTTAGCGGTAGTTTCCACAGCAGAGCACTGCTCTCATACATTCAGTTTAACCACCTGCTTCTGGACCTTTGCTTTAGAATTTAAGACCATGTGATGGTTGTGTAAATCCTGATTTAAACCTCTGTAAGCAGTTAGTCAGCACTTGGATCTATCAGTGGAGAGATCTCCTCAATCACTGTTTTGTGGGATAACTAATAGATACATTTGCAGTCAGATTCCTGACGGTGCTTTGATTGAAAAGATTTTATGAGAGCAGGAAATTTGTATCAGTAAATGAGCTCTCAAGAATTTTTGAATTAAGATAAATGTAGCTATATGGTTAATATACCAATCTGCCATTTTTGTTGTAATTTGTGTTATGCTATATAAATCATTTAGGTTCAAGTCTGCATTTGGAAAAGCATTCTGAATAACCTTTCTTTTTCAAATCTATTAAAGCATAACAATACCCTAGTGGCCCACTTGATGTGCTGCAAATATAGCATGGCAGGAGCAGATGGATTTGCTTAGACAGGAAATCCTTTGTGGGTTCAAGTATGAAATATCAATTTTTCAACACATTCTTTTGGGATGCTGTGGTGTCAAGTCATAAGAAGATAATAAATGGCTGTTTGGAACTATTCTTTGTATTGGGTAAGTGTACATTAGGATATTCTGCATTCATAAACATTATTGTACAGCAAAAATGTGTTACAATAGATGATTAAATAAATTGAATCTTCTAATAAAATAGAAATAAATCTACCTTGTTGTAAAGTTACATTAAAAGAATTCTGCAAGACTGAAAGTGTTTCCCCCAATATGCCAATTTACAGTCCAAGAAACTAGGTAGGGTCTTTTCTGAGCCTCTTGCCCATCCACATTCCTACCACAGGCTAAATTGCCTTTTATCTGACCATTTGCTTGGCCTTGGCCACCTCCTTTTTGGCCTTGTTCCCAGAATCATTCTCACATACCATTATAACACTCAACTCTTTTTCATTGTTAGTACTTAATGGGCATAAACTACCCAAGTTCAAATTTATTTGCAATTTTGGGAATCATTAGATTCTTGTCTCCTGCTGGAAGATCAGGTGACTAGGGAGATCTTTGCATAGATTTATATCATATGTACGTTGTTCCTGTTGTGGGATCAGGGGATTCTAATCATAACCATTCATACCACAGTTACATCCTATCTGAACTATTGGAGTGTTTTACATGAAGCTCTCTTCAAGAACACTTAAAAACTATGACTGGTTGAGAATGAAACAATGGGAATGGTTATGGGTTTTATGTTGTATAAAACTTTTTACAGATAGGATGAAAATTTCTGGCTTTAATTCATACTGATGCCAAAGTCACAAGTGCTTAATATTAAATGACATCATTATCACAGACTAATCTACATGTAAAGTAATAGATGCTTCTGATTCTACTTGTGCTCGTTGGATATAGCCCAGTAGAAATTTATTTTATTTGACCATCTAACATTTCTATTTAGACACACCTTTTCATAGCAGTTTTCTAGGGTTAGATGCTGTTATCCTATTTACATGATTCTTTATAGTGTAGCACAGGGGTCCCCAACCCCCGGGCCGCGGACCGGTGCCGGTCCGTGGCTGGGTGGGAGCCGGGCCGGAGAGGAGGGAGGAGGGGGCAGCCCCTGGGCAGAGTGTGCGGGAGAATGCAGGCGCGGCTGTTCGCACGGTTGGAGTGCACCTCTTCTTCCACCCTTGTCGACGGTGGGACTCCTGGGGGGGCAGGGAGAAAGGGACTCCGCAGCAGTCCTCCCTACCGGCCACGGATTCCCTTTCTCCCTGCCCCCACAGAGCTTCCCCAACCGGCATGCCGCCTACTCGTCTTCTTCCATGGGCTGCGGAGGACCGGAGCTTCCCCCCCCCCTCCCCACGGAGCCTTCTCAGCTCCTGGAAGGAGCCTGACCGAGTGCATGAGCGACCAAGCGCAGCGGTGGCCGCCCGGGTGGGGCAGGCTAAGCCGAGTTAAGTCGAGCCGGGCTGAGGAGACTCCGCGGTGGGGGGAACGGGACGGGACGACGACAGACCAACAGAGAGGCATAGACACAGAGAGACGGGGAGGGAGGGAATCAGAGAGAGTGACACACACACACACAGACAGAGAGGGAGGGAGAGAAAGATAGACAGAGACACAGAATGAGTGATTAAGTGCCTGAATGCGAGACAGACAGACAGACAGACACACACACAGAGAGTGACAGAGATGGGCGGAAGAAGGAGAGAGGCAGAAAGAAAAAGAGAGAAAGCGAAAGAAAGAAAAAGAAAGTGGGAGAGAGAGAAAGAAAGACAGACAGAAAAAGAGAAAGAAAGAGACAAAGGAAAGAAAGAGAGAGAAAAAGAAAGAGAGAAAGAGGGAAAGAAAGAGACAGAAAGAGAGAGAGAAAGAAAGGGAGAGAGAAAGAGGGAAAGAAAGAAAAAGAGAGAAAGAAAGAAATAAAGAGAGAGAGGGGGGGAAAGAGAAAAAATGAGAGAAAGAGGGAAAGAAAGAGAAAGAAAGAGAGAAAGAAAGAAAGAAAGAGAGAAAGAGAGAGAGAGAGAAAGAAAGAGGGAAGGAAAGAAAGAGACAGAAAGAGAGAGAGAGAGAAAGACAGAAGGAAAGAAAGAAAGAGAGAGAGAGAGAGAGAGAGAGAGAGAGAGAGAGAGAGAGAACTTATGACCACAATTGAGCCCAAAAGTTTGGTTGCTAATTAAGACCATTGTTAAGTGAGTTTCATTTTCCAAATTGGCCACGCCCACCCAGTCACATGACTGCTGAGCCACTCAGCCGGTCCGCAGAGTTTTCTTTAAACTGAAACCGGTCCCTGGTGCAAAAAAGGTTGGGGACCCCTGGTGTAGCACATTCTTTTTTCTACTATCATTCATTGAAAATGTGAGTAGTAAATGGGAATTGTGCACACATCTAGATAAAAACTGAGTCGGTATTATCATTGCATTATTTCTTAGTAGATTAACATATTACATATGTCCAAGTTTTTTCTAAAAAAATATATGAAATATTTGCAGATAGGAATAATACAAAATGAAATCAAAACAGACTGCTTTGCAGAAATTAATATGACTGTGAACAATGCTCTAATTAGCTGATAAAAGAAGCTGTGGAAGAATGTATTTGGAATTGGAGGACTGTAATGATATGTGGGAATGACCTTGAGAGACAGAAGGAGAGAGAATGGTCTGATAAACAAAATTTGAGAAGGAGGATGGAGAAAGCATCCCAGAAGAAACCCATCTCTTGTTTTGGGGAAAGTAAAAGTGAGGGGCAGTAGGAATATTTTCAGACTTGCAATATTCTTACAGTAAACATAGTGATAGTGTTCATTGTTGTGCATTTTGCATGGACTATCTTGGGGGGGGATAACGACCTAGTCATAGTTTGTAAAACTATTCTTGAGGAATTGGCAAAATGATGCATTATGATTATACAAACTTGAATACCTGTGGGCAGCCAGTCACGAAGTAGAACTTTAAAACAGCAATGCAGTAAGGCATATGGATGTGGGGGATGAGAATAAAACAAGATGGGGAAGTGAGCAATAATATGAGGGAGTACCAACACATGTTTCACCTCTCTTCTTTCTGTTGCCTTGGGAAATACAACTCATGTAAGAACAGAAGTAACACAGGGTCACATCCATTGCAGATATGAATACCAAGGATTGAGAAAGTACTTCAAACAGAAATATGGGAAAGAACATTTTCCATTTATTCTTAGGGTTGACTAGAGCATTATATTTTATTCTAGATTTTCTAAATGTGGCATATATAATATTCTCCTTTGTGCTGTTTGGAGAATCCAAGTATGGGTTAACTTCTGTCCGATTGCCTAGAGGCTAAAGCTTTGACCATGCATCCTCTGCTCGACTACTTCCAGTTTTTTCTTCTCCGTGGAAGCCTAGCAGACACATGCCAAATCTCTCAGCAAATTTAGGCAATCAGACAATGAATCTTTTTCCACTTTAGATTCTTCAAGCAGCAGCATTTCTTCAGAGGAGTATTGGGGAAGGCAGTCCAGCCGCCACACAGCCTTCAGGTGGTCGCGAGTGGCCTCGTTTGCTCGCACCAGCAGCTGAGCCTTTCCAGCCAGTCTCCCCTGTTGTGTGGTCCGTTGCTTGGGCATGCTTGTAGGGAGCATGTTGTGAATTATCAAAAGGCTAGCCGACAGCATCACCTCAAGCCTCGACAAAGTTTAGAGCCTTGTTTCTGGTGATCTGACCATTCATGCCACTTCTGTTTGTCTTTGCCTGCAGAAAATAGCAAAGAGAGGATTCGATGCCTGGAGTCACTGTCTGAGAACTTGGTCACACTCCAGGCTTATTGGCAGGGCTCCAGATGCAGCAGGGCCACGTGGGCAGTCCATGCAACAACCTTAATCCATTGCAGGTGGTGAGAGGAATTTCATCTGCCCTTTAGGGCCGTAAGCAGTTCCTGCAATCTAAGACCAATCCCCTCTTGGACTAGACCTCACTTATAGTGCGCAGTACTGCCACGTGGAGGCAACTAGGCCAACTATTAATCCAAAGTGACGGAGCGATCCAACAAGGCCTCTTCTGAGGCTAGTTCCTCCTCCATTCATCCTAGGCAAGCTAAATCCACCAGGAGCAACTCTAGGACAGTTAAATGTTAGGGCTCCTAATCTAGGAAGGGGTCCACTGCCCCAGATAGAGAAGCCCAAGCTCACATAAAGGCATTGGAGAAACAATTCACCAAGGTCCAATGTGCCAGGGAGAAATGGAGACTTCACTTTCATTGCAGCCACCTTCTCCTCCTCAACCGGTCTCCTCTCTTCAACTGAGGGAGAAGAGATGGCAAGATTGGTCTCCAGAGGGTACCATTAATTTATCTTCTCTGCAAGCTGCCTGTTTTGAGGAGAAATTTGCTTCCTTTGACTGGTTAACATCAGCAGGGGTAGCTCCTAAAGGCAGGTAGGGAGTCAGTTCCAGAAGCAACTTTCATTCTGAAAGCAGCAGGCCTCGGATAGGAGCCCATTTAGACCCCAAGCCTTACTCCAGAGATGCGCACATATATTTCCGAGGTCATATTTCAGGGCATAGAGGCTGCTCTATCTGGCAGGGACCATTCACACTCTCCTCACCAGAAGCAGACTATACCTCCTAACCTGCAAGTCTAGATAGACACGGATCTGCTTTCAATCAAAGATCATCATTTTCTCCCTCCATCTATGCAGAGTGAGGATTTGCTAGTTGGAGGGGGTGATCAGGAAGACTAGGAGTTATGTGATGATGGGGGTCTGACCTCTGATAAGTCCGCCTTTATGGGACTTTTTAAGCCAGCTCTATTCAAAATCACTCCTGTATAAGGCCAAAACAACGGCCTGTGTTAGGGTAACAGACAGTCCCACAGCAATGGTCGCAGTCCCTCTGGATGCTAGTGAATGGCTATTTATGGAGCCGGCATCTCAGGTATTCATTAATGTTATTCAATGTCAATGGAACCAGCCAGGTTCACTTGCAGCCCATAGTGGTAGTGATAAGCAACTTTATACCTCTGTACCAGAACTGGAGGACCTACTGCAGTGGCCCAAGGTGGACACTCAGGTGGCTTCTCTGGCATCTTCAGCCATCCTCCCATTTGAATTGGCAGAGGGACTGAAGGTAGAGGACAAGAAGGCAGAGACATCTTTCCACAAGACCCATTTGGTGGCTGCCGGGACTATTAGAGCAGGTATAGCCGCCTCATTCCTTAATAGGCCTGGCCTCAGCTCCCTTCAAGGGAGGCAACCTCTTTGTGGAGTCCCTTGACCCCATCCTAGTGGAGGACAAGGATAAACTGAAAGTCTTGCCTTCTAACCACAGGTGGGCGGACTGCAGACCCTTGCATTGTTTTCTTAGGTAGTCCTTTCGGACTCCAGTCCTTGTGCCCCCTAGTTCCGTCAGCAAAATCCAGGAGCTGTGATATAGACACCGAAAGTGGGTCAATATGGCCCCTGGCACACCTCTTACAAAAAGCGACTCAGGATGCATTGTAAATCCGGTTGGTTGATTGTTGTCTGGAGGCCTGGATAGTTCAGATGACTCTCCCAGAGAACTTGCCTCTTCTCAGTATGTCCCTCTCAAGTGTCAAACACTCAACTGAAGCCACTGGTGATCCGGATGAATCAGTAACCCTTGGCTGAGACAGACCCTCTCCGGGGGGAATTCTCCAGGGTTTTGACACTGATACTTTGATCAGGTCCGTGTACCAGGGGCACCTGGGTCAGTGGAGAGCACCGAGAAGAACTTCTGCCCTCTCTGAGAGCATCTTCCTGATAACCCTTGGGATGAGGGAAAGAAAGGCATACAGGAGCCCCTGAGGCCAAGGACTGCGAAGAGCATTGACACTTTCTGCCCCTAGATTCTGGAACCTGGAAAAAAACCTCAGTAGGTGAAAGTTCTCTAGACTGGCAAAGAGTCCACTGATGGCTGGCCGAACCGCTCCGCCAGACTTTGGAACAGGTCCAGTTGAAGACACCATTCAGAGTGATTGACGGTCGATCTGCTCTTTGTTTTCATTGTATTTAAGTCAGCAATTAATTTAAAAAGCCACTTATAGAAGTAGCTGGATTAATGAAATTTCATTGAAGGGATATGTATGTATGTATGTACACACACACACACACACACACACACACACACACACTTGTGTCACAACACCCTGGTAAGCCCCAATTAAGGGAGGAAGCATATTGCTTTCCTTTTCTGCCTTTTGGCTTATCACCAAAGACCATCTAGACAGAAAGCTATTAGTTTTGTTGTGTCTTTTTTTTTTTACATGTGTGTTAGGTTTTGAGCTGATAAATAAATAAATAGAGGAGACTAGGATAGATCTATTTCGAGCCATTTAGCTCTCATCAGCTAACCATACCCTTACTGGGATTTGAACCGGGTCTCAGCTGATCAGGAGGAGAACCTGGTGGCTTAGTGGCTAAAACATCTGCCTAACATGTAATACAGCCCCGGTTCAAATCCCAGTAAGGGTATGGCTAGCTGATGAGAGCTAAATATCTCGAAATAGATCTATCCTAGTCTCCCTTATTTATTTACTTATCAGCTCAAAACCTAACATACACATACATATACACATACACATACACACACACACACACACACACACACATATATATATAAGGCAGTAGATATATGTAGAATTTATTCTCTTTTTATTTGTGATTGCAAGTTTATGATCTAGGCAAATTTTAAGACCATTTCTGTGCGAAGGTTTACAACAACAATAAAGCAAATGAAGTGTACAGTGATTAGAAGAGGAAAATATATTTCTGACCCTTCAGTACACAAAGTTGAGTTTTTAAAAGCGGTAGTTGTACTGAAGTGTTTAAATGTATTATAACTGTTTTCTAACATTTCAGTTTTATATACATTTCAAAATAAATAACCTATCATTAGCTAGGTTGTTTTCTCATTACTGGATTGAGATTATCTTTTTTTACTCTGTTTACCTGTTTTTACTCAGCTCATTGGTCTTAAACCTGGTTCAAACTTCCTTTCTAATAGTTCTGAACCACCTTCTCTGTTTCCACACGTCTTACCACATTTTCCTTGTGCCTGATGGGAAACCAGTCATACTCCAGTAGTGCATACCGCTCTCCTTGAACATCGAGGAGTCATCTTTGCCTAGCTGATATGAATTTAAGTAGATCTTCTTTTCCCCAACTAGAACTTAAAATTGGCTTAAATGAACTTAAATGAAATTGAAAAAATATGCTAAGGACTAAGATATATTGCATTAAATATGGATAGATAATGTTTGTTGTTATTTTGTAAATAAATAGGGGAAATTATGAGTGATATCCTGAATTGTCCTTTACTCCTGTCCTTGCTGGGTTTGCTTTTAAGCGTTCCATCCATGTAGTAGTTGTTTTTTTTAAAGACCTTTATCAGGGTCAAATAACAAACAGAATACCATACAGAGGCTTGATTAGGGTTACCCCCTTTCCGATTTACCATTAATATAGAAAACAAAAGAGCACTTAGTGTGAATTGTTCAGCTGCCTGCCACATTGAACAATATGGTTTCTTGAAGTCTAGTTGTTCACTGCTTTTTCATTACTCCAATTAATAATAGACCATCTTCCTTATGTACTGGAGGAGGGGTGGGGTCAGAGGGTCCTGATTAATGATTAACTTTGATATTAAGATTAGCATAATTGAGAGCAATTAAAAAGATAGTTCGCAAACTCTTGTAGCAATTTTTTTTAAACTTTTCATGTTTACTACATTAGTATTTTTAATGGTTAATTTCAAGCTATTTAGGGTTTATGACTACAGGAATAGAAACATGTTGATTATTTTCATTTCCTCTGTTACGGTAATGCTGATGATAAAAATATTAACCAGAATAATTAATGTACTCTTCTGAAATTTCTAATGTGTTTATATAAAATATAGTTGTTTTGCCATTCAACTTTGTGGTCCTTGTTAAGCTTATTGTATTTGCAGTGGCAATCACTCTGGAATACAGAAATGATTGCGTTAAATCCTTTGTTGGCAATTTAGTGTGGGATTGAGTATTGAAATGCAGCAAAGCAAATAATGAAGGCATATGTTTACCTATAATTCTTTTTACCTTGGGAAAAGAATTAAATAGGAACAGTTTGGTCATTGTCACATTCTTAACAGTTGCTTTCAAGCATGAAACAGTCCCCTGGTTCTCAAAGGATTTACTTAACAGTTTGAATGGAGAGAGGTCTTTACTGCTAATGGAACTGAGATGGCAGGCTTAAGCAATAGGGTGCTTTTTAGTCTCTTTAGCCACTTGAGAAGATGTAGCTTCAAATAGCCAAAGTGTCCCCATCTCCAGTGGCAAGTGGGAAGTTGCACAGAGATTGCTGAATAAATAATTTAAGTTGTAAGACTGTCTGCGTGTCAGGCTGTTGCCTGTATCTAAAAGCCTGATTTCACAAGGCTTAATATCAGAAGATGTTCTATAGCTTTTGCCTGAGTTGTATCCCGGGGCGTATTTATCCTTTTTTTTTTAAAAGAAAACTTTATTAATGCTATTAACAATATCAAAATTTAATACAAACTTCTTTTTAAGAATATAAAGAAAAGAAATACAAAGGAAAAAAGAAAAGAAATAAAGAATATTTAAGGAAGTGACTCAAATAATCTTCACAATGAATATAAGCAATTTTAATATTTTTCCACTTCTTACAATACTATGAAGATAACTCCTGTTCCCATAATCTCTATTTTCTATTTAGAAATTCAAAAACATTGTCATTTCTGTCTAGGTATCATCAAAAAGTTAATACGTAAAGGATTTCCAGCATTTTATTGCAGTATTTTTTTGTTTTTACCTTTGGTCAAACAAGTCAACTTTATATTCCTTTTTTGTTTTGTTTCTGAGAATCTTGTTCTTTAATTTATCAAGTTATTGACATTGGCTCTCACACTTCCTTGAAAAAGCATTTCAAGTCTTTCAGATTTCAAAGACATCTCCTTTGAACCTCACAGATTTTCAGTTGGATTCAGGTCCAGCTTCTGGATCAACCATTACAAAAAATTGATCTTCTGGTGAAGCCATTCTTTTGTTGATTTGCAGGTACTAGTAACCACCTTTAAAGTGCTCCATGGCAAGGGACCTGGTTACCTGCAAGACCGCCTCCTGCTACCAAATACCTCCCACCGTCCAGTTCGTTCCCACAGAGAGAGCCTCCTCAGGGTGCCGTCGGCTAAACAATGTCCCCCAGGGGGAGAGCCTTCTCTGTGGCAGCTCCCGCCCTCTGGAATGACCTACCCCCTGGACTAAGGACAATCTCGGACCTACATCTCTTCCATCGGGCCCTGAAGACGCACTTATTTTGCACTGCCGGGCTATCATAATTTTAAAGGGATTTTTAATAGTGATTTTAGTTTTGGGATTTTTAAATATTGGCCAATTATTTAATATTTCTTTTTAATACTGTTTTTAAACTCTGTATCATCATTTTTATTCTGGCTGTACACCACCCTGAGTCCCGAAAGGGAGAAGGGCGGTATAGAAATCAAATAAAAGTAAAGTAAAGTAAAGGTATTTTTTGGATCATTAGCATGTTGAAAGGTGAAATTCCTCTTCATCTCCAGCGTTTTAGCAAATGTCTGAAGGTTTTGTGCCAAATGATATTTGAAACTGTTTATAATTCCCTCCCTCTTGACTAAGTCTCAGTTTCAATGGAAGAAAAGCAGCCCCAAAGCATAATATTGCCACCACCATGCTTCACTGTGAATATGGTGTACTTTTGTGATGCAAATTTTTGTTTTTCCACCAGACATAACTTTTGGAATTTTGACCAAAAAATTGTACTTTGGTCTCACCAGACTATAACTCATTTTCCCACATGCTTTTGTCAATGTAGCTCGACTTGGAGGTTTTCCCTTAGAATAAAAGGCTTCTTTCTGTCCTGCCATTCTACCCCACAATCTAGACAGATGACAAGTACAGGAGATCGGTGTCACCTGATACACAACCAGAACTTGCCAGAAATTCCTACAGCTTCTGTAATGTTCCTTACTCTGCAGCCTCTTGAACCAGTTTTCTTCTTGTTTTTTCATCAGTTTGGGAGGGATATCCCGTTCTTGGTAATGTCACTACTCTGCCATATTTTGTCCACTTGTTGATTACTGTCTTCATTGTGTTCCATGGTATATCCAGTGCCTGTAAATCTTTTGTACCCTTCTCAAGACTGATATCTTCCAACAATGAGATCCATAGCTTACAAGCCATGAAAGAGCTTTCATGGCTTGTAAGCTCTTTGTAGACCATAGATTTTTGTTGCAAGAGACAACAGTAAATATTAGAAAAATCCTACTAGAACAGCTGAACTTTATGTGAACTTATTAGAGTTACTTTAATTGATGACAGATGTGCACATGGTTACTATTTAACATCAATTTGAATATGATTGGTTAATTCTGAATACAGCTGCATCACTACTTATAAGAATGAACATTTACAGAGTCACATTATTCTATGTTATTGTTATTCCCCCCTATTACTGTATTTTTCAGATTATAAAATGCACAGGAGTATAAAACGCACCAAGATTTTGAAGAGGCAAATTAAAAGAAAAAGTTTTTGCACTCTGCAGACCTCCCAGAAATGGCCCGTTTTTCACAAAAACGGGTCTGTTTTTTTTAAAGAGCATGAATAGCCTTTAGGAAGCTTGTAAGGGGGGGGGGCAAAAACAAGCAAAAATTGCCCATTTTTTGCTTATTTCTGTCCTCCCCAGTCCCCAGGAACACTCTGGGAGCCTCCTAAAGGCTGTGCACGGGCATTTTGATGAAGGACAGGGGTTTTGGAGGCAACAAAGGCTGTATTCAGTGTATAAGACACACCCAGATTCCCTCTTTTTTGAGGGAAAAATCTGTGTCTTATACTTTTTTGAGGGAAAAAGCTGTGTCTTATATTCCGAAAAATATGGTAGTTTTCAGTTTCTTTTTCAGTTGAATTGTACACCTTGCATATTATTATAAAGATGGAAAGAATTCTGAAGTGATTTATCTTAGTGTCATTTTTTTACATGTCAAAAGTCTAGCATTTTAATAGGAGTATATAAATTTTCTATATCCACTGTATAACATTCAGTCTTTGGCATTATTAAATTCTTGAGGCAGTTACACTTTCGTTGTTCATAAAACTCGGATACTTGAGTGGTGGGGAGCTGGAAAAAACCTAGTCCCTGAATGTGTGGGAGAAGCACTCAGTACCTTTAGAAAATGGCTTTCCCACCTCCCTGACAATGTAAACCCCAAGTACTGCAATGAAAAGCATTTTTTTTAATTGCAAAAGTTTTATTCAGACAAGTTTTCCCCCCTTTTTACCCCCCCAACATATAATATAAAATCACATACAAAAATTATACCCCTCACCTCCCCCATCTTAAAACAAAGTTCTCATTCAGATATTAAATATTATACCCCCTCGCCACCCGACAGACATGATATAAATTTAGTGTATAATACATCAATCTCTCCCTAACACCCTCTTCTAAGTTAATTCAACATGTACACATCATAACATAACCATGTCCCATTATTCCCATCTCTATATTACTTATCCACATATATTTCCCCACCCTCCACCCTAACCCACCCCTACCTCCCAATCAATCCCACCCCCTGACTTCCGCTATACCACTTTAAAAATTCCAAACATCCCAAATATTATTTAATCTATTCACCTATCAATCCAAACATTCTTACCTAAAGGCTACATGGTATTTCCCTGTCTGATATTTATTCTGTATATAATTAATCCATTTTGCCCATTCCTGTGTATAATTCTCCTGTTTCTGATCTTTTAAAAAAGCTGAGATTTTTGCCATTTCGGCAAACCCCGCCACTTTTTGAATCCATTGATCAATTGTCGGTAAGAAATCTTTTTTCCAATGTTGAGCAATCAACAACCTCGCTGCTGTAACCATATACAAAAACAATTTTTTCCCCCTTTAAGAAAATCCTTAGTTATGCCCAGTAAAAACATTTGCGGGGTGAATAGTAATCTTTTCTTAAATACATTTTGCATAACCCACCATATTTTTATCCAAAAAGCTTTAACCTTATTACAAGTCCACCATACATGAAAAAAGGTAGCATCTAAACACCCGCATCTCCAACATTTTGGTTGAAAATTAGGATACATACATGACAATTTCTTAGGATCCAAATACCATCTATAAAACATTTTATAAAAATTCTCCCTTAAACTTTGTGACTGTGTAAATTTAATATTCTGAACCCATATTTTTTCCCACGTATCCAACATAACGGGTTCATCAAAGTTCTGTGCCCATTTAATCATGCAGTCCTTGACCAACTCGCTTTCTGAATCCCTTTCTAACAGTACGTTATATATTCTTTTAACATGTTTTGGGCCAGTCTCTTTTATCTTGGTCAGCTCCACTTCTTTATCCATAAAGCCGACCTTACGATCTTCTTTCCATCTCTTCTGTAGCTGTATGTAATGTAACCAATTTAAAGTAATTCCTACATCCAACAGTTGTTCCAAAGTTTTCAACTGCCATTCGACCCCGTCAAAAATAAGCACATCTTTATATAAACACCCCCCGAGTGACTTAGTATTTGTAATCCACATGATGTCTGCAAGATCCAACCAAAGCGGTATTTTATAATCCCAATTGGGCCGGTGCTTCTTCCATATTCTCATCAAGGCACTTCGGAGAACATGAAAAGCATTTTATTAAGTGGGGGAGTCATGTTTTTTGTGAGTTACAGAAACAAATTATAGACAGTCCTCAACCTACAACTGCAATTGAGCCTAACATTTCTGTTATTAAATGAGGCAGTTTTTAAATAAAGTTTGACCCATTTTACGACCTTTCTTGCCATGCAAAGCATTGTGGTTGTTAAGTGAGTCATTAAGGGAATCTAGCTTTCCCCGTTGACTTTGCTTGCTGATCACGTGGTGATCATGTGACCCAGGACATTTCAACCGTCATAAATCTGACCTACTTGCCAAGTGAATTTTTATCATGTGATCATGGGGATGAAAAAACTGGTCATAAGTCACTTTTTCGGTTCTGTTGTAACTTTGAGCGGTCACTAAATGAATGGTTGCAAGTCGAAGTGGAAAACTATATACATATATTCAATATATGTGATGTGTCAGAAAGCAACAAATCAAATAATAAAAGTCATTGATTAGACATGAGAAGAGACAGACGCCCTTAAAATATTGTTGCATTTCCTTCTTTTCCATCTGGATTTGTTTCCTTAACAATTGCAACACTGAGGAACTTCAGAATATAGCTGTATTGTTTGATTGATGATCCCTGAAAGGGCTCGTTTTTTACATATCAAAGGAAATGACTTTACATATCAAAGAAAAAAACATGATTTCCTAAACTTCAAAAGGAGGCATGGATGCCATGCTAAAATGTGCCAGTATCATCTTTTTAAAAAATATTAATAATAAAGCCTAAAATTCCAGGTAACACTATGATATTTTTTGCTACAAATCTCCAGGTTTGACTGATTCAGACACCATTTGTTTATTTATTTTTACAAAACACTTGTGCAGTTATGTATTCCAGGCAATAAACTCCCTCATGCCTCCATCCTATGTATCACCTTATCCTTGTCCTACTAATCAGTTAAGGCTGACAATCTGCTGTTGCTTAGCGCTGCTTGGAGCAGATAGTGCTAAACAAGGAAATGGTCATAAAAGGGAAGGTGAAGAAGTTAAATGTGAGATTTTGGGGAGATTTATCTGAGTACTTGATGAGGCATCAAAGTCCCCCCCCCCCCCCCCAGTGTTTTTCTGACTTGGACTAATTACTGGATTTTCCGTTCCCTAGCAACCAGGGGGTGGAGTTGGAGAATCTTGGAGAGGGAGGAAGATCTAATATTCAAACTTAAAGCAATGGTACATGCATCAGCTGAAACAACAACAATCACCCAGAAATAACAAAAAGTTTTTTTTTTTAAACCACAAATTTTTTCTTCTTCTTTATCCTCCAAAATATATTTAAGCAATCAGGATAAATATGGGGCCTATGTAACTGCTGGACAGGATCACAGGTGTGTACTTGATGCAAGATACTCAGGGAATGCGTTAGATCTCTTGAGACCAAGGTAGAAGTCATTCAGTTTGAGCAAGTGTAACATAATGAACACTGTAGTTAAAAATCTTAGCTAGTTATAAACTAATGGGATCAGAACTAACGGTGACTAATGAAGAACAAGATCTCGGAGAAAGGATAAATTCAATCAAATTCTCAACATGGTATGCATCTGCTATAAAAAAAGACCAATAGTGTTGTAGCTTAGACAGAGGAAGTCCAGACAGGTAGGATTTTAAAATATAACTGCCGTTTATTGGCAAACAGAGCAAAAACAGAAGAACGTATGTACAAGTAACAGAAGTGCAGTAGACAGGGCATCCCCTGCCTGACAGCTATTTATATTGGATCAGCTATTGCAGCGTTTTTCAACCACTGTGCCGTGGCACACTAGTGTGCCGTGAGATATTGTCTGGTGTGCAGTGGGAAAAATTCCAATTTCATCCGTAACATGCGGCTTCGGCTCACAAATAGACCAATAAAATATATAAAATACTTTTTAACATTTTCTAATGGTGGTGGTGTGCCTCGTGATTTTTTTCATGAAAAAAGTGTGCCTTTGCACAAAAAAGGTTGAAAAACACTGAGCTATTGCATCTTCTTACAAATTACAGCTTACAATCTTACATCAGCTGGCAGCTATTAAATCCTCAGTACCTGACAACATATAAATCAATGTGTGACTACATCTGAAATGTGTATAGTTCTAATCACTGCATCTCAAAAAGGGTATAATGAAGCTGGAAAAGGTTCAGAGGAGGGCATCTAAGATGAGCAACGGGCTTGGACAGTTTCCACATTAGAAAGATTTGATATTTGATAGGGCGGTATACAAATGTAATAAATAAATAAATAAATATTTGGGACTTTTAGAAAGGAGGAAAATGAAAGGGGACATGACATAAGTGTCCAAAATTACGCTTGGTGTTATTGAAATGGACAAAGATAAGCTATTTTCTTCTTTCTAAAATAATAGCATCAGAGCCCATCCAATGAAACTAAATGCTAGAAGAATTTAAGGATAAGCAAAAGGAATTCGTTTTATATACAACACATAGTTAAAGTTTACAGTTTACTACTACAATATATGATGCTGTCTACCAGATTGGCTGGCTTCAGAAAAGGGCAGGTCAATGGCGGTCATTGCTTTAAGCCTTCAGGGTAGTGTGACTTCCTCTGAAGGCCATAAGCAAGAATGCTAGTGGACTTCCTTATGCAGCTAGTTGACTACTATCAAAACAGACTAGTGGACAAGATGAGCCAGGGGTCAGATCCAACAAGGCACTAGCTATGTTCTTATATACTAAATAGCACCAGAATTCTCCCATTCATGGAATTCCAAAAATCATAACCATTAATGGCTCAATTATAGTTAGTCCAACTATTCCCTACAGACAAATTTAAAATTCTGGTTGTTTTTTGATTGAGCATCCCAAATAAGGCAGCAGAAAATCACTCTTATGCCTCTTTAGGCAGGATTCTTGTAGAGAACACAAATTATCCTGGAACAATTCAAGACTCAGTGGAGTTAAAAACAATAATACCCTTTTGCATTAGAGGAATCTGTCAAGATATAGACACAGTGATAACAAAGGCTTATCTGCTTCATTACATATTTCATAGGGGTAGAAGGAAGAATACCAGAGTTAAATGGTTCATTCAATTTTTGTATGCCTGACAGAAAAAAAAGGCAGGGACAAAGGGGAAGACCAACATCAGAGTTTCTAAAGAACAGAGTTTCTAATCCCTCAGTCACCACAGAAACAGTTAATGAGAGACTAGTTTCTCCTTTGTGCTCTTAACCCTCACATCTCGTCATGTGTTTTTGATGTCTCACAGGAGACTTGTGATTTCTACACAATTTGAAGTTTTTATGATTAGTGGTAGTGGACAAGCAGGGATTTAGACCTCTTATAATACCTGCTGCTGAAAATCTTAGAGTTACCTAGGAAATGACATTGGAGTTTATCTGCCCAGCTCGAACTAATAGCCTGAGGAGTCAATAGGGGCTTAGCTGAGGTTTTATAAATGTAACATCAGGCTTCATTTTTCAGTTTGAACAATTTACCCTGAAAGCAGTATTTCCTTGTTTTTCTTACCTTTCTTTTTCCTTACCATGTTGTAACTTGGGAGAATTTGGCCAACTGTCTGTTGTGTTCATTGCTTTGCATTTCTACCTTATAAGTAGTCCTCAATTTACAACAACAATTGAGCCTGAAATTTATGTTGCTAAGTGAGCCATTTGTTAAGTGAGTTTTGTCCCATTTTTTTTGCCACGGTTGTTAAGTGAATCGCTATAGTTGTTAAGTTACTAACCCGGTTGTTAAGTGCATCTGGCTTCCTCCATTGCTTGTCAAAAGGTTGCAAATTTTGATCATATGACCACAGGACTGTCAGAACTGTGTTAGTTGCCGAGCATCTGAATTTTAATTACATGAACATGGAGATGTTCACACAACAGTTGTTGAAAAACAGTCATAAGTCACTTTTTTCTGTGCCCTTGTATCTTTGAATGGTCATTAAATGAACTGTTGTAAGTAGAGAAATATATTATTTCTCTGTAAGTATTTTGATTTCAAATCACCTCTGAATCTTCCAACTGACTACTTACCAGCCTATCCCTCATAAGTCTGTCTTACGAAGATTCCTCTTTTTTCGTCATATCGGTCAATGAGCAAATTGGGTAAATTACTAAAACGTGGTACAGAAAAAAATATTCTTACTAAGCAGTCTTCTTAATACAGATTGTGTAAGCAGTATGACAATATTTAGAGATGTAATAAAATTACATCACCCTTATCTAAGAGTAGATTTTGAAGTCAAAATGAATCTTACTGCTGTGGAAACCTATTTTTTAATGAGCATATACATTGTGCTTAGATGTCCTTATGAAAAATACAATGTAAGAAGATAGAGCTTTGGTTTTCATAAGCCTATTTCACATAGGCTGAGTCCCGGAAGGGAGAAGGCGGTATAGAAATTTAAATATTAAAATTAAATATTAAATTATCTTCATATAGGATTTTCCAGTACAGCTGTTGATAATACATACGTGTGCTAATAACATAATTCTACAATATTTTGAAATTTCAATTTGACTTAACTATCTAGCTACTCTGTAACTATCTTTGATTAGCAAGATAACTCCCTATAGGTAGATATGCTGGAATTCCTTATTCCTATATATCTAAACTCTGTGCCTTAGTTCTGACTAATCTAATCATAACCCAGAGCTAATAGAGTTTATTGATTCAGCTTTTATATAATATAACCTTCAGCTTTTATATAATATAACCTTACCATTTAGTAAAAAATATAAAAGTAAAACCAACAAGGAAAAAATAACTTAAACCAATAATTTAAAATCCACATTGCAGGTTCTACATTGCTTCTTGATGTGGATCATATCTACTTATTGATATGGAACTTCATTTGGGAGTCAGCATGACACTTTGAGTTAATTTCCCCAAAACTTTGATTGCAAGCACTCTAGAACTGTAATTTTACTCAGTGTCCCTTTATCAGCTCCATAAATCATCCATATTTCAACTATAAATAATTTACTGCTACCACCACCACATGTAGGGCAATTTTTGAACAACAAAAGACTTGGGTGGCCAGAATTGACTCCTGAACATTCAGTCATACATAGGCTGATTGCAGGAGATGTTTAAGGCTGTACCTGGATATTTAAATAGTCTATATTCATGTGGTTCAACTTCTAGGTACAATTTGGGTTGCTTTGGAGAAGTATGTATTTTGGCCTTATTATAATTTATGTTGAAATCATCCTCTTTGTAAACAGGACCAGAAGGTGTAATGCTCATTTCACACCCACGATACAATCTGAAAGAGTATAGCTGTACTATTAACAAACTGGAAAGAAAGGCTTGATGTGTTTATATGACAGTTTTAGAGAATGGTGAGTCAGTTTATCTAAAGACAAGGCCAAGTTGTTTATATAAAAGTAAATGATAATGGTGCCAAAGCACATCCATGCCTAATGCCAGTCAGAATTACTTCTACAGACCTACTTTACATCAAACTGTTGTGCAGTAGCGGCAAGCACTAATAAATAGAGCACTCCTTCAATTTGTGACTGAATCAAAATTGAACCTAAGTTTACAAAGGTTGCATATAAAAGTGATCTTGGATTATATGACTGTATGTATATATTTTTTCCCAATTGTAAATTAAGACTTGATCTATTAAAAAACATGCCTTCACTTTCTTATTTAGTTTCAGCTCACATTTTAATCCTATGCAGAGCATTTTGTTTTAAACTAGATTATACACGATGTGGATGACACTGGTTGGTGATTTTGTTCTTAAATGACTGCTAAAAAAATATAAATGGAGATTGTTGAGATTGCCAATATATATTTCCCTGTGGTGTGTCTGTATAACCTAGCATTTAGACTTACTGTATATGTAAGGGTCTGAGCAAGATGGGACTTTAAATTTTACCTATAATTGGGTTATTGTGCTGTGTGTATGTTTTTATGTGTATGTATTTGGAAATACAGGGTGGGCTGCACATACTCTGCTCTACATTGTGTGAACAAGATTAAGGAGGGTTTAGAATGGAGCAGTCAGATGCTTTCTAAGGATATAGGTTATCCTATAGGGGTGCTCCAGGGGATCTTGTTATTTTTTGGGAGAAAATTGCTCTTCTGGAAAGCTGTTTTCAAACTTGACCTTTCTTTTGTTGGCTTCTTCCATCTCATTAAATTCTGACTACTTCCTATTATGTTTTTGAGAGTTATCCTGCTGATGAATGGGCGGAATCATGAGACTCTTTATGTAACTTCTTTCCATCATTAAGATGGGTGCAAAAAATAAAATGAAGTATAATATAACATCTAGATGGTTCACTTTAACTAGAGATGGTTTTCAGGCAGTTCTGACGGGTTCTGGTGAACCAGAAGCGTAAATTTTGAGTAGTTCGGAGAACTGGCAAATACAACCTCTGGCTGGCTCTGCCCCCATCTTTTTGCGGCGTCCCAAGTCTCAGCTGATCAACTGAGTCTTCTTTTGTTGCCCTGCACAGGAGAACGGAGCTGGAAAGCAGGTTAGTGGGGTGGGGAGGGAATGGGGATTTTACAGTATCCTTCCCCTGGAGTGGGGTAAAAATGGAAATTTTACAGTATCCTTTCCGTGGAGTGGTGGGGAAATGGAAATTTTACAGTATCCTCCCCCTAGAGTGAGGTGGGAAAGGAATGGAGGTTTTATAGAATCCTTCCCCCAGAAGTTGGGAGGGAATGGGGATTTGCAGTATCCTTCCCCCAAGAGTGGTGACGGAATGGGGATTTTGCAGTATCCTTTCTTTGCCCTGCCCACAGAACTGGTAGTAAACATTTTTAAATCTTTTCATCTTTACTTTTTAGTTTCAGTATAGAAATGTATCATTCTGGATTAATTACTGAAAGTGAAACTGCTGATTAGAACTGCTGGTGAACCCTTTTATAGGAAATTCTGCTGTTAGATCACACAAATTAACCATTGTGATGATGATTCTTTGGGATCTATACGGCGAATAGAATAGCTTTTCACTTCTATCACCATGATGAGGAGAAAAACAATAATACCTGGCATGAACTTACGTAGGTTCTGAAAGCTGATATCAATTTCTAAAAAAGTAGAGTGGAAAAAAATCTAGCTCAGCTTTAAAAGTCTCTGAAAAAGCGTGACCCTTTTATTAGCTTTTTGCAATATTGTTATGTTTGACTTCCTCTTTTTAGTAACCCTTTTAGTGGCATTTCACTATGGTAAGATAAGCACTTTTATTTAGGTCAGCAGACTCAGTTGCAGGATTTGAAAAGGCAAGCAGCTATAATTTCTCCTTGGGGACTCCTTGACCAAATTTTGTAGCATAGTATAGAATTAATGGATGTAGTATTTTTCTTGTTCAGAGAACATGATACACAATTCAGTATGAGCATCTATAGGCAAAGTACATCATGAAGCAGCTCTTGGCCTTGATTTTATGAGTCACTCTAATAGAATATCACGTTGTAAATTGGGCTTCCTTCTAATAATGGACTTTTCATTTCCATGCAATTAACTATTTTATGGGAACTATTAGAATGAGCCACTTGGACACGTTGAAAGTACTCTGCATTTCTTCCATTATTTTTAATCCTCTAATATTTCTAGCACTGTCCTCTTTTAAACTAGGGATATGTGCAATTGACGAGCATTTCAAAATCAGCCTTGCCCTTTTCAATAAGTTGAAGAGATGCAACTTAGTGGGAAATTGAAAATTCTGGTCATAGCTTGTTCATATTTATGGTCTCAAAATTGTTTGAGCTTTGACAGGCTCAAACCAGAAGGATTTGAAGAAACACAACCATGAATTTAAGATGATTCCCCTGAGGGAAGAACATTAGAAACATAAAGTCTATTTCCATTATTGTAGTTTTTTTGAGTTTTAAAAATGGTGTCACATTTTAAAAATAAATTATTTTTAAGATAAATTATTTTTAAGATAAAAATAGTCTGTGACATATTAGTCTTTGGGAATAATCATAGCAATCAAATTATATTAATATACTAGCTATAACCGGCCACGTGTTGCTGTGGCCTAGTCTGGTTAAATGGCCAACCAATCTGTGTGTAGATCTACACGTGCACACCTGCACACAACCACCATATAACACCCCACCTACCTACCTACTGTATTTCTCCCTCTCCATCTATCCCTCTACCTACCTACCTACTGTATTACTTCCTTTCTCCCGCTATCTACCTACCTACCATATTTCTCCCTCTCTATCCCTCTACCGAACTACCTACTGTATTTCTCCCTCTCTCTCTATTCCTCTACCTACCTACCATATTTCTCCCTCTCTATCTATCCCTACACCTACCTACCTACTGTATTTCTTCCTTTCTCGCTCTATCTACCTACCTACCGTATTTCTCCCTCTCTATCCCTCTACCTACCTACTGTATTTCTCCCTATCTATACCCCTACCTACCTGCCTGCCTACCTACCTAGCTACCTACCTATGGTATTTCTCCTTCTCTGTCTATCCCTCTACTTACCTACCTACTGTATTTCTTCCTCCCTCCCTCTACCTACCTACCTACCTACTGTATCTCTATCTATCTCTCTATCTATTCCCCTATCTATCTACCTACCTACCTACTGTATTTCTACCTCTCTATCTATTCCCCAACCTGTCCTGTCCTGTCCTGTCCAGTCCAGTGCCAGTCCCGTCTAATATAAAGAACAGTGATGGCGCAGTGGTTAAAATGCAGTACTGCAGACTAACTCACTGCTTACTCCTGGAGTTCGATAGCTCCATTCCTCTGGGATCGGTAATATAGTAGTCAGTTGTGTCCAGCATGATGAGTAATGTATAAATCCAGTTTTCCTTCCGACAGCCAGCCAGCCAGCCAGCCAGACAGACAGACAGACAGATATGATAAAATAAAATCTGGTGTATTTCATCTGTAAACTTTGTTAGTATTCTTACATTAATTTCTTGTTTTATCTAATTTTTATGTGTAAACCACTGCTTTGGAAACCATCTTAGTATGCCTGTGTACTTCAAGTACATATTACATCTCTATCCTTCTATGTATGTGCAATTGGGGATATACCGTAATGGTGGTCTTATTTCAGGCAGTGTAGGAAGACTGCTGAGGAAAATTTGAGGCCAAGTCTTTAGATGTTTCCATATCACTGATTCATTGCTTTGCAACTTCTCTTTGTTAGTGGGAAATGAAAATGCTGTTTAACTATGGGGCTAAATTACACAACCTGGAGATCCAAGTTTTTTTTATTAGTCATGAGTGCATAACATTTCTAAATACAAAAATTAAATCAACAAAAATTAAATTGGCTTGTTAAGAGCAGTGGAATTTCGTGGTTTGAAAGAATAAAGTGCATTCTCTTAATTAATATTGCTATATTGTGAAGCATACACATGAATAATACAATCATTGCCATGACATGCTGATATGATGTTTTCCACAGCTTAGTATGCCCTGAATACTCTATAAAAAGATTTTGGCCATTCCAAAATCCACTAAAATTAAAGATTGTACCATTGTTGTTATTTTTCTGTAACAGCAAACACATAGTTGTTCCTTCAAAGTTTCTGGAGTTTTATATACCTAGAATGATTAAAACAAAGCATTTTTGATTGAGGTCTTTTTGGAGGGTTACTTTGATGCATGCCATTAAGAATTTAATGAAAATAAAGTGTAGCTAATGAATAATGAAGTAACTAAATGACAGTGAGGAACCAGGTTTGAAGATAATGAAATTATATAATTTGTACTATAGTAGATTGATCAAAATTCTGTCTCTGTTAATGTAAAATTAATGAAGTTCTGAATTTAAATGGATGCTGTTGGTATCAGAATATGATGTAAGAGATACAGACAACTTGAAACCATTTTCCTTCTATAATTAAATTTCAAAGGTCAGCAAATACCACAGATAATTAAGGATGGATTATCTTGGATATATTTTTGCTATAACCTTGAGGCTGGAAAAAAATCCATTTTAGTTTTTCCATAGGTAGGTTTTTACTTCAAGGCATATATTACATATAAAGCTTGCTTTGTAATAACATACTTCACAGTTTTATTTTCTGTTAAAAACATTTACTTCTAGAATGCTGCATCTTTACTTTTGTACAAAGTAAACTATAACCTTTCATAATCTCAGACAAATATATGTAGTTTTATTTGTGAATTCATTTTAGTATTTATCACCAGCATAATCATTGCATTACATTGTTGTTGTGAAATGTTAAAGGGAGAAATTGTCAGAAATAAAATATACTGTAACAACCCAGCTGCTTTGCTCTATAATGTCTTTGATCAGGAAACTTCACATATGTTTGAAAATAAGATAAGCTGTGTAGGCAGGAGGTGGCTGAAATGGAAAAAAAGAAGCTTGAGTTTAATAAAAAGTTAACAATAATTACATGCTTCAGGAAATAAACAAGTGAAGGATCAGGGAATTTATAGGGCTAATTGTGAAATGAGATCATAAAATCAGCAGTGACTTGTGAAATAAAAAAAACTGAGGGAAGAAAAGGTAGAAACTCAATGCTCTCAGAAAAACAACAGAGAACGTTCGTTGGTACTCACGTGAACGACGATTCTGGCGATGGGAGTGGGAGGCATCACGACAGGGAAATCCTCAATGCCTATTGGTCCATCAGACTGAGAAACTTAATTAGGCCACGCCTCCTCCTTCTTCCCCATTCCTTTCGAAGGCCATGACCGACCAAACCTGCTAACAGAAATCACAACAAGGAGGGGTAGCCACCCCCACCCAGCCACTAATAATAATAGGGAGGGACGTGATGCCTCCCACTCCCATCGCCAGAATCGTCGTTCATGTGAGTACCAACGAACGTTCTCGGCGATGGGGAGTGGGAGGCATCACGACAGGGACGTACCAAAGCTACCGTCCTAGGGTGGGGAACTAGACTACAGTGCCCGAGGTTGAAGCCACCTGCTGTAGCACCCTTCGGCCAAATGCCGCGTCTGCCGACGCGTACGCATCAAGCTTATAATGCCGGATGAACGAAGAAGGGCTAGACCAAGAGGCCGCCCTGCAAATGTCCTCAAACGGAGCCCTGGTCGCCCAGGCCGCCGTTGTGGCCGCGCTACGTGTGGAATGGGCTGTGATACCAAGTGGCGGAGTCACCCCTCTGGCCTCATAGGCCAGGACGATCGTCTGCCTAATCCACCTGCCTATAGTGCTAGGAGTGACCCTGGCTCCCTGGGAAGCCGGCTGAAAGGAAAGGAACAGTGCCTCAGACCGTCGAATGGGCACGGTTCTCTTTAGGTAGATCCGAAGGGCCCTACGGACATCTAGCCTATGCCAAAGCCGCTCTCTCTCCCGAGAGGGGGACGGGCAGAAATTGGGTAGCACCAATTCTTGCGACCTATGGAAAGGAGTATTGACTTTTGGCAGGAAGGTGGGATCTAAGCGTAGGACTACTCTATCCGAGTGGAAAAGGCAGAGGTCACTGCGGGAGGATAGGGCGTTAAGCTCGGAGATGCACCGAGCCGAAGTGACGGCTACCAGGAACGCCACCTTGAAGGTCAACAGCTGCAAGGGCACCGATCTAATGGGTTCAAAGGGAGCCCCTGTCAAGGCCTGTAGAACCAAGGGAAGGTCCCAAGTGGGAAACCTATGCACCACAGGGGGAGCCAGGTTAGCCGCCCCCTTGAGGAATCGTTTAATCAAAGGAAGATGAGGGAGGGGAATGCGACCGTCACCCGGAATAACCGTGGCTAATGCCGCAGTTTGCCTGCGTAAAGTGTTGTAGGCCAGCCCCTTGTCAAGGCCATCCTGTAAGAAGTCCAAGACTTCAAAAACCGAGGCCGCCTGGGGAACGATGTCGGACCTCTCACACCACCTGGAGAAGGCAGTCCAGGTAGTGTCATAAATCCTATTAGTGGAGGGGCGTCTAGCCGCCTCCAGGGTACGCATAACCCTGACCGAAATGTGCCCAACGCTCAAGGTCTGCCGCTCAAGCGCCAGGCGGTCAGTTTCAACCACCTGGGGTCCGGGTGCTGGAGCACCCCCTGAAATAGCCTGACCTCTGTGTCCGGAAGCCTCCACGGGGGAAACACTGACAGCTGCCTCAAATCCGCATACCAAGCGCGCCTGGGCCAATCCGGGGCTATGAGAATCATCTCGGCCTCTACCGCTAACAGCTTCCTGATCGTGCCCTGGAGAAGGGGAAGGGGAGGGAAGGCATAAAGGAGACCGGTCGGCCACGAGCAGCGGAGAGCATCGGTGTCCTCGGCATTCCATGTCTGGTAACGGGTGATGAACCTCCGAAGCTGCGTATTCTTCGGCGTCGCGAATAGGTCTATCACCGGTTCTCCGAATCTCTGGCATATCCGCCGAAACAGCAACGGATCAAGTTGCCACTCTCCATGGTCCACCGTGCTGCGGCTCAGCCAATCTGCCTGGTGATTCAGGAGGCCGGAAATGTGATCCGCCTCGATAGACCCAACATGGGTCTCCGCCCAGGTCATCAGTCTGTGTGCTTCTGTCCAAAGAGCTCTGGAGTGAATCCCTCCCTGTTTGTTCACATGCGCCTTCGTCGCAATATTGTCTGTGAGAAGCAACACATGAGCATGAAACAAGTCTTTTTGGAAATGACGCAAGGCCAGGCGTGCTGCCTTCAATTCGAGGAAGTTAATATTGTGCCGTAAGTCCGAGGCAGTCCATCGGCCTTGCGCCATCTGCGACCCCATCAGAGCGCCCCAGCCAAAGAGGCTGGCATCAGTGGTAACAGTAACCCTGGCAGGAGCCCAAAGGGGGGACCCTTGCCCTATCGCTGGGGACATCCACCAACGGAGGGACAGCCGAACCCGCGGGGGGACCGGGACGGGGACCGGGGAGTTACTGACCATGAGTCTCTGATAAGGAATCAAAGCCCATTACAATTCCCTGGAATGGAAGCGAGCCCAGGGAACTATTCCCACACAGGAAATCATGGACCCCAGGAGACGGGATAAGGTCACTATGGGGGACACCTGGTCTGACCTGACAGAGCTAACCAACTGTTGCAGCCGATCCTTCCTGTCCCTGGACAGGAACACCATGCCCTCAACCGAATCAATGACCGCCCCTAAATGGAGGATCCTCGTAGAGGGGGTGAGATGGCTTTTGGGAAAATTGATGGAAAATCCCAATTTTTGAAGAGTGTCAATGGTAAGGTTGAGATCGTGGGTGGCCTGATCAAAGGAGTGGGCCTGTAGCAGGACATCATCAAGGTAAAGCTGTAATCGAATGGGGACGGAGCGCAGGTAAGCTGCGACCGCCGACATTACCTTGGTAAAAATGCGGGGAGCCGAGGCTAGCCCAAATGGCATGGCCCTGTACTGAAAGTGAGACCCTTGATGTGAGAACCGCAGGAATCTGCGATGGGAGGGGCAGACAGGGATGTGCAGGTAGGCCTCAGTGAGGTCTATGGAGACCATGAAATCGCCTTTCCACACACCTTGCAAGATGGACCTTAGGGAAGCCATCTTAAACCGGCGATACACTATATAATTGTTCAAACGTTTAAGGTCTAAAATGGACCTCCAACCCCCCGAAACCTTCGGGACAATAAACAAGTTGGAGTAAAACCCCTGGCCCACCTCCCCGGAGGGCACCGGCTCAATTGCTCGGATATCTAGGAGATGTCGGATGGCCGAGCGGACAAGCGTGCCAGTCTCTCCGGGTTCTTGGAGGAAGGAAAGGAACGGAAGAGATTCGGGGGAGGAGAAAGAAACTCAAGCTTAAGGCCATTAGCTATAGTATCAATCACCCACGCATCGGTGGTGACCTGAGCCCAGAACGAACTGAAGGCTCTAAGGCGGCCGCCTACAGGGGAGGCGTGCTCAGGTTTGTCTGCCCCTGCGGAAGGGACGACCGCCTCCCCCTCGAAAGGGTCTTCGGGAATGGAATTGGCCACGGCCCCTGTCCTGAAAGGAGGAGCGAAACTGGAAGCGATCCCCCCTGGAACCATAATACCTCGGCTGGTGGTAATCCGAGTCAGGGGGACGGTAAAATTGCCGCCTACGGTAAGGGGCCGGACGGTTCTCCTGCCTTTTGGAAGAAGACGACGGCATCACCTTCTTCTCCTTATTCTCAACGAACACATGGTCCAGCGGATCCCCGAACAGCTTGCCGCCTACGTAAGGCCTAGATGCCACGTAGAATTTGGACTTGTTGTCCACTTGCCAGTTCTTGAGCCACAGCAACCTTCTGGACGCCACCGAAGCTGAAAGAGCACTGGAAGAAAATTTCATTGCATCCAAGGTGGCATCCGCGGAATATTGCGAAGCCGCCAGGATCTTACCGATATCACTCAAGGTGCGGGTATCACCCGCCGGCGTGCGGGCCTGCAGCTGCTGGAGCCACAGGACGGCCGTCCTATTAAAGAACGAGGCGGCGGCCGCCGCCTTAATGGCCCAGGACGATGCCACATATCCCCTGCGCAGGATGTGCTCGGCCTTACGATCCTCCGGCTTCAATTTGTCTGCCGCGTCTCCGGCCACCACCGTAGCTGAAGAGGAGAGAGCCGCGACCGGTGTGTCCACCTCGGGAACCTGCAAGGCTTGGGAAAAGTCTTTGTCCATATTATATAGGCGCCTATCATTCGAGCCTGGAGCAGGGAAGGCGCCCGGTTGAGACCACTGACCTTTAACTACCTCCAGAAACATGGGAGGTGCCGGAATTTCCTCCTTACCCAGAGGAGTGCGAATGAATATAGCCTGGCTCGGATCCTTCCGGCCAGCATTGGTTTGGCTCCCCATGCCCCCGAGCTTCGTGGTGGACTTGGCCTTCCCCAGCAGTTGCTTAAACAGGGAAGGTGGGAACAAACCCGCATAGGCGGGTTCCTCCTCCTTGTGGGCGTCCTCATCCTCCGACAACACTATGCCAGTCACCGGTTCCTCGCCCATACCAGACTTGTCGCTTGCGAGAGAAGGGGAGCTCGGACACTCGCCAACTTCCATTGGGATAGCAGGGGACGACTCAGCCGGTCTGCTGGGGACCGTCTTTGAGGTCAGTGGAGCAAGGAGGGGAGGAGGGGCGAATTGAGCCTGATCCTTCATGCCCGACGAAATACCCTTGGCAATAGCAGAGGAAACCAGCCTACGAATGGTAGGAGGCAAGTCCTGCAAGTCCTCAAATTCCTCCTCCTCCTCCTCATCTCTACGAGGAGACCCTCCATGGGGGGCCAAGGAAGGATGTGGCACCAGATAGTCTCTAGAAGTGCCCTCCAGCGGGTTGCCCATCACGCCTCTGATAGCCGAGGGCGAAACCGAGGGAGAAGTCGAGATCTCTCTCTGGGACCCGCGCTGACGTGGGGCAGGAGAGGGATCCCTGGATTGGGCCGGGGAGGAGATGCCCGAAGCGGACATGGACTCCATAGACTCACGCTCTCTCCGGCGACTCTCGGCCCTGGCCACCTGCTTCTCTAACACACGCTGCCTCCTCTGTTCATCACGCAGTAGGGCTCTGGAGGGACGACTGTCCGATGTAGGCCTTGTGGCAGCAGGGATGGAAGCCATCCTGGGAGGTGGCAGCGGCACATCTTGCGGCTGGGGGATCTCATCCGCCCTAGAAGACATGTCTCAGCAGGCAGAACAGACTGCAGCAGTGAAATGGTGAAATTTGCAATAAATTATTAGCCAAAATTCACTTAACGACCAAACCTCACTTAGCGTCGGATTTATTTTTTTTTGTACGTCAGAACAACTTGTGACCATATACGACCTTATATAATGTCCAGAGATCAGCCGGAGAGCCCAATGGCCGCCAAGCACGCCAAAACGGGCCCGGGCAACTCCTGCAGTGTTCTTCGAGGCTGCACGCACGCCTCCGCCGCTCACTCACCCTCCGATCGGCTGCAACAGCCGGAGGGGGCCAGGCCACCTATAGAAGGTGCGGCGGGCTGCAGAGGGAGATAAGGGGGGAGGGGGGGCGCGATCAGCGGCGTCCTGAAAGAGGCGCGGGAGAAGGCCTCAACCGCTCCGGCCTACTGCCACCTCCGGAGGGCCGCCCGATTAATCGGACGCCCTACGCCAGCCCCGCGGCCCCAATGGAAAGCGAAGAACTCACCCCCGGAGTCTGGAGGCCTATAAGGCCTTGAAGGCAGAGGCCCGGAGGCCCCGCAGTCCCTCGGCGAAGACGGCTGCGGCCCGCAGCAGCCTTGGCGGCAGCGCTCAATCAATCATTCAATTTGTTAAATTTAAAATCGCCAATCATCCAAATTGGTTCCAGACTCAGTAAAAAACTTCAGTTAGCAATTTTGCCAATGAATCTCACAAGAGATAATTTTCCTCAGCCGTTCGGACCAGCAGACTGAGAAAGGAATGGGGAAGAAGGAGGAGGCGTGGCCTAATTAAGTTTCTCAGTCTGATGGACCAATAGGCATTGAGGATTTCCCTGTCGTGATGCCTCCCACTCCCTATCGCCGAGAATTCAGTGATTTATTGTAAATAGAAATCTGCTAGCTTTCTCTAGGTATTGTCGAATTCTTATCTGTGGAAGAAAAAATGGCTTCATGAGCCTCAGTCCTTCTCTCTATTTTAATCTCATGTTGTTAAGAAAGTTCTTTTCTAATGCTAATCAAAGTCCATGAAGCATTGTATTGTGGAAGAAACAGTGGAACTGAATGCATGTTTCACATTTCCTCCATAAGTAACACTTTATAATCTATGAAGGCTGATAACATTAAAGCATTAGTTGCCTCACTATTGGTCACAAATACTAACAAAATACTAATTTTCCTCCTGGTTCTGTGAACTCCGTCAGAACTGCTAGGAAATCTGTAGATAAAATCATAGTATGTAGGTATCATTTTATTGTTTATAGAGTTAAACTATATTGCAAGTGTTTTAAAACAATTTGCAAACTGTTGTAAATTAGAATTAAATCGAGGACTAAATAATAATAATAATAACAATAACAACAACAACAACAACAACAATAGTAATAGTAATTGTAATTGTAATTGTAATAAGAATGTACCTGATTTACAGAACTATGTTCATTCAGTTCTTTTTGGCCCTCTTGGTTCTGGGGATGCTTCATCTTTAATAAGGTTGCCCTTTCCCATGCAAGATTGGTCTGCAGTCTGGGGTCCTCTTGGGGTCACAGCTGATTCTCAAAGAACAGGTAGTAGTTTTAGCCAGGATGTCCTTTGCTCAAATTCACCTGATGCATGAGTTGTACTGGTTCTTGTCTGGAAGGCCCTTCAGTTACTTTGGACAACTCAATGCACTCTACATGAGACCATCCTTGAAGACTATTCAGAAGCAGCAACCAGGACATTGATGGGTGAGTTGCTGTACACAGACAAATATCATTGTTTGGTTAACTGTATTGTTGATATCCAAGTGCAATTCAAGCTCCTGGTTGTCATTTATACAGCTTTTTATGCCATAAATCCTGATTATTGTCTGTATCCGTATATCTGTCTTTATCTCTATATTTCATGGCTTCAAAATTGAATAATTAAATTACATTAAATAAACCTCTGAAATGACTATATAAAATGTAACTGATTTAGCTAGCCTTTAGATCTAAGTGCAATGGAACAAAGTACCCTTATTCAATATAGGATCTTATAGGTATTTTGGCCCATACATCCCATTCTCCATTTATCCCATCACAATCCGACATCCAGGTTTGGTCGCCATATTACAAAAAAGATGTCGAGACTTTGGAAAAAGTACAAAGAAAAATTACTAAGATGTTTAAGGGCCTGGAGACAAAAACATATGGTTGCAGGAATTGGGTATGGCCAGTCTAGAGAAAAGAAGGACTAGAGGTGACATAATAGCAGTATTCCAGCATTCCTGTATATTTCAATTGTCATTCAAGTACCATTGGATTGACAAATGCAGATAGAATATGCCTTCCCTTTTGTGGTTAATAACGATTATATGGTATATTAATGGATCCATGCTACAACAGACAGATCATGGCTATTCTATATCCACTTTGATCTCTGAATTCCTTTACTGCTAGAATTCCTTTACTCTCATTATAGAGCATTGCAGAGGAGAATGAAATTGTAAAAGCTGCTTAGATGCTTAACTCATTTATTTAGTTTTTATCCTCAGATTGCCTTTTTTTGCTGTTGTAACACCATTACTGTTAATGCCATATGGTAGGATGATTGAACTTGGACTAATCCTGAGGTTTAAACAAAGGAGCCTCTGTCATCTCTAGTTTTTATATGTGCCACATCAAATATCTGATAGAATAAAGTAATGTGGCTACATCTAATTGCTGACATAGAAGTATTTAAAATATTAAAGCAATGAGAAAAATGTGGAAAAGAAGATATTTTCATAGCTTTCCAATGAAGTATGCTAATTTCAAAAATAAAAAAAAAGTTTGCAGTGAAAGCTCATATGCAAGGGAAGATCTCCATATGAAATAAACGTAAGTTTTTCACACTTTTAATTATTTGTTTTAATGGTAATAGTTTATCAAGAAACTACTTATGTATTATATTCCAGGAACAAGACAGTGGTGAAAGCAGCCAGGCAATGACAATGTACAGCCCTGATCGATTCAGAGTGCTTAATCAACACCACAGTTACTGATAGTCTGGGAGAGGGCCTCAGGAAGTTGGCTAGGCTGATCAGTTTCAAACAGATGGAGGGGTCAATTTTGGGGGAGCAACCAACCACGCATATAACTGATCAGGTGGTATTGCAGATAGGGCCCCATCAGGAGGTCTTGTGGTGTGTAGTGGCTCCAAACATTACAGAGGAGATTGTACTAGGCCTGGTGTGGTTGGACAAATAGGGACCCATGATATGGTGGGGTACTGGTAGTAGGCATCTCAGAATAGGCCTCAGTTCTGACCCCCCTCCTCATGACATGCAAACCACAGCCCAGGGCCTGGTAACATTGCGAACTACAGTGCCGTTAGTACATACAGCTGGGGAGGAGCGATTCCCTCAGGTATATGAAACGATATAAGGTTTCCTGCCTAGGCAGGGGGTTGGACTAGAAGACCTCCAAGTTCCCTTCCAACTCTGCAATTGTATTTGTATATGCAGACTTAAGAGATGCGTGCAGCAAACAGGAATGTGATACCCTGCCCCCTCACTGCTCCACAGATTGTGCCGTGGAACGACTCCCTGGGGCTAAACTGCCAAAGCCCTGGATATATTCTATGACCCTGCAGAAGCTAGCAGAAATGAGGGCATATATAGAAAAGAACTTAAAAAGGGGCTTTATTCAGCAAGCTAGATCAAGGGTAGCCACCCCTGTTCTGTTCCGGGAGAAAAGAGATGATGGCTTACGCCTCTGTGTCAACTTCCGGTGCCTTAATGCCGTCTATGTAGAATATGTATACCCTCTTCCTTAATGAAAGACATGCTGGCTAAGTTAGCAGAGGGACACATATTCACGAAATTAGATCTCAAGGAGGCATACTATAGGTTAGGCATTTGGGCTAATGATGAATGGAAGATAGCCTTCAATTCTCCTCTGGGCAGTTACCAATTCTTGGTTATGCCCTTCAGACTGCAAGGAACCCCAGCAGTGTTCATGCAGCAAATTAACGAGTTGCTGCATGAGCATCTATATGAAGGGGTGCTTGTCTATATGGATGTTATCCTTATATATACCAATGGAGGAACATGTAACTCTTGTACATCAAGTATTTAAAAAGCTGCTGGACACACATTTATACATTAAATTGTCTAAATGTGAATTCCACAGAATGCAACTGGATTACCTTGGGCTCTGTATTTCACCTAAAGAGGTGGAGATGGACTCTGTGAAGGTAAAGGCGGTGTTGAACTGACAGACTCCTAAAACCTGCAAGCAGTTGCAGAGTTGTTTAGGGTTTGCCGATTTCTATCGCCAGTTCATCCCGTCTTTTGCCCAAGTGGCCCTTCCACTAACAGACCTCTTACGTACAAAACATCTTATGACAAACCCTTGACCAGGAAGCCCAATTGTGTGGACAACAGCGTGTCAGCAAGTGTTTGAGCGTCTGAAGTCCCTGTTTGCATAAGAGCCAGTATTGAAACATCCAGAGCCCACTAAACCATTTGTGCTTCAGGCAGACACCAGTGATGTGGCGGTGGCCGCAATCTTCTTACAAAAGAACGATGAAGCAGTCCTACAGCCGTATGCCTACACCTCAAAGTTAACAGGGACTTGACGCAACTGGCGTATTTGGGAGAAGGAGGCGTTCGTGGTCCAGTGGGCCCTGTTGACGTGGCAGCATTTACTAGAAGGGGGAGGGATACCCTTCGAGATCTGGACGGACCACAAGAATTTGGAGGCCCTCCAGTCTTCCCCATGAAGATTGTTGCCAAAACAAGTTAGATGGGCTTTATATTTTTGGCAATTCAACTTCCAATTAAAATTTATACCAGGAGGTATATATTTTAATTAAAATATATATCTTATGGTTATCTTATGAAAAAGCATTTTAATGCCCAAAGATTTTTAGATTTTTTTAAAGTTGTAATCATAAAACTTTTTTTTTAGTTAATAAGAATGGCAGGGATATAAAATGGGAAGGAAAAAAGTATAACTTTATAGAATATCCAAAACCATCTTTTGATGCCCATACCATGTGTTGGATTAGAGTGGAATACTAATCCAAACATGACAGAAATTAAAGCCTATATACTACTAAGTAATTTATCTCTGGTGTACAGTTTTTCTAAAAAATAGGGGTAATAGTACCTAGAATATTGTCCATGAAGAAAAGTGGCAGGCTTCTTGAATTTAGATAAGAATATCTTCTCTAAAAAAAACACCCCCAAATTTCACTTCAGCTATAACTGACTCCTTACTATCTAAAGCAGTTGGTCAGAACTAGTAATATAGTTGCTTTATTAAACTGTATCTTGCATTGTATCTTCTGCATTGGTTCTGAAGTTTCCTGTCTGTTTGCAAATAACCTGTTACTAGCCATTCTCTGATACCTGCAATATATTTTATCCAAAACTGCAATACATTCTTGTGCCCAAGAATATATATGTGATTTCATATAATAACATCAGTGAGAATACAATTAAGATGTCCAGTAAGCTCTGTCCCCATTAAACTTTTAATTGTCAAGACTATTGAATTTTCTCAAATAAAATTTAGCAACTTGTGTATTGCATTCATAGTGTACATAAGGAATTGTATTAGGCACTAGTTGTGATTCAGTTTTAATTAATGTAATAGTACAGTGATCAGTTAATTGCTTTAAGGGGAATACAGTTATTTTCTGGTATCTGATTCTCAGAGTGAAGCTGATATAAAATCTTCAAAAAGTAAATAAAAAGGCCTGCCAAACTAACTACTTATTTTTTAGAAGTGATGAAATGAATGCAGAAACACAGCTCCATATGTTGTTTTTTTTGATATGCACAATTCTTTGTTGTCATACTTTTATCAGGAGCACCTATCCTAAGCATACATCTGTTTAGATGTTTCCTTTTCCATATTCTGCGTATTTTTTGTTTTGCAGCTTCCATCTGCTTTTAAAAATCTCAGTCATCTTTAATTTTAAAGCATGGTGATCACAAGATTATCTGCAGATTAAAAAAATAATTATGAAGTATTTGTTATTAAGAAAAATGGGAGTATGGTTTCTCATTATGGAAAATATGTATGCTTTTGCACTACTGTGAATTTTTTTTAAAAACCCTAAAAATCTAACAAATTAGAGCCTCTGTTTCATTATTCTATTCTGACAATATAATAAATATACTAATTTCTAAGTCCTGAATTTTAGAACATGGGACATATAGATTTTCTTGCATTTAGTATCTAAAATTCCTACAAATTCAACACTGTTTACAGATAATCCTTACAGCTACATTATGTGATAAACAAATATGCTTGTTTCAAATTTATGGCACTTAGTCTTTTATTTAAAGTGTTGTGAAATAATGTCTAAAGTGGTGGGGCATATTAAATTGTAATTAAAGAAATCCAGTTCTGACTTATTGAGTTTAAAATATGTATTTATCCAAAACATGACATAATTATATGCTAGATCTTAAGCAATCAAGTGCTATTGATTGAAGTATAGTAAATCAGGGGCTTACGGAGAACTCTTTGGTCTTCTAAGCAGACCTTTCAGATTGGGGCCAACAATGGAATGAGTTCTCCAACCCCAACCCCGAACTGTAACAGTTAATGGCATAAGGGAGAAAGGGACAAAGAGGGTCTGACAGGTAGTTGTTCTCTGCTGTAGAAGAATTAATTAACTAGGTGCTGTATATCATCCCTAGCTATCCTTGTGAAAATGCAATGTAATTGTAAATAAGTTGGGGTTTCCATATAGCCCATTTTGCACAAAGCCAATATTTATATGAGGTTTTCCTATATCTTCATTCCAATGCAACTTGTTAGTAATAAATTAAAGTTTATTATAAAACATATTTTATTTTAACCAGGTTAAAGAAATTTGCTATAGAAAAATAATTTTATGCTATAATTTGGCATGCTGCCCTGTTCATCAACATTAACTAAATACCAAGGTGCATTTATTCTATAGTTGCTCTGACTTCATTTATAGTAACATAAGGATTATCCTTTTTTTTTTTCTAGTGAGGCAAGTTCAGAACTTAAAAACCATGGCTATGACTTAACCACAGCTGGTGAAATATGCTTATAAAACTATGCTAGACTGTATAATGTGTGAATGAAAATGTCTGTGACTAAGATCATCAAGACCAAAGTTTACTTGATAAATAATATACCCCATTGCATATGTACACCTTTAAACATTTAGTCAGATTCATGAGATTGACAACAGACGTTTTTTTAAGGAAATATCTTGATAAATTTTAAAAAGTGCACAAAAGACTGAACTCACAATCTTTACATTTCAGAAATTGTTTTATGAGAAATATTCACCATCTATTGTTGGAACATTTCTATAACAAGTATCAAATTAAAAATTTTAATGAATAAGATAACCATAATCAGTTATTTTAATAGAATTGTATGCCTGTTGATTTAGCTAATCTTACATTTAGAAGTTTTAAGAAAGAAATAAGGCATTTATCTGTTTCAAAAACAAATTAACTTTAGTTGCAGTATGATGACACATACTATTTAATGAGCGACTAGATAGTTTTCAGCTTCTAAACAATACTTGGTCTATTTTTGTGTTCATCTAGAAATGGAGCAGACATTAATTTTTCTGCTTTATTTTGTTAACCTTACATCTGAATGATTATTTCATTTTAAATACAGTTCATCTGTAGACAGTTACCCATTGCAAGTACGATAGATTATACAGCCTTTCTTACATTACATTAAAATCTCAATTTGCCATACAACTGCTCCTAAACTGGTACTGTCCGCATCTCCACCTTGGAAAATTCCCAGGGAGAAGATCTGCCTGTGCCAGGGGGCCTTGATACATCCAGAGCCCTAGTGGCTCCAACTGACTGCCTGGCACTTGAAGGGGGCCTTCTGAAGAAGGCAAAAATTTCCTCCAGGGTTATCTCCACTTTGGCGGCATCTAGATGGCTGTAAACCACGAGGATCTGCAACACCATGTGGTCAGCGTTCGTCAGGTGGTGTGAGTCGGCGTCCATTTCTCCATCTGCAGCCTCACTATCACTGATCCTGGAATTTTTACAGGACGGTCTGGACAGGGGCCTATCCCACAACACTCTGTGCCGCCAAATCACAACGCTTTCAATGGTCCTACCTGGAGACGGGCAAGTTCCCTTATCACACCTGCTGCTTATCAATCAGTTCCTGAAAGGTGCAGAAAATCTAGTTCCCCTGGTCATTCACTGGTTCCCTATGTGGGATTTACCATTGGTCCTAAAGGCTCTTACAGGACCCCATTTGACCCCATACACATAGTCTCTCTCCAATTCTTAATTCTGAAAGTCGCAACCTCTCCAGGCTCCAAAGGCTTTATAGGAGTCTGGGGAGGGCAAAAAGAGCCTCCCCCCACCCAGAGGCCCTCCGGAGGCTTCATGAACTTCTCTGAAGCCTCAGGAGCACTCAAAATGATGTGCCGCCGAAACGGGAAATGACCTCCAATTTGCTTGGAGCATCATTTTGAGTAGTCCGGAGGCTTCAGCGACCTTCAGAAGGCTTCCCTTAAGCCTCCGGACCACTCAAAATGACGCTCCAAGCAAATCAGAGGTCACTTCCGGTTTCAGCGGCGCGTCATTTTGAGTGCTCCGGAGGCTTCCCAGGCCCTCCAGAGGCCTTCCAGAGACCTTCCAAAGGCTTCAGCAATCTTCAGGAGGCTTCCCTGAAGCCTCCGGAGCACTAAAACTGACGCGCTGCTGAAACCGGAAGTGAGGTCTGATTTGCTTGGAGAGTCATTTTCAGTGCTCTGGAGGCTTTAGGGAAGTGTCCTGAAGGTTGCTGAAGCCTCCGAAGGGCCTCCGGGGGGCGGGGGGGGGCTCTTTTCACCCTCCCCAGGCTCCTATAAAGCCTCTGGATCCTGGGGAGGGCGAAAAGAGCATGTATTAAATGGGAAGGCGCCATGATCTCCAATTCCATTCTCCCCCCTTACCTCCTAGAAGGCCTTAAGGCTGAGGGTAAGTGGGCAGAGCGTTCTTGCCACAAGACCCATCAGGCTACTACCTGGGCCATTAGGGCCTTGACCTCGGCCTCTTTCCTCAGCAGAGTGTCCATTGCCTGTCTCCGGCAATTGCTTAAACGCCTGCCTCAAGGCGACTCTCGTGTCCGCCAGGATGTCAACAAGATTATGCTTGCGGTGCAATACACCGCAGATGCTTCGCTCAATGCCGCTAAGTTCCTTGGACACTCAGGGAAGTGCACAGGAGAATGACCATTGGCTTACCTGAAGGGTCCTTCTCTGTGCACTTCCAGAGTGTCCAATCCCTCCCAGGTTGTTTCTTTCTTGTTGTGCTTGTTATGATTTTCCTGTGTTGGAATTTCTTTTGACAGTAAAGATGTTGCCTGTTTTGCATCTGTCTCGATGGTCTTTTTCTTCATTAAAAAACTGAGGATCATGGGAAAAGAGGGTGTGACTAAGAAGTTTTTTAATCCAGTCCATGAGCAGTGGGACAGAATTTTAACCCTTTCCTTGGACACTCTGGAAGTGCACAGAGAAGGACCTCGAAGAACTGGGCAGGTGGCTGCAACAATTCCTCTCAGTCTATGGACCAATTAGGATTGACAACAGCCCAATCATAGCACCTCCCACTACTGTCATGAGAAATGACGTTCAGGTAAGAATCAACGTTCGATATAGATAGCAATAAAGTTTTTATGAAGCAAAAGCTAGACAAAGTAGGTGGAAGTTAATGTCAGAATTGGTAAGTGTGCAGCAAAACTATGAAATAATTGAAATACTGATATAATTCTTATTGTAATAGCTAAATATACACATTTCTTTTTTCTGGTTCAGAAAACATCCTCAATCATAATATTTTATAATTTGACACTATATATGTTTTATTTAAATCTTTTAATCTTACCCATAATTAATAAAAAGCAGAGCGGTCCCAGCAACAGTATGGCAGCACAGTGTTTGTGAAGCGTGGTATCCTGGTTCGGTCCACAACAATATCAGAAATAAATAACATGGAAACTGAGCTACTGTATGGTCACTTTAGTGTATAACCACCACTAAGTGAGATCAAAGATGACAAATTTAATATATTTAATAGGGATAAAATAATTTTGTCATTGCCGACTTCAATAGTCACAGCAACATCTCAGAGTATTCTAATGACGATAAAAATGGGGAGGCTGTTATACAGTGGGCGAATTCGAATAACTTGACTCTTACATGACATGGGATACAATGCACACTTGTGAGCGACCATATTATCTAATAATGCGTCAAAGCTATCTGCCTATCTATCCCAATTTCTCAGCACCTCCAATTATGTATCAGTTATTGCTGTGGTTTGACCTCACAATATCCCCTTTAGATGTACTATAGGCATAACTTTAATAAAGCTGACTGGCCTAAGTTTCAGAGATTGTTGGACAGTGTTGTTACTTAAAACCTAATTAGAGTTGTTATGACAAATTTGTGGAGACTCGTTTATCAATCCCATAGGGATTAGAAAACCAGCTATATTCAAGGCCTTACAGCAGAAACAAAGGACAAATTGCAGAAGTGGCTCACTTGTTTTGAGGCTGATCTTATAGCAGGTGACACTGTGAAAGCAAAACAACAGTTAATTCTATAGCTGAAGTTAAAAGAAAGCTGGATTAAACCAATAAAGAAATTGGACATGAGCATAGTTGCTAAAAAGTGTGGAGTTTGTTGAGTTGCCTGAGTGACACAATTTGCTCTAGAGAGTATGCCTTATTTTAATTGTAATGCTTCTGACACAAATAAACAAACAAACAATTCACATAATTTTGGGAGCATTTTTAATAAACAGTTCATCAGTTTAACTTAAGATATTTAATGGAAATTGATATAATTGCAAAGAATTGCAAAAAAGGTAGAACAAAAATCTTTCCATCGTTGTAATCAAATTACAAGTCAAAATATATGTGGATGTTATAGGAAATCCTGACTCCTTTAAGTGAAGGGCTCATTACTTTCTCTCACCCTAAAAATTCTCTGAAATTGCTAATTATATTTTAATAGGAGTTTCCAAGTATATCAATGGGGACTTTTTCTAAAATGCAACAAAACAGATATAATGAAATGATTATATTGGTACCGAGGCAGGAAAGTTAGTGTTGACCCTTTTTTCTAATATCCCTTGTCACAAAGGCATTTTTGCTTTCTAATTTACTTCATATAATTAATCTTGCATTTAATTGGCTCTGGAAAAAAGCAAGTACTCCCAGTAAGAAAAGTTACTAGCTTAATATATCCTGCAAGTCATGTTTTATTAATAAGCTATAGTGGCGGCATTCCCACGTCACATTATGCCATAAACAATGGCTTATAAGCCATGGTGTTTTTCACATCACACTTTTAAATGTGATTTATATGGTTTTGTCTTAGAGTATATGTAACTGCAGCCTTTGTCATTTGTTAACCCTAGTTTATGGCAGGGCAATATGTGAAGTGCAATTTATGGCAATTTGTGAACTGCAGCCTGAATTCTATTCCCAAACATCCCATTTTGCAGCCTTCAGTGTTCCAAGTTTATTCCACTTAAATAAAATTTTTGTTAGCATCAATTTTTTTCTGTTCCAAACTCCCTACCCCCAAAATAAAATAAAAGATGACAATGGGTTCATCTGTCACAATTTTTCAGGATCTGGATAAGGTGAAGGGTGAAATTGGAGCATTGTTATTTCACCTTTTAAAAACATCAAACAAGAAAAACTATGATATTTTGAAAAAAAAATCAGCCATATCCCTTCTGGTGGTATCTCCATGTTACTAGAAATCCTTGTGTAGCTTCCAGCTAGACAGTGACAGCAAGTAGCAAACCATAGTGTTGTGAACCCCAAATTATCGTTTACCTTAATGTTCAAACCCAGTGAATGATTTACAACATATTTTTCAGCAATACATTTTGCTGTTATGAGTAATAGCTATACTCAATGTCTCACATGAGCAAATGTAAACTGAAGCAGAGGTTTCTGTTTCCCAAAATATTGAGGTGCTTGCCAAGAGAATATTAAAGTCAACCAGGCAAGAATTCCTCAAGGATTATGTTTGATTTGCATAATTAACAATTTTTGTAAAATAATGTTATGCTACCAAATATGTGATGCTGGGAGTTTAACATAGAAACTGTTCTGCTTTCACCATGTGCATGAAGCAGTCCTTTCTCTTCAATTAGAGCAGTATTTTTCAAATGACAATTTTAGGATGTAAGGACCTCAACTCCCATAATTCCCCATTTGATTTCTGCTCAAACTAAACTGGGTCTTACAGTATTCAACAAAAACGTTTCTGGTCTCCAAAGAAAAAAGTATGTATTATTTCTGGCTGATTTACAAAAGTATATATAATGGAAGAATTTTGGGGATTTGAGATGGAACTTCAATTGCAATTATAAAATATACTTTAATGGAGGAATAGAAAGGGACATGCTAGAAGCAGCAGAAATCCCCCCCGCCCTATTAGTTGTATGTGTGTTTGGAGAGAGAGAGGAGTGTCTAAGAAAAGCCTACTCTAAAGGAAGAGTTTATTAGCTGCTTCCATGTTTTCTTTCCACTTACCATTAACAAGGATCTGAAGGCAAACGGCAAGGAATGGAAGGATCATTCCTCTCCCTTACCATTTGCCTTGGCTAGAAAAGGAAAGGATACCATCAAGCGATAAAAGGAAACTGGTTGCTTTTCTGTCACATGGCCCAGCAATGGAGTGGACTGTCCTCCTTTCCTACCTCCCACATCCTGAGCTGTAGAAATGTTCAAAAAGTAAGTGAGCAATTGTGTACGCCGTGCATACTTAATAACCCACATTTATTTAACAAATGCATTGGGGAGAACCGGGATAGGGGCTTGTTCACTTATGTGATTCACTTAATGTCTTTCTGATTTTGAACCATAATGAGCAGGCTCCATTATATTCATAATTCAAGGACTACCTTTATACATATTATAATGTAAGGCAAAGGATGTTATGAACAAGATGATCCATAACAACTTTAGAGATGTCATAACATGTTTAACCTCTCCAACTTGTTAAAATAGGAAATAAATTTACAAATGATGTTTCTTTATATAGTATAAACATCTGCTTATTAAAAACTTATTCAGAATTGATCCATTACTATAATTTTCCTTTCCAATTGACTAACATGTTTGCAGAAAACTAAAACAATTTAATCTTTCTAGCAAGAGTTCTCAGATTGCTGCCATCAAATTTTTGTTGTCAATTTAATTTAACAAAATTAGATGGTCTGATGTGATTGTTGAACAAATGGGAAATAATTACCTTTTTGAGAGCAAACTTGTGTTAAAATATACCTATTGCAATGGATTTTGTGATCTTTAAATAGAATAAAGTGAAAGTCTAAAAGTATTTCATCTATATAAACTATTAAAAACTTCTTTTATATTTTAATAAGGAAATTTTAGCACTCTTGACTGCTTTCTAAGTCCTTGTTGGTTTATGAACACGAAGATAAAACTTTCTGTTACCATTACAAGAAACATTGTGTTTGCGTGTATGACAGGGAATCAATTATTTTTAAATATGCGAATATGCTTTTTTCCATTCAGTAATAATTCGTTTATGTGACAATTGTATGATGTGTGTCAGGAGAAAAATTCTAACTATAAAGCTATCATGCTACAAAATTATTTATATCTCTGATGGATATTAAGTCAGTAATGTTTTCTATATATAAAGTGGCCCATAAAGAGTAGCCATTTTAGAAGAGTAATTTTGGAATATTTCTCCTATAATAGGAAATTTGTGTGATATACCTCCAGGATTCAGCAGCTATCCTCACATATTTAATTTTAAATGATAGCAGCTAGAGTTGGCAAAGAGCAAATGCAGTCAATAATAAACATACATTTTCATATCTTTCACAATATTTTAGGATCTTAAAGGCCACTAATACTGTATTTTGTATATCCTGTTTTAAGGATTTTTAAAATTTGTTTTATAAGAATGAAGGGTTCTTACCAAAGTATTACAAATGGTATTTCTAATATTTTCTGCTATTACAGTTTGTTGTTGATCAGTCACTAAGTCATGTCCAATTATTTGTGACCCCCTGGACAGTCTCCTGGAGATTGCCCAAATTCATGTTCATTGCATTGATGACACGATCTAACCATTTAATCTTCATTGGTCTTTTCTAATGAGTCCTCTCTTGTCATTTGATGGCCAAAGTATTTGAGCTTTGGTTTCAGTATCTGTCCTTCCAAAGAACAATCATACAGTTAGAATTTTTATTCAATAAAAGTTTTCAATAAAATGGGTTAGGGCCACAGGTATAGACCCAAGCTCCGTCTGGAACCTCTCTGGGTCCATCAGGCGCCTGGGGCGGAACCATCTTGGTATCTCTGGCTCCACCTCCCCGCGGTAGGGTGTAGCGGTTGGGAAGTCAAGCTGAAGGAGAGAGTGATCTGACCATGACAGGGGTTCGATGACTAATTCCCCTACTCCTAGATCACTCAACCACTGGCCAGAGGCAAAAATTAGGTCTAGTGTGTTTCCCCCTGCATTCGTGGGGGCCATGAATTACTTGGGTCAGGTCCATGGCCGTCATGGAGCCCATGAACTCCCGAGCCACCTCGGATGTCTTGCCTACCGATGGCAGGTTGAAATCCCCCATGACTAAAAGTCTGGGGGTGTCAACCACCACCCCGGCGATCACCTCGAGGAGCTCAGGTAGGGCTGCTGATACGTAGCGGGGAGCCAGGTAAACAACCAGAAGGCCCAACTGCCTCCCACTGCCCCTTTTCACATACAGGGATTCACAGCCGACTACCTGAGGCACAGTGGCCTCCTTTGTCTTAAGACCCTCCTTAATAATAACCTAAATAATAATAAACTTTTTTTTAAAGAAAAAGTCCAAAAGGGATTTCCAGTCAATAATAAAACATACATATATTTGCAATGTAAATTCCATGTACTCAGTGGAATCTCATTTTGGCTATTTTACTTGGTAAAAATAAATTTAAAAAAATCTAATTTAGCAGATGAATTTGTTATTGCTGAAAATACTTGAACAAAATTAAATGGAACTGTCCTTTTGCTTCAGTTCTGTATTTCATAATTATCACCATTAATGACTAGAAAATTATTTGAAATACTCAGAAAGAGACTACAGTTTACTTACTTTTTATAAAAGAGATTGTGTTTGTTCTGCACTGAAACAGGACTGCCATTGGGTAAGTTCTTTTATGTTATAAATCTTTCCTGTAAAATAAAATAACAATTTTACTTAGAAGATGATCTATAGATCTGAACTGTAGTAAAAAACATAAATTACTGTTCAAAAGAAATCTGTGCTTGCAGTGAAAATCAAAAAGTAGTACCGTATTTCCCTGAAAATAAGACAGGGTCTTATTTTTTTTGAGCCCCCAAAATAAGTACTTGGCCTTATTTTCAGGGAGGTCTTATTATTTTTCAAGTGCAGGAGGTGGCGAGCATGGTCACCTCATGGCTGCTGCTGTGCTGCAATATTTTTGGGGAGGGCTTAATTTCAGGGGAGAGCTTATTTTAGCGCATGCACTCAAAAGTCTGGGCTTATTATCCGGGGAGGTCTTCTTTTAGGGGAAACAAGGTAATTGTATAGGGACAACTATTCCCTAATTTTTCTCTGACATTCTCCTTTGAGGCAAGAGCCATGGTGGCGCTGTGGTTAGAATGAAGTACTGCAGGATAATTCTGCTGACTGTCGAGTGACAGTAGTTTGGCAGTTCGATTCTGCTAGTGTTTTTTTCTTAATTAAATGCAAATAAAGACAGCCCAATATTCTGGTTTGTGTATTATTTGGAATTAACCAATCTGAAATCCTGAAAAAGGATTGTTTTCAAAAATCTGATTAATTCAAATGTACAGGGTATACAAAATAAGGTTGCCTAGCAAATGTTGTTTTTCAAATAGGAATGTTATATCATAGACATTAATATTGAAATTAGTGTTCTAAGAGTTCCTTTTTGCATCTTTGTATGTCTTTGTCTGTCTGTCTGTTTAATCTATCATCTTCTATTTAGAAAATTCTTGATATAACGTTAATATAAAACTTTTCAATTTTAGTCTCTTTTTATCATGATGACATAAACCAATACTTTAGCTAATACCAAAAATTATTGAAAGTAGAATTTATTATATAGTTACGGTTATAATTCCAAAATAATAAAGCACTTCATTTCCTTTCCTACTACATGTATCTTTCATTTGGACACACCATGAAAATGTCATTTTTCACCTGTAGGTACCTGAAAGTAAAGTGATAATGAGATTGCTAAAAGAATTCCTTTATATTGCAAATTAATTTGACAGCATGGCATAAAATTAATATGATTAAATTAATATATTAATATTATACAAATAAGCATGTAGAAATATTTTTATAACTACATGAGTTCAGCTTTGTCATGTTTCATGTCCAGATATTCAATAAAGATTGAAAATGTTTTCTTAGAGTTATACATCTTCATTGTGTTTCTCTCTAGTCAACTTTTTTAAAGAAGTATTTAATTACTTTGAGTTGTATGCTTTCCTTTTCACTAGAATGGCAAACAGAATTTAGGATAAAGTAACTGTGAATAACTGTAAAAATACATATAATGTAAAATCCAAAGAAAAAGAAATGGCAGCTGAGAATAAAAATCAAAATAATAACAAATCTTATCCAGATTTCCTAATTTATTTTGGCAAATAGCCATGCCTGAAGTGGTTTCCAAAAGGCCAATAGGACTCAGACCAGTTTAATCTTAGGGGATCAGGTATTCCCTAGCACAGATACTATAACCAAAAGGAATGCTTTCTGGGTCCTGCAGGATAGAAGCATATCGCTACTGCCACATCTATTAGGGTGAATAGAAACAACTTTTTAAATATAGTTCATGAATGATAAAGTAAACAGAACACTGTTAAAGTATCTGCTAACTAGAATTTAGAATACAGTTATTCAGAATTAGTTGGACTACAGTCATTCAGATCAGTAATGGTTTTTCTCTTACCTTCGCTACCAGTTCGGAAACGGGAATGTGTGCACGTGTTCACTTCTCTTATGTGCAGAGCGTCTATGATGATGTCTGGGCAGGTGGGCCACTGCCACTACTGGTTTGCCCAAACTGGAACAAACCGGCAGAAAACACCTCTGATTCAGATCACTCTAAGATGGGTTCTAACCTTGAGTATGAACTTGCTTGAGTTAGGAGTTAGGTTCTATTGAATCTGAGAAGAAGGAGGGATGGGTGCTTCATCACTGGAGGCTTTCAAGAAGAGCTTAGAGAGTCACTTGTCAGAAATGGTGTAAGATTTGCTTAAGCAGGGGGTAAGACTAGATGACCTAGAGACTCCCTTTCAAGTCTGTTATTCTGTATTCTGTTTCTTGGAACAGTAAATTCAGCCAGCTGTGATGTCTCACTTGACTAATAAGTCTATCCAGGAGATGATGCATGACTGGACCCAGGTGGTGGTGAATTCTTCCTTTAGAAATGATTTTCTCAAACCCAAAGAACCAAGAACAACACATGGAGTTTCTTCTGAGTAGTTATTTATTGTTGTTTGCCTACAAACAAAATCTTGCTAATGGACTTCTCACATTGACTTTCCAGATTTTCCTGTCTGGAAAGTCAATGAAAATGGGAACATGTCCACACTCCCTATTGGTGGGATGGATAGAGGGTATCAGGAAATGGCAGGCAACGTATTTTGAAGTGTGAATTGACCAAAGTTGTTTGCTGAAATCAAGCAAACAAACAAACAAATAAATAAACAGGTCCTTTTTGGGTTGGTCTGGTGGCTATAGGATTAAGAACTGGCTTCAACTTGAGCAAAACAAACTGGCTTTGGGCTTTAAGGTTCCCTGGATCTTGCAATATGTCATCTATCAGAATCTTACTATGTTCCATTATTTTCTTAAATTGTAATTATTCCTATGAGGTTTTTATGTTATGCTAATGTTGCTGGAAGCTTTGGTACTATCATTTTCCTTATTTTTATGATATGTCTACTGTATTTGTAACTCCTAAACTGATAGGGTTTGGCTAAGCCCTTTCATTTGGACTTTCCCGTCTAACTATTAATCTGAGGAATTGCCAAGCTGTAATAATAATAATAATAAAAAAACCTGTGGACAAGCATGACAAACATCTGCTTGATATCTTTAGATTTTTCTGTTAATCACTGTCTTTCTGAATAATGTATAGATGTGCTTATTCCCTGTTTGTGAAGTTCACGTTGACAGGAGGCAGATTGCAGTGAAGACCATAAATAAACTGACAGTTTAGGACAAGCAGCCTTTTGGCCTCTGGCAATTGAGGAGGCATCCTGCTCCATTTTTGTGACTATGAACGTTTGTCCCTTTTGAGGACCCTTGTCCTTTCTGATGATAAATTGAGAAAGACAGGCAGCACATGGGTAGGCAAACACCTCATCCAGGCACTCTGTGCCATTTTACAGTTTCCTCTTGTTTTTGACATTTCCGTTTCTCCCTTTTCACCTCCTCTTCGCAAACAGTTTCTATCTAACATTTGTGACAGAGAACTAATAGAAAATGACAAGCTTCATAAATGAGCTCTATTACTCATTTAAAATTATGTGCGGGCTAGTTTAATTATACTGTGCCTATGAAAAAGCTATTTACACTTAATTATCAGCTCCCAGTAATCATCAATCAGGATAAGCAGATTTGGAGGTGGGGGGGAGGAAGGAAGATAAGAACAAACAGATGTACAGGTATTTCACTTTCAGTCTGAGTAATTTTTTTCCTGTTAGCCTCTATGATAGGTTTGTTTATCTGCTCACAGTAGAGGAGCTTAGGTCTCATCCCTTCATTTGTTATTTCTAATTACTGAATTTTTGATCAGTTCAGATTAAAAAATGGGACCTTATTAGCTAGTTAGACACTGCTTTATGGCCCAAGCAAGGATTGTAATTACTGTTGGTGTCCAGTGTTTTGTTACATTATAAAATATTTGGGGGAGGATTCCAACAAGTTGGATTTTGTTTGCCAACAGTGCATCAATTGTGCTTTGCTTTTGGTCTGGATATATTTTTACTACATTCTGTGCGAATATATAGTCATACAGGTTTATTCAAATAGTATTATCTTTGCTTTTCATCTGCCAGGCTGCCACTCAGGAAGTTCAGTGGGCTTATTTAACCAGTAGAGATGGCAGAAAAAAATTAGGTAGCCTGATATTATATTGCTCTGGTCACTAATATCTAGTATTTGCTGCAGCAATGCATTACTTTTGAGCAGGATGGACAACTTGTCCCAAATCTTTAGGACTCCCCCAGAATTCAGAGAAATGATGTCAAAATGGTATTTTAATTTACATATATAGAAAAAATATTTTTATTTAATTATTGTATTTTAATTGTAAATTTAATGTAATTTAATGTTTACCTTAAGTGACGCTTGAAGATGTGATATAGAGCTAGGTCCACTCAAAGATTGTATGCTTCTAGGATAGAAATAATATTAGCTCATAAAACAATGAACATCAGTGTTATATGTTAGAACAGTGAATAGAGGAGGACAGTTCAGAGAAAGCTAACAGATGTCAACCATGGCTTAAATAAAATAATATTTTTTTTTCAGAAGTGAAGCCTGATTTGTCTAGAATTTCCTGAATGCCTTTCACACAGCATTTTTTATAATTACCGGTATGTGGTACCAAGTGATTAAAAAAAAGGAAATTGTCAGTTGGGTGTTTTTTTAAATTGCACATATCTTTTTCTTGATTTATTTGGGTTAACATAAAAAAACTTTTTAAAATATATTTTTAAACGTGCTCAAGACACCTCAGGATCTTGCTTCTCTTTATACTCTAGCCATTGCTGAGAAACTATATATTGCATTTACCAGAATTCAACTTTAAAATACCTTAACATTTAATAACTAAAAAAATCAATATAGGCTGTGCTTATCTAATAATTCCCAAAGCTGAAGAGAAGTTTTGAAATATACTCTTCAATGAATTATTGAATACTAAGTTGGAAAAGGAAGATACTTAAATTTGTTAGGTATTTCTTTTCTAACTTCTATTAATGGAATAAAACACTTGGAATAAAATTTGGTAACGGCATTCACTAGTTAAAAGGAATAGCACTGGACTTGTGAAAATGGCCACTTGATTGCTTATCCTTCAGTAAGAGTACTTTAGGCCAGAAGCAAAAATGTATTTTGGGTTTTTGTAAAAAGTCAATAGTCAATTGTAACATGCTCTAAATGGCTTTCAATGAGAATAATACACACATAGCTTTTTCTGGGTTACATAAACTGCATGCCACTTACTAAAATATTCATATTAGCCCAAAGGTACAATTATCCAGTGAAGTGGGAACCTAAGGAATTAGTTCCTTATTAATGTTTATATGGGCAGTTCATTTTATTTATCTCAAAACTAACTTTTTAATTTTAAAATTCCTAGGGTATCTCACATGCAATAAACTCATAGTTTGTATGTGTTCCACTCCTGCTTTACTGTTAAAATAAATTCTTTGAATTTAAAATCACATCTTAAAACTGCCTTTATATATAATTACATTCATGTATATCAATGTTTTTAAAAGAATAAATACATATACAGTGTAGTGGTCTTAAAAAATGAAATAAAAAAATGAAATAAAAACCAACAGTTTTATCCCTATAACAAGCTGAAAATATTTGACACAAATGCAAGATGTTAACCAGCCAAGTCATTGAACATACTGTATATGTACATAATTAGAAAAAATATAAATGAAAAGCACAAAAGTGTGATTATCAAAGTATGGAATTAATAATAATTATAATACATTTCTTAGATGGTCAATAAATTAGAAGCCAAAAATAAGAAAGAAATGTTTAAAAGTGCATCCAGCTTGGCCACTTAGTAAAGATGAATATGTTTTTTTATACTCAAGATATTCCGTAACTATTTTATCCTGTTATCGAGGGCAGAGCTGGGCCTTTCTAGCATGCAGCTAATTCTATAAAGCATTGTATAGAATTAATTTTTTATGTAAAACATCTGTCTCAAAGTCTGTAAAAATACTCCATAGACCTATTTCAGGATCTCTTATAAAATGATGTCCAGTAATAGTATTTATATGGAAAAATACTTATTATCATACTTGCAATACATATTTAAATGCATCTGATCCTTCTTTCCTATGTCCAGGCAATACATTCTTCTGGCGCACAAATGATTATACGATGCTATTATAGTACTTAAGGGAACTTCTTCCTTCTATGACCCTGACTTTGTTCTTCTGGAGGACAGAGTTTTAATTAGTGTAAAAAAATAGAAGATAAATGGTAAGTTAAATTAGTGAAGGCTTTTGCAAGAAGAAAAGGGAGAGATTGAAAAGATGGAGAAATTATGATGTGGCAACAAAAGCAAATGGCTGTGCTATAATTCTTCAGCATTTAGTCTACGTAATGTTACGTTTTAATTTTAGAAATCTACAGAGACATAAAGTATGGAAGCTGAATTGAGTTTCTGAAATTGTGTATCAGTGTTTCCGTATAATCTGTCCAAAAATATTGAAGAATTAAAAGGGCATGAAGGCTTCCATATCAGGATGGGAATAAATGGCAGGAAAAACAAATATGACGTGGCAAAACTTTACTATCTGAAGACTCTGGAATGTTGAGACCTATAGACAATAAGTGACAATAATTAAAATTTGCAAAACTGAAGAGTTTACATATAGATCACTGGTGTGAACAAGGATATTCAGTACATGCCTGCAGGCCTGGATATGTGAACTTGTGAAGTGGCTCTATTATTACTAACATCTTTGCATAAGTTATTTTCTTTTCTTATTTAGTTATTTAGGTTTTAAAGGTTTTTTAAAATAATTATTATATAACGATAATGATGATTTAATATTTATTGGATTGTTGTATGCTGCTCAGAGTCATTTTCTGAGAAATAGGTAGCCATATAAATTTTATTAATAAAATAAAATAACCCTATAACCTTAAGGGTCACATCATCATTTATAGCATACACTCAACCCATCTATTTTGTAATTTCTTTGGCATATTGGAACTTTATCAGATTTCCTTCGTATTTTAATTTCTTGAAAAAGATATATGCATAAGTGTCTGTGTGTGTGTGTGTGTGTGTGTCTCTGTGTGTGAAAAATGTCTCCATCAGAATGTAAAAGCTTTATACAATGAATACCTGTCCTTGCCCTCACATCCCACTATATACAGTCTTGATTGCTTAAATCTGTGATGACGAACCTGCGCATGCATGCATGCATGCCTCCTGCCAGTCAGCTGATATTCAGGCCTCTGCTGAGAGAAGCATGTGCATGTGTGGGGGTGGGGGATTGCGTGTGCATGCGTAGAGTGATGGGGTGTCACATGGGCATGCACAGGGTGGGGGCAATGTGGCAGCCCTCCCCGCACCCCATTTTTTGTTCCAGAAGGCTTCAGGGCACCTCCACCCCTGTTTTGGTGCTAGCTGGCTCTCTAAAGCCTCCTGGGACCAAAAACAGGGTGGGGTAGTCATGGGGTGATTTTGGTCCCAGGACGCTTTAGGGAGGCCTGCTAACACCAAAACGTGGTGCACGTGTATGTGCCGGGGGGGGGGGGAGCAAGAGAGATTGGAATATTGGCTGAAAGTTAAACTCATGTAGTTCACAACTTCTTTCCTTTGTAGGCATACTAGTTTTTGTCATTGAATTTATAATAAAGCAAAATTAATTGTCAAAAAAAAGACTGTGATATTAAGGAAAGCTGTGCTCACTTCTCCCAGTTATTTTAATCTGTTATATCATGGGTATCTTGATTATCACTGGCATATCCCAAAGTAGTTGAATATTATATTGTATATTGGTTTATATAATACATGTGGAAATATGCATTCTTAGTCCACTGGCTTGAACTAGATGGTGCTGTATTGAATGACTAATTCTGGACAAAAGCCAAATCATTTTCTTTTTCTTTGTTCATTTGTTTTAAATTCTAGGTAAAGTTATTGATGGGAATTTAATTTCAGTCTGAGAAAGTAATTAAGTCAGTAATTAATTAATCATGTTGAGGGCCACAGGCAACATATTGTCTTGATTTGATGTTTTAGCATAACCTGCAATCTACCATATTTTTCGGAGTATAAGATGCACCTTTTTTCCTCTAAAAAGAAGCTGAAAATCTGGGTGCGTCTTATACATCGAATACAGCATTTATTTGCTGCCTGAAACTCCAACCCCTTCTCCAAAATGGCTGTGCATAGCCTTATAGAGGCTTCCAGAGAGCTCCTGGGGGCTGGGGAGGGCAAAAATGAGCCTAAAACTGGCCATTTTCTGCCTGCACCAGCCCCCAGCAGCACTCTATAAGCCTCCATAAGGCTATGCATGCCATTTTTTTGACATAAAAATGGCTCGTTTTCATGAAAAATGGGCCATTTTTTTTGCTCATTTTTTGGGGGGGCTACCTGCCAGGAGCACTCTGCAAGCCTCCCCTAAGGATATTCATGCCTTTTATTTGAAAAAAAAACGGGCCTGTTTTGGGGAGGTTTGCAGAGTGCAAACCCCCCCCCCCCCTTTTGGAAGGCTGTTTAGTTACTTGGCAACTTTAAGACTTGTGGACTTCAACTCCCAGAATTCTCCAGCCAGCATAGCTTGTGGACATACAGCAGAAATTTTGGGCTCAATTGTGGTTGTAAGTCAAGGACTACCTGTGCAATAACAGAAAATGAGGCTTAAATTTCAGATTCACTGGATTCTCAGGCTCCAAACATTTAGCTATTTTTGGCACTGGTGGCTCTGCATTTTGCAAGTGAACATATGTGACAAGTCCCTTCAAGAATACTGGGACTCCTTTTAGGAAACCAGTTTTATGTAACAATAAAACTATTTCACCACCTTTGCAGTATTTTCACCCCAATCTCTTTTTCCTTCTGTTGGTGTCCTGTGGACAGATTTTTGCTTTTGTAAAACTAGGCACTGTTTGTTCCTAGGTAGAGTGACCTCAACCTATCTTCACTGCTATATAAGGCAGAAATGTTAATTGGCGGGGATGGGAATAGGACAGGCAGAGGCACAATGTGTGCATGTTGTAGAGTCATGCACGTGGAAATGCCCTGAAAAGAGAATGTAATTATATGGCATCTCTAATTAAACAGTGTAGCATAATTGATTGTTATAGTGAAACCATTCCTCAGACTTGCACATAACAGCAAATGTATTCATCCAAAAGTTCAGTAGGAGAGTGGCACTTAAACCTTAACCAATTCAACAATTCATCCATGAAATTGTAAAGGAAGTTGCATTGGTATCCATCAACTTAAACTAAACTAAAACTACTCAATGGGTTGGAAACTTGAAATTAGAAAAGCTGAAAAGATGCATATGTGTACTTTTTCTGTACTCTTGAGGCTATTCAATTATACTGTGAATTACTATTTCAGATTACTAAAGAACATTTATAAGTCCCTAATGTACAATTAACTGTCCCTATTGATACTGGCCTTGCAGAAGTTAGTGATAATTCATGAAGGATTCTCGGGAAAACTCTGTGTACAATATTGTGATGGATAGCATTTTTCACTAATCAGCTGATCAAGACAGCTTAAACGTAAGACTTACTTAAGACTTCAAAAATGTATAGTCAATGTAACCTCAAAATTCTTCTCTATATTGAGAAAAACAGGGAAAACATCCTGGAGATTTTGAAGAACATTATCACCCCAATAAATTCTGTATTTTAAAATTTGGATAATTTGGTATGTAACTTTAGAAATATTGTCACTTTTCTTGCTTTGTAAACTGAAAATCATAATCATTTAAATATATGGTTAGAAAGATAATTGTCAACTGTCTCTTTCTTTCTCTTGTTGGTTTATATAAGAGCCAGTTCAGGGGGGGGGGGGGGGACACTAATCAGCTAGGAAATTATCAATATATCTAAAGCGGTTGATTTCAATAGAAGCAATAAAGCATTTAAAATAGCTAATATTCAGTGTTGATTTTTATTTAAAACCATGTGATTTTAAATCCAAGTATGATTTAAAACAATCATACTTGTTTTAAAACCCAGCACTCAAGGTTAGTTATAATGAAGTTATTTGTATAATTCTAAGAAGATTACGCTCACATAAAATGAAAGGATTATTGTTTATCTCTTATTTTGTCTTTGATGTGATAATCATGCTTTATTAAGCTACCTAAATAATCCAGTAACAATGATTAAAGTATTAGAATTTTTCCATAGTTTGCTTTCGGATTCTGGAAATAATGGATAAGATCATGCAAAACTGGATATGATTACCATAAACTAGAATACAGTTGATAGCATTATTTTCACCAGGATGGTATGAGCTATCCAGGGTAGTTGTTAGGCTATTAATGTTCTTTGCTTAATATGGATGATTGAATGCAACAGTGATGGCCAAGTCTTACAATTGGGTCTGGGTTATACAGTTCAGAATACCCAAAAGTATGAATATGCTTTTTATAGTCATGTTTAGGAAAGCTTATGTTTAGAATCATTTGTCCAAACAAAAGTCTGAAAAAAAATCAAATGAATATATAATATGGATAATATATATTGGCAGATCTGATGACTGATTTGTTTTAATTTTAACTTGCATATCTTATCTATTTTCTTCTTTTTATAATGCAAACATTTCTCTGAGTGAAAGGATTTTATGTTGATATTGTTACATTGCAATCAATGCACGTTTATATGGTATTTATACTTCTACCAAGATCTGCTTTTATTTACAGAAATGTATAATTTGGTAAAGTTGATTTCTAATGAAGGTATTATTCTTACAGTAATGAAACTATCCAAAACTGTTCTTATTCCTGTTTTAAGTGGTTTACTTTATGTCAAGTATATAAAAACATCATAAACTTTTCCATCTGTTAAGTGGAGAACAGAGAAATAAAATATAAATGCACATTAAAAATAATGAACACACACCTGTCTATAACTGCAGTTAGTCTCTGCAGAATTTACATTTCATAACTGGATTGAGGTATGTATTAACAAACTTTTACCAACAAGAATGCTTATGGGCAAATAATTTTAGAGAACTGGGCTGAAAATAACATAATTGTAACTGAATAAACAGAAAAAGTGCTTTTCATGTAGGAAAAAAAATCAAATGCATTGAGAGTGAGTGATAACTAGTTCTGTGATAGTAGTTGTTAACAAAATTTGAAATTATAGATAATTATAAACTGAATATGAGTTGGCAATTACTGCAAAGAGAAAGAAACAGAAAAAGGAATGCATAGTTATAGAATGCATCAATAGAATTATAGTTGCGCAATTAGTCATTCTTCTGTATTCTCATTGGTCTGACCCCCTTTTCAAATATTGTATGCATTTCTGGACACTTCACCTTAATTACAGTTGAAACAAACTGAAACTGGAGCAAAGAAAAGAAAAGAAAAAAGATAATTTGAAGTTTGGAATCTAAGTCCTATTAGGAGTGATTGAGGGAGTTTATCATATTTAATATTAGTAAAACCTACTGAAGAGAAAAGAATTAAATACAGGTAGTCCTTAACATGACAAGTTGCTTGCAACCTGGATTCAAGGTTTCGATGGCTGGCATGATCACAGGATCACATTTTGGGTGCTCAACAACTGGTCTACATTTATGTCCATTTGCAGCATCCTACAGTCATACAGGTGAAACTCAAAAAATTAGAATATCGTGCAAAAGTGCATTTATTTCAGTAATGCAACTTAAAAGGTAAAACTAATATATGAGATAAGACTCATTACATGCAAAGGAAGATAATTCAAGCTGTGATTTGTCATAATTGTGATGATTATGAAAACCCCAAATCCACAATCTCAGAAAATTAGAATATAACATGCAATCAATAAAACAAGGATTGTACATAGAACAATATCAGACCTCTGAAAAGAATAAGCATGCATATGTACTTAGTACTTGGTTTGGGCCCCTTTGCGGCAATTACTGCCTCAATGTGGCATGGCATGGAAGCTATCAGCCTCTGGCACTGCTGAGGTGTTATGGAAGACCTGGATGCTTCAATAGCAGCCTTCAGCTCTTCTGCATTGATCGGTGTCATGTCTCTCATCTTTCTCTTGGCAATGCCCCATAGATTCTCTATGGGGTTCAGGTCAGGCGAGTTTGCTGGCCAATCAAGCACAGTAATCCTACAGTCATTGAACAAGGGTTTGATGCTTATCAAATATCAAATGGTATGACTACACTACTTGGGCGTAGACGGTCTATGGCATATAAAGAAGAATATTCAACCTTGGTGTGTGGGTTGAATTTGGAAGCTCTCCTTGTTAAGAAGTGGAAGCACAGTTGACCAGACATCCTTGGGATCTCTTGACTCTTTGAACAAGATATATGGTATGCAAAAGGAATGTCCATAGATTGCTTCATTAATAGATGAAGACAGAATGGGGCTTTGGAGGGCGGATGCTTCAAGATTTCCCATCATTGTGAGTCAGAACAGCAATCTCTTACTTATGTTGATTGAATGATAAGGGGGAGTGAAAGTGGGCCAGCAATGTGACTTGAAGAAGTAAGCCCTTCAGAGAGATGCTACTTTCCAATAGAAAAAGCAAGGAATGTGTGAACAGGTTCATGAGATAGTATGAACAGAGATAATGTTGTGTGCTTGTTTGTGCATGTGAATGGTATGTTGATGTGTTCCCAGGTAGAAGCAAGGTTATTTAAGATACTATTTGATTTTCTCTGAATGCCTAGAAGCATGAGGAATTGAAGTGGAAATAAAGGACTAGATTTCCTTTTTCTGGTTTCAGGCTGAATTTAGGAATTTTATCCCACTTTCTGTATTTCAGTTATTATTTTTTAATAGATTAATTGTACCCCAAGTATCACCTTGGGATATGGATACTGACAGACCTATTAAATAGGACAGGAATATCAGAATGGATATTTCTAAAACAGGGCTCCTTTCATTTGAAATATATCACATTTCTTTTAAACGAACAGTGTGTGCATGCACATACATTTGTAGAGCAGTCAGTGTATGTGCAAGTTATCATGGTATAATAGCATTGTATCCAAAGCCGCTTTTCTCCATAAATCCTTATGTTTAATCCTTCAACTCAGTAAGCAGCATGTTGCCTAGAGAATTAACTTCAGATTGGAGATAAAGAAGGGTCTAAAGTTAATGACATCTCGAAAAGCAACTGGAAGATTTAATACAATTGCAACCGAAGAAAATAACGGTACTTAAAAAAAAGATAAGAATCTTTATAGGATAGTTATGGTAGCTTTGAATTGTATAGTATAATATTCATTGCTGACTTCAGTGTGTTCATACAGATCTATCATTAAAATAGCATTTCAGTATTTAATAGTTACATCTAACGGATTGATGACGGATTGATTATTCCTGAGAGGTGGGCGAAGCGCAGGTTGAGGGGGTTTTTAGGGAGGTTTTTAATTCGGATTTTAGGGGGTTCCAGGGAGGAGGGGAAAAATAGTCCAGGGAGGGGACAGCAATTGAGGCCGGCGGGCGGAAATAGGGAAACGGAGGAAGGGGAGGGGGGGTCATTTCCTCGGTGGCTTTTTCCATCGATTCGGTCTTGGGGAGGGGCAGGGGCGGAGGGAGACAAAATGGCCATCATCGGTTGGAAGACCGTGGCCGCTGGATTCAGGCGGTCACGTGCTCCAACTCTCCGCTCTCCCATCGCAGACTTGGTGGGCAGGAATCACAGACCCGGGGCCCGAGGCTGATGTTATGCAACGCCAGGTCCGTGGTTCAAAAAGCCCCCCTCATTCGTGACCTTGTGTCAGAGGGGGACCCGGACCTGGTGGGTATAACGGAAACCTGGTTGGGCCACGAAGGGGGTATGCCCCTCGTGGACATGTGCCCACCAGGTTACCGTGCCTTCCATCAGCCAAGGGCCCTAGGGAGGGGTGGGGGGGTGGCGATTATCGTAAAGGAAGGTCTTGAACCGAAGGAGACCACAGTCCCTCAGACAACCGGGTGTGAATCTCTCTGCGTGAGATGGGGCCTAGGGAGGCAGTTGGGCGTGTTAGTTGTATACCTGGCTCCTCGCTATGCAACAACAGCCCTGCCCGAGCTCCTAGAGGTGATAGCCGAGGCGGCAGTTGAGACCCCCAGACTGGTAGTCATGGGGGACTTTAACTTGCCGTCGGCAGGCGAAGCCTCTGGAGCAGCTCGGGAGTTCATGGCCTCCATGACGGCCATGGACCTGACCCAGGTAGTTTTAGGCCCCACTCACGAGGGAGGAAACACACTGGATTTCATCTTTGTCTCGGGACAGTGGAGTTGTGATCTGGGAATAGGGGACCTAGCCATCACTCCCTTGTCATGGACAGATCACGCTCTCCTTCGGCTGGACTTTCCAATCGCTACACCTCACCGCGGGGAGGCGGAACCGGATATTCCTATATGGTTCCGCCCCAGGCTTCTAATGGACCCGGAAAGGTTCCAGAGGGAGCTTGGGCCAATTCCTGTGACCCTGCCCCGCGACTCGACTGAGGACCTAGTGGCCGCATGGTTAAGTGCGGCCGCGGGGGCCTTGGACCGAGTCGCGCCCTTGCGGCCTCTCTTGCGGCGGCGAATCACCCAGGCTCCTTGGTTTACCGAGGAGCTTCGGGGGATGAAACGCCACAAGAGATGCCTAGAGAGCAGATGGAGATCCTCTCGCTCCGAAGCCGACCGAACACTAGTGAGAACCCATATTAGGGCTTACTTAGTGGCGATAAGGGTGGCCAAACGTGAGTATTGTGCCACCCTTATTGCATCCGCAGATAACCGCCCTGCCGCCCTGTTTGGGGTGACCCGCTCCCTCCTTCATCAGAGGCCGCGGGAAGCCCCTCTGCAAGGGCGAGCAGAGGAATTTGGGATTTATCTGCAGGAGAAAATCACTCGGATTCGGAATGAGCTACCCTCCATCGACAGTGGTCCTGTGGGACTGTCCGAGACTAGTCTTGAGGTTCCTTCTTGGGAGGAGTTTGACTTTGTTACCACCGAGGATATGGACAGGTTGTCAAGGAAACTTAGGGCGACCACATGTTTATTGGACCCGTGTCCCTCCTGGCTTGTACTGGCATCCTGGGAGACGACACGAGGCTGGCTCCAGGGCATTGTCAACGCATCTTTGAGTGAGGGGTCCTTGCCTGCCGTCTTGAAAGAGGCGGTAGTGAGGCCCCTCCTCAAGAAGCCGTCCCTGGACCCAGCTTTATTAGAGAACTATCGTCCGGTCTCCAACCTTCACTTTTTGGTGAAGGTTGTCGAGAGTGTGGTAGCCCAACAGTTTCCGCGACACCTGGAGGAAGTTGATTATCTAGACCCGCGCCAGTCCGGCTTCCGACCCGGTCACAGCACCGAGACGGCATTGGTCGCGTTGGTTGATGATCTCTGGAGGGCGCGGGATAGAGGTTATTCCTCTATCCTAGTCCTATTAGACCTCTCGGCGGCTTTTGATACCATCGACCATGGTATCCTATTGCACCGACTGGGGGGGTTGGGGTTGGGAGGCACCGTTTTGCGGTGGTTCTCATCCTACCTCTCTGGTCGGTCGCAATATGTGTTGACGGGAGGGCAGAGGTCGACCTCGAGGCCTCTCTTATGTGGGGTTCCTCAGGGGTCGGTCCTTTCGCCCCTCCTTTTCAACACATATATGAAGCCGCTGGGTGAGATCATCCGTGGTTTTGGGGTGGAGTACCATCTGTACGCTGATGACACCCAGCTGTACATATCCACCCCAAACCACCCCAACGATGCCGCTGAAGTGCTGTCCCGGTGTTTGGAGGCCGTACGGATCTGGATGGGTGGTAACAAACTCAAGCTCAACCCTGCCAAGACTGAGTGGCTGTGGTTTCCGGCACCCCGGTTCAGCCAGATTACACCAACTCTGGCCATTGGGGGCGAAACACTGGCCCCCGTGGAGAGGGCACGCAATTTGGGTGTCCTCCTGGATTCCCGGCTGTCCATGGAGGACCATGTGGCGGCCGTGGCCAGGGGGGCGTTTCATCAGGTACGCCTGATGCGCCAATTGCGCCCCTTACTGGACCGGGCTGCCCTTCGCACAGTCACTCAAGCTCTCGTGACATCCCGACTCGACTACTGTAATGCTCTCTACATGGGGCTTCCCTTGAGGTGCACTCGAAAGCTACAGCTAGTCCAAAACGCAGCCGCGCGGGTGATTATGGGAGCCACTAGATGCTCCCACATAACACCGATCCTGCGCGAGCTGCATTGGCTTCCTGTGGTTTTTCGAGTGCGCTTCAAGGTTTTGACAACTATCTTTAAAGCGCTCCATGGCTCGGGGCCTAGTTATATGCGAGACCGCCTCCTGCCCCATACATCCCTTAGACCGATACGCTCCCACAGAGAGGGCCTTCTCAGGGTGCCATCGGCCGGACAATGCCGACTGGCGACACCCAGGGGAAGAGCCTTCTCTGTGGCGGGCCCAGCCCTTTGGAATGACCTACCCCCTGAATTACGTACCATCACCGACCTCCGCCTCTTCCGCCAATGTCTTAAGACATATTTGTTTCAACAAGCCGGCCTAGCCTAACCTCCCATGGGGGACTTTTAGGTAGTTTTAAATTGGGTTTTTAAAATTTGGTTTTAGCGCAGGATAGGTTATTTAATAGTTTTTTAAATTATATTTATTGTATTTTGTATGTTTTTAAATTTTCCTGTGCGCCGCCCTGGGTCCTTCGTGGAGAAGGGCGGGATATAAATTTAAATAAATAAATAAATAAATAAATAACTGTTTATTACCACGTTACTGGATTCTAAAATCACTTTTTAAAGTTTGTTATTAACTTGATTTGGCTTCTAATATTGTTGTGTATTTAATACTTCAGATAAAAATGTTTTTTTTCCCTCAAGAAAAGGTATGGTATTTAATTGTTTTTAAAAACACAAAAATTTCCCATTTCCCAATAATTTTATGTTGTCTTTGTTGTAAACTTTTCTGTTATTTTTGCTTCCTTGTTTCCTTTACTACCTTTATTCTTTTTCGTTCTTCAGAGAACATAGAATTTCTATGAACACTACTTTTATAGCACAACCATTTCATACTTACTTAAAATACTGTCTTATCAAGATTCATCTTTCAGGCAGAGGTCAGGAGAGTGGTGAAATATAGTGAAGAAGTACTAAGGCAATGTTGGTTAAATGTTTCTTTAAGCTCTGGTGAATGGCTTAGTGAAGATCTTTGGTCAGTGATGGTGAACCTATTTGCTGATCTGTGACCATAATAAAGATTGGTTGATTGGCAAACCTTTTAAGCTTGGTGTGTCAAAGATTTGGAAAATGTCTACTTTGACTCTGCTGGCATCTTATCTCTGTCGTTGTCCCCCCCCCAAACAAGGGAAAACAATTTTTACATATTCATTTATTAGAAATATACAGTCCAAACGTGTATTATTCCCAAGATTTGATTTGCACTACTTACCTTCAAGCAGTGTTCTGTTTCTGTTGACAGGCCCCTGGAGCCTACCCCAGGAAGTTCTGGGTCACACAAGGCTTTCATTCTTGAACTGGCTTGGGAGAATGCTCTTCTGCAGCCTCTGCAGTCTCCAAAACCATGTGAAAGCATGATCCTTTCCCATAATAATTTTTAGGGCCTTCAAAGGTTGCATGAGAACATGAGTTTCAGATGGTCTGAAGGCTGTTCAAGAGCACACCCCTTTCTTATGCAACCTTTGCAGCCTCCAAAAACCACACAATACTTTCAAGAATAGTTGTATGTTTGGCTATTGGTAAATGCCAATATGTCACCCTAAATGTCTTGGCATGTCACCTTTTACATGTGTGTCATAGGTTTACCATAACTGTTTTAGTTTTGAATTAGTATGTGCCAAGGGCCCTAGATCAGATTGAGCCTGTGTAGTCTGCAGTCATGTATCTTGTACATATCTTTGATTTACCGAGGATGATAAAATGACACAATAATTAATAATAATAATTAATAATTTATTAGATTTATAAACAAGAGCTTCAAGCAAAGTCAACTGTGTACAAGAATCTTTATTAGGACTTAGGTTGTGATGATAAGAGTGGGCTATGAGGTCCCTTCTGGTAAGGAGGAACCAGAGGAGCTCTTGGCGAGTTGCTGTGATTTGAAATAATTAGAAACATTGATTTATAGCACTGATAATTCGCAATGTCCATCAGCCATAAAATGTAAATAAGATTATCTGGAATAAAAAAAAAAAACTCTTGATTTTAATAAGTTATAATGATGTTCTTACTGCTTTTTGAATGAAAGACCATTATGATGGCTTTTATCAATAATTGGAAGCTATTATTTTCTTAAGAAACATTTGCTTCTTGTCACTTAGCTTCATAATATTGATAGGTTATAAAGTATACATCTGCTAAAACTATTTGAATTGTGCAAGTGTATTGTTTTTACAAATAGTTGGCTCGTAAAACATTTGGGAATGCAAGAAGTTTTAAAAGAACTCTTTAAAAATAAAATTGTAATTCTGAAAATCTGCAGGATATTTCAAAGTACAATAAAACATTCTGAAATTTTGCAGTAATTAACTGCCAAAGCACAAAGCAAGAAAACATGCTTGATCCATTCTGATCTCTTTATAATGATAAAATAATAGTCATTTCTATATATATTCACTCTTATTTAGCAGTACAAGCACTGTCATGTTTATTCTTGTAAAAATATCTACATAATCTCTTGCCTTTTTTTTCTCAGTAGAATTATTAAAGCTAATATTATTGTAACACTTGTAATGTAAAACACATTCATTTCAGTTTAGTAAAAAATACCACTGGCATAACTTTTATAAGAGCCTTACTAGGAATTTATTTTTAAAGCTTCAAGAAGATTGCATACTTTACTCAACACTACCTTAATCTTTTTTAATGATTGATTCAGTATAATGGAGATGGTTAAATACACCAGTTTATTAGAACCACAGATTAAATTATTTATAGCATGCATTTTAAATCTTAGTCAATATACAGGTGGTGGAAGAAGCATTACACAAGGGAATAGTTTAATGACCAAATCATCTTATCTCTGGAACTAAGCAATAAAAGTAGTTATCATTTTTCTTGTGTTATTTAACTTAACCCTTATAATTAAGCATTCTAAGTATTATCCCTTTTATCTCTTTCACTCTTACATAAAGAGTTTGGTATTAAATGTGAATGATGCAAGGATTATTAAAAATCATGTTGCTTTCTTCCTTGTTTTTTGAGATTTGATTTATTAAAGATAAAGCATGAAAAGTACAATTTACCTGTCCGTTCAGAAATGTCTTCATGAAAATATATTAGTTTTGCAAGAAAGTAGTTCTTTTTTGCCTTTTCTGGTCAATCTACTCCATCTGCTTTAAAAAGCCTTCATTCTTCAAGTAGGAGGATGCAATCTGGCTTTCCAGATATTGTTAAACTACAAATACAGCATCTGAACCAGCATGAGTGATTCTAAGAGAGGCTGGGAATTCATCTACAAGGCTATGTAGCATACCTCTGGGATAGAAGAAGTAATAGGATGCAGCCTCAGTAGCTGACTAATGCAGAGTTTAGCAAAAATTGTTCATTTGGAAAAACCGTGCCATATTTTCAGGAGTTGAGTCAGTAGTTTGGTTCTGTAACTATGACAATGAACAGCTTAAAAATCGTCAGACACATCTAGATCTTAAGGTAATTGTGTTTGCATCCACATTAATAACTTAAGTACAACAGCTTGGGTTCAAAGAGCCATGAGCAGTTTATGTGTATGTTTTTTGCTCTTCTTTTTTACTGCAGTTCTTTGTGCATCCTAAAAAGCATCCAAGGAATTTGTAGGACATTGTGCAAATGTCTACAGATTTGTGCTCGCCACAAAACCATAAGGAATTTGACATTGCTCTCATCTAAAAGCATAAATTCCGTTCACTTCTGTAACTGGGCTTGTACATCCAGATCTTCGACTATTTAATATTTGTTTTTCTGTTACTAAAACCCAGGAAGTAAGGAAAAAATGCTATCTTTAAAAAAGTTGTACTAAGGAGGATTCTCGTATTGCAGACGCTAAAAGACTGGTTTCCTTGGGACTTAATCAATGAGATGTTACATTTGGAATAGGGCATATTAGTATGAACAGGACAATGATGTGTTTGTCTCATGCCAAGCACAAAAGTCTCTTTGAGACCAGTGCAGCTGACATGATTTTGATGAGGATTTTTAGACAGATTTAAATTGTGTTAATGCAGTTCTTTCTTCACTAACCTAGGAGGATAAATCACTAGATGGACCACAAATTGATTCCTCTGGAATTATATATCAATATTTCTATTGTAATATTATACATTGACATTATTATTATTTGTAGTTGCCAGTGCCTTTTTAAAGAGAATATATTGAAATATATAGTGATAGACCAAAAATGGGTATATTTTAAGACATGAGGGGGAAAAAAGGTTTGCAGGCATTTCAATACCTAAGACATGCAGTGGCATATATAGAGTATACATGTATTCCAAACTAAATACAGTAGCAAATTAGTGTACAAAAATATAAATTAAAACCAACATACCCATTTTCTTTCTTTTTCCTGGCTTTTCACTAGGCAAAATCCATAAAAAGTAGGTATTGGCCCCAGAGTGGAATCCTACTTTGGCTCAGAGCCACTTAAATTATATGCTAAGCAGAAGTCACATGATTTTTTGTAATGGTACGTGGGAATGACCTTGGGAGGCAGGAGAAAGAGACACAGCCTAGACAACTATCATGCAAAAAGTAACTCAGCCCACAGAAGAAAAGGGGGATGTGGGAAGCATTTCAAAAGGTATTCTTCCTATTTTTTTGGTAAGTAAAAATAAAGGAGGGAAAAAGATGGGGGGCAGATGGGCAAGTTGGGGGAATTTAAATGGAGGTAAGTGTGGCAGGGCAGAAGTGTGAGACCCTTGCCTAATAATGCCCTGCCCTAGGCTAATGGGACTACTAGAGCGGCTACCACTTAGTGTTGTTGGTCTTGTGATTTTTTGCCTTAATTAAGGCAAGTGATTATTAAATGAGGACTTCCTATGCAGTTTTTCTTTGAAAAATTACTAGCTTTATGAATTAGACAGAGAACCACTGTTTAATGGTGTAGGGGTTAAGGTAGCAGGTTAGAAACTATGGAACTGAATTCTACTCCCACCACACACACTCAGCCCTAGGAAGAAGGCATTGGAAACCAATTCTGAAGATTGCAGGGCCTAGTCCAGGCAATTGCTAGGAATCAACACTCAAAGGCACATGCACACATATATGTAAAAGTTTTAGACAATATCCCTTATTTGTAAATTCAGTACTGAAAGAGACCTTTAATCACTAATGATAAGAAGGTTTAATTGCTACATGTGCAACACATATAACACAAAATTTATTTTGACTTTGCATTTTTCAGCCTACTGAACACTTTTTTTAGACAAGTGATAGAAAAAGGAGAAAGTCTAGCATTTAGTAACAGGCAGTTTTGGCCACTGACATTGGTAATATTAGGATTTTTCTGCCGGCTGCCTTGAAAGAGGCGGTGGTGAGGCCTCTCCTCAAGAAGCCCTCCCTGTGTTGGCCAACTACCGTCCTGTCTCCAACCTTCGTTTTCTTGCGAAGGTTGTTGAGAGTGTGATGGTGCGGCAGCTCCCTCAGCACCTGGAGGAAACTGTCTATCTGGACTCGCACTAGTCCGGCTTCTGGCCTGGGTACAGCACAGAGACGGCATTGGTCGCGTTGGTGGATGATCTCTGGAGGGCTCGGGATAGGGGTTGCTCCTCTATCCTGGTCCTGTTAGATCTCTCAGCGGCTTTTGATACCATCGACCATGGTATCATGTTGCACCGGCTGGAGGGGTTGGGGGTGGGGGGCATCGTTTTACGGTGGTTCTCCTCCTACCTCTCCGACTGATCGCAATTTGTGTTGGCAGGAGGGCAGAGGTCGACGTCGAGGTGCCTCACTTGTGGGGTGCCACAGGGGTCGGTCCTCTCACCTTTCCTGTTCAACATCTATATGTAGGGTGAGATCATCCGTGGTTTCGGGGTAGAGTTCAATCAGTACGCTGATGATACTCAGCTGTACATCTCTACCCCGGGCCACCCCAACGATGCCGTGGAAGTAATGTCCCGGTGTCTGGAGGCCTTGCGAGTCTGGATGGGGAGAAACAGGCTCCGACTCAACCCGTCCAAGACCGAGTGGCTGTGACTTCCAGCGTCACGATATAGCCAGCTGGTGCCATCGCTGGCTATTGGGGGCGAGTCATTGGCCCCTACAGAGAGGGCTCACAACTTGGGTGTCCTCCTGGACTCTCGGCTGTCTCTAGAAGACCATATGATAGCCGTGGTCAGGGGGTCTTTTTATCAGGTTGCGCCCCTTTCTGGATCGTGATGCTTTATGCACGGTCACTTAAGCCCTCATCATCTCCCGTCTGGACTACTGCAACGCTCTACATGGGGCTTCCCTTGAGGTGCACCCGGAGACTCCAGTTAGTTCAGAATGCGGCCGCGCGAGGCATTGTGGGAGCGTCTAGATGCTCCCGTGTGACACCTCTCCTGCGTGCGCTGCACTGGCTGCCTGTGGCTTTCCGGATACGCTTCAAGGTATTAGTAACCATCTTCAAAGCGCTCCATGGCAAAGGACCTGGCTATCTGCAAGACCGCCTCCTGCTACCAAACACCTCCCACCGACCAGTCCGCTCCCACAGAGAGGGCCTCCTCAGGGTGCCGTCGGCCAGGCAATGGCAGCTGGCGACCCCCAGGGGGAGAGCCTTCTCTGTGGCAGCTCCTGCCCTCTGGAATGACCTACCCCCTGATCTACGGACCTGCGCCAGTTCCGTCGGGCCTTAAAGACCTATCTATTTCGTGTTGCAGGCCTGGCGTAGTTTTTTAAATTGTTTTAGTTTTTAAATTGTTTTAGTAAGGGTTTTTTAACAGGATTTAGATCAGGCCAATCTATATAATATATTTTTAATTGTATTTTTAATTGTATTTTATGCTCTATATTATTGATCTTATTATTGCCTGTACACCGCCCTGAGTCCCACAAGGGAAAACGGCGGTCTAAAAATTTAATAAATCCTAAATCCTGAATTTGTTATATTATTGTTAGCCCACTAAACATTACCCATTAGTAGTAAGCTAATCACAAAAGGACGACACTTGTGTGCAGAGTTAGTTGCCTAGAACTATTTTTTCATTTTAGAAAATGAGTGCATTCCTAGTTAGTTTTGTATGCCTATTTTCAGATCAGGAGAAAATGCACATATTACTGTAATATTCTTTTTTTCTGGTAGACTGGTTGATTTCCATATTTATCTTAATTATGTATGCAAATGAAGCTATTGCCATATTTTCATTTCAGCAGATCATTACTCACTACTCATCCATATATTTGTCTCAATGTTGCTATCCTCATGTTTGCAAATGATCCACAGAAATACAAACAAGACATTTCTAGTAGCAGTATTTCATTACTAAAGCTGAGAGATGTCAGGCATAATTACTAGGACTAACATCTGGACAGCTTTATTGAATGACTGCTATTGCCAGGATTGTTACCATATACAAAGCAGCATTATTCATATGAGTAATAACTATGGCCAAGTTAGGTAAGTAGTATACCCAGAAACATAATATCCAACAGAGACTATAGATATATATCCTGAAAATATTTTTTATAATAATCTATACGGTAGTTACAGAGAATTAAGAAGTAATATACACCATCCATCTGCAGAAGCCTACAGGTGCTTTTGGATTTGAATAGTAAGATTCATTTCCTCAAGGTCTCAATAGAGTTATATGTTACTGGTGAGGTTTTTTGCTTTTCATAATACACAATAAGTGAATCTTGTGACACCATCATGGGAGGAGTTTGATTTTGTTACTACCGAGGATATGGACAAGTTGTCAAAGAGACTTAGGGCCATCACATGTTTATTGGACCCGTGTCCCTCCTGGCTTGTACTGGCATCCTGAGAGACAACACGAGGCTGGCTCCAGGGCATTGTCAACGCATCATTGAGTGAGGGGTCCTTGCCTGCCGTCTTGAAAGAGGCGGTAGTAAGGCCCCTCCTCAAGAAGCCGTCCCTGGATCCAGCATTACTAGAGAACTATCGTCCCGTCTCCAACTTTCACTTTTTAGTGAAGGTTGTTGTGAGTGTGGTGGCACAACAGTTTCCGCGACACTTGGAGGAAGTTGATTATCTAGACCCGCGCCAGTCTGGCTTCCGACCCGGACACAGCACCGAGACGGCATTGGTCGCGTTGGTTGATGATCTCTGGAGGGCGCAGGATAGAGGATATTCCTTTATCCTAGTCCTATTAGACCTCTCAGCGGCTTTTGATACCATCGACCATGGTATCCTATTGCACCGACTGGGGGGGTTGGGGCTGGGAGGCACCGTTTTGCGGTGGTTCTCGTCCTACCTCTCTGGTCGGTCGCAATGTGTGTTGGCAGGGGGGCAGAGGTCGACTTCGAGGCCCCTCATATGTGGGGTACCTCAGGGGTCGGTCCTCTCGCCCCTACTGTTCAACACATATATGAAGCTGCTGGGTGAGATCATCCGTGGTTTTGGGGTGGGATATCATCTGTACGCTGATGATACTCAGTTGTACATATCCACCCCAGACCACCCCAACGATGCCGTCGAGGTTATGTCCTGGTGCTTGGAGGCCGTACGGATCTGGATGGGTAGTAACAAACTCAAGCTCAACCCGTCCAAGACTGAGTGGCTGTGGCTTCCGGCACCCCGATTCAGCCAGATTATTCCAACTCTGGCCATTGGGGGCGAAACACCGGCCCCCGTGGAGAGGGCGCGCAATTTGGGTGTCCTCCTGGACTCCCGGCTGTCTATGGAGGACCATGTGGCAGCCATGGCCAGGGGGGCGTTCCATCAGGTACGCCTGATGCGCCAATTGCGCCCCTTACTGGACCGGGGTGCCTTACGCACAGTCACTCAAGCACTCGTCACGTCTCGACTCGACTACTGTAATGCTCTCTACATGGGGCTTCCCTTGAGGTGCACCCGAAAGCTACAGTTAGTCCAGAACGCAGCCGCGCGGGTGATTACGGGAGCGCCTAGACACTCCCATATAACACCAATCCTGCGCGAGCTGCACTGGCTTCCTGTGGTCTTTCGGGTGCGCTTCAAGGTTCTAACGACCATTTTTAAAGCGCTCCATGGCTCGGGGTCTAGTTATATGCGAGACCGTCTCCTGCCCCATACATTCCTTAGACCGATACGCTCCCAAAGAGAGGGCCTCGTCAGGGTGCCGTCGGCCGGACAATGCCGACTGGCGACACCCAGGGGGAGAGCCTTCTCTGTGGCGGGACCAGCCCTTTGGAACGACTTGCCCCCTGAACTCCGTACCATTTCTGACCTCCGCGTCTTCCGCAAGTGTCTGAAGACACACCTATTCCAACTAGCAGGCCTTGCGTAGCCTCCAATACTGACTCGTAGATAGTTTTAAAATGGGGATTTTAATTCGGTTTTAGCACAGGCCTTTAGTTGAATGTTTTTTAAAAAGAAAAGTTTTATATGTTTGTATGTTGTTGTTTTTTTATATTGAAAAAGTTTTATTGGTTTTACATTTTTCTATAGGGTAGGGTAAGGGATACAAAGAAATTTTGAGAGCATTCACATCAGAGTCGTCGGCCCTTCCGACACCTCAAAATACACAATAAAAAGATAACCAAAAAAAAAAACATTTTTCATAACACTACAAGGTAAAAGCAAGTACATATACCTAAATTCTCAATTCCATGCTGTCAGACATTTACAAAAAATCCAGATACAAATATTATGCAAAATTGTTCAGAAAAATCAAGGCAAAGTTATTTTTTCGATCTAAGTCTCTTGGCTATTGTATCTTCTTTTTCTCCTCCCTGGCCCCGAGCGGGCGGGGCCGTGGCCCCCTCCGTCCCCCCTGGATCTTCCCCCAGGGCAGAGGAATATTTTTTAAGAAAGGCTGTTTGTATGTTTTTAATGTTCCTGTGCGCCGCCCTGGGTCCGTTTGGAGAAGGGCGGGGTATAAATTCAATAAATAAATAAATAAATAAATAAATAATTTTGTTTTCACACTTTAAAAAATAAATAATGCCTGATATTATCTGGATAAAGTTCTGGAATAGTTAACAAAACCTTGTGAGAAAATGAAGTACTGTAAACATTTCATTTTTTTTATAGTTCTACTTCTATTTAATAATACCTCAGTTGCCAGTGGTTTTATTTATAAATATTCCTAATGCTTACCTAGTCAGAAAGCTTACATTCCAAGAGTTTATGTGCTTACTCATTTGCAAATTAAGGGTACATAAATAAATAATGCTAATTTGCATTGTATTCAGTGGTGTCTCCAACATTCAAAAGACTCTTTGATCAATCGCCATTGTAATCAGTGGAACAGAGTGACAGACTTGCTTTATTCTTCCTGTTCCATCTTCCTGCATTTTGATGGGATCCCTCAAAATATAAAGCAGATAGGGAAACTGGGGAGCCACAGGAGGAAGGGATATTTGTAAGAATAACATTCCCCCTCCTCTGTCATGTACTAATGAAAACCTTCTCCAGAACCTTGAAGAGAAACCAAAATGAAGTGTTTTACTGTAATGTGTATTTTGGTCACCATTTGAATCTTGGCACATAAAAATATGAAAATATCCTGGTCATACTTTTCTGCTGTGTGTTGCATGCAGGGTAGATAAAAACTGATGATTTGGATTTTTTTTTAATTTAAATTGGATTTTTTTTAGGATTAGGGTTAGGGTTAGGGTTAAACAGCAGTTTAGAGAAGGAGTCACTGCGAGACAGAGATGACAGTTGCTCTTTAAAAATTATGTCAATCGAGTTGATTTAAATCAAGACTTTTTAATAGTGATTTAAATCTTGATTTAAATTGACTTGATTTAAACCAAATCCACCCTGTTGGATGCACTGTCAAGTACTAAGCAATTTTGAGTTATGCATAAATATATAAAACTAACAATATGGAGATAGGGAGAGTAACGGGCATAGGAAGATATCTCAGGGAAATTGTCACTTTAAAAAAAATCTAAAACTGGGCATTCTTCAAACTGTCAAAAGATGGTTACTGCCCAATTTAGTCTGCAAGCCTTGAATGCAGCAGCTTTGTAATGCAGAAAAAATGGATTTGGAGTTTTATAGTTTTTAAACCTTCTAGGAGAACATCTGATGTCCTGAACTGATACCCAAGGGGTATTGTAACCACACATGGTAAGCATCCAAAGTGAGTTATAGGTGAACAGTACCATAAATAACTCAAATGGTTTCTGTTTATACAATGAAGCTGCAGCTAAAGTGCAGTAGTAAGAAATTATAGATTCCCAAAGCTCTGTACTTCAAGAAAAAACTGGGCTGAAATGAACTTTGCGAAATAAAATAAAATAAAATCCTCTTCCTAGACATAGCATGACGATGGAATAGACATGTGTAACAAGATGACTATTTTATTGGTTCTTGGGAGGTTATTACTATATCTTCTTGCTCAGTTTTAGCTTTGACTATGTTAGTAGCCTTATTTATCAGCAATGGACTGGTAACTACCAATTTTTCTTGAGTAGCCACGTTTCCATAATCAGGATTAGCTATTGTGTCATGTCTGGCTAATGTAAATTAATACGAATTGCTGATAGTCCACATTTAAAAATAATCTTAGTGATTGCTAAAAATGAGAATTAAATTATCAAGCAGCCAATTGTTATGTCAAAATTATAAAAAACTATTACAGAATATATTCAGTGAAACGGAAGATGCAGACAACTTTATTTAGAAACTGCTAAGAAGAGCCTTTTTATAACTTTGGCAAAATGAATGTGACTATTCAGCAGAATTCGTATCCTGTACTGTACTGTTCTGATAAATAAAAGATCTTCAGTATGTTTAGCACTAAAACCTAACAAGCTGAAGATACTCAATTTTTAATTATAATTTCTAATGAAGCTCTAATCCTATTTTCAGAGAATTTTACTTAAAATTTTATGAGCACAATATTTGTTTAACTGAATTTATGTGATCCAGAGATGTTTATTATAACATTAAAAAAATACAGTAGTTTTATTCAGAACCTTGTTATTCACTATGTAAGTATTTAAAGAGGATGTTGCTTTGCTGAGTGTTTGGGCAGTGATTAGGTGCCCCAGCAATTGGTTCTTTTGGATCCAGAGACAATGAAAACTCCAGTAAATAAAGGGATTTTAAGCTTTATTATTAGCTCAAGCAAATTGGAATTGAAAAACATATCATAAAAAGCTTACACAACAAACAAGATAATACCCAAATTGTATAGGAGCTTCTTAACAATAACAGCAGAGATATCTCAAGGGATATCAGAAGCTCCTGACAAATCACAACCTCAAGGTTTTTATCAAAATGTAGTACCCTGACCATGGTTAGGGTACTTATTATGGTCAGGAGACTTCAAGACCCGACTTTGATTTGCTGACCCATGATGGGATGGGAATTGAACATTTGAGATTTGAAAACTTTGAATCTATGTGAAGATGCCTCCACTTCTTTATTCAGTAAACAGGAGCAAATAAAAACGTAGGTTAGGTCAGAATAATCTCTAGAGTTTTCTTAATATGAAGGAGAAATCAAAATATCAGTAAACTTCTTGAAGTAAAAATGGTCTTCCACATTGCTACTGCAAGATGTATACAAGCAGAATTCCAATTTTAACCTTTTGCATTGTTGTAGTAGAGAAGCCACCCATTAGTGACATTTCAATAATCATGAAGAATCCAAAAAACTCTTCTTATATGCATAAAAGGCATAATGTACACATCTTTAATGATGATGATACTGATCTTTTTAAAAAGTTCTTTTAAAGACTGATGACTTTTCAGAACTCAAAAATCCATCCTAAAGACAATAATGATTAATCTTGGGTTTTTTAAATCACAAAAATATTTATTTTAACTATATTCTTCTGGGAAAACATAGAGATTTGATTACTGTTTGATTTAGCAATGATTTTTTCAAAGAAAAAATAAAATTATAACATACCATTTTTAAAATTAAATTTCTAAGCCAATTTTGAACTTGCACGAATGTTCAGTGACATATTCAAGTATCAATATTGTTAGGCATTCTGGCATTTATGTATTAAACATAATATTATATCATAATTAAAATAGTTATCTAGATTTGTGGGGTTCAGATAATTTACAAACTGTTTTCTTAAACAGTATGAAATTTAACTTTTTCTCAAAAATTAAAATTAAAAAAAAGTTTTATTATAAAAAGGGACATTTAAACAAGACAAAATGGTTATAAATTGCTAATCAATCAAGATTCCTATTTTTCAAGAAATGAAGAAAATTAAAAAGTAAAAATACACCAGAAATTTAGGAAATAGCTGCTGAGAATGAACAGGCAGATAACATAGTATTCTGTACCTTGTCTCTGAATCCTATACAGCTGTTGTACATGGTAGACTATATTAAAATCATTATTTTTATTTATTGAAGGGCAGGGGTGAAATGCTACCGAACTAGTAGTAAAAAATGCTACTGGTTCAGGCAAACCGGTATTTCCAACAATTAGCTGGGTGACGATCAGCTGTGACCCACGATTTATATTACTGTATTTTTCGGAGTATAAGACACACCGGAGTATAAGACATACCCAGGTTTTGAAGAGGCAAATTTTAAAAAAGTAGGTAGGTAGATAGAGAGATAGAGAGGGAGGGAGAGAAAGAGAAATACAGTAGGTAGGTAGGGAGAGAGAGAGAGTAGTTAGGTAGGTGGGTGAGTAGGTAGGTAGGTAGATAGGTAGAGGGAGGGAGGGAGGGAGGGGGAGAGAGAGAGAAATGCATTAGGTAGGTAGGTAGGTAGGTAGGTAGGTAGGTAGGTAGGTAGGTAGGGAGATAGAGCGTGTAGGTAGGTAGGTAGATAAAGGGATAGGGAGAGAGAGAGAAATACAGTAGGTAGGTAAGTAGGGAGAGAGAGTGTGTGTAGATAGATAAGTAGGTAGAGGGATAGAGAGAGAGAAATATAGAGAGAGAAATACAGTAGATAGATAAGGAGAGAGAAAGAGAGTAGGTAGGAAGGTAGGTAGATGTTTCCAGGTGTATTTACCCATGTGCTGGAGAAGGAAATCACTGACCACCTTTGGAACAAATCTTTGTTTCTGCAGGCACAGTACTTGACCAACGTAATTCTCATCAATCACTCTAACTAAACAGCTCTTCAAAAGGGAAAAAAAGCCCTTTTTATACTTTGCAAGCCTCCCCCAAACGGTCCGTTGTTTGCGATAATGGACCCTTTTTTTTTCAAATAAAAGGCATGAATAACCTTGGAGGGGGCTTGCAGAGTGCTCCTGGGGGGGCAGGGGGACAAAATTAGGGCTACAAATGACAATCAGCAGACGGCTCTTATCGGAGGCCGCCTGCAGCTGTTCTAGGACCAATGGGAGCAGACCACATCAGACCAGTGGGTACTTCAAATGGTTTGACTGAATCTGACCTTAGAATTTGGCATTCCTACCCCCTGCCACTTTATCCGCTGTACCATCCCCTCCTCCCTGGCCAAAAGATCTCTAATGGAGCAGGAGATTCAGCACCTCCGAGAAATAAGGGCCATAGAACCAGTGCCAGCAGGACAAGAAAGGTCAGGCTTCTACTCCCTCCTATTCCTGGTTCCAAAGAATTCGGGAGGGTGGAGGGGGATATTAGATCTAAAGAAATTAAATTACCATCTAGCGTACAAATGCTTCAAAATGCAGTCCCTTCAGTTAATGCCGTGCTACATCAGACCAGGAGATCTACTAACATCAATAGATCTCAGAGAAGCGTACTTCCACATCCCAGTTCGCAGGGCTCACCGCAGGTTCCTGAGATTTTATTATGCAAGTCACCATTATCAATACAAGGCTCTGCCATTCAGCCTGTCATCGGTCCCCAGGACCTTTATGAAGGTCCTGGCAGCTGTACTTGTGTCACTGAGGTTGCGTCTGGTGTGGCTCCAAGCCTACCTAGACGTCATTCTCATCCAGGCATCATCTCTCCAACAAAGGGTCCGAGACCTCCAGGTGATGATGAGAACTCTTCACGGGTTCTCCATCAACCTGTAGAAAAGCCACCTCACTCCCACAACCAGGTTGCTTCATCTTGGGGCCATAATAGACACTGCCAGTTGCCAAGTCTCCCTATCCCAGGGATGGATTTCCAGCATCAGATGCCTGGTACACCAAGTACGGATTTCACGAAATGTGTCCATTGCCTTGTTGTCGAAACTCCTAGGCCAAGGGTCAGCAAACTGCAGCTCTGGAGCCTCATGTGGCTCTTTCATCTCTGCTGCAACTCCCTGTCACCAGTCGGCTCCACAATTGATAGGGCTTTCAGTTAGGACATGCAGAGGAAAAAGGATGCCGCGCTAGGAGTAGGCACTCTGGTGGGGGAAACTGGACTTTTGGTTGGCTCAGAATTGAATAGGGGGCTTCCATTTAGGACCTTTGTGGCTCTTTGAGTGTTTAAGATTTCTGACCCCTGTCCTAAGCAAATTGATCTCTTGCCTGTCGATTGTGCTGTGGGCGAGGTTGCACACACAACAACTACAATAGTGTCTCCTGCCCCATCAAAGGGACAAAGCCAGCAACTCTCCTGCCTTGATTCCTGTCCCTCACAAGGTTCAACTGTCCCTGCAGTGGTGGCAGTGTCCTGCAATATCCAAGGGCAGTGTCTTCCGCAAGCCGGATTGTCTAACCATCACAACAGATGCCAGCCTATTTGGATGGGAGCCCATCTCAACAATCAGGTTGCACAGGGCAGGTGGTCCACCAGCAATCTGAAGCACAGCATAAACTGGCTAAGGCTAAAAGCAGCAAGACTAGCTCTCCTTCATTTCCAATCAATCATTCAGGGCCACTATGTAATGCTTCTCACGGACAATGTAGCCACCAAGGCGGATGTCAACCACCAGGGGGGCAGCCGATTCAAGTCGATGGTGGAGGCAGAGCACCTGGGGAAGTGGGCAGAGAAACACCTGTCATCTCTTTGAGCGCAGCACATCTCCGGGGTGAGCAATGTTCAGGCAGACTGGCTCAGCAGGGCCCAGATCGATCACTTTGAGTGGTGCCTGTATCTGGACCTCTTCCTCAAGATCACATGGAGATTCGGCCGCCCGTCAGTCAACCTATTCGCCACCTCGAAGAACACACATCTCCCTCGCTTCTTCTCCATATCCAGATGCCCAAGAGCAGAAGGCATCAACGCCCTTCTTTGCCACTGGCCACTGGCCATCCGGCCTACTCTACATGTTTCCGCTGTTGCTACTCCTTCCAAGGGTGATTCACAAGATCCTCCTGGAACAAGTGGAGGTGCTTCTGGTAGCGCCGTCTTGGTCCAGATGGGCATGGTTTGCCGAGCTCGTCAGCATCTCCACCGCCAAGCTGTGGAGAATCCCTCCAGAATGTCTCTCAATCAGTGGGCCCCTTTCCCATCCAGAGCTTCAGTGGCTCCAATTGGCCATCTGGTACTTGAGAGGGACCTCCTAGAGAGGGAGAGACTCTCCACTAAGATCGCCCAAATAATTCAGGCATCACGTCAACCATTAACTACTAACATTTATGATGCCACCTGGTCAGCCTTCTCAAAGGGGTGCATAGAAGACCAGATCGATCCCGCTTCTGCTTCCATACTGCAAATTTTAGACTTCTTGCAGGAGGGGTTGGACCAAGGATTGGCGGCTAACATGCTTCATTGCCAAGTTGCAGCACTGTCCACTGTCCTGGCTTCCAGCGAATACCTCTCCCTGGCACATCATCCCAGGGTCCGCAGTTTCCTGAAGGGCGCCACCAATCTGAGGCCCCCAGTTGTCCACAGATAACTGATGTGGGAGTTGAACACTGTACTCAAGGCACTGATCGGTCCACCATTTGATCCCCTCCAATCTTGTTACTTAAAACACCTGACTTTCAAAATGGCCTTTCTGACCACTATCACCTCTGCACATAGGATCTCGGAGATGGCAGCTTTGTCCATCAGGGAGGACCTATGCCTCATACATCCAGACAGTGTCGTTCTCTGTCTAGATCCCTCGTTCCTTCCTAAGGTCAATTCCTGGTTCCATCGGAGCCAGGAAGTCATCCTTCCAGACTTCTGTCCTCATCTGAGACATCCTAAGGAATGCAGATGGCACAAACTTGACGTGCGGAGATCCATTCACAAGTATATTAAGTGTACGGCATCTTTCAGGCGGTTGGAATCACTCTTCATTTCATTCCAGCCAGCCACTATGGGACGTAAAGTCACCTCTGCCATCATCGGCCGATGGTTGTGCGTCTGCATCGTCCTTGCTTATGAATTCCAGTCCTAGCAGGTGCCACGCCTCATCATGGCTCACTCCACAAGGATCGCTGCATCCACAGCAGCCTGGGTGACCCAAACGCCCATAGAAGAAATCTGCAGAGCAGCAATGTGGGCATCGCCATCTCAGTTTGTGCGACATTACAAATTAGACGAGTTTGCATCGGCAGAAGCAGCCTTTGGGAGAAGACTCCTTCAGGATATCTATTCCACTGGAGAGACCATTTACTTGGTTGCTCCAGCCCTAGTGACATTTAGCTTGGGTATGTCCCATGCTTGGACTCTCCAAGCAGTGCAAAGGAGAAGAAGTGTTGGTTTACCTGAATGGTCTTCTCTGCGCTGCGGGAGAGTCCAACATCGCACTAGGGTCTCTCACAGCTGCCGGCTTTGTTAATGTGAACTCATTTTGACTTGAACTTATGACAGACTCAACGGAACCACTGTTGAACGGACTTACAAGTCCATGCCTTCATCAAAAAAATCTGAGGTGCCAGCAGCGGAGGCATGGCTAAAGATCTTTTGAATTCAGTCCAGGAAAGTCAGACAGAATTAATCCATGCTTGGACTCTCCCGCAGCGCACAAAGAAGACCGTTCAGGTAAGCCAATGTTTCATTTCCTGTTTTGTAGCTAAATTGTGCAGCATAGCAGATTCACCCGTCTCGCTGTTCTACTTACCTTTGCAGACTCGGAAGTCTTCAAAATGTTCCATTTTTAGTGCTGTGCATGCGCTCCTCAGGTATGCATGAGCATAAAGTGCGCATGCGTGCAAAAAGCTCACACTCGGTAGCAAACTCACTGTACCGGTAGCTGACTTCAGAGGATTACACCACTATTGAAGGGGGTAATTTATTAACCATTGAACCAGTAATTCAAGTTCTAGTTGCATTTTCCCAATCGGCCTTAATCATATAAACATACTATTTTATAATATAGTATTTAACTAAATTTAAAAGCATACTTCTATGATAGCAAGGGATTACAAATGCAGTCTAACACAACAGAAAGCGCATACTTTATTTCTTAAAACCTTAGACACTTGTATAGTTTGCCATATTGTATTAGACATTAACCATCTTAAAGCACATCTATGTCTCGTGATTTCTGTTCTTCAACTTTCTTTTAATATTGAACTTTCTGCATTTTTTTCTGTTTATGGAATTGATTGATGTATTAAAGATCTATTTATTACTATGTGGGCACTGTTTATGTATGCATATTTTTTCTCCATGCTGTCATGGTAACTTGAAAATATGAAAATGTGCAGTGGAAGCAAATAATTGTCATATTCCTTCCTAACAAATATATTTAAATGCAACCACATATTTAGAATAAAATAGAATAGAATTCTTTATTGGCCAAGTGTGTTTGGACACACAAGGAATTTGTCTTTGGTGCATATGCTCTCAGTGTACAGTTTACAGGGATTCTATATGTAATGTTTGAAAAAGGTTTTGCTTTATTTTTCTTTTTATATTTATCAGAATAGCATTATCTCCTATTTTAAAAACTTTCTTGTGTTCTGTTTAGCTATTTAATAATCCATTTTTGTTTTTATCTGATATTGCTGAAAAAACTAGGATGTCTGCTTCAGTTGTATGTCAATAATGTAAGATCCCTGGAGCAAATTTAACATGAAGACTTTGAAATAGATGACCTATTGTAAGTAGTCAGGCAAATTAAATTTAGAGCTCAATGCATGCTATTATTTTTCAAAAAATTATGCAATGCTGAGCAGCTTCTTGGTTATTTTGGCCTTTACCAAGACCTAACACATACTTGTGCAATTGTCAGGCAATGTATCCCTGGTCATGAAATCTAGTTACTGCTTGTTCTGGTAGGAAATGAAAACTTGTTATCAGTTTTTTTAATAATTAATGTTTCAAACATAAAATTAAAAGCTGGTCTGAGAAATAAGATTTTTTTTTCTTCTTCTGTTCAATTATATCTGATTTTAAGCTAATGCCTGGACAAGTCTTTACAGTTTTTATGGAAGGATTTTTCAGAAATGGTTTGTAATTGCCTCTTATTTGGGGCTGAGAGAAAACGACTACTGTATTTTCCGGTGTATAAGATGCACCAGAGTATGAGACACGCCAAGGTTTGGAAGACACAAATTTAAAAAAAACGTTTTTGGACTCTGCACACCTCCCCAAAACTGGCCATTTTTGGCAAAAATGGACCCTTTTTAAAAAGGGGGGGCATGAATAGCCTTAGAAGGCTTGTAGAGTGCTCCTGGGAGGGCACAAGCAAAAAACGGCCCATTTTTTGCAAAAACGGGCCCATTTTTGTCATTCATGGCCTTTAGGAATGCTCCTGGGGGCTGGGGAGGACAGAAATGAGTGAAAAATGGGCCGTTTTGAGGAGCACTTTGAAAGCTTCCTAAAGGCTATGCATGGCCATTTTGGTGAAGGGGATGGGGTTTCGGGAGGCAAAAATGCTGTATTCAGTGTATAAGATGCACCCAGATTTTCAGCCTCTTTTTTGAAGGAAAAAGGTGTGTCTTATACTCCAAAAAATATGGTAGTTAAAAAATGACTAGCTCAAATCCAGATGGTTTTTTGACTAAGGCACATGGTCTCCCGGTGGCTAGGCGATATACAAATGTTTAAAAAGACATCTATATAAATAAAAATGTAAAATAGTTTGTACGAATCCACTAATCTCAAAAACTACTGAACCGATTTACACCAAACTTTCACACAATGTAGCCAAGGACTTCCGATAATAGAATAGCTACTCATTTTGTGCCTAGCAAACGTGTATTGTGTGTTAGGTAAACACAAATAAAACGTACTAACTGAAAAATGTTTTTACTCCCTGTAACTCCACCCACCAACAGTCATTAACTACGGCGGCCTCTTAGGGCCAAAAAGGCACTGGAGTCAAACTATTCTCCAAAGCACCTGAGGGCAGAACAAGAAGCAATGGGTGGAAACTAATCAAGGAGAGAAGCAACTTAGAACTGAGGAGAAATTTCCTGACAGTTAGAACAATTAACCAGTAGAACAGCTTGCCTCCAGAAGTTGTGAATGCCCCAACACTGCAGATCTTCAAGAAGATGTTGGATAGCCATTTGTCTGAAATGGTATAGGGCTTCCTGCCTAGGCAGGGAGTTGGACTAGATGACCTCCAAGGTCCCTTCCAACTCTGCTATTGTATTATTGTATTATAGTAGGTAGGTAGATAGGGAAATATATAGATAGGGAGAAATACAGTAGGTAGGTAGGTATGTAGATAGAGGGATAGATAGGTAGAAATACAGTAGGTAGGTTGGTAGGTAGGGGGATAGATAGATAGGGAACAGCACAGTAGGTATGTAGGTAGGTAGATGGGATAGATAGAGGGGAAGAAATACAGTAGGTAGGTAGATAGAGGGATAGAGAGGGGGAAATACAGTAGGTAGGTAGGTAGGTAGGTAGGTAGGTAGGTAGGTAGGTAGGTAGGTAGGTAGGTAGGTAGAGGGAGAAAGGAAGAAATACAGTATGTAGGTAGGTAGAGGAATAGAGATAGAGGGAGAAATACAGTAGGTAGGTAGGTTGGGGGTTATATGGTGGTTGTGTGTATGTGTGCAGATTGGTTGGCCACACAGATTGGTTAGCCATTTAACCAGACTGGGCCACAGCAACACGTGGCCGGGTATAGCTAGTAGAGAATAAAAAGATTATTGCTGTTGAAAATGTAACCCAGTATAGAAGTACATTTTTGTTGCCAGTGGACTCTGAAAAGGAATACTACTCCAAGTAATAACTGAGTGTCTTGGTAATAAAGTAATATGTGTCTGAATTAGAGCATTTATCAAAATCTCAGGAGTTGCAGAGCTAGCTAGACAGATAGATAACAGCGTTTCTTCAGATACAGTGCTTCTATCAAGAGAACTATAGGTTAACATAAGCACCTTGGCTTATCAGTGTGACTTATTTCATATCACAGGCTTAGTTTTTTAAATAGGGTTTCTTAATCACAATTGACAAGATTTATACAACGTTCTAAGCTATAGCCACAGTCTTTTTTTTTTTTTATATTGAAAAAGTTTTATTGGTTTTACATTTTTTAACAGGGTAGGGTAATGGTTACAAAGAAATTTTGAGAGCATTCACGTCAGAGTCGTCGGACCTTCCGAGACCTCAAAATACACATTAAAAAAGTTAACATAGAAAACATTTTCCATACCACTACAAGATGAAAGCAAGTACATTTACCTAAATTCTCCCTTCCATGCTGTCAGACATTTACAAAAAGTCCGGATAGAAATATTATGCAAAATTGTTCAAGAAAAATCAAGGCAAAGTTATTTTTTTGATCTAAGTCTTTTGGCTATTGTATCTTCTTTCTCTCCTCCCTGGCCCCCCGTAGGCGGGGCCGTGGCCCCCTCCGTCCCCCCTGGATCTTCCCCCAGGACAGAGGAATGTTTTTTAAAAAAAGGCTTCCGCCTCAGCAACTGTTTTAATCCTCACTCTTCCTCCTTCCCAGAACACCAGCATCCCTTCAGGTGTCATCCACTTGAACCAAATCCCGTGTTCAAACAAGGTTTTAGACAAGAAGGAAAATTTCCTTCTTGAATCTCTAATTTTTCTAGGGATCTGCTTCAAGATAGTGACCGTTTTTCGTTGATAAGTTAAAGGTTTCTCTCTCTGCGCTTTCAGGATTTCCTCTCTGGTTGACCTTCTAACAAATTTCACATGTATCTCTCTAGGCACTTCATTCATCCTGGCATATGCAGAATTAATTCTATAGGCTAGGTCAATGTCCCCCCTGATCTCATCCTTAGGTTTTTGTAAATAGTCTGCTAAAATTGTACTCATAAGATCAGGCAGGCATTCACCAGATTCCTCAAGAACATTCTGAAATCTCAAAAAATATGTCATTCTTTCCATATCTATCCTAGACACATGCCCATTTATTTCCCCCACCTCATTAGAAACATTTTTAATCTCTCCCTTAGCCCCCTCCAACCCTCCTTCCAATTCTTCATTCTTCTGTGTGTTCTCCAACACTTGCTTCCGGGTATCCAATAGCTCCTTTTTGAAAGTACTATTTTCAGCCCTCTGGGCCTTTATTTCTGATATCAAAGTTTGCATAGAGGTTTCAAGAGAAGCCATCCTTTGTTCCAAATTTACAAGTGCTGCTTCTTGTGCCATGGTTAAAAGTTAGAGTCACTGCCACCAAGATGGCGTTTTCCGGGTGGAGCTGGTGGGGCAGATCAGGAGCTCAGTTCAGTTCAGGGCTGTGAATTTGCAACCAGTTCAGAAACCAAAAGAGACACAATTTCCCAAATCAGCAAATAGTAATAACGAAGGTATTCCAAAGAAGAAATCACAAATCCATCAAGAGAAATTTTTTTTCAAAAATCCAGAGAGAGTCCTGCTTTCAAAGAGACGCTGGAAATTTTCCTTAGTTGAAATAATCAGGCAGGGACAAAGAGAAGCCACTTCCACCGCCCATCTCAGAGCCAGAGGGAGAGAGTAGCAAAATAAGAATTTTTTTTACTCAGCCAGACCTAGAAACAATGTTGCAGAGAGTCTCATTCCACTTTCCCTTGTTAAAGACCGTCCGGAGTGAAAGTTTCCGCTTTCTCTTTGCAGAGAAGCCATTTTAACGTGCCGCTTAAATCCGAGGGTTTTTTTTAAAAAAATAAACACCCCTCTCCCAGTCCGTTCAGCCTGGCTGGCAGCAGAAAAAAAAAGTTTTTTAAAAACTCAGTCTCTCCTCGCAGCTGAAGCCTCGGGAGTCCTTCCGACTGAGCCGATCAGCCCTCTTCATTATTGTGAATGGCGCCTTCTTCCTTAGGCGAAGGGAGAACCCCCCGCTAGCATGTTCTCCCTCACCTGAGCCGTGCCGGGAGCCACTTCCTCCACCGCCGTGGGGGGGGTGCCCCCCGACGAGCCGGCCCTACGGGAGACCCTCAAACAAGAGGAGTCTCGCCCCCGTTGGGGGGCAGAAGAAGAAACAAAGCGGCGAGCGAGCGCTAGGCTCGCCCGTCGCCGCAGGAGCCGGAACCGGACGCTATAGCCACAGTCTTAAACCACAGCCACAGATTCATACAATATGGTAAGCCAAAAACAAATCAGATTTTTAAAATCTAAGATGTGAGAAGCCACTGAGCCTGGAAATGAATCCAAAGTTTTGTCAACCTTTCTATTTAGATTTTCTATTTCTAATGCATGCTTACTGATTATTATTTTTTTGCATATGTGATTTGAGTGGGGGTTTTGTTGTTGTTTATTGCTGTTTATTGCTTGTGGTTTATTACTTTAAAATAATTATTTCATCTTAGCTGTATCTGAATATGTGCCCGAGAGATGGTGAACGTATTTTTACCTAAAATGTAAAAATGTATGTATTAATTAAAACCGTATGTGTGTATGTATGTATGTATGTATGTATGTATGTATGTATGTATGTATGTTTTTATATATGTAAAATGTTTCCTATTATGGGTCTATTTATTTATTTACATTATTTATTTGCTCTTAACTTGAAAAACAACTCTTGGGTAGCTTACATACATACATGAAGCCGCTGGGTGAGATCATCCGTGGTTTTGGGATAGAATACCATCTATACGCTGATGATACTCAGTTGTATATATCTACCCCAAACCACCCCAACGATGCCGTAGCGGTGATGTGCCAGTGCCTGGAAGCCGTGCGGATCTGGATGGGAAGTAACGGACTTAGGCTCAACCCGACCAAGACCGAGTGGCTGTGGTTTCCGGCTGCCCAATTCAACCAGCTTATTCCATCGCTGGCCATAGGGGGCGAACATCTTGCCCCTGTGGATGGGGCTCGCAATTTGGGTGTCCTCCTGGATTCCCGGCTGTCCATGGAAGATCAAGTGACAGCCGTGGCCAGGAGGGCGTTTTACCAGGTTCGCCTGGTCCGCCAATTGCGCCCCCTATTGGATCGGGACGCCCTGCGCACAGTCACTCATGCGCTCGTGACATCCCGACTGGACTATTGTAACTCTCTCTACATGGGGCTCCCCTTGAGGTGCACCCGGAGACTTCAGCTAGTCCAGAATGCAGCCGCGCGAGCAATTATGGGAACCGCTAGGTTTACCCATGTAACACCGCTCTTGCGCGAGCTGCACTGGCTACCTGTCGTCTTCCGGGTGCGCTTCAAGGTGTTAATTATCATCTTTAAAGCGCTCCATGGCTCGGGACCTAGCTATCTGCGGGATCGGTTCCTGCCTCATACAACCTCGCGGCCGATTCGCTCCCACAGAGAGGGACTTCTCCGGGTGCCGTCCACTAGACACTGTCAGCGGGCGACACCCAGGGGAAGGGCTATCTCTGTGGCGGGCCCGGCCCTCTGGAACGACCTCCCCCCCGATATCAGGACGACCACGGACCTCCGCTCCTTCCGTCTTAAATTAAAGACTCACTTTTTCTGTCTGGCCGGCCTAGGATGAGTCTCTGCCTCTGGGGTTTTATGGGGAATTAGTATTATTTAGTTTTAATGGGAATTTTAGCGCAGGTTATATTTAATTTGTTTTTAGAATTGTTGTATGTATTTGGTTTTTATTCTACCTGTGCACCGCCCCGAGTCCCTGTGGGGAGAGGGTGCGGTTTTATAAATTAAAATTATTATTATTATTATTATTATTATTATTACATATGATTAAAAGAAGAAAGCAGCTAAAAACAGAACATGCAGTACAAAATAATTGAGGCTAACCGTAGCATATTGCAATTCAAATAACTTTATTTCTAAATCAGCCCGATCAAGCACTTTGGCCCAGTGCTTGGAGCCCTTTGAACACAGGGAAATGCTGTTCCAAAGGCTGATGTGCAACAGAGAAGTTCTGCTATTGAAATCCTATTAAGTAATATTTCATAAACGTGACCTAAAGTATCCCCTTTGTACTGGATCTCTTGCATGAGCAAAAACAGAAGCAAGCGTGGCAAAAAAAAAAAAAAAAAAACACTTTCTTGTGCCAAGAAGAGCGTTATAGGTGATAATTAGCATCTTGAATTGCACCCAAATGGTTACAGAGAATAGCTTGTGTAGCTTGTGAAGTAGAGGTATTAATTTGTTTATTTATTTATTACATTTATATAGCCACCCAACTTAAATTGAACGTTGGGCAGCTCCTAATTGGCAATTAAAACAATATAAATAATAATATAAACACCTGACTCCAAAGTTTGATTTCTAACGTACAGTCCTTCACAAAATCCTCTCATCTATCTAACCCAATTCCAGTGCTTGGGATACGCTTGGGTCTTCAGTGCTTTTCAGAAAGTTGGGAAGATAAAGGCCTACCAAACCTCAGGGAGAAGGGTGTTTCATAGGGCAGGAGCTGCTACAGAAAAACACACTTCTTGGCTGCCAGGAGATGGCAGTCTTTAAGGAAAGAGACTAGGAGTATGCCTATGTTATCTGATCTGGTACCACAAATAAATGTCCTTAGGAAAAGGTCATCCCCAGGTAACCTGGCCCTGTGCCATATAGGGCTTTAAAGATGATAAACAGCAACTTCAATTGCTTGTGGAAGAAAACTGGATTAAATACAGCTTTCGCAACATAAATGTACATTGGTAAACCTCGGGATATCCATCAGTACAGGCATAACTGCATTCTGGGCCAGTTGTAGCTTTCGACTGAATTTCAGTGCAACATCTTGCTCTGGTCTTAAGTCTGTTGGAAAATAATTATTGTCTTGTTAAAATCTCAGATTATCTCCACCTTTCCTAGACCCCCCCCCCCAAATAGTAATAAGACAGGAATGTGTTATTTGTCATAAAATATTAATTTAAACGAGACACCAGTCTTTTCATTAATTAAGCTACCTAGCATAACATATGCAATTTAAAAGAAATAATGTGTAGTCTCAGAGGAGAGACTGAAGAGTTCAGAGGAAACTAAGAGTCTCAAGCAATGCAATCAACTTTCTTAAAGCCTTGGGCCAACATGGTGAACCTTTCACCTATCAATACATTTCAATTCATATATTTCAATATAAGTTCTCTGTGGAATTTAACCAGCATTTCTAAGAGAAGGTTATTGTAATATATGAGTACTTTCTTGACCAGTTATGGGAATTTTTCAGTAAACATATTAAATTTGATGAGTTTAGTGATGTCAGAAAATCTTTAGTATATTCTTGCTCTATTTTGCTTATTTGTCTACTTCTTAGGATTCTTAGAATATTTTCTTTTTCAGTTTTTTACTTCAAATGAAGCACTACTGAGTTGATAATTCTCTACATGTGAAGCTTGATCTAACATTCTTCTTTATTTGGTCTGTCAAATATTCAAGATTTTTCTGCCACTTATTGGATGCTACAAAATATGCTAAGCAACAAAGCATGCTTATAAATAAAATACAAATTACAGTCATATCCCACTGTGACCGCACTGTTCCCACCCTCCTTAAAAATTCCTGCAAACATATGTTTCTAATATGTCTTTTTCTTTTCTGAATGTTTTTAACTGTTCTTCCTGCAGTTTATTTTTCTTTAAATAAAACTCTCTGATTTAGAGAGCCAGTGTGGTGTAATGTTTAAGATGCTGCATTAGAAGTGGGGAGATGCAGCTTGTAGTTTTCTCTTTGGCATGGATGCTGGCTGGTGGCTTTAAGCCAATCACTCTTAGCCCAGATCAGCATCAGGCTCTGTGACAAATTGGCTGAAAAAGAAAAACCTGCATTGAGAACTTCCCTATGAGAACTGAGCAAGTGCAATGCAAAAACAAGTGGATCTTAAAACCAAGTAGGACAAACATTAATAAGAGAAAGAGTAGGTACAATTAAGAATAATTTGCAAATACTGAACATTACCATTCCCCTGTAAGGTTTCAATGTATGTTAATGGCCAGATATTTAGCATGATTGACAGGAATTAGAAACACATGCAGAAATATTTCAACATATCAATCCTTTATATTAAATTGCTCTGTTCTAAAAGACTGAACAATATAATCAAATTCCCTCTGTGTAAATTACCAGATATTACTGATCAAAGGGAGTAATATGTTTTGTTAAAAGGCTTTCATATTTACGTCTTAAATGTGCAATCCATAAATTGAATTTAAATTTTTACTCTGCTCTTAGCTATTTCAAGCTTTTAAGCTGTGAGTTAAATACCAGTAGTATAATGAGTATTGGAACAGGTGTACATTATATGGAGTAGGATTAAATCATCCTTGTCATCTCATGGAGTGATAAAAATATGAATTTAGGAATATGTGCTTTTATGTTCAATCCTTTTAACAAGGCTTATCTTGTATCCTTAATTGCAAGTGCATTAGAATCCCACCAGTAAACATAATACTCAAAAGTCTTAATATGTTTCATTCAAATTCAATTAGAAGTGGTAAGATAATTTCATGCTTCATATTTTATTTCATGTGTTATATTTATTTGGTTATTTAACAATTGTGTATGCTATCAATTTCAAGTGCCTCATAATAGCAATAAAATACAATCTACCAATAAAGCGATTAAACAAGCAGTATAAAAATCCTAGCGTAAAAAATAGAATAGGACATGAGTGGCTGTAAACAGGACCTCCACACCAAATGACTGCAGTTACTGTGCAAAATGTAACTGCAAAAGTTTCCAAGCCATAGCTGTCACCTGCTCTTTGAGCAGAACCTGTGAATCTAGGAGCGCCTTCAAATTGAGGTGGTAGCAATAGCAAAAAATCAAATATGGTGTTGGTAGACCCACAAAATCAAAACTACTCTGCTTGGAAGGGATTCAATCTGAATTTGCTTCTCACTATCCTGACCGTGACAACCTCCAAGCACTGTGGTTAATACTTCTACTGAATCGGCCTGGAAGTAAGAGATATAGTGGTTATAATTAGCATGTTGATAATACTGAATCTGTGCCAAAGGATTACCTCCTCTAGCAGTTAGATGCTAAAGAGAATAAGGAAAGAGATTAGTTAGTCAGCAGCATCTGGCCGTAAACTTGGACATTCATTGCCAGTTTCATAATGGACAGGAATTAGTCAATCTCAGATTGGGCAGAAATTAAAAAAGATGTGTTATAAAGTCACACACACCGTCAATACCAAGATCATGTTGTCATTGGCTGCTAAACAGATGGTTTATTGTGGGTAGAGTTAATAGCACTGAATTGGCATAAAGATTAGTGTGCAATTAGAATGACACAGTGAGACTTCTACCTCCTTGGCACAGACATTGAAAGGGAGAGATGAGAAACTGAAGATCCAAACTTTTCTAAAAACAAGAGATTAGCAGATAAATTTAACTAAAACTTTTTATTAACCCTATGAAGCCGCGGACCGGCACCGGTCCACGGACCGGGGGTTGGGGACCCCTGATATAGTCCCATTCCCAAATACCATAGCCCCTCCCTCCCCATTTCAATGGCAGCTGAAGCAAACAGCAAAGCAGAGGCTGACACACACACTCTGCACCCTCTTTCCTCTGCCTCTCTAGGCTCACACGCATGCATGCATGCATCATGTACCCTCTTTCCTCTGTGTTCCTCCTCTCTCGCATATGCACCCCCCCCCCAGGGCCTTACTTCCTGGGCCTCCCTGTATTCACACACAACCATAACTGACTAAGTGTTTTTTATCAGGGCAGCTTGGTCTACCCAAATATGCGACAGACCATACTGCGGTCACTTTCGTCTTTCAGCCCCAAACCAGAAGCCTTTGCAGGCAGTCGCTTTTGTGATCAACTATAAATTTAACATAGCCATAACTGACATTTTAAGTTGAGTACTGTCATGTGATGTTTTACTTTACAACCACTTTACTTAGCAGTGGAATTGCTGATCTGTTATTGATAACTGCTATATATTATAAACTATTGTATTGGATGTAACTGGAAATTAAGATTTCTGATAAAATGAACCTATGATTTTTACCACAGAAGTTAAATTAGAAATAACAAATACGTTAAATCACAATAGATAATATGGGTAAATAGGTGATGGGGTTGCTAATTACAAATTAATATAGTCTTAATGTTTGCAGAGCAAATATAACTAGGATTAGTGAGATGTGGCATTACATATTGAGTAGTAGAAAGTTCATGTAGAAAAAGGCCAATAGGAAATGTTTACTATATTTAAAGAACAATAGCAGTTAAATACAGGTAATCCTTGAGTTACAACAGTTGACACAGACACCTTTTGAAGTTGCAACATAACCCCAAATATTTACGACACAATCCCAAGTTTATGAATGTTGCAGTACTATGCCAGTCATTTGCCTTTATGAATGACCACAGAGGCACTGCAACATTCGCCCTCAGGTGCAAGCAAACCATGGAGAGAGGCTGGAGAGGAGACAGCTTGCTAAATTTTCGTGAGGTAAGTGAGTCTCCACAGACCCATTGCCGGTGCAGGGCAAGATGTGAGGGGGAAGCAATTGTGGGGAACATGAGTTATCTCAGTGGGTTGGGAACGGCCTTGGGTGGTCTGAAGCACTAATGGCCTTCCATACCCTGAGATACTTCATGTGCACTTAACGACCTGCACATGCACATTCAATTGGCAAATGCATGGGTGAAAGCAGGGAGTTTTCCTGTTCATTTTACATGATTCACTCCAACAGATCCTCACCTTACGAAGAGATCCTCACCTTACTAATGTAATTGGCACGCTCCGTTACATTCATAAGTTTTAGAACTATGTGTATAAGTGAATCTTATTTTCATGCTTTTAAACATCCACATCTGGTATGCCAATCATTATTAATACTGAGTTTGCACTCTAAATTGAATTGTTACTGCCATTAGAGGCAATATATAGTATGTTACGAAAAGACAGCCAGTTCGTTTTAATACTTGTACAGTGATATTATGAACTAATTGTGGCAGTTAGGATCTTGTTTCAGAATGTAAGGGGCAAAAAGATTGTTAATTTCTGCAAACTGCACTCCAGTTTGACTGCTGCATAACTGACAACTTTATTCTTGGTAACTCATGGTTACCATTGAGTGAGAAAAACAAACTGCCCTAGCTCAAGTATATTACAGCTTTATTTCTTCCAAAGTCCCTGGAAAAAAAAAAAGTGGGACAGCCATAAACAGTTTGAAAATGCAGGTTTAGACTGGAATGTGTTTTTTTTTTCTACTTTAGCTGTAGTAATGCTAGTGCCACACTGTATAATTACTGTGTCATCTTTGAATCACTCATTTTGTGCTTTATACTTTGGCAGATATAATTTTAAGGCAAATTATTTTATTTCATGGATATTTATAAAGTATAAAGTATGGTTAGAGTTTTTAAATGTTCTTTTAGGAAAGGAATAATTGAAAAAAACGTTCTTTTGAATAATGGTGTTAAACAGATCCAGAATAATATCAGGTGTTAGGGTCAGTTTTCGAAAGTTACATCCAGATCTCTATTTTGTAACTCTATTTTCTTTCCATAAAAGAAAAACAAGTTTCAATTAAAATTTTTGAAATATTTCTGGCATGATTAGAATATATTTCTTGAAGTCTCTGTGGCTGATGACTAATTTAAGTCACATTGCTTGTGTTTATACCACTTGCTACAAATGAGACATTGGTATAAAAAAAACCCACTATTTAAGAAAACAGATATATGCCTAGAAGTTTTCACTGCATTTATAATTTTTTAATCATTTTAGAAACGTGAAAATGAGATATTTATTGATTTATAGGACTCTTTAATACCACCTTTATTACTTTTATAAGTAACTCAAAGCGATGAACATACATAGTTCTTCTTTCTCTATTTTCCCATTACAACAACCCTGTAAGGTGGATTTGGCTGAGAGAGTGATTACTCTGAAGTCACTCAGCTGGCTTTCATGGCTGGAACTAGACTAAACTAAACTAAACTTTCACTGAGTTAGAACATTTTATGGCTTAACTTTTCCCAGTGCTTCAAATCTGTAAGAAAGGCTGCCTAATTTGCCTAATGTCCAAACTATGTTTGTCTTGAATTGAACGGTATTATTCCAAAGACACAATTTTGGCCTTCCAAGTCTTTTCTAAAAGTGTAGTCATGCTTCCCAACAATGGTCCAAATGGCCAGTAGCAATCTTCACTTCTTCTTTTTTGTTTTTTAGAAAAACAAGCTTACCAGACAGCACTGCCTCCTTTGAATTGGAACTGATTATACTAACTAGAGCAATAGCAATGCCTGTAACTTTCCTGTAACCAATTTCATTGTAATTTTTACAACGACAATAAAGATTATTATTATTTACAGAATCCCATTGCTAAAACTATGCCAGGTCTTTGTTATATTCTGTCTTTGAAAAAGCCACCTTTTCTTCAGACATCAACATATATTCGGTTATTTCCAAAACTGCTTTTTCAGGAGGCAACTGGACTTTCTTGTTTTTTCTCTTGAAGACCTATACAATTTGGGATGAACACCCTTTGAATGATGTGGGAGTAGGGATGGCTTTCTAGAGGAAAAATATGGCAGCCTGCAGGACCTGGAGCACTACTCAGTGACTCTGAGGACACAGATAAACCTCCAAGTGCTTTAATGACCCTCTAAAAGGATGCAGATTACCAACTATCTGCAAGGAATATAAATCCTTCCATTCCCCACTATCCTGTCAGACCTGAAGAAGCATCTTGGATGAGAAGCGAAACATCTTTGAAAGAAAAAACAATGTCCAGTTGTCTTCTGAAAAAGCACCTTTAAAAGAACCTTGAGCTGAATGACTAAGCATCTCTACAGACATTCAGTTATTTCCTTCTCCAGGTAAAAAGCTCACCAACCAGTGAGTGTCCAAATTACAGAGACCATGATGAAGAAGAAACATTTGTTTGACAATACATTGAATTCTTCATGTGGTCATATGTCAATTTGTACAACACTCTTTACTAGCTTTCTTGCTAACATATGGTCTCAATATTCATTCTGACTTCCATTGTGTTAAATTCAGGAACTAAGGACAGCAATGTGAGCTGTACTTAGTCATCCATGGTAAAATAACTATCACATCCTAATTCTTTCTTGACTACAAAGACATTTTTCTTTCTATTCAGTTATGTCCAATTCTCAGAACCGTATGGACAAACTTTGCTTGGCAAAGTTTTTCAGAAGTGATTTACTATTGTCTCCTTCCTGGGGCTGAGAGAAAGTGACTGTCTCAAGATCATCCAGGTGACTTCATGGCCAAGACAGAACTAAAATTTATAGTCTCCTGGTTTCTAACCTGATTCCCTAACCACTACACCAAGCTGGCTGACTCATTCTAGTAAATTTCTGTTTTATAATTCTGAGTACAAAGGACAAAGAGGAATTAAGATGACACTTCCTTGGCTATTCTGATTTCTTTCTCTTTCAATATTCAGAAGGATGCGACTAATGACCAGAGTTATGTGAGAAGATAGCTCTTCTCACATATGATACAGGGTATGCTCGGAATGATAATTTAGGACTAAATTATCTCTGATTTTTTACCCTGACCTACCTTCAACACATGCTACTTGAGTTCCTGGAGGGACAGTGGAATATAAAGTAATAAATAGGCCTCTGTGTACAGTTTAGAGGGCATAGATTAAGGTCCTTAGCCAAGAATAAGTGGAAGTGTTTGTTTAGTGCTTGGATGTAATTTAATACTTTTCTTCCATAATAACATCTTAATTTTTTGGAAAATTAATGTACTGTATTTATTTTTTTCAGACTGTTTTTAAATTATATGTGCAAATCCTAGGTTACTAATTGCATGGTGAACTGGATGATGGTCAATAAGACAAGATTGGATTCTAAGACGTCGACACTAAAGCTAGAGATGATGAGATTGTGTTCCCCTGGGAAAACACAGTCTGGATTTCCTAGAATTCCTGAGTAAGGATAACTTGACTACAGTTACCAATGAATTATAGTGACACTATTGTTGTTGGTAGAATTGAATATTTTAGACGGTGATTGATGGTGCAATGAAAAATTTATCTAAGAATTCCTTACTTCCAAACTTCCTTTTATTCTGTTCTTCCAATTGTACCCTGCATTTTTTCTTTTCCTGCTTATTAAAGTTCCAATGTCATCTGTTATTCCCTGCTGAATGAGTAGCACAAGGATTATAGTCCACTTTTTAAGCTTTTGTTCTAGCTGCTTATTTTCAGAAGATTTTTTAGACTGGCAATGAAGGCCAGTAATCCCTTTGAAACTAATACTTGTTAGTATATCTTGAAATATCTATGACAAGTCAAAGTTTTTTTCCCATTCTTGTGGAGGATCTGTGGCTGCCCACATGCTCTTTGGTAATTCAGTGACAGATATATAGAGATTCTGTATTAAATGTTGCCTTTCAAGTTTTACATTTATGAAGCATTTAACTCTACTTTTTTTTTTTTGAAAAGCTGACAAATCTTTCATTATCTCACCATGCCTTTTAGTATTGCAGTTCAATTTTTGAAAAGCTTAAGGTGGCTTGCAAAATTACTTTCGCTATTCCAAAAATTTCAAAGCAGAGACTTTGGATTCTGAAGCAAAGACGATATAATATTTTCTGTGTAAGTGTGATAGAAAGGTCCCCCACAGTTAATTATGTCTGTTTAAGGATAAGGGCAAGTTTAGTAGGCTCTATACATTTCACATAAGGAAATTTCATTGGATAACACCTTTTTCCCTTCAATTAAGAATAGAAAGTTAACAGGTCATCTATTCATTTCCTATTTAATAACAGCAGCTTTTTCTAATTTTTTTCTTACCGCTACAATTAAGAATGACCTTTAAATCTCAACTCTTTAGACCAAGGCTCATATGAATAGCAAGAAAATGGAAATACAAGTGATATTAGACATCATACAATACTGTCTTCATCCTGCAAGATACAAACTGGGTCGATCACCCGGACCAAAAGTTTACTCTTCTGAAGTTTCAGACTCATGCTGGAGCCCAGTCCATTCATCTGCACTTTTTGTCAGTGAATGCTTCCCCCTCAAGATTTTTTTTTTTTTTTTGCTTATAATGATTCCGATCCTGTCTACTTGGCCAACAAAGCCTATTTCCAGACTGTTTTGCCAGGAATTATTCTATGTGCAAGGATCTGCTTTGTGTGAAACGAGGAGCTGATTGTTGGGCATTGTTGAAGGACATTCTTTCCAATGCAGCATGATTATTCAGAGGATAGCCTTATTGAACTCAATGGAGCACGCTACCAATTAAATAGTTTCTTAGGAAAGAACTTTAGATAAGATTTCCCCCATGGACATTCCAGCCACATAATTTCTGTCTTGAAAAAGGAATGATTCATGCCTTTTTCAGCGATTTATCCTACTCTACAGACCAATTATAAACCACAGTACACATTCTTGGGGAAAATCATTTTTAGTTTGTTGACATAGTTGCTCTACATTCACAAATGAGTTCTTCCTCCCATCAATAGGTTGTACTTGGCTATTTTAGTATTTTAGCCTTTCTCTTTATCATTACTTCTGACTCTAAAAACTTCTAGATAAAGTATTTTATGTAAAAATATTAAGGGAGTTGGGAAGGGTTAGCATATAAATATGATTATCCTAGAAAGCTTTTGCTTTGTTTAGGCTCTGTCCTCTCAGCATTAAGAAAGACAGTTTAATTTTATTTACAAATATTTGTCATCTTTGTTAGGAATGTAATCCTAGTGTTGGGTTGGCAATATATATAAGCCATGATTGGAATATTGTATCTGTAACTTTAATTGCTACAGTGAGATGTGATTGGCTGTTGTTTCCTCAATCAGCCATAAGAGGAAGCCAGAATCACTGTTAGAGGCTGATCCCTTGGATGATAGCTGCTCTGTATGTCAGTTATTGATCATCGAGAGGAATTGTGAGTTGGGCAACTGTAAGCCAAAGTTTGAGTAATAGACTGTCTATGATTCAGGACTACTTATCACTTGTTTGTGAAGGAGTGTCTCTTACTTTATTTTTCCAACGCAAGTAAAAGTCTACTTGTTTTACCTACAGTGTCTGTGACTGTTAGTGTGGATACCTAGCAACACATCTCTTGCTACATTCCGTTGCACACATTTTCAGTCTCCTAACAGAGATATCCTTAACACTCTTGAGTTTATTATTTTAATTAAAGGCTCAGAAATTAATACATATTATTTTAAGGATTTTTCTGTATTTTAACACAGTCCCAAAGATGCTTTTACAAGAGGCAACTTTGGACGTTCCAGAAAGCCCACTTGTCTCTTGAAAAAGCAACTTTGGGACAACCATGGCCTGGATGACTGAGAATCTCCATAGACATTAATCAACACAGCAAATCAAGTAATCCTTGGGCTTTTTCTTGATAGTCATTTGTTGAAGTCAGCTTTGGAAATGTGATTGGTGGCAGCACCAAAGCCTATCACATAACCATAATCAGGTGGTCCTGGGAATTCCTGATGAGTGAAGGGTGCAGAAGTTTCTGTTTATCATCTGCAGCAGAGGCAGATTTTTGTTTGTTTGCAGAGAAAGACAATCTGGTCTGCTGACAGCAGTTACTAAAAGGAGATAAGCTGAATAGCAGGTTTTGTAGTTAGCAAATTGGGTTGAAACTACAGTAGCCTTTGGCAATGAAAAGAAACTGACTTTTTCTGCTTAGAATGAATAATTTTTCAAGCAAAACAAAACATGAAGAAAAGAAAGTATTAAAAATGCCATGGGCAGCAAAATGAGTAAAGAATCTATGGCTATAAATACTGTATGTGTAATCAACTAATTTGTGATTTTATTTTGTTCTGCATATGAATTTCTTCTCCAGGGAATATTGAACAAAAGTTATATTCAATGAAGTAGTTGCTTAAAACTTTATCTATTAATTGCATAAAACACACATTAATTGCATTAAACACCTACAAAAATCCAGGTAATAAAATCTGCAAATGGAGATACTTGTAACCACTATTTACTAGAAATATCCTACCCATATACTCTATTGGTGTTGAATCAGTATTTTGTGGATGATGCATTGTTTGGACATCTGGCGATCTGATCAAAATCACTTATCTAACTTTTTGAACAAATGTTGTTTGTTTATGATGATGATATTCAAACGTTGTACCACATGTAAAAAAAACATTAATAAAGGGTATTTGTTGGCTGGCCTTTCTCTCCTATCTCTCTACTACGTACCAAGTGGCTAAGGACCAGAATAGTGTAGTTGCGATACTAGTTCTTTTTAAATTCATTAAATTTTAAAGGTTAAATTTTTTAACTTTTCCCTACATCTATTGGGTCTTCAAGAGCACAGTCAATTTAAATTGCTGGTGCTGACCTATCTTCAATAATTTGCTTACTGGTGTTAATTCAAATAACATGATTACGATTCATGTTTCTCTGTGTTTAGGTCCCTGAAATTGATTATTTTTGAAAAATTTCTATAAAGCTAATAAAATGGTCAGGTGAAGGAAGTAAACACATGCTTTTTAGTACTATAATAGCATTTATTCTTGTAACTGTTTCAAAGATTTATCTAATTGTGATTTCCTTCTTGCTCAATTACTGCTAACTTGCCTTTTAATCTGTGCTTTAATGCAATAGTAAACATTTTTTTTAAAATTACCTTTATGTATCTTGGGTAGGAACATTTCAGTAAGTACATTAATTATTAAAAGATACTACTGTTTTTGTCAGTTTTTAAGAGTTTAGTAATGCTAACTATATTTTGATAGTAGGTTTCATTTCATTTCCACTTTGCAAAACATAAAATTGTTTTCACTTTAGTTTTTAACAAGAGTTAAATTAAATTCTAAGCAAATGTTTAAAAGGGTGTTGTATCTAGGCTATAGTATAATACCTGAATATTATTTCTAAGTTTTTTTTAAATAATAGAAACTTTTGTGTATATAAAATGTGATGTTAAAATATTTTCCATCAGATGCCTAATCCATCTTCTAAATTTCAACTTATTAATTGCAACATATAGCTGTGCTTATTAATATTTTATATAACTTTCATTCTTTTGGTTAGGAAAGAAAGGCCCCTCATAAACTGCTTTGATATTCATGTCTTTCATACCAAATGCAGTTTCAACTTTATTTCTACTTTGGGCATCAAATCTGTCAAAAGAATGAAGCTTTGATCACAGTTCTTTTTTTCTTTGTTTTATACTTAAAATGATTTTGGTTTGTATGTTTGTTACCTGAAAGAGTTTTTCATATACTCTGCTTCTTCCCTATTTCATTAGATACAATTTTTGAACAGAAATGCTTTAAATTAGCATTTACAAAAATATTAGTTCATTTTAGCATCCATTCATTCCAGGTTGATTTAAAATTTGGCTTTGTGTCATATGGTATGATATTATCATTCATTGTAATAAAATAATTAACATGAAGTCCTACAAGATTTTATATGTTAATTATTTCATTACAATGAATAATTACATCATATCCTATGATACGACACAAGATAATATAAATAAACATAAAAGAAGCTCAAATCCAAAATCACAAACCAATGGCCTCTGAGCCATTAAATAAGATTAATACATTTTTCTTCTCTGATTCTATGGAACAAGACACAATATTTGGCTATCTTGTCTGAATTTTTAAACAAGAATGGGATTTTACATACATCTGGATAATAGCAAATTGAGAATGCCATGTATCGGTATAAAATAGCCCACTTAGAAGAACATGCCCAGATTCAAATTATCTAGATTTGCAAGGGCCAACTCTGCGCACCCCATTCTTTTCCTTCCCTGCCTCCAGAATCACTCTGCCAGTCGGCACAGTGCTGCAGGAGGACAGAATTGGAGGAAGAGGGCAGCCCACTTGCCCACCTACCGACCAGCCTAGTCTTCAAGTTTCAAGCGATGAGATGTGTTACTTTTGGGGAGACTGTGGGATTGCCCTGCCTCCCCGCCGACTAGCTGGTCATTGGCACGCTACTTGTCAGCCTCCGGAGGTCAGATTCCCATCACCCAGCACCTGTTCAGGGATTCCTTTCCCAAAGAGGGAGGAAGGAAGAGAGAGAGAGAGAGAGAGAGAGAGAGAGAGAGAGAGAGAGAGAGAGAGAGAGAGAGAGAGAGAGAGAGGTGTTTGTTGATTTTAAACTCCTTGGGGCTGAGAATAATTGCTGAAAAACTGAATTTCCTGAAGCGGATCATTAGACTCCTAAACAACTTAAAAAATGATATAGTAAAAAGAAACGTCAAACAAAAGAGCAACATGCAAACAAAAGCAAATAAAACACCCCCAGGAGTAAAACAAATTAAAGTTTGTGTGCATTGTTTAATGGACTGCTGAATTGGCCACACCTACCGAGTCACATGACCACCTAGCCATGCCCACCCAGTGACATGACCACCTAGCCACGTCTACCCAGCCAGTCCAGCCCCCAGTCTGAGGGACCGTGAATTGGCCCCCCATTTAAAAAGTTTGAGGACCCCTGCATTATAACATTGTAAACACAATTAGGAACTTGAAATATTGCACTTATAAATGTTGATTTTTTAATTCCAAGAGAATAGAATATGATGTGATCCACGTTGAGCTTCTGTTGGTGATTTGTTTTTGGGCTTTTGCCTCAAAACATATTCCCTAATGTAATTTGGGCTGGATTTTTTTATATAGTGTCAATTAAATAAGATAAATGATTATAATTGATAACATGAGCATTTTTTTTTAAAAAAAGAACCTTAATATATAATGGTAAGAATACTGTAACTAATCTTTAGGCTTTTAAAAAAGCTATTTAAAAAATACCAAAACTGCAGCACGATATACATTTCTTAAATTTCATTTAAACATACAAAAAAGAAAAAACCGTGATATCTACATAAAATTGGAATTCCTGTTTCATATAACTGTACAGCACTATAGAAATGATATCATAAATAAAATAATTTCCTTCTCAGGATTAGGATGAAATACAGAGCTAGCAGTAACTATGTGATTGTTATTCTCTGTGGGGTTGCTGTGATTTGTACACAGTATAGTAGCATAAAGTCACAAAAACGTGATTCTCATTGTAACATCCCTGGTGTATCAAAGACTTAACAAAATGGGAAGAAAGAGGCAAAAATGACATTAGCATAGTCTTGGGTCTCCTCGTAATAGAATATCATAATAGATTTCAATGAAATGCTTTGAAGTAAAAAAATATTGCAATAGTGGAATTGAATATTACTGTAACACATTCAATTGTAAATTTTAAATGAGGGAGGGAGGGAAGGAGGGAAAACTGAAGTTTTTAAAGTGAGCTGGAAATCCAGTTCCATAAGGGTATATTTGGCCGAATATATTAACCGAAACCATTTTAAGGTGATTTTCTTCCCACTATGACAATAATAATCTGTAAGGAATACTTGGGCTGAAATTTTCCACTGAAATGCACTGCAATCAAAGTGAATGCAATGAATGTTAAAATAAGGAATATTGGTAACTAAGATCCCTTTTTTAAAGTTGTTTATGACGTTATTTTTAAGACCTCATTGAAGTTCTGCAGCAGGTGCAGGAACAACTGAAACTGTGAAAAGTTGTGCCAGACACTTCTCTGGGAGCTAAAGATATCTGAAAAACATTTGACATAGAAACAAGGCAGAATTTATAGAGAGAGCAGCTTTTTAAAAAATCTATACAGAAAAAGATGCCAAGTAGGTCAATAAGTTACGCATTTGTGTGAAACATTCTATTAATAAATTGGCTTAAGTAGTTATTGAAAGGACGTCTATCACATTACAAATGATAAAAGTCTATGGACTGCCTTATTGCTTCCAATATTAGCTGTGTTGCAGGGATTTCTAGTATCTGTACTACATGAGGAACAAGCAGTGTAACCCAGAAATGCCCAAATGGGTTGTCCACTAGTTCATATGTACAGGTGAAGGTTCCCCTTGCACATATGTGCTAGTTGTTTCCGACTCTAGGGGATGGTGCTTATCTCCGTTTCAAAGCCGAAGAGCTAGCACTTCCCGAAGACATTTCTGTGGTCATGTGGCCAGCATGACTAAATGCCAAAGATGCACAGAACGGTGTTACTTTCCCACCAAAAGTGGTCCCTATTTTTCTACTTGCAGTTTTACATACTTTTGAACTGCTAAATTGGCAGAAGATGGGACAAGTAATGGGAGCTCACTTCGTTACGCGGCCCTAGGAATTTGAACCATTGAACTGCTGACCTTTCTGATTGACAAGTGCAGCATCTTAGCCACTGAGCCACCGCGTCCCTCATCAAAGTCTATTAGATTAGCCTATACATCTGGCTAATGTCTCCTAATTTATATTGACTTAATCTTCTTCAAATAATTATATTTTACTTTGTCAAATCTCTAAAGTTAATATAAACTAACTTTGATACAGTCTCTTTTGTGTCAGCCTCATTTCTTGGTGACGTTGTGGCCATGGCCATGGCCATGGCCATGCAATATTTTTGACTGTGGTTTATTGTTGCATTCTACCAGGATATTTTTTGACATGTGGTCTCCCATCCAGGCACTAATCAAACCTAACCATTCTTCACTTCCAAGTCCAAACAGAACCAGCCAGATCAGAAAATGTAATGTAGGAATGTGATAAAACAAAGTGCAACCGAAAGGAAGTGAGATTGACTTGTTAGTGCTGTTATTTAGTATATCATTTCCTTGATTGTTATTTAAACTAACTGTCCTTTGTTGGGTTGCTTGTAGGTCATGGCTGTTTTTATTTACTGATGGATTCTTTTTAGAGGGACCCACATCAGACATATCTGGAAATGTATGCAATGTTTCTGGAAATATTCCAGGAATATTGAATGATCTAGTTTCATTTGCCATAAATATTATTTCATCATAAGCATATTCCAATCTTCATTAGGGTCACCTTTCTCCTCATGGCATGTAAGACACACACACACACACACACACACACACACACACACACACACACTCTATATTGCCCAATGAATTAGGGACTAACTTTGTTTTCTAGAATCTGCTGAAAGTAAAATATTGTGCCTTCTTTAATACCTTTCAACATTTCTCTATTGCTTACAAAATTTATCATTAATACACTACACATTTTTTGTCCATAAAAGCCATAAACCTAGGATATGATTTCTACTAGGAACAACAACAACAAAAATAAAAGTGAATGAACAGGCATCTTAAACCACCTCACACATGGTTTGAATTGTGGATGGTGCACTTTTTGGAGAGAATGACATCCTCTCTTCAGCAAGTTTTGTTTGGGATGGAAAATGCAGGACTGCCAATTGGCTGAAAACATCTAAAGATAATGGCTTTTAGTTAGAGGATAGTATAAAATAAGGTGACTATGACTATACCACTAGGGCATATGTAATACTTTTGTGAAGTTCATAATAAAGGAAAACAGATGGTGATATTTAAAGGGGAAAATATTAGCATTTGAATGAATGCTAGAAACTCAGGCGACAAATGGCTGTTTTCCATATGATAACATAGTTTATATTTCTCACATTAGGAATATTAATATGCAAACTTAATCCATGGTTACTCTTGTTCTTTCTTTCTTTCTAGGGACATTTTATTCTCATGTGATTATTTTGAGCAGAAATCAATAGTATTGCATTGGTAAAACAGTTTTAAAACAAAAAGAATGCAATAGCAAAATAGCTTGTGTTACGTCATTACTTCAACCTTTGGACTTCTAACACCTAAGTGGAATAATAAAAAGCAAGATTCTAGGCATATCAGGTTGCATGCACAAGAAGGATCCCTGCTGCAACAAATGCTTTTATAACAGGGTTGGATCAATTGCTAATTGAAAAACATCCCCATTAAAAAAAAAAAGTTGAAATGATCAGTCTTTAAAAAGTATAACTTAAAAAAAATAGGATTAGAAAAAAACATTTTGATTTGGAATTATTATTTTGTTATTTTAGTTGGTGTTTAATAATCTTAAGAAGTGCTGATTCTGTAAAGTTCTCTAAAATCCATAAATCTATGATCACATGACCTCAATTAGTGATTTTTGTTTCCCAATGGAAATACACCAATTGGATATGCTGGATTTGCTTAACGACTATGGTGACTCACTTTATGACCATTGTAAAATGATTATAAAATTGAGTCAGATTCAGTGGTGGTCTGCTTAACAACTGCAACAACTTACAGCCAAAAAATTTAGGTCCATTGTGGTTATAAGTCAAGGACTACTTATACTAATTAGGCAGATAATTTGTCTTACATGGGTTCAAACTGTAGGAAGAAGCCCTTAGGTAGCCACCATAAGTTTAAATTTCCATCATGTTGGGTCAGAATAACAATTAATTATGAGAGCTTGAGGTACCAATCTCTGGAATAATATATTTAACCACTGTAGTTTATCCAGGTTTAATATCACATCAACATTGGGTTATATCTAGATGGTTTAGAACAGGGGTCCCCAAACTTTTTGGCACCAGGGATCGGTTTCATGTTAAAAAAATTATGCGGACCGGTAGCCATGGCTCGGCTGGCATAGAGGGGGAGGGGGTGAGGGGCAACAGGCGGTGCATGAACGCACGAGGGTCTGTGTGAGTCGGCTCTCCTGCCCTGGTGAGCGCTCTGCCCAGGGGGCTGCCCGCTCCTCCCTCCTCTTCCTCTGCGGCCCTTTCTAAGAGTTGCACCGCTCACTACGGCCTGGTTCCTATCAAGCCACGGACCGGCACCAGTCCACGGACCGGGGGTTGGGGACCTCTGGTTTAGAACTTTGAAGAGCAGGGTTTCTTTTGCTCATGAGATTCAATAGTAGTACCAAGGGGACAGCAATCCCTTGCTGTTCCCTTGTACTACTTTCACATGGTTTCTTTGTCCTTTTCAATTGCATTTAAGGACAGAATAGTTAAAAAAGATCATCTGCCTTCTGAAGCACAAATAGAATATCTAATTTACAGCATCTGCTGAAAATATCCTGATGAGGCATATGCATAGTATGAATCATTAACAAATTTTAAAATAACATTCTGAATGTGATTTATGAAACATCACTATACAAACTAAGAATAAACCAGCTGTTGTGAGTTATTGTAGGTAAACATTTAGAATGAAAGAGAAAACATAATACTTTAGATGTGGCATCATCCATGTTTCTTAAACTTTACAACACTCCAGAGCACCAGGTAATACATACATACTCAAATGTTGCCTATAATATTTTTTTCTCTTCAAAACCAGTCCTTCAGGCGTAGCATTCACAAACCACATCGACTTCTGAAAATTTGTCTGCAGAAGATCAAAAAGCCCAAAACTTTTAAAAAATCTTTACACCACTGCTCAATACATCTTGGGTGTGTGGGTGTATTTATTAATGGCCTGCTAATTTAAGAAGCACTGGCCTAAAACACTGAAATGGTGTTCACTAATTTATGCCTTCCAGATGTGTTGGTCTTCTCATAATCCCCAAATATTTCCATATCCAATATATTTGAAAAGCATCAGTTTCTGTGCTTGGAAAGTTATTTAATCTACCCTAATCTAAATTTCAACAGAAGGAAACACTTGTATATCAACAAAAATAGATATGTCTGACATCAAAAATCACAAGCAGGATTATACTTAGTGATGGTTGAACATATGAATAAACTTAATCAATAACATTTATGGTCCTAAACCTTTGCAGCTTGCGAGCCCAGCGTGAAGAAATGAGAACCAGGCTGTGCCGCTGCGGGCTGACACATACTTGTTGTACAAGTTGAGCTGCGCACCAAGTGCCTGCACGCCGGCACGCTGTTCATACAAGTTGAATTCTGCATGTGTGTGTGTGCTGGGCTGCCGTTCATGCGTCTGAATAAGTCTCAGCCTGGTAGGGTGCCTTGGCTTGGGGATTGGGGGCTCCTCCTCTATATTGAATGATATTGTTCTTATTTTATGATTTGGATCTTAAATTTAATATATGCCCTTGCTCTTAACTGTTTTCTCTGATTTTATTTATTTATTTATTTACTTTTGAATTTTTATACTGCGCCTTCTCCCAGCGGGACTCAGGGCGGTGTACAGGCCTCAATAAAAATCAACTAGTATAAAATCACTAATATAAAACAATTAAAATACAATTAAAAATCTATTAATTTTTAATTGTATTTTAATTGCCTGATTTTGATAAAAGCCCCAGCTAAAAACCCTCTCTAAAACCAATTAAAAGCTACGCCAAGCCGGCCGCATGAAATAAGTGGGTCTTCAAAGCCCGGCGGAAAAGGCGCAGGTCCGTGATCGTGCGAAGATCAGGAGGTAGGTCATTCCAGAGGGCAGGAGCAGCCACAGAGAAGGCTCTCGCCCTGGGAGCCACCAGCCGACATTGCCTAGCCGACGGCACCCTGAGGAGGCCCTCTCTGTGGGAGCGGACTGGTCAGTGGGAGGTATTAGGTAGCAGGAGGCAGTCTTGCAAATAGCCAGGTCCCATGCCATGGAGCGCTTTAAAGGTGGTTGCTAACACCTTGAAGCGCACCCGGAAAGCCACAGGCAGCCAGTGCAGCTCGCGCAGGAGAGATGTCACATGGGAGCATCTAGAAGCTCCCAGAATCCCCCGCGCGGCCGCGTTCTGTACTAACTGGAGCCTCCGGGTGCACTTCAAGGGAAGCCCCATGTAGAGAGCATTGCAGTAGTCCAGGCGGCAGATGACAAGGGCTTGAGTGACCATGTGTAAAGCGTCACGATCCAGAAAGGGACGCAACTGGGTATCAGGCGAACCTGATAAAAAGCCCCCCTGGCTACGGCTGTCATGTGATCTTCTAACGACAGCTGAGAGTCCAGAAGGACACCCAAGTTGCGGGCCCTCTCTGTGGGAGCCAGTGATTCGCCCCCAATAGCCAGAGATGGCACCACCTGGCTATATCGTGACACCGGAAGCCACAGCCACTCGGTCTTGGATGAGTTGAGTCGGAGCCTGTTTCTCCCCATCCAGACTCACACGGCCTCCAGACACCGGGACATCACTTCCACGGCATCGTTGAGGTGGTCCGGGGTAGAAATGATCATACTGCTGGTTTCATATATGGGGTGGAACTGCAAATCTAATCAGTGAATGGCCCTTCTATGCTTTTAGATACAGAAATCCCTTCCTAATTATGGAGTCCCGTAAGTAGTCACAAGAAAAGTCTACTGTTCTGTTGATGAACAATCTTCTGTTCATTATTGCACATGTTCCCATTTCCATGCTGAGAATATGTGATATATGTAATGACTACAACATTCTGGTACTATTCTGGGCAATGTCGCAATATTATCCTCAATACATTCCCACACTGGCTTCTGAAACACTGCAACTGATCTATTTACAATTTGACAAAAATTTTCAGCTCAATACCAGAATAGGCCTTTCTCTTGACAGACATTATACATGACACTCTTTGCATATGTATCAATCTGTTCATAGAACCTGTGTAATATATCACACCTGTAGGAAGCCCTGCCTGAAATGACTGGAACTATAGGATTATATTTCTGATTTATTTATATTTAAGTAGAAAGTTGCAATGTATTTATAATTAAAATTCAACTTCAATAGTTGCTGTATCCTAGAAACCAATTTATGTGGGTTCTTTGGGAGAAATATACAAAGGAGTATGGGTTTGTATATAGGGCTTTAAATAACATAAATAAATAAATAAATGAATAAATAAAAAACTGACTTTATTTTTAAAACCTCACTTTTTCTCCTTTTATTTTCAGGTGGCTGTTCATTTGATGAACCATTTACATCATGTGGATATAGTCAATCTGATGCTGATGATTTTAACTGGGATCAAGTGAACACATTCACAAAGCCCACAACAGATCCATGGATGCCCACAGGTAGGTTTTTTGGGAAATGATATTTTAAATCTGTATCATTTATAGAGGAATATCACAAGTTTTCTTCCTTTGGTTGTATTGTTGCTTAGGAATACTAAAAATCTGGAATATCTGTATAGCTGGAATTTAAAATGTATCCAAATTAGGAAGTATTTGCGTCCTCGCAGTAACATTAAATATATAAATTAAACATAGGTAATTGCTTATGTAGTCTGATCCAGGTTACAAGTCTTCTAGATGTAATGTCATATCAAAATAATATTGTACTCTACAGAAATAAGAATAATCAAAAAGCAGCAAGACCAATAAAAAAAACCCGACTTTACATGGTGTTATAATTTGAAAATTAAGCACTCAACTCTTATAGATATTTAAAGATTTATTAAAACTTCAGAGTTTATTCTCCTAGATAATATTTACAATTCTGTGAGAACATTTGTGAATAAACACAATTCAATATAACCACTTGTGTAATATGTATTTTTTCTGCAGTTGTTTCCTAGATTTGGTATTGTATAACTATTACACAATTAATCTGTAGGCTGCAAACAGCCAATTCAAACTGTACTGTTAGATTCCTACAGAATTCTGAGGATTTTTGTTTGTAATCAAGCCTTTCTACAATCTAACATTTTTGGTATTTCCACGACATTATCTTCAGAATGTTCAATTAGTTAAAGGCTTGATATATGAGACAAAAACTCATAATTTTACCTCTTTTTTGACTAATGAATATTTCTGAATTTAATAATGTATTTAGATACTGTTGTATATAAGAAGGATAAACAGGTCTGACATCTATTAAACGGTAAAAACAGCAGATGTGAATCTGTGGTTTGTCTTTCAATGTACTAATTACAAAGATAGGTTGCTTCAATTATAGTGTCACCTTATGGGTGATATGAGTGGCATATAAATTTAAATAAATAAGCTTCTTTTAAATCAATTAAATACATTGTTAGAGGTTTAATCAATATTTCAAGCTATCAGTTAAAGATATTAGGCACAAAGTTATAGACCAGAGTAAAATATGTAGAATACAAATAGCATTTAAGAATGACACATTTTATTATTTAGCTATTCAAATAATAGTCAATACAGATCAGTGGTGGGTTTCTGCAGGCTTGCACCTACTCGCAAGATCCGGATGAGAGGAGGTTCCACCGGCGGACCCAGAAGTAAGTCTGGCCTGCTGCTACCGGTAACCCAATGGGAAGGAAAGGAAGGCAGAAAGTAAGGAAGGGAAAGGGAAAGGGAAAGGGAAAGGGGAGGAAATTTTGGGCTCAATTCACAATTGAGCCCAAAATTTTAGTTGCTAAGCAAGAGCGTTATTAAATGAGTTTCACCACATTTTACAAGTTGGCCACTCCCATCCTGTCACATGACTGCGAAGCCACGCCCACAAAATAGGCCACACCTAGAGAGTAGGTTCTAAAAAAATTTGAAACCCTCCACTGATACAGTTGTATTTAATATATATAATTTAGTCTCTACTACCACACAATTTAACCAATTAAAACAATTACAATCATATTGGTCAAGGGAAAAGAATTCAAAAACCTGAATTTGGTAGATCTCCTTATTACAGATATGAACATTACAATCTATACATCAGTAAATGAGTAATGCCAGAAGTAAAAGAAGTCATAACAAATAACATAGTGTTACTTAGTGGTTTGAAAAAATTAAATCGTAACTTTTCACCATCCCTTTTCATATTGCAGTCATGTTTCTCCATCTTTGAAAGTTGCAATGGTACTTTTCAAATTTAAAATAATTGAAAATGTCACAAACCATCTTTGGCACTCCTTGATAAACAAAGCTCAAGCAAATAAAATATACAAATTCCATAGTTGACGTACACTTTCATTATGAGCAATCAGAATGGATCAGGTGTTATATAAGATACTATAATATTATTAGCATAGATGGGTTTTTTCTTTCTATCCCAGTCAGTGCATGCTCCGCATAGAGGTTTTGGTTTGGTGCCTAAAAAAAGTCAAAGAAAAGTGTGAATGCATGGATTGAATTATAATTTCTGAAGGCCCTGAAGACTTGGTTTTGCCAGCAGGCCTGGGGAACTCAGAATGGAATGGAGCCCATTAAATGGCTTGTTTGACTGTGTGTTGTTATCGGAGGAGTGTGTGTGTGTGTGTGTTTCCCCTATACATAACATTATCAATAACCCCTATGGGTTATGTTATTGTTTGTAAGCTTCGTAGAGTCAATATGAGTGAGTAAATGGCTATATAAATTTTCTAAATATATAAATAAATAAAAATTCTGCTTTGTTTCTGCTTTGACACTTGTAACTGATTCTTGTGGTATCAATGGTACGTAGATACTTTTCAATTATCTTTGATTTTTTTACAAGCATCAGTGATTTTTGCATTAACTTTGTGTATCTAAAATAGTTAAGCTTCCTTAATTATGATTGGTGTTATGCATTCATTTATTTATGTATTTATTCAATTTTGGCACTGTTCACTCCATACCGAGTCTGGACAGCACACAGTCTGACAAAACAAGATAAAAATTGCAATATGCAGTAAATGCTGAACATGATGGGAAATCCTGTCAAACAACCACAACAAAAGACATAGAAAAACCAAAACTAATAAGGGGTTCCATCTGCCTTTTTAGTTTATTTTACTTCATATAGTACTCAGTAATTTTTTTGTATTTGGGCCATCTTTATATCTTCTTTTTCTAGTATCAAACTGGAAACAGACTTTTGTATGAAGTTTCCTTTCCGTAATATTTTAAAATAACTCCATCTTTCCCATTCAGTTATCTTTCATTATTATTTTCACCTCTTGTGCCAAACTCCTATTTGTTCTCCTATTTGCTCCAGAGTAAGCTCACTTTAATGGAACTAAGTTCCTAGGTCTTCCTCAGTTCACTGAATAGGAAGAATAGTCCTATCACACGTAGTGAGCAAAGAGCAGCAATTGGAATAAGTGAGGTTAGATGCATCCAGTGATTGGTTGCGTAGTCTTAATGGTTCTTAGCTTCAAAAATCTACTTTGCCCAGTAATTTATAAGAGCATTCATTGCCATAAATGGATTCGGAGAATTACCTGAAAAGAATATGTTATGCCTTCCTCCAGAAGAAAATGTGCGTTTTATCTATATAAAGCATCAGTTTGTGGGAATTCTGAAACCAAAAATTGGTGAACTGGAGGTCAGATTATCATTCATGTACCGCATTTGTCAAGTTGAAGACACCTTCAGTAGTGCAGATACTTTTTGAGCAAGTATCTTTATTATCAGAGATGATAATAAAGTAGTTGTCAATACATCACTGTCAGAAGCAAAGTAGCACAAAGCAGGCATTTTCCTAGATCCTGGCAACCAACTCTAGTCTCCAAAGAAGTTTCCACAAAAGCGCTCCACAGATGAAGTTTGTTTCCTGATCCAAATACAAGAGATCCATTACCAATAATCTAGAAGAAAATGAAAGAAAAGTAGCTCCCTCTCGAGAAGCATAGAAGCTTCCACTTGTCATCCACATCTCATTTTGGCATGTATACTGTACCCCAAGTTCCCAAATCCAAGATATGACATAAAGGTTGAAGACTGTCTGATTAAGACCTTTCCTGCTCATCCATATAAGCACCAATGATACTACAAGGCATGATCTCCATGCTTCCAAGTGATTTCATGGCTTTAAGGAAGAGGGTGAAGGAGTTCGGATGATGTTTTAATAATGTTTCCAATGGAAGGAAAAAGTCCAGCAAGAAGAATAAATTTTAGAATGAATTGCTGGGTGCAACATTTGTATAAGTGATAGAGATTTGGATTTTTGAACAGTGGTTTAAGCTTCAGAAAATTCTATTTGAAAAGATGGAATTTATCTAACTAAGGAGGGAAAATACATTTCTGGATGATGACTAATTAACCTGCTCAGGAAGCATTTCACTAGAATACAAGGAAGGGAGTTGGTGAATAACAAATTGGCAAATAATAGACAGCATATAGCATCAAGTACATGTTTGGTAAATTACCAGTTTAGCAATGATCTAAAACAAATATAATACATGGATAAATGAAATGAGAAACCAAATAGGAGGAGTCTAGTCTGTTAACTTAAATGCCTCTATACCCATGCACAAAGAATAGATAACAAGACCCAGTTATGTGTAGTGATTAAGGTACCAGATTAGAAACTAGAAAATATGCTTCTAGAACTTTGCGCCGGTCACATCCTCAGCTTTGGGAATAAGGTAGTTGTCAGGAGTCAATACAGACACCAATGCAGAGCACTATAATGAGCTGATGTCCTGCTATTTAGCAGGAAAGAATTGTGAGGAAAATAGTGTCTGGATACTGTGGCTGGATGACAAAACCTCTCTGGAAGAAGGAGAGATTGTGGAGATTATTTACATGACCCTGGACAGTTTCTCCTTGGGAGTAGATCATGTTGACTCTTGACAATTATCTTCTCCCCAAGGCTGAAGGTATCAAATTTGGTACTGAACATGTTTTGAAGCAAAAACCTTGTCCTGGTACTCATCTTTCTCCCAGTATTTGACACATAAGGTGAACTTTCAAGAATCAGCTGCCTCGTGACTTGCTACTCCTTTCAACTGAAATAAAGGGTCACATGATAAGTCAGATGGTTTGTTCAGTACTTATCATTTTTAGTATTCTTCACTCCTCCCAGAATGAAATAGTGACAAGTAGCAAGGTACCATTCTACTTGAAGTAAGGTGGGTGTAATAGCAGAGTAGATTTTGTGGGCAATCCTCCTCTGGAGCTTTTCAAGAAGACTAGACATTTAGTTCTGGAGGATGGCTTAATTAGTTTTTCTGCAATTCTCAGGCAGCTCATCTCAATTATTTTATCTTTACCTGTATATCTATAATTTTTATTACGAATTTTTATTATAATAGTAACATTTACTACAAATTAAACTTAAAGAAAAAAAGAAAGAGTAAAAGATCAAAGGAAAAATAAAGAGAAAAGTAAGAATATAATAAAGAAAAAAATAAAGAACTTACTTTAAATCTTAATTACAACAAGTATAAACAATTTAGTAATTCTTCACCCTTCAAAGTTACAAACATGTATCTCTTTATCCCACATTCCTTCTGTTACTTATTAAACAGTATCCTTTCAGTCCTGGTATCAAGAGAAACTCCATAAAGGGAACAACTTGAAAAAACAACTTATTTTGTTTTACTTTGATCAAATAAACTAATTTTATGTCCCTTCCTTTTACCTCAAACAATCTTAATCTTTAATTCTAATATCATAGAATTTGATTTCTCTTTATTTCTTCTTTGTCCCTTTTCAGAAAGTTTTTCAAGGCTTTAACAAGCCTTTTTTGTAAATTCAATAGGAAAAAATTATCAAGCTCATTATCTTGGTTTGTCATTTGCATTCTCCTGTGCACTGCTTGGACTGTCCAAGCATGGGGTTAAATTCTGTCATACGGAATTAAATTGTCACATTTCAAGGACTGGGTTGAAATTCTTGACCACGCCTCCTGGTGTCTTTTAGTCTCAGTTTTTCAATTCGGTCCAGCCCATTAGGACGCATTTCACTGTATCTCAGCTCTTTTATAAGATTAATTCTTTCTAATTGATTAATTGATTTCTTTCCTTTAGCTTTGAGTAGATCTATTGTTTCTCCTCCGCCCCCCCCCCCCCATTATTATTGGTTTACTTACACCAGCCTTTTTTCTCCGGAAAGGGTTTGCAGGCTCTTAGCTGCTCACACGGCTCCTCGGGCTTATCCTGGTGCAGGTGTTTTCCAGCTAGGGATCGTCCATAGCTTCAGTGACCCATGTGGCTCGACAGCAGCTTGGCAGCATTTCCTGGGCTGCACATCATGGCTCTCGCTCAGCACAGCCATTTTGGATGGCCATTTTGGGAGCAGTTTTCCCCACACTGTTTCTGGCTGATTGATCGGAATGGTGAGCTAGCTAGCTGCATCTGTCCAGAACCCCAATGGAGGCTCCAGGATCACTCCCACAGAGAGGCTTTCAGAGTTCGTTGGCAGCAGCCATCTTCCACATGCCGCCTGTTGCCTACAACCCCACCTTGAATGTATTTGGCTCGTGGATCCTCCAGTCAACTGGGAGCATTGTGTCTGTTTGGTGCACATTTGTCCTTCTCTCCAGTTGTGGTGGGTGAATGGGACCATAATCAAGCCCTGCCCCCTTGGGCCAGCAACATTGTTTTTTTTGCCCAGTTCGCCTGCCAGAGGATTGGACAGGTCATGGAGGAGGAGTCAATTATGGAGGTGCCTGAATTGGAAGGGCCCTCCACCAACCAGCAGGATATGCCTTACCTCAGGAAGGCTGGCAGGACTGCTAGGGAGGCCATTAAGGGGATTAGAAAGCACCCCTACACCAGGAAAGTGACTGCAGTTCAGGACAGGGTGGCCATCAAACGTGCAGACACGAGGTCCAAGTGGAAGCTACCCTCTGCCCCCTTCAAAGGGGGGAAGTTGCTTGGGGGTTCCTTGGATTCAGTCCTAATTGAGAGCAAGGACAAGCGGAAGGTGATGCCTTCCATCTCCCGTAAGCCAGATCACAGGTCCCCTCCCTATTGCAGGCAGCCCTTTCGTGCATCAGAACCACAGGCTGCTGTTTGCTGCCCACTGGGAGGAATCACATCAGACACTTGTGTGCAGAAAACAGTGAGATTACCCTAGAGTTCATTTTGCCCCCCTCCTCACCACTTCATTTGTTGCCCCACTCCCCATTGTACCACCAAGAGGGGCCTCATGGAGGCCAAAATTCAACAACTGAGTGAGATCAGGGCCATAGAACCATTTCCCCTAGACCAGGAGAGGGGATCTCCTGACATCTGTAGACCTAAGGAAGCATACCTTCACATCCCAATAAGACTGGCTCACAGGTGGTTCCTCTGGTTTCATTATGTGGGGCATCACTATCAATACCGTGCCCTTTCATTCAGCCTGCCTCCGCCCCCAGGACATTCACGAAGATCCTGGCTGCAGTGGCAGCTCACCTTTGCTTGCGCCCCATACGCCTTCAATGTTATTTATATGACCTTTTGATCCAGTTGTCGTCTATGTAACAAGCCATGCGTGATGTTCAGATCACCATGCGCATCTTACAAAGCCACAGGTTCTCCATCAACCTTGAAAAAAGCCAGTTGTCTCCTTCCACAAGGATACTGCATCTAGGAGTGGTGAACAACACGTCGTTTTGCCAGGTGTCTCTGTCTCAGGAACGACTGCACAGTCTTCAGTCCCTCATCCAGCTGATTCAACAGTCTCGGTCGTCCCAGTGCTCCTGTTGTCACAATTGCTGGGGAAGATGATTTGTGCCTTGCGATCATTCCCTGGGCAAGATTGCACATGAGAGATCTACAATGGTTTCTCCTTCCATCTCAAAGAGCCAATGTAAGCAACTCCACAGTCAAGGTTCGTTTGTCTCCAAAGGTCCTTCGCTCCCTCCAGTGGTGGCAGTCACCAGCCATGATGAAGGGGTCTCTATTTCAGGAGCCCGCCCATGTGACCATCGCATCAGATGCCCGTCTTTTTGGGTAGGCCGCTCACATCCACAACCAGGTTTCACAGGGCAGGTGGTCCAGCCACAAGTTGTCTCACAATATCAACTGGTTGGAGCTGAGAGCGGTCTGTCTTGCCTTATGCCGATTCCAGAAGGAGGTTTAGGGTCGCCATGTCCTTGCCCTGATGGACAACATGGCGACGAAGGTGCACATCAACTGCCAAGGGGGCACCAGATCCAGCTTACTCATTACAGAGGCAGAGGCACTTGGAAGGTGGATAGAACAACATGTGTCATCAATACAGGTGGAACACATCTCCAGTGTGAACAATGTTTAAGTGGCTGAGCAGGACCACCCTGGATCAGTCAAAATGGTGCCTACACCAGCGTCTGTTCCATCAGCTGTCACTAAGGTTCAGTCGGCCTGTTCTCAACTGCTTCGCCACTCCGGAGAATGCTCAACTCCCACTATCCTCAAGCGGAAGGTGCAAATGCTCTCTGATGCCTCTGTCCTCAGGGCCTTCTCTACACCTTCCCTCCATTACCACTCCTTCCCCGAGTAATCAGGAAGATACTAGTGGAACAAGCGGAACATTCTGGTGGCACCTCATAGGCCGAGACGAACCTGGTTCGCCGATATGACCAGCCTTTCCATTACCCACCCCTGGAGAATTCCATAGGAGTTGGTCTCTCTCAGCCAGGTCCTGCACCCGGAGCCTCAGTGGCACTTGAGAGGGACCTCTTGACAAGGGGAAGCTTCTTTAGCCAGATCATACGCACCATCCAGATGGCTAGGCGGCCTTCCACCACCAGAATCTATGATGCCACGTGGTCCTCCTTTGCACACTGGTGCGCCAAACGCCACCTGGACTCCCTTGCTGTTTCAATCCCACAGATTTTGAACTTCCTCCAAGATGGCTTTAATAAAGGACTAGCCCCAAACACCTGGCGATGGCAGGCCGTGGTGCTTTCCACAATTTTGTTGATGGATTCCCATCAACACTTTGTCACTACGACACTTGTCTCTCAAGACGGCCTTCCTTATCGTCGTTACATTGGTGCTGAAAATTTCAGATTTGGCAGCCCTGTCAGTCAGGGAGGATTTATGCTTAGTTCACCCCAACAGGGTTGTTCTTCGACTGGATCCTTTGTTTATTCCAAAGGTCAACTCATACTTCCATAGAACCCAGGAGGTAGTTCTGCCAGACTTTTGCCCCAGGACAAGGCATCCTAGAGAGCTAGCACACTCTTGATCGCAGGCCGCTGAAAAGGTACATCAAGGGGTTGGCACCCTTCCAATGTTCAGAGGCGCTCTTCATATTGTTTCAGCCAGCGTCAATGGCTGCAAGGTTTCCTCTTCCACCGTGGGACGCTGGATCAAGGCATGTATTTTTCTCACCTACGAGCAGCAGGGCAGGCAGGCAGGCAGCGCCTAGTCTTATGGTGCACTTGACAAGGAGCGTGGCCACCACAGCACCCTGGCCAATCCAGGCCTCAGTCGAAGATATCTGCTGCAATCTTGGTGACACCGTCTCTCTTTGTCAGACATTATAAATTGGACAAGTATGCTCTGTGGGTGCTTTATTTGGTAGATGTGTCTTGCAGAGTATCTATTCCAGCACAAATTGACTAACAGGGTTGGGGGGTTCTTTGTTACCTGCCCTAGTGACATTAGCTTGGGTATGTCCCATGCTTGGACTCTCCTAGCAGTGCACAGGAGAATGACCATTGGTTTACCTGAAGGGTCATTCTCTGTGCACTGCGGGAGAGTCCTGGGGTGATATTTCTAACTGTTCTTATGTTTCTGTTGAGAATTTGCATCCGAGGTGAAACTATGTTCCAACGGGACCATGCCTTCATTGAAAAACTGAGACTAAAAGACACCAGGAGGCATCATCAAGAATTTCAATGCAGTCCTGGGGCAGTTTGACAGAATTTAACCCCATGTTTGGACTCTCCTGCAGTGCACAGAGAACAATCCTTCAGGTAAGCCAATGGTCATTTTCCTTTTAAATTCTAAAACTTCAGTAAATTTCTTTTAGTGATTCAGTGAAATATTATTTTCTAAATTATTCTCTTGCTCTATCCATTGTAAACCCAATTTCAATACCTCCTTTATCTTGTCAAATAAAATTTGTTCTACATCTGACATTTCTTCAATAACATGTGTTGGTCATAGTTTAGCCATAGACGGAGACATCATTACTGGCATTGTGGATTTTGTAGCTTCTATTTTCTGATTCTATTTTAAAAAAATCTTTCCTGGTATCTTTATTGTCATAATAGTTTACATCATCTTACATTTGTGTCTGTATCCATCTATTCCCAAACCGATCTACATCACCCTGAATGTTATTGCAGATTGAAACTCAGTAGTAATAAACAGAATGTTTTAGCATTATATTTAGACCTATTTCCACCTTTATCTGCTTTCTATAAATATATTAATTAAACTCAGTAGTTCCTTTAAAATATAAAAGCAAAATGAAAGGAATTTGTAATGACATTCCAATTTGATACAATGCAATATGCCTTACTGAGTGATTTAATCACTATTTATATTTCCCATTTAATTAAGCATATTGCAGAAGTGAAAATATAACTTTATTCCCACTTCTAAATATTGTAGTAATCAGTCCTCTTATTCATTTAATTTAGTTTAATTTTGGTCCATTGCTGGGAGAAAGTGGCAAGAAGGTGACAAGCAATTGGGAGAAAATAGTCAGTGAGCACCTGTCTACCCAAGATGAGTTAAAATCGCCAGGACCGGATGGAGAACCCCAAGGTTCTGAAGGAACTGGCAGACGAGATCTCAGAACCACTGAACTCTATCTTTCAGAGATCCTGGAAAACCGGGGAGCTACCAGAGGACTGGAAAAGAGCTGATGTGGTTCCCATCTTCAAAAAAGGAAAAAATCTAGATCCAGGGAACTACAGACCCATCAGCCTGACCTCAATACCAGGAAAGATTCTGGAAAAAATAATCAAGCAACGAATTAGTGAACACTTACAAGTAAACAAAATAATAGGCAAAAGCCAACATGGGTTTGTCAAAAACAGATCATGCCAGACTAATCTTATTGCATTCTTCGACAAAGTGACAAAATTAGTGGACCAGAGGAATGCCGTCGATTAGTTTACTTAGACTTCAGTAAGGCATTTGACAAGGTAGACCATAACCTACTACTAGATAAAGTAGAAGAATGTGGGTTACACAGCATCACCACCAGATAGATCCGTAACTGGCTAACCAACCGCACTCAACATGTAGTCTTCAATGGAACTGCATCTACATGGAAGGAAGTGTGCAGTGGAGTACCCCAAGTCTCTGTTTTAGGCCCAGTACTCTTCAACATCTTCATCAATGATTTGGACGAGGGAATAAATGGGGAACTCATCAAATTTGCAGACGACACCAAGCTGGCAGGAATAGCCAACACTCCAGAAGATAGGCTTAAGATACAGAAGGATCTTGACAAACTTGAACATTGGGCACTATCTAATAAAATGAAATTCAATTGTGAAAAGAGTACGGTTCTACATTTAGGCAACAAAAACGAAATGGACACACAGGTACAATATAGGTGGTACCTTGCGCAATAGTAGTAACTGTGAAAGGAATCTTGGAGTTCTAGTAGACAACCATTTAGATATAGCCAGCAGTGTGCAGCAGCTGCCAAAAAAGCCAACATAGTTCTAGGCTGCATAAATAGAGGGATAGAATCAAGATAACGTGAAGTGTTAATACCACTTTATAATGCCTTGGTAAGGCCACACCTGGAATACTGCATTCAGTTTTGGTCACCATGATGTAGAAAAGATGTGGAGACTCTAAAAAGAGTGCAGAGAAGAGCAACCAAGATGATTAGGGGACTGGAGACTAAAACATATGAAGAATGGTTACATGAACTGGGTATGTCTCGTTTAATAAAATGAAGGACTAGGGGAAACATGATAGCAGTGTTCCAATATCTCAGGGGTTGCCACAAAGAAGAGGGAATCAAACTATTCTCCAAGGCACCTGAGGGTAGAACAAGAAGCAACGGGTGGAAACTAATCAAGGAGAGAAGCAACTTAGAACTGAGGATAAATTTCCTGACAGTTAGAACAATTAATCAGTGGAACAAGTTCTGAATGCCCCAACACTGGAAGTCTTTAAGAAGATGTCGGTTAGCCATTTGTCTGAAAGAGTATAGGGCTTCCTGCCTAGGCAGGGGGTTGGACTAGAAGACCTCCAAGGTCCCTTCCAACTCTGCTATTGTATTGTATTCTATTGTAATATTTAGAGCTAACTGATACCCTATCATTTTTAAGATAGGCTTTACACAATGGGGTTCTGTACCCAGTTCCTATGGCTGTGAGAGCCAATGATTACATTTTCTGGAATGTTGTGAATCAGGTGAGATTAATGCTGAGGCATTACGTCTAGCTCATCAGTCATTTGTTTGTGGCTAATGATACAGGGTAGCAGGGTGGCAGAACTAGTTTCCAAGCATTTGCATTGTATATCATAAGACAATAATTCTTATGCCTGTCATATATACATTTTTTTTCTTTAGGTTTTCCATCTACTTTCCTTTTTAGGCTTTGTTGCTATGTCAGTAGTGTTTGCATTCTGGCCAGAGGCAAATTGCATTGAGCAATGTCTGTCTTAGGTATCTTAGATTCTGCATTGGCTCTTTGACTTGGTTACTGTTTGTTCTTTTTTAATCTTTTTGAAAATCCCTTGCAATAGCAATTATTTTGGTTGTGCCAAATCCCAGTGAAGCTTCTCCTATCTACCCTACTATCCCTAGCTCCGCTAAAAAAAAGGTTACAGGAACATCTCATGCCCTCAGTGGCAACATAAAGTTTACTTAATACATTTTTGCAGTGTCGAGTATCATCTCTATCCCCGATTTCAGGGAGTTCCTTTTAGTTTTGAAATTTCATAGATTGTCTTTTGTATTCAGTCTCTCTTTTCTATGAAAGAAACAATAGTTTGCATTACAGGTCTTATGTTATCTTCCATATCTCCCACTGATGGTCACTATATATTGTTTCTTTACACTAGGGCCCAAGTTTACCAATTTCAAATACTTTGTGTAAGATTAACTACATGAATGCGTGTGTGTGCACACGCACCCACACAGGTTTATTTACTTGTCTATCTATTTTATAGACCAACCCATCTCATGAGAAAAGGACTGGATGGTGTATAACAAAATATATTTATTTATTAAATGCATATTAATTATAACAGTATATTTGAGACTCTTATTTAGATGATTGTACTTGTACAATTTCATGGTGCCACCTCTTGTGCGATCTGGATTATAAACCTAAATAAGAGAGTAAATTTAGAGTAGTCTTAATCAGTAATTTCATGTCCACTGGTCACAAATTTCCATCATTGCTTCTCTCATACTGTAGTTGCTCCGGCATATGGCATTAAGCAGAATAGTGTTGGCTTTTATGAAGTTGTAGAAATGATTGTACTTTCACTCCTTTCTAAATCTGTGGGGTATTCAACAGATAACACTTTTCAATGCATGTCATTTCAAAACATCCATGGTTTGCTCCTTTAGAAATCAGTTCAGGAGAATCCATCAGCAGTCATCTTGTCCTTTGTAATAGTAGTATTACATTTATTCTATTAACAGGCCAAGTGTGAGTTGACATAATCATTGTTATGTGCTTCTATGTGAGTAATCAGGAATACATCATTAATCCAATAAATCAGGATTAAAAATCGATTAAGGTAAAAATATTAAATAATGAAATGAACTTGAAATAGACATGTCTGTGATATTGGCAGTTGGCTTCCCTAATAATTAGTGATATTGCAGCGACTTCTTGTAGCACTGGATATACAGTGTTCTCCTAAACTATGCCCAAGATTGCATATTTTATTAACCGCTCCCTCTCCCCACAGGGACTCGGGGAAAAAAATATTATTTTTTTCATGTTTTAACTTTTTCTATTTCTATTATAATTATTTATTCATAGTTGTTAGGTTATTAGGTGTGACTTTATAAAGCACATTGAAACCATATTTTCCCTTCCTAGAGTGGGAGGTGCAAGTTACAGGAAAACATAACTCTTTTGTAAAAATAATGAGGATGTAAAAATAATAGGAGCAATTACTTATTCTCCAAAGAGGATGTGCTATGTTCCTAATTTGACTGCAGTTATTAATGATCAGAATGTGGGTTGAGATGTCAGCATTATTCAAACGTCATTAAAAGTTTTTTTTAAAAGCCTGATCAATGGCTCTCTTTTTTTCAGCTTCTTATTCCTCAAACGTACTCATTCTAAAATATGGATTCTATTGTTGCTTGATGGTGGTGGTATTTTGAAAGCTTCTTGCACTTTTCTGCTCATTTATTCTCATAATGCAACATGAATGAAAAATCTTAAGATGTAATTCCTCTTACCAAATGTGGTTATACTTTCTGGTTATAATTTATAATATTCTGATTATATTCTCTTTTAAGAAGATATAATAAATTAGAAAATTCTGTTACTGAAATTCAAATAATACTGCATTTTCTCTGAGGCCCAAATATCACAGTATTGTCAAAGAAGATAATGTTCCAATCCATTAAGAAAGGTCATGGCTTTCTGAGAAGAAAACCATTATTCTTAGGGCCCTCAAGGACATGTTTTCTTCAACACTATGCCTGAAAGATAAGAAGGCAGGATGCTACTGTATATCTAGGTAAAAGAAAGGAAAAGTTAATTAAGCATCCCTAGAGAGCAGAATATATTGTTATGTTGCCTTTTGCTCCTGAAAGACTTTTAATAATATTGAAGAAAATGGAAGTTTAAAGGTATTTTAGATACTACAGTGGATTCTAGTATGGTCTACTGCAATTTTGCAATGAACCTCTGATTGATAACACATGCAAACTAGGATTTTCAGGTAAATTTCTGATAGTTCACATGGACAAAGGTAATTCATTCTACATAATTTGGATATAAAATATTAAGAATCTGCTCCATGTAAGATCAACTACTTTATATCCAGAAAGAAAGAGAGTCTAATTTTATTTCCTCCCATAGGAAATATGTAATGATTTTTATGATGATCAGTGTGAAAAAAGTGTAATTTTCTTGAAAGTGAGTGATTCTAATAAATTTATAAAAAAGAACTTGCCCACTTACCAGACCAAATTTATAGTCTTTTACTTTTAATAATTTAACTATGTAAAATGTTGAACAATAAATAGGTTTTGCTGTATTATGGTTGGACTGAGTTGTGCATCGGGGAAAACCAATATTATATGGAAATTATGATAAAAGCCAAGCAGAAGTCTTAAACCAATTAAATAATTCTGTCTCAGAAACTTGGTTGGTAACTGATTAGTTAGGATAAAACAGACTTAAGTGACAGAGACAACCTTGAATCCACAGGGGGCCAGAATGATTAAAAAGAATTTCGCTAGAGAAAATAGAAAGAATAGATTAGGGAGGTTCAGAGTAGATCCATGCCAGGATTCTTTGGGAAAAAATTAAGAGGATGTGGATAAATGTTTCATTTACTTCTAAACTCTACATGATATTTTTCTCATTGTTTAAAACAGGGGTCCCCAACCTTTTTTGCACCAGGGACCAGTTTTATTTTAAAGAAAGTTTTGCGGACCGGCTAAGTGGCTCAGCAGTCATGTGACTGTGTGGGCGTGGCCAACATGGAAAATGTGAAACTCACTTAACAATGGTCTTGGTTAACAACCAAACTTTTGGGCTCAATTGTGGTCATACGTTCTTTCTTTCTTTCTTTCTTTCTTTCTTTCTTTCTTTCTTTCTCTATCTCTTTCTTTCCCTCTTTCTCTCTCTTTCTTTCTTTCTTTCTCTTTTTTTCTCTCTTTCTTTCTCTCTCTCTTTCCCTCTTTCTCTTTTTCTTTCTCTCTCTCTTTTTCTTTTTTTCTTTTTCTTTTCTTCTCTTTCCTTTCTGTCTCTCTTTCTCTCTTTGTCTGTCTATCTCTTTCTCTCTCTCTTTCTTTCTCTCTCTCCCACTTTTTTTCTTTCTTTCTCTTTTTCTTTCTCTCTCTCTCTCTCTCTGTCTCTCTCCCCTTCGTCCGCCCATCTGTTACTCTATGTGTGTGTGTGTGTGTGTGTGTGTGTGTGTGTGTGTGTAAAAGTCTCGCATTCACGCACTTAATCACTTTCTGCGTCTCTCTCTCTCTCTCCCTCCCTCCCTCTGTCTCTCTGTGTGTGTCTGTCACTCTCTGATTCCCCCCTCCCTCCCTGTCTCTCTTTGTGTCTGTGCCTCTCTCTGTCTGTGTGTCGTCGTCCCCGCCCTGCCCGCCCCCCGCGGAGCCTCCTCAGCCCGGCCCGCCGTGCTCACTCGCCTTAGCCTGCCCCCCCCGCCCGCCCGGCCGCCGTACTTGGTTGCTCGTTCGCTCAGCTGAGAAGCCTCCGTGTGTGTGTGAGAGAGAGAGAGAAACGGCACCCCCTGGAAGATGACGAGTGACCGGCATGCCGGCTGTGGAGGGAGGAAGGGGGAGGGAGGAAGGGAATCGACGGCCAGGAGTCCCACCGTCGACGAGGTTGGAAGAGCCTCACTCCAGCGGCGCGAACAGCCACGCCTGCGCTCTCCTGCGCGCTCTGCCCAGGGGGCTGCTCCCTCCTCCTCCTCTCCAGCCCTGTGGCCCGGTTCCTACCAAGCCACGGACCGGCACCGGTCCGCGGCCCGGGGGTTGGGGACCCCTGGTTTAAAAAGTTTACTTAATTTACAGCAGATCAGGGCCCTTTGTTAAGAAGGGGCTCCTTTGTTGTGCTTTCAAGATCATCTATGTGGCAAGATTAAATTACTATAAATAGTAATAGGTAGAGTAAGAAAAAATGGGCTTTGTTTAGATTCTAATACACACCTACAAAACCTGTCCTTTTGGATTGCATATTCAAATCAGTCATGTTCATTAAAAGATGTTTGAAATGTGTAACACTGTACATTTAATACATTTTCATAATAGTTCAGAAAATATGTAAAAATGTTTAAGAAATACATTTTGCCATACTGTGGAGTTTTGTGTAAAACAATACAGTATGGAAGCATGTTGTTGAAATACATTTGAACTTTATGCAGACACTTTAAAAGTCCCAAGTTACGGAAGAAGCAAGATAAAATTAATTTAAATCAACACATTTAAACTGTCCCTATTATCCAGTGACCTGTTTCACAAACAAAAATAAGAGAAATTTAATGTTGCCTAGTCAGACGGGAAATCATTGTCCCATAATTGTCAGCTATTCTATTCTGAGTAGGTGAAAAGGCATGCTTTTTTTAGTGTTATAAGCCATACTTCTACCAATCAGAAAAAAAAAGCTTAATGCTTAATTTGTTACCAGATTTTTATTCTTGGATTCTACACCTACTGTATGCAACTGCTATTTCTTGTGCTTGTGAATGTGAAATTGTGGGAAATCATAACATTAGAAAAGCACTAGTCCCACAATGCTTTTAACACACTCAGAATGTTTTGAACTTTTCTTTCTGGTTGATAGAGAGGGAGGGAGGGAGAGACTACCACCCTTTTTTTTTTATTGCTATGAATACCATTGTGTAAGCATGATAGGCTTGTTGTTTATATCTGAAGGTCAAATACTATGAATTGTTTTTGAGAGAGGTAGCTTATCTTGTAGCTATATAGAAAATTGTAGAATAATAATGTCATTGCTGATTTCATTGTCCAAACAGAAATATGAAAAGCACAATCATAGAAGGAAAAGCTGATATGCCAATGACTAGCTGATTTGTGACTAGTCCTGAACAAAATATTGCTACCAGATATTACTTTCTAACAATTACCCTGCTGCTCTCAGTAATGCTGCACATTAACCATGCCTAGAAGCATTAATCACTGTATAATCGTGACAATGCCATGATGACATATTCAGTTCATTCCATGCTGTCTCACATACAATCAGGGCTGCTAGCTGAAAATCCTCATTTACAGTAATATTAGTGTTGTGCTATAGCTCAATGCTGCAAAGAATGTCAGTAGACAACTGAATTCATAGGCACTGTAAAGTCTAATAGGTGTAGCTGAATTCTTTGGTAGCAAAATATTCAGGAATAATATACTGCATTTCTTGTAAGCTATGTTGAAAAAGTGTTTGCTTATTAACATACCGGCAGAAAAAAATTGGGAATGGCTTATTTAAAAATTAGTTACAGGTACTTTATTAATTTATTTAACATAATTAACACTGAATACAAATTGTGATACAATCTTGTTGATCTAATTGATTGTGATAGATGTTAGAAGCTTATTGTTGCTGGGTACCAGATGGAGGCTATCAACGCAGTAAAGTTGTCCTAGACAGTTTCTCTATAGTTAAGTTGTGAATGTAATAAACACATCCGTGTGCTTCCATTAAAATATTTTGAAACATTTCCAGACATTAGAACTGCTATAAGAAACAGTAGCATGCAAGTTACTTGAGACAACTTAAATATAGGGCAGTGATGGCTAACCTTTTTGCCATTATTATTATTATTATTGTTATTGTTGTTGTTATTATTATTATTATTATTATTATTATTATTATTATTATTATTATTATTATTATTATTATTTCGACTTATTAACCATCCCCTCTCCCCGAAGGGACTCGGGGCGGTGCACAGGAAATGTAAAAAACATAATATATCACAAAATAAATACATAAATACTTAACACTATATTAAATTACCACCCTGTGCTAAAATCTACCCCATTAAAACTAACCCGTAAAACCAATGTAAAAATTTCTCTACTAAAAACTAAGGCTAGGTACGGTAGGTTAGGCCAGGCAGGCCTGTTGGAAAAGATAGGTTTTTAGTTGCTGGCGGAAGGAGCGGAGGTCCGTGGTAGATCTAAGTTCGGGGGATAGGTTGTTCCAGAGGGTAGGGCCCGCCACAGAGAAGGCCCTTCCCTTGGGCGTCACCCACTGGCATTGCCTAGTGGACGGCACACGTAGAAGTCCCTCTCTGTGGGAGCGAATCGGCCGAAGGGATGTGTGGGGTAGGATACGATCCTGCAGATAACTAGGTCCCGTGCCATGGAGCACTTTGAAGATGGTAACCAACACCTTGAAGCGCACCCGAAAGACCACAGGCAGCCAGTGCAGCTCGCGCAGGAGCGGTGTTACGTGGGAATACCTGGAGGTACCCAATATTGCCCGCGTGGCTGCATTCTGGACTAGTAGTCTTCGGGTGCACCTCAAGGGGAGCCCCATGTAGAGAGCGTTGCAGTAGTCCAGATGGGATGTCATGAGAGCATGAGTGACTGTGCGAAGGGTGTCCCGGTCCAATAGCAACTGGCGTACCAGGCGGACCTGGTAAAATGCCCCCCTGGCCATGGCTGTCACATGATCTTCCAAAGACAGCCAGGTATCCAGGAGAATGCCCAAGTTGCGTGCCCGATCCACGGGGACTAGATGTTCACCCCCTATGGCCAGTGATGGAATCAACTGGTTGTACTGGGGCGCCGGAAACCACAGCCACTTGGTCTTGGACGGGTTGAGTTTGAGTCTGTTCCTTCCCATCCAGATCTGCACGGCTTCCAGACACCAGGACATCACTTCGACGGCATCGTTGGGGTGGTTTGGGGTAGATACGTACAGCTGGGTGTTATCAGCGTACAGATAGTATTCTACCCCAAAACCACGGATGATCTCACCCAGCGGCTTCATATATGTGTTGAACAGGAGCGGCGAGAGGACCGACCCCTGTGGCACCCCACAAGTGAGTGGCCTCGAGGTCAACCTCTGCCCGCTGCCAACACAAATTGCGATCGACCGGAGAGGTAGGAGGAGAACCACCGTAAAACGGTGCCCCTCACCCCCAACCCCTCCAGTCGATGCAATAGGATACCATGGTCGATGGTATCAAAAGCCGCCGAGAGGTCTAATAGGACCAGGATGGAGGAAGAACCCCCATCTCTGGCCCTCCAGAGATGCTTTTTTGCTTGCCAAAAGCGGGAATGCAGGTGGGGTCATGCCTGCAGGTGCCCATACCCATAATTCTAGGCGCTCTCCCCCGTGCATGCGCATCCACCTCCCGACCCCCCCTTTTGGCACATGATGGCATGATGCACTCGTTTTACACCCTCCTCAGGCTCCAGAGGCTTTCGAGGAGCCTGGGGATGGTGAAAACAGCCTCCCCCACCCTCCCAGGCCCTCTGGAGATCAGAAATGGCCCGTTTTCCAACTTCCAATTTACATGTTGGGCTGTTTTTCACCCTCCGAAGGCTTCAGGAAACTTCCCTGAAGCCTCCAGAGGGAGAAAAATAGCCCAACTGCCAAACCAGAAGTCTGTTCCCAAACTTCCGGTTTGTACGTTGGGGTTTTTTTTGCCCTCCAGGGGTTTCAGAAAAGCCTCCAGAGGGTGAAAAATGGCAAAAAATGAAGGCTGAAATCAGCCGACCAGTGTGCACATGGAGTTGATAGGGCAATGTCTCGCATGTCCTAAGAAAATAAATAACAACAAAAGTAATAACATAAAAAATAACTGTAAAGAACAAGATACAATTATTAGATCCCATCCAAGCAGTGGTGGATTACTGCTGGTTCAGACTGGTTCGGCTGGAACCAGCAGTGACCCAAGCCTGCCACACACCCCAAACTGGTTTTCCCAATGGCACCATAAGCAGCAACATCTTGTTTTTGGCTTCTGCGCATGCACAGAACAATTGTTATTGAACTGTGCATGTATGTGCAGCGCACATGAAAACCATGGCACGACCATGAGTGAACCAGCAGGAACCCACCCCTGCATCCAACCATCGTTCATTCAACCAGTTTGCAGGTTTGCCCTGGAACCCATAGGGTTGATGGAGAAATCATGTTTTCAAGGCTTTCCAGAGAAATGATGTTCCAGACACTGGGGCTACAGAAGAAAAGGTGCAGCTCCTGGGTCCTGCTAGATCAAACGTCTTCATAGAAAGGACCCAAAGCATACCTCTTTTGCTGGACCTGATGGGATGAATAGATATCAGATCTGTCTGATTTGAGGAAAGAGACATTTCCTCAAATAATCTGGTCTCATGCCATGTAGAAGCTTTAAAGGTCAAAACCTGCATCTTGAATTGCACTTGGAAGCAAACTGGCAACCAATGTAGCTCACAGAACAAGCTTGTCTACCAAGCTTGCTCTACGCTTGGTTCCTTCTTTCCCTTCTTTTGTCATCTCTGAGAGAGAGGCCTGGCCAGTATGAGGCTCAGCTTTCTTCAGAGGCACCTCATGCTATTCTGCAAATAGGGGACATTATTGGGATCCTTGGGAAGCTTCTTAAAAATGGTGCATCCTTAAATATAGAGTCACATATAGGATCATGAAATGGGAAAACTGAGTCTCCTATTGGCTGGCATCTCTCTTAGAAACTGCAAAAAACTGAGAAAGGTAAGTTTGGTACTGCTGGGTCCTGGAGCTGGCTGAGGACCAAGCTGAGTCCTGCAAATCCTTAGGTGACTGAGCAATTGTGGAGGATACTGCAGTGACTGTAACATTGCAATCAGGTCATGTGTAACGTTTGCGGAGTTTGTTAGAGCTTTAAATGGTTACTAAGTGACCAGTCATAAGTTGAAGACTACCAATAATATATATTGTGATTGAAACACGAAACATAGATTCATTTGTTTTGTCCCTACTACTGACTAGCTTGAAACAAAAGACTAAAGGGAATTGAGATCGATGAACAAATTCTTTACTGAAGACCATAATGCTTCCGTTTCTTACCATAACCTCTACAAATTTTGAAATAGACATAGACCTCTGTGAGATTGAAATTCAACCAGAAATAAATCAATTTTATCCTTCTCTAAATGATTTTATTTATATTACATAAAATTGATTTATTTCTGGTTGAATCCTCTTGATGTATTTTAAGGCTATCTGTTTGCTTGTTGGTTTATTTACTGAAATGAAATAAACCAACAAGCAAACAAACACAAAAAACATTCAATTAAAATTGTGGAAACTGAACTTAACTTTTCACATGAGCATTTCATGATCTGTGCCACAGTCAGTCCCTGGCCATGTTGCCACTAAACGCCAATCATTTAGTCAATAATACAATCAGTTTTATTTCCATGCACTCTATCTGGTGATATTTAAGTAAACTGGACTCATTTTGTGTGTTTGAAGACTGTTTTAACAATGAAGAAACTGTTGGATTGTTAATAACTGATAAGCCATTTTTCTGTTTATCCAAACTTGGATAATTTCCATTAAAAAGTTTTCCATAAAGTCTAATTGATGTTCAGTCATTGATTGCGTAGTAACCAACTTCTATTCTTAGTATACATTTTTTAACTATGAAAGCAACATTATTCCTTCTTTATTTTTTATGTCCTGAATAGTAAACAGTGCAATCTTCTGGCTAAATTCCATTTCAGTTTGCTGATGCCTAAGACATCATTGTTTAATTGACTCATTTCTTTTTTCACTAGGTTCAACTTTCCCATGTTCATGATTCTTATGTTTCATGTTCAGAGTGTAATTCTATCTTTGCAGCTTCAGATTTTCTTTTCCTGAATGACAGTGTGAGCAACTAAATATCCCAAGGGCTTTAATCTAGCCACATCATAAACACTATTAGTATTCTGAAATATGCTCAACTCTTCCTCAGTAGCATGTGGAGCACCATCTAACCTGAGGGGCCCATTATTTGTCGCTCTATTGTCAATCATTTTGTATTTTCTATGCATGTGATTTTCTTGGTAAAATACAAGAGTGGTTTGCTGTTGCCTTCTCTTGCACAATATGAAATGATCCCTTTGCCATTGTAACTAATTCCACTCCAGCATCTTCCTTTGTCACTGCTGCCATGTGCCAACTGCTTTAGCTGGGCAGCTTGGATAGCCTTTAACCCTTTATTGGATCTTCTGAAATTGTACACTCTTTGCCTCCCCTTTTTTTATTCATCCCTTCCAGAAATATCTCACCTATCCCAGCTGCCATGATTAGGGAACACTTCAGGATTTGAAGGATATATGGAATTAGTAGTATAGAAAGTAAATAAATAACAGAACAGCTATGTGCTTTGACAATGTGCCTAAGAAGCTTGCAAGTAACTGTTCAATAACAGAAGATATTAATGTCCAGGTAATGTTTTTTTTAGGAATGGATATACATCATCTCCCACAGAAATATTTATCACTTCTAGATACGGTACTTAGCTTCCCTTGTGAGATCTAGTAAATCATGAAGGCACAGTTGAATAGGCATGTGATGGGTTATATTTCATGTCTTATCAATATCCTGTTCAATGTTGAAATTCTTCTACCAACTCCAAGTTGTTTAATAGACTTACCTGTATGTTTTATTGCAGAAACAGTTGAATCAAAGTTGCTGCAGATGGAAACAATTTTATCTTCATAGAAACTTGCTGTTATATTAGTTATGCATGTGTGCATTTATACCTGTGTGTATGTGTGTGTACTCTTCATAAACAAAAGGTCTGAAAGAAGATTAATCTGCATCCTTACTCCTAGAGGAAATAAAACTATGCAAGTAGAGTTGCATAGTCATTATTTTGTTTTTCTTTAATGTCTCGCTGTGGTAAGGATCTAAATACAAGTAGTAGTCCTTGACTTACAACAGGTCATTTAGTGATCGTTCAAAGTTACAATGGCACTGAAAAAAGTGACTTATGACTATTTTTCAGACTTATGACCATTGGAGCATCCCTGTGTGATCAAAATTCAGACATTTGGCAACTGACTCATATTTATGACAGTTACAGTGTCCAAGGGCCATGTGATCACCATTTGTGACCTTCTAACAAGCAAAGTCAATGAGGAAGCAAGGTTCACTTAACAGCTGTTTTAGTAACTTAACTGCAGTGATTCACTTGACAACTATGGCAAGAAAAATAATAAAATAGGGCAAAACCTACTTACTGTGACAACTGTTTAGCTTATCAACAGATATTTTGTGCTCAGTTGTGGTTGAAAGTCAAGGGCTACCTGTATGGTTGGAAAGGAGCAACAATTAAAACTGGAAAACTCATTGGTTGAATCTCAGGATGGTTTATCTACAAAATACCTACAAATACTTTAAAAGTACAATACCTTTGTAAAGTTTAATATAGAATATCTAACAAAGAAACTTCTGCCAACCTAGCAGTTCGAAAGCATGTAAAAATGCAAGTAGAAAAATAGGAGCTACCTTTGGTGAGAAGGTAACAGCGTTCCGTGCACCTTTGGCATTTAGTCATGCCAACCACATGACCACAGAGATGCCTTTGGTCAGCGCTGGCTCTTCGGCTTTGAAACGGACATGAGCACCGCCACCTAGAGTTATATAAATGCATAGTGGATGCTACATATAATTTTTAGAGCTCTTGTTATTGTTTACAAAATAAACCATTCTCAGAAATCTTAGGATTGTTGTGCAAATTTGTTGGAAAATATTTGCAGTATTGCAGATAGTAATCAGATTTGAGCAAAATAATAAAGTGAAAACAAGTATAATGGGTTGTGAGAATAACCTTGAGGAAGTGAAGCAGTGCCATAGTCGAGGCTAAGAGAAATCTGAGTCCAAAGCAGAACTATAATTTGAGAAAGCAACTCAGATGTGACTCTCCCTAGTTCTTTTCAGGATAAAGCAGGGATGGGAGGTGCATTTCAATATTATGTTAGTGTAACCCTATGATAAAAGTAATTTTAGTATTCATGTCTTTGATATTCAATTATGGTCTATCTTGCATGGCTGACAGCATCCTTCTGTTTGGGATTACTTAAATGATTATTGTTCACTAGCAATCTTCATTTTAACTTTGTGTTTTGTAGCATTTTGAAATATATGAAACTAGCACATCCTGGAAATAGCATAACTAGTTTTAATGAAACACCCTTTATAAAAATGTATTTTATTTTATATTGTTTAGGAAAAGATTAAAACATTTGTTTACTATACAACAGCTTTTGCCCAGCTGTACTTCAGTTATTTACATTTGCAAGTGTAAAGGAGCACATCCCACCAGCATTTCAAAGCTGTATTTTGTTTAGTTTTAATAAAGCTGGTTAGTCAATATGGTTCCCCCTCCTTCCTCTTTTTGCAAAAATACACTTTTTAAATGTATCATTCTTTCTCTGAGACTTAATGAATTTAACAGCAGAGTTGCATTACAAAACTTTCCATTGCAGTGCATGATTTTATTTTACTTAAGATGTTTTGGAGGGCTTTAGTTGGTTTGTTACAGTTACAACATTACAGTGGTGGCATGTGGTTCTAATAATCTATTGGTTATTTCTGGCATATTTTTTGGTGTATGGTAATCTTACTCTTTTCAGAATTTATATTGATTAAACAACTTAAGTAAACCAAAAAGACCCAGTAATTCAAGAAGAAAAATCAGTCTTGAGTACAACGTAACAGTGTAAGAACTGTAACAGCCACTGTGTAGGAAAGACAGGCAGAAGACAATCCATAAATACCAACTAGCAGTCAAAAGACATGATGTAAACTTCTTAATCTCATAACATATGGATAGACTAAATATAATTTCAACTGAGAAACTTTGAATATTCCAGTCCAAGCCACATTCCAAAATTCTAGGGAATGCCATCAATAGTCACATAGAAACAAACCATATTTATACACCATTCAAAAGAGTCAACAAAAGCTAAGAAAGAAAGAAAGAAAGAAAGGAAAGAAAGAAAGAAAGAAAGAAAAAAAGAAAGAAAGAAAGAAAGAAAGAAAGAAAGAAAGAAAGAAAGACATCACTTCAAGCAGCCAAAACCCACATAAGCAGGAAAACAGTCAAGAAAAACAATCAAGGAATAAATGACGGTTTAGTCAAGGAAGTAACAAGGAGAACATTTTCACTCAAACTGACAGGGCAAGTTAGTGTATACAAGCAGAGAGCAAACCCCATAGGTATAATGAAGGTCAGAAGTGGTATTCAGCAGGTTCTGACCAGTTCTGCAGAACCGGTAGCAGAAATTTTGAGTAGTTTGGAGAACTGGTAAATACCACCTCTGATTGGCCCCATCTCCATCTATTCTCTGCCTCTTGAATCTCAGATGATTGGGAGAAAATGGAGATTTTGGAGTATCCTTCCCCAAGAGTGGGGAGGGAATTGAGATTTTACAGTATCATTCCCCTGCCACACCCACCCAAGTATCATCTCTCATCACCAATATAAACAACCAACCAATTCCATACAGCAGTGATCGGCAAACAGCGGCTCGTGAGCCGCATGTGGCTCTTTGGCCCCTCGAGTGCGGCTCTTCCTCCACCCTCGCCGACGGTGGGACTCCTGGGACCTGCCGGAGCAACCCTCCCTACCGGCCACCGATTCCCTCCCCCCCCCCCGCGGAGCCTCCCCAGCCAGCATGCCGGCCACTCGTCTACTTCCAGGGGGTGCGGAGGCTCCATGGGAGGGGAGAGGGAATCAGCGTCCAGTGGGTCACCCACTGAATGCCGTTCCTTCCCCACCCCACACGGAGCCTTCTCACCCCTGGAAGTAGCCTGAGCGAGCGAACGAGCACGGTGGGCGGGCGGGCCAGGCTAAGGCGAGCGAGTGAGTGAGTAATCGCGGTGGGCTGGGCGGCTCCGTGGGGGTTGGGGGGCAGACAGACAGACAGAGAGAGGCACAGACACAGAGAGAGACAGGGAGGGAGGGGGGAATCAAAGAGTGACACACACACACACAGAGACAGGGAGAGACAGCGAGAGGGAGGGAGGGAGCGAAAGATAGACAGAGACACAGAATGAGTGATTAAGTGCGTGAATGCGAGACAGACAGACAGACAGACAGACACACACACACAGTGACAGGGAGGGAGGGACGAAGGAGAGAGAGACAGAGATAGAGAGAGAAAGAAAGAAAGAGAGAGAGAAAGAGATAGAAAGAGGGAAAGAAAGAGAGAGAGAAAGATAAAGAAAGGAAGAAAGAGAGAGAAAGAGAGACAGAAAGAGAGAGAGAGAGAAAGAAAGAAAGAGAGAGAAAGAAAGAAAGAACTTACGACCACAATTGAGCCTAAAAGTTTGGTTGCTAACCAAGACCATTGTTAAGTGAGTTTCACATTTTCCAAGTTGGCCACGCCCACCCAGTCACATGACCGCTGAGCCACTCCCACAAAACAGGCCACATCTTCCGGCTCTCAAAAGAAATTTAAATCGTGGTATTGTTGCTATTTGGCTCTGTTGACTACAGAATATGCTTCAGTAATCTACTGCTATGGTTTTAGTAATTTCTGGTTTTTTTAGTTACCTCCAAAACTGAATTTATTTTGTAAGTGATGTAATTGAATTATACTCAAATTTTCATAGAATGGAGGGATAGAACATAGTGAACTCTACAGCAGTCCATTTAATTTAAATACAGTTTTGCAGTGATAACATAATGGTGATCAAATATTGCAAACGTTTTAATCTATTAATGAAGAATGATACAACCTGTAAAATATTTATTGAAAATGATCATTTGGTACAGTATTATTATTTTGCATATTAAGATTAAGTCTGCTTTGTTTTGTAGCTTGCTTTTACAGATATTTAGTATGAAAATTACCCATATCCCTAACAGTAATAAAATTGTAATATGTCCTGGATACTTTTGTAAGCTTTGCTTTTTAACTTCTAATTTATGAAGGCTATATGGATCATTGTCATACTAATTCATTATAACTACCAAACTGATCTCATTCAGTAATTTTGTATACTTGCATACAGACTTTGGTCTAATTTCTAAAGCCTCTTTCATAACTTCTTTCACGAAACAACTGCTTCAGAAAAACAAAGACAGATAAAATGAGAGTTAGGAGTAGAAAAGAAATGAATTGCCAATATAATAATGTTTCAGAATCCACCATTGATTGTTTAATTACTGCTAGTAATTTATTTATTTATTTATTTATTATATTTATACTCCGCCCTTCTCCAAGCGGACCCAGGGCGGCGCACAGGAATGTTAAAATACATACAAAACATAATAAAAATTTTAAAAAACATATTCTAATAAATCCTGTGCTAAAACCGAATTAAAAATCCCAAATTTAAAACTATCTAGGAGTCAGTAATGGAGATTACGCTAGGCCGGCTAGATGGAATAGATGTGTCTTCAGACACTTGCGGAAGAGGCGGAGGTCGGAGATGGTGCGGAGTTCAGGGGGTAAGTCGTTCCAAAGGGTTGGTCCCGCCACAGAGAAGGCTCTTCCCCTGGGTGTCGCCAGTCGGCATTGTCCAGCCGACGGCACCCTGAGGAGGCCCTCTCTGTGGGAGCGTATCGGCCTGAGGGATCTATGGGGCAGGAGGCGGTCTCGCATGTAACTAGGCCCCGAGCCATGGAGCGCTTTAAAGATGGTAGTTAAAACCTTGAAGCGCACCCGAAAGACCACAGGGAGCCAGTGCAGCTCGCACTGAATTAAAGCAGAACTGTAAAACTTGTGGGCCGGATGTGTCATGCACTGGCCATTCCCATGCCCATGTCTGGTTTAGCGAAGGGGGGAAAGTACCGATATGTCACGTGATGATGCTGTGATGACATGAGTTAGACACCCTTATTCTAAAAGGTTACCACTGAGTGATATAACCCCTAATAACAACAACAAAAAAATTTGTTTCCCTCCCTTTTCCATTTGTTAAAAAAAGGTTAATAAATTCCACACACAATGTGGCATCCAACTAGCCACACACCTCAGTCTCATGTAGTAGAAAAACATTATCTTGTTAGTCACCCAGTACAATCTTCTAGATTTTGGATTGTTCCAAAAACAAGCCATGGTATCAAAAATGGAAGCACTTGTAGTTCCTTTATTTTCTTCAACATTTAATACATACTTTGTTGGCATACTATATATAGTATAAAATAAGTTGTACTTATTTCATATTTCCCTTCTAATTAAAAAGGTCAAGTTGAGTTAGGCAATCCAGTAAGGAAGAATAGAATAATTGGAATTACAAGCTAATTGCTTAATAATAAAATTCAGATATGAGAAAACTAATTAAAAAGCACAGGATGAAAGAAATTAATAAAGTTCCAGCAACATGGTATTTGTTTCCTATTGAAGAATCCAGGATGCAAGCAACAGCAAATGAAAAACCAAAAAAAGGAGGGTGCCATAAATTGAAAGTGACATTGGAAACACAATGATCAGCCAGATCAAGGGGCATAATTTTCGTAGCTAAGAAATATACACAGCTGATTATAAAAATGCTATAGAGCACGGGTGTCAAACTCTCATCATCAGGGTGGTGTCACATGATGTATCAGGACTTTTCCCCCTTTGCTAAACCGGACAGGGGCAGGGGCAGCACATGACGCATCCAGCCCCTGGGCTGTGAGTTTGACACCCCTGCTATAGAGACTAAGGAAAATACCTTGGGAAAGATATGCAAAATATGTTACTAGGGCAACAAAACATTTGTTAAGTCAACAATACCATCACATCTGCAACACTCTGTTGTTATAACCAGTCTCAATAAAAGTACTTTTTGCCATTCTGTGAAATTACTTCTTACTCTTTTTTACCAAGTGAGCTGACAAATTCTGAGTACAAAGTGGGCAACTCCTTCTTTCTAGCTTTTAGTGGGACAAGCTGCTACATATTACTTCTAACTTTAGGATTTTAGATTTGTTCTACAGTATAATAAACCATGAGTTTAACCTTTTATGTGTTTCTCTCCTTAACATCTCTGTTTACATCTGAAAACTAAGGATTTAAAACTATCACTGGGATGGAAACTATTTGGTGCATGGTTAAATTAAAGCACCAGGCTAGAAATCAGGAGTCTGTCAGTTCTAGTCCCATCTCCAGCATGAAAACTGATGGGGTGATTTTGGGCCAGCCATTCTCTCTCAGCTCATGATGTCAGGCTTGGGCAACAATTCCTGTTGCAATAATACATCAAGACTTGATTTATCCAAAAGGGGAAAAAAAGCAGACCCTGCATTTGTGGGGAAATGCTCTGAAGAAAAATAAAGTGGAGATTGACCTGTTCCGATCAGTTGGTTGCTAAGTTGATTCTCAAATTAGCTGGCATAGCATGGTTAGAGATTTTACTATCCTATTTTTCGGAAAGCCCAGCAACGTGCTTATGAGCATCCAGGAGGACTGAAGTGCTGCGTCTGTATCGGGCCTTACTGCAAGAAAGCCAGGCTTTCAATGCCTATAGGTAGGAAGACTGGGGTGTCTCAAGAGTGGAGCCTTCAGTGCCAAGTCCCTCTTCTGCTGCCATGAAAATCATACCCCAGCCCACCCCATCCACTCCAGTTAAATGCTTGTAGGGTGATAGAATTTGTTTTAAATGTATAAAAAGATCTGTGCTGCTTGTTATCAAAGTCCGAGTGGAAGTGAGAATCTTTGCCGCCTGGAACCACCCAAAAATGTGATGCGCAGAGTGGATGGGTGAGGCTACATTCAGACGCATCCAGATTTTTACCCTCTTTTTGGGGAGAGAAAAGTGCATCTTATTGTCCGAAAAATATGGTACTTCTTTTTCTGCTGCTTGCCATATTTCACAGCACACTCCTTCAATTTATGTAACCTTCCAACTTGGTAATGACTGAACTGCTAATTAATTTCATTGTCTAGTAGTAGAAGCCCTTGTAAGTAAGGAATATCTTCTAAAATATCTTGGATGTTGAGGTCTCTACTGTATATTCCTTCCATCGTCCTTTGATTTGATTACTATCTGTCCATTGTTATCTTTTAGAAAACAGCTCTTTGAAGTTGTTTTCAGAGGAACTTGTTAAATTCTTGTATTCATTCCATAATTTATCTGATTCTCTGTCAATGAAGTTCAGGACTTTAAAGCAATTAAACATTCTCCTTGAAAATGGTGGGTATAAATCATGGAAACCAATTGAAGTTCTTATTGTTCTTTTGTTGTTGTTGTTCAGCTTAAATCAGAGCTTGCACATGAGAAGTTTGGGATCCACAGTCAGCGCCTGTCAAAGTCCTTAATTACTTTTTGGGGGTATAATTACCTGCAATTCCTCTTAACAATAATAGAGGCAAATTGATTTTTACATATTCTTATCTGGCGATGTCCAATTTATAGAGGCATAGTTTTAGTTGTTATAAAATAGCGTTAGCTATGAAAAAATAATTGGAGTGGCAGAAATTTGTACCTTATCTCCTGCTTCATTTCAGTTCCCTTAGCCATACAGTCCAGCTACATTTTCGTCTTTCATGGTTCCAACTTTGGCATTCCAGTACCCAATCACAACAGCATATTTTGTTTCCATGTTCTGTCAATTTCAAATTTAACTTTATCATAGAAGGTATCGACTTCCTCTTTGTCCATAGCTGAAGCATGGAGCATGACCACAAAGTCTAATTGATGTTATTATTTACTTTCAATGCAATTGAAACCAAGTACTTACTTACTATACCTTTTAAAAAGGTATAGTAAAGCAACAGTACCTCATCTTGGTTTTTCATGTTCTGAATAATAAATGCTATGATCTTCTGACTGAAGAGATCCCAGTCCATGTAAATTCACTGATGCCTAAGATGTCAATGTGCAGTCATTTCATTTCAGCTTCCACTGTGTTGAGCTTTCCTGTGTTCATGCTTCGTACATTTTACGTTCCTACTGTAATTGCATCTCTGCACTTTTAGGTTCTCCTTTCCTGTATGATAACAGCAGCAACATGACATCCCAAAGGCTTTAATCTAGCTATGTCATGAACAGTATTAGTATTCCAAAATCACAACAGCAATAGCACTTACACTTATATACTGCCTCATATTGCTTTACAATACTCTAGGCAGTTTACAGTGTCAGCATATTGCCCTCAACAGTCTGGCTCCTCATTTTATTGACCTTGGAAAGATGGAAGGCTGAGCCAACCTTGAACCCCTATTAAGATTGAACATTGGGCTATGGTCAGAGTTAGCCTGCAATACTGCATTCTAACCTGTGTGCCACCCGCATTACTGGGCAACTATTTTTTTCAAGTTTTGCTTCCTAAAAAACCTTTGATGATTATGACAGACTAATTCAAAGTGGACACAAATATATTTTCAGAATGACTTACTGGATATGTTTCAACAAATATTTCATGTTTTTGTATGTTTCTTTTAGTGTTTTCACATAGCCAATGTGTACGTTGCCATTATGTAAAAACAGAAGGCTTCTATAAAATGGTACGCAATAGTTTCAATTACGGGTTATCATTTGATTAGCAAACAAAAATCTGCATGGGACACCCAACTGTTCAGGAAGCAAAATCTTTTTGTCCAGAATATCCTATGGTCTTCCTCAGTAATATGTTGAATGCCAGTCAAATTAAGGGGTCCATCCTACTTCATTACATCAACCATTTTATATTCCCTATCCATGTGGTTTTCTTGGTAAAAATAGAGGAGTGATTTATAATTGTCTTCACCAGCGCAGTATGAATTGGTGTCATAGACATTGCCACTAAAGTGATCATCTGCATCTGGCATCTTCCTGTATCACTGCTGCCTGTTTCCTTTAACTGGGCAGCTAGGAAGACCTTCATGCTTTGCGAATATTCGCTCTAAAATGAGGCAGCATAGTAGGACTTGGGATTGGGGATTTCCTCCATTGAATTTATAAAATTAAATTTGGATTTGAATTTTTGCTTTCATACTGATCCCTTCTTCACAAATTCAGTCCAATTCAGTAGGTTCAATTATTATTCCATTTTCCTTACTCCTAGACCATAGCATCAAAATATTGTGTTACTAGGTATATCAATTTTGTTGGCTTTCAGTCAAGTCTGCTTTGGTATAGTAGTTCAAAATAAATGTCTTTAAGATATTGCAGTCTTTATATTCCTATCCTTTTAGATTTTGATACTTGAATTAATATTAATATCATTTTAATATGGAAGAATAATTATGCACATCCAGATTCTGATAATGTCCTATGTATCCTATATATAATTTAAAGTACGTATACTATAGAACCTGTCATTGACTACATATGCAGCTCATCTGGACTTTTGATCCTGATACAGCATCCTGCATTTACTTATGTAAAGTATTTGAAATATATACTATGTATGCAGTACACTTAATCCTTTGTTAATTACAATATTAAACAACCTTTCAAAGATACAATGAATCAGGCCTGAAATGCTGCAAGTTTGGACCGGTTCTCCTGAACCTGTAGTAAACAAATTCTGCCTGTTCGCCCGAACCGGTATTAAAAATGGCTAGTTCCAACAATCAGCTGTGTGATAATCAGCTGTGCCACACAATTTAGATTAGCTAGAAAGCAAGATTTCCTGCTTTCTAGCGAATATAAATTGTGTGACAGAGCTGTCCTCCACCCCTGTTGTTCAACTTACCTTTGCAGACTCAGAAAAGGATTTTTAATTCTCCTTTTTCAGCGCTGCACGGTAGCGCCTGCAGTGCACATGTGCGCGTGCAGCAAACTGGTAGCAAAGCAAAGCGAACCTCAGGATTTCACCACTGGTCTGAATGAAGAGACTTACAGATGGTTCATCCCCATAGTCACTAATTCCGATTTGAATTTGGCGGTCAGTTCACAAACCACAAAAGAAGCAGGATCTTGTGGTCATATGATTACCATTTGTAATGACTACATGAGATTCCTTCCAGCAGAACTGCCAGAGCTACTGTTGTAAGTTGGTACAATCACATGAAACCACATTTTATCACTTTATTGTTTAACAATGGAGCTCCACATCCCAATTATTCTAGTTAGTTGAGGATTAACTGAATAAGACACACACACGCACCCCTATATAATAGTATATTATAATACCATCTTATATGGATTTATTTGATCCACATAGTGATAACAAGAGTAAATTGTTTTGTTTCTTAAGGATTCTACAACTTTTAAAAAAAATTGTTTTATTCCTTCTAATGAACAGATATAGGAAATCAGGGGAAATATCTAACTTTCCCAGCTATGAATGAAATCTAGGAAGAAGCTTACCTCTAGTTTGGTGCTTAAGAAAATAACTTATTTGCTTATTTCCCAAAGTGAACTTTATTCTACCACTGTTTTGAAGTTATTACAGAATTTAATACAATATCAATCTGCAATATATAACTATAATATATTATAATTGAATGATAGTAAGGTTAAAGAAAATATTTTCAGTATTTTAAATCTGAATCAATTGTTTCAAGTTTGAAATACGTTATTCTGATCATTCTGGAATGACCATTCTTAAAATGCTTCAAATCAAAACCATTTTGCACATTTCTCTGTAGAATAACAAAAATTGCATGGCAGCAAAAGAAGAAGAAATTGGGACTGGATCACAATCTAAACTCCAACTAATTACTTATTTTCTTTTATTTATTTTCTGCAGGATCTTTCATGTTGGCGAATACTACTGAAAGAATTGGCCAAAAAGCCCACCTTTTGCTACCACAACTAAAGGAAAATGACACACATTGCATCGATTTCAATTTTTTTGTTTCCAGCAAAAGTGGTTCCAGTCCTGGAATTTTGAACGTTTATGTGAAAGTTAATAATGGTGAACTTGGAAATCCAGTATGGAATGTCTCAGATGCCCCTATTGGTATTTGGAATAGAGTGGAATTGGCTGTCAGCACCTTTTGGCCAAACTTTTACCAGGTACTGCTTTTTTGTTCTTTCACTTATGAAACATTCTTCCTCCCTTTAGTCAATTTATATCGTGTCTAATGCCTTTATTTGAGCTATATAAATTATTGTATACAATTATTTACAAAGTCTATTTGATGAGCAAAGTATCCTCTTTAAAATGATGAAGGAAAGCATTCCCAATGAAATACTTTATTCATTTTCCAAAATACTATTTTCTGTATTTGAAAAATATTTTTATTTTGTTTTTGGGGGGTTTTCTGAAGACAATACATGCAAATAACTCCCACTAATGCTTATTGAATAAACCCAAGAATCTTAAAAGCAGTGTATGTCACACTTTTGTAGATGTTGTGGTGTATTATATCTCTATATTTAGAAGTTTTTACTGAAATGCTTCTTAGTATGCATGGCCTTGTGAACATTGTTATTGTTTCCTTTCAAGATATTTGTTGTAGCTATTAATTATTTCTCTAAGCCATGTCGTATATGAAACAATATTGCTCTTCATGTTAAATCATGTGCATTTAAATCTAAGTTTCTTATCTAGGTAGTTATCTAAACCTCTTCTTAATGATTTGTTTACAGACTGTCCATCAGTAAGTGGTCCACTAGTAGGTTTTCTATAAGTACAGGAGAATTATTCTAGATGCACACTAAAAATGCATAAAAATAGCTTGAATAAATTGAAACCTGTTGTTTAGCTAACTACTTAGATATAGATAGAATTAGATATTACCTGAATTTAATATAAACCTGATATGTGTAATTTAAATGTATCTCATATATGATCTGTTTACCTGTTTATTCTTATGTCCAGATGCTGGTTAATAATAGATAACTTCAAAACACCTCTTCTATTTTTTATTTTAAAAAATTCCTTGATTTAATTCATATAACTTTTATTTCTTCTTTTTATAAGAAATAGTTGACACTTTTCATTCACTTTCACACAGAATGGGTTTTCATTTCCTCTCATTATCAGTCCTGATGACTATTAGTTTCCTTTTGCCTTTAAGGTGATATACCTACATGCAAGCAATTTGCATAACTTTGTTATTCAATATTCTTTGTGTATAGATCATTATTTTATATTTTATGTGAAAGAAAAAAGGCTGCTAAAAAGCAAACATAATATGAATCCTATGAATCTCAAAATCTACAGCTAAAAAAAAGTTGCATAGGTATGTATGTAGACTCTTTTTGATTGAAGGATGTTATAAGGTATTATAAATAATAATAATAATAATAATTTATTAAATTTGTTGACCGCTCCCTCTCCCCGAAGGGACTCGGAGCGGTGCACAGGGCTAACAAAACAATAAATACATACATATAGTTAAAAACAAATTAAATATTTCCCTGCGCTAAAAATTCCAATTAAAAAACTAAAATCCCCATCTAAAATTTCTGGCAACCCCATCGAAGAGAGACTATCCTAGGCCGGCCAAGCAGAACAGATATGTTTTTAGTTTTAGATGGAAGGAGCGGAGGTCCGTGGTAGTTCTAATGTTGGGGGGAAGGTCGTTCCAGAGGGCTGGGCCCGCCACAGAGAGAGCCCTTCCCCTGGGCGTCGCCCGCTGACAAAGTCTAGTGGACGGCACCCGGAGAAGTCCCTCTCTGTGGGAGCGAATCAGCCATGTGGATGTGTGCGGCAGGATCCGATCCTGCAAATAGCTAGGTCCCGAGCCATGGAGCGCTTTAAAGATGATAACTAGAACCTTGAAGTGCACCCGGAAGACGACAGGCAGCCAGTGCAGCTCGCGCAAGAGCGGTGTTACGTGGGTACACCTTGCGGTTCCCATAATTGCTCGCGCGGCTGCATTCTGGACTAGCTGAAGTCTCCGAGTGCACCTCAAGGGGAGCCCCATGTAGAGAGAGTTACAATAGTCCAGTCGGGATGTCACGAGAGCATGAGTGACTGTGCGAAGGGCGTGTCGATCCAATAGGGGGCGCAACTGGCGAACCAGGCGAACCTGGTAAAACGCTCTCCTGGCCACGGCTGTCACTTGATCTTCCATGCACAGCCGGGCATCCAGGAGGACACCCAAGTTGCACGCCCCATCCACTGGGGCAAGATGTTCGCCCCCAATGGCCAGCGATGGAGTCAGCTGGTTGAATCGGGCAGCCGGAAACCACAGCCACTCGGTCTTGGTCGGGTTGAGCTTGAGTCCGTTTCTTCCCATCCAGATCCGTACGGCTTCCAGGCACTGGCACATCACCGCTACGGCATCGTTGGGGTGGTTTGGGGTAGATATATACAGCTGAGTATCATCAGCGTAGAGATGGTACTCTACCCCAAAACCACGGATGATCTCACCCAGCGGCTTCATATATGTGTTAAACAGGAGAGGCGAGAGGACCGACCCCCCACATGTGAGGGGTCTCGAGGTCGACCTCTGCTCTCCTGTCAACACAAATTGCGATCGGCCAGAGAGGTAGGAGGAGAACCACCGTAAAACGGTGCCTCCCACCCCCAACCCCCCCAGCCGATGCAATAGGATACCATGGTCAATGGTATCAAAAGCCGCCGAGAGGTCTAAAGAAGGAACAGATCCATAAAAGCTTCTTTCCTGCCGTCTTGAAAGAGGCGGTAGTAAAGCCCCTCCTCAAGAAGCCGTCCCTGGATCCAGCATTATTAGAGAACTATCGTCCTGTCTCCAACCTCCACTTTCTAGTGAAGGTTGTTGAGAGTGTGGTGGCCCAACAGTTTCCGCGACACTTGGAGGAAGTTGATTATCTAGACCCGCGCCAGTCCGGCTTCCGACCCGGGCACAGCACCGAGACGGCATTGGTCGCGTTGGTTGATGATCTCTGGAGGGCGCGGAATAGAGGACATTCCTCTATCCTAGTCCTATTAGACCTCTCAGCGGCTTTTGATACCATCGACCATGGTATCCTATTGCGCCGACTGGGGGGGTTGGGGCTGGGAGGCACCGTTTTGCGGTGGTTCTCATCCTACCTCTCTGGTCGGTCGCAATATGTGTTGACGGGGGCAGAGGTCGGCCTCGAGGCCCCTCATATGTGGGGTTCTTCAGGGGTCGGTCCTCTCGCCCCTACTATTCAACACATATATGAAGCCGCTGGGTGAGATCATCCGTGGTTTTGGGGTGGGATATCATCTGTACGCTGATGATACTCAGTTGTACATATCCACCCCAGACCACCCCAACGATGCCGTCGAGGTTATGTCCCGGTGTTTGGAGGCCGTACGGATCTGGATGGGTGGTAACAAACTCAAGCTCAACCCGTCCAAGACTGAGTGGCTGTGGCTTCCGGCGCCCCGGTTCAGCCAGATTATTCCAACACTGGCCATTGGGGGCGAAACACCGGCCCCCGTGGAGAGGGCGCGCAATATGGGTGTCCTCCTGGATTCCCGGCTGTCTATGGAAGATCACGTGGCAGCCGTGGCCAGGGGGGCGTTCCATCAGGTACGCTTGATGCGCCAATTGCGCCCCTTACTGGATCGGGGTTCCCTACGCACAGTCACTCAAGCACTCGTCACCTCTCGACTCGACTACTGTAATGCTCTCTACATGGGGCTTCCCTTGAGGTGCACCCGAAAGCTGCAGCTAGTCCAGAACGCAGCCGCGCGGGTGATTACGGGAGCGCCTAGACACTCCCACATAACACCTATCCTGCGCGAGCTGCACTGGCTCCCTGTGGTCTTTCGGGTGCGCTTCAAGGTCTTGACGACCATCTTTAAAGCGCTCCATGGCTCGGGGCCTAGTTATATGCGAGACCGCCTCCTGCCCCATACATCCCTCAGACCGATACGCTCCCACAGAGAGGGCCTCCTCAGGGTGCCGTCGGCTGGACAATGCCGACTGGCGACACCCAGGGGAAGAGCCTTCTCTGTGGCTGGGCCAGCCCTCTGGAACGACCTACCCCCTGAACTCCGTACCATCTTTGACCTCCGCCTCTTCCGCAAGTGTCTGAAGACACATTTATTCCATCTAGCCGGCCTAGCGTAACCCCCTGTATTGACCATTAGACAGTTTTAAATTTGGGATTTTAATTTGGTTTTTAGCACAGGTTTTACTAGAATAAGTTTTTTAAATTTTAGATGTTTTGTATGTATTTTAACATTCCTGTGCGCCGCCCTGGGTCTGTTTGGAGAAGGGCGGGATATAAATTTAATAAAATAAAAAATAAAAAAATTTCTTACATTAATTTCTTTGCATGTTTAATCATGTTTACTTGAAAATAAGAACTCAGTCTCTAGGAGAGATATTTAGGAAAACTCCAGCTTCATTCTTACTTAATGATATACAATATACAATAGCAGAGTTGGAAGGGACCTTGGAGGTCTTCTAGTCCAACCCCCTGCCTAGGCAGGAACCTTATACCGGTTCAGACAAATGGCTATCCAACATCTTCTTAAAGACTCCCAGTGTTGGGGCATTCACAACTTCTGGAGGCAAGCTGTTCCACTGACTAATTGTTCTAACTGTCAGGAAATTTCTCCTCAGTTCTAAGTTCTAAGTTGCTTCTCTCCTTGATTAGTTTCCACCTGTTCTTGTTTACCCTCAGGTGCCTTGGAGAATAGTTTGACTCCCTCTTCTTTGTGGCAACCCTTGAGATATTGGAACACTGCTATCAGGCCTCCCTTAATCCTTCTTTTCATTAAACTAGACATACCCAGTTCCTGAAATCATTCTTCATATGTTTTAGTCTCCAGTCCCCTAATCATCTTTGTTGCTCTTCTCTGCACTCTTTCTAGAGTCTCCACATCTTTTCTACATCGTGGTGACCAAAACTGAATGCAGTATTCCAAGTGTGGCCTAAGGCATTATAAAGTGGTATTAATAATTAGATTTAAACTTTCTGAGCCTCATTGCTGCTTCTACAAATGAAATGCTTAGGGAATTAGACATTCCAGGGTTTCACATCAATATTTAATTCTTACATATTGCCTTATATCGGATGATGATAAAGTTATCCATTCAGTTGTGTCTGACTCTTGGTAATTCTATGGCCCAGGTCTCCAATCTTGCACTATTTCTTTGAGTTTTTCTATGCTTTGTCTAGTATCCAGCCATCGTGTTCTTTGGCAGCCTGGTTTCCTTTTACCACTAACCCTTCCAAACATAATTTCTTTCTTCAGTGAATTCCCCCAAACATACATGGCCAAAGTAAATGAGACTCCTGATATATAGTGAGTGCTTAATATCAAATGTAATTCAAACTTTAGTTCTTCAACTTAGCTCTCTCTTCAAGCAGTGAAATACATAATGTTATTTCCTTTTATGTTACGGAAGAGCTGTGAACATAACTTTAATATAAATAAAATCGTTTTATTGTTGAAACTGCAGTATTATAATGCTTTCATTTAGCTTTCTCTAGACAAAGTGTCCATTCAATTTGGCATTCAGAAAGAGTCATTTTAGAGTTCCTTATGCATTACTTAAAAATAGCCATCCCTTAGATTTATGTACACATCCAACAATAAACAGACAGACACTTGATTCAAACAGAATCAGTGAGATTCAGTCACCACTGCTAAAAATACTGACAGAGACTTTGAGAATAAAAATAGAACAAAATAGTGGCCTTAACTGACAAGCAATTTACTGTGGAGTTGTTGAAGTTCTTATGGAATAAATAGGTTCAGGATCATGGCCCTTGAAAAATAAATCAATACAAACAACTTCATAATTACATAAGCCCCATTTTCACTGTTTGTATTAAATCACTTGTTTGTTGAAAGCTATAGTTGACACTAATCTCATAAATTCTTCTTTAGCAATAGAAGTACAAAGCACAATGTGAAATGCATACATAAAATGTAGTTATGTAGAATGGTTGGGTAGGATTAGGGGACATACAAGATGCAAGACAAATAATCCAAGGACTAAATTTTCTATTTGATATTATTTTTAAATGTATTTATATGTGTCTTAATTAATCAAACTGATGTAAGTAAATTCTTACTCTTTTTCAAAACGTTATTATAAATTGAGTTTATTATTAGGTACAAGTCACCTTTGAACTACAGGCATTTTAATTGCTTAGAAAATGAGATCATGTACTGAAAGAAAATACATTTATTCTTTTTGTTCTGTGGAACTAACAAGTTATTTATAAAGTACTAGCACATTTTTCAGCAGCAATCATTTAAGGTGGCAAGTAAGCCCCCTCCCCCATTTCCATTGAGAAGGGAGAAGCGGCAGGAATGAAAAGCTAATTTTGCTCTTCACTGAAGCAGGGAGTATCAGGGATAGTGCAATGTTAAATCGCTTCCCTATTTCCTGTTTGGCAGGCATCTATAGGATAGAGTGATGTAAGACAACTCTAAGACAGACATCCAGTGCTTGTTTTTCACGAAGCAATGTAATCTGTCTTTTAACCATTTTTTCCTGGCTGATATGGCTATTATGTCAATCAGAGAAACTGTGGGTATAGTAGTTTTTCTATTCAAAAGAGCTACTTTGCATAATCTGCTGACTGATTTCGATGTTTCAGAGGTACTAAAATTAAAGACAGGCAGTTAGGAGCAAAAATTCTAACACTGCTAGAAAATCAGATAGGAAATACCATGTTTCCCTGAATATAAGACAGGGTCTTATTTTCTTTTGACTACCGAAATAAGTGCTTGGCCTTATTTTAATACAATACAATACAATAGCAGAGTTGGAAGGGACCTTGTAGGTCTTCTAGTCCAACCCCCTGCGTGGGCAGGAACCTTATACCATTTTGGACAAATGGCTATCTAACATCTTTTTGAAGACTTCCAGGGTTGGGGCATTCACAACTTCTGGAGGCAAGCTGTTCCAGAGGTTAATTGTTCAAACTGTCAGGAAATTTCTCCTTAGTTCTAAGTTGCTTCTCTCCTTGATTAGTTTCCACCCATTGCTTCTTGTCCTGCCCCCAGGTGCCTTGGAGAATAGTTTGACTCCCTCTTCTTTGTGGCACCCTCTTGAGATATCGGAACACTGCTATCATGTCTCCCCTGGTCCTTCTCTTCATCAAACTAGACATACCCAGCTCCTGCAACCGTTCTTCATATGTTTTAGTCTCCAGTCCCCTAATCATCTTGGTTGCTCTTCTCTGCACTCTTTCCAGAGTCTCCACATCTTTTCTACATCGTGGCAACCAAAACTGTATGCAGTATTCCAAGTGTGGCCTTACCAAGGCACTATACAGTGGCATTAACACTTAACGTGATCTAGATTCTATCCCTCTGTTTATGCAGCCTAGAACTGTGTTGGCTTTTTTGGCAGCTGCTGCACACTGCTGGCTCATATTTAAATGGTTGTCCACTAGGATTCCAAGATCCCTCTCACAGTTGCTACTATTGAGCAAGGTACCACCTATACTGTACCTGTGCATTTTGTTTTTCTTGCCTAAATGTAGAACCTTACTTTTTTCACAATTGAATTTCATTTTATTAGATAGTGCCCAATGTTCAAGTTTGTCAAGATCCTTCTGTATCTTAAGCCTATCTTCTGGAGTGTTGGCTATTCCTGCCAGCTTGGTGTCGTCTGCAAATTTGATGAGTTCCCCATTTATCCTTTAATCCAAATCATTGCTGAAGATGTTGAAGAGTACTAGGCCTAAAACAGAGCCTTTGGGTACTCCACTGCATACTTCCTTCCATGTAGATGCAGTTCCATTGAGGACTACACGTTGAGTGCGGTTGGTCAGCCAGTTGCGAATCCATTTGGTGGTGATGCTGTCTAACCCACATTTTTCTACTTTATCTAGTAGTAGGTTATGGTCTACTTTATCAAATGTCTTACTGAAGTCCAAGTAAATTATATCAACAGCATTCCTCTGGTCCACTAATTTTCAGGGAGGTCCTATTATTTTGGAGGTACAGGAGATGGCAAGCATGGTCACCTCATGGCTGCTGCTGTGTTGTAACATTTCCAGAGAGAGCTTATTTTAGTGCATGCACTCAAAAGCCCAATTGGGCTTATTATCCAGGAAGGTCTTATTTTCAGTGAAACAGGATAATACACTATCAGCACGAACAGAACATCAAATGCTTCTAGCATTTCCCCTCCCTTGTTTTGTCTTAAGTCTTTCCAAAAGTAGCATTAGTTAGTTACAACAAAGATGTGCTGTTTTTTTTATATTGCAAGAGTTTTATTAGTTTTTACAAATTTTTTCAGGTAGGGTAAGGTAAGGTGATACAGAAATATTTTGAGAACTTTCACGTTGAGATCATTGGCCCCTCCAGGGTTTCATCATAAGACATTGGTAATACATTTTTCAATAATACTACAAGGTGGAGATAAATGCATACATCATAAATTCTAAATTCTATGCTGGCAATCATATACAAACATCCAGATAAAAAGTTATACTGTATTAATAAAAAGCAAAGTCATTTTTTAGATCTAAGTCTCTTGGCAATTGTGTCTTCTTGTTCTCCTTCCTGGCCCCCAGCGGGCGGGGCCGTGGCCCCCTCTGCCCCCCCTGGATCTTCCCCCAGGATAGAGGAATGTTTTTTAAGAAAGGCTTCCGCCTCAACAACTGTTTTAATCCTTACTCTTCCTCCATCCCAGAACACCAACATCCCTTCTGGCATCACCCACTTAAACCAAATCCCGTGGTTAAACAATTTTTTAGATAAGAAGGAATACTTCCTTCTCACCTCTCTAATCTTTTTTGGGATCTGCTTCAAGATAGCGACTTCCTTTTGTTGGTAAATTAACGGACTCTCTCTCTGCGCCTTCAGGATTCCCTCCCTAGTCGACCTTCTAACAAATTTAATATGTATCTCTCTGGGTACTTCGTTTATCCTGTTGAATTTATTCTATAGACTAGGTCAATGTCCTCCCTGACCTCCTTTTTAGGTTTGTGTAAATAGTCTGCTAAAATTGTACTCATGAGATCAGGAAGGCATTCACCAGCTTCCTCCGAAATGTTCTGAAATCTTAAAAAATATGACATCCTTTCAAAATCCATCCTAGACATATGACCAGTCAAATCTCCAATTTCACTATTAACATTTTTAAGTTCTCCCTTTGCCCCAGCCAACCCCACTTCCAACTCCTCGGTCTTCTGTGTGTTCTCCATCAATTTTTTCTGTGTCTCCAAAAGTTCAAGTTTAGAACTGCAATGATCTTTTCTTAATTCTTTAATTTCCAACACCAAGGAGTGTAACACTGCTTCCATAGCTGTCATCCTTTCTTCCAATCCTGGACTTTCTGGTTGTTTTTTTGAAGCCATGGTGAGCTGTTAAAGTCAGTGCCACTAAGATGGCGTTTTTTGGGTGCAGCCGCTGGAGCAAGTCAGGAGAAGAAAGTTCAAATCAAAGTTGTAAAAAGTTGTAGAGCCCAGAAGAGAAGCAATTTTCACAGTCAATTATTAGAACAAAGAAGGCACTCCAGGGAAGGAATCAATTAATCCAAAAATTTCTCCGTTGGTAGAGAGAGGCAGTCCAAATCACAAAGAGATGTTGGTAATTTTCCATTAAAAAAAATTAGTCATTTAGGAGCAAGTAACAATACAGCCAGTAAACCTGTGTGTGTGTAAAATTATTAATTATTGATTATTGATTAATATAAATTTGAATTCCTATCTTTTCCTGGATTATTTTAAATGCTTAACTATTTATATTTTTTTAAATAGTCAACATCCTATTTAAAGAAATAAATACATGTACTTAGGCTAACTTTTCAGAAGCATAACTTTATTACTAGGTTTATTGATATTACTTGCTTTTTCATATTTCAGGTAGTTTTTGAAGTTATCACTTCAGGTCACCAAGGATATCTGGCTATTGATGATGTGAAGGTTTTAAGTCATCCATGTAGTAAGTGAATATTATATTTTCAATTATTTCAGAATATTGTCGGAATAAATCTGTCATTATTTTATTCTGAGCCACAAATAAAGGGTCTATTTAAATCTTTAGGAGCCTAGAACTCTTAAAAACAAAAATACCATGTAAATTTTTGAAAATCATTGAAAAGCATACTTTCTGCTAGCTGATGATAGGAGACTAAGTTCATGTTACATAAACTTTCAAAGGCAATTGGAGCAGGATCCTGGCCTTTCAAAAAGGAAAACGCATTGTTCCAGCAATGCAGTAGATGCTGGATCTATGCATTTCCTGATCATTCCCAGCAGTAAAATACATTAGTTCTAAAATGTTTCAGCGATTCCTGGCTGACCTTATGTGCATTCCTAACTTAAAACAGTGTGAGACCTACTTATGGAGGTTCATGGAGAGCCCCCTAGTGAATTATAAGACTGAGAGCTAGATTTAGGAGTTGAAAAACATCCCAGATCATAACAAATACAGTACATTCCATACTTTTTCCAAGAAAATTATACGTGTTATTCATGAAATCAATAGGAACTGAACTCAATTTGAAGAAGGTTTGATTTTACTTATTCCATAACTTATCTGTATATAAACTACCTTTATTTGAGTATAAAAAGAGCGATCAAGAATAATCTCTTAATAGTCTTGCCAGATAACTGATTTCAGTATGTTATAGCTTTTATTAAAAACATCAGTTAGATTTCAGTACAATCTTTATGGAAATGTTTTACAAGACAGTTATATAGCCATATATAGTTTGTTGCTCAATAGAAATGGAAAGCTAATATTGTTCCTTCATTAGGACTTTGATTTTTGTAAACAAGAAATAATTGCAATGTAGGATATGTTTATAATATACAATATTATGAATAATTAGAAATAAATATTTTAAAATTAATTTCAGTTGGGATTTCTTGGCTTACAATATAAAGATGTTATTCAAATGTTTAAAACAAAATAGGGTTTGAATTCTTTTACTGAAATTTGAAGGGCTCCTTCCAACCTCATTATTCTGTGAAAGCAATTCTTAGAAAAACCGAGTAAGAAAAGACAATTAGAATAATGTAGGATTAATAGGAGCACTGATGGAGCAGTGGTTAGAATGTAGTAATGCAGGCTACCTCTGCCCACAGACTGGAGTTCAGTCCTGATGGACTTGAGGTTGACTCAGCCTTCTAGCCTTCTGAGGTCAATAAAATGAAAACCAGATTGTTGGGGGCAATTGTAAACCTCTCAGAGAATGCTGTAAAACACTGTGGAGTAGTATATAAATCTAAGTGCTATTGCCATTGGTAATAATATGATTCTTCTTTTGCCTCTTTTTTATTTTCAACAGCCAGCACACCCCATTTCCTGCGCCTCCAGAGTGTAGAAGTCAACGCTGGCCAGTTTGCTACTTTTCATTGCACCGCCAATGGTAGGACTGTTCAGGGAAACAAGCTTTGGCTACAGGTAATCTTATTTGTTTTCCTTTTCTTTCTCTACCAAGGTGATATTTTTGAAAAGGTGGTAGGTTTATTTACTATCCAAAGACCAAGATGGACTGTATGGCAAATGAGCACTAACAAAATAGGCAGTAGTAATTTTTCTATTTTTATTCCAGTGATTAAAAGCAAGGGAAAAGAGATTACAGGTATTCTTGATTAACAACCGGTCATTTTACAACTGTTCAACATTGTAACAACCTAGAAACAGATGCTTAACAGCCCATACAGCACCTTAGGTCATCGTAAATGATTTCACCATTGTCCTCTCACAGCCAAGTGACCACACGTTGGGTGGGTCAGCTTTAGAATCAATTGTGGCATTCTGTGGTTACATGGCTTTTGCCAGTTTTCCCCAAAACTACCCATTCAAGTGACAGCAGTGTTTGTTTAGCAATTAAAGTATTTGCTTAATGGCCATCATAAAAAAAAGGCCAGAGAATTGCTTCCAGTCATGTGGGTATCTTGACTTAAACTGCAACAACTTATAACCATTATTCAATTATGATAGTAAGTTTAGGACTACTGTACATTAACACAAATCTTCACCATCCCCCGAAAGATACCTCATTTTTTAAAACAAATTTCATGCTATTTTTTATAAAGCAGCACCTTTGGAAAACTTACTTGAATTGTACACTAATATATGGAAATTTTATTTAAATAGGAAAACAAAATGATGTATGTATATATGTTCTTACAGCCTCATAACTTCAGCATGCCAAGAAGACCTGTTGCTGAGGCATGGTGAGCAGCTCCAGAGCTGTGCAGGCATAGGGCTTCTTGGTATACCATAGTTTTAGGGGAGGGGAGGGGGGTTGGCACACTGAGACAATGGGACTGCTTGGCTTGTTGTGGGAACAGGGTTGTTTGGTGTGCCATGGGGTTTGAGGCAGCACTCCTTGAGAGTAGTAGCCGGTGTAATGAAGAGAATGAAGAACTCAATGATTGCACCAAGAGGGACAGAGAGAATGTCAAAAAAATGTTGCCCTATGATGCATCATTTTGCCCAATTGAAGTTTTCAAACAGGAGAGTTTCTGTATTATATAGATTATCTATATAGTAGTTATACATTTGTATATACTACCATATGTACTGGATCTTGTTCTTCCTGCAGCTGATATTAAGCATCTCACAGTCTTACTGAGTGGGACTCTGTGAAAGAAGTAGAAAAAAGGATGAAGTTGGAATTTCAAAGTTTCTTTGGAATTCAGAAAAGAAATAATTCTAAGAAACTTCATAGCCAGTTGAGAAGCTCTGGAGATAAATACCAGTGGTATTGCCAGTCTACCTTGAGTCTAGCAGTTTGATTTTTTTAAATTAATAAACACATCCTATTTGCTTAGAATTTTGTTATTGCATTTAGGCTGTCAAAGTAATGGAGGAGAGTTTTAAACTGGAAAATTAACCAATTTAATTCTAATATATAATGAAATTTTAGAATTGCTATATTTTTCTTTTTAAAAAGTGTTTAGGTCCTAGAAATACAGTCACAGCCTTTTTATAATATAGCTGTCATAGGCTGTCACTAACCAATTAAGGTGTTTTTTTCCACACTCTGATGGTTTGCTTCATAGATAGATCTACAAAGAATGTTCCATAATAGTTCAGTTGTACTGATCTAAAAAAAGGTACATGCACAAATAGCACTTTCAGCATGCTTTTCTGTAGCTTTTCCAATCCCTGGTTACATTGTGTTTGTTCACTCCAAGAATTTATGATTAGGATAGCACTGAATCATGTGATGCATAAAAGAGTTCAGGATTCTTCCTCTTAAATAGTTATCATTTCTTTGGCTATATAACTGATGAGTGGTGCATTGGCATTTAACTTTTTCCAGTACCTGATTCAGCAATCTAGTTAGCCTTGGATAGCATGCCATTACTATATTATTAGGTATATTGGTGACTTTCAATACCGTAAACCATTCTATTCTTCTGAGCCGGCTCCATGCGTTAGGGATTGGGAGCAGCGTGTTATAGTGGTTCTCTTATTTTCTCCAGGACCAGTTCCAGTCAGTGTTGGTTGGCGGGGAGAGATCGTCCCCTAGGACTCTCCTTTGTGGTTGCCTCAAGGTTCTTTTCTCTCTCCCCTCCTTTTCAACATCTACATGAAACCGCTGGGTGAGTTCATCTGCCGGTTTGGGGTTTGGTATCATCAGTATGCTGATGATATCCAATTATGTCTTTAGGCTTTGAGCTGGCCAAGTGGTACTGCCAAGTCCTGTCCCAGTGCTTCGAGGCTGTATGGGTTTGGATGGGGAGGAACTATCACTGACTCAGTTCTACCAAGCCGGTGTGCTGTGGGTATTTGGAGTGCACACATCTGGGGATACTCCAAGTTTGACTGAGGATGGTTTGAAATCTTCCATTCAAAAGAGATGCACAATTTGGGGGTCTTCCGGGACTTGAAGCACCTGCTTGATTAGTAGGTCACTTAATTAGCATGCTGTCAGCTGCAGCCAGAAAAGCCTTTGATTTCATCTGGTGCACCAGTTGTGCCCTCTTCTAGACTGGGGTCTTCACATTGATTACTGTGTATTATATTCTACATGAAGATCAACCCGAAGCTTCAGCTGAAGCAGACAATAATGTATATTCCTGTAACACTTCTGCTTTTCAAAATGCACTGGTTGCCAGTTTGCTTTGGGGTGTGATTCAAGGTGTTGGCTGCTACTTATAAAGCCCCACTGATGGGGCTTTAAGTAACCACCTGTTTTACGCAGTATCTGCCTGGCCTGTTCAATCTGGTAGATTAGCATGCTTCAGGTTCCATTAATTGAACAATGTCTGGCTCTCAGAAGTATACCTCTTGGTTACAGTGCCTGCCCTCTGGAATGAGGTCCTTTTCCAAAATTCAAGCAGTCCCATCCATCTGGTATTTCAAAGGGCCTTAAAGGACTAGCTCTTTGCACAGACATTTGGAGAGGATGCCCCTTTCTTCCATTCTGTTCCTCTCTCGGTTTATTTTCTCCCATATTTTTCTTTGTTTTTGCTCTGTTGCTTGTTTTTAAATGTTTTTAACAATTTGTAAACCATCCCGAGTCACTGGTGTTGGGTGAAATAATAATAATTATATTAACTGGACATTAACTGGACACAAGCTGAAGTGGACAGTTAGGACTGAAAAACAAGAAAATTTATGACTATACTTTATTGGTATATCACTAGAGATATTGATAGATTATACCTGACCAGCAGACATGGAGGCAGACGGTTACTTCAAGTAAATCATTGTACAATAGGCTTTTTCCTCCTTAGTTTTTATGTTGTAAAAAGCATAGACTTTCAGTGCTGCTAGGCAGTGATTTTATTTTGTTATAATGACATCATTTAAAGTGAGTTGTACCTGATTTTGTATTTTAGTCTTTATGCAGCTTGTCTGCCTGAGCTTCTTTTTCTTAGTCCTATTTTGAAGCTGGATACCTTGCTGTTACTGGATCCATAGTCTGCTTTAATGCACTTTCTTATTTAGCATACATGGCCATTAGAGGTTAACAGCATCCACTTAGTAATGGAAAAGTAAAATAATCACTTAAGCCAGAAAGTGGCTATCAGTGAATACCATTAAACTGCAAGTCATATTCATGTTCAGAAATTCACAGAAGAAAATAAGGGTAAGAGATTCAAAATCCAAAAGCTTTTGTGATGCAGTAGAGCATAAAGCAGGATTAATGATTAACAGAAATTCATGTTCTCCATAGCTGATGAGAATGAGTAAGAAATAAGTACCTTAATACCTTAGTAGCTTCATGCATTTTCTGTACTTAATAACTCAGGGAATTTCTGTTGCATTTTTTCTACAGCTGAAATGTTTTATTTCCAGACATAATTATAGTATATATTACACACTGCTGAAAAATGAGTATGAAATAGCTTTAAATAATATACATATACAGTGGTGCATGTTTTGGGGGGCATCAGGTTTATAATTGTAATGTTTCTGCCAATATCTAAAATTAGTAAAGCCTATTTTTAAAACAGGTGTATCTCAAAGAAAAAGAATTGTCAAGGAAAGCACATGCTAAAATTGTTGGATGAATCAGTTTATTTTAGGAGTCTTACCTTCAGATCAAACTGTCATAAATTACTGTGAAAATGTTTATTAATAATTAATTTATGTAATTTCATTCTGTATTTTCCTATACAATTATTATGACATAGTTGTATAGTATTTGGAACTAGGGATTTTAAAGTCTAAAACAGTCAGACTAATGTTTTCAGCATAAATCATGATTTTAATACTAGTATTCATAACAATTTAGATAAAATAATTGTCTATTTAACCTACTCTTCCCATTTTTCTGTTTTAACAAAATGCTTGTCAAAACTAAGTGAGCATAATTTGGAAAAATGATACTACCACTTGCAAAGAACGTTACTTGTGGCATAGCTACAGTTAATACTGGTAGCTTTGGCTATAAAGCACGGGTGTCATCACATCACAGGCTGGATCGCAATGTATTGTGATATTTTTTTGCTTTTGTGAATGTGAGGTAGGCAGGGTTTGTGCATAACATATCCGGCCCGTGGGCTGACAGTTTGACAGGCCTGCCAATTACATAGTCCTCAACTTACGGCTATAATTGAACCCAAAATTTGTGTTGCTAAGTGAAAAATGTGCTAAATGAGTTTTGTCCCATTTTATTACCTTTCTTGCCACAATTGTTAAATCATGTGGTAAGCCATGTAGGTTGCTTGGCACTCAACAGTTTTAGCACTTGTTATGTCTCCCGGAACCAGTGAGTAATGAGTATTGAGGTACCAGCGTACTAGATTTAATAGCTAAAGTTGGTTTTCAGGGGACAGTTAAGTGTGTTGTTCAGCATTCCTGATGCACAGCAACTTACCTGCCTGAGAAGCCCAACTCCATTGTGACTGACAGTTAACTCTCAGAGGTCTTGAGGATTTTAACTTGCCCTCTGGTGGTATTGAATCAGAAGCAACTCAGAAGTTCATGGCCACTGGAAACCATTAATCTATCCCAAATTATTGAAGGCCCAACTGATGCTGTCGGTTGCTTACTAAATTGTTTTATTCCTCTGGGTAGTTGCAACATGAACTTGGTCAGGAACAGATTGTTCTCTGATTGCTTTTCAGTTAGCTGATTGCTATTTATTTCCAGTAGGCGGGATGGGGGTGGGAATTGAAAATGTATTATATCTGGCTGCTCCAGATGCCTAATGGACTCAGAGGTATTTAAGTTAGCTGAAACATAGCAAGCTTTCATTTGAAGCCTTAATTTCTTTTGAAATGAGCGTGTGACTAGGGCCTTATATCAGATAGTTCCTATAGTACTGTCCTTCTCACAATACATCAATCTCAATTTTGGTAAGAGTTATAGAAAACTAAAAAAAATAGTAATAAAAATGCTGGCTGGATAAGTGAATTTGAAGATGAATTTTGTAAAAATTAAATGGAAGAGATAACAATAACAGAAGAAATGGTTAAAAATTGAATAAAAAGGATGGAAAACTGGACATCTCTTGGAAGTGATCAATTGGCTTTTGGTTCACATATCTGTTTCAATTTAGTTTCAGTTTATTTGGATTTATATCCCGCCCTATCTCCCCAAAAGGACTCAGGGCGGCTCACAGGCAAAAATAAAACAATACAATAAATACAATACAGTGTTAAAATGAAATTAAATTAACTAGCCTGTGCTAAAATATAACTAAAAACTTTTAAAATCCCCTACCAAATACAGTTAAATTGTTTCTAGTCTAAAATCTAGGCTAAAGTCTAAGCTAAAATCTAAAATCTAAGCTCTAAACTAGGCCAGCTAGGTGAAAGAAGTGTGTTTTCAGTGAACGGCGAAAAAGGCGAAGGTCCGTGATGGTACGAAGTTCGGTGGGTAGGTCATTCCAGAGGGCCGGGCCTGCCACAGAGAAGGCCCTCCCCGTGGGCGCCACCCGCTGGCATTGACTGGCAGATGGCACCCTCAGGAGACCCTCCCTGTGGAAGCGGACCGGTCGAAGGGAGGTATGTGGTAGGAGACGGTCCCGCAAATAACTGGGCCCTGTGCCATGGAGCGTTTTAAAGATGGTGACCAGCACCTTGAAGTGCACCCGGAAAGCCACCGGTAGCCAGTGCAGCTCGCGCAGGAGAGATGTTACGTGGGAGCATCGTGAGGCTCCCAAAATCCCCCGCGTGGCCACATTCTGGACCAACTGGAGCCTCCAGGTGCACCTCAAGTGGAGCCCCACGTAGAGAGCATTACAATAGTCTAGGCAGGACGTAATGAGTGCTTGAGTGACTGTGCGTAGCGCGTCCTGGTCGAGGAAAGGGCGCAACTGGCGTACCAGGCGGACCTGATAAAAAGCCCCCCTGGTCACGGCCATCACATGGTCATCTAAGGAGAGCCGTGAGTCCAGGAGGACGCCTAAGTTTCGAGCCCTCTCCACGGGGGCTAGTGACTCGCCCCCAATGGCCAGCGTTGGAGTCAGCTGGCTGTGCCGGGGCACTGGAAACCACAGCCACTCGGTCTTGGACGGGTTAAGCCGAAGTTTGTTACTCCCCATCCAGACCCGCACGGCTTCCAAACATCGGGTCATCACTTCAACGGCATCACTGGGATGGTTGGGGGTGTATATGTATAGCTGAGTATCATCAGTATACAGATGGTACTCCACCCCACAACCGCAGATGATCTCGCCCTGCAGCTTCATATAAGTGTTGAACAGGAGGGGCGAGAGGACCGACCCCTGAGGCACCCCACATGTGAGGGGCTCGACGTCGACCTCTGCCCTCCTGCCAACACAAATTGCGACCGGCCGGAGAGGAAGGAGGCGAACCACCACAGCACGGTGCCTCCCATTCCTAACCCTTCCAGCCAGCGCAATAGGATACCATGGTTGATGGTATCGAAAGCCGCTGAGATATTTAACAGGACCAGGATAGAGGAACAACCTCTATCCCGGGCCCTCCAGAGATCATCCACCAGTGCGACCAATGCCGTCTCCGTGCTGTGCCCGGACCGGAAGCCAGACTGGTGTGAGTCCAGATAAACAGTTTCCTTCAGGTGTTGAGGGACCTGTTGTGCTACCACACTCTCAACAACCTTCTGACTAAGTTACATCTAATTAAAGCTAAATAGTTTAATGAAGTATTCTGTAATAATTGATGCAAGATATCAATGACAGGTTAATACTTGGCCATATGTACCTGATTCAGAAAGACCCAGCAAAAGGGATGACACCAAGAAACTATAGCCTGATAACTTGCTTGCCTACAATATTTAAATTACAGGTGTAATAGGAACAACATCCCAGATTACCTAATATAATTTTATTATATCCAAGACTACTTGGAAGAAAATAACATCCTTTCAGTAGAAGAGAAAGGGAAATATGAAAAGAAGAAAAATCAATTTCTAGTTGATAAAATAGTTCTGGAGAATTGCAAAAACAAAAAGATCAGTTTACACATTGTATGTTCTGGATTGATTATAAAAAGGTATTTGATTCATTACCACATAGTTTGATCATCAGATGCTTGGAAATACGTGTCAGTAAGAATTTTTATAGAAAAAATAATGACGCAGTAGAAGACAGAATTGGTGGATGGAAATGAAAACATGAAATGAAAAATATGGGCTTGCCAACATTAAGAGAGGCATCTTGCAGGATGACTCATTATTACCCTTACTATTTATCACTGCTATGATCCCAGTTTCAGTGATTTTGAAGGAAAAAAATCTTGACTATCAAGTATCAAAAAATGCCAATAATACGTCACATCAGTTTTATATGGACGATCAGAAGTAGAAACCTGGTTGTTGACAAGTAATGTAAGAATTTTTAGCACAGATATTGAAAAATCATCAAATGGTTCAAAATGCAGGTTGTTCAAAGAAGCAGAAGAAATAGTAGAACATATACTCACCTTGTGCAAGAAGATCACATAATCTGTAAATGACAGTGTGCATATTAAATAACCCATTGGAACATCTGTAAAATTATTGTTGTCCAGTAAGCACAAATGGATAAAACACAGAGTTGAAAAAAAGTAGTTGAAAATGATTAAAATATCTTGGGATTTCTGAATAGAAACTGATAAAGCCTTGGTTCATAACACATCATATTTAACTGTGGTTGAAAAGAATAAAGTGTGGATAATTGATATGGCAAAACCAGGGGATAGTAGACAAAATATTGGGGATCACAAAATATCAAGATCTGAAAACTGAGACGAAATATGACATAGACCCGTGATGGTGAACCTATGGCACTCGTGCTACAGGTGGCACATGGAGCCATTTGTCAGGGCACGCGAGGCTTGCCCTGTCAGCTAGCCAGCGCACATGCGCGTGCTGGCCAGCTGACTTTGGCCTTCTTTTGAGGCCATTTTTCGCCCTCTGGAGGCTTCAGGAGCTTCCCAGAAGCCTCCAGAGTGCAAAAAAACCCAGTCCTGCAGCAAACTGGAAGTTTGGGAACGGATTTCTGGTTTGCTCGTAGGGCTGGTTTTAGCCCCCTGGAGCTTTCAGGGAAGCCACCTGAAGGCTCCTGAATGCTCCAGAGGGCTAAAACAGGCCCTGTGAGCAAACCAGAAGTCTTTTCCTGAACTTCCAGTTTGCCCGTACAGCCGGTTTTTTGCACTCCGGAGGCTTCAGGAAAGCTGCTGAAGCCTCCGAAGGGCCTCAGGGGGAGCGGGAGAGGCTGTTTTCACCCTCTCCATACGCCTATAAAGCCTCTGTAGCCTGGGGAGGGTGAAGAAAGCACGCCAAAAATGGGGGGAGCACTGGTCGTACATGCATGTGCACTAGGGTCAAGCACAAAGCAGTATGGGTGTGGCACGCCCACACATGACCCCCCTGTGCTCCCCCCACTTTTGGCACGCAAGCCAAAAAAGGTTCGCCATCACTGACATAGACCAACCTTAGTGGTCCCAGTGGTTATCGGCACACTGGGTACCATACCAATTAGTCTTCAATGAAACTTGGACATAATCTGCACATTAACAAAATTTCCATGTGTTAATTATAAGAGGCCACATCATTTTGATCCACACACATATACTATGCTGATACATTATCACCTCTTAGGTTCTTGGGATAAACGTTGCATATGAAGGCCAACATCAGCAAAAGAATTGGCAGCTGTGATTTCACTTTACTAGGTATATAATAACTCTTAGTTACTTATTAATTGTATATCACTCAAAGTCACTACTTTGTGAGATAGGTGGCCATATAAATTTGCCAAATAAATATATAAATACCGTAATAGCTTTTTATTTTCAGATTCATATACGTATGTTAATGTTACTTTATGTAGAAATAGAAATACAACTTTTTTAACCGACTGCCAAAATATTTTTGAAAGCAAAATTCTGAAAACACTGCAATACATCTGCTGTTTATCTGTGCAAGTTTCATTGGCAAAACAGGTTTATTTTTATGATTAAACAGATTTAAAAGCATATTATTTTGTTAACATTGAATGTATTTAACAAAACAGATTGTACTTTGAATAAAATGAAAAGGTTGCTGTTAGAAAGTTCATAGAAGCAGAAGGCATTTCATATGTGGGCTACAAATATGTTCATTGGGTAGTTATTGGGAGTGAAATCAGTTTAGAAACATTTAGAAACAGAAATAAGAAATGAAAGCTTCAGCTATTTGGTAGCTTCAAATTTTGAGTTACGTCTTAAATAAGATGAATCTACACTATTTATATAATATCATCCACAATGCTATGGAGGACAATACTACAGAAATACTAATTTGTCATTCTTTCTGGTTATATAGAAATTGCAAGTCTAGATGTAGCTTGCAATTAATGTAGCATCTTCATCTAGAGCTGGAAGTTTTGGAAGTTTTGTTAAGCAGATTTCAAACTCCTTTACATATATTGTATAATATTTAGTATAGTAGTTCATACAACTAGATTAAAGATAATGTTCTAATATTGAGAACATGTTATATTACAAATTAGAGATAAATCGTAGGGAAGGATGCATGAACTGCAGCAAAAGAAGAATGCTATTATTTCTTTAAGTCAGTGAGCAAAATAAAACCTCCTATTGGGTTTAACAGCTTTAAATTGCACTCATATACTAATGGGATAAGCACCCAAGAAAAGAATTGTTGCGATAAATCACCCACTGCATTAGAGATATTTCCAAATATACTTAACTTAGTGTAATTTATAATGAATGGAGAGCTGCAAGTTGCAGTTATGCAGATTAACTATAGACACGCAAATGGGTTTAAAATACTGCCAGTTTCCCTCAAATATAGAGAACAGAAATAAAGTTAAAAATTGAAAAGCTTCAGGAATGTCCTCTTCAAGGAAAAGTTTATTTATTTAGAAAATGAAGCAGTACTAAAAGTTACTGGAAAAACTTACGGTAGTTATTTTGTTCTTGTCTTTGTCAGTCTGAAGTGAATGAGGCATTTTGCCTGAAGCTGGCAGTGAAAAATGTGAAGGAGTGTAAAAGAACTTCTATTATAAAGAGCACTGGAACCTTTTTTTTTTTTTTTACATTTTAAAATACATTAATTCTAAAGTACTATTTTTGTTTATGATAGAAAGTGATATATTTTTATGCAGCTCAGATAAGAGAGAGTCTGTATGGTTTCAACTTTTCTTTGAAAGCCATAAAAACCTGGGTTGGTCCAGAAATATCTGTACAAACAATGTTTTGTTTCTGTTCCTTCTTGCGGGAAAATATTTATTTAAAGGAGTAGTACTATCAGTGGTGGGTTATAACCAGTACACCCCAGTATGGGTGTACCAGGGCCTGCCAGGAGCACCAGGTACCATTCCGGTACGGTGCTCCAGGGGGCCTGCCAGTGCTCCTTAATGGTATTTGAGCTGTTCGGGGCTAGCACTTAATTAAATTGAAAACATTGTTTTGTTTTTAGAAGCTAGAACAGTGGTGGGGAATCTGTGGCACAGGGAGCCATTTGGCAAGGCATGTGAGGCATGTGCACGCTGGCCAGCTGATTCAGCCATTTTTTAAAGCCATTTTTCGCCCTCCCCAGGCTTTATAGGAGCCTGGGGAAGGTGAAAACAGGGGCCCTCGCCCCCCACCGGAGGCCCTCTGGATGCTTCAAGAGCTTCCCTGAAGTCTCTGCATAACTGAAAACGATGCTACGAGCAAACCGGAAGGGACTCATGAAGGCCCCTGAAGTCACCGGAGGACTAAAAACAGCCCTTCTTTTTGTGTTATTTCTTCTTGTCGTGTTTTTTTTTGTTTTTTGTTTTGTTTAATACGTATAAGGAATAAATGCACTTTTGGAGACACATGCTCATTAGATTTCCAGTTCACATAGGGATTTAGTGGATTTTTTTTTGTATGTTTATAAGGTGGATGTAATCACAGCAAAGCAATATCATTTAAATATTCTATGTTAAAATGTTATTATTTCAATTGGACTAATATGAAAGAAATAAAGAAAGAAAACCTTAGACCCAAAAGCAAATAAAAACATTATAGGTTAGTGAAAATGCTAATATACAGTTGCATCTAATGTTTGTGTAGTATTATTTTAAGCAGACTATGTTTTGTTATTGTTGTGACTTAGATGAAGTTCAGAGCACATTTTATGACCAATTCATGCAAAACTCCACGTAATCTCAAGGGATTCACATACTTTTTCTTGCAACTGTATGCAATGCACATGTTTTCATTTCTAAGGGGAAAAAATCACTTAGTTATAAAAGTTGCTTTGGGAAGTCGTTATAAAAGTAAAAACATGAATACTATGAAGCAGTTTCCCTGAGATTATAATACTATTATTTTTATTGTTGTCACTTGTCTATTTCAAGCAAAATTGCCTTTTGTTGGCCTTAAATAAATAGTAATGGCACCTGCATTATAATGTAATACACTATTTAGGGGGGTGTATTACAGAATACTCAACATTTCTATTGAATTAACATTTTTAAATAGATCTATTACCTGTACACTTTCCTACTTTTTCTTTCACAATCATAAGTGTATGTTATTTCAGAAATGATCTGAAATAACATAGTGTACTTAAAATAATATTGCATGAACAGTATTTTTTATTAAAAGGGTTCAGAAAAAGTCAAGCATGCTTCCCTTCCAGTCTGGGTTAAACTCATAATTAGAACCTATTAACAACTGTTACAGGGTGGTTCTTCTTTTCACAATAGTCTGATTAGGTAATTCTAAGAAAAATAGGAAATGACCACCAGATAAATTGCTTTACAGGACTTTTAATTATTTTAATTTTCACCAAATAAACCAACTTAATATTCCATCACTCTACTTTATCAATCTTGATCTTTACTCCTGTCAAATAATGTCCTAAAACTTGATATATTTTTTTCATTTTTCTTTGTCCCTTCTCACAAAATTCTTCAAAGCACTAACAAGTGTGCTTTGTAAATGGAATGTAGAAAAATTATACAGGTTATTGTATAACTGGTTGGTTTTTTATTTGTATATCTCTTTTAATTATTAAGACAACAGCCAATTTGTTTTGTGTGTCCAGTGCAGCATTTCCCCCCATATATTCTCGTAGACTATATATAGAGGCAAACAGAGTTAAAATTAACTTCTGGCTCCATTGTTCAAAAATATCCTTTTATATATTGAATGTTAAAATATTTTGCTCCATATTCAAATGTAAGTATTCTTCTCCTTTAATTATAATCTTAATTCCTTCTATTTTCCTCTAGTGTCCAGTTTTTAAAGTCTTTTTTTAATAATTAAAAAAACTTTTATTCATGGGAAGAATCCTTATGAATAATTTCAAAATCTTATTTCAATTTTATCTGGACTTTAGTGCAATTATAACTTTCTAAAATCAAACTTTTAGTCACCCTTTTGCTGTTTATTCTAAAAAAAATCAAAAAACCTTAAGCCATTAAGCTTGTACCAGAAGCTTCTTTTGTTAAGGATTGATGGAAACTCATCTGATGCTATAAGACTTGCGGATCCAAAGATTCATAATAGCTGAAATTTATTTTGCAAGCAATTTGCAAAATTGCAAAAGTGAGGAGAAATAGAAGTATACAAATCCAGGGTCCTTTTGAACGTTCTGGCCATAGTTTGAGGTAACTATGTCCTTATATATCCTACATCCTGTCTATATCCTTATCTAAACCTGCTGGAGACTTCTTATCTTCATTTTGCCATTTTTTCACCAGAAATCTCAATTCTTCAAACATTCTCAAAGTAAGTACCATCAGAAAAGTACACGCAGATTTATGTGAAATAAGTGTTGCTTGCACATCACAAGCCATACTATATTGTAACATTTAAATCAAGTGATTACTCGAAGGAAATAATTTAATACATATTGATAATGAAAATTTAGAAATAAATTTAGTGTATCTTCAGTAAGTGAGAGATCATATTCAGCAAGTTATTTTTTAAATTTTCTAATGACCATTTTTCCTCCATTTTTCCTCTGTTCGTAGTACCGAACTGATCTTTCAAAGTAAATCATGTATATATTCACTTACCTCTTTCATGCCTCTGTGAGCAGCAAAATTATTATTAATGTTAAGCTAGGATATTAGAAGAACATACCATTTACCATTACAATATAAAGAATTATTATCTCCCTGTGTCTAGCAACTATAACAATTGCATTCACTCATAGTCAGGGGGTCCAACTTCAAATCATGATAAGATAAAAAAGGAGATCCTTTTCTGCTGGAAATGTAGATATTCACTGTGGTGTATTTGATTCAATATTTGTATTCATGGTAAAAAAGAATGCACATATTTCCAATAGCATCATGCAATTTTCCCTAAAGTATATAATTTGTACAAGAATGATATAACATTTAATAAAAAATTTAATGTTATTTATATATAAATTTATGAATACCAGCTGGATCTCAGTTACACAAGTGAGTGGAGTACAGATTAGAACTTGAATTCCAACTTTTTAACAATGTATTATAATTTTGTTTAGTTATTATTTATTAAATTTATTTGCCACCCATCTAGTAACAAAATGACTCTGGGTTTAGTATTAAAACTTTTAAAATTATAACAAATATCTCTAAAACAATAAAAATGAGAATCAAATCAAGGTAAAATTATAGTTAAAAGATGGAGAGAGAAGGACGATGTGCAGGATGGTGATGGGATTGCCTTTTAATTCCACAAGCATCTCCAGTGTGATGCTCCCCCATTAGGGCCCCAAATCATCTGACAGAGCCAGGTCCTTAATAGAAGTCAGAAGGGTGGGAGCCAATCTCACATCAAGGATTAAGAGATTCCAAAAGGCAGGAGCCGCATAAGAGAAGGCCCTTCTGGCCCTGTCAACCAGAATTCATTGACAAACAGGGCCTGCAGCATGCTTGCTCTGCCGGCATGTGTAAGCTGGAGCAGTCCCATGCTAAATTCAGATTCAGTTAATTCCAGTTAATTCACTTTTTCATGATTCAGATTTATTTCAGTCAATGCAGACCCTTATCCATATGGTTAACTATGAATAGTAATGTTTTCTGTTTATTGTATTGACAAATTATGTACTGAAAGTAAACAAACCTTTTTGAAGCTAGATTCATATTCAAAATTGTTTCCAAATATTATCATTTTTGAGCTTTCGCTTTTGGAAATTAAGTGTTAACAATTTGTTAAATAAGATAGCATTGAAAAATCACTCGCAGAGGTTAAATTATTTTATTATTGTTATATTTATTGTTGAAATTAAAAAAAATTGTTTACTCTTCAATCTCCAGTCATTTGGCGTAATTTGGTTCATTCCTAGCTTTCACATCATGAATTATGTACATGGATCAATTAATGTTGACATTATGCAAAGTTTTCCAAAAGCTATAAATAGCATAATAAGGTTACTTTCAATATGTTGACAACCATAATTAACAGACTAAGTTCAGCATTTCCCTAATAGGTTCTCTGTTTTGTTTGCTGATATTTTGTTAGCTCTTTCCACTTCATAAAGTCAGGAAGATTGGACTTCATACGTTTTGCAACTTAAATGATAAAATGCTGAAAACATAAAACCCACTAGCATAATTTAAAGAATATTAGATATGCACAGTTAAGCACTTAAACCCTGCAGATGCTCTTGGGTCTTGCTTAAGCCTTTGGTTATTTTCAGTACAAGGAAGTTCAGCCTTGAAGTTTTCCATTCATTTTCTTTGCCCAGGCAGTTTCGTTACCAAATCAGTATTGGAGAGAAGGTTGATGAATGCATAAATGCAAGAAAATATTTCTGTCCAAGAATGGAGCAGTCATCTCAAACGTACTTATCCATTTATTGGAGCCAGCCTGTCTAGAAAAAATCAGGGGTTCTTTATAAGGGATTTGGGAGGACATGATAAAATGTAGAGGCTACAACTGGAGACAGCATTAAGGAACCTGCTGTATGCACCATACTTCACTTCTGACTTTTGAATACTGTTATAACCCAGTAAGTGTATGGGCTATATTTAACCATACTCTTTATCATATAAAATCCAGAATTGAATGATAGTATCACCTGCAATTATAATTTTGATTTAAAACATAATGGGTAGCAACCAGGGATGGAATGCTCTGAAGTCTGCTACTGATTTGCTTTGCGCACGCATTCACTCCATTTGCCCGAACCAGTAGTAAAAAATGCTACCGGTTCGGGCAAACCAGTAGTTCCAGCTTTTCGACAATCTGTTGTGCCTACGAGATCGCCTTCTGCCACCGAGAGCCTCCCACCGGCCCGTATGCTCCCATAGAGAGGGTCTCCTCATGGTGCTGTCGGCTAGACAATGTCGACTGGCGACACCCAGGGGGAGAGCCTTCTCCGTAGGAGCACCTGCCCTCTGGAACGAATTGCCCCCGGAATTAAGAACTATCCCTGACTTACGCACTTTCCACTGTGGTCTCAAAACCTTTCTCTTTCAACAAGCCGGGCTGGCATAAAACAGGATTTTAAAATTTTTAAATTTAAATTTTTATTATTTTAATCAGGGTTAGTTTGGGTTTTTTCCACATTTCGGCCAATATTTTAATTATGTCTTTTAAAAGCTTTCTTTTAACTTTTATATATTTGTTTTTATTTTGGCTGTACAACGCCCTGAGTCCTTCGGGAGTAGGGCGGTATAAAAAACCAATAAACTGGTAGAGACGGAAAACGTTTTTTATAAGCTCCTTCATCTGATCAATTATCTAGTTTCTCACTTTTAATCATATTGAAGAGAAACATTATGATGGTGATAATATGGTTTACTTATTTCTTTCTCTGCTCAATGAACCAAATTTTCAAAATTCTCCAGTTTAGAAACTGCTGCTAGTGTAAAACACAGCAAAGCTATCAAATCAAATGTATGAGGCACTTTACATTCTCTGAATCTGTTATAATGATATTCTATCCTATTCTCAGTATTGTTGAAATGCCTGTTGACAACTAGACTATTTGAAGGACCATTTCAACATGAACCTGCCTTGAGTTTTAAGACAAGTTTCTTCAGGTTGGCATTGGGTCCTGCCAAAGTAGTCATGATGGAAGAAAGGCTGTTTTCTGTTTTACAAAATACTGTTTTGGATAGTCTTTGTTGTGAGGTGTGCTTTTAAGTTTTTTGTTTATTTGCCTGATTATTTGGTACCACTTGATGATAGATGAAATTTTTTATAGCTCAAGCATTTAAAAGTAGTAAAATATACAAAAATAAAAGAGGTGTTTACATTTGGTAGACATACCGTAAATAGAAGCGTTTGGAAAAAATTTTTTTGCTGAAACAGGTAAAGCGCAAGGAATTGCCATTCTGTACTTACTGTATTTTTCGGAGTATAAGATGCACCAGAGTATAAGATGCACCAACATTTTGAAGAGGCAATTAAAAAAAAAAAATCTTCTGCATTCTGCAGACTTCCCAAAAATGGGAAGTTTTTGCAAAAAATGGGCTCGTTTTTTGTCAAAAAAAAGGACATGCCTAGCCTTTAGGAGACTTGTGGAGTGCTCCAGAAGGGGGCAGCAGAAATGAGCAGAAAATGCCAGTTTTTTCGCTCATTTGTGTTCTCCCCAGCCCCCAGGAGCACTCTGGAAGCCTCCTAAAGCCTAAAGGGCCGGGTTTTGGGACGCCAAAAATGCTGTGTTCAGTGTATAAGACACACCCAGATTTTCACGTGCGTCTTATACTGTGGTGCTGTACCTTCCTATTCCCATATAATAAATAATAGAAAACCATATTTAAAACAGTACTGATACTGAGATGTCTTTTATCCGCCCTGGGTCCTTTTTTAGGAGAAAGGCGGGGTATAAATTTAAATAAATAAATAAATAAATAAATCCTCTAAAATTTAGATCCTAATCTCTAAAGAAAGTTATACAAAGGTAGAAAACTATTTTTTGTGTGTATAAGTGCATTACAGAAGTTAACTTGCATTTTAAAAAAATCAACAGTCTCTTTAAAAGGGTAGATACGCATCTTGCTTACATGTTCTGTTGATTTCAAATTGAATTTGATCATAAAACTCATCAACCTTCTTTTCTATATCAGTGGTTGAAACATAAATCTAAAGGATCGTCATATTTCCATGAAGTCTAATCAATATTACTCGGTCATTGATTGCACTGTAGCCAAATGCTATTCTTGTTGTACCCTTACTAACTATAATAGCAACACAATCTCTTCTATGTTTTTCATATCCTGAGTAATAAACGATGTAACCTTCTAGAGGAAATTGTCCAATCCCAGTATATCTCAATTCATTGATGCCTAAAATGTCAATTTGGAGTGGTTTCATTTCATCTTTCAGGGTGTTGGGCTTTCCCATGTTTATGTTTTTTAATGTTCCATGTTCCTGCTTTGATTCTATCTTTACAGCTTCAGTTTTTCTTTTCTTGTCTGACAATATTAGACATTCCAAAGGCTTTAATCTAGCGGTGTCTTAAACATTATTAGTTTCCTTAAAGATCTTCTGTTCTTTCTCAGTAATATGTTCCCAGCTGACGGGCCCATGTTCCTTCATACAATGTCGGTCATTTTATATTTTCTATTCATGTGGTTTTCTTGGTGAAAATACATTAGTTGTTTACCGCCTTCTTCTCTTTCACAGTATGAATTGATGCCTTTGCCATTGTCACTAAGGTGAGGATCTGTGTCTGGCATCTCTCTCTCGATCTCTGCTGTCCAATATAGGTGCTTGTTTGCTTTAGTTAAGCATCTGGGAAGAGCTTCGTGCTTTGGGAGAACCTGGGAATATATACTTTTGCCATACATTCCAACAATTTTCTCTAATCCCTCCCAGGAACACCACAACCTTGCCATAGTGAAGCAACACAGCAGGCTTGAGGGATGGGGGAACAGGATGACAAAAATATGCATATGTGTATTTACATGCCAACATTAATTTTAATATTCATTGTAAAATACTTGCAAAGGAAGTATATATTAAAATAAATTGTTGTATTTGTTTCTCATTAGGGATTGCTTGTACGGGATGCACCTTTGAAGGACATGAAAATTTTTAATGATCGTCGATTTGTAGCATCTTTTAGTGTGGTGAATGCTACTAAACGGGATGCTGGCAATTACCGCTGCATGATTCGCACAGAAGGAGGAGTTGGAGTATCAAATTATGCAGAACTGATCATTAAAGGTATTTCAGGATTGACATACAAGTGTAAAGGATAGAGAGCAAATTCCTGGAAATTTTTCATGTCAAGCAAGTTGTTTACATTGGTGATTTTTGCAATCTATTTAATTAAAATGACCAACTCCATAATATAAGATAAGACGATGGTAGAGATTTATCGGTTGAGGTTATCAATTTGCATATACTTTACTGGACAGATTGTGCATCCTAATATGCAGAGTAAGGATTGAGGACCCAACTAATTTATAGGAAATGTTATACAGATTGTATAATGCAACAAAGAATGTGGCTCAAAAAATTAATGTATCATTCACAAAGTACTTCCGTTTTAGGCAGGGAAAATTGAATTATTGATATACATCAATAGGTAAAGTTTAAAACAATTAGATTAAGCTGTTTCCCACAAAGTTTACCACATGTAGGAAATTGGGTGAATAAGCAAAAAGGGTTGCGCACAATAGCATGTTTCTGCCTGCTTTGTTATAGAGGTAGTCCTTGACTTATGACCATTCAGATTCAGATTTATTGAATTTATATACCGCCCTTTCTCCCTTTCGGGACTTAGGGCGGTGTACAGCCAACAGTAAAAGTAGGTAATATAAAAGCTAAAAACCATATGTTAAAATATATTAAATAGATTGGCCTGCCAATTAAAACCCCCTGCTAAAATCAATTTAAAAACTACAACAGGCCAGCCGCACGAAATAAATGGGTCTTAAGGGCCTGACGGAAGAGGCGTAGGTCCGTGATCGTCTGTAGTTCAGGGGGTAGGTCATTCCAGAGAGCAGGAGCTGCCACAGAGAAGGCTCTCCCCCTAGGAGTCGCCATTGCTTGGTCGACAGCACCCTGAGGAGGCCCTCTCTGTGGGAGCGAACTGGTCGGTGGGAGGTATTTGGTAGCAAGAGGCGGTCTTGCAAGTAGCCAGGTCCCTTGCCATGGAGCGCTTTAAAGATGGTCACTAATATCTTGAAGCATATCCGGAAAGCCACAGGCAGCCAGTGCAGCTCACGCAGGACAGATGTCACATGGGAGTGTCTAGATGCTCCCAAAATCCCCCACGCGGCCGCATTCTGAACCAACTGGAGCCTCCGGATGCACTTCAAGGGAAGCCCCATGTAGAGAGCGTTACAATAGTCCAGGCGGGAAGTGACAAGGGCTTGAGTGACCATGCGTAAGGCATCACGATCCAGAAAGGGGCGCAACTGGCGTATCAGGCGAACCTGATAGAAAGCCCCCCTGGCCACGGCCGTCATATGGTCTTCTAGAGACAGCCGAGACTCCAGGAGGACGCCCAAGTTGCGAGCCCTCTCTGTGGGGGCCAATAGCTCGTCCCCAATAGCCAGAGATGGCACCAACTGGCTATATCGTGACGCCGGAAGCCACAGCCACTCGGTCTTGGATGGGTTGAGTCGGAGCCTGTTTCTCCCCATCCAGACTTGCACGGCCTCCAGACACCGGGACATCACTTCCACGGCATCGTTGGGGTGGTCTGGGGTAGAGATGTACAGCTGAGTATCATCAGCGTACTGATGGAACTCTACCCCAAAACCACGGATGATCTCACCCAACGGCTTCATATAAATGTTGAACAGGAGGGGTGAGAGGACTGACCCCTGTGGGGGCCCCACAAGTGAGGCACCTTGACGTCGACCTCTGCCCCCCTGCCAACACAAACTGTAACCGGTCAGAGAGGTAGGAGGAGAACCACCATAATAGGGTGCCCGTCTGAACAAAGTAACTTTTGTATGGTCCCTGAAATTATGGATTTTTTCAGTGCATTCACAGTCATGTGACCAAATTCAAACACTTGGCAGCCTGACTCCATTTATGACCACACCTGCTCTTCCCACCTGTATATTTCCACCTTCTGTGCTCTTTTAGTCACCCTTTTTGGTGGCAGTTGCAGGATTGGGGCTGAAGTAGAGACCTGGGATGTTCAACCATATCAGCCAGCTGCCTCTGCTCTCAGTCTCCCAGCCCCAGCACTACCACTGCCACTGAGAAATGTCATCTCAAGCTCCATAGCACGGCCAGCCACCCCAGCATCACAGTGCAAAACCTCAGTTGTTCCCAATACTATGCATTCTGTATTCCTTTTGAACCCATCTGCAGCCAGCTGACATTTGCTGCCTTCCTTCTGCTGTTGATAAAGTGCATGTCTGGTTTGGCTCTCTGCCAGACAGCTGCTGGCTATGCCAGGTCTCTTCTCCAAAACTGCACTATTCTCCAAATAGTGTGCCCCATTTTCGTGATCCTTGAAAGCATTTTAAAAGTTTCTGAGGTCTTCTGAAGCATTATGAGAATGGGCTGCACTGTTTGGAGAACAGCAAGCCCAATGCTTTCCTCAGGAGACCTGTGGAAAATCATGTGGCCACCAGCTGCTTTATAAAGGACCAGGGTGGGCATGCCTTACCAGCAGCAGGAGTAAGACGACACTGAAGGTCAGCTGGGGTGTTAGAGTGCAGGGCAGCAGGGGAAGCATGCCTGCAGTCCTTGAGTCAGCAGCGATGACTCTGCTGCTAGGGCTTCCTGAGGGATCTAGAATTTCCTATGTCAGTGGCTTGTGCCATGGTTCTGATTGGCAGTTTCACACTGTGTTGTGGCTCAGACTTCTTACAACCCCAGTATTGCAGTGTGCTAAGAAGTCTGAACTCTAGCATGGCAAGCAGCCCCAGAGCTTCATGGTTCTAGGAGTCCTTACTGTTGCACAAGGCAGTGTATAGGGGGGACTATATGAGAAAGATGGGAGAAAGATAGGTGAGTAGGAGGAGTTGAAGAGAAAATAGTCTCTTACCTTACTGAGGCATGGAGTTTGGTGAGACCAAGCACAGAATGGCATAGCTTCAAGTGGGTACTCACAGAGCGACCCACAATTTTCAGTTAACAATGGCAATGGGAAATGATGGGACTGCTGAGTCTAAGCATTGCAGTCATGTGACATCACACTTTACAACCATATTGCTTAGCAACAAAACGTCTGGTACCAATTCTGGTCTTTATTGTGCTAGCAGTTTATTCAGGAAAATATAAAACTGAGCAGTCAGTCCACATGTGATATGTTGAGGTAGTTTGGCATGAAGACAGAGTTAAGGAATGTAGATGAAGGGAAAGATCAAGAGACTTGTTAACCTTCATTGTTGATATGATTACGCAAAAGATAGAAATGAGAAATTGAAAGAAAAAAGCAATTTACAGAGCAGTATACTGTTTGTAGAAGGTGGAAGCATGGATAATTTGCAAAGGTAGACTGGTGCAGAATTATAGTAAATGGTTTGCATGTAAACTATTTTGAACGATGTTTCCTTATCTGCTTCTCATCCCATACTTTTAATATCTTTGTCTTTCTGTGTCTTATTCCATTACTGTGCTTTATATAGCATTGATTTATCCAAAATGAATATTATGATGCATATGTTTGTGTCTATGTATATGTACATATGTGTGTGGTATATCTATTATATGTGTTTGCATGCATGTATGTAAGAGGAAAGGGGAGTGGTGATCAACCAAAATTACAGCCAGAGAAAGAGGAAAATGAGGCAAAAAACCTCAGATTCTTTGAAGTTACAGCAATTTACTTCCATTGGTCTTCACTCTGCGATGTTGGACCTATTTATCCTATTGCTATAATATTTGCTCTTTTCCACCTCTCAGCACATTTATTCTGTATGCAGGGAATAATTGCTTACCCTTAGGGTATAATCCCATTAGCTACTTGTAGTTTGATGAAGTAATTATGGTAATCCCTGTTGCTTGTGCTTTAGCTTTTATGAGACCACATGCAGATCATACCGTGTGACCTAAAAAGCCTACTTAAACAGTGTACTAACCTTGGAACAGATTACATTTAACTAACATCATTATGAAGTCTTTAATCTCATTTACCTGGTTACTGATAAACAATTATACAGTATTTACATTTCTTTAATTACGTTTAACCAAAAATTGCTTATTTCAATGAAGCATGTGGTTTTAATTTATTATTATCATCAGTAAAGTAAAACAGCACTTTTCTGAGTTCCCCTTCAGGCCTTTTGGTTAGTATTGAATGGTTAAGCCACAGAAATAAGAATAATGTTAGTATTTTTGCTGCATTTTCGGATTTATCATGCATAAATGTTTTCATATTTGTAGGCATTTATATTTTTAAAAAATGATGGCATATGTGGGTCTTTTCAAAAATAATTCAAGACCTTAATTTAGCATTATACATATGATTTTTTTAAAAAAAAACACCTTTAATTTCCTTTCTCACTTTTTGTATGCCTTCAAGAAGATTAGGGCTTTCATTTTTAAACCAGCCAGAATTTTTTATTAAGTCCAAATGCAGAATGAAGTCTGATTAGGTCAAACAGAACTGGTCAACAAACTAGATATAAATGTCTTATGAGACTTTATTATTTCATAATCATAAATTAAGATGTCAGTCTCAATTTTGATTTAATATTAATTAAAAATGAAAGCGGGGTTTTGGGGGGGGGGTTGCCTCCTGCCAAACAAAGGAAAAAGGAAGAGAAGATGCAAGTTTGACTTTCCTGTGTGGCTTTTACTGCTGGCAGAAGCAGCTAAACAAAACACTTGGTTTACCATAATCGGTGATTCTGACTTGTCAGACAGTCAGAAATTATAATGTTAGGTTACTATGGTAAGACAAGCCATGAATTTCAGTTTCTTTATCATAGAAAGCAAATCCCAGGAAAAACAATATGTAGTTTATTTCTGTTAGTCCAGTCTAGTCCTAGTCCCAGTCCCAGTCCAGTCCATTTAACTGCGTATGCTAAAAGCAGTAGTTTCTGGATGTCATGGACCAGAACTGATTCACCTAGGAGCTAAAAAATAAAGTATGCTATAATCCATATTTATTTATTTATTATTTTATTAAATTTATACCCCGCCCTTCTCCTTGTTAGGACCCATATGATTACATATGAAAATTTGTATTTTCATATTTTTCTACAATGAACAATTGATATAAGGTATATAAGGTAAATTAATCCTAAAATTAATATAAGGTAAATTAGTTCTAAACATTATATAAGGTAAATTATATAAAATAAAATAATAATAAGAGGTGACCTGATTGAAGTCTATAAAATCATGCACGGTGTGGACAAAGTAGAAAAGGAAAAACTGTTTTCCCTATCGCATAACACTAGAACTAGGAGGCACTCCATGAAACTTTTGGAAGCTAGACCTCAAACAAATAAGAGGAAGTACTTTTTCACCCAGAGGATCACTGGTCTATGGAACTCCCTGCCAGAAGAAGTGGTGACAGCTGTCAGCCTCGACACCTTTAAGAAAGGATTAGACGAGTTCATGGAGAACAAGGGTATCCACGGCTATCATTATGGATGCCTAAGGACACCCTCTGGGTTGGAGAGATAGGCAGGATATTTCTCAATGCCATTTGCAGGGAATCATAAGCAGGTGAAGACATCTGCTTGGGAATACCCTGAAGTAAATGGGGAGCCACTGTGTGAGACAGAATGCTGGACCAGATGGGCTGTGGCCTGTTCCAGCAAGGCTGTTCTTATGTTCTAATCCTAAAATACTTTCAATTTTATATTAATATTGATTCTGATAGGAAACAGTGAAGAGACGTTATTCTTTAACAAGCTGACCATTTTAGTTGCATAATGTTGCTACCTATAATTGTTGTGCAGTTTTTAAAAATTCAAAACATGTAATCCATTTATTGTAAAGCACACAACTGTCAAAAAATGATCATATATCTTATATTTATACAGGTTAACATAAAAGAAATCAGATGTAGCAAAAATGGAAAACAGTAGATTAAATGGGGACCAAATTAGCATGTTATCTGTGCACTATGTAGATCCTTTTCTAATATTGGTCAGCTGCAACAGAGATTTGTTTGGAAATAGAATAAAGCTGCCCAATGAAATTCCAGATTATAAGAGTTTGAATTATTTTTTGAGGTCATATACAGTAAATCTAGTGGTATCAGAATACAAAGCATTTTGTCAGATGTTTAAATAAGGGATGGGAGAAAACTATATTTAGTATTCGTGGTTTTGATTTTGTAATGTTAAAAGATGTCACACACTGAATAACATGGAGTACCCCTGTAGAACAGATAGTGGAATGTAAAAGTGAGGAAAAGACCATTTTGAAAACTGTGGCAAGATTAAAGATAATGTTTCACAAAATTAGAGATGTAAAATAGATGACAATACTAGAATTCTGTCTGTCTTGGTCTTTAAATTGTTTTTCCTGGTTACAAACATGTATGTATCCACATACTCACACTCTCTGTTCCTATTCTTCTAAATTATCTTGATGTTTACCATTTAGTTATTAATAACATAAGAACAAATGATTTATTCTGAGTGAAAGACAGACACACAGTATTTTCCTGAAAAATATTGGCATCTATAATATGATTGGACATAGTTCTGTTGCTATAAAATTTAAATTGAGAATACAGTGGTACCTCGGATTACGAACGCTTCTCTTCACGACCAATTCGCTTCACGACCAAAAATTTCACAAAAAATGTGCCCCGGATCACGAACACCGTTTCACTGCACGAACGGAAAAGTTCGTAAAAAAAACGAACTCCGCATTATAAACGAGGGCTGGCTGGGGGGATGGGTGTGTGTGGAAGCGAAGGCAGGGGGGGAGACCCGCGCCCAGCTTTAAGACCCCGAGAACTGGACGGATACACCGAACAGAGGCACACCAGGAATTCCAGCCCCAGAGGGCCATGCCCCAAGGAGGCCCATAGAAGCAACCAGCCAGGGATGCTTCCCCGCAAGAACCTCTTGCCCCACCAGCCCCAAACGGATCGAGGGACTCACCGAAGCAAGAAAGCTGCAGGGCTCCGTTGTGGCCGCTGGTGTCCTGTAGCTTGAGGTTGCCGCTCGGGGGGCTTTTGCAAGAGCTGCGCTGCCCGTAGAGCAGCGGCGGCGGTCGGGAGCGCCAGCCGGAATGTCCGTCTGACTCTGGCGCTTGGGGCTGTTGTTGCTGCCGCCGCTGCCGCCTCCTCCTCCGCCGTTCCCAAAGCTTTGTCCTTTGCTGGCCAGGAAAGCGGAGCTGAATTTCGGCGCTTCTGCTTCTCGGGACGCTTCCCGAGAAGGACAAAGCTTTGGGAACGGCGGGGGAGGAGGGGGACGGACATTCCGGCTGGCTGTAGCGGCTCCGGCGTTTCTGAATTTCGTCCCCAAAGCTTTGTCCTTCTCGGGAAGCGTCCCGAGAAGCAGAAGCGCCGAAATTCACCTCCGCTTTCCTGGCCAGCAAAGGACAAAACTTTGGGAACGGCGGAGGAGGAGGGGGACGGACATTCCGGCTGGATGTAGCGGCTCCGGCGCTTCTGAATTTCGTCCCCAAAGCTTTGTCCTTCTCGGGAAGCGTCCCGAGAAGCAGAAGCGCCAAAATTCAGCTCCGCTTTCCTGGCCAGCAAAGGACAAAGCTTTGGGAACGGCGGAGGAGGAGGGGGACGGACATTCCGGCTGGCTGTAGTGGCTCCGGCGCTTCTGAATTTCGTCCCCAAAGCTTTGTCCTTCTCGGGAAGCGTCCCGAGAAGCAGAAGCGCCGAAATTCAGCTCCGCTTTCCTGGCCAGCAAAGGACAAAGCTTTGGGGATGGCAGAGGAGGAGGGAGACGGACATTTCGGCTGGCTGTAGCGGCTCCGGCGCTTCTGAATTTCGGCGCTTCTGCTTCTCGGGACGCTTCCTGAGAAGGACAAAGCTTTGGGGACGAGATTCAGAGGCGCCGGAGTCACTACAGCCAGCCGGAATGTCCGTCCCCCTCCTCCTCCGCCGTCCCCAAAGCTTTGTCCTTCTCGGGAAGCGTCCCGAGAAGCAGAAGCGCCGAAATTCAGCTCCGCTTTCCTGGCCAGCAAAGGACAAAGCTTTGGGGACGGCGGAGGAGGAGGGAGACGGACATTTCGGCTGGCTGTAGCGGCTCCGGCGCTTCTGAATTTCGGCGCTTCTGCTTCTCGGGACGCTTCCCGAGAAGGACAAAGCTTTGGGGACGAAATTCAGAAGCGCCGGAGCCGCTACAGCCAGCCGGAATGTCCGTCTCCCTCCTCCTCCGCCGTTCCCAAAGCTTTGTCCTTTGCTGGCCAGGAAAGCGGAGCTGAATTTCGGCGCTTCTGCTTCTCGGGACGCTTCCCGAGAAGGACAAAGCTTTGGGGACGAAATTCAGAAGCGCCGGAGCCGCTACAGCCAGCCGGAATGTCCGTCCCCCTCCTCCTCCGCCGTTCCCAAAGCTTTGTCCTTCTCGGGAAGCGTCCCGAGAAGCAGAAGCGCCGAAATTCAGCTCCGCTTTCCTGGCCAGCAAAGGACAAAGCTTTGGGAACGGCGGAGGAGGAGGCGGCAGCGGCGGCAGCAACAACAGCCCCAAGCGCCAGAGTCAGACGGACATTCCGGCTGGCGCTCCCGACCGCCGCCGCTGCTCTACGGGCAGCGCAGCTCTTGCAAAAGCCCCCCGAGCGGCAACCTCAAGCTACAGTACACCAGCGGCCACAACGGAGCCCTGCAGCTTTCTTGCTTCGGTGAGTCCCTCGATCCGTTTGGGGCTGGTGGGGCAAGAGGTTCTTGCGGGGAAGCATCCCTGGCTGGTTGCTTCTATGGGCCTCCTTGGGGCATGGCCCTCTGGGGCTGGGAATTCCTGGTGCGCCTCTGTTCGGTGTATCCGTCCAGTTCTCGGGGTCTTAAAGCTGGGCGCGGGTCTCCCCCCCTGCCTTCGCTTCCACACACACACCTGTCCTCCTCACTCGCAGAGCCCAGAAAGAGACGGGCGAAAGTCATGCTGGCAGCCGCGCGCGGTTTGCTCCATCGCCCCTCAACTGCTTTACATTGAACCCTATGGGAAACTGACTTCGCGAACAGAGTCAGTTCAAGAATCACGACCAAAAAACAAGGTCGGAACGGATTAACCGGATTTACATTGAACCCTATGGGAAATTGTGCCTCCCATCACAACCAAAAAACAAGGTCGGAACGGATTAATCGGATTTACATTGAACCCTATGGGAAATTGTGCCTCGCATCACAACCAATTCGGATCGCGACCAGAGTCGTTTCACCAATTAAGTTCGTGATCCGAGGTACCACTGTACTGCTTTGAGTAATTTTGGTATATTCATATAATGGAGTGTGAGAATGATTTTGGAATAGGATGAGAGGAGATACATGCTGACTAGGGAAGATTCAGATAAAAGAAGGATCAGCATGCAACTGGCTGAGAAAGAAACCACCTTAACTAATCAGGCAGTTAAAAAAGGTATTAAAATTAGAATTTACTTTTATTTTATTATTTATTTCATCATCATCATCATCATCATCATCATCATTTAATACTTATAAACCGCACCCTCTCCCCATGGGGACTCGGGGCGGTGCACAGGTAGAATAAAAACAGTAAAAAACATACAAACATCAATAAATATACAAACAATTAAAAGCAAATTAAACACAGCCTGTGCTAAAATCCCATTTAACTAACTAAACTAAAATTTACCCATTAAAAACCCTAGACAGGGGGACTATCCCAGGCCGGCCAGACGGAAAAAGTAAGTTTTTAATTTAAGACGGAAGGAGCGGAGGTCCGTGGTCGTCCTAATATCGGGGGGAAGGTCGTTCCAGAGGGCAGGGCCCGCCACAGAGAGAGCCCTTCCCCTGGGTGTCGCCCGCTGACACTGTCTAGTGGACGGCACCCGGAGAAGTCCCTCTCTGTGGGAGCGAATCGGCCGTGAGGATGTATGAGGCAGGATCCGATCCCGCAGATAGCTAGGTCCCGAGCCATGGAGCGCTTTAAAGATGATAATTAACACCTTGAAGCGCACCCGGAAGACGACAGGTAGCCAGTGCAGCTCGCGCAAGAGCGGTGTTACATAGGTAGACCTTGCGGTCCCCATAATTGCTCGCGCGGCTGCATTCTGGACTAGCTGAAGTCTCCGGGTGCACCTCAAGGGAAGCCCCATGTAGAGAGAGTTGCAATAGTCCAGTCGGGATGTCACGAGCGCATGAGTGACTGTGCGAAGGGCGTCCCGATCCAATAGGGGGCGCAATTGGCGAACCAGGCGAACCTGGTAAAACGCCCTCCTGGCCACGGCCGTCACTTGATCTTCCATGGACAGCCGGGCATCCAGGAGGACACCCAAATTGCGCGCCCCATCCACAGGGGCAAGATGTTCGCCCCCTATGGCCAGCGATGGAGTGAGCTGGTTGAATCGGGCGGCCGGAAACCACAGCCACTCGGTCTTGGTCGGGTTGAGCCTGAGTCCGTTACTTCCCATCCAGATCCGCACGGCTTCCAGGCACTGGCACATCACCGCTACGGCATCGTTGGGGTGGTTTGGGGTAGATATGTACAGCTGGGTGTCATCAGCGTACAGGTGGTACTCTACCCCAAAACCACGGATGATCTCACCCAGCGGCTTCATGTATGTGTTGAACAGGAGGGGCGAGAGGACCGACCCCTGAGGCACCCCACATACGAGGGGTCTCGCGGTCGACCTCTGCCCTCCTGCCAACACAAATTGCGATCGGCCAGAGAGGTAGGAGGAGAACCACCGTAGAACGGTGCCTCCCACCCCCAACCCCCCCAGCCGATGCAATAGGATACCATGGTCGATGGTATCGAAAGCCGCCGAGAGGTCTAATAGGACCAGGATGGAGGAACATCCCCCATCTCTGGCCCTCCAGAGATCATCAACCAACGCGACCAATGCCGTCTCGGTGCTATGCCCGGGCCGAAAGCCGGACTGGCGCGGATCTAGATAATCAACTTCCTCCAGGTGACGGGGAAACTGTTGTGCCACCACACTCTCAACAACCTTCGCCAAAAAGGGAAGGTTGGAGACTGGACGGTAGTTGTTCAAAACAGCTGGATCCAAAGAGGGCTTCTTAAGGAGGGGCCTCACCATCGCTTCTTTTAGGGAAGCAGGCAAGGAACCCTCACTTAAGGATGCGTTGACAACCTCTTGGAGCCAGCCTCGTGTCACCTCCCAGGATGCCAGTACAAGCCAGGAGGGACACGGGTCCAATAAACATGTGGTGGCTCGCAGTCGCCCACGTAACCTGTCCATATCCTCGGAAGTAACGGAGTCAAACTCCTCCCAAACAAGATCTGTCTCGTGGCATCCCCCTGGGCCATGAATGGGGGCTAGCTCGTTCTGTATCTGAGCGATTTTCTCCTGCAGAAAAATCACAAATTCCTCTGCTCTACCCTGTAACGGGGCTTCCCGCACCCTCTGTTGAAGGAGGGAGCGGGTCACCCTAAACAGGGCGGCAGGGCGGTTTTCTGCGGATGCTATGAGAGTAGCACAATGATGGCGTTTGGCTGCTCTCAGCGCCACAATGTAAGTCCGTAAATGGGCTCTTACCTGTGTCCGGTCAGATTCAGAACGGGTAGACCTCCATCTTCCCTCTAGGCATCTCTTGCGGCGTTTCATCACCCGCAGCTCCTCGGTGAACCAAGGAGCCAGGGTGTTTCACCGCCGCAAGAGAGGCCGCAAGGGCGCGACCCGATCCAAGGCTCCCGTGGTCGCAATATTCCATGCGGCCACGAGGTCCTCCATCGGGGCGCGGGTCAGGGGTACAGGAACTGGCCCAAGCGCCGTTTGGAACCCATCCGGGTCCATCAGGCGCCTGGGGCGGAACCAGATTGGTGACTCAGGTTCCGCCTCCCCGCGGAGGGGAGCAGCGGTCGGAAAGTCGAGCCGGAGAAGTGAGTGGTCTGTCCATGACAAGGGTGTGATGACTATATCCCCTATACCCAGATCACTCTTCCATTGGCCTGAGACAAAGATGAGATCCGGTGTATGTCCACCCTCGTGAGTGGGGCCTTGAATTAGTTGGGTCAGGTCCATGGCCGTCATGGAAGCCATGAACTCCCGAGCCACCTCGGATGATTCGCCCACCGATGGCAGATTAAAGTCCCCCATGACTAAAAGTCTGGGGGTCTCAACTGCCACCGTAGCGATCACCTCGAGGAGCTCGGGCAGGGCTGCTGCTACATAGCGGGGAGCCAGGTATACAACCAGCAAGCCCAACTGCCTCCCTAGGCCCCACTTCACACAGAGGGACTCACAACCGGTAGTCTGTGGCACAATGGTCTCTCTCGGTTCAAGACCTTCCTTTACAATGACCGCTACCCCACCGCCCCTACCTAGGGCCCGGGGCTGATGAAACGCGCGGTAACCTGGTGGGCACATTTCAACGAGGGGGAGTCCACCCTCGTGGCCCAACCAGGTCTCCGCAATTCCCACCAGGTCCGGCTCCCCCTCTGACACAAGGTCATGAACGAGGGGGGCTTTGTTGGCAACGGACCTGGCGTTGCAGAACATCAGCCGCAGGCCCTGGCTCTGTACTCCCTGGCCACCTAGCCTGCGGGGGTTGAGGCACTTGACCGTTTGAAGCCAACGGCTTCGCGCCCCCAACCGGGAGAATAACATTTGTCTCCCCTCGGATCTGCCTCTCCCCACGACCTTTTGGATGGGAATGCCCTCTGTCGGAACGACTTGAGTCTCCCCCCTCCTAACCGAACCTTCCGCTACCCTCCGTCGCCCGCTGGCCTGGCCCTCTCTTCCCTCACCCGCCTCTACCTGTCTATTTGACTAATATATTGTATCCTGTCAGATAAATTAAACTAAATTCTCTCCACTTGGATACCCTCCAAATGTATTGAATTCAACTGATAAATTGATTGCCTGATAAGGTATAGCCTAATGATCTCAGTAAATATCATGAATAAGATTAGCTGTGTCCAATCACATTATTCGTTTACAGTAGTAACATTTACAACATTTTTTGGTGATATGATTGCCATGTATAGGATCTTTTAATGGTTTTCTACTTAGTGACTCATTCATGCACACCTGACAAACATTCTTTTTACATCTTAATACTAAAAACATAGCATGGAATTGTTTCTAGGACTCTGTGTATGACTCACTATTATTTGAATGATCACCATATAATTTTCAAGTAATCCTCACATTGTAGCCATTCAGGAGTAGCTGTCCTTACTCATCTTCTTCTAGAAGTCTTTTCACCGAAGTATGATTAATGTTTAAGCAATAGTACAAAAGGATAATCTCTGATTCACCATCAGAGTTGCAAAAATTTGGAAAACCTCACCTTCCATCCCCAAGTATAAGAATGCAATGCCTAAAACTAATAATTTAGTTCCTGAAGCAGAAATTTCTAACAGAAAATAGCTAATTTGCTGCTCCTTTTCTGACACTCCAAAGCAAAATCAAGCATAATGATAATAATAATAATAATAATAATAATAATTTTAATTTATATCCCGCTCTCTCTCCCCAAGGGGACTCGAGGCGGGGCACAGGCAATTAAAAATACAAATAAACCACAAACAAATACAAAATACAGAGTTAAAAATAGATTAAATAGATCCTGCGCTAAAACCCATAACTAAACTAAAAATTACCCCTAAAAAACCCTGACCTAAAAAGAGACTACCCAAGGCCGGCCAGACGAAAAAACTGATGACTTTCTCACTCTGCCTAATGGCAGTAACAGAGGTATCATTGCAGAGATACCTTTTATTTTCAATCTATTGCATTTAAATATATTGTGAATCAGTTCCATATAATTTGAATGAGGTAGTTTCAGCTAAAAATCTTGTTGTTCATTGCAGTAATCCAGGTGTTCTGAATGGATTTGGCCTTTTTGTTCACCTATCAAGTCCTTTCCAAGAACCTGGGATAGGCAGATGTATTACTTTACATATTAGAGGAGCTATAGTGGTGGGTTTTGGTGTTCTGAGCACATGAAGTGCTCATATAAAGTACCCTCAGGGATACAATACCTTTAAAAACAAAGTCTGTTAAAATACTTGTATAGCCTAAAATGCTAACCTCGGTAGCCTCAATCCTGAATATGAATTTTGAATGGCAGTTCAACAGTCCTTACCAGCACTTGAAATCAGAACATAATTAACTGTTGTTTCAGCATGACTACATAAATGCCTCAGGATGCTCTATTTTGTGTTTTGGTTGAAGAAACACACTAATGATTTTAAATGAACCTAAATCATTTCAAGTTAAGCCTTAGCTATTTAAATTGCACAGATTCTGCATAAAGCTCTGGATTATGAACAATGGAGCAACTGTCTTTGAAATGACAGTGAATTAATAAATATTAAAATGTTTAAGCTAGTTTAGCATCACATACTAATAATGAGTGTCTGTTGATTGAATAAAATAATTAAGAAAAATTATGTAGACATTTTAAAGAGTTGAGAGATTTGTCATTTTTATCCTGTAAGTAGAAATAACTGAAGTATGAAATATATCTGTACCTGTATTATTTTTTCTATGACACTTATCACCTTTATGCTATTATTTAAGAATTATAGGCTTATTCAGTAGTGGGATATACCATACACAGCTATACTAGATACATTAACTGTTATTTTTCTTGGGAAAGAGGAAGAGCAATAGTAAGACTATTCGAATGATCATTAGGAAGTCATTAGGATAATAAGGTTGAAAGGGACTTTGGTGGTCCTCTAATTCAATTCCCTATCTAGTGCAGAAATGTTTAGGTCATCCAAACAGATGATTGTCCAACCTTTGTTTGAAAATAGCCAATGATGGAGCACTTCAACTCCAGGAAGTAGTGGCTCTCTTGGAAACCTCTTATTTTGAGTTTGGATCTTACTCGGTAAAATGTTATAAAGCTTCTACCCGATGGATTATGTCCTACCTTCAGGTACTATGGATTATATGATTAGTGTTAGCAATAATATGAATAGTTTTTAACAATTGCATGGTAGCTTCTAGTAATCACTTTTTTCTTTCTATGTGCTCGAAAACCCACAGTTTGATTATCTTTTCTATTTTTTCCCCCAAGTATTAATGTAAGTTGATTGTTCTGTAGTTTCCTAGGTCTAATTTTCTCCTCTTTTAAGGATTGTAACAAGGTTAGTTTGTCTCCAACCTTCGCCATGCTGTCTAACATCCTTTCAACTTTTCTAACCAGTGGACCAAACATTTCCTCAACTCTTCCCCTCTTGTCCAATATATACCCAAAGATCCTATTTAAGAGTTATTTTTGCTATTCATTGCAAGCTTTAGCTCATTCTAAGCCAGAGTTCTCCAATTTTTCCAGCATTGCAGATTGATGGGGGAGGGGGAGAAGAATGGTTCAGCTTGAGCGGCCAGCAAGTATGCATGCTCATTCAGCTCCATTTGCGCTAGCAATATGCACTTGTATCTTCCGTTCATGCAAATGGAAGACGTACATACTTGTACACTGTTTGCACAAGTGAGGATGCATGTGTTTGCGCATGTGTGCTCACTGGCTGTTTCTGTTGCCTGGCTGTAATCCCCTCACAGCCCACCAGGGTTAGGTCTTGGGTGAATGATGCTGAGTTCTAAATTCATGGGGTCTTTCCAAGGCTCCTACAATTTCTTCAATAATTTATCTTTTGCTAGTAGATATTAGCTGATCATCTAGTTCTTTCCTTTACCTTTTGTGTGATAATGTGTGATAATGTTGTCTACAAAGCATATCAAGAATCTGCTAAATCTCCCACTTCCCAGAATTTTATTTTCAGCACATGTTGAAATAGTTGAAATACCTCATTAGAGTAATGTGTGTTTTCTGTACATAAATCTCACCTATTTGATTGAATGGTCTGCATAGACATCTGCAGCAGAATAATTATTGTTTATTTTTCCCTCAATATTCAGCCAGGTGCTTTGGGTATAGTTTTCACCCTTGAGTCATGAATTTCCCTAGAGGTGTCATCATTGTTTATGCATAATATGAACCACCCCCTTTTGTTGGCTCTGTTTCTTTTAAACAAATTATATCCTTCTGGTATTATAATATATTCTCTTACACCAGGCTTCAGTAATACTGTCATATTTGCCATCCTCATACTGGGACTTCAAGTTCTCCCTGCTTTTTTCTGAGCATTGATCATTTTCAGCATTCTGAGCATACTTTGACCATTGGTAGCATAGCATGGCATAGCATAGCATAGCATAGCATAGCATAGCATAGTCTTTATTGTCACTGTACAAAATAAATACAACAAAATTGATTTTAGCCTCACTGGTGCGAAATTATAGCGGAAACGAAAAAAACTAGTCATATGTTTCTGTGTGTACAGAAGTGATTGTGATTGTATTTAAAAGTCTGAGAGCCCAAGGAAAGAAATTATTTTTAAATCTATTTGTTCAGCTGGCTATACTTGTCTTCTGTCTGATGGTAGAAGTGCAAAGAGACACTGACCAGGGTGTGAATCATCTCTGAGTATCTTCCTTACTCTGCTAAAGCAGCGAGACCTGGCAATGTCATCCAGTGGTGTTAGAGGACAACTAATGGTTTCTTATGCCGAATTGATCACTCTCTGTAGTGCCTTCCTGTCTGCAGCTGTTAGACCAGCATAGCATACTATAATGCAATATGTGAGGACACTTTCTATGGTGGATTGATAGAAAGAGGTTATCAGCCACTGTTGCACCTGCTTTTTTCACGGGACTCTAAGGAAAAGAAGTCTCTGTTGAGCCTTTCCAATCACCAGGGACGTTTTGTTTTTTCAGATGAGATCTTGACTAATAAGCACTCCCAAGAATTTAAAAGATGAAACCCTCTCCACACAGCCCCCCTCGATATACAGTGAGGCAGGTTCCTCTCTGTGCTTCCATCTCCTTTGTCTTACTAGTATTTAGATGTAAGTTGCTTTTTGAGCACCATGTGGATACTTTCTGGACTTCTTCCCTGTATGTTGATTCATCCCCTCCAGTTATGAGACCCAGCACTGTTGTGTTGTCTGCAAACTTTATTATGATGTTGGATGGATCAAAGGATATGGAGTCATATGTACGCAACGAGTACAGGTAGGGGCTGAGCACACAGCCCTGAGGGGAGCCTGTGCTGAGCTTCAGCTTGGAAGATATAAAGGACCCAACTCTTACTATTTGTGGACAATCCGTTAGGAAGTCTTTGATCCATTCATAAGTGAGCAGAGGGAAGTTCAGGTCAGTTAGCTTTTCAATGAGAATTCTGGGTAAGATTTTGTTAAAGGCCAAGCTATAGTCTATTAAAAGCATTGTGACATAATTCCCAGATTTCTCAAAGTGGCTCAGTGCAATACGTAGAGCAGTGGCGATGGCATCCCCTGTCGACCTGTTGCTTCTATAAACAAACTGGTGTTGGTCAAAATTTGGTGGAAGACAGGACCTGAGGTGTTGTAGGACCAGTCTCCCAAAGCACTTCATCAGTATAGACGTCAATGCAATGGGTCTGTAGTCATTCAGGCAATTTATGACTGCTTTCTTCGGAACTGAGATAATTGTGGCTGCTTTCAAGCATGATGGGACTCTAGCCTGTTGCAGGGAGATGTTTAAAAATCCTTGTCAGGACCCTTGTTAATTGGTCAGCACAGGTTTTTACCCGTTTCCCCAGCCCCATCTGGACCTGCAGCTTTGTTGGGATTTACAGTCTTCAACACAGCTCTTACTTGATGTTCATTCAGGGTTAGTGGCTGAAGGTTGAGGGCCTTTGGGTTAGAGCCATAGAGACTGATCTTTTGACCTCAAAGTGGGCAAAGAAACTATTTAGCTCCTCTACTAGCAGGGCATTTTATCCTTATCATTGGTAAGGTGTTGTAGCCCCTGCCACACATATCTTCAGTTATTATCTCCCAGATATTTCTCTACCTTTTGTTTGTATTTCTGTTTAACCACCTTAATGCCTCTTCTCAAGTTTGCCCTGGCTTCACTGTATTTGTCTTCATTTCCTGCCTTGAAGGTGGAGTTTTGGACTCTCAGAAGTGATTGTACCTCTGCTGACATCCAGGGTTTATGATTACTGTAAACTCTGATGCGCTTATTCACTGTTACATTGTTTGTGCACGTTTTAATGTATGAGAGTACAGCGTCAGTGAATTCTTGCAGCTCCAAATGTTCAAATATACTCCACTCGGTAGTATCAAAGCAGTTCTGCAACTGGCAGAGTGCTCCCTCCGGCCAGATTTTGACAGTTTTCAAGGCTGGCCGTATCCTTTTCCTAAGGGGGATATACTTTGGGCACAGTAGCAGAGAGATGTGGTCAGATGTGCCCAGATGGGAGAGGGGGATTGCTCTATATACCTATCTTAAATTTGAGTACATATGGTCTAGAGTATTCTGTACCATGTGCAATGTACTACCAGAGTACCAATGTACTCTAGTGGTACATTACGCATACTGCACAAACTTAGGGAGAACAGACTTTAGATAGGCTTGATTAAAATCCCCAGCCTCGACAAAAGCACCCTCAGAGTAAGTTTGCTGCTTCCTCTCGATGGCGTCATGTAACTTAGAGAGTGCTGTGCTAACATTTGCATAAGGTGGAATATAGACAGCAGTGATAACTATAACAGAAATCACTCTAGTTAAATAAAATGGTCGATAAATGACAGTTAAGAATTCCACATTTGGAGAACAGTGTGTTAGTACACCAGTCATTATGTGTGTAAACACACAGTTTGCAAATACAAACTTTACCTTTGCTTTTACCCGAGTTGCTGTTTCTGTCAAAGCGGTGTGTGGTGCGGTTAGTTAGCTCCACTGATGCATCCGGTACAAGTGGATGAAGCCAGGTCTCTGTGATGATCATCACACAGCAGTTGTGAATGAGCTTATTCGCTGCCATCCATAGGTCTAGTTTATCAGTTTTGTGACAAAGGATGTAGAGTTGGTTAGAAAAATGCTTGGTAATGCTGGTCTGTGAGGCTGCTTCTGTAACCAAACTAGCAAATGAGCTCTGCATCACCAGGGAATCCAAAGTTTTATCAGCAATACCATTCCTTAAACCAGCCATTTACCTCCACAATTGTCCATGGCCAATGAAATTCAGTCAGAAATATGGATGAAAATACCACCTGTATCTAAATACTTCTGTTTTCTTTCTAGTTCCTCTCTCAATATTCTTTTCAGGACCATTTTGACTTGTGTAATTTGTTCAAAAATGAAACAAGGGATAGTTATCAGTAAATTTGATTAGTTGGATCAACTTCACTTCTCGTGTTCACTCATGTTCTTCACACTTAGGAATTAATTGATCTTCCCTGATAACATCTCTGGTTTTCTGGTTGCTGACTTCTGTTCCTTCTGCTTATCACCAATTTTCCTCTTGGGACAACCATTGAATTGTTCACTCCATGAAAGACTGGATCTCTCTCCTTCCCATCTCTGGAAAACTGGGTGCAAACCCATCTTTGTTTATGAGTTACCCTCATGGTTGAAGAGTCTGAAGTTGAAATAAGGTGGGATAGGAGATGAAGGAGAAGACAAGTTGGTTATATAAATACAGTAGGCAAAAATAACAGGAAATAGATTTGTAACACATTGCAATTGTTAGTTGATACCCTCCATAACCATATCCTCTTCTCTTTCTTCCCACCCTGCCTCATCTGAGCTTAAAGCCTGTATCAGCCAAGCCACTTTTGGTATCAGCCAAGCCACTTTTGGTATGAACTGGGCTTCAGTTCATGAACGTTTATACATACAACATTTGTTTGCCAGAAAAGGCACTACCACATTTCTCTTCATTTTCAATAAAATTACAAGCTTCAAGTTGAGGGACAAGTGGCTTAGCAATGCTAGCTTCAAAAAAAATGGGTATGGATTTTAAGATTCTTAATTCTTCCTTAATATGGATTAAAATCCAACCTAGAGAAAAGTTTAATTAAAGTATTGCTTTCACAGGCTGTTCTAGTTCATGTGCAAAATAACAGAAATCTCAAATCTGCTTAACAGGAATATTCCTCAGAGCCAAAGCAGAGATGCAGTTCTCTGAGTTGTATAATTAATGGAGGTCATGTTTTTGTCAGGAAAGGAAGAAGAACATTTGAAAAATGTTATGAGTTCTGGCTTTGGTGGAAAAAAAGTATAGATCATTTCTAAATTAATTGGAGATGAGTGATAAAGAGCTCATCTATCTCCATTAGGAAGTGTTAATCACAAAAATGAATAGAATTATTAGATGTCATTTTAGAAGAACAGATTTCATATTTGTTATTTTGTAAAATGTCATTTGTTGATTATGGAATGGAGTAATTGGTTTTTAGTTACTTTCAATTTAATTAAGACAAAATAGTCTTTTTAACACACTATCAAGCAATATATTAGAGTATCTGTAATATAAAGACAAGCTGGAGAATTAAAAACTGAGAACTAAATGAATATTCTTGAACCAAGATGTTGGATGATATAATAAAATAAACTCAGTAATGGTGCATCTGAGATATCACAGGCCATTTGTGAGATAAAGGAAAAAGCACAATGGAGAAATGTAAGCATGGAAGCTAACAGGAAATGAAATCAAGGGTTTGTCGCAGTTCTCTATGATGAAATTTAAAATGAAGGAAGAGGAGTGAAAAGGAAAGGTAGCACTTGCATTCTAAGAAATTCACCTTTCTTCTAGTAAGGCTGATTTCTTGAAAACCAATTAAACCATTTGTTTAATGGCTATAAAGAACTAAGAAACTTCACTTTTTAAGTGATAGTAGATAGTCCAGATCAATCTGGTCGAGTAGTGAAAACACTTGCCTCCCACTTGGAAAGTTGAGAGTTGAATCCTAGGCAGCAGAAGTTTCTCTCCCAGGGCACAAAGAAAAAAAATCTGCTGCAAACTCTTCATAAGTGTCAGAAGAATATCCGGCCAGTTAACAGTCAACTCCATCTATTACCCTGACTCTATCCCAAATATAGACTTCAGGGTCATAAAAACGTGTATATTGTATATTATGTGATATGAAATTAAAATTGTGTCCACCAAAGAAAGTTATGCAAAAGCAAAAGCTTTATCAAGCATAGTGTATTTGAAAAGTAAGATGAACTTACCTATATTTTAAGTGGGGAATTAGCTTTGGTCTTCTGCCTTGTATCCAAAAAAAGAGGGAGGGAGGGATGGGGGGGGGAGAGTCCCTTCTTTTGCATACTGAATAGAACAAATAAATAGTAATAATAGTTTTTGCAGAAAAGTCAAAACTATAGAACAATTTTGTATTAGATGTAGTTTTCTACATATACATATATACTCATTATTTATGTTTCAGAGCCTCCGGTTCCTATTGCCCCTCCTCAACTGTCATCTGTTGGTGCAACCTATTTATGGATACAGTTGAATGCCAATTCTATTAATGGAGATGGACCCATCACAGTGAGACAAATAGAATATCGCACCTCAAGTGGAAGCTGGTATGATATACAACCAGTGGATTCAACAAAGTATAAAATTGGACACCTGGATCCTGACACAGAATACGAAATTAGTGTATTGCTCACTAGACCAGGTGAAGGGGGTACTGGATCTCCTGGACCAGCACTTAAAACAAGGACAAAATGTGCCGGTAAGTAAAGAAGTAATTCACAAACTCATCGTGTTACTTGAAATAACTGAATTTTAAAATTCAAGCATATACAGTATTTAATACTACAGTATATTATTTTCTATCTTCCTGAAAGTTTGGATCTAAATATAGTGCTGTATCAATCCAGGTAGGGAACAAATGCATTTATACTGTATGTCTTATGTTCTGTTACTTCATAAAGTTATTCTGAAAGAAAATTATTGCTAGCTCATCAATATAAAACTTTATGAGAGTAAAACGTTCTATTTATAGATTCAAAATGGTAGACACCTTTGTTAGAGATTTTTCAAGATAAAGAATGTGATAGTTTCCATTAATAAGATTCTTCATAATGATCACGAATCAATCTCTAATTCTAAAACCATTCTGATTTTACCCAAACTGAACAAATGGGAAAAGAATAATCAAATCTGATTTCTACCTTTTTTTCTGCCACTAAAAAAAGGATGCTGTACCAAAACATCTCACCTATAAATATGAGAATAATAAAGAAATAATAAATCTATTTTTTGTTTTATTCTCTACCATTGATTTAACTTATTGTAGTCTTTTAGGATATCCGTTATTATAATTTTTAGAAGCCACCTTTTGGCTTATAAAAATATAATAATAATAATAATAATAATAATAATAATTTAATTTATATCTCTCTCTCCAAGGGGACTCGAGGCGGGGCACAGGCAATTAAAAATACAAATAAGACCACAGACAAAATACAAAATACAAAATTAAAAATGGATTAAATTGATCCTGCGCTAAAACCCATAAACTAAACTAAAAATTACCCCTAAAACCCCTAACCTAAAAAGAGACTACCCAAGGCCGGCCAGGCGAAAAAAGTGTGTCTTTAATTTTAAGCGGAAGGAGCGGAGGTCCGTGGTTGTCCTGATATCGGGGGGAAGGTCGTTCCAGAGGGCTGGGCCCGCCACAGAGAAGGCCCTTCCCCTGGGCGTCGCCCGCTGACAAAGTCTAGTGGACGGCACCCGGAGAAGTCCCTCTCTGTGGGAGCGAATCGGCCGTGAGGATGTATGGGGCAGGATCCGATCCCGCAGGTAGCTAGGTCCCGAGCCATGGAGCGCTTTGAAGATGGTAATTAACACCTTGAAGCGCACCTGGAAGACGACAGGTAGCCAGTGCAGCTCGCGCAAGAGCGGTGTTACGTGGGCAAACCTAGAGGTGCCCATAATTGCTCGCGCGGCTGCGTTCTGGACCAACTGAAGCCTCCGGGTACACCTCAAGGGGAGCCCCATGTAGAGAGAGTTGCAATAATCCAGTCGGGATGTCACGAGAGCATGAGTGACTGTGCGAAGGGCGTCCCGATCCAATAGGGGGCGCAACTGGCGTACCAGGCGAACCTGGTAAAACGCCCTCCTGGCCACGGCTGTCACTTGATCTTCCATGGACAGCCGGGTATCCAGGAGGACACCCAAGTTGCGTGCCCCATCCACAGGGGCAAGATGTTCGCCCCCTATGGCCAGCGATGGAGTCAGCTGGTTGAATCGGGCAGCCGGAAACCACAGCCACTCGGTCTTGGTCGGGTTGAGCCTGAGTCCGTTACTTCCCATCCAGATCCGCACGGCTTCCAGGCACTGGCACATCACCGCTACGGCATCGTTGGGGTGGTTTGGGGTAGATATATACAGCTGAGTATCATCAGCGTAGAGATGATACTCTACCCCAAAACCACGGATGATCTCGCCCAGCGGCTTCATGTATGTGTTGAACAGGAGAGGCGAGAGGACCGACCCCTGAGGCACCCCACATGTGAGGGGTCTCGGGGTCGACCTCTGCTCTCCTGTCAACACAAATTGCGATCGGCCAGAGAGGTAGGAGGAGAACCACCGCAAAACGGTGCCTCCCACCCCCAACCCCCCCAGCCGATGCAATAGGATACCATGGTCGATGGTATCGAAAGCCGCCGAGAGGTCTAACAGAACCAGGATGGAGGAGCAACCCCCATCTCTGGCCCTCCAGAGATCATCCACCAACGTGACCAATGCCGTCTCGGTGCTATGCCCGGGTCGAAAGCCGGACTGGCGCGGGTCTAGATAATCAATTTCCTCCAGATGACGGGGAAACTGTTGTGCCACCACATTCTCAACAACCTTCGCCAGGAAGGGAAGGTTGGAGACTGGACGGTAGTTGGTTAATAAAGCTGGATCCAAAGAGGGCTTCTTGAGGAGGGGCCTCACCATGGCCTCTTTTAGGGAGGCAGGCAAGGAACCCTCACTCAAGGATGCGTTGATAACCTCTTGGAGCCAGCCTCGTGTCACCTCCCAGGATGCCAGTACAAGCCAGGAGGGACACGGGTCCAATAAACATGTGGTGGCTCGCAGTCGCCCACGTAACCTGTCCATATCCTCGGAAGTAACGGAGTCAAACTCCTCCCAAACAAGATCCCCCTCGTGGCAATCCACTGGACCAGCAATGGGGGCTAACTCATTCTGTATCTGAGCGATTTTCTCCTGCAGATAAGACACAAATTCCTCTGCTCTACCCTGTAAGGGGGCTTCCCGCACCCTCTGTTGAAGGAGGGTACGGGTCACCCTAAACAGGGCGGCAGGGCGGTTATCTGCGGATGCTATGAGAGTGGCGCAATGATGGCGTTTGGCCACTCTCAGCGCCACAATGTAAGTCCGTAAATGGGCTCTTACTTGTGTCCGGTCAGATTCAGAGCGGGTATACCTCCATCTTCTCTCTAGGCATCTCTTGTGGCGTTTCATCACCCTCAGCTCCTCGGTAAACCAAGGAGCCAGGGTGGCTCGCCGCCGCAAGAGAGGCCGCAAGGGCGCGACCCGATCCAAGGCTCCCGTGGTCGCAGTATTCCATGCGGCCACGAGGTCCTCCATCGGGGCGCGGGTCAGGGGTACAGGAAGTGGCCCAAGCGCCGCTTGGAACCCATCTGGGTCCATCAGGCGCCTGGGGCAGAACCAGATTGGTAACTCAGGTTCCACCTCCCCGCGGAGGGGAGTAGCGGTCGGAAAGTCAAGCCGGAGAAGTGAGTGGTCTGTCCATGACAAGGGTGTGATGACTATATCCCCTATACCCAGATCACTCTTCCATTGGCCTGAGACAAAGATGAGATCCGGTGTGTGTCCACCCTCGTGCGTGGGGCCTTGAATTACTTGGGTCAGGTCCATGGCCGTCATGGAAGCCATGAACTCCCGAGCTACCCCGGATGATTCGCCCACCGATGGCAGGTTAAAGTCCCCCATGACTAGAAGTCTGGGGGTCTCAACTGCCACCGTAGCGATCACCTCTAGGAGCTCGGGCAGGGCTGCTGCTACATAGCGGGGAGCCAGGTATACAACCAGCAAGCCCAACTGCCTCCCTAGGCCCCACTTCACGCAGAGGGACTCACAACCGGTGGTCTGTGGCACAACGGTCTCTCTCGGCTCAAGACATTCCTTAACAATGACCGCTACCCCACCACCCCTGCCTAGGGCCCGGGGCTGATGAAAAGCGCGGTAGCCTGGTGGGCACATTTCAACGAGGGGGAGTCCTCCCTCGGTGCTGTACCCGTTTGTAACCAACGGCTACGTGCCTCCAACCGGGAGGATGGAACTTGTCTCCCCTCGGACCTGCCCCTCCCCACGACCCTCTGGATGGGGAAGCCCTCCACCGGAATGACTTGTGTTTCCCCCCTCTTAGCGGAACCATCCGCCTCCCTCCGTCGTCTGCTGGCTCGGCCCGTTCCCTTCTGGCTAGTCTCAACCTGTCTAAACCCTCCCCCCTCCCTGGTACCCCCTAAAATAAACAGCAATTTTTTAACTAAAAAACCCCTACACCTGCGCTTTCGCCACTTCTCCTGACTTATTAGTCCCTCATCAAAGTGTGCCCTTGATAACACAGCGGGCCATACCTGCGAGAGGGGGGACTCCCGCAGTAGGATTAGGTCTGCCCTTGAATATATTACGGGTCACATCAGCAGCAGGGAATCAATTGGGTACAGAGATGCTTAGATGGTCAGAATAAATATTAAATAAGATGTTAAAATATATATTCAATAAATATTAAATAGATGTTAAAATTAATTAATTCCAGTAAGTCAATAATACGGTATAAACAATAAATTAAAACATTATTAAATAAATATTATAATATATAATATAATAATAGCATCATTAATATTGGGAGAAAGCAGACATTAAAATATTTCCCCAAAACATCTTTTGCACCTTCCTAAAACCAAATAGTAAAAGATTTTATAAAATATGTCTTGTGTAGTTCTTGTAAAAGTATACATCCTAATAGCCCTTTACTGCAAGAGAGAACGGCTTAAAAATCAATTTTATTCTTCAGGTGGGTTAAAAAGTTACTGCCATTAAAAAAAAAGCCTCTCAAGAAAAAAAAATGACAATCATAAACAAGACAGTTGAATTTTTTAGTCAAACATCTTCCATTATACCTCTAATGGTGAGAGTGAAATTTAATTATCAGTAGAATAGAATAGAATAGAATAGAATAGAATACTTTATTGGCCAAGTGTGATTGGACACACGAGGAATTTGTGTCCATTGCATAAGCTCTCAATGTACAAACAAGCAACAAGTGATAAATCAGTAATGGAGGTATATGGGATTGTGGTTATTAAGAAAGGAAGCCAGTGGCACTTTATGTTTATTCACAGTGTGAGGCACAAATTGTTACAGTGGTAGGTTTGGAAATACATTAGTACCAGGTAGATATGAAAGCAAAAGCAAAAGGTTAAATTAGCACCAACAGCTGCCAGAAACGGTAAGTCCATTAACATTTATCTACTAGCAAAATATTGTTTCCCTGACACCTTATTACTACTTTTTTAGCCAATTTGAAAAATATCAAGCACTGCTAAAACTTAATGGTGACATATAGCCTGTTGCCATGGCAACTAATTTAATGGTTTATACATGTGATGCCAATAGAAATATGTATTTAAATGTTTAAAGTGTACATGTATTCATGCATGTGGGGTTTTTTTAATGTTAAAGAGTCCCCAGAGTATTTCATAGTTTGCAAAACCAAAGAAGTTAAAAAAAATGTTTAAAAGGCAACATGATAACCAAAACCTCACAAAATCAGAGAGAGCAAATTAAGATTACAGGTGGTCTTCAGGATTTACAGCAGGATTTATAAAGTTTGAATGAAATAAAATACAGTCATTCTGCAGTCAAAATAAACTTTCTGTTCATTTGGAGCAAAGGTTTCAGATGGCCCAGCTCCACAGTGTATTTTTACAGTAAGTTACATTCTACTCAGTTTACCTCTTACAGATTTAATTTGCGATCTATACACTCTATACTTGAGTGAATAAATTCGAGGTATTAGTCCTGTTGCTCCATGCAAAATCTTTTGTTGTAATTAGCACTGCTAGCTTTTTTTCTTGTAAATACAGTATTTATGGACTTCCAAATAATGATGAACTACAATTCTCACTTCCTGTAACCAGCTTGCCAGCGTCAAGGAAAGGCCATCCCTTATATAACTTTAGTATAAACAAATAAGACAAACAAATCCACGTACAAGTGATAAACATGACATTTCAGAGTATAAATAAGATGGTAAGAAACCCAGAAAAGTATGAATATGAGCTGAATACATGGACATAATGGAAATTGTGACAACTTATGATAGAAATATACAGAGACAGTGAAAGGTATAAATAAATCAATGAATAGTTTCTCATTTTCATAAGATTTTAAGTATTTGGGATTTTGCTCCTTACTCTTTTTCTATACTTGACATATTTTTCTTTTGATTGGATGTCTACTCATATACGCCAAAACTCCAACCAAACTAGTAAATGGTTAATAGGTTAATGGGAATTTTAGTACAAGTTAATTTAATTAATTTTAATTCTTTTATTGTATATGTTATTATTTATTATGGTAGATTTATCTGTACACTGCCCTGAGTCCATTTCGATGGAGATTGGCGCGATTTACAAATCAAAATAAATAAATAAAATAAATACTCTTAGTGACCACATAGACAGATGATGCTGTTCAATCCAAAGGAAATATATATATACTTTGTTCCACAACACCCTGTTATGCCCCAATTAAGGGAGGAGACATACTGTTTCCTTTTCTGCCTTTCGGCTCATCACCAGAGACCATCTAGACAGAAAGCCATGAGTTCCGTTGTGTAATTTTTTTATATGTGTGTTACGTTTTTGAGCTGATCAAGTCTCCCTGACTTTTTTATTGATCAACTCAATAACGTAACATATAACGTATTTTAAACGTAACATATAAAGTATTTTTAAAAAACCCTCTGAGAATTATAACCTATTTTTAAACATTTCTCCCAATTAAATGAATCTTTTTTGAAAAATGCAAGGAAAAGCATGACTTTATAAACATATTTAAATAATATAGCTGAAATGTTTCAGTATAGAAAGCTGGTTACAAAAATTAATTGTGATGTATTGTTACAGGTATTTTGCCATTCTGGGGACAAAACAAGAGAACAGCAAAGTAGTGGTTAGGAGATGGATACTAATCTTCCTTATTTTGCTAAGTTTAGCTCTACCTACTATATCCTCTTTTGTTGTTGTTCAGTCATGTATGATTCTTAGACTGCATAAATAAAAAACCGGCAGTTTTTTGACAAGGTTTTTCAGAAGTGGCTTACCATTGTCTCCTTCCTAGGGCTGAGAAAAGTGATTGGTCCAAGGTTACCCAGTAGGCTTTATGCATAAGGCAAGATTAAAACAAATGGTGTCTTAGTTTCTAGCTTGATGCCTTAACAACTAAACCAAACTGGCTCTGTCTTTATATCATTACTAGACTTTAAATGGTTTAAAACTTACATTTATAATAAATCAGCAGATGCAGTGAACTATTCTTAAAATGTGCACTATCAGATTAAAAGAATAGAGATTCCTTTAAGAAAAGAATCACAATACCTTTCAATTGTAGTGATAATTGTATGCTACAAGCTTGTTCTCTTAGGGAGGAACCGACTACTTTGCAATTCAAAGCATTGTATCAGGATTTTTTTTTAAAGAAGTCTTAATAGTTCCCCAAAATGCTTGAAATATACTTTTGCATAACACAATGAGATGCCATTCAGTTAGAACAGCCTTTCATTGGTAAATAAAGCTGCATCTATAATTAGAATGAAAGAAAATAAGACTTGCCAAAGGCAGCTATAGAATTTGTAGAAAAGCTGTTTTCACATACTTTATGAAAACCTTTTTCATACTTGAGAATTCAAATGTATAAACGAAGCACAAGAGGTTAAGATTTTAGGTTAAATTAATTTTAATTCCAAATTGTGAAAAATATCTATAGCTTTTGCCTAAATTGTGATAGAAGCTATGGAGATCACGCAAACATAGCATGTGCTTTTCAACCTCTGGGTATAAGCATATTTGATATGCAGTAAACTGCTTTCACACTGGAACATGCATTTTGCCACTAAAGTTGTAACTACTGTAGTAGTCATAATTAAGACTGCTAGTTATCCCAATACTAAAGCACTGTAAAGCAACATATCTAACACTGTCTAGCTAGAGAACTACAGGTTAAAATTGTAATGTACATGAACTTAATCTCTGTTTTATCCCAATTACAAAAGATCAGTTTTCAAAACAAACATTGAGTTTGTTTTATTTAAGATTTTTTTATTTAATTTCAGTGCCAGCCAGCTTCAACTGATTTTTGTGGCTCAATCTAGAAAGCAGTCTAGACTACACAATAATACATGTATAAACATATCCAACAAAGTGGATTCTGTTCACCCTATCACAAAGACAAACAGTCAAATCTTTAGCACCTTCTAGAAAGCTATCAGGGTGGAAGCCATCTGGATCTCTGGGGACACCTTAGTTAATCAAGAGCATTGATGGCAAACATTTTGGCTTAACATGTCAAAAATTCAGAAAACATCTAACTTGACTCTGCTAGTGTGTCACTGTTCCACCAAATAAGAGAAAAACACCTTTCTATCTTCTCACACACACACCCAACACACACACACACACTCAATCTTGGCCATCCTGAACAACAATATTTCAGTTCTAGTCCCACTATCACCACTCAAAAATGCCACCATGTACTATTTTCCAAGGAGCCCAAACTTTGTGGAATTTTTTTTTTTACATTTACATTACAAAGGGACTCGGGGCGGTGCACAGGAAAAGTTAAAACACAAATAAGACCATACAAAAAATAAATACATCCTAAAATCACTAAAATCCAATTAAATTTGATAATACCTGTGCTAAAATCAATTTAGAACCCCTTATACAAATTTAATTTAATTTAAAATCAGTCACTAATATAGTCTCGGAGGTTAAGCCAGGCCAGCCAAGTGAAAGAAATGAGTCTTTAGATGTTTGCGGAAGAGTCGCAGGTCCGTGATGTTTCTAAAATCGGGGTAGCTCGTTCCAGAGGGCAGGGCCCTCCACAGAGAAGGCTCTTCCCCTGGGCATCGCGAGCCAGCATTGCCCGGCCATAGGTACCCGGAGAAGACCCTCTCTGTGGGAGCGGATCGGTCGAAGGGATGTATGGGGTAGGAGGCGGTCTCGCAGATAACTAGGACCCGTGCCATGGAGCGCTTTAAAGATGATAATCAACACCTTGAAGCGCACCCGAAAAACCACAGGCAGCCAGTGCAGCTCGCGCAGGAGAGGTGTTATATGGGAATGCCGTGGGGCTCCCAAGATCCCCTGCGCGGCCGCATTCTGCACTAGCTGTAGTCTTCGGGTGCACCTCAAGGGAAGCCCCATGTAGAGAGCATTTCCATAGTCCAGACGGGATGTCATGAGTGCGTGAGTGACTGTGTGAAGGGCGTCCCGGTCTAGTAAGGGACGCAACTGACGGACCAGGCAAACCTGGAAAAAAGCCCCCCTGGCCACGGCCGTCACATGGTCATCCATGGACAGCCGAGAATCCAGGAGGACACCTAGATTGCGAGCCCATTCCACGGGGGCCAGTGACTCGCTCCCAATGGTCAGTGTTGGTGTAAGCTGACTGTACTGGGACATCGGAAGCCACAGCCACTCAGTCTTGGACAGGTTGAGTCTGAGTTTGTTACTCCCCATCCAGACCCGTACGGCCTCCAAACACCGGGACATCACCTCAACGGCATCATTGGGGTGGTTTGGGGTAGAGATGTACAGCTGGGTGTCATCAGCGTACTGATGGTACTCTACCCCAAAACCACCGATGATCTCACCCAGCGGCTTCATATAGGTGTTGAACAGGAGTGGCGAGAGGATTGACCCCTGAGGTACCCCACATATGAGGGGCCTCGAAGTCGACCTCTGCCCCCCTGCCAACACAAATTGCGACCGACCGGAGAGGTAGGAGGAGAACCACCATAAAACGGTGCCTCCCATCCCCAACCCCTCCAGTCGGTGCAATAGGATACCATGGTCGATGGTATCAAAAGCCGCTGAGAGATCTAATAGGACCAGGATAGAGGAGCAACCCCTATCCCAAGCCCTCCAGAGATCATCCACCAATGCGACCAATGCCGTCTCGGTGCTGTACCCAGGTCGGAAGCCGGACTCGTGCGGGTCCAGATAATCCATTTCCTCCAGGTGACGAGGGAACTGCTGTGCCACAACACTCTCTACAACCTTCACCAAGAAGTGAAGGTTGGAGACTGGACGATAATTTACTAACAGCGCTTTGGCCACTCTCATCGCCACAAGATAAGCCCTTAAGTGGGCTCTTATCTGTGTTCGGTCAGATTCAGATCGGGTGGACCTCCACCTGCTCTCTAGGCGTCTCTTGCAGCGTTTCATCTCCCTCAGCTCCTCGGAGAACCAGGGAGCCTGGGAGAGTCGGCACTGCATGAGAGGCCGCAAGGGCACGACTCGGTCCAAGGCCCCGACTCGGTCCAAGGCCCCCGTGGCCGCACTGATCCATGCGGCCACTAAATGCTCAGTCGAGCCACGGGTCAAGGTCTCAGGTAGTGACCCAAGCTCCCTTTGGAACCTCTCCGGGTCCATCAGGCGCCTGGGGCAGAACCATCTAGGAATCTCAGGGTGGGGTGTACGAATGACACAATTACCCCTGCAGATCAGGGACTTCTCCAGGCAATCGCCAGAACTCAACTTTCACATGAAGGCACCAACCCCACTACCTCCACTAAACTAGAAAGGATATGTATTATTATATTATGTCCAAATATTTGAGACCATTCAGCATTTATTCTTGTAACCTGCTATTCTCATAACTAACTTGTATAAGTCTAGTACAGTAATCAGAGAATTATATAATTATGTTCAGAGAATATGTCTTAGTGAAATTATTTTGGAACAATTACTCTTGTAACAAATAGTGGACCATCACACCAGAATGGAGAATACAGCCATAACTTTCAGTTATGTTATTTTTGTCTACCTTTTTCTCTATTAAAACAGTTGCACAGCAAGATTTTGGACTACAACACATGACTATTAGTGATGTTATCAGGGAGAAATGAAGAGCATCAGGTTATCTCTATTTTCTCTATTAAAACAGTTGCACAGCAAGATTTTGGACTACAACACATGACTATTAGTGATGTTATCAGGGAGAAATGAAGAGCATCAGGTTATCTATCTATGAAAAAAATTCCAATAAAAACAAAACTTATTGTTGTAAACTAATCTTTATATGCAGGAGATTTTAAAGGTTAATAGTAAGTCAGTATACATTGTGGTTTTTTAAATTATTATTATTCTGTGGTTAATCTTTGGTGGGATTCACAGCCTTTGGGACTGATTAGTAGCTCAACAGCTCGAGTCCTAACCAAGGACCTAGGAGCTGTTAAGGTAACATCAGAGGATACAAGCTGTTCCAAGTAAGGTTGTTCTTTGTAGAGTCAGAATGTTCAAGTCCGGTAAATTTAGAATTTCTACATAGCGAGCTAGCCCTTTAAGTATTACTCCAAGGGCTCCAATTACAATCAGGACAATACACAATTTCTTTTTCCACAGTCGCTCAACTTCAAAGTCCCGGTATTTTGTGATATTTTCTTGCTGTTTATTTTCAATTCGTGCATCACCAGGTATTGCAATGTCAACGAACCATACTTTTTTCTTTTCAACTATTGTTATATCAGGTGTGTTGTAGGACAACTGCCTGTCAGTCTGAATTCTGAAGTTCCACAAGATCTTGACTTTCTTCTTCTCTAAAACTTTCTCAACCTGATGTTCCCAGTGGTTTTTGCTGTACTCAAATCCAAACTTCTGGCACAATTTCCAGTGAATGATCTTAGCAACGTGGTCATGGCGTTGTGAAATTATTATTATTGTTATTGTTATTATTATTGTTATTTATTCAGCTTGAAGGAATATGATACATTTTTTAATTTGCTGAAGTTGGACCACTTGCCCGCCATTTGTGAACTTCCCTGCTGACTTCCCACAAAGTCAGTGGGAACTAGCAGGATGTTGCTCAGCTAAGTCAAACCCTCCCCCTACTTCTCCTGAGGAGTCCTACGACCCACATTGAAAAAGTCAGACGTTGTTTAATATGCTAACCACTGCAATAAGATAAATTGCAGCTTCAATAAAGAAGAAATTCGTTTGGTCTCAAAGTATTCCATCGAGTAAAAAGATAAATTTTCACATCTTTTTTAAATCTGGTGTCTTCTGGATGTGATAAGTTAATATCTATCAGTATTCCCATTGCCATCCTCCCGAGGTCGGTAAAATGAGGATCCAGATTGTTGGGGGCAACATGCTGACACTGTAAACTGCTTAGAGCTGGCTGGAGAATTCTGGGAGCTGAAGTCCTTCAGACTTAAAGTTGCAAAGGTTGGGGACCCCTGGCTTAGAGAGACTGCAAAGCCCTGCGAAGTGGTATATACTGTAAGTCTTATTGCTATTGCTATAAGTGAGGGAATTTGCCTTTCACCAGAATTTTAGAGGGCTTGGCCAAATAATGGAATTTTTCTCTTGTTTTCCACTCACTTGCTTCCTTCACTGAAGTAAGAGAAAGATTTGCTTCATTATTGTTTTGAAAAGAATCCTATTCCTTTTTACTAACGTCATCAAAATGGAAGTTGGTTCTCTTATTGAGTTCCTCATATTTCTTAGGGGACTATTAGAACCAGTAAGCTAAATAATAAAAATAAAGAATTGCTGACTGCAGCCAGTCTCACATAGTTTATGCAGGGAGCTTCTGTGAAATTTCCCATTGCTCTTACTTGAAGGTAGTAATGCTTTTATTTGCTATCCAGGATCCTTTGAAATGCTGTGTGGTAGGATCCATTGTGCACTAGCATTACAACCTATGCTATGCTAGAATGGCTTGGCCTCTATTAGGACCTCCCAGATTTGTCCCTTCTCTTAATTACACACACACACAAACACACACACACACATATATATATCTCCTATAAGACATTGACCCCAGCTATGAGACAATTATCACAATGATCAGTGTCACGCCTCTTGAATCCTAGCATCTAGTTTGGTGTCTGAACTGAAATCCAGATGGACAAATCTCTAGGAAGGCCATATCAAAACTTTTCTTGGCCAGGTCTCAAGGATACATGCCAGATCGATCACTAAATCATGGATTAACAAGACTTTATTTCAAACAGTCCTGGTGTTGCTCACCCAGACACTGCCCAAATCCAGCCTCTGGGCCCACAGGAAGAGGAAACTGAGTAGGAAGAAGAAACCATCAGCAGGTTCCCATGCAACAGCCTACTCAACAATAAAAACAGCAGTAAAAACAACATAACCAATTGCATCCAATTGTCCCTAGTTTTATTTTCATCACTGCAATTTGTTCTACTGTCACTCTCTATGCAATGTATATACATATGCCAAAACATCTTTTTTTAAAAGAAAGGAAATAAAAGTATATAAGACAGAAATTTAACTTATATTTTTAAGCTCATAATTCAGAATCAATGAAGTACAGCAACTATCTTGAAGGACATTGTACTATGAGCCTCAGGAGTCTCTTAACTTTTAGAGCTTTCTAATGGTGAATGAAATTCTATTCCCCTCAAAGGCACATAAACAATAAAAGTAACTTTGAAGAAACTCTAAATACTTTGTAAAAAAAAATGAGCTGACAAAATATTTTAATGATGCTAGAAGTATATTTTAGAAAGGTTGAGTACTTTGATACCTTTATGGAATATGTTTGTAGAAAATTCTAGAACTCTTAATATTGAATAGAATAGAATAGAATAGAATAGAATAGAATAGAATAGAATAATCTTTATTGGCCAAGTGTGATTGAACACACAAGGAATTTGTCTTTGATGCATATATGCTCTCAGTGTACATAAAGGAAAGGATACATTCATCACGAATCATAAGGCATGTTTCTCTGCATGGTACCTCTGAACTTACTTAGCCCTCGGTTCTAAATATGGTAGGAAACTAACCCAGTTTACATCTGAGTAAATAAGCCTAAAGTTGTTTCTGTCAGGAGATGTCAATAAAAATACATATATATATATTCACTTATATAGAAATATTGATAAAAAGTATTTTGCATAATGAAACCACGATGTTACCATTTTTCTAACAAGATCATTGTCATACATCAAATGGAAATTTCAGAGCATTTGATATTTACAGAGGAAGTAAAGTTCAGTGTAAAGCAGAAAGTAAGAAATTGTTAAATAGATACTAAAATGCTGGAGGCCTGACAAAGTAAGATGAGCAATTGACAGATTATCGAGATAAAACACTTAAAAGAGCATACTTCTGTGTGCATATTCTGTTTCAATAAGATAGGGAAAGAAAAAAAAGTATTTTATTGGCATTCAGTTAGCAAGCTAGAAACATGGAGATCCCTTGGATATTCCAGCTACTCAGATTAAAACTTCGTAGCATTTCTTATGAACTAGGGAACACTAAACAATTTTAAAAGGAAGACTGAGCTTTGCTCTTCCCATTCTTATTATAATTTGAAACATACATTATTATTTCTTGCTGTATTTTCAGCAAAATGATTCACAACAGTATTGTTATATTCAAGTGCTTCCCTCCCTCCCTCTTCCCCTCCCCCCAGAACAGTTGGATTGTTAACCCGTACACTATTATTTTCAGGCAGAAGTTGTTGTAATATAATGATTTTAAGGACTACAGATTGAATACATTTCAGTGTTTGCTGTTGTTTCCTCCAGTCCTGAATTTTTCAAAAGAAAATGAATTATTGGTTAAGCAAGTACCATATTTTTCGGAGTATAAGATGCACCTTTTTTCCTCTAAAAAGAGGCTGAAAATCTGGGTGCGTCTTATACATCGAATACAGCATTTTTGGCCTCCTGGATCCCCGCCCCTTCACCAAAATGGCTGCGCGCATACTCTTATGGAGGCTTCCAGAGAGCTCCTGGGAGCTGGGGAGGGCAGAAATGAGCAAAAAACAAGGCGTTCTTGCCCCCCCCCCAGACCCCAGCAGCACTCTGTAGGCCTCCATAAGGCTATGCATGCAATTTTTTTGACCAAAAGACAACCTATTTTCACGATATATGTGCCGGGTTTTTGCTCATATTTGACACACACACCCCTCCGGAGCACTCTGCAAGCTCTCCCAAGGCTATTCATGCTTTTTATTTGGAAAAAAACAGGCAAAAAACACGAAAAATGGGCCATTTGGGGGAGGTTTGCAAAGTGCAAAAAGGGGTTTTTTCCCCCTTTTGGAAAGCTATTTAGTTAGAGTGATTGATGAAAATTACGTTGGCCAAGTACTGTGCCTGCAGAAACAAAGATTTGTTCCAAAGGTGGTCAGTGATTTCCTTCTCCAGCACATAGGTAAATGCACCTGGAAACATCTACCTACCTACCTACCTACCTACCTACCTATCCACTCTCTACCTACCTATCTACTGTATTTCTCTCTATATATATATTTCTCTTTCTCTATCCCTCTATCTACCTATCTACACTCTCTCTCTTCCTACCTATCTACTGTATTTCTCCCCCCCCTATATACCTACCTACCTAGTCTTTCTTTCTACCTACCTATCTACTGTATTTCTCTCTCTCTCTCTCTATTTCTCTCTCTCTCTCTACCCCGCTACCTACCTACCTATCTACACTCTCTCTCCTTACCTATCTACTGTATTTCTCTATCTCCCCCATCTATCTACCTATGTACCTATCTACCTACACTCTCTCTCTCCCTATCTACTGTATTTCTTTCTCTATTTCTCTCTATCCCTCTACTTACCTACCTACCTACTCTCTCTCTCCCTACCTACCTACTGTATTTCTTTCTCTTCTTCTCTATCCCTCTATCTACCTACCTACTTTTTTAAAAAAAATGCCTCTTCAACACCTGGGTGTGTCTTATACTCCGGTGCGTCTTATACTCCGAAAAATATGGTACATAATAATTTGAATCCATATGAAAATAGCTGAATCCCCAAGTAGCCAAAACATTTTCATTTTGCTATGAGATTTCTTCAGTCTCTCCAGGGATTGGTACAGATTTTTCATTTGCTCTGCCTACTTTCTTGCCATCTTGCAACAGCTTTCTTTGCTCTAAGCAAATCTTATATTTACATTGGTAGAAACTGCTTCCATTTAATTTAAGTGTCTTGTACCTCATTCTAATTTCCCTCAGTTGGTACATTTTTTACTCAGGTTATTGCCTGGAGTTGATCTGCATTAGTCCCTTTGACATCAATAGGAATTAATGCATAATTAATATTCACATTAATGGCAAAAAAGCAAAGACAAGGAACTTTCTTCTATTAAGAACTGCATCATAGCAGGTGGTAATTTATTAGGATAGCACAATCATAGTTGATAAATGGTTGGGCTCATTCTCTGCCCCCTCCCCTCCCCTCCCTAACTCACTTGCAGTGCTTCTTCTCTCGTTTGCTCTTTTAAATACAATTGCTGACTGGGGTGAGGTGTGTCAGAAATATCTAAGTAGTGAGCGGCTGTAAGACCAACTTTTTTGTCTATTGTTTATAACATTTACTACAGGCAGAATTATCTGTAAATGTATCTAATTTGTTTGGGAGACGTGCACATATTTAAAAATACTATCTTCATTTTTATTTTCCTGTCTCAACAGAATGCAGTCTTCTACATAAAAAAAACATACAGGTAGTCCTAGGTTTAACTGCTACTTGTAGTTACAATGACCTAGAAAATGATGCCTTATAGCTTGTTTAATTGCACACCAGTCACGTGATCTCGATCTGGGTGTCTGGCAACCTGTTCACATTAGAAGTGAATATGTGTAGCTCAGGGTTGAACTGTGGGATCTTTGGTACTCTCTGGAGTTAGTTGTTTTCTTGCAGATGTTTCATTTCCAAACTAGGTAACATAGCACTAATAATGTTATCTAGTTTGATAATGAAATGCCTTCAAGAAATCAACCAAGCTCAGAGAGGAGCAGAGACTTCACAATCTGTTCATGCTTATGACTAGTTGGCAAGTGTCCCAAGATCATCTATTTGCCATTTGCAATCTTCTCTGCATGAGTTCTGCAGGCATGAAGAGGCAGACAGAATTCATTTTTAACTTTGTGTGAAAATCCTTCTCTCCTAGTTCTTTATGTGTGTACCCCCATACTTCTTATCTGGGACTCAATCCACTTAACAACCTGCATGACCACATGATGTTGACTGGGAATGACTGAAAGTGTGGTCCTGAGTGAAGCAGTCAGATGGGCATCTGCTTAATTATTGCTTCATTCAACTGATTTACATCCTAAATGACTGTGGTTGTTAAAGGGGACTATCTGTATGTAGCATGACAATTTATTGTTGTTACTTACGAAGTCGTGTCCCACTCATAGTGACCCCAGGGACAACGTTCCTCTAGGCCTTCCTATCCTCTACCATCCTCTGGAGTATCTTTAAGCTCACTCCTCCTGCTTCGGTGACTCCATCCAGCCACCTCATTTTCTGTTGTCCCATTCTTCTTTTGCTCTCAATCTTCCCCAGCATTAGGCTCTTCTCCAGTGAGTCCTTCCTTCTCATTTGGTGACCAAAGTATTTGAGTTTCATCTTCAGGATCTGGCCTTCTAAAGAGTTGATTTCAGACCAGTTTGATTGTTCTGCAGTCCAAGGGACTTGCAGGAATACACAATTAGATTTTTGAAAAAAATATGTATCAGTACATTGTGCTTCCACTAGTGCACTTCAAAATTCAGTGATAAAGGTTTGTATTAAGATCGATTGATTTCATTTATATCAATCAAATTTATTTGCTTACAAACCTACATTTTAATAATACTGGAAACTGCTTTATATTGGTGCAAGACCTATATTTTTCCTAAATATCCTTCCATCACGAGTAAATAAAGTGAGATTATTCATCTTTTGTATTTTATTTCCGTAATGTATAAATTCAGAGGGGAAAATGTATGTTCACTTGCATGCTCTAGCAATCAACTAGTGCCTTGAAGAAAAAGGTTTTGCTCATCTATGTCCTTCACATTTCATTTCCAATAGTGGAATTTCATCTGCAAAAGTCATTCTGATAAGCTCACTGAACTGCAGAGATTGTCTCCTCTCAATAAATCCACATTTACACATGTTGTTTAATGCAGCCACCACTGACTAAATCATAGTTTGAAAGGGCATAAAATTTGTACATGACAGCATACAAATTGTATCTGGTTCCTGACCCCAATCACTTTTTTAACAAAATGGCATACCCTGAATAGATAAGGTTGTTGTAGTCATAATGAAAAATTGTTGCTCAGTACCTCTGTGTTTCTTTCCCTACATTTCATTAGGTGCCTCAAAGGAAGGAGATCAAATACATTTCTCAAATAACTAGTATATGTGTGTATCTTAAATGAACTTCGTCTGTGGCTCCAGTTGCTTTCATGAGATGAGATAGGAAATTTTATAAGCATGGGAATAAAAAAAAAAAAGACAATATACCATGGGGAATTATAAAAGATCAGCATTTGAAGGCTCTCAGTAGTTATTAACATTTTAATCATCTTAACAGTGATTTATATTTACATTTTATAAAAAAGCCCACTGTCTGTAATCTACATAGCTCTAATGAAATTTTAAAATCTATTGCTGATAATTAAGTATATAAATTTAATCTAACCTTTAGTTGCCTCACTTGTAACAGAACCTGGAGTAGTACAATTAATTTAGTAGAGGCATGTCTTATGATAGTCTGAATGCCTATGCGGCAAAATTATATGAGTTTGTATTCAGATATATGTACTTATGCAATATGGGAACAAAACCAAAAATAAAAAATACAACACGGCATATGCAATATGTTATCAGGATTGACTTTCACAATTCACACATCTCTGCCAAATGAATTTTCTTCTCACTATGAAAATATTAAACCCAAATAATAATCATGCAGGGAATGGCTGCAAACTGGCTTAAATCCAAAGTTCTCTTACTGATGGATTTAAAAAAAAACAACCTACAGAAGACTTGAAAAGCTAGAACCTTATTGCTAATAAAACAGGAGATGAGGAGTTGTCCTTTGATGACTCCTATCGACATAAAAATGTTGTAAGCAAGAGGCTTCCAATTAAAGTAAAACTAAAGAACCGGTGCTGGAAGTTATAGAAGGCAAATGATCAAATTTATTATTTAGATTAAGCAACTATAATTCCTCATGATAGCTCTTGAACTGCAGGATGAAGCTCTAGGCTACAATTATTAAATTTAAAAAGTTTTTGTGTTGTTTTAATTGTGCTTTTTCAAATACTTGTTGGGATATAAACACAGATTTATTATCTACTTTTCTATAATGTAGAGTAAATATAATGTACATACTAAGGGGAGATATCATGAAGGGGCTCTTTCCATGTTTTTTTTCCAGAATGGATAGTGTGGACAGCCAGGAACATTTCAGTTTTGCAGTAGAAAACAGCAGCAATGCACTATTTGCCATATCAAAAAAATAAAAGTTCAGCGTTCACCCCCCAAAAAATTCAAACACGTTGAGGAAGTCTCTTTATGTGAAAAAAGCCCTTCTAGGGCATTTTTTTTTGGAATAGGACTGGTTGTAATAAAAGAGGAAGGGCTAATAAGGGACAACATATTTCAGCAGCAAAAGGCACATTAAACTGGAACACTGACTTTATGCTTTGTTACATCTAATGGTGAGATCATGCTGAGGGCAAGAAAATTGAATTCTTGAGGCAACAGTTATTGTAGGAAAATTGGAAAGCTGTGTTCAGTCAGATTTGGAGGTTTTCCTCATTAGGAGTTCATGATGTATATACTTCAGAAAGCAATTATTTTAGAGCCAAGTTAATGTCCTAAGTGAATGTAAAATCTACTGATCAGGTTTAGAATCTGATGGATAGACAAAGATAATATGGTTCTAACTTATTACTGTTTATGATTTAGATTCTGAATAGTTTTTAAGATTTGAAAGACTATATAAAATATGTTATTGCATTACATAATTTATTGCATTTATCAATATTACTTTGATTTAACTATCAGTGTTTAAATATTGCATATACTTCTGTAACAGAATCCTTTAAAAAGTCACATGACAGTGGTAAATCCACTGGTAAAGTATGTGATCTTCAGTTGCTTTCAATGATGCTTCAAAACTAGTTAGCCTCTCTGAGGACATGTGTTTTATTTTAAAGCAGTCAAGTGAGTCAACTGGATCATCCAATATATATGTGTGAAAGACTTGTAGAGCATAATACAATTAATTCCTCTATTATTAATCTTTGTTATCCCTTCTTCTCTTGTGAGTAATATATTCAGAATTACAATTCAAAAGTTGACTAGACTAGAATCATTACAAGAAGTTGCCAGTTGTTAAGAATATTGGTTTGGCTATGAAAGAACTTTTGTTTCATATGTACAGACGAAACATGATAATTGGGTTTCTGATATGGTCTAATTTGTGGTTCAGAAAGTTCACCATATAAAAGAGGCATCATTACAAACTATTCTAAGTAGTAGCTAGAATATTATGCTCTGCTTTTCCTAGCTTTGTCACAGAGCACTAATCTTCTTTCCCTTCAGGCAGAAACGGCATCTGTTCCTTTGGCCTCCTTATGAAAAAGGAATGAAACTTTTACTAACATCTGCATCCTTATTTTTAAACCAATTTCAGGAAATATTTCAGATCTAATCAATTACAGAATGTCATCTAGCTGCCTTTAAGAGAGCACTAAAATATGGCATTTCTCTCAGACTTTCAATATAGGGACCCCTGTATATTAGAAGTGATCTGAAAAATTATTATTTTTTCATTGTATTCTCCAGACAATTTTGGAGTGCTCCTCCCCCATTTTTTAGTTTTGTGAAGCCATAGTTGTTTCTGTTGTTGGGTGACCTAGAAATTGGATAAATAAATAATTAAATATACTCACAGCAGATATTAATATAGGTAGGCTTATAGGTAAACATAGGTAGTTAAAGAAAATGTCCTTTGCTATGTTCCTCACATAACCTATTAAATGGAAAATAATATTTATAGTTCTATAGTAGAATACAGGCTAAAATTCTGCATTTAGAATTTAGTTTATAGCACAATAGGTTGGGATCAATTGCATATATTCAATTATACATATATTAAGTTAAAAATAGGAAATGAGACTAGCTGAACCACTCCTGTCTCTTATACTCTATCACCATTTTGTTTCATTTGTTTGTTTGGTATGGCCGCATATCTCACCAAGTAACTTTGGACGGCAAACAAAATTTAAAAAATAAAAACAATTGAATAATTCAAACATTATATTTTATTGAATCTAAAAATAAACCAGCCAGATGCTTAATTCTTGTCTTACTCTGACATCTGTTTTGCCCCTGACATCTACATGTTCCATACAAATCTGTATAATTACAATACAATACAATACAATACAATAGCAGAGTTGGAAGGGACCTTGTAGGTCTTCTAGTCCAACCCCCTGCATGGGCAGGAATCTTATACCATTTCAGACAAATGGCTGTCTAACATCTTTTTAAAGACTTCCAGGGTTGGGGCATTCACAACTGCTGGAGGCAAGCTGTTCCAGAGGTTAATTGTTCTTACTGTTAGGAAATTTCTCCTTAGTTCTAAGTTGCTTCTCTCCTTGGTTAGTTTCCACCCATTGCTCCTTGTCCTGCCCCCAGGTGCCTTGGAGAAAAGTTTGACTCCCTCTTCTTTGTGGCACCCTCTGAGATATCGGAACACTGCTATCATGTCTCCCCTGGTCCTTCTCTTCATCAAACTAGACATACCCAGTTCCTGCAGCCGTTCTTCATATGTCTTAGTCTCCAGTCCTCTAATCATCTTGGTTGCTCTTCCTTGCACTCTTTCCAGAGTCTCCACGTCTTTTCTACATCGTGGCGACCAAAACTGTATGCAGTATTCCAAGTGTGGCCTTACCAAGGCACTATACAGTGGCATTAACACTTCACGCGATCTAGATTCTATCCCTCTGTTGATGCAGCCTAGAACTGTGTTGGCTTTTTTGGCAGCTGCTGCACACTGCTGGCTCATATTTAAATGGTTGTCCACTAGGATTCCGAGATCCCTCTCACAGTTGCTACTATTGAGCAAGGTACCACCTATACTGTACTTGTGCATTTGGTTTTTCTTGCCTATATGTAGGACCTTACTTTTTTCACAATTGAATTTCATTTTATTAGACAGTGCCCAATGTTCAAGTTTGTCTAGATTCTTCTGTATCTTAAGCCTATCTTCTGGAGTGTTGGCTATTCCTGCCAGCTTGGTGTCGTCTGCGAATTTGATGAGTTCCCCATTTATCCCCTCATCCAAATCGTTGATGAAGATGTTAAAGAGTACTGGGCCTAAAACAGAGCCTTGGGGGACTCCACTGCATACTTCCTTCCATGTAGATGCAGTTCCATTGAGGACTACACGTTGAGTGCGGTTGGTCAGCCAGTTACGAATCCATTTGGTGGTGGTGCTGTCTAACCCACAATTTTCTACTTTATCTAATAGTAGGTTATGGTCTACTTTATCAAATGCCTTACTGAAGTCCAGGTAAATTATATCAACAGCATTCCTCTGGTCCACTGATTTTGTTACTTTGTCAAAGAATGCAATTAGATTCGTCTGGCATGATCTGTTTTTGACAAACCCATGTTGGCTTTTGGCTATTACTTTGTTTGCTTCTAGGTGTTCACTTATTTGTTGTTTAATTATCTTTTCCAGAATCTTTCCTGGTATTGAGGTCAGGCTGATGGGTCTATAGTTTCCTGGATCTGTTTTTTTTCCTTTTTTGAAGATGGGAACCACATCTGCTCTTTTCCAGTCTTCTGGCAGTTCCCCGGTGCTCCAGGATCTCTGAAAGATATAGTTCAGTGGTTCTGAGATCTCGTCTGCCAGTTCCTTCAGAACCCTGGGGTGTAATCCATCCGGTCCTGGTGATTTGAACTCGTCCAGGGCAGACAGGTGCTCACTTACCATTTTCTTCTCTATTTCAACTTGTGTTCCTAATCTGATATTTGTGGTGCTGTTTTTGATTGATTGGACTGTTTTATCCCTTTGTGTAAAGACAGATGCAAAGAAAGAGTTAAATAGTTCTGCTTTCTCCCTGTTGCTTATCATCTTCTTGCCATTTTCTCCCAGCAGTGGACCAATTGTTTCCTTAACTTTTTTCTTATTTTTAACATGTTGGAAGAAACTTTTTTTGTTATTTTTTACTTTTTTGGCAAGCCTTTCTTCATTGTGAGCCTTAGCTTTCCTCACTTCATCTTTACAGGCTCGGGCTATTTGCTGATATTTTGCCTTGGTTATGTCCCCCTTTTTCCACTTTTTATATTTATCCTTTTTGTCTTTCAATTTGTCAGAGAGTTCTTTATGCAGCCATGCTGGTTTCTTTTGGGAACTGTTATTTTTCTTCTTCATTGGTATTGCGCTGGACTGGGCTTTTATAATCTCATTTTTCAAAATTTCCCAAGCTTCTTGAGTTGTTTTCCCCTTGAGGATTCTCATCCATGGAATCCTTCCCAAGCTCTCTCTGAGTTTGTTGAAATTAGCTCTCTTGAAGTCTAAGACTCTAGTTTGACTTTGTTCAACTACTTTTGTTTGCATAATGTTGAATTCCAGTATTTCATGATCGCTTGCCCCCAAAGTTCCTGTAGCTTCTACACCTTCTATCATTTCCTCTCTGTTAGTGAGAATTAAGTCCAATATTGCTGATCCCCTTGTTCCCTTCTCTACCTTTTGGGAAACAAAGTTGTCTGCTAGGTTTGTTAGGAACCTGTTGGATCTTCCACTTGGTGCAGAGTTTGTTTCCCAATTGATGTCAGGGTAGTTAAAATCTCCCATTACTATTGCAGTGTGCTTCCTACATACCTTAGTTAGCTGGTTAGCAAAAAGTACATCCACTTCCTCTGCTTGGTTGGGTGGCCTGTAGTATAGACCTATGACAATATCATTCCCCCCCCCCAACCTTTAATATTGACCCAAATACATTCAAGATAGTTCTCATCATTGTTGTGCTCTATTTCTGTAGAGGAAATAATTAGGAAATAGTATACGACTGTGATTGGGAACCTCATCAGGCTGCATTCCAAATCATATAACCTTGCAGTGACATTGTGGACCTAAGCTCAATGTTGATTAAATCTGTTAGAAATTATGAATAGTTACATTGTAATCAGTATGAGCAGAATTGCTCAATTCTTTTATATGTTTTGACTTAAACGATTCAGCCTAACCAAGGTAAACTAATAACAAGGAATTTATTAAAGGATGATTCTATACATATTCATTATTACAAACAGCTTTTTTATTTCATGAGCCATATTAAAGTCTGGAAATTATCATTTAACAATTAATTATGATTAGCTGTAAGAAAAGGAAGGTCTGGAAAATGTGAAGCATTAATCTATAAAACATCCAAAACGAGTGATTTCTGTTGAAATTTTTTTGAACTAAAAAATACTTCAATATAACACTTAACTCTGTTTCTTCTTTCCCTAGCATTTGCCATTTGTTGCAAATATAAGTCACTTAAAATTGCCATTTAGATCAAGTATTGTTAGTAAAATTTGATAAAAAGGCCTGTAGCTTCTTAACACTTCTACTGTACTATTAAATAAAAAAGAGAAAGTGATTTTTACTGTACTATTAAATAAAAAAGAGAAAGTGATTTCTACTGTACTATTAAATAAAAAAGAGAAAGTGATTTTTAAAAGTGCAAATATGATAAGAGGTATTTTAAGGAAACGGAAAACTTGTCACATTGACAGACAGCCAGAATCTATGATTTGCATCCACATGTTCCTAGAGAAGTGTTCTCTTTCTCATTGTTATAGAGAAATATCCACATCTTAATCCTTGATTAGTGATAGAACATAAGAACATAAGAATAGCCTTGCTGGAACAGGCCACAGCCCATCCAGTCCAGCATTCTGTCCCACACAGTGGGTCCCCATTTGCTTCAGGGTATTCCCAAGCAGATGTCTTCACCTGCTTATGATTCCCTGCAAATGGCATTGAGAAATATCCTGCCTATCTCTCCATCCCGGAGGGTGTCCTCAGGCATCCATAATGATAGCCATTGTTCTCCATGAACTCGTCTAATCCTTTCTTAAAGGTGTCGAGGCTGACAGCTGTCACCACTTCTGGCAGGGAGTTCCATAGACCAGTGATCCTCTGGGTGAAAAAGTACTTCCTCTTATTTGTTTGAGGTCTAGCTATCAAAAGTTTCATGGAGTGCCCCTAGTTTTAGTGTTGTGCGATAGGGAAAAAGGTTTTTCCTTTTTGACTTTGTCCACGCCGTGCATGATTTTATAGACTTCAATCAGGTCACCTCTCAGGCGCCGTCGTTCTAGAGTGAAGAGGCCATTTGAGGCCAAACATTTTATGATTTTTAAAACAAAGAGAACTCTCAGCAAAACAGAGAAAAACAGGATGGGCTAAGAAAGAAGTGAGCTACAAGCAGGTTTTCAGTGTATGATTAAAATATACTTTAAGAAAAGGGATTTCCAATTAAAACAATGGCTGTTTCAAGAATTTTCTGCTTTTGTAGAGCTAGGTAAAATGTCTAGCGAGAAACTGTACTAAGACTCTTTGACTTTTTTTCTTTTGTGTAGAAGAATGTGAATGTTTAAGGACAGTTTTTATTCATTCAGATTGGGCGCGAAATTATTAATTTTATATAGAATCATTTTGTAATCTGTTTTATTTACTTTAAGTGTCCCCCATTGGAGGTCTTTGTATAATTTTTGTATTTTTTTTAAAAAAAAAGTTTTATCTTTTTATCTTAAAAATAAGTTTGCCTTTTCTTATTTATAAAAAACTGGTATATAATCACAAGAATTGGGACAGGGGGATGAAGACCTGATTCTTCTGGTCACATATCTGATGTTGTAAAGCTCAGAATTGCAAGAGTTGCCATTAATAGAAATGATTTTACTTTTTTTCTTTTTAATTGCCTTTAGATGACATATATTATGAGAATCCTCTGTCATACACCATACACATTGGAAGTAGGAACAGTAAGTCAATTGAGGTGTGTCTAACAGACATCGAAGCAGTAACTATTTTGTAGGGTTGGCCCAAAAGGCAAGAGAGACCCCCTCCCTCTTCAGTCCCTGGGAAGCAGCCGAGTGGCAGGCATGTCAGTTGGGGAGACTATAGCTGCCTCTTTGGCCTTTGGGCAGCCGCTGCGCTTCCCAGGGGTGAGAAGGCTCTGCGGGGGGAGGGAACCGGCAGCTGGTGGGTGACCAAGCAGGGAAGGTTGCTGCAACGGCACCCAGCAACCCTCCATGCCGGCCCGCCCCACTGGTTTACCTACCGGCCGCCGGTTCCTCCCCCTCTCACGGAGCCTCCTCAGCCCCTGGGAAGCACAGCGGCTGCCCAAAGGCCAAAGAGGCAGCCGTAGCTTCCCCAGACAGCATGCCGGACACTCCACTGCTTCCAGGGGCTGAGGAGGCTTCGCAGGCAGGGGGAGAGAACTGGCATCCGGTGGGTGAGCCAGCGGAGCAGGCGGGCAGGGAGGTGAGCAACCTTCCTTGCTCACCTGCCTGCCCGGCCCGCTTGCTTGCTTGCTCACTCACCCACCAGCCGCCGGTTCCCTCCCCCTCTCGCTGAGCCTTCTCAGCCCCTGGGAAGCGCAGCGGCTGCCCCAAGGCCAAAGAGACAGCCATAGCCTCCCCAGCCAGTATGTCGGCAAGGCTACTTCCAGGAGCTGAGGAGGCTCTGTGGGGGGGGGGGGGGGGGAGATAGACAGACAGACAGACAGACAGAGGCAAAGAGACAGAGAGAGACAGAGAGGGAGGGAGGGAATCAGAAAGAGTGACAGACACACCCAGAGAGACAGGGAGAGACAGAGGGAGGGGGAGAAAGATAGAGACACAGAATGAGTGATTAAGTGAATACGAGACAGACAGGCACACACACACAGAATGATAGAGATGGATGGACGAAGGACAGAGAGACAGATACAGAGAGACAGACACAGAGAGAGAGAGAAAGAAAAAGAAAGAGAAAGAAAGAAAAAGGGAGAAAGGAAGAAAGGAAGAAAGAAAGAAAGAAAGAAAGAAAGAAAGAAAGAAAGAAAGAAAGAAAGAGAACTTACGACCACAATTTGACCAAATTTATGACCAAAAATTTGGTTGCTAAGCAAGATGATTGTTAAGTGAGTTTCACCCCATTTTCCAAGTTGGCCACGCCCACCCGGTCACATGACCGTTGAGCTACTCCCACAAAACAGGCCACACCTTCTAGATCTCAAAAGAAATTTCAATCATCATATTGTTGATATTTGGCTCTGTTGACTAATGAGTTTGCCCACCACTGACCTAGGCAAAAAGGAATTAGACATTTTTAAAGTCCGTAACAAGAAATGGCTCAAGCATATGTAAATGTTAACTGCAGCAAGATTATTCTGTGACAATATGGAAATAGTCAGTTTTACCCACCATGGAGAAATGGGTGATGAGAATATTGCAGCTACCTGAAATGGCTAAATTGACTTATTTGGTCAGAGAAAAGGCAGTATCTACGTTTTATTACTGACTGGAAATTACCTAAAGTCTTTTTATGTGCAATAGAAAAAAATGAACTCATGATTTATAGTTTTGATGATTAGATATGATTATAGATTATAGAAAGAAGAGAGTTCTGGTCTAACTTTAGAGTAAAAAGTAAATTTATAAGAAGATTAAAGAAGATTGAAATATTTACAATAGCAATAGCACTTAGATTTATATACCACTTTACAGTGCTTTACAGCCCTGGGTTTAGAGAGTCAGCATATTGCCCCAAAAATCTGGATTCTCATTTTACCCACCTTGGAAGGATGAAAGGCTGAGTCAACCTTGAGCCTGGTGAGATTTGAACTGCCAAATTGCAGTCAACCAGGCAGTCACCTGCAGTACTGCACTCTAACCACTATGCCACCTTCATACCTTTTTTATTTCTATTTTCCTTTACTATTTTCCCCCTTTCTTGCACTTTTAGCTTTCTCTTTAATTTCTTTTTCACTCTTTTATATTAGTTTGTATTAGTTTTTATCTTTTTAAAAAGTCAATCTCAATAAAAGTAGTTTTAGTTTCTTTATGGAGTGATTCTGGTTTACTTAGTGGGCCTGTCCATGCCTTACAAAAGTTATGTACTATGTTCTCCCTTGCAGTCATTCATAAAACTCTCTGTTCTTAATATTCTTGACAATCAGTCATATTTGGACAGTTGGATCCCTGGAAAAGGCAGTGTAGAAAAAGTCCACAAATACTATGGCAATTTGTATTCAGTCTGTAGAAATTGAAAATACAATATTTAATATTTTAAGAATTGAAATGCAGTATCCTCCTAGCAGGATGGATGAAAGATATAAGTGATAAAGCAATTCTTTGCAAGTCATCTCTCCTACAATCATGGTTGAGCTCTTTCTTCATATCTGATATTTCAAGAAGACATTGTGATTTCATTATATGAATTTCCATGCCAAAATTAATTATATATTGAATGGTTAGGTTTAGTATACCCATTTTTAGTTCAGTATTGAAATGCTAATTTTTGCATTTAAATTCACATTGCTTTGTGATTTATGTAATTTAGGAAGAGAATGTTCAAATATGGGTTTTCAAATATAAAAAAACATAGAAAAACCTAGTCACGAGTTTCAATATCAAATGTAAGCATGCCAAATTTTACATCTTTTTTTGATTTAAACTTTCCCTATCTTTAAATTTATTCACTTCTTACAATGATTGTTACATGATAGTGCAAATTCAAGTTATTTTAAGCAGGGTGTTTGTGAAAAAATTACTTCAGTCTTTTTATTTTTTTTCTCCTAAAAACAAATGCCATTTGTTAATATATTTCAAAAAGACCAGAATGTAATATATTATTTTTATATTAAAATTATTTCATTTTATTTCTTTGTTTTAAAAAAAAATATTTTCAGGTGCCTTGCATCCCAGAACAGCAATGTTTTTCCTACTCTATCATTTGTTCTTAAATTTACTTGATTAAATTGCAATTCTATCTGCAAACCAAGTCACTATTTTGTACACATGGACATCAGATACTTACTTTTGTTCTGAGGCAATAATTTTCTAATATATTCACGGTTATAAAATGTTAACACAATCAGCAGAATATTGAGTGCAGCAGTGCTGAAAACTCTGTCTTAATATTTACAGCCTTAATTTTCAGTAGTTTACATCACTTGTCTTCCAAATCGATTAAGATATAAAGGAACTGTTAACATGTTAAATTCATTGTTACTTCACTTAGTCACTGTTAATAATTCCTGAGGAACTACAAGAACAAAGTGAAGCATGGATAATTATATCTGAAGAATATTTCAAAATGATTATTGCAGAAAACATTATTTTGCTTTCAGGCATATAATAGTGCAAAAGCTTGCATGTATATGTATATCTGTGGGCAGGTGTTTATCTGTATTCCTTCTCTGCTCTTCCCTCTTCTTACATATTTATATACATACAAACACACCCACACATAAGAGCCATGGTGGCACAGTGGTTAGAATGCAGGGCTGCAGGCTACTTCTGCTGACTGCCAGCTGCCAGCAGTTCGATTCTTACTAGCGCAAGGTTTACTCAGCCTTCCATCCAGTGGTGGATTCCGGATCCTGTTACAACTGGTACAGTGCAATGGGGCCTGGCATCCACCACATGAACGTGCACAGCATGCGTGCAGCACATGCATGCATCTTTACCTCCTGCGATGCCTCCGCGACACTCCAGCTGCTCGGCGGAGTGTCATGCAGGTGCATGTGTGAAAGTGCCAAAGACCTAAAATACAGGTAAGCAGAACGGGTGGGCGGGCGGGTGGGCCCTCCGGAGCACCGTACCAGAACGGTACCGGTGCTCCTAGCAGGCACCAGTACGCCCAAATCGGGGCATACTGCCTGCAACCCACCACTGCTTCCATCCTTCTGAGGTTGGTAAAATGAGAACCCAGATTGTTGGGGGCAATATGCTGACTCTGTAAACTGCTTAGAGAGGGCTTTAAAAAGCACTGTGAAGCAGTATATAAGTCTTAAGTGCTATTACTATTCTATTGCACAGTAATTAAACTAATAAGGGCTAAGTGGAATGGGACTGGTACAAGCCAAATGCCCCCAAAAATTACGGAAAGGGGATACAAGCAGATATTCAAGTGGAGGAAGAAGAGAGGTGACTGCAGAAATTGTTAGTTCTGAGAGACTGTTCTCAACTGAAACTGGTGAAAAAGATTTTTCCTGAATAGCTGTTGATTGCAAGGGATATATCATGAGAACTATTGATTACCCATTGTAGCAGCTGAGTGATTTTCCTTGGTTAGACTTGGTAGAGTATGTTGAATAGCAGTAACATTAGGAGAAAGTAATCGTATTAGGACAGAGTTCTTCATATTAAATGAAATAATGAGCTGAATGAGCTCAAATACAAATCTCTGACTTCCCAAATTTTAATAAATTCAGCATAATTTATTTCAATGGAGAAGATATTAATGAAAAAGAGACTCAATATGTGGCATTTCCTGAAACAGAAGCATAATGCCAAACTACTTGAATTTATTTATTTATTTATTTATTTTTCACATTTGTAACCCGCACCCATCTCACCACAAAGGGACTCGGGGCGGCGAACAGAGATTTAAAATAAATATAAATACAAAATATTATTAAATAATAACTAAACTAAATCAATACCCTGCTTAAAATAAATTTAAATTTAAAAACCCATAAATTAAAATTTTGATTTGTTATAAAAACAATGGGTGTGGAGTAGATCATGCTAGGCCTGCCAGGTGAAAATAGTAAGTTTTTTAAGTGCCGGCGAAACAAGCGGAGGTCTGTGATGGAACGGAGGTCGGGAGGTAGGCCATTCCAGAGGGTAGGGCCCACCACAGAGAAGGCCCTTTCCCTGGGAGCCGCCAACCCGCATTGCCCGGTCGACAGCACCCGGAGAAGACCCTCTCCCTGGGAGCGAGTCGGTCGAAGGGATGTATGGGGTAGTAGACGGTCTCGAAGGTGGGAAAAGCAAAAGAAACCAATAGGGTTACACTTGAAGTTCAGTGAGCTTCATTCTTTAGGCATGTGAAGAGCCCTAGCATTTGATCTTCTAAAAACCCAAAAGTTCTACCCGGAGCCTTAGCTTTTTATTTCATATCTCTGAAAACAAAAGGGCAAAAGGACAACCTGCCAATCTATTTCAAAATGGATTGTTCTTTTCCTCTAAATGCATGCATTAGTAGGAGTTCAGTGCCATTTTCAGGTTCACAGATATTCTGCAAGAGCGGAGATGCCTTCCTGAAAGGACTTGCTGTAAAAGATAGTTGGGAAGCTGAAACACAGTTAACGTTATGTCTCCCTGACAAGCTTTGGGCTTTTTCATTCTAGAAATTAACTCTAGAAAGGAAACAGGTATGTGCATGGGATTTTGTGCCTGTGATTTGAAACCTGATTTCCAGTGTGGTCACAAAAGAGTGAACAGGATTGTCTTATCAATTTGATCTTGTATGCTTTAACTAGAAGGATTTGAAATGTGGATTTACAGTCGGCTGTTGCGTATAAGCTGGGTTGACAAAATCACAAATGAGGTGATGTCACCTGGAAAAGTAAAAGGAAATCATCAAAGTAATTAAAAAGCAAAAGTTAGAATATTTTGGACATGTGATGTGACACCCAGAAAAATATAGCATCCTTCACTTAATCCTCCAGGGAATGATTGAAAGCAAACAAGGTCCAGGCAGAAGAAGAACAGCATGGCTTCAAAACCTAAGGGACTGATTTGGACAAAACTCAACAGCACTTTTTCAGCAGCTGTTGACAAAAATAGGATTGTCAATATGATCGCCAATATGATCGGATATGGCACAAGAAGAAGAAGAATGCCTTAACATTACCTTAATTTAATTAATATAGTCTTTCTATTCCTTCCATCTATTTTTCCATTGTGTAGGTTCTGTAGTGCACAGAAAGCAACAGTAGCTCTATAATAACTGAAAAAGGAACTTTAGAAGATATGATTTTCTTTTATCTTGAAACTGTTTTTTGTTTGTTTGTTACTGAGCGATATTTAAGTGATTGAGCCCAGGAACTCCCGATCCAGAAAAATGTGCAATTGCCACACAACACAAAGTTGTGCAAAGGTTCTCCTAACCATGACTGCCACCTGCTTAGGTTAGTTTAGTTCAGTGGTTCCCAAAGTGGGCGGTGAGATGATTTAGGGGGCACTAAAGAGGCAAGGGGGACAGCAGGGGGGCGCTAAGAGGCAAGGTGGGCGGTGGCAGCTGATACCACATCCCATGTTGCTATATGATCTCACCCAGTTAGCCTTGTATAGATGTTAAAAAAGGAGTGGAGAGATTACAAGCTCCACAGCATGCCACAAAGAGTGTTTGTGGATTGGACTTCTCTCTCCCTATCAACACTGATTGACAGTGGCCACGGAGAAGATAGTGCAAAACTGTGCCACCCAATTCAAATTCCCATAACCATCCCAAAATGATACCATGGCCAATGATATGGAAGGCCATGAAAGATGAAAAACAACAAGGATATATGCTCTGCCCCATTCCTCTCTCATCAAGCATCATTGACAAGTGTGACCAATAGATTTCTGTGTCATAACGAAGCTGCCACACAATCATCTTTTCTACCACCTTCCCTAAAAAGGAGAAGTGGGAAACTAAATAAAAATGATCCATAAAAGTGGGATATGATTCTTTAAGGAGAATTTTCATCACCTGTAACCATCTAGCAGTCACTGTCCTGCAGCCTTTCACCAGGCAGGAGAGACAAGGATATAGTTGATAGGTAGATGTGCTGACAGCATTTCCTTAATAAAGAAAAAATAGAGAAGAGTAACAAACTAAAGAAAAAAATATCCCTAATCACACTCTTAAGAAAGTTATTGAAATAACTTGTAGATGAAATAAAAGTGAAGACACCAAACAAACTTAACCTTTAAAAAAATCAAAGTATTTAGTCATTATTAAGACCCAAAGATTTCATCAATCCTGCTTTAAGCCCAAGAAGTCTAGGGAGAGAAAGATACCAGTTTCTCCATATATCATATTGTAATTATTTCATGATATCAAGTGCAGAAATTAAAATATATTGGTTAGTGAAGTCAGTAGCTTTCTAACTCATAAATCAAATGAATGAACTGTGATATTTTTCACATATAGGACTGTGCTTTCACTAACAGAAATTTAACATGTATTTTGTTGAAGTCTTGTTCGCTTAGAGCTAGCCTTAAATCCATTAGGTTTACTAATGCATATTCTTAGTCTATCTGGAACCTGCAGGGAAAAATTTCAGAACTTGTGAGAGTTGAGCAATAAGGTTTAAAAGAGATTTAGGTTGGTAATATTTTATCATGACAGAAACCGTAAGTATAAAATATTAAGTAAGCTTAATGTACATTAAGTGCAAGTCATCAAGTAAAAATATGTGTCTAAATGTAACATCAGTGTAAAATAGATATTGTGAACACATTGGTATACTTGAAATTTTAATGCCTAAGGACATTTTCTTTTTGCCACTACAAGAGGAACAATATAGAATAGGATTAAACTACCTTAGGCTGTACCATTGATATAACATTATAATTTGGTTATTTGATAAATGCTACTCATGTATTAGTTGCATTTATTTGTTGAATTAATAGATGTAGTTGGTGAATATATTATAGTTATTTTCCCCTTAAGCCAAGTCTATGCACAACAGCCATCTCCTTCCTGTGCAGAAGACTCAGTGTTGCCTACATCTCCCCCTCCTATTTACTGCAGCTGCTCTGGTTCCATGATAGATACTACTCATCAATAGATATGTATTTGCACAGGAGAAAACTAGAAGAACTGTAGGTCGAGTAAAAGGATGTCCACATTGCTGCTTATTGATCTCCAGCACTGGGGAAGTTTGTTGGAAAGATAAGCCCTCACTTTTCTGCCCAAATGGTCATTCTCTCACATATACACATACCAGGCATGAAATCCTCTTACCTTTGCTACTGGTTTAAAACCGGGAGCGCACGTGCATACTCGCTTTGCTCACATGCAGAGTTTCTGTGCAGGCACAGAACATTCTGTGCATGCGCAGAGCATCCTTGATGATGTCTGCACAGGTGGGCGGAGCCTCCTGCCACCGCCACTACCAGTTCGCCCAAACTGGGGCGAACTGGCAGAATACCACATCTGACACACACCCATCTACACACCTAGGTTAGCCTCAGCTTCCTTCCTTCCTTGAAATACTTGTAATATACAAGAAGCCAGTTACAAGAAAGCTGCTACCTCTGAAAAGAGCCACTCTAGGAAAGTCAATGCTTCCAGCTAACCCTTCTAAGGAAACTTAGCAGCACCTCAGTCATGCTTGATGCTGGCAAGGCTCCCAACCCTAAAGAGGCCTTGCAGTCCCTAATGAGCCTGTCAACAGGAGCTGTTCACCCTGCCCTTGAAGGAATTTGTCCTTGGACATCCTGGCCAGAGGTCAATATTTGATTGCAGCTCAGGGCTAGGGTAGTCCAGCCAACTGCTGAGTTGAGAATGCTTGAAAGGCTGTCATCTGCACCTGAAGATGTGAGCAGTCTCACTTAGAAGCTGCAAAGTGCAAACGTTGTGCTATCTGGAGTACAAAAGTTTGTGCACAACTGGAATCTTTGAAGTTTTGCCTCTTTTGATTCACACAAGTCTTGTTACAGTTGAAAAGGCCCAAGCCTAGATGAAGATGAATCCAGCAATCTTCCTTTGCCTGTGACTCAGAGGTTTGGATTTGGAAAGAAAAAAACATCTTAAGCAATGTTCCTCTAAATGTTCCCCCAGGCTTGTCAATTGCTGCTTAAAAACATCCTGACTTGGATGTTTGTTTCCCTGGCTTACAGGAAACAATGATTACATTGTAAAACAGAAAAGGTTTGATTCACAAATCATATTTGTGACATATTTTTGTTGTTTTAAACCCTAGACTGCCAATGCTGGTTAATCTACACAACGCTTACATTGATGGTCTATTGTAGTTGTTTGATTCAGATGAAGTTAAATTCACAGAGTTAAACATTTACCTTTTTAAAGGCAGATACTGGAGAATAGAGGTAGCAGTTATGAATCCTCAGAGCCCATGTAATAGTCTGGTACTTTCAGTTTCTAGATGACATTGTGATACTATTTTGTCATTTGTTTTCAATCAGCAAAGTATCTTGGCTAGTATAATCAAAGCATCTATAAACAGATATAAACACCAGCAATCTTCATATGCGCAAGTTCCTTTTTTCTTTTCCTTTTCCTGTGTAGCTGAAAGAAGCAGTTTCTCTTTTCACTTCCTCTTTATATTATTTGCAGCTTCTTCGTGTCTTGTTAACTTTGATTAAATTGACTGCAGTTATATAAAGATAGTCCTTGACTTACTATCACAATTGAGTCCAAAATTTATGTTGCTAAGTGAGACATTTGTTGAGTGAGTTTTGCCTTATTTTAGAAATTTACTTGCTATAGTTAAGTGAATCACTGCAGCTGTTAAGTTAGTAACAACGGCTGTTAAGTGAATCTGGCTTCCCCGTTGACTTTGCTTTTCAAAAAGTAGCAAAACGTGATCACATGACAGCTGGTATAATTCAGTTGCCAAGCATCTGAATTTTGAGCACATGACCATGGAGATACAATACAATAATACAATAGCAGAATTGGAAGGGACCTTTTAGGTCTTCTAGTCCAACCCCCTGCGTGGGCAGGAACCTTATACCATGCTGCAATGGTCATAAGTGAAAAATGGCCATAAGTCATTAAGTCATTTTTTTTCCAAATACATTGCAGTTTGTGTTGCTGTTAACTAAATTCAGAGTAGATTTATAATACTGACAATTCTGAGAAAATAAAAGAATGAAAATACTTATTTTTCTTATTATCTATACAAGTCATGATCTGCTGATGAGCCAAGTGCATTTTGGATAAATTCTTTTTCACACTTATTATTTCTTTCACTCATGACCATATATTTGAATACTATACAGAAAACCTTCAACGGTGAAATGTGGTTTAGAATTCTCAAAAAGGAAAAAAAACTTCAGACTTAATTATTTTAAAATATCATTAAGACCAGAATAGAATAGAATTTCTTTATTGGCCAAGTGTGATTGGACACACAAGGAATTTATAACTTAGAGTTAAACCATATGCTTTGCATGAAAAAGTTTCTGATTCAGTCTTGGCATTTGCAGTTTAAAAAATGAAGTAGAAGTCAAAAATGAGACCAAAAAAAAAAAAAAGTCTGATTCCAGGGATAGAAGATAATTAAACAAGCAGACTTGTGGATAAAGAAAAATGCACAAATAACCCAGCTTCTTATATCCTTTGCTTCTTCAGACTAGACCAGTTGTAGTCAACCTGGTCCCTACCGGCCACTAGTGGGCATTGCAGCTTTCATAGTGGGTGGTAGGGGTTTTGTCCAATACTCAAGCACTTTCCTTTTTTCAATTTAATTGACTTCCCTACTTTATAAATCACCATTACTGTGGAACCGGTGGGCGGTTAGAAAATTTTACTACTAACAGAGATACAAAAGTGAGCGGTAGGTATAAAAAGGTAGACTACCCTGGACTAGACAAACTCTTATTCTGCAATAAGACTTCTATAAACTTCTTTAACATATAGTTATGTACTTTTTAATTTCTAATTTTCCTTATAATTATTAACTCATAGGCACCTTTCTTTCATACATTTCTTCATACAGATCTATTTAACATTTGCTACACTTTTTTTGCTGGCTGAGGTGCAACAGATCTGTTAAAATATGACCTATTCATTCATCACTTGGAATATTCTAGCCAACTGTTGGAATGTTCTTCTAAGTCAAATCTGGAAAGGATGTGGTGCTTACACTGTATGGCAAGCCACAAAGCGTTGTCAAAATCCTCTGTTGCAGCCTATTACAAATGCTCAAACTGTTTCTCCCTCTCTACTTAGCCCCAAGCCACCAACTCAGGAATTTATTTTCCTCAACAATTCTGAATAAAGATTGCTCTGGGAAAAATATATGTGGGATTATTTTACTTCGATCTATGCACAGTTGTGATCTCGATAACATGCCAAATAATAAATGATGGTGTATTTGAAAATACATTACATGGAAAGCTGATTCTCCATTTCTGGAAGTTTTAAAAGGAATTGGCAACCATATTTCATGGGTGGTTTAATTTGTTTTCCTGCTCATTGGAGAGAGTTGAACTTTGTGGGCCCTTCCAAGTCTATAATTATTTGATTCTATATATTATATTCATATCATGACTTATTGCAAGTTAGCTAGATTTTGTTTTGAGTTGAAGTGTGATAGCTTTTAAGACAATAATTGTGTTTTATAAATGTATTGATGTTGCATTAGTAAGAAACATCATAATCTTTCTATTAACTTTTCTAAAGTTCAATATTGAGGTAAGTTTTCTAAATTATTTATGTAAAATGAATGTGGAAGCCAAGTAAGTATTATCTGAAAGATTTAGGATAGAAATAATTTCTGCTTTAGTAGAATGCTAAATTTGGCATTGAATACTTGTGTTTTGCAAGGTTTCCTCTAGTTCATTATTTCATGGCTGCAATAGTGAATTTTCTAAAAATAGAAATATTTGTGTGCACTACAATATAGACATTGTAGTTTTATCTCATCAGATAACGATTATTAATTGGCAGAGAACATCTGTATAACAGATGTCCTCTTCCTTAAAGTTGGCCATTGCTATGGTTTCTCAAAAATATTATGATTGCTATATAAGTCCAGTACTTGATTTAAAATATACTGTTGAAAATATTTACATTAAACATTTTGTTGTTCACTATTACCCTTTTAAGGAAATTGCATGGCATTCCAAATATGACTTATTTCATTTATTATGGAACAAAAGATTTAATTTACAGATAAGAATCTTTAAACTGTCCATATATTTAATGTTGATACCTATGACATTCTGGTAGTATTTTAAAGTTCCTTGTTTTCCCCAATGTTCTTAATATTTATTCTTTAAATACTATGAAAATAAAAGACAGTTTTTACATGGCATTTTACATTGCAAAACTCCTTTGTTTTATTCTTCTTGCTCTCTGAGTAAGCAAGATGGGGTGGAGGGATTTCCCCAAAAATAAAATGAATATTATACAGTTTCAAGGGTGAAATTCAGCAGGTTCTGACAGGTTCTGGAGAACCAGTAGCAGAAATCTTGAGTAGTTCAGAGATCCAGCAAATACCACCTCTGGCAGGCTCCAAAGTGCAGTGGGAATGGAGATTTTACAATATCCTTCTCCTGGAGTGGGGTGGGAATGGAGATTTTGCAGTATCCTTCCTCTGCCACGCCCACCAAACCATGCCCACAGAACCGGTAGTAAAAAAAATTGAATTTCACCACTGTAGAGTTTGCAGTAGGCTTCACAACAGTGAGAACTCCTGTATAGGCCTACTTCCAGAGTCCACAGTTCCCATCTCTTCCAAAAGCAATTATGCTTCTAAAGCATTCCAATGCTCTCATGCTTTCACATTGAGTTATGTGAGGTTTTAGAACTAGAACACTTTTCTTTCTCTTTGGCACAACTTAAATCTTTCTTTTTTTTAGATGATTAGATTATTTTTAGATTATTATCTCATTATTTTTAGATTTTTGTTTTGGTCAAGGCAAAATAGTAAATGCTTCTGCATCCATTTTTACACAATACAACAATAAGAATTGAGGTTGGTTGGGAGAGAGCAACTAACCCGAAGTGTTATAACTTTCATTCGTAAGGAAGGACTAGGATTCACAATCTCCTGATTTCTAGACAATATTTAGCCACTACATTAAACTGGATCATCAAATGCGGCCTGGCGACAATATTGTGACAATGTGGTAAGGTGAAAGGAAGAAGCATGTTTACTTTTAGATACTGTGGTAAACATCTGAACCAAAATTATAACTTTATAAACAGCAGAAATAAGGAAATGTATATAATACCAACACAATGAAGTAACAAGTTATTATGGTTATAGAATGAACTTGGGGTTTTTGCCCTGTGTGTTTTTTGAGTTGGTAAGAAACAAAGACAGAATATATTCCGTCTATATTTTGTTTCTTTTGATAGGAGTGCCTTGAGAATATTTCTTATTTTCTTTCTTGATTTCTTGTCAACTGGGCGAATGGGGAAAGTTCAAATGCAATGTTAGGAATATTTTTCCAAAATATTTGAAAAAATGCCTAAGGCTAGAATAAAATATTTTACATTTAGCTCATACATTCTTCATGCGTCTTTACTGTATTCTGTGTGAATTTTTAACATTTTCTGCCTCCAGTCATTCCAAGCACATTTACAGAGCAGATTAAGGTCTTCCCACTTTAAAGTTGTAAATCAAATACAAACTGTGTAAATTTAATTTTGTAGTCAGTTTCCTATCTAAGAAAAATAAAATAAAATATGAAAATATATTTGGGTATATAACATTCAAAGAAGAGAACACAGAACCTAGGAAACAGTAATTGCATGTACAGTTTAGGCATCATACTGTGCATTTCAACTTCTACATGGTACGTTGTTAAACATGTCATCTTTCTGCAGATTTGTAAGCATGCTTTCTGTTTATGTGTACTTATTTATAATAAGAAAATAGTGTACGTTATTTGGCAATGCAAACATTTGGATACCCATTTGGTCAGTACTTTGTAATATTTCCTTTACTAGAAATAAGATCTTCCAAATGTTTCCTATAGCCATCTAAAGGGACTTTCTATTATTGCTTTCAGAATTCTTTCAGAAATCTCTTCGTTGCACAACTCTGGTAGGGAACTAAAAACTACTAGACTGTGAGTCCTATCCTCATTTAGTCATAAAGACACCTGAGTGACTTCAGGCCAGTTATTCTCACTTAGCTCACCTCATCTTACAGGGGAGTTATTGAGCGGGAAATAGGAGGTAGGAGCATAATGTATGTTGTTGTGAAATAAACAAAATAGAGGAGATAAAAATATAACCATAAATTTAAAACAATATTATTGGGTTTTCTTGCATGCCATTGCACATTTGAGATATTCCAGCACATTTGCAATAATATTCAAGTCTGAGGGCTGGAAATATCATTCCAAAATTGTCCCAAAGGTACTTTTCAAAAGGCAACAGGACTTTCTTCATTTTCTTGTTGGAAAACATTTTGCTTCTCATTCAAGAAGCTTCTCCAGTTCTTGCTGAATGGTCAGAAATGGAAGCATTTGGTTAGGACTCTGAAGGTCGGTCCTTAGCTGTCTGAGAGTCATTGAGGCCATTTCTGTACCCTCAGAGTCACTTGAATCACAGTGCAAATGGAACCTGACTTCTGAAAGGACTGTATTATAGTGAGGTGACAGACGGTGTTATATCCCTTCCCCTTTGTTGAGAGAAGGCTGTTCAATTTTAATATAGATGTCTTCTTTTAAGTCTCTTTCAAGCCAGTGGTCCTCTCTGTCCAGAATGTGGACTTTGCTATCTTCAAAAGAGTGACCTGTGACTTTCAGATGCAGATGGACTACTGAACCCTGTCCTGATCGGTTTCTTTTCCTATTTGTGTCATGCATTTTTGAAGTGGTTGCATTGTTTCACCAATGTACACATCTGCATATGTCTCACTGCATTGCACAGCAACTGCCACATTGCTCAGTTTAGTTTTGGGTGTTTTATCCTTGGGGTGGACAAGCTGCTGCCTTAACTTATTGGGTTGAAAGTGTGCACATTCGTTATATTGGTTGAAAATCCTCCTGAGCTTTCCAGATATTTGGGCAATGTATGGAATGACAATGTTGCTTTGTTTCTTGTCCTCTAATTTGTCTGTTATGGAGGAGCTCCAACTGAATCTTTTCTGGATTTGATGAAGGCCCAATTGGCCTTTATAGCCACAAGTTCTAAGGGCTTCCTGTTTATGTTTTAATTATTTTTTCTTTTTCCTCTTTGCTGGTAGGCAAACCTTCAGCCCAGTGGTGTAGGGTTCTGATCACTCCCATTTTGTGCTTCAGTGAGTGGTAAGAATCAAAATGTAAATATTGATCCATGTGTGACAGATCAATCAGGACCTGGATGATTGAAAATGTCCATAGATATCATTCCAAAACATTTTTCCCTATAATTTATACGTGGTGGGTTTTGGATCTTGCTAAAATATCCAGCTTCTTTTCACTCTCTATTCATTTAATGAGACGTGTACTATATCTTAGGATGGCTAATTTTTGCAGGCAACTATATTAATTGTATAGATGAAAATATAGAAATAATTATAATTTAAATGTATCTAGTTATCCTGAGGTCAATCTGCAGTCTCTATATACTAGGGGTGTCAAACCCGATCACCTTGCGGGGCATATCGGAATATTTTTTGGTTTTGTGGAGCTGGAGATGGGAATGACCTATGAGGGCTATATCTGGCCCATGGTCCACCATTTTAATAGGTCTGTTCTATGCTAACTGTTTATTGGCAGTGTCATTTTCTCTCCTCCTCCTCCTCCTCCTCCTCTTCTTCTTCTTCCGCCTCCTCCTCCTTCCCTTTATTATAACTGAATTGAACTTGACAGCCATTCACATAAAAGAATTGTCTTCTGTACAAGTTTCCTTAGTGTACTATAAAAATAAGTTGCTAAACAAATAGCCATAAATAAATTATTCATTTAAATACAGTCTCTTTTAATATGAAGAATGGTTAAATTAGGAGTTGTCTAAGGAGTAAGTCCAATTCATTTATTGAGGCCTGTATAAGGAAATTTCCTATGTATGGTGCTCCCATGATTTAATTCTCTTGGAACCTCTGTCAAAACAATAAATATCACCCATATTAGTATGCAAACGTTCAGGCATAGTAGATTTTGCATAATAGATACAAGCAACATTGAGGCTGAAGTTCATGCTGCCTTCTTTTTTCAATTTCTTTCGTTCTCCTGAAAATTCAACATTTTTTTTACCTAGAGCTCCAGACAAACATTATAACCGCACAATTTTATATACTTAGCTATAAATGCATACACACATGCATGCATTACGCTGGCAATTGTCCCTAAAATATTGTTCAAGTGTTCTTGGAAAAAGATTTCAGGTGCAATTTTACCACAACTTCATGGCAGATTAAAGCATTTTGGGAACCTCATCTCTCCAGTGAGTTATACATATCTCTCCAGTTCAGCAGAGATCCAGGTGGGTATCATTGTGTATATGCAAATATTCTTTTCTAACCTGTGCTTCACATGTTCTTTATGTAGAAGAGGATGATGAACCAAGTTTAATATCTTTTTTATTAAATCTAATTTAGATCCAACTGGATCAAAATTAAATCATCTTTTGTTAAATGAAGCACATTTCAGATTTGAGAATACCGTATTTTTCGTAGTATAGGACGCATCTTTTTTCCTCTAAAAAGAGGCTGAAAATCTGGATGCATCTTATACATCAAATACAGCATTTTTTGCTCCCCAAAACCCCACCCCCTTCACCAAAATGGCTGTGCATAGCCTTATAGAGGCTTCCAGAGAGCTCCTGGGAGCTGGGAAGGGCATTAATGAGCCTAAAATGGGCTGCTTTTTGCTCCACCTAGCCCCCAGCAGCACTCTATAAGCCTCCATAAAGCTTTGCATGCAATTTGTTTGACATACAAGTAGTCCGTTTTTGTGAAAAATGCACCATTTTTTTGCTCCCCCCCAGGAGCACTCTGCAACCACCCCCCCCCAAGGCTATTCATGCTTTTTATTTAAAAAAAGGGCCCATTTTCATGGAAAACGGGCTGTTTTGGGGAGGTTTGCAGAGTGCAAAAAGGGTTTTTTTCCCCTTTCAGAAGGCTGTTTAGTTACTTGGCAACGTTAAGACTTGTGGACTTCAACTCCCAGAATTCTCCATCCAGCATAGCTTGTGGGCATAGCTGGCTGGAGAATTCTGGGAATTGAAGTCCACAAGTTTTAAAGTTGCCAAGTTTGGGAACCCCTGAGTTAGAGGGATTGATGAGAATTACATTGATCAAGTGCTGTGCCAGCAGAAACAAAGTTTTAGGTGCCACAACGATTTCCTTCTCCAGCACATGGGTAAATACACCTGGAAACATCTACCTACCTATGTAGTGTATTTCTCTGCCCCCCCTCTATCTACCTATATACTTACGTACCTTCTTTCTCTCTCTCTCTCCTCCTACCTATCTAATGTATTTCTCTCTCTATTTTTCTCTCTATATATCCCTCTACGTACCTACCTACCCTCTCTCTCCCTACCTACTGTATTTCTTTCTCTCTCTCTCCCCCTCTATCTACCTATATACATACCTACCTTTTCTCTCTCTCTCTACCCCTATCTACCTACTGTATTTCTCTCTCTCTCTCTCTCTCTCTCTCTCTCCCTCCCTCCCCTTTATCTACCTACCTAACTACTCTCTCTCTCTCTCTCCCTACCTACTGTGTTTCTCTCTCTCTCTCTCTCTCTCTCTCTCTCTCTCTCTCTCTCTCTCTCTCTCTCTCTCTCCCCTTTATCTACCTACCTACCTAACTACTCTCTCTCTCTCCCTACCTACTGTATTTCTCTCTCTTTCTCTCCCTCTCTATCCCTCTATCTACCTACCTACTTTTTAAAAAAAATTGCCTCTTCAAAACCTGGGTGCGTCTTATACTCTGGTGCATCTTATACTCTGAAAAATATGGTAGATAGTTTTAAAGGAGTATATTTGTAGCTCGGGGTTGTAATGAGGGGTCCTTCGTGCTCTCTGAACTTGGGTTTTGTTTTTGTTTGTTTGGTTGGTTTTTGTTTTTGTTTTGCATATGTTTCATTACCCAAACTAGGTAACATCATCAGTGCTAGTAAGGAGTGTGGTTCACTTTCACTAGTTTATAATCTAGTGGCTTGCTCTGGGATGTCTTAGAGCAGTGATGGCGAACCTATGGCACGTGTGCCACAGGTGGCACACAGAGCAATTTATGAGGACACGTGAGGTGTTGCCCTGTAGCTCCAGCACGCATGCATACACTGGCCAGCTGATTTTTGGGCTTGATTTTCAGCAGTTTTTTGTCCTTTGGAGGCTTCAGGAAAGCCTCCTGAAGCCTCCAGAGAAAGAAAAACGGACATGCCGGCTTCACCGGAAGTTGGAAAATGGGCCGTTTCTGGCCTCCAGACGAGGGCGTTTTTATTTATTTATTTAGATTTAGTTTTTGCCCTCTCTAGGCTCCAAGAAAGTTGTGCATGCATACGCGGGGCAGCAGGATGGTGTGTCATGCACACATGCACAGGGGCCATGGCATGGGAGGATTAAATTATGGGAGTGGGCACCCGAGTGTGTGCAATGGTGCGCAAGCACATCCTTTTGGCACCCGAAGCAAAAAAGGTTCGGCATCACTGCTCTAAGACATCCATCTAAGACAAGGTTCTTTGATTGGGTTGTTGGCTTGTTTGACACTTCCTTGATTGGGGTATTGTTTACTTGATTGCTGGTCTGATGTTAATCTTGGAGTTAATCTAGGCGCATCTGGGTGCTGATTACTGGTGGAAATGTGTTTAGGTCTTTTTGTTCCCTTTCTGGCTTATTTTGCAGTCTACAGATATTTTTTATGTCTAGTATTTATTGACAGCTAATTTTTCAGAATGCCTGGCTTCTAGAAATTCCTGGCATTTTTGGACTTGGCTTGGTCTAGGATGGTGACAGTTTCCCAATTGAAACGATGGTTAAATATTTCCATATGTTGTGAAATTAAAGCATTTTGATCATGTCTTCTTACTACTAGTTTGTATTCGTGGATGTGTTCTGCTAGTTTTCTGTTTGTTTGTCCTACCTAGTGGCTGTTGCAATTATTACACCGTATGTTTTCTTCTGAGGCTGTTGGGTCTTTTGGTGTACTTAAGATGTTTTGAAGAGCTTTGGTTGACCTATTTAAGATTTCTGTATGCTATTGTTTATATACAAGGAACATAAAATGTTACATTATTCTACATCGTATTAGTAGTCTACATAGCTTGGTATTTTGTGCAGTATTAGAAACTTTTTAAGGTTTCATTCAAGTTCATGGACAGTCATTGTTAAACATTGTTAAGTTCTTCAAGGGTATTACAGTTCACATCTTATACAGATAAAATTAAGGTTCTAGGCAGAATCTAAAAGCCTGTAGTGCTGCCAGCTAACACTTGCTAAATATTTCTTAATCTGAGAAATCATGTGAGTACCATCCATAGAGGAAGTTATAGCTACATGAATGACTAAACCCAGTGTCATTTGAAGCAAATCTTGATTACACAGATGTTATATCTAAGTGTGGATGCAAAAATCATGTTCCAGATTCTGAAGTTCCAAATATACATACATTGTCACTAAAAAGATGTTTCTAATTGGTTTAATGAAACAAATTTAAGAATTTACTATAGGTTAAAATGTTTAAAGCTTATGTCAAAATTGTAAGAAATTATTTTTATTATTAATTCATTTTATCAGTAAAAATAATATTCTTATTTAGCATTTCATAGCTTCCTGTTAGCGAAACATTATTGTGATTATAATGAGCATGTTAATTAAATAAATAAAATAAATATAAGTAAATGGATTGCTACCATAACCACGCTTAGTTTAAAATATTATGTATGGCAACATACACTATTTCTAATAAAAAGGTTACATTGTTGTCTGCTTGATTGTATTCAAGCAGTTTTCTTGGGAGAAATATAAAAATGGTCACTTCTTTCATTTGGGATGTTATTTTGATTTCCCTCCCTAGTCAACAGCTTTTATATTTCCAAATGCCAATGATTCAAATATTAACCAGGACTGACCAAGCTTAAGATCCAAAATCAAATAATTGCACTTATAAATGCAAACTATTTTAGGTTTTTTAGCCCAATGCAAAAATAAAATTGCCATCACAGAGAATAATTATATACATTATATCAGAGGAGTAATAGTTTTCATTTGAAACACAAACACAACACAAATTGTGATGCTAACTAGAATATTCAACCTTAGAGACGTTTTAAAAAGTAATTACATAATCTAAGTCTCAAGAATCTATCAGAGTTAACATGTGTGATCTCTGCTTGTGGCGTATTCTAATTTGAGTTTTATAGGTTAATTTCAGACAGCTTATTTTTGGAGTAATAATTGCTCTCATCAAGCCTTTGATTCTAGGCAATATTTCTACTTCATTTTCTAGAGTTAAGTACTGCATTTGGAATTTTCCCATATATTAAATAGGGGGGAAATACCATAGCCCAAAGAAAGAACGACTTGTATAATATGTTTAACACCTCCCCCCTTTTTTTAAAGTAAGACACAACAGTAAACTTTATTTATTTAGAAGTTACTTCCTCAACTTAGTTCTTTCAGGAACTTACTAGCTTGTATGTATGATGGCTCAATGTCCTGGGATCACGTAATCCATTTTTTGTGACCTTCTAGCAAGTAAGTTAGTAGGTAAGCCAGATTCACCTAACAACCTTATTACTAAGCTCATTTTACTTTCACATAAATGAAGAGCCACTTGATTCAATAGTAATAGTGACATAAGAACATTTGTGTTTTACACTGGGTTGCTGCTTTTAAAGTTGTATGTACCATATTTTTCAGAGTATAAGATGCACCGGAGTATAAGATGCACCCAGGTTTTGAAGAGGCAATTAAAAAAAAAGTAGGTAGATAGATAGAGGGATAGAAAGAGAAATACAGTAGGTAGATAGGAAGGGAGAGAGAGTGTGTAGGTAGGTAGGTAGGTAGGTAGGTAGGTAGGTAGGTAGGTAGGTAGGTAGATAAAGGGATAGAGAGAGAGAAATAGAAAGAGAGAGAGAAATACGGTAGATAGGTAGGGGGAGAGACAGAGTAGGCAGATAGGTAGATAGGTAGATAGAGGGGAGAGAAAGAGAAATGCAGTAGATAGGTAGGGAGAGAGAGAGTGTAGGTAGGTAGAGGGGTAGAGAGAGAGAAATAGAGAGAGATAGAGAAATACAGTAGATAGGTAGGGAGAGAGAGAGTAGGTAAGTAGGTATATAGAGGGGGAGAGAAATACAGTAGATAGGTAGGAAGAGAGAGAGAGTGTAGATAGGTAGGTAGAGGGAGAGAGAGAGAGAGAGAGAGAAATACAGTAGATGTGTAGGTAGAGAGAGAGTAGGTAGGTAGGTAGGTAGGTAGGTAGATGTTTCCAGGTGTATTTACCCATGTGCTGGAGAATGAAATCACTGACCATCTTTGGAACAAATCTTTGTTTCTGCAGGCACAGTACTTGACCAACGTAATTCTCATCAATCACTCTAACTGAACAGCTCTTCAATAGGGGGAAAAAAACCTTTTTGCACTGTGAAAACCTCCCCCAAACGGCCTGTTTTTTGCCAAAATGGGCCATTTTTTCCCCAAATACAAGGCATGAATAGCCTTTGAGGGGTGGCTTGCAGAGTGCAGCTGGGGGGGGGGGGCAAAATGAGGAAAAACGGCCCATTTTTTTCATGAAAACGGGCCATTTTTTGGTCAAAAAATAGCATGCATAGCCTTATGGAGGCTTATAGAGTGCTGCTGGGGGCTGGGAGGGGGCAAAAACGCCCTGTGTTTTGCTCATTTCTGCCCTCCCCAGCCCCCAGGAGCTCTCTGGAAGACTCCAAAATGGCCATGGTATGCGCGTGGCCATTTTGGTGAAGGAGCGGAGTTTCCGGGGGCAAAAAATGCTGTATTCGATGTATAAGACGCACCCAGATTTTCAGCCTCTTTTTAGAGGAAAAAAGGTGTGTCTTATACTCCAAAAAATACGGTAAGTTCATGGAGCTATTAATTTTGTGCCTGGTAACAATAACAGCCTAATAGAATTAGAGAATAGTTTCACCATTTCTGCCAATTCACTGAACAGTTTATGTAAGTGTATCATTTTAACCACGTTTGAACTTAAAATATTGGCATATTATATTTCTCCTTCCATTTTTTTTCAGTGATAAATCTAGATTAGGATAGTAACTTTCTACTTACTACTATTGTTATCTGTGGCCTCCTCTCCCCCCCCCTCCCCATGACTAAGCTTGATACAAAATCATTCTGGAGCTATAGATCAAAAATTTAGGCCAGCTACATCCAGAATACCTTGGCAGAATAATAATGTAAGTCACCATTAGTGCATTCTACAATGATAGAGCAATTTTTAAAAGGTGGAAAAGAAACTGCTTCAGACATCAAGTGTTCAGTATCAAGATATTTGGCAGATTCTCATATAAGTTAAATTCCCTTTTCCCAATTTTATCTCACCACTCATAACTTTTCCCTTTGAGTTAGTAATTCTATGTTGACAACTTTTGGTTCAGTTCTATTCATCTTCAAAAGGCTGATAAGATTCTTTAAGGGTATGTTTTTTATTATAGTATTGAATTATATTTATATTATTGATTACGTTTATATCTTGTTCCTCATAAAGGAAATATTCTGGCAGCAGCTTTCTAATTTATTATTGCTCTGCTCTTTTTTGTTCCTGCTAGAGGCCTAATACTTCAGTCTTTCCACATTTTTGGTCTGCCTTTCTTCTTTTTTATCTTGTGTGTCTTCTTTTATATGTTGTAAAAGCCCTAGGGAAAGAATTTCATTTCTGAGCTGTATCTTAGAGTACTGCCTTAAACCACTGTACTTCTGTACGTTCTTTGGAATATAATTAGTACAGCAGATATACATGATAGAGACATAACAAAGTATCTGGTTGAGTAAATCCATAATTATTGCATTTCTAATCTGTACTGAAGGATAATTACCATAAACTTGAGTGCTTCCTACAGATTTGCATTTTCATCACAGCACCTGGAATGCACTTCGGGTGAATTGACAATGACATAAGTGTGAAATGAAAAATACATGTCTGCACTCCCATATTTTTCCCATTTATCAGTAAAAGTCAGGCTTCTTTCAAGCTCAAGAAAGAAAATTGTAAGAACACATGTTTGTCTGTCTTTGAAACTCTCTAGAATTAGGCTGTCATGAAATGTAAAACTAATGTGTGGTTGTAAAGACTATCACCGGCATTTTCCTTGCTACTGGCGGATGCCTAAGTAGACTTGGGGAAGAAAGGGGTTATTATAAAGTGAGTACTCAATAGCTAGGTATGTCATTTTAACTAAGTAACTCAAATTTCTTAATGGATTTGGAATATAATTTTGTTTATATTCACAAGATTTTAAAAAAATGAAAAACGGTTTTCTTTTGCAGAGAGAAAAGCAAAGCAATCTAAAAAGTTTGAAAGTAAGATTGAACAATGCATTTCTTTGTATAAGAAAATGTATTAGAATAACCATTTTAAAAAGAAAACCCTAAATTTTTGTGTAGATAGTTAGATTAGCATCTCTAGTTCTTTGATAGATGACACAAAAATGGATTGTCAACATAGTGCTTTTAGATTTAAGTAAAGTATAGGTAATTATACAAATAATTTTAACCTCAAGTATATTTGCTTTGAAACAGTAGTTTTCAACATTTACCTATGTGCAAACTATATTGCTATTCAAAGCTTTTGTGGGCTAGCTTCAGAGCAAGACAACAAATGTGCTTAGAACAAGAGTTACTTACAGGTAATCTTCAATTTATGATCACAATCCAGAAGTTTATGCTGCTAAGCGAGACCATTAAGTGAGTTTTGTCCTGTTTTACAAACTTTTTTGCCACAGTTGTTAAGTAAATCACTGCAGTTCTTAAATTAGTAATATGGTTATTAAGCGAATTTAACTTCCCTATTGACAGAATAAGAAAGTTGGAAAGGATCTTGGAGGTATTCTAATCCAACTCCATGCTCAAGCAGGAAACCTTATAACTTTTCAGGCAAATGTTTTTTCAACTCTTCTTAAAAACTTCTAGAATTGGAGCTCCCACAACATTTGGATGCAAGTCATTTCACTATTTAATTGTTCTATTAATTGACTTTGGTTGTCAGAAGAGGGCAAAATGTGATCACTTGACCCCAGGATACTGCAAGTGTCATAAATACATGCCACTTGCCAAGTATTTGAATTTTTATCATATGATGACCACAGGGAAACTGCAATGGTCATAAACGTGAAACAATGTCATAAGTTACTTTCCTCAGTACCAATGTAACTTTGAACAGTCAGTTGACAAATGATTGTAAATCAAGGACTACCTGTACTTAGAAGAAGAATGAAATATATAGCAAATATATTAAAAATACAGCTATACTAGATATAGTAATTCCTTCATAAACATGGCATTCCTCTTGAAGTACATTTGTCTATCAATGTGAAATATAATATTAATCCTATGAGAAATTTGATTATAATGTTGTTACATTATTACATTAACATCATTAAAGCATGGGGAAAAGAATTTTCAATAAGAAAAATGAGTTACTGTTCATTCAAGAGTTAAGTAAAATATATATGTTTTCATAATGCTGCTGCACATGCTTTGAGATTTTATTTGAAAGCACTTCTCTTGTAATTTGACAATTGCTGCTACTTTTAGGACAATTATTTTATATTCTTCTCTAACATTGTATTCGGTGGCTTATTTCTGATGACAAAAAAAACTTTTTAAGTCCCTGGAAACATTTGCCAGCAGAAAGCATAAAGGCATATTTACTTATTTCCATTTTGTTTGCCAGCCCTTCTCCATGTTCAGCTGAATATCTCCGCAAATACTCTTAGTTTCACTTTTTCACTGATGAAAATTTTAGTTATTTCTTTGAAATAGTTGCTTTCCCTATTTTTATCAAATTATCTTATTGGATGAAATGAACATGTTGATAAGAGTCATTAATTGTGTTTATCTTCATTCTGTTGAAAGATCTGTATGCTTTTAAAATGCATGGTTTGAGGTATAAATGTTTTCATACATATACATAGTAAAGAAATTAATAAAAATCAATGAAAAATGCAATTTTTTAACAATGTTAAAGATGTTTTATGGTGTTTTTGAGGGGGAAATGACATCCAAGCAAAGAGAAAGCAACCAGAGTAAAAGTAGAATGTCTGTAAGAAAAGGAAGTACAAATCCTGTGGCAAAAAGTATTAAAAAGTAGATTAATCTCCCAACAGAATAAATGGAAAATAGACATAAAGAAATAGTTATGTGAAGTGTGTTACAGGGTGCCACAGAAAAGTGTGAACTATTGGAAAATAAGGGGGGGGGGATTCTTTCAGAATAATGAAGTGAAAGAGGCTGTGGATGAAGAAAAACGTTATGTAAAAGAATGCAAAAAATATTGATGAACGTGATAAGAGTGATATAACAACGGTAATAAAGCATGCATGAGTGTAAATGATTAGCAAATAGATACAGACCATGGTGTGAGAAAAAGTTTAGAATCATGATGTTGAGATAAGCAGCCAAGGAAGGAAGGAAGGAAGGAAGGAAGGAAGGAAGGAAGGAAGGAAGGAAGGAAGGAAGGCCAAAAGACAGGTAAATGGCTGATGTCAAGTAAGGGAGGGCATGCAGGAGTACAGGGGTAGTTAACATGGTACAAGAATTGTGGCTGCTACAGGACACAGCAGGATGCATGAGAGAACAGCATAAGTGTTGCAGGGCTTGTGCTGGCTGCTGCAGATTACAGGAGGGTTCTTGAAGGTGTAAAAGGGGCAAATGTGCATGGTATAGGATGACTAGGCTATTGCAAGATGGGGAAGGGTGCATGATGAGGCAATGAGGCATGAATGAGGTAGGGTAGGAATGGTACTTCCAGGTGCTGGAAATTTACCAGAGTGACTTGTGACCTTTTCTTCTGGCTTCCCCATTAACTTTGGAAGGAAAGTCACAAATGGCAATCACATGACTGTGGGGCGCTGTGCCTATTGTAAGTAAGAGCTGGTTGCCAAGCTTCCAGTTTGCCGTCATACGATTGCAAGGATTCTGGGTCACCTAGAGCTTTGAGGACTGATTTAAAAAACAACAACACTTGTTCAGCCCAATTGTAAGTTCAAACAGTCATTGAATATGTTTAACTAAGGACTATCTGTATCAAAAACAATTGTGTTGGTGAAAATGGAAGAGACAATTGCAGATTATGCATAAGTGATGAAAATCTAGAACAAGTAGATAATTTATCTACGTTCGTAGAACGATAGCTAGTGAGAGAAGATATATCAAGAAATGTTAATATATGCAAACATTGATAGAAAAGTAATGGTAGTATATGGCCTATTGCAAGGAATGAATGCTTGTCTGATTAAACAAAATGGGCTTTTTATAGCAGCATGCTTCTATTATATGGAAATGAGAGTAATGTACATCAGGGAAACATGAAAGTAAGTTGAGTACAGTGGGAATTGTATGTAGGAACAGAGGAATAGAGAGGATTAAGAAGGAAGGTTTGAATGAATATGCACTGAATATAAAACTGAACAAACAAAACAAAAGAAGAGCATCAAAATGGCTTGATCATTCAGAGAGAATTAATAAGAATAGAATTGCAAAATCTGAATCAGAAAGAAGGGTAAGTAGACTGAGAAATAGGAAAAGACCAAAGAAGTCATGGCTGAATGGAGTTTATGAGATTCTCAAAAAAAGAAGAACAAGTAGTTTAAATAGCAAAACAATGCATATGTTTTAAGGATGAAACAGAAATAAATATGTTCAAAAAGATTTAGCAAGTATAGTAAATTGAATTGCTATCATTAGTTTTAGCAATGTTTCTTTTTTATTTTTTAATCTCTACTTAATTTCTTTGGCCTATGATTTCTTACTCTTTCTCTGAACTCTGACAACGTTACTTATCCTAAAAGAGAATTGCATAATCTGAATGTAACTACGCATGCATTTACCTTTAAAATATCAATAAAAATACTTTTCCTGGATATTATTATTATTTAGATAATTACTTGATCAAGATTAATTACATCTGAAGGCACTATACTTTATGGTGTTAAAGAATATATTGTTCTATCGTATAAAATACTGAATGTGTGTTTTTTTAATGAATGATTGCTAATTTCTTCAGTGGGCCAGATGAATTATTGAAAAAGCTGTACAGAATACATTCAGTGGCTTCTGATGCACAAAATTAATACATCCTCAGGCTGCAATCCAACACTGTGTTAAGTGTTTCTTGTATTGATTTCAAATATCTTAAGCATGTTTAATGGATTGTTGCACAAATGAAAAAAATATGTTACAATTTAAATCTCTTACTTTTCAAAATGGCAATATTAAGACTCTGGATCTGATCTCTAAATAATTTTAACAATTACATTTTAAATCAGACTGAGCAAAGAGTCTCAATTTTGATTTTGCTTATGTGTAAAAAACATTGCTCCTGAATGCTTCCAAAAAATTAAAACCACAATTTTCCTAATCCAGGTAACTTGCAGTTTCTGAAAATGTAGTTTGACATGGAAGAAGACTGAACTATCACTTTAAGAAAGAAAGGATACAAAAATCTGAAATAGTTTTGTTCTGCTGCAGAAGAATATTAGTACAAAAGGATTATGCTGCTACTGACCTTAATGAAGCTTAATGAAGCCAATGTTTTATTATGCCAAAGAAATTTGTCCCACTGAGATCTAGCTTTTTCTAAAGTGGTGGAACTAGGTGATAATTTGAAAGGTATAATGAAAGAATTGAAACAATATTGGCTATTTTCCTGCAAAGCCTATTTAGTTTAATGTACCATAAAGGTTATGCCTTTTTAGAGGCTTATTATATCTCATGCCATAGACTTGCTTCTTAGAAGAGCTGTCACGCTTAAATATTAAATCAAAAAGCGTTTGCCAATTCACCAGTGATATTGGTAAAAAATGAAGGTTTTAGAATACAAGCCTAGCTTCAAGATGATGAGCTATAAATAAGGCAACTCATCCAAGTGATTGAAAATCTTTCATTAATAATATCCAATCTTTATTTAGCACTTGTTAAAAATGATGGCTCCTAAAACATTGTCACACAACTGAAACAAGTGTAGAATTAAGATTCACTGTCCCCAGTGCAGTTTACCCCTCATGTAGGATGGCTGATTAAAATAACAAGATGAAAAAAGAGCTATTCGGAACAAAATTAAAGAAAACATTTTTTAAAATTAAAAACAGTTTTTGTAATCCCTCAAAGGCTCTTAACTATCATGTTTTATCATTTGACATCTACTCATATGATGTTCATCTACAAGTTTCCATTGTTTTTTTCTATCATATATTGTAAATTTTTCTCAATTTTTACTAAAATTGTTTACTTCATAGATTTATATCCTATCTTTCAAACAGCACCATCAGGTAGTCTACATAATGTTTCATTTATTGAGAGAAATCAATTTTTTTCATTGACATCTTTATAGACTAGCTTTGTTTATTTAGGTATGAGGTAATCTTAGGATTTGCTTATTCCTGCATTATGTTTTGTTTTGTTGATGATCGCTTTCAAACACAATCTCTGTGTGTGTAGGTTTGTGCTAGCTCTCAGTTATTTGACAGAAAAGAATGAAAAAGTTAAAGGTTAAAATAATAATACAGACTTATGAAATAATACTGACTGAAAAATGATTATTGTTTCTAACTTGGGATAGATATGCCAGGCAAATCAGTTAAAAGTATGATAAAGCATAAACCGCATTTAGGGATAAATAGAAAATGGAAGAAAATTGTATTGGTTTTATTATTTAATAGCAACTGCTTGAACCAAGAGTGATTTTTTATAGGCACGACTCTCATAGAATTCTCTTTAGCAAGATTTATTTAATGAAATTAGTATATATATATTAGGCAGTATTCGCTTCACAGCTATAATTTTCTCACAGAGCATAATTTAAGTGCACAGAATTATATATTATATGCATATTTTTCTCAGTGTAATATGAATTTATCATTTTTTTAAATGATATTTTCATCATGTTTAATTAATACAGTAACAATAGAAGTCCTATTTCTTATTTAAATAATTACATTTTTAATAGCATGTAGTACATTCTAACAATTTCAGATGTCTGTTATAATTTTTCTGTACTGAAATGGACAAGCAAGAGGGTGGGAGTGACTTAATATAGTTAGAAAACCTAACACAACCCGAACTCTGTTAGAAAATTAGGAGTCACTAATGCCTTGCAACACAAGCAGCACAAACAGTTTAAATTTTATCCATCTATTAATTTGCTGAAAGTTTTGGGCCTTAGAGGAGTTGGCCCTTAACATGTCTTGTCCAAGCTTTCTACCCAAATAGTGCAGAAGATTGAATAAACTGTAAAGCAGACATATACAGCCATAACATTGTCTTTTTATTTTTATGATTCTATTTCACAAGCCTCCTGAAGTTTGTAATAAGACATCAGGCAGGAAAAAATCATTACACCCTGGGCTTTGCTTCTAACCCAAATTTTTGATTATTAATGACAAGATCCTAAAATTACGCCTCATGGATTCTGAAATTGAGTTTTTCAAAAAGCACAGTAGTTGTAATAGGAGGTAAAGTATGAAGTTCCAAAGAAATGAGCTGTGAATTGAACCTGCAATAGAAATTGATCCTATCAGTCAGTTTTTTCTTTGTTCTTTGGAAAAGAAAAAACAAGCACATGTTACTGACTGTCAAGGAAATGAGGACCATTGATTAAATAAGATGCTCAAGTGCCAGAGGCTACAACTACACTAGCTGGTACCCAAGATTGTGAGCTGCAGCTGTCAGGTTTCACTGCTTGATACCTAGATGAAATTGGCAGAAAGAGAGCAGCATAAAAAAATATTCCAGGTGCCATCAGGTGAAGAGCAAAAAGAAAGCTTTAAGTACCACAGATTTTGTACTTGTAGAAACAATATTGCCTTCTTAAAGTGAATCAGTGGTCCTGGATAGTAATGTGGTTCACACCATTCTGACCAATTTATAATAGATTAATATGTTGGGCAGAATGAGGCCATGAGGCATTCTGTCTCTATACTGTCTCTGAAATAGATAGAATGAAAAGAATGCGGAATGTACCTTAAGTGGGCTGTTTGAAACTGAGTGAGCTATAAGAAGTAGTTAACACCATTGTAATGCTTTCATAGATATATATATATATATATGCAAAATAGCTAAATCAATGAATCAGCCCATAAGAAAGAAAGAAAGAAAGAAAGAAAGAAAGAAAGAAAGAAAGAAAGAAAGAAAGAAAGAAAGAAAGAAAGAAAGAAAGAAAGAAAGTGATTTAGTTGTGTTATATCATCTTCAAAGCGCTCCATGGCTCGGGACCTAGCTATCTGCGAGATCGGATCCTGCCCCACACATCCTCACGACCGATTCGCTCCCACAGAGAGGGGCTTCTCCGGGTGCCGTCCACTAGACTTTGTCAGCGGGCGACGCCCAGGGGAAGGGCGCTCTCTGTGGCGGGCCCGGCCCTCTGGAACGACCTTCCCCCTGATATTAGAACGACCACCGACCTCCGCTCCTTCCGGGTAAAATTGAAGACCCATCTCTTTCGACTGGCCGGCCTTGAATAGTTCTCTCTGTCTTTTAATTACAAATTTTAATGGGTTTTAATTATATATTTTTAGCATGGGTAGATTTATTTAATTCTATTTTAAGTAATGTTTGTATTTTGTATATTGTTTTTAATTATGCCTGTGCACCGCCCCGGGTCCCGGTGGGGAGAGGGTGCGGTTAATAAATCTTAATTTATTATTATTATTATTATTATATTCTAAATCTCTCTCAAAAGCCATTTCCTTGATAGTTAATTGTATATTGTAATATTGTGGTTTGTATTTGTATGCCATATACAATATTTTGTATATTACATATAAACTTTACATGATATATTTGTTTTCTCCACACTTTTATAGACAGAAGGAGAGATTATAAAGCTAGGTCATTCCCCATTTATAACAGTTTGATTATATGTAGAGGAATTCCTGTATGTCAGGGGTGTCAAACTCAATTTCAATGAGGGCTGCATCAGAGTTGTATTTGACCTGAGGGGGCTAGCCAGGGGGAGCATGGCCATCTTGATGTCATTCATGTGAGGGCACATGTGGTGGACCGAGTGCTTTGCCAGCAAAACAGACCCCTGAGCTCCGTTTTGGCTGTGATGGCCTCCTGCAACCCTCTGCCAGCGAAAACAGAGTTTGGGAGGCCCACACGCAGCCCTTGCAAGCTCCGGTTTTGCTGGCAGTGGCACCAGAGGCCAATCTTTCACTGTTTCCAGTGTGGCCCCACAAACCAGATCTAAGCACCCCATGGACCAAATCCAGCCCTTGGTCCTTGAGTTTGACACCCCTGCTATCCATAGAAACTTTACAGAAATAAAATTATACTTTCAATCATTGAAACTAATTCCATGATCCATTGTTATAATTATATTTTTATTCCACCTCTCATTTACCTTATTGCATTACATCATTACATTACTATTATATCATTTGTAAAAGTCCCAATTTGTTATGTAATTTGCAACTTAATGTAAAATACAGCTTCATTTCTTGATTTACTTAATAGTTCATGTGTTTGGAATTATAATAGCAAAATTTATTTCTGTATCAGTTATTGTTTCTTTACTTTATCCATTACCTAAGTCAGTGGTGGGCAAACTTATTAGTCAAGAGAGCCAAATATCAACAGTACCAGGATTGAAATTTCTTTTGAGAGCCAAAAGGTGTGACCTGTTTTGTGGGAGTGGCTCAGCGGTCATGTGACCGGGTGGGCGTGGCCAACTTGGAAAATGTTGTGAAACTCACTTAACGACGGTCCTGCTTAGCAACCAAAATTCATTCTTTCTTTCTTTCTTTCTTTCTTTCTTTCTTTCTCTCTCTCTCTCTCTCTCTCCCACTTTCTTTTTCTTTCTATTTTTCTTTCTCTCTTTTTCTTTTTGTCTCTGTCTATCTCTCTCTTTATCTGTCTCTCTCTCCTCCCTCCACCCATCTGTCATTATGTGTGTGTATGTGTGTGTGTGTGTGTTTGTCTCTGATTCCCTCTCTCCCTCCCTCTCTCTCTGGTCTCTCCCTCCCTCCCCCTCTGTCTCTCTCTGTATGTCAGTCTCCCCCTCCCTTCCCCCCCTCCCCGGATGCAGTGGAAAGCACGGCACGCCAGCCGGGAAGGCCACGGCTGCCTCCTCCCACAGCAGGCGGGGGGAGAACCCGAGGCTGTGGCCATCCAAGCACCACGGAGGCTGTCCAGGCGCCGCACGCCCACCTCCGTCCCAGCCCCACGCGGAGGCCAGCCCCGGAAAGCACGGCTCCGCAGCCTCTGCAGGCGGCTGTTGCTGCTGCTGCTGCCCCAAGCCCTGCGACAGGCAGCTCCCGCCGTCCGAGCGCATCGGACAGGACAGCCGGCCACGTTTCCACCAGGTCCCTCTTTGGCCCCTTGGGTGCGGCTCTTCCTCTCTCCCCCCCCCCCGCCCCAGAGGCAGCAGAGGGCCCGGCATGTCAGCTGGGGGGGCTCTGGCTGCCTCCCCCTGTAGCGAGCGAGTGAGAAAGGAGAAGAGGAAGAGCTGCACACGAGGGGCCAAAGAGCCACTCGTGGCTCGCGAGCTGCGGTTTGCCGACCACTGACCTAAGTGAAAGTCTCTCATAGACGCAATTGCTATTAATATAATAATCTGCATGGCAAATATTTGCATGTCTTGGTTACATAAACAAAATATTGTCCCATTGTCCCGTTTTTATAAGCTATTGTGTTTTGGAATTCTAGGCTGTAGTATACTGTGATGTTGTGACCTTCTAGTATCATAGCTGAAGTAAAAGTTCCTCTTTGTTTGTTCAAGTTCTATTTGTAACTTAAGTCATATTGCATAGACATTGAATGCCAGTGAATATCGAACTATTATACTGTAAACAATCCAGTCCAATGGGAGGCTGTTAAACTCCAACATACAAAAATGGGAATCCCACCTATGCATCTACAAATATTTCAGCACAAATTGTTGGAGAGCAACCATCCCAGTAAGGAGGAAGGCTCAAGGAGGGAATTTGTCTGGACTCATTATGTAAGCACAAGGTTTGGTTTGACTCTATCCCCTCAATGCATTTGAGCCTTATTTAACCTTTTCCAGATGAAAGCTGTAAGTCTAGAGAGATTTCTGTGGAATATGCATAGAACAATAAAGTAGCTAGTTTGAATTTTATACTTGTGGATCTGGTTGTTCATGCCTGACACAAATCCAGAAATTGCTTATACTTAAATATAAAGAATATTGAGTACATTTTGTGTGTGTGTGTGTGTGCATGTATGTATGTATGTTACATTTGTGCTGATAAATGTGACACTATATATATATTTCCTATCTCCCCACTCAAAAGCCCCCAAATCAAAAATACCAAATATCTTCATGTTGTACACTGAAAAATAGAAATCAGGCAACAATGGTCATATATCTTTGTGCCAGTATTGCACCAAATGGACTTGACATTATTTTTCTTTTAGTTTCTTTAGCTTTTCTATACATTGTAAAAAGAGTCTCACAATAGTCTGTGATTGCCAAAAATCATAGAATCTGGAACCACATTTAAGATTAACAATTCAAGTAAAATTTAAATTGGGATAAGGCAGGATAGAAGTTTTTGTTATCTGTCTCACATGTAAACTGAATCTTGTGCTTCTTCCTTTCCTTTTCTCATCCCAATTTATATCTACCCTGTTTCCCTGAAAATAAGACTTCCCTGGATAATAAGCCTAATCGGGCTTTTGAATGCATGCACTAAAATAAGCCCTCCCTGAAAATATTGCAACACAGCAGCAGCCATGCTGGCCACCTCCTGCACCTCAAAAACAATAAGACCTCCCTGAAAATAAGGCCAAGTGTTTATTTTGGGGGTCAAAAGAGAAAAAGACCCTGTCTTATTGTCGGGGAAACACAGTATATGAGTTTAGCCATCTGATGAAGTGAGCTAAAGCTCACAAAATATTGTCGTTTTGTAAAATTGTTAGTCTGTAAAGGCACTACCAGTTTGTACCATTTTTTTGGGATTCTGTGTAGGTCTATCTCTTATAATTCATATTTCTTCTTTTAAATGATATATTTTGGGAATCCCTGCTGCAAAACATTGTTTTGTAGGTAAAATGTGCATATGTCCAGCTCCAATTATGTGCAAGCACAGTGATTTAATATGGATATAGTCTAATATAGTCTTAATAGATTTATTGCTAGGCATTTGGCTGCTGGAGTCTAAGCAATTGGAGTAGAATCAGATGCAATCAGACCTTTCAGAAATGAACATTGTGCGCACAACATATTCCTCTTATTACAGGATGCTGCTCTTGAAAACTACTTTTTATGAGATGCCATCTAATTCACTTTCCTAGTTACACTGTGCTTGAAAATCTATTTTTGCTTTTGGCTTCAATTGTTAAAACTGAAAATCTTCCTTTGTATATTTATTTGATTTCTGTAGCTACCCATCTTAACTAATGATTCTTGTGTAGAACATTTTCTTGCATAAACAAAATAAGCTTTTGACTACAGAATCTTCATGAGTAACTGAGTATGCAAATTAAGGAATAACCCCTGTGCTGTTGAAGGATTGTTCCTTTTCTCTCATATAGAATCTGAGGATGGTGGGGAGAATTTTTATATGGACTAAATTTTGTAGGGTCTAGAATTTCAGGGTAAGTTTCAAATGTTTTCATCCGGGAATTTGGCTTGTGCAATGATCACTCCTTCCTCTATATGCACAGTGGAATAGGAAAACACTTGAAAGCCATCACACAGAGAGGCAATTTGAATATCATTGTTAAATGGGAGGTGCTGATCTCATTTTCATCTCTCTTCCTGTGTAACTAACCAATAGAAAGGTGGCCAGAATTGAGTTCTCATGTTGACTATGCATGCTCATTTCTTATTTAGTAGTCATTCAACAGATATACTTTACACCATCATTTCTCCACAAGCTAATTTTTTCACTTAAGAAGGATCAGAATCATCAGTGATTGTGGGGATTTTCATGATAATTTTGCTAGATCTGAGCCGAATAGAACAGTAAAAGGAATTAAAATGAGAATTATACAATGATTTTCATCAAACATATGCCAGATAGATTACTGTAACTGGAAATTATAGAAATTAAAATGCATTTAATCTAAAAAACCTCAATGCTCATAGAAGAAAAAATGGTTGCTGAAAGCAATAGATGTAAATATGTAAATAGGAAGAGTATATAACCATGGTAATTCTTGCAGAAGTATTTTAGAACAGTATCGGAAATTTGCAGACATTCATGCCAGTCAGAAGTAGTAGACTCTTGTGGCAATTATTTAGAACATTCTTGTTGAAAATATATTGATTAATAAACATGAGCTGGAACATGCAAATTAATCTATTTATTATAAGCACTTTCTGGCTCATTAAAACTCATCTTACTATAAAGATAAATAAGCAAGGAAATTCTCTTTTATCTTCTTAAGTACTTTCATTTGAAATAAAAATTCAGATTATTCTACTACATTTATATAACTCAATTGACTCTATTCTATACAGTAGTTTTATAGATATGCGAAGCAAGCTCCACCCCATAGCATAAAATAAGGCTAAAGGCGTTTAAACACCCATTGACTATAACTACTGGAACAGCATAAAGAAAAAAAGAATATTTTGCGTTTCGTGGAAGAATCAACGCAGCAACTGTCATAAAGTTATTTTTTTAAAATCTCTATGACACTGTCATCATAGCAATGACTTTAATATAAAAAACTAAACATAGCTCTTATTGCTATCTCTCTGCTAGTTGAAGGTATCAGAATTTTTTTTTAACCTGTGTCGTCATTTGAGCTGCATATATAGAGAAAACCATGATGTACAATTAAAATCTAATTTTAAATTTATTACATCTAGTACTTTAAATTATTGCTATTACAATCTGTCTTGCCTAACAGGTGTATTCAAAACATAGAGATAAATTATTCAGGGAAACTGTCTTTGATTTTAAAATTGAATGGTTTAATCAACTTTGGTTGCTGTATACTGTATGTAGAATGATCGCCATAAACAAGGTTAGGTGAACTTTTAAACAAGAATAAGTTAAGTAGAAGGCCAAACTATCTATATGGTAGTGTTTAAAAAGAATTGGTGGATCTGTCTAGGTTTTAAATTTAATTTAATATTATCTTAGATTTATCTTATATTAAATTTCTAGCATTCTTGCTTTATCTTGCTTGGGTATTCATTTAATTCTTTTTTCTGACTTTGTGCAAAAATTTACATGAATTTTCTTTTATATGAACACTTGCATGTTTTCTACTTGATTTCCGTTAAAGTAAAATTGTTACTGTAAACATTTTTCCAAAATTGTTTTTAACCCTTTTTATTCTGTTTTATCACTGTATTTATATAAATACATTAATCTGAGAATTGTAATTGTTTTTAGAGAAACAGAAAATACAAACAATATATATGTTCCTATCCAAAGAACAAATTGAAAAATTTAAATTAAGTAATTTCATACTAATAAAATAGTCCAAGCAAAGTCATTTCATAGCTTCAAACTCTCACATTAAAAGGTCTGTCTTTCTTTTCTTTTCAGATCCTGTGCATGGTCCAAGAAAGCTTGAAGTTGTAGAGATCAAATCCTGGCAAATCACCATCACTTGGGAGCCATTTGGCTACAATGTGACCCGTTGCCATAAATATAACCTTACAGTCCATTACCGTTACCAAACTGGTGGACAGGAGCAAGTTAGAGAAGAAGTGAGCTGGGATACTGACAATTCACACCCTCAGCACACCATTACTAATTTGTCCCCCTATACTAATGTCAGTGTCAAACTTATTCTTATGAATCCTGAAGGAAGAAAAGAAAGTCAGGAAATTGTGGTACAAACTGATGAAGATGGTAAGTTTTAAAATGTAATCTTTCTAGCGTTTAATATGAACTAGACAACCTATGACTATAGTGTCAATATTTCAGAGAGATTTCCCTTACCTAAACAGGGAAACAGAATGACTATGTGGACATGGGAGTGACTTCTGATTTCCTGTGGGTTTTCCCATGTGGAAAATCACCCTTCCCTTCTGTTCCCCCTTTGCCTCGATTCCCTAGCATATAAATTACATAGTGCTTAAAACTATTTAATGGACAAAACTCTTCAGAAGTTATTTTGCCATTGTAAAACTATTGTTATTTTAGAACTACTTGAATATATCTTATTAGTGCTCTGCCAAATGATTTCTGTAATCTTAAATGAAACTTCAGTATTCCTAAATTACAGTGCACTTTGCTATGCATCTTATTCTTTTATTTTATTCATTAGTTCCAAGTGCTGTTCCGCTTGAATCTATCCAGGGAAATACTTTTGAGGAGAAGATTTTTCTTCAATGGAAGGAGCCAGTACAAACATATGGAGTGATCACTTTATATGAAGTATGTTATACATTTAACTATGGGATTGATTTCAATCAATATCATAAAGTACGCTTCTTATATATCTGATAATTTTTCCTATTGATTCGTAATTCAAATTTTAATTACACTTATGCTACTTTAGCATTTTAATTAGAAAATTGCAGAGGAAAAATATAATATATATTATACAAAATATAATATAGCACATATTAATCTCAACATTAAGATGTTGATTTTTGGTACTTAGGATACTTAGGATGCTTATAAGGGTAAAGGTTCCCCTTGCACATATGTCATTCCGGATTCTAGGGGGCAGTGCTCATCTCCGTTTCTGATCAACAAGCTCAGCATCTTAGCCACTGATCCACTGCGTCCCTAGTACTGCTTATACTTCTATAATATTTTTTCTGATAACTGCAGTAGGGTTATGAGTACCTTAATTCTACTTTCTAGGCAAACTTCTTTAACATTACACCCCTTTGTCACTTTGATACAATAGTGGGCATAAATTAATTTGTAAACAGAGATGGGATGGAGAAAATCTGCTCCGCAGATTTTCTCCATCCCATCTCTGTTCCCAAATTAATTTATGCCCACTATTGCATTTTTACAATTTTATTGTTATAACAGAAAGTAAGAAGAACCTCTCATTTATTAAAATGCAAATTCAACAAAATCATGTTATTTGTTAATCTAACAAAAGAACTATAGGACACCTCTGCCCTAAGATACCTTGCATAAATATACTGACAAAGCATTGTACATATTTTCTTGTCAACCTATAATCACTGTCAAATCTCTTACTTCACTGAATTAGTTTGACATTTATATTTTTACTTCATTTTCAGAAAGAGATGTTAAAATGTTACAGAAAAACAAAACCAAAAAAATATGTGATCTAGCTTTACGAAACTTTCAGTATTGTTTTCCAGCCAGTTGTGAAACACTATTTTATTATAAAAGAAAAGAAATAATTTACTGTACAAAAATATATTTCTAAAATTGAGTAGATTAGCAAAATAAAATTGTGTGGGTAATGAAAAAGTAATTCTTCCTGTGATTTACTTCATTTCTAGACCAGCTTTTCTTATCTAAAATTCTGTGAAAGGTCTCTCTATGGCATCCACTTGCAGTGGTGGGAATTTTTACATGTCCAGACTAAGCTGCTTCCCATTATAAATGTTGTAAACATGGATTGAGTAGGTTAGAAATTGCATTGCGATTTATTTGTGTTTTTTGAAATATTTCTTCAAGGGTAACCTGAGATATGAACATTATTTCAAGGATTCTTCTAGGGAAGAAAAACAGACTGATCTAGATTATCTAAGTTCATAATCTTTCAAAACAGAATGAGAAACAGCATATGAAATATAATGAGGAAAATATTATGCAAGAATTGCCTGCAAAGAAGCAGTTTGTAGCTGAAACAAAATGTTGTGAGCTGTCAAAACTCAGTACTGTACTATCAGTCAACCCTTATAATCTTGAAAAAAATGTTTGTTCTGAGTGTTTTTGTTTGAGCATTGAACAAAGCATACATCTTGTTACAACTTTCAAACAAAACATAGCTATTTTAAGAGTAGTATTTGTAAGTATTATGTGTGTTCTACAAGCCATGATTGGATTGTTATCTTGCCACATGCTATTAGATTGTTCTTCCTGGGGTTTTATGTTTGTTTGTTTAACTTACATACATAGCATCAGAATTTTCTGGTAATTCCTTAATAATACTATGGGCTTAGACTGGATGGCATGATTAGGAATGTAGGAAAAATCAGAAAGCACAATAGTGTCATTTTACTGTACTAGAAATGAATCCACCTATCCAATTCAGTTATTTACAGATCTTTTGAGAACTTCTCTCTCAGTGAGATACATGGATATGGACTACTATAGCATTTTGGTAGTTCTTGGGTCTCCTTTCTCTGTCCTGGGCTTTCTTGAAGTATTCGAGCAAATTAAAATTTTGCCTTTAGTTGATTGTTGAGTGGCAGGGCATATTGTCAATTGAGAAAAGTGTGAAGTACAATTGTCATCAAAGTGTTTCACAGCATCATTATCATCCTCACACATATTTTTGGTCAGTTTGTGTTTTTGTGTATACCTAACAAGCAGATATTCATTTGTGAGGTCCTTGGTGCTCTCTGAATGTGATTGTTTTCTTGAAAATGTGCACTGATGATGTTACCTACTTTGGTAATAAAATTCTGGAAGAAAACAACCAAACTCAAAGAGTACTAAGGATCCCACTATTCAATACTTCTATCAGTTACTTATTTTCCTCCAAACCAAAAGAAAATTAGGGGGTCAGGGGAAAGCAGACAAGTTCAAAATATTAGCTTAAATCTGAATTATAACCTTTAAAACTATAAACTTGGTATGTCTAAGCCTTGAGGCTACAAAAAAAGCCTACCTCACAATACTTTGGCTAAATCTGTGTTCTATCATTGTATTTCAGACATGAAGTTCTTAAGAGTAAAATCACTTATCAGAAGGTGTCTGACATTGCAGACATCTAAAGGGTATATTGAATAATTATGCAGTCCTTGTCCAACTTCTGATGATATTGGTATTCTTTTGTAGATCACATACAAGGCTGTCAGCTCCTTTGACCCAGAAATAGATTTATCAAACCAAAGTGGACGGGTTCTAAAGCACGGGAATGAAACACATTATTTGTTTTTTGGACTGCATCCTGGAACTACTTATTCTTTCACTATCCGGGCTAGTACAGCCAAAGGCTTTGGACCACCTGTGACAAGTCAATTTACCACAAAGATATCAGGTATTATTTAAAATCAGCAATCTTGTCATTATGATAACTATTAAATTTATTTAAATTGTTTAACTTACATTTTACAATTTTGTTTATGGATGTCAGGAGCATATTTTAAGTAAATCAGTTAAAACTTATTTCCTTTCTACACAATGTTATCTAAACATTACTGCAAACATCATTTTGTGTACAAAATATTATTGATATAAATTTATTATTTTGAAACTCATTTTTAAAATGTTGAGACAAACTAAACAAATCAGGCATAAAAATATTCATCTCATATTAGATTATTAAAATGGTCTTTTAGTAAATGTTCACATTTCTATGGCAAAGGCAAGCAAGGGTAGTACCAATAGTAATAGGCGCCTTGGGTTCAGTCCCAAAATAACTGGAGTACCACTTGAACACCATCATTGGGCAAATTTGCCATCAGTCAATTGCAGAAGGTGGCTTTACTTGGAACTGCTTCCATCCTGCGACGATATCAGTAACACTGTCAAACATTTACATTTGCCATCTCTGGTCCTTGGTAAAGAACTCGATAGGTAGACAAAAATGCCAAACCAAGTCTGAACATCTGGCTCACCGTTCAATGATTAAAATAACAACAACAACAACAACAACAACAACAATACAAGAAAATAAAACAAGAAATAATAATCTGTTATTACAGATAAAGTCCAGTGAAAAGAATATATATGAGAAGAATGCATCCAAAATCAGAAATAACAGAAGAGAGGTTAGCAGATCAAAGTCACTTTATAAAATGAAATAAAGCAATCACAGAAGTAGAATTTGGGGGGGGAATTACAAAGATCTACCCAGAGGAAAGAAATCAAAATCTTGCCAGAAGTAGTTCAGACTAAAGAGGGGAATTGGGAGCCAACATAGCTATTGAATTATTTTATTCCCAAACCAGTCACCCTGTCCTTTGCCTTATCCTTAGAAACATCAAAGCAAATAAAAAACAAGAGAAATTGGAAAGAATAACTGAGTATTCAGAGCAGCACAAAAACAATAGAATAAAGTTGCCTGCATTGAAGTTGGTTTCAAAGAAACAACTAGCACAAGTATTAAAGGATGCCAATTTTACATAGGTAGATCTCGACTTACGACAAGTGACTCTCGAATTATGGTCATAAGTCACTGCAGTCATAAGTCGAATCTCCATTAACTTTACGACTGCATCCTGGTTTTCTTAGGTGCGGCTGTTAAGTGACTGTGTAGGTTATTAACAGAGCACAAAGTACCTCAGCGGGTGGGTGAAGGCCACTCAGCTGGGGCCAAAAAAGAACAGACTAACAACAAAAAGTTCTTGCAACTATCTTTGGAAAGCTTTTTTCTGTCTCTCACTCGCTTCTGCATAGATGGCAGGGGAGATAGATGGGAGGAAGTTGCACACACACTCTTGCAATCATAAGTGTGGGCAGACTCAAAGATCATGTGACCTCAGGGAGACTGCAACTATTGTAACTTTGGGCATGGGTTAATAAGTCCATTCAGTGCCATCATAATGTTGAACTGTCGCTGAACAAGTGGTTGTAAGTCAAGTGCTATCTGTAATATTAAATATAAGCACCAGCTCACTGTAAAAAACAAACCAGCTAATATACAGCACAGCTGCAGTTATAAGTTAATACCTTGGATGAAAAATCAACTAAAAAGGGGAAAAAATCAAACACTGACCACTAAAATGGAATGTTAAATTGGAAAAGAAAGTTGGTGTGCTACAATCAGATGAAAGCAAGTTGGGAGAGATAAAAGAAGACTGAAGAATAACAGATCATAAAATGCCACCTAGAAACAAGGAAAATCAAGGAAGCAGTGGAAATAATAGACCAGCACATAACAGCTATTGCCAAGAAGATCAACAGATAAAAAGCTGAAATTGTGTTCTACAGGCGAAAGCTTCAATTTCAATCAACCAGAAAAGTTTCTGCCAATCCATCAATGGAGAGACCATAATGAACCAGTCAACACCTGACCAAGAAAAAACAGTGTAGTTTTGGGCACAGCTATGGGACAACTCCACCCTCAAATGAAACAAGTTGTGCTATGATGTTGCAGGGAGCCATAGTCACCTGATTTTTAGTTACGATTATCCTTACCAGCTTTACACAAGCAAAGTCACTGGGGAAGCTTCAGGGAAGGTCACAAGTCATGCTATTGAGTCCCTTGGCTTTCCTGTTCCTATGCTTGTGCCACGCCCTCCAATAAGCCTTCCTGAATTCACATGGCACCACATTTTTCACCATACAGTCTTCCTCCACTTACATGGCACCATGTCCTCCTCTACTTTGATCTTCTCTAATTTGTGCACAGGCTGCACTGGGCCTCCCTCATGGTAGTCCTACGCTCCTTACTTGGAAGTTCCACCATTTCCTACTTAACAGTGTCGCATCTTGAGGTTATAAGGGCAACCATGAGTACTGCGTTTTTCAGTACTAAGCAATGTGGTTACATATATTACACTTTATGACTGCATCACTTTGCAATAGCAATTACATTCCTGATTGCCATTGTAACCCAAAGACTACCTATATCAGATAGGGCCAGGAAATCACTAAGATTTTATTTTACTTATTGTATGTATTAAAACCATTTTTGTGCAACCTTCAATCTGATAAACTCTCGAGTTATAAAACAATAGTAGCTTAGTTATAAAACAGTGTCCAATAAAAAGAAATCAATTGCAACAGTGTAATTGACATAGTGAAGTATTAAAAAGTTGAAAGTAATAAATGTATTATAACTGAAACACTTTTTCTCAGGTCACCTGTACTTCTATGGAAGAAAGAGACAGGAATGATGGTCTGTAATGAATGAAGTAGAATTAGTGGCAACTGAAGGCCCATGAGTTTGCTATTTTGAATGTTATCTCAAGTCATTTATATCATATTTAGAAATATACTGGTAGCTAGAGTGTTATTTAAAAGCTACTGTGGTCTAGTCCTAGTAGTCAGTCAGCTCCATGTTCAGAGCAATCCTTCCCCCCCCCTAAACATAGTTATCAGAGAATCAATAAGTCTGACAAAGTTAATGACAGTTGATTGGTGAAGTTGTTTTAGTTATGTATTACTTAGCATTATCTGTTGATAATTACATGTTCAGATGCTTTATTTACAGATGCTATAAATATATATGTATCATCTGAAATTCCAAGAAATAGAACTATTACTCAAAGATTGTGAAATAAGTATTTTTTGTGCCACTAACATTAGGATCTATTCTAAATGAGGACCCAGATTGTTGGGGGCAAGAAGCTGAATCTGTAAACTGCTTAGAGAAGGCACATATGGCTGCTGGTTACAGGCGGTCACGAACTCCGACCTCCCATGCTCCCATCGCAGACTAGGTGGGCAAGAACCACAGACCCGGGGCCCTAGGCTGATGCTATGCAACGCCAGGTCCGTGGTGCAAAAAGCCCCCCTCATCCATGACCTTGTGTCAGAGGGGGACCCGGACCTGGTAGGTATTACGGAAACCTGGTTGGGCCACGAGGGAGGACATCCCCTCGTAGAAATGTGCCCACCAGGATACCGAGCCTTCCATCAGCCTAGGGCCCTAGGGAGGGGTGGGGGGGTGGCGATTATGGTTAGGGAAGGTCTTGAGCCAAAGGAGACCACGATCCCTCAGACGACCGGGTGCGAGTCCCTCCTTGTGAAGTGGGGCCTAGGGAGGCAGTTGGGCGTGTTAGTTGTATACCTGGCTCCTCGCTATACAACAACAGCCCTGCCCGAGCTCCTAGAGGTGATAGCCGAGGCGGCGGTGGAGACCCCCAGACTGTTAGTCATGGGGGACTTTAACCTGCCGTCAGCAGGCGAAACCTCTGGGTTAGCTCGGGAGTTCATGGCTTCCATGACAGCCATGGACCTGACCCAAGTAGTTGTAGGCCCTACCCACGAGGGCGGACACAACCTGGATCTAATCTTCGTCTCGGGACAGTGGAGTAGTGATCTGGGAATAGGGGATCTAGTCATCACACCCCTGTCATGGACAGATCACGCTCTCCTTCGGCTCGACTTTCCGATCGCCGCACCTCACTGCGGGGAGGCGGAACCGGACATTCCTATATGGTTCCGCCCCAGGCTCCTGATGGACCCGATAAGGTTCCAAAGGGAGCTTGGGCCAATTCCTGTGGACTTGCCCCGCGACTCGACTGAGGACCTAGTGGCCGCATGGTTAAGTGCGGCCACGGGGGCCTTGGACCGAGTCGCGCCCTTGCGGCCTCTCTTGCGGCGACGAACCACCTGGGCTCCTTGGTTTACCGAGGGGCTTAGGGGGATGAAGGGCCACAAGAGACGCCTAGAGAGCAGATGGAGATCTTCTCGCTCCGAAGCCGACCGAACACTAGTGAGAGACCATATTAGGACATACTTAGTGGCGATAAGAGTGGCCAAACGTGAGTATTGTGCCACTCTTATTGCATCCGCAGATAACCACCCTGCCGCCCTGTTTGGGGTGACCCGCTCCCTCCTTCAACAGAGGCCACGGGAAGCCCCTTTACAGGGTCGAGCAGAGGAATTTGGATTTATCTGCAGGAGAAAATCACTCGGACGCGGAACGAGCTACCCTCCATCGACAGTGGCCCAGTCGAGCAGGCCGAGGCTGTTCTTGTGACACCATCTTGGGAGGAGTTTGATTTTGTTACCACCGAGGATATGGACAAGTTGTCAAAGAGACTTAGGGCTACCACATGTTTATTGGACCCGTGTCCCTCCTGGCTTGTACTGGCATCCTGGGAGACGACACGAGGCTGGCTCCAGGGCATTGTCAACGCATCTTTGAGTGAGGGGTCCTTGCCTGCCATCTTGAAAGAGGCGGTAGTAAGGCCCCTCCTCAAGAAGCCGTCCCTGGATCCAGCATTATTAGAGAACTATCGTCCCGTCTCCAACCTCCACTTTCTAGTGAAGGTTGTTGAGAGTGTGGTGGCTCAACAGTTTCCGCGACACTTGGAGGAAGTTGATTATCTAGACCCGCGCCAGTCCGGCTTCCGACCCGGGCACAGCACCGAGACGGCATTGGTCGCGTTGGTTGATGATCTCTGGAGGGCGCGGGATAGAGGATATTCCTCTATCCTAGTCCTATTAGACCTCTCGGCGGCTTTTGATACCATCGACCATGGTATCCTATTGCGCCGACTGGGGGGGTTGGGGCTGGGAGGCACCGTTCTGCGGTGGTTCTCATCCTACCTCTCTGGTCGGTCGCAATATGTGTTGACAGGGGGGCAGAGGTCGACCTCGAGACCCCTCATATGTGGGGTTCCTCAGGGGTCGGTCCTCTCGCCCCTCCTATTCAACACATATATGAAGCCGCTGGGTGAGATCATCCGTGGTTTTGGGGTGGGATATCATCTGTACGCTGATGATACTCAGTTGTACATATCCACCCCAGACCACCCCTAAGATGCCGTCGAGGTTATGTCCCGGTGCTTGGAAGCCGTACGGATCTGGATGGGTGGTAACAAACTCAAGCTCAACTCGTCCAAGACTGAGTGGCTGTGGCTTCCGGCGCCCCGGTACAGCCAGATTATTCAAACTCTGGCCATTGGGGGCGAAACACCGGCCCCCGTGGAGAGGGCGCGCAATTTGGGTGTCCTCCTGGATTCCCGGCTGTCTATGGAAGATCATGTGGCAGCCGTGGCCAGGGGGGCGTTTCATCAGGTTCGCCTGATGCGCCAATTGCGCCCCTTACTGGACAGTCACTCAAGCACTCGTCACCTCTCGACTCGACTACTGTAATGCTCTCTACATGGGGCTCCCCTTGAGGTGCACCCGAAAGCTGCAGCTAGTCCAGAACGCAGCCGCGCGGGTGATTACGGGAGCGCCTAGACCCTCCCATATAACACCTATCCTGCGCGAGCTGCACTGGCTTCCTGTGGTCTTTCGGGTGCGCTTCAAGGTTTTAACGACCATCTTTAAAGCGCTCCATGGCTCGGGGCCTAGTTATATGCGAGACCGCCTCCTGCCCCATACATCCCTCAGACCGATACGCTCCCACAGAGAGGGCCTCCTCAGGGTGCCGTCGGCTGGACAATGCCGACTGGCGACACCCAGGGGGAGAGCCTTCTCTGTGGCGGGCCCAGCCCTCTGGAACGACTTACCCCCTGAACTCCGCACCATCTCCGACCTCCGCCTCTTCCGCAAGTGTCTGAAGACACACCTATTTCATCTAGCCGGCCTAGCGTAACCTCCATACTGACTATTAGATAGTTTTTGAACTTGGGATTTTAATTCGGTTTTTAGCGCAAGGTTTATTTATTAGAATAAGTATTTTAAATTTCATATATTTTATATATTTTTTATGTATTTTAACATCCCTGTGCGCCGCCCTGGGTCCTAACAAGGAGAAGGGCGGGGTATAAATTTAATAAATAAATAAATAAATAAAATATGTCTGAGTACTATTGCTATTCTTGGAGAGTGATGAGCACACTGTCCAACTTAATTTTAAATTTTAAATTTTCTGAATTTTAAAGAAAGCATAATTAGGACAAAGTTAAGATGGTTAAACATGCTCCATTTAAACTTACATATTTAGCTATGCCCAAGTCATTCATATTTTAAACTTTAAAATGGCAGGTCTAGTTTTTTTTTTATTTAGAAAACTTTCTTTAGTTTAGAATACCTTTCTTACATAAGATAATACTGTGTCTTAAAGACGGATATCTTTATTTTTGTTACTTATCCACAGCCATATTCAATAGTCCCTAGTTTCTATTATTTTTGTAGGAATATTAAATAATTAAGTAGAAAATTCCATTAAGATGTCTGTATCAACAGGACTAAACTTATTTTTAGTTAATCAGTACTAAATGTAATATGCTACTGAAACTAACCACTCATTAAATTTATTCATTCATTCATTCAAAAAAACATTGTATCACCACTAGCAGATTAATGAAATTAAATAATAATTGATTACAAAAAAGTTACAAAAGTCAGCCCCTCTTATAGAAAATGAAGTTCTCGTATATTCAAAAGTGGCTTTTCTAAGAGGCAACTGGACTTTCTGTTTTTTTCTTTGAAGCTGTTTCTCTTCTCATCCAAGAAGTTTCTTCAGCTCTGCTTCTTGGATGAGAAGTGAAACATTTTCAAAGAAAACACAGAAAGTCCATTTGCCTCTTGAAAAAGCACCTTTGGGACAACCATAACCTAGATCAGGGGTCTGCAAAGTCGGCTCTTTTAAGACTGGTGGACTTCAACTCCCAGAATTCCCCAGCCAGCTAAGCTGGCTGGGGAACTCTGGGAGTTGAAGTCCATCAGTCTTAAAAGAGCCGACTTTGCAGACCCCTGACCTAGATGACTGAGAATCTCCATAAATATTCTCTTATATTCTTTTTGAAAAGCTTATGGAAAAAATATTCATCCTTGGTGTCTGTTCTGTGAAATTGAGGTTATCAACAAGATACTCAACAATTTGATTCTCTTTTATGGCTACACTACATTATAATTTAATTCAGAAGGAATATGTGAAAAATCTGGATACAAATCCAGGACATAAGAAAGATGAAAACCTAAAGCACCATGCCATTACAGAAGTGGAATATGGAGAGAATATGGAACAGCAATTTAAACTTTTATTTAGTTCAGTCCTGACTACCAACAAGTTATCTTGATGTCCAGAAAAGAGAATAATTCCTAAATTAACAGATTAAACATCAGTGTAAATGCTGCAGTGCAAGCTTGCATCAAGTTCCCACCTCCCACCGACCAGTTCGCTCCCACAGAGAGGGCCTCCTCGGGGTGCCGTCGGCCAGACAATGTCGGCTGGCGATCCCTAGGGGGAGAGCCTTCTCTGTGGCGGCTCCTGCCCTCTAGAATGACCTACCCACTGACCTACGCATGACCACGGACCTACGTCTCTTCCGTCGGGCCTTGAAGACCTATTTATTTCGTGCGGCCGGCCTGGCGTAGTTTTTAAATAGTTTTTAGTAGGGTTTTGTTAAGGTTTTGGAATAGGCCTACCATTTAATATATTTTTAAACGTATTTTATGTATTTTATATTTTATACCACTGATTTTTATTGCTGCCTGTACACTGCCCTGAGTCCCAGAAGGGAGAAGGGCGGTATAAAAATTTAATTAATCAATAAATAAAATAAGTTGTTCAAAATCTCATTACTGAATATTCTGACGTTGTAGAATATTCTATCACAGGAGCTGTATTGTTGTCAATAGGCTGACAATTTACTCAAAGAGAAGGAAATTGGTTTAGAATGCCCTGGGTATGTGGCTCTGCTGTAACACTATTTTTAGGAAGATTGTTTTAAGATGATATGAAAGGGACAAATTAAATAAGTCTGCTTTATGTGTTCTTGTTTGTCTAGCACCTTCTATGCCACCCTATGAGTTGGAAACACCTTCAAATCAAACGGACAGTACTGTGACGGTTCTGTTGAAGCCTGCACAAAGCAGAGGTGCACCAGTCAGGTATTGTGATGTTGGGGAAGATGTACAAGATTAAAACAGAATTGATTAATTCCTTGACAGTGTTTTCTGGGGATCTTTCCTAATTCAGCACAGTTTAAATCCATGTTTGCATTATCTCTAATTAAACTAAATGGCAGACGAATACGAAAATCCTTTGATGTAGAACACTCAGGTATTATGTGCAGGATTTCAGAACTTAGTCTTTGAAAATAAAGAACAAAGCTGTAGTTCTCTTATGTGGGTGGTTTCTTTACTTCTGCAAGGTAATTGCTTATTGCAGTGGTATGAGTTCAAGGGTGCATCATTACTTTATCCTTTGCAACTGTGTTTTCTATAACTAATCTGTCTTGCAACTGAGGATTTAATCACCATTATTTTAGGTAATCAGATGAGATGCTAGGAAATTTAAAAATTAAATTAGATTATAATCAAGTTAGGAAGGAAGAAGGAATGTTCACTAAATAGTGTTTGGCAATCTCCTAATCTTCAATAGGCTCTGTTTTAGGCCCAGTACTCTTCAACATCTTCATCAATGATTTGGATGAGGGGATAAATGGGGAACTCATCAAATTTGCAGACGACACCAAGCTGGCAGGAATAGCCAACACTCCAGAAGATAGGCTTAAGATACAGAAGGATCTTGACAAACTTGAACATTGGGCACTATCTAATAAAATGAAATTCAATTGTGAAAAAAGTAAGGTTCTACATTTAGGCAAGAAAAACAAAATGCACAGGTACAGTATAGGTGGTACCTTGCTCAATAGTAGCAACTGTGAGAGGGATCTTGGAATCCTAGTGGACAACCATTTAAATATGAGCCAGCAGTGTGCAGCAGCTGCCAAAAAAGCCAACACAGTTCTAGGCTGCATAAACAGAGGGATAGAATCTAGATCACGTGAAGTGTTAATGCCACTGTATAGTGCCTTGGTAAGGCCACACTTGGAATACTGCATACAGTTTTGCCACGATGTAGAAAAGACCACGATGTCGCCACGATGTAGAAAAGACGTGGAGACTCTGGAAAGAGTGCAGAGAAGAGCAACCAAGATGATTAGGGGACTGGAGACTAAAACATATGAAGAACGGTTGCAGGAGCTGGGTATGTCTAGTTTGATGAAGAGAAGGACCAGGGGAAACATGATAGCAGTGTTCCGATATCTCAGAGGGTGCCACAAAGAAGAGGGAGTCAAACTATTCTCCAAGGCACCCGGGGGCAGGACAAGAAGCAATGGGTGCAAACTAATCAAGGAGAGAAGCAACTTAGAACTAAGGAGAAGTTTCCTGACAGTTAGAACAATTAACGTCTGGAACAGCTTGCCTCCAGAAGTTGTGAATGCCCCAACCCTGGAAGTCTTTAAAAAGATGTTAGACAGCCACTTGTCTGAAATGGTATAAGGTTCCTGCCCACGCAGGGGGTTGGACTAGAAGACCTACAAGGTCCCTTCCAACTCTGTTATTGTATTGTATTTTATAATATGATAAGATTAATAATATGCTGCAGAATTGCAGTAAGAGATACAGCAAAATAATCCAAATTAAATATTTTGCATATCCTGAAATGCTATGCAGAGTCTTTTCTTCCAGTGATACAAATTTTTATGCAGGATCCAATCTGAGTCGGTCACCAGGACCAAAGGTTTGTTTTTTCAAGCTTGTTCATGCTAGACCCCATCAAGGAACTTCTCTTTCTTCAGAATATGTGCACTGGGCTATTCTACATTTATATTTATATGATGCCTCGCTGTGTGTAGCTTTTAGTTGTTAATTAGGTTATTGATTTTGGTTCCGGTGATCAACTCAGATTGGATCCTGCAACATTGTCTTGGGACACGTATATTTACTTTTATTTGCAAGGATTTTTATCTTGTTTTTCATTATTTAAGCAAGTTCAAATATTTCTATTTGATGTTTTACTCTCTGTGATTTATATATTTAAAATTTTTAATGTCTTTCATACACACACACACACAAACATACTGATTAATTTTAATATATTTGTTGTTTCGCTGATTGTTGTACATCAATCAGAGTTTTTTGTGAGATGGTTGGCTATATATACCTTTAATTAATTAATAAATCGTGTGGAACTCTATTGGCTAAAAAATAATTATTATGGTAAAAATTATACAGGTCAGTTGGCAGTTAAAAGAAAATAAATCTAAATAGCCTACCTATTTGTAACTATGGAATTCCTCCTTTGCTAATTAGCAATTGGTATGGTGGACTGGAAGCTAAATTTTTTCAACTACCCACTGAAAGCACGATAAATCCTATGGGCATAAAGATAATCTGATGCAGGAAATATAGATTTTTATTTCATGATAATGCTTAATTACATGGAATCTCCCATGCACATTGTATTTGCATCTCCAGAAGTAAACATTAAAAATTGTGAAGGACTGCATAACATAAGGCATAATGAACTTTTTTACAGTGATCTGTACAATGGTCTGTAATATTGCCTTTTAAAGTATAAATAATACCTTATCCTTTCATTGTTAATGATATAGATTGTAAAGTCAATCAACAATAAAATATAAAAACACTTCTTTCGTTATAGTTAAGGTGGGGTATTGTTGAACTTCAGATAAGCAATTCAGTTTCCGGAACTCTCATTTTTAACTGGTGGGGACAAGATTGTCACATCTACAATCATTCCAAGGGACTCTGAAGCAACAGACTTTTCCAGATGATTGTTTCTTTAATCTGTATTCATTCTGAGTAAGAAAAATGTAGCTGTACTTTATGCTCTTCACTAAGTGCAATGGCTGTCTATTGATTCTGCTGTAACTATCTGGCATGGTTAATGCAGTTTCTTGGAACTCTTCTAAACTTTTCAGTGTAAATGATTGTTGTTGGGTTATTGATCAATACATCAGTTCTGTCACATAAAAATCTTTAATTCCTCTGATAGATAGAGGGAGAAGGCAGAAAGTAAGTAAGCACAAATTCTAGCACATTATTGCCTAGGACTGCTTGTTTACAATTTATACCTCCATTTATCATTTCACCTAGAAGAAATATAAAATTAGAATGTTGCTTTCTGTTTTAACTTTATTTGCATTCAGTCCATTTCAATTACAGTTCTGGCATCTTCAGAAAATAGCTACATGGCATTATGAATTTAAGAAGTGTTTTTAAAAAGCAGTTATGTACAGTTTTCTGAAACAAGCTGCTAATGTTTAATGTGATCCTCAAGAGCAAATTGTTTGCTTTTGGAAACATAATTTCATTTTACTATTGCAATCTTTATTAATTATATAAGATACGGACAGTTCATTCTATGATCTTGCATAAAGAATTTTGGAACATCAATTTGAAATTGTTTTTTAGCTTGTATTTCGTTTTGTGTTGGCAGGAGAGCAGAGGTCGACCTCGAGACCCCTCACTTGTGGGGTGCCTCAGGGGTCAGTCCTCTCGCCTCTCCTGTTCAACACATATATGAAGCCGCTGGGCGAGATCATCCGTGGTTTTGGGGTAGAGTACCACCTCTACGCTGACGACACGCAGCTGTATATATCTACCCCAAACCACCCCAACGATGCCGTAGAGGTGATGTGCCAGTGCCTGGAAGCCGTGCGGGCCTGGATGGGAAGGAACAGACTCAGACTCAACCCATCCAAGACCGAGTGGCTGTGGTTCCCGGCATCCCGGTACAGCCAGTTGACCCCATCACTGGCCATAGGGGGCGAACATCTAGCCCCTGTGGATGGGGCACGCAACTTGGGCATCCTCCTCAATGCACGGCTGTCCATGGAAGATCAAGTGACAGCCGTGGCCAGGAGGGCGTTTTACCAGGTTCGCCTGGTCCGCCAGTTGCGTCCCCTACTGGACCGGGGCGCCCTTTGCACAGTCACTCATGCTCTCGTAACATCCCGACTGGACTACTGCAATGCTCTCTACATGGGGCTCCCCTTGAGGTGCACCCGAAGACTTCAGCTTGTCCAGAATGCAGCCACGCGGGAAATTATGGGAACGTCTAGGTTTTCCCATGTAACACCGCTCCTGCGCGAGCTGCATTGGCTGCCTGTCGTCTTTCGGGTGCGCTTCAAGGTGTTGGTTATCATCTTTAAAGCGCTCCATGGCACGGGACCTAGTTATCTGCGGGATCGCATCCTGCCCCATACATCCCTGCGGCCGATTCGCTCCCACAGAGAGGGACTTCTCCGGGTGCCGTCCACTAGGCTGTGCCAGCGGGCGACGCCCAGGGGAAGGGCCTCCTCTGGCGGGCCCAACCCTCTGGAATGACCTTCCCCCCGATATTAAAACAACTACGGACCTCCGCTCCTTCCGTCAAAAATTAAAAACTCATTTCTTTTGCTTCGCCTGCCTGGGATGACTTAACTGTTTTTAGGGGTTTTTTAGGGGTTGTCTTAGTTTTAACATGGGATTTTAGCGCAGGGTTTAGTTTAATTCTTTTTAATTGTATTGGTTGTGATTTTATATGCATTTTTAATTTCCCTGTGCCCCGCCTCGAGTCCCTTCGGGGAGAGAGAGCGGGTTATAAATTAAATTATTATTATTATTATTATTATTATTATTCAGTTATTTATTTATTTATTTATTTATTGACAGCCCCCTCTCTCCGAAGAGACTCGGGGCGGTGTACAAGAATGTAAGAGCATATACATATATAACAATTATAAATAATAAAACTAAATTAAATGTTTTACCCTGTGTTAAAATATCTCGTTTAAATTTATAACGTAAAAAACCAATTAGGTAACATTTACTACAACTAGCCTGGTACGGTAGATTAGTTCCCCTACCCATTTAATTAAATCTTATCTGCATACATTTGCAAAATATAAAAAGAATATATTTTAACTAATGTTTGCTGATTCATTCAATTTGCTATGTGAGTTTCTATCATTTTCATATATGTAAATATTCTGAGTATATAAAAATTAAATGACTAAATAGTGTCTGCTTTCAGTTTAAAATTCAGGCATTGAAAAAGAGGTTCAACCTCTGTTTCAGTTATGTAGTAAATTCCTTTTTTCTTTGCATTCAGTCCAACAAAGAAGAATATGAAACAAACATGTTAATTATGAGGAATTTGGGGGGGTTTTGTCTGAAAACTAGTAAGCATGCTCTTATGGAATGTTATGAGAATTTAAACTTTTAACAAGTTTCTAGTACAGTTTTTAATACTATAGTCACTTTAAATCAAGCCCACATATTTTTCTTCCATGGACATTCTTTTTTATTAATGCTGTAAACCTCATAAATTTTAAATTTCACACTGTTAGGCCAACAGGTTATCTTCAAAATATCAGATATAACATTTAACAAATCTATAAAAATTGAGGAACAATTTTATTCCCTCTTTTCCTTTGAGTTAGGATTATTGCATTGTGCTGTTCATTGAATGGTTTTAAAACTATAAAATAAAGCAATGTCAATTTTAAAGATGATATTTTGATAGTATGTCACCATTCCAAGAATTAATTTTTATTTTTATTTTATTCCTTCCATATTTCAAAAATTATTTGAAAGAGGTGCTTCAGAATGCACAGTAGCATAAGTACAGAAGCTTACATTATCTGTGCTTAACTATAAGATCTGCACCCAGACACTGCTTTTCATCAGCTGTATCATGATATAAAAATGATTCTTTCAATTTGCATTTTACAACTTTTTATCAATTTGTACTCCTGAGATAGATGTTATTATTCTGTGATGATATGTCAGTACCATATTTGAGGAGCAAAAGGTATCTTTTACTTTTCTTGTTTCTTTTTCAATCTGTAGCTGCAACTTTAGACAATATCAGCATAGCTGTCATTTTTAGAGCTGTTGTTCAATAATGAATAATTGACAATTTCTGCAGAAGAGACTGGACTGAGAGATAACTGTCAGACACATAGCTGTGCAATAGATTATATCAGTCATTAGGTAGTAGAGTTGGTACTTGAGAGATGGGTCTTTTTCATTAAGATTTACTCTTTTATCCTGATTATGCATTTCACAGAGTGGGAATTCCAGTCATATTGTTTCTGTTAGTAGATGGAGACAATGTTTATCATTTCCTGTCTTCTCTTCAATTCACAGCATTAACACCATCACTGTAGCACCACTACTGTAGTGGGAAGTCTCAGTCCTCTAGAACAGATGCCAGGAAACACAAAGATCTGCACTAAAATTAAACCCTACCCACGCCATTACAACAGTAGAACTGAATCAAAGATTTTGACCGATTCCCTTATAAATGATTTAAACACTCAAGCATGAGACTAGTCCAGGATTCTATTGATTTAGGCTGAAGAAGACAATCAGTTGAATGGCTTACCTCTCCCACCGTCTCATTCTTATCCTTAGATTTAGCAACTTTAATGTGCAATCTTGGAAAAGACTTGGAAGCCTCTTCTTTTTTTTCATGTCTTTTTTCCCAATACATTTTAATGAAAAGCATTTGGACTTTTCATTTCCATTACCAACATTGTGAAGGAGTACTATCTAGGAGGTTTAGATGATACCGTTAGGTTGTTTTATAGTCTGAATGTATAGACATTATGAGTATGCCCTAAAGCAGGAATGAGGAACTTGTGGCTAGCCGCTAGCCAGATGCTACTGAACTATAATTCCTAGCATTCCATAGAGCATTACCAATTATTAAGGATGACAAAGAGTTGTGGCATAGCAATACCTGGAAACAAGAGTTAAGGAATGTTCTAAAACTTAAATATTACTTTGTTATATTTCTCAGTATTCACACTGCCATCATAAATGTCATACCATTATAGATATTGTTAATACAGTGATCCCTCGTTTTTCGCGCCCTCGTTATTTGCGGCTTCAGTCCTTCGCGGATTTGTAAAAAATACCAAAAAATTTTTTTTGCATTGGTAGGAGGCAAGCGCCACCTAGTGGTTGCTTTAAACATGTCCACCAATTCAAGTTTCCTAGCGAATCCTATTTCGCGGAAATCCGGTTTCCGCGGACGGGTCCGGTCCCAATTACCCGCGAAAACCGAGGGATTACTGTATATAATCAAATATCTGATTTAATATCTCATTAAAAATAAACATTAAGCAATACAAATTAGTTTTGTGCTACCATACACATCAAATTTGGAGGGAAAAACAGAATTTCCTTTTTGTATATGGCAATAATTATCTAATTTTTAAATACTTAGAAAAATAAAAATTTAAAAGCAAACTTCTCTCAAATCCATTCATTTATATATATTTTGGTAATAATAATTTGCTTCTCTTTTCATTTTCTACAGGACATTATTTAAGAATCTGTACAATTGTAGACTTACAATATAAATTAGAGGATCAATTTCTGCCTAAAAATCTTATTGAATTATAGCTTAACAACCATACAATAACCTAGTTGAGCAATTCTGTGCTATAGAAATGACAAGGCTTATTAAGGACTATTACTGTCATTCTATTATGGTAGGCAAATATTCTTATTTACAGTTAAATAATTGATTTGCAGTAACTTGATGCTACACGGTGTATGACTTTTTAAAAAAAAACCAATTTCTATTACAAACTCAGGGTTTCCATTATTAAGAGTCTTCCATTTCAGAACTTAAGTTATATAGCCCTTACAGTAGTGGTCAAAGCTTAATTTGAAGTTTTTAATTTTGGCAAGAATAATTCAACAAATATATTTGTTTTACAGCTACATTTAGTAAAAAAAACCTCTTTACACAAAACTTGGAAAATTAGAATTATAAGCTAGTTTTAAAGAAAGCATTTAGGAAGTCATCTGTATTTTTTAATCTTCAACACATGGAATCATCTATTGAAAGGGGACATTTAAACCACAATTCAGTACCCTCAACATCATTCTGGATAATTGATTCTAGTATTAAAATGATGAACATTAGGAAGCTCTTCTAAAAATTCCACCAAATATTACAACATTTGTAAATGTTGTAAAATTACAACATTTATTCTTGTAATTTTAAGATCATTAAATGTCTTGTGGTCTGGAATCCTGACTATATCCTATAGTTTTAAATGGCTGAAAACTGATCTTGATATTATCACTTCATATTTTTGAATAATGTTATCATATCCCCACCTCTTTTCTCGGGGCTAAACATCCAATTTCTCTCAATCTCTTCTTGCAAGACTATTTTCCAATCCCTTGATTATATCTATTGATATTTGTTGTGTCTCCAACAGTTTCTCTGATTTTTTTCTTAAAATATGATGACCAGATGCCACATTCAAGGCATGGTTGACTATGAAGGACACTGAACACATATCACTGTCAAATGTCTATTGTACATGTATTTAGGACTTGTCGAATGATATAGAAAAACACAAGTGATTGCAGCTATAAAATGTCTTCAACTAGGCATAATAACTGCTGTGAGTGATGATACATAATTCATAGCGCACATATACTATATAGGATTAGCAATATGAAAGAAGATTGCTTGTTTTAGCAGCTACTGACTACTATTACATTTGGTCCTTGAATTCTAAGTAAGTACTGCACCTTGCTAATCTTTCAGATATATTTCAGAACACAGTAAATTAAATGCTTCGGGGCAAGGTTATAATCACATGCTAGCCACAGTAATAGAAAAACAACTTTCTAAGGAAAGCTGAAATTATGAGAGAAAAAATGAAAAAAAAAAACTCCAAATGCTCTCCCTCCCCCCATTAAACTTGCTTATGGAAGATGAAAGCGTTGAATTGTCTGATGAAAAAATGTTATTGTTGAACATTTAAACAAATTACATTTTGACCTCAACCTCCATAACTTGGAAAATATGACTAAGCACAGCTAGGAGTGAAACCCATTTGACATTATCACTGAAAATTATGATAACATTTGAAGCATGGTTGGCTGAGATAATCCAGTGCTGAGATATTGTGTAGCAATTCTCAAAAAATAAACATCACTGAGTGCATTCTGGATCAAAGTAGAAAAGATATGGGAATGAGGGAAATGAAGCTTTGAAAATTTTATTCCTGTTTTCTATAAGATATTTGTGTGAAGCGGAATTTATTGCATTCCCAATCACAAATGTCAATCTTTCAAGCTAGATTGTAGCTTAAGATGCAGTTTTTCAAATACATATCATAGTTTGAAGATTTTTAAAAGCTTCTTTGACCTCAAGGCTAACGTTTGACAGCACGACTACTGCAATGCAGTCTACATGGAGCTGCTCTTGAAAATCACCCAGAAGCTTCATCTGCTCCAGAACACAGCGACATGGGCAGTGATAAGAATGACTCAGGATGCCCATATAACACCTCTGTTTTGCAGGCTGTAGTTTGTTTCTGGATATGATTCAGCATGCTGGTCATTATGTATACAGCCTACACGACACAGAACCTGGTTACTTGACTCTGTCTCCTCTGATAGTTGTAGAGAGTAAAGAGGATAATAAAGACCTTGACAGAAAGAAGGAAAATCAGTTAAAGCAATGAGTAGGCAAATAATGCTCAAACCCAAATGAAGAGGGAGGGTTAGGAAATGTCTAGGCGGGCAACCCCCTAATGAAAATAAATATAAAACTGAGGGATGGGAAATTTATTCAGACTTCCAAAATTTTATTCATATAGCAGATCTTAATAAAAAGTAGTTTCAGGCCTAGTTAGTCTTAAAATTTTGACAATAATTGGGACCAGAATTTTTATCACTAAATAATGCAGTTTGACATCACATGACCACATAATATAGAAGTCCCTATTGCCAACACTAACTGAAAACCACCTAGCACCGTGATGGCGAACCTATGGCACACGTGCCACAGTTGGCACGCCGAGCCATTTCTGAGGGCACGCGAGATGTTGCCTGTCAGGTCCAGCACAGATGCACACGCTGGCCAGTTGATTTTCGGCCTTGATTTTCAGCATTTTTTTGTCCTCTGGAGGCTTCAGGAAAGCCTCCAGTGAGTGAGAAATAGACTTATTGGGCCCACCAGAAGTTGGAAAATGGGCTGTTTCCAGCCTCCGGATGGCCTCTGGGAGGGGGGCATTTTCACCCTCCCCAGGCTCCAAGAAAGTTGTGTGTGTATGCGGGGCAGCAGGGTGGGGTGTCACACACGCATGCACAGGGGGCATGACATGGGATTAAATTATGGGGGTGGGCACCCGAGTGCGTGCAATATTGCACAAGCGCGTGCTTTTGGCACCCGAGAACAAAATGGTTCACCATCATTAGGTCCTAGCACATTAAGCAAGGACACATACCAAGGTAAGCCATTCCCATTTTGATCTTTCCCAGCCCTGAGCCTCAGTAAGGTAAGGGATTGTTTCCTTTCACCTTTCCTTACTCACCGCTCTCCTCCCCATCTCTCCCCTTTGGGATATCTTACAGAGCAGCATGCTTCAGTGGCGGTGACAGCATTGGGATTGAAATAGAAAACCAGGGCCTTCAGCAATCCTGGGCCTCTACTTCAGCCCCAGTTTGTTAAGACATAGTCGGTTGGGTGACCCTGAGACAGTCACTCTCCCACAGCCCAATTCACATCACAGGTTTGTTGTTGTGGAGAAAGGAGGGTTGGATATATTTATAACTTGAATTATTTGTAAAAATAATAAAATAATATAAAAATAAAAATAATAAAGAGATATAAATAAACAACTACTGCTGTCGAGTATGCTGCCTTAGGCCTCATTCTGCAGCCAACCATCACAATGCAAAATCACTATCACTCTGCTCCTCACAAGCCTTGCTGCACGTAACATGATCATGAAACACGAACATGAACATGAAACTAATTCTTCTTTCTAAGACAGCTTGTGCTGTTCTCCAAATAGCACAGGCCATTGTCAAGATGGTTTATAACACCTTCAGAAAGCTGCTGAGGCCTTCTGCAGCATCACAAGAACAATGTGCACTATTTGGAGAAAGAGTAGAGGTAGTCTTGGGAAGAAGCCTCAGCAGCAGCAGGAGCAAAATGGTGGAAGTCATCAGCAGATTCATGGAGTGGATGATGCTTTGTCCTGGGGACACTGACCATAGCTTGAAGCAGTTCTCCTTGGTGGCAGTGGCACTGGGGCTAAATTAGAGGCCTGGAGGGGTGGGAGTGATGAGCTGAAAGTTTTGAAGGCTGTGAACCTCTAGTTCAATCCCAGTGCCGCTATTGCTGAGGAAGGCCACTGTGCAGGGCATCCAAAAGTGCAGAGATGGGAAGAAATAGGGCAGTGAGAAAACACCCTGAAATTTAAAGTGGTGCCAAGTGCATGAATTTTGCAATGCAATTCTGCAATGGCCATAACTTTGGGGACCAGGCATTAGTAACATTCAAATGGACACTGAACAAATGGTGGTTAACCAAGAAGTACCTCTGTTTGGCATCTGTATTTTGGTCTGGTACACTTCACAGGGCTAATAATATCTGCTCAGCTGATTTGGTCTGGCAGGGTTGGTGTACTCTATATTCCTTTGGTCAACCAATGTCATCGATCAGGGTCTTGGAAGTACTAGATTATTTGATTACTAGAGTGCACATAGCTTGCCTAGATCAGCGAGAATGTATCCAAAGGCTTTGGTTTAACATCCTGACTTTCAAGATTATACTGATCATAGTGTTAACATCTGGCTGAGGGAATTCCTCAGTAGGAATTCTTGAAATCCACATCTAACACAAGCTGGTGTTATGTCATTTTTCACAGTTACAAGCCAATATGGCCAGTTGTAAAGTAGTATTATAGCTGCTAAAATTGTCATATTGTCTCTAAAACATGGATAATATTGGGCAAGGAAATGCCTTTCAAAAGCTAGCATTTGCAATGTGTAAAAAACAGCATTTTTCATTGAACCACAGAAGAAACCTAGCATTAACTCCTCCTTATGCCATATGCATATTCAAGAGGACTTTATTCTGTGACTCACAGAGTGACTCACAGAGTAGGGAGAAAGGTTCAAAAATATAAATATGATAAATTACACATTAATAAATTACTTGGTGAATATTTGGTGGAAGTAGCATGTGTATGTAATGGAAACCCTTGTTGAAAGCAGGACAGAATTCCAGGACACCACCATCAATAATAATTTAGCGAAATGAGACAGAAGTGCTGCCAACCAGGGTTTGCCCACTTGGAATTCTAGGCCAGATGCAAAGATTAATAATAGGTGGCCTTTTAGGGAACTCTCAGATCCATTCTAATGTTTTACTTATTACTTTATTATCTCAAATGTCCATAACTGGTTTTTTTTCCATTTTGCCCTTTGTTCATAATATGGGCTAGTAATTGAGTTCATATTTTTCACCCAACCTTTCAGCTGTAATTAATATTTTATTATATCAGATTTTTATCACTAAATAGCCTAGCAGCAGGATATTGAGTTGCATATATGGGTTTTTAAGTTCCAGTGACTTACTGATGCCAGGTTACTTTCCTGTAATGAGTTATGGTTGAGAGGACACAAAATGCATTTATGGTTTCCAGCTAATATTCCAAAGCAATTTATGACTGATCTTATCAAGATCACAGTCAGACCAAGAGAAATTAAAGTAATGAAAATGGAATATTCATCAGTTGAGATCCATTTGTCATATACGGTATATGGAATGTGATCAAAAAGGTAAAAAAGTATATGCAAGGCTAGTTATAACGTGTGTGTGTGTGTGTGTGTGTGTGTGTGTGTGTCGTTTTATGAACAAAATCTGGTTAGGTCAAGTGTATTTTATGGTGTGATTAAAAAAGCTTTTTATTATGCAGTAAATAATAAATACTTTATCAATATAATACGTTTTAAACAAATAACTGTTGATGTTCATCTGCCTATGTAAATCAAAATGCATTTCACATACTTACTACATCTATATAAATAAAAATGTAAAATAGTTTGTACGAATCCACTAATCTCAAAAACTACTGGACCGATTTACCTCAATTTTTCACACAATGTTCAGAAGGACTTCGGATAATAGAATACCAACTCATTTTGTGCCTAGCACACACGTCTGTCATGTACACAGTACACAAATGTAAAATGTACCACTGAAAAAATTTTCACCTCCCTGTAACTCCTCCCACCTGGCATTTCCAACAGTCAGTTCCTCAAAAAGACTGTACGGAGGCCTCTTACGGCCAAAAAGGCACTGAGATAGCAAACTCCCAGGTGGCCCATAGAGAGAGAGAGAGGAAGAAATACAGTTTAACAAAAAGGACTAAGGGTGACATGATAGCAGCCTTCCAATATCTCAGAGGCTGCCACAAAGAAGAGGAAGTCAAGCTATTCTCCAAGGCACCTGAGGGCAGAACAAGAAGCAATGGGTGGAAACTAATCAAGGAGAGAAGCAACTTAGAACTGAGGAGAAATTTCCTGACAGTTAGAACAATTAACCAGTGGAACAGCTTGCCTCCAGAAGTTGTGAATGCCCCAACACTGCAAGTCTTCAAGAAGATGTTGGATAGCCATTTGTCTGAAATGGTATAGGGCAGTGATGGCTAACCTTTTTTGGCTCGCGTGCCAAAAACAGGGGGAGTGCAGGGGTGATGTGCATAGGTGTGCCACATCTATAATGCTATGTGCATGACCCCCTGCATTTGGCATGCTTTTTACGTCATCCCCAGGCTCCAGAGGCTTTATAAGAGCCTGGGGAGGATGAAAACAGCCTTCCCCCACCTCTAGAGGGCAAAAAACGGCATCAAAAGAAGGCCTAAATCAGCTGGCCAGGGCACACATACACACTGAAGCTGACAGGGCAATGCCTCGCGTGGCCTAAGAAATGGTTCCGTGTGCCACGTGTGGCACCCGTGCCATAGGTTTGCCATCATGGGTATAGGGCTTCCTGCCTAGGCAGGGAGTTGGAGTAGATGACCTCCAAGGTCCCTTCCAACTCTGCTATTGTATTATTGTATTACAGTAGGTAGGTAGATAGAGGGATAGATAGAGAGGGAGAAATAAGGTAGGTAGGTAGGTGGGTGAGTGGGTGGGGGTGGGTAGGTAGGTAGATAGATAGATGGATGGATGGATGGACGGACGGACGGTCGGTCGGTCGGTCGGTAGGTAGGTAGAGGGAGAAAGGAAGAAATATAGTAGGTAGGTAGGGAGATGGATAGATAGGGAGAAATACAGTAGGTAGGTAGGTAGGGGGATAGATAGATAGGGAGAAATACAGTAGGTAGGTAGGTAGAGGGATAGACAGAGGGAGAAATACAGTAGGTAGGCAGGTAGGTAGATAGGTAGGTAGAGGGAGAAAGCAAGAAATACAATAGGTAGGTAAGTAGAGGGATAGACAGAGAGGGAGAAATACGGTAGGTAGGTAGGTAGGTAGGTAGGTGTATAGATAGATAGCGAAAAATACAGTAGGTAGGTAGGTAGAGGGAGAAAGGAAGAAATGTAGGTAGGTAGGTAGGTGGATAGATAGATAGATAGATAGATAGATAGATAGATAGATAGATAGATAGATAGATAGATAGATAGATAGATAGATAGATAGATAGATAGATAGATAGATAGATAAATAGAAAGAAAGAAAGAGAAAGAAAGAAAGAAAGAAAGAAAGAAAGAAAGAAAGAAAGAAAGAAAGAAATACAGTAGGAAGGTTGGTAGGTAGAGGGATAGATAGATAGGGAGAAATACAGTAGGTAGGTAGGCAGGTAGGTAGAGGGAGAAAGGAAGAAATATAGTAGGTAGGTAAGTAGGGGGATAGATACATAGGGAGAAATACAGTAGGTAGGCAGGTAGGTAGATAGGTAGAGGGAGAAAGCAAGAAATACAATAGGTAGGTAAGTAGAGGGATAAACAGAGAGGGAGAAATACGGTAGGTAGGTAGGTAGGTAGGTAGGTAGGTAGGTGTATAGGTAGATAGCGAAAAATACAGTAGGTAGGTAGGTAGAGGGAGAAAGGAAGAAATGTAGGTAGGTAGGTGGATAGATAGATAGATGATATATAGATAGATAGAGAGAGAGAGAGAAAGAAAGAAAGAAAGAAAGAAAGAAAGAAAGAAAGAAAGAAAGAAAGAAAGAAAGAAAGAAAGAAAGAAAGAAAGAAAGAAAGAAAGAAAGAAATACAGTAGGAAGGTCGGTAGGTAGAGGGATAGATAGATAGGGAGAAATACAGTAGGTAGGTAGGCAGGTAGGTAGAGGGAGAAAGGAAGAAATATAGTAGGTAGGTAAGTAGGGGGATAGATACATAGGGAGAAATACAGTAGGTAGGCAGGTAGGTAGATAGGGGGATAAATAGAGAGGGAGTAATACAGTAGGTAGGTAGAGGGAGAAAGCAAGAAATACAATAGGTAGGTAAGTAGAGGGATAGACAGAGAGGGAGAAATACCGTAGGTAGGTAGGTAGGTAGGTAGGTAGGTAGGTAGGTGAATAGAGAGAGAGGGAGAAATACGATAGGTAGGTAGGTAGAGGGATAGAGAGGGGGAAATACAGTAGGTAGGTAGATAGAGGGAGAAAGAAAGAAATACAGTAGGTAGGTAGGTAGAGGGATAGATAGAGAGGGAGAAATACAGTAGGTAGGTAGGTTGGGGGTTATATGGTGGTTGTGTGTATGTGTGCAGGTGTAGATCTACACATAGTTTGGTTGGCCATTTGACCAGACTGGGCCACAGCAACGCGTGGCTGGGTATAGCTAGTATTTAAAAAAATAATTAGTTTCAAGATACTGGTACTCAAAATACAATCAAATATATTATTGAATATTATTATGCTATATCTAGATGTAGTCATAATATTCTCAGAGTCTAATGCTAATACCAGTAACTAATTTTCAAAACACAGAAAATCCACACTTTTTGTTACATAGGTTTCCTATGCAGCAGTCTATTTTAGCCTTTTATGTTTTGCAATAAAAGAATGTATGACTTTTGTATTTTGTTTGTATTTTTGTACTTTACCGACTTTGTACCCATGGTGATAAATCCTATTACATATTTCTTCTTAGTGATATGGTATGAATGATCCATTGCTTGATTTGGTGTTGAGCTTACTTTTTCTTTCAATTGTAAGCCTGTTACAATTGACTTCAAATTGCTGATAAAACTCAATTTTTCAAACAAGGGGCAGAAATTAAATAATAATAAAAGAAAATTATGTATCCAAAACCAACGTTCATACTTCAGCAAAGACTAGTTCGACATTTCATAAGTCTGGAATTTAAAAAATGGGATTTTACACTTTACATATGTTGCATTTATTGGAACAGAAACTATAAGAATATTCGGTCTAAACTGAAGAATCTGGGAATTTAATTGGATCATAATATAGTTATACTGTGTTGACATGCTTTCTGCTTTCCTTATATGAACAGAAGCCTGTTGTAGCATCCTTTTCTGTTAAAGGCAAAATGATTAATTTTTGTCAGGTATAGTGCAGCCCAGAATAATTAAACATTAAAATGTATGTATCACATTGAGCTGTGGAAATACTCTTGCATTCCATGTACTTAGCAAAAAACATATTGCACAGAACAGAAAGATGCTCAGCTTTGAATCTCCCCAGGCTCTGCTACAATCAAGATATAATAGAAATTAGCAAGCATTTTTCTTCCCTGAGGAAATAAATAATTGGTCTCAGTCTCATTGTAAATGCCCTCCTGACAACACAGAGGCAAAAAAATGCTTTCACCTTCCATTGACGATCCATTTTCCTTAACAGTGGAACCACAGGGATTTTTCTGTCTGTGTGTATAGGAGCACTAAGAAAAGACTTTGCTTGGATCTTTTCTTGGCAGAAAATCCCCTTTGTAAATAGTAATTTAAATCTTTGGAAATATTCCTGTGAAATGGTTGGATGGTCCCAAAGAAGCTTAAAGATTTTATTCATACATTCATGCAGACGCACACACATACACAAACATGCATATAAACATGCTTTCGTTCCATTTTTCCTCCTGTCAAGCTGGAAGTGTTACAGAATATCTTAGCCAAGTTACTGGAAAATTTGCATTGGGTGTTTCATCTTTAGAGGGTGAAATTAAGCTATGTTTTATTTCCTCCCGTTATAAGACTACAGGGGCAGTTTTTCTGGCTTTATTTGTGGAGTCCATTTGCAGGAAACTAGAGGAAAAATAATAATACAAATAATACAATAGCAGAGTTGGAAGGGACCTTGGAGGTCATCTAGTCCAACTCCCTGCCTAGGCAGGAAACCCTATACCATTTCGGACAAATAGCTATCCAACAACTTCTTGAAGACTTCCAGTGTTGGGGCATTCAACTTCTGGAGGCAAGCTGTTCGACTGATTAACTGTCAGGAAATTTCTCCTCAGTTCTAAGTGGCTTCTCTCCTTGATTAGTTTCCACCCATTGCTTCTTGTTCTGCCCTCAGGTGCTTTGGAGAATAATTTGATAATTTGGCTTACTTCAGAGATTTATAGCCTCCTCAGTTTGAATGAACAGCCTCAACTTAATTCCATTTGCTGGTGAATAGTTACAAAAGGAAGGCGAAAATAATGGGCTGCAGCATGGATAATTTTGAGGAACCAGATATTGGTTTGCAAGCCAACTTTTTGCACCATCAACTTCCAATAAAGAATTGAGCATCATCTGTGAGAGTCAGTTTGGTGTAGTAGTTAAGGGTCTGACTAAGAAACCGGGAGACTGTGAGTTCTAGTCCTGTCTTAGGCATGAAAAAAACATGAGCCAGCCATTCTCTTAGAGCCCAACCCACCTCACAGGGTTGTGGGGAAAATAGGAGGAGAAAGTAGTATTATGTATGTTCACTACATTGAGTTACTGATAAATTAATAAAGGTGGCATAAATAATAATAATAATAATAATAATAATAATAATAATAATAATAATAATAATAATAATAATAATAATAATAACAACATGAAATCAACAATCAACAGCTTTGAAGGCTAATTTCCTAATACCAGGTTTGAAAGAATTATTTTGAATAAGAGAGCTGAATGCGTTCTTTCTGGTGGTATATTAACCATTAAGCAGACTAAACACGGGCTTAGGGCACCAGGCCCAAAGGGGACACCACAAAGTTGAGAAAGAAAGAAAAAAACAAAAGAAGATTTCTATTGTATGTACAAAGGAGGGGCACAAGATTTGTCAGTGCTAAGGGCACCAGTGAGCCTTAATCCGCCACTGGTTCTTTCCAATACTGCTGAACTATAAGTATAGCATCCCTTATCCTTGGTCATCTTGGTTAGGATGTTGCAAAGACTTAAGAGAGTAGGAAGAGAAAAGGTTTATTTCTAGTCATGACAGCATTTGTTTAATCTTAAGCAATCCAGTCAACTGTTTAAATCAATATTTAAAAGGGGAGGGGGAATCTACTGCCCTTCAAAATAAGAGAGTATTGATTTTTTTTAAAGAACAAATATCATTAAATAAAGATGTGAAGTACAAAGTAATGGGCTATTATAGTAATAAACCATCTCAAAGATATGTTTCATGGAAAATAAATTTTCAATCAGTTGGAATTTTCTGAAAAGCCAAATTTTCTTCACCTTGTACTGGAAGAATTAATAAGCAACAAGATCTATACATCTAGATCAGGGCTACTGTTATCATTTTAAAGGTAATGTAATTGCTTCTAATAGTAGCTGCTGTGGGTTGGAAAATAGATTGCCAGTATCCCTGAAGCTCATCACTCAAGTACAGTGAAGGCTACTTTCCCATCATTCTAGTTGTCTCCTCCGTGAAGGCCAGGAAGTCATTTTTCCCTTGGTCCCATGCAATCTTTCACAAGATATGCCAAAACTAGACTGTCTGAAAATCAATAATATACTGGTGAATTATTTTCTTTTCTGTGTTTATTTCTGTGCTGTGATATTTTAAGTAGTCATGGAGAGATATTTTCTCTAGATAAATTACTCCTTCATAATGAATTAGAATTTGTTAGCATACTTCTATCAGTGATAGCAAAAGGAGAAAAAAGTCCCTGCGGATTTTACACCACTAGTCATTACTAACTATAGGGGACAGAGACCATCTCCATTTCAAGGCCATAGCCAGTGCTGTCTGAAGACAATTCCGCAAATGTGGCCATGATGTCACAGAGTACAGTTTCCTCCCCACCAAAGTGGTCCCCATTTGTCTACTCACATTTGCATGCTTTGGAACTTTGCAGGTAGGCAAAGATGGGAGCTTACCCCATTGCGTGATTCTCAGGTATCAAAAGCAGGCTGCCAGCTTTCCAGCTGACCAGCCCAGTGTCTTAACCACTGAGCCATCCCACCTCTCCCTATTAGTCGTAAGACATAATAATAGAACATATAGGTTTAGGTTTATTGGTTTTTTTATAGGTCCTTCGTACTCAGTTCCCTTGAAGGTGGAGAACCCTTTTTTGTGTTAATTAGGATAAATGCTGTCAGTCATTACCAAAGTCATATAATCTAGGTGAATCTTATTTCTGACCCATTCAATAGGTAAAATGCTAAATGTGCTAAAAGAGCTAGTGCAACTTTAGTCATTGGGAAATTATTACAGTAGAAAAGATATATAGAGGTATGGTTCAATGGTTACCAGAGCCATATTTTCTTAATATATATCTCACCAGAAAGTATGCCCATTAATAGGATTTAAAAAGAGAGTTCACGTTATGAATGTAACTCAAAATACCTTGTAACATTCGTTAACAACACGAACTCGTTTGTACAGATTTAAAATATATAACTCACAGAATAGAGTGAAGTTAATACTGACCTAGGTGCTTATAAGGTGGTAATTTACATCAGGAAGACAGTCTTGTGTGAAAATGGAACAGCAGACAGGATTTAGCAATTTTTCATTACCACTTGGACATTGATAAAGGGGAACAGAAAAGAGCTTTTTAACCTTTCAGTGTTTAAATTATTAAAGAGCAAATAGATTTGAGGTCTGGTTGGTCGTAGATCTAATTTGTCTTTTTAGGGGAAAGATGAAAAGATATTTTGGATCTGAAATTGCTTTAATCAACTTGTTTCATTCTTTAATGTATCTCAGGATGAATTCCCACGTTTTAGAGTGCAGCATACCCATACCTCTTTACCTGAAGGATATCTTCCATTCAGCTTTCCACATTTTTTTAAACTGCAGGCTGAATCTTATAATTGAGAAAAGTATAACATTGAAAGGATAACTGTATTTTTTCTACATCTTTAAGAGCATTATAAAGTCAATTCATGTTCAAATTTGAACCAAATCCTAATGTTTTTATTTCCATTTTCTTAAGTCATTCAATGTTCAGAAACTAAATAATTGAATTCATTATCACCACCATTGATGTCTTACTTGATTATATTTCTGGGTCAAACTACATGTTGCATTATATACTTCAATGCAGGTATGCAGGTTTTTGAAGAAAGATTTGAATTATTGCCTGCAGGTTGGGAGATTTAAAACATCAAATTTTCTCATGTACAATTAACTGTTTTTAAGACTAACATAAACATCTCTTCCTGATCAGATTTAATAAAGCAGGAAAATTCCCTCCACTCATTTTTGAAAATGGGATTGGGGTTGGGAAATGAGGATAATATAGGTATTCCTCATTTAGCAAATATAATTTGTTTTGTCAACTCGGGTATTAAGTAAAGTGGTGGTTAAGTGAAATCATGAATGTGCTTACAATCTTATTTCAGCTGTTCTTTGCTTTACAGACCTACAAAAGACATAAATACGTATTGTATTTTGTATTGTATTCCTGTGTTGCATGTCATAAATATACAACTATTTACCGTATTTTTGGAGTATAAGACGCACCTTTTTTCCTCTAAAAAGAGGCTGAAAATCTGGGTGCATCTTATACACCGAATACAGCATTATTTTGCCTCCTGAAGCCCCGCTCCCTTCACCAAATGGCCGTGCAGAGCCTTACGGAGGCTTTCAGAGAGCTCCTGGGGGCTGGGGAGGGCAGAAATAAGCAAACAAATGGGCCTTCCCCCCCCCCCAGCAGCACTCTATAAACCTCCATAAGGCTAGGGCTTTTTTTTTTGACCAAAAAACGGGCTGTTTTTTTACTCTTTTTTGCCCCACCCCCTTCCCCAGGGGCACTCTGCAAAAAACCCCAAGGCTATTCATTCCTTTTATTTGAAAAAAATGGGCCCATTTTCACAAAAAATAGGCCATTTTGGGGAGGTTTCCAGAATGCAAAAACTTTTTCCCCCCCTTTCGGAAAGCTGTTTGATTAGAGTGGTTGATGAGAATTACATTGGTCAAGTGCTGTGCCAGCAGAATTCCATCTATCTACCTACCTACTTTTTTTTTTAAATTGCCTCTTCAAAACCTGAGTGCGTCTTATACTCCGAAAAATACAGTATCATAAATTTTAGTTTATATGATTTAAAAATAGGTTTTTTCCAAGGATTCTAAATTTAATCCATTTTTTTCTCATTTCTTGTCTTTTCAACCTTTGCTAGTGTCTACCAAATAGTTGTTGAGGAGGAACGCCCTCGCAGAACCAAGAAAACCACAGAAATCCTGAAGTGCTACCCTGTGCCAATTCACTTCCAGAATGCTTCAATTCTGAATTCCCAGTATTATTTTGCAGCTGAGTTTCCAGCCCACAGCATTCAAATGGCTCAACCTTTTACTATTGGTGACAACAAAACCTACAGTGGCTTTTGGAATACTCCTCTTCTTCCTCATAAAAGTTACAGCATTTATTTTCAAGCTGCCAGCAGAGCAAATGGAGTAAGTGGGGGAGCACAGTTTTAGTGTTGTATACAGTCCATGCATTCCTACTTTATGCCAAAAATGAAAAGTTCTCTCTCTCTCTCTCCCCTCCCTCCCTCCCTTTCTCTCACCACCTCTCTTTCTATCTCTCTCTCTCTTACACACACCCCTAATCTACCTATCTAATCACCACTGAAATAAAACGGAAGAATTCAATAGTTATATCAATGGAAAAAATAGCGGGGAAATTCTGTTCAAAATGTCTTATTTATACTCTTTTCAATCTCCCTTACTAAACTATTCATTAGCTGCTGGTTGTCTTTTTCAACTATATTATCTCACTTTATCAGCCTAAATGTTCTCCCTCATGGTTGTGTTGATACAAACTTTTGGGCCTTTTTTCTTGTTCAAAAAATAAACAAAGCAAGTTAGGCTGAAGTACAAAAATATGTAAAAGTCCTTTGTAGGTCATATTTTATCTAACAGAAACTAGAATTGTTTTCCATTTTCTGGGCATACCTACAAGAGCCCTTCGTCTCTTGATAAGCGTCAGTTGTTTCCTTTGACAGCAGAGAAATGTTTTCTGCCAAATACCATAATGGGCCATGTCTTACAATGCATTGATAGTGCAGAAATGTGAGCTATCATTGATTTTTATTTGCTTCCCTTACATTGTCTGGTATGTTGCCTTGAACTATCTAACTGACTGTAAAGAAAAGAAAATATCCCAAGGTCAATGTATTGTCAGAAGGAGGAAAAGTATAATGGCTAATATCTCATTCATGTTCTAGTTTAATGTTAAGTGAGGTATTGATGTTACATGTCCAAGTACATTTTCATTCATTTAACTTTAACAGGGAAATGAACTAGAGAGGCAATTGTTAAACACGAGGATATTAAATAAAATGAACATGTTTTTTTTAGCATAGCAGTGATTTGACATGCACCCCAAAACAAACACTTTGTTATTTTTCTGGATGTAAATCAGCAAATAATCATTTCTTTTTTATCTGCTATAGGAAACAAAAATTGACTGCGTCAGAGTGGCTACTAAAGGTATGCTCCTATTGTGTAGTTCTTCTTAGTTTTAAATCTGTACTAGATTATTTATATATTGTTAGAAAGATTTATAAAATCTTTTCATGATATTACATATATGTTACTTGGATGTATAAGAAATGGAATTGTTGACTACATTTAATATAGAAGCCATAGTCTGATAATATATACATAAGATTTTTTCCATTTTCCATTTGTGGCTTTCTGATGCTGCTCTTTGCCTAATTATGTATGAGAAATGTATAATGCAGTGTATCTAAGATGCTAGGAACATCACTGTTTTAACAACAGTAATAAAAGCATAATGTTGTAACAATGCATTCACGTTTCAAAATTAATTTTTGACAATTTTGGTCAAATGCTGTAAAAGCTAGACTCTGTATCAGAAAACAGAGACTAATCCACACCATCTGGAACATTCTGTAAAAAAAATAGATCTAAAGAACTGTAATTCCAATAAACAATTTAGGGAAAGACTTGCAAAGTTTTATGAACACTATTTATAACAATTCCTTACGTTGTATTGAAAAGAATTTCCGTTGATTTGTGCTTCAAAATTAAAAGTTGGCTTTTCGGTCATTACCAGAGAAATGTTCTTAGTATAAATGGGATCAGAAAGCCCAAGATATGAATTGTTGTATGTGCAATTTTCTTTTTTCTTTAACATTCTTAGCACATCTCAAACAACATTGCTGACACTAGTGCTACTTATTTTATACATTATCATATTATTTTGGCATTATTATATGGCTGATATTCAATTTTATAGCAAAATATAGGCAATTAATTGATGAGTATTCTTCATTATTATATAACCCATATAAATCTTAGCACAAAGAGTACAACTGATGGTAATGAACAATAATGAAGTTTCTTCCATATACTATTCCTAGTCAAGTGGAATTTTGTTTAACTCCAGAGTTAAATAATTAATCAAGAAGAATAATTTGGTCCAATTTATTATAAATGGATGAAATATTAACAATTGTAATATGTTTTTATTTAGAAGTTATTCTGCCAATTGTTTCATCTTTTGGTAGCTGAACTATTTTCCCCCTATGCTTTTCAAAACAAGAAATCTTTTCTGCACTGAAGTTGGTACCATAGCAACAAATAATATCAAAGTTGCCTCTTAGTGATAAGAGTCAGCTTTCATTTAAAACAGATGCTGGTTCATTTTATGTTATAAAAGCATCCTTGTGAGTATTTTGTAAAACTTTTGAAAAGCTTGTAGAGTTCACAAAGTTATAGGACTGGGATCGAATGTGTAGCACTCCCTTCCAAAATGGCAATAATTAAGGCAAGTTTTTAGCCAAGTTTTTGAACAAAGGTTGGCCCCTTGGTATATATTGTTGTCCTGTTGATTGTAATGTACACACCAGCAAATGGCGTTCCCTAACCTCAGAAATTAGGTACATATATGAAAGTGACTGAAATTTCATAAGATTCAAAATAATTCTGCATAATTTTATTCTTATAGTTGGCCAATTGTTATCCTTTTTAATGCAATTATTTAAAATATTTTAATTGTGTTTTTAATCCCTGTGATACATTTTCACAATTCAAATAATGACTGAGTAGGCATTTCACCTATGGAGGAGCATTAACACCGGACATAAATATATATTTTTTGTGTTATAACACAGGCATTATTCTTTACATAAATTTTAGTAATAACATTTATTCTTTACTATATTCTGGTAATATTCTGACCATAACTAATTCTACAATGGAAACAGAAGCAAGTTTTCTGGAAAGAGTGTTTATAAACAAAAAAAATGGGACAACATAAGATTTCTCCAAGAAACTTCATTTAATATATCTTCTCCAGCTGAATTTTGAAAGGGTTTTTTTAGTTGCTTATGGCAAGCTGACTGCAGTGAAGATAAGATAGTTATATTATCTGGTTATACTGTGACTTAAATTGAAATTACATTTGAATAATAGTTTTTGATGAATAGTACAGTACAGATAATCCTGGCTATCTGACTGCCTCATTTCGCAACCATTTGAAGTTTAAAAAATAACTTCAACTTTTTTTAAAATCCTCAACTTTATCACCATCACAGCATCTCACAATCAAATCATTGCTATTTATGTGTTTCGCAACAGGTTTGTGACAAACCAGAGTTAATAGAAAAGGCAGATGTTAAATTATAGTAGGTTGTTGACACAAGATCTTTCAATTAGCAATGGCAATATTTCACTTAACAACCTAAGAGGGACTAAAATAATAAGGTTTTCATACAATTTTCCCTTAGTGATCACTGTGCTTAGCATTCAAATTTCCAGTCCCAATTGTGATTGCTAAGCGAGGAGTGCCTGTATATAAAATGCTAGTAACATTTAACAGATAGTGGTGTTTGTGTGTGTGTGGACCTTTAAGTAATCTTGTTCTAGCAAGAACAACTCCCTGCAGTTTTTGTGGTAAGATTTTTGTCTTTTCCAAAAAGAACCATGTCCATGATTTTTGGATGAGGTTTGCCATTGCCTCCTTCCTAACCTTGAGAGAGTTGAATGGCTGACAGTCACCCAGCCAGCTTTGTGCCTGAAATACAACTAGATTTTATTGTCTCTCTGTTTCCAGCATAGTGCCTTTAACACTATACTAAATTGGCTCTTTATTTATTACAAAGATTCCTTTAAATGTAAGATATGAATATTACCATATTTCTTACTTACTTGCTACAGTAAGTAAATCTTTGTGTTTATTTCTTGCATGTCATATTATTCTGCTTTTGTATAGATGTATTACCATTTTATTAAAAATATAATGTGGGCAGCAGAAATGTTAAAGATAAGTAACCTGGTTAGTATGGAAAATATCTTTACAGGTAGCATTGATTTCTATCTACTGGACTGACTACCCGCGCCAGTCCGGCTTCCGACCCGGTCACAGCACCGAGACGGCATTGGTCGCGTTGGTTGATGATCTCTGGAGGGCACAGGATAGAGGTTATTCCTCTATCCTAGTCCTATTAGACCTCTCGGCGGCTTTTGATACCATCGACCATGGTATCCTATTGCACCGACTGGGGGGATTGGGGCTGGGAGGCACCGTTTTGCGGTGGTTCTCGTCCTACCTCTCTGGTCGGTCGCAATATGTGTTGACGGGAGGGCAGAGGTCGACCTTGAGACCCCTCTTATGTGGGGTTCCTCAGGGGTCGGTCCTCTCGCCCCTCCTGTTTAACACATATATGAAGCCGCTGGGTGAGATCATCTGTGGTTTTGGGGTGGAGTACCATCTGTACGCTGACGACACTCAGCTGTACATATCCACCCCAGACCACCCCAACGATGCCGCTGAAGTGCTGTCCCGGTGTTTGGAGGCTGTACGGATCTGGATGGGTGGTAACAAACTCAAGCTCAACCCTGCCAAGACTGAGTGGCTGTGGTTTCCGGCACCCCGGTTCAGCCAGATTACTCCAACTCTGGCCATTGGGGGTGAAACACTGGCCCCCGTGGAGAGGGTGCGCAATTTGGGTGTCCTCCTGGATTCCCGGCTGTCCATGGAGGACCATGTGGCGGCCGTGGCCAGGGGGGCGTTTCATCAGGTACGCCTGATGCACCAATTGCGCCCCTTACTGGACTGGGCTGCCCTTCGCACAGTCACTCAAGCTCTCGTGACGTCCCGACTCGACTACTGTAATGCTTTCTACATGGGGCTTCCCTTGAGGTGCACTCGAAAGCTACAGTTAGTCCAAAATGCAGCCGCGCGGGTGATTATGGGAGCCACTAGATGCTCCCACATAACACTGATCCTGCGCGAGCTGCACTGGCTTCCTGTGGCCTTTCGGGTGCACTTCAAGGTTCTGACGACCATCTTTATTGCGCTCCATGGCTCGGGGCCTAGTTATATGCGAGACCGCCTTCTGCCCCATACATCCCTTCGGCCGATCCGCTCCCACAGAGAGGGTCTTCTCAGGGTGCCGTCGGCCGGACAATGCCGACTGGCGACGCCCAGGGGAAGAGCCTTCTCTGTGGCGGGCCCAGCCCTTTGGAACGACCTACCCCCAGAATTACGCACCATCACCGACCTCCGCCTCTTCCGCCAATGTCTAAAGACACATCTTTTCCAACAAGCCGGCCTAGCCTAATCTCCCACGGGGACTTTTTAGAAAGTTTTAAATTGGGTATTTTAAAATTTGGTTTTAGCATAGGATTAGGATAGTTTAATATATTTTAAATTATGTATTTATTTTTTGTATTTTTGTATGTTTTTAAATTCCTGTGCGCCGCCCTGGGTCCTCTGTGGAGAAGGGCGGGATATAAATATAAATAAATTCAAAATTCAAATTCAAAAATCTGGCCTTGTCCCTTTCTTGCTTGCCAAAAGATTTTTTTGATTGCTAAATGTGTTTTGCACACTAGTCAATTATGTTAACTTATTTTAGCTGTCTCATGCTTCTTTCCCTCTACCAAATGATTTTGGGTTAGAAATAGCAATAGCACTTAGACTTATATACCGCTTCATAGTGCTTTACAGGCTTCTCTAAGCAATTCAGAGTCAGCATATTGTCCCCAACAGGTTGTCCTCATTTTACCAACCTCAGAAGGATGGAATGCTGAGTCAACCTTAAGCCACTCAAAATCAAACTTCTGGTGTGAGCAATGAGTTAGCCTGCAGTACTGCATTCTAACCATTGCACCACCACGGCTCTTGATTAGAATTATTGGTCAAAGGTTGCTTTTATTTCTGCAATTTTAGGTATTCATGCCATAATGACAACAAAAATATTGCATCAATTGATTATGTCCATGGCAAGGAAACACTTTTTCTACATGAGATTCGGGGGGAAAAGAACAAGAGCCCTTTAGTCTTCTGTATTTGGTAGTTCTGGGAATCAATGCACAATTCTGATCAGTGTATAAGATCAACATGTCATTAACGCTTTTATTACATTTTTGTTAAAATGATAGATTGATTAATTCAGATTATATTTGCAGAAATAAAATATGTATGTCCCAGAATTAGGAGAAAACTCACTAACACACAAACGAGGTATTTACTATGTAGAGCAATGTAAGGGCAATTATTATTCAATCATAATAATTGAAGTGCTTGTACAAATATGAGATATTTAACTAAATACTGTATATAAAAACATTTTTATATACAGTAATTGCAATGCCAGAGCACCATACCTGTCATGCTTAGGAAAACAGTTATAACAGCATAGAACAAGAGATAAACAAGATGAAAAGAAGCTTCTCAAATAAATTATTACAGATAGAGGCTTCAGTGACTTCAATACATTTGATGAGCTGTATCTGACACTGTCCATACTTGTACATTTCTCCTGACAAGAAAAGTATAAGTTGTACAGTCCCCAAAATTTATTTTACGAAATTTTGATAACTAAGGATTGAAGCATTATGCATTATAATGGATAGTGTGGAGGCACACATGCTTTTTTGTCGCCCTAAATTATTGCCATTTAAGTGAAAAAAGGAAAAAAAATGGCTTCCAAATGGATTGATTTAGTTTCATTTGGTCCATCATCAAAAGTATAAATACTTTTGATGATGGACCAAATGCTGCTACATATACCGTATTTTTCGGAGTATAAGATGCACCTTTTTTCCTCTAAAAAGAGGCTGAAAATCTAGGTGTGACTTATACATGGAATACAGCATTTTTTTGCCTCATAAAAACCCGCCCCTTCACCAAAATGGCCGTGCGCATACCCTTATGGAGGCTTCCAGACAGCTCCTGGGGACTGGGGAGGGCAGAAATGAGCAAGAAACATGCTCTCCCTACCTACCTACTGTATTTCTCTCTCTCTCCCCTCTATCTACCTATCTACTTACTCTCTCTCCCCCCCTATCTATCTACTGTATTTCTCTCTCTCTCCCTCTCTATTCCTCTCTCTCTATCCCTCTACCTACTTATCTATCTACACACACTCTCTCCCTACTTAACTATCTACTGTATTTCTCTCTCTCTCTCTTTATCCTTTTATCTACCTACCTAACTACACACTCTGTCTCCCTACCTACCTACCTACTGTATTTCTCTCTCTTTCTTTCCCTCTCTATCCCTCTATCTATCTACCTACTTTTTAAAAAATTTGCCTCTTCAAAACCTGGGTGCGTCTTACACTCCGGTGCGTCATGCTCCGAAAAATACGGTAGATAAAGATAAATTTGAATAAATTGAATTTCTACAGTACAACTTACTGAGCATTATATTTACCATACTTTTATAGAAATATGGGCAGTCATTTCATTTACTAATTTATATTTTTATATTCTATTAATATCTTGTTTTCCACCAAAAAAAAGGTTCTAACTCCAGGCTAGCCATAAGAATAAGACAAATATATTATAAAACATAATAAATAATACTGTTTTCCTTTCTATTTAAAAAATAAGTGCATTAGCTTCCTAGTTCCTTCCAGCCTAAGTTGTTTCTGAAATAGCAATTGGAAATAGCTATTGGAAATAGCAATAATAAACCTTCAACCACACTATCACACTTGTCCCAGAGAAATAAAATCATAAATGGAACTATAGTTTTGATATTACTGGAATAGTTCGAACTTTGTTTTGTAATAAGAATCCATGTCAGTCATAGAAAGAAACCTAATATTTTTCATTATATTTTATTTAAGTATTTAATCGTCTTACACAAGTTACTATATCCCAGTATTTTGAAATATCTCCATGTAAGTCTGAAACACTATATCCCAGTGTTTCAGACTTACATGGAGATATTTCAAAATACTATGAAATAGTCATATTGAATGTCTGCACATAGAGAATAAACTCATTTTCTCATTCATTGCTACATACTAATTTTAATCAAACATCTCTATAAATTTAAGTTTTCATATAAACCATTCTTCCTTAATTTTCAGGGGTGTTTTTAAGCTATGTCAGAATTCAGATGTAGCATGATAATATTGTGAATGCTGAATCTGACATTTAAAGTTGCTTTACCCTTACCCCCTCCTCCATCAAATACATTATCTATTGCATGTCTAAAGGCTTAGGAACAATTCAGTATGGAAAAACTTTGAATATATATTGCAAATACTGTATGCCTGTCATTTTTAAAGTCATTCTATTTATAAAAGAGACAATATTTATTTTTCTGTCTTTATTAGTCTATAACCAGATTTAAACCAATGTGCAACCTGTTATTTATATAATAAATCATAGTAGTAGTAGTGTTTATATTTATATACCACCCAATTAATAATGACTTAATTTAAGTTTCAGATTCATAGATACTTATGACTCACAGCTCTCTTAAAATCACTATTACACAAATATGGCTTTTAAATTATGCCTTCTACTAACCTTGTATATAAATCAAAAATAAGAAAAAATTCCATGAATATTATCATACAAACATTAAAAACATACAGGAAAAAGGAAGACGAAATACATACCGAAAAGAAGTTAAGAAAAACATGAATTTTGCAAATAGCCTATATTTGTATGTACTGTATATGTAATAATGAGAACATGTCACTGGAAGAAACCTATCCTATTGTTAATAACAACATGCTCCAAATCACTCTTCCTTTTACCTCAAACTGCTGTTTTCAAAAATCTTTCAAGAACATAGAGGTAGGAAAATCCATCAAAGGAATCATATAAAATGATGGGTACAACTGGGCAATCAGTGATAGTTTTATATGCCTGTGATCCATGCATGCATGATAAAAAGGAATAAAATTTCAATCATCTGATCATGCCTACTGTTTTACTCCCTCCCCCCTTTTTCCTGCAGAAATGTCTCCCTTCCATTCAAATGTCTCTGGTGCTACTATCCAGTTTTGGCTCTTAGCCCAGATAGACATTTTATTTATTATAGATAGTCCTTGATTTATGACTGTAATTGGGACTGGAATTTCTGTTGCTAAACAATGCCATCATAAAGTATGCTATCACATGACCACATTGGTTAATAATGGCAATCAAAGCATTCCCTATTTCCATCAATGACTGAATTCCAATAGCTGTTAGCTGAAGATCCACTCCAATCCAAACAATTTTGGGCTTGGTGCCTCTGAGTCCAGAGCCTTGGTTCTTCCAAAGAAAGGGACTAGATCCTTTTCGGGTGAGATCATCCGTGGTTTTGGGGTAGAGTATCATCTCTACGCTGATGATACTCAGCTGTATATATCTACCCCAAACCACCCCAACGATGCTGTAGCGGTGATGTGCCAGTGCCTGGAAGCCGTACGGATCTGGATGGGAAGAAACGGACTCAAGCTCAACCTGACCAAGACCGAGTCGCTGTGGTTTCCGGCTGCCTGATTTAACCAGCTGACTCCATCGCTGGCCATTGGGGGCGAACACCTTGCCCCAGTGGATGGGGCGCGCAACTTGGGTGTCCTCCTGGATGCCCGGCTGTCCATGGAAGATCAAGTGACAGCCGTGGCCAGGAGGGCGTTCTACCAGGTTCGCCTGGTTCACCAGTTGCGCCCCCTATTGGATCGGGACGCCCTTCGCACAGTCACTCATGCTCTCGTGACATCCCGACTGGACTATTGTAACTCTCTCTACATGGGGCTCCCCTTGAGGTGCACTCGGAGACTTCAGCTAGTCCAGAATGCAGCCGCGCGAGCAATTATGGGAACCGCAAGGTTTACCCACGTAACACCGCTCTTGCGCGAGCTGCACTGGCTGCCTGTCGTCTTCCGGGTGCACTTCAAGGTTCTAGTTATCATCTTTAAAGCGCTCCATGGCTCGGGACCTAGCTATCTGCAGGATCGGATCCTGCCTCATACATCCACACGGCCGATTCGCTCCCACAGAGAGGGACTTCTCCGGGTGCCGTCCACTAGACTTTGTCAGCGGGCGACGCCCAGGGGAAGGGCTCTCTCTGTGGCGGGCCCAGCCCTCTGGAACGACCTTCCCCCCGACATTAGAACAACCACGGACCTCCGCTCCTTCCGTCTAAAACTAAAAACATATCTGTTCTGCTTGGCCGGCCTAGGGTAGTCTCTCTTCGATGGGGTTGCTAGAAATTTTAGATGGGGATTTTAGCAATTTTTAACTGGATTTTTAGCGCAGGGATAAGGTTTAATTTGTTTTTAATTATATTTGTGTATTTATTGTTTTATTTGCCCTGTGCACCGCTCCGAGTCCCTTTGGGGAGAGGGAGCGGTCAACAAATTAAATTTTATTATTATTATTATTATTATTATTATTTTCAACTCCCACCAACTGCTTGTCCGTCCGTCCGTCCCGTCTGCCCTTTAGCTGCCCTTCATCCTGCTTGAGGGGTAGCAAGCAACCCAGAACCACGTGTCTCTGCAACTGCTTGCCACCTGAGTTTCTTGGCATGAGTATAAATCTCAATTCCCCTCCCCATCCCAGCAGCGTGCTATGGCTTAAAGCTGCAGTAACTCTAGGAAACCAGGCCAGGCCAGCATTACTGTGTGATGTGAAGTTGAAGTTATCCCAGATCCAGCCTAGCAGTATAGCTAGCAGTATAGCTAGGCTGTATAGCTAGGCTGTATAGCAGTATAGCTAGGCTGTATAGGTGTTAGTGATCATCTTTAAAGCACTCCATGGCTAGGGACCTAGTTATCTGCGGGATCGGATTCTGCCTCATACATCCTCACGGCCGATTCGCTCCCACAGAGAGGGACTTCTCCGGGTGCCGTCCACTAGGCTATGCCAGCGGGCGACGCCCAGGGGAAGGGCCTTCTCTGTGGCTGGCCCGGCCCTCTGGAACGACCTTCCCCCCGAAATCAGAACAACTACGGACCTCCGCTCCTTCCGTCAAAAACTTAAAACACACTTTTTCTGCTTGGCCGGCCTTGGTTAGTCTCCGTCTAATAGGGTGAAAGGGATTTTAGGTAATTTATATTTGGGGATTTTAGCGCAGGGATAATCTAGTTTAATCTGTTTTTATTCATTCTATTTATGTATTTTTATAGTTATTTTAATTTCCCTGTGCACTGCTCCGAGTCCCCCTGGGGAGAGGATGCGGTATACAAATAAAATTATTATTATTATTATTATTATTATTATTATTATTATTATTATTATTATTATTATTATTATTATTATTATTATTATTATTATTATTATTATTATTATTATAGCACAAAGCCACGGGAAGCCGTAGTGTGGCCCAACAACCCAGCACAAACCTGCAGTTCCCCCATAAATCACAGCTCCCCAAGTTTAATTCTATCTGCAGTTGCCCTTGCCATCCTGCACTCCAAGCCCCCTGATGTTCTGCACTCTGCCAACCCAGTTAACCTTCACCATCTTCTTGCTCCATGCTGACAAAACATGCACACACTGACCTTTTGTGAGACAGCTGCTGGCCAGGTGAGCCCATATTCCTCAGGTCTCAGCAGGAAACCACCATGTATGACCTGGAGAAGAAAACCTAGTGTGATCAGCGGTTGCCTTACAAAGGGCTGGGCCCAGCATATTTGATAGATGGGGGTGGGGGGAGAGATTACAGGCTCCTGTGATCATTAATGTGGATGGACTGCTAAGCACTCAAATTTTGATTACATGTCTATGATCTGTGGGGATGCTGCAATGACTGTAACTTTGGGGAATGGTCAAAAATCCCTTCATTCAGCACCATCATAAGTTCTAACTGTCACTGAACAAATAGTCGCTAAGCAAGGACTTATCTGTAGGGTTCAACATTTCTAACTTAAGATACAACTTTTCAAAGTGGGACAGTGTTCATAATATTTTTTAACATAGGAAACATACTATTTTAAAAAAATGTATATAGGATAAAGACTGCTGAAATTAAGAATGCTCATATAATAATGAACATGAGTGTGGCTACTGCCTTTCTACGGGTGTTGTAAAGGAATTTTATTTATGGATTTATTAAGTTTATATTAATCCCACCCGAAAATCCAATACAGTATTTTGTGTGTGTGTGTGTGTGTGTGTGTGTGTTTTAGGTTTTTGAGCTGATCAATAAATAAATCAAAAAGGCACGAAAGGGAAGCAGTATGCTTCCTCCCTTAATTGGGGCTTAACAGGATGTTGTGACACAAGTATATATATATACTTACACGGTAAAACACCCGAATACAAAACATATATATATATATGTTTTCATAGATTTTCACGGGTGTAGGTATGCTGGCATAGCTTGCTTCGGGGATTTTCCCGTGTATAAGGCATAGAAATGTTATTGCAACGTTTCGACAAGATCTCACTTGTCATCATCAGGCAGGCTTCTGTCTGTGACTGTGACTGCGGAGGCATCGCCCCTCTTTAAATCTTGGTGGGGGGGTGGAGTGCTGACTATTGTTGTGAGTGGGTTGATACCTCCCGCCTAGGCCAGCTATGTATGCCAGCATATATATATGTATATATATATGTATATATATAGATATAGATATATAGATATAGATATATAGATATAGATATAGATATATAGATATATAGATATATAGATATATAGATATATAGATATAGATATAGATATATAGATATATAGATATATAGATATATAGATATAGATATAGATATAGATATAGATATAGATATATAGATAGATAGATAATTGTTTCCACAACTTCCTAGCTGATGAAACAGGGTAGAACCGATTAGGCTGGAGTGCTAGGCTTCTGCCTTGGATTCATTACAGCCCCGGTTCGAATCCCAGTGGGGTGTGGCCAACTGATGAGAGCTAGTAAGCTCGAAATAGATCTATCTTGGTCTCTCAAATTTAAATTTATTGATCAGCTCATAAAAACTAACACACACACACACACACACACACACACACACACAGAGGTGGAAAAAACGCAAGCTCAGGGGGTTTTTAAATAAATTTTTAATTAGGCTTTTAAGGGGTTCTGGAGTGGGGGAGGGGTTTAAAAAAAGATATAGACAGATGGAGATTGAAACAGTGATCAATAGTAAGGGCCAGGATAGCAGTCGACGGCGGGAAGCGGAAGGCGAAAGGAAGGGGGATACTCGAGTCGTTCCACAGGAGGGCATACCAATTCAGAGGGTCGTGGGGAGGGGCAGGACCGAGGGGAGACAATTTTCATCCTCCCGGTTGGTGGCACATAGCCGTTGGTTGCAAGCGGTCGGGTGCCACAACCCCCGCAGGCTAGGTGCCCAGGGAATACAGAGCCAGGGTCTGCGGCTGATGTTTTGCAACGCCAGGTCCGTTGTCAACAAAGCCCCCCTCATTAGTGACCTTGTGTCAGAGGGGGAGCCGGACCTGGTAGGGATTGCGGAGACCTGGTTGGGCCACGAGGGAGGTCATCCCCTCGTTGAAATGTGCCCACCAGGCTACCGCGCATTTCATCAGCCGCGGGCCCTAGGCAGGGGTGGTGGGGTAGCGGTCATTATTAAGGAAGGCCTGGAGCCGAGAGAGACCATTGTGCCTCAGACCTCCGGCTGTGAGTCCCTATGCATGAAGTGGGGCCTTGGGAGGCAGTTGGGCTTGCTGGTTGTATACCTGGCTCCCCGCTATGTAGCAGCAGCCCTGCCCGAGCTCCTGGAGGTGATCGCTACGGTGGCAGTGGAGACCCCCAGACTCATAGTCATGGGGGACTTTAATCTGCCATCGTTGGGCGAATCATCCGTGGTAGCTCGGGAGTTCATGGCTTCCATGACGGCCATGGACCTGACCCAAGTAATTCAAGGCCCCACCCATGAGGGTGGACATACGCCGGACCTCATCTTCGTCTCGGGCCAATGGAAGAGTGATCTGGGTATAGGGGACATAGTCATCACACCCTTGTCATGGTCAGACCACTCACTTCTCCGACTCGACTTTCCGACCGCTGCTCCCCTCCGCGGGGAGGCGGAACCAGAGTTACCAATCTGGTACCGCCCCAGGCGCTTGATGGACCCGGATGGGTTCCAGACAGCGCTTGGGCCATTTCCTGTATCCCTGACCCGCGCCCCGATGGAGGACCTCACGGCCGCATGGAATAGTGCGGCCGTGGGAGCCTTAGATCGGGTCGCGCCCTTGCGGCCTCTCTCGCGGCGGCGAACCACCCTGGCTCCTTGGTTTACTGAGGGGCTGCGGGTGATGAAACGCCGCAATAGATGCCTAGAGAGAAGATGGAGGGCTAGCCGCTCTGAATCTGACCGGACACAGGTAAGAGCCCATTTACGGACTTACATTGTGGCGCTGAGGGTGGCCAAACGTCATCATTGTGCCACCCTCATAGCATCCGCAGAAAACCGCCCTGCCGCCCTGTTTAGGGTGACCCGTTCCCTCCTTCAACAGAGGGAGCGGGAAGCCCCGCTACAGGGTAGAGCAGAGGAATTTGTGATTTTTCTGCAGGAGAAAACCGCCCAGATACAGAGTGAGCTAGCCCCCATTCATGGCCCAGTGGGATGCCACGAGAGAGATCTTGTTTGGGAGGAGTTTGACCCCGTTACTTCCGAGGATATGGACAGGCTACGTGGGCGACTGCGAGCCACCACATGTTCATTGGGCCCGTGCCCCTCCTGGCTTGTACTGGCATCCTGGGAGGTGACACGAGGCTGGCTCCAAGAGGTTATCAACGCATCCTTGAGTGAGGGTTCCTTGCCTGCCTCCCTAAAAGAGGCTATGGTGAGGCCCCTCCTTAAGAAGCCCTCTTTGGACCCAGCTCTTTTGAACAACTACCGTCCAGTCTCCAACCTTCCCTTCTTGGCGAAGGTTGTTGAGAGTGTGGTGGCACAACAGTTTCCCCGTCACCTGGAGGAAGTTGACTATCTAGATCCGCGCCAGTCCGGCTTTCGGCCCGGGCATAGCACCGAGACGGCATTGGTCGCGTTGGTAGATGATCTCTGGAGGGCCAGAGATGGGGGATGTTCCTCCATCCTGGTCCTATTAGACCTCTCGGCGGCTTTCGATACCATCGACCATGGTATCCTATTGCATCGGCTGGGGGGGTTGGGGGTGGGAGGCACCGTTTTACGGTGGTTCTCCTCCTACCTCTCTGGCCGATCGCAATTTGTGCGGGCAGGAGAGCAGAGGTCGACCCCGAGACCCCTCACATGCGGGGTGCCTCAGGGGTCGGTCCTCTCGCCTCTCCTGTTTAATGCATACATGAAGCCGCTGGGTGAGATCATCCGTGGTTTTGGGGTAGAATACCACCTGTACGCTGATGACACCCAGCTGTACATATCTACCCCAAACCACCCCAACGATGCCGTAGCGGTGATGTGCCAGTGCCTGGAAGCCGTGCGGATCTGGATGGGAAGTAACGGACTTAGGCTCAACCCGACCAAGACCGAGTGGCTGTGGTTTCCGGCTACCCGATTCAACCAGCTTTCTCCAACACTGGCCATAGGGGGCGAACATCTTGCCCCTGTGGATGGGGCGCGCAATTTGGGTGTCCTCCTGGATACCCGGCTGTCTATGGAAGAGCAAGTGACAGCCGTGGCCAGGAGGGCGTTTTACCAGGTTCGCCTGGTTCGCCAATTGCGCCCCCTATTGGATCGGGACGCCCTTCGCACAGTCACTCATGCCCTCGTGACATCCCGACTGGACTATTGTAACTCTCTCTACATGGGGCTCCCCTTGAGGTGCACCCGGAGGCTTCAGTTAGTTCAGAATGCGGCCGCGCGAGCAATTATGGGCACCTCTAGGTTTGCCCACGTAACACCGCTCTTGCGCGAGCTGCACTGGCTACCTGTCGTCTTCCGGGTGCGCTTCAAGGTGTTAATTATCATCTTCAAAGCGCTCCATGGCTCGGGACCTAGCTATCTGCGAGATCGGATCCTGCCCCACACATCCTCACGACCGATTCGCTCCCACAGAGAGGGGCTTCTCCGTGTGCCGTCCACTAGACTTTGTCAGCGGGCGACGCCCAGGGGAAGGGCGCTCTCTGTGGCGGGCCCGGCCCTCTGGAACGACCTTCCCCCTGATATTAGGACGACCACTGACCTCCGCTCCTTCCGTGTAAAATTGAAGACCTATCTCTTTCGACTGGCCGGCCTTGAATAGTTCTCTCTGTCTATTGACTCCAAATTTTAGTGGGTTCTTAATCTTATATTTTTAGCACGGGTAAATATTATTTAATTCTATTTTAATGTATGTATGTTGTATTTATTGTATATTGTTTTTAGCTTTGCCTGTGCACCGCCCCGGGTCCCTGTGGGGAGAGGGTGCGGTTAATAAATTTCAATTTCAATTTCAATATATATATATATATGCTTCATTTATTCATTTGTAAACATTATTTTCAAGAAAATTATTTTTATTTATTTGTCATAGAGTTTTTGCCTTTCTTCAGATAGCTCAAGGTAGTACACATAGAGGCAGTTTTAAAGGTATTAAAAGAACATCAGAAAGTGGTTTACTTTGCTACAGTTCTGTACAATATATGGTTCTGTGTAACTGGATGAACAAATATGAGTGAAGAATGAATTACACTTGTAGTTATTCAATAGACATACTGAAATTTGTGATTATCTTTTTACAGCAGCTATGATAAAAATATTGCCATGTATACTTCAGTTCACATTAACCTTTATTCACGTGATTGTGTACCCAAACATTTTTCAGTTACATGAAGAAATTAATTAGTGTAAATCATTCCTAACAACTAACTTCCATCCTTCCTTCCTTCCCTCCCTCCCCCCTCCCCCCTCCCCATTTCTTCCTTCCTTCTTCCTCCCTCCCTCCCTTACTTAATCAAGACAATTAAAATGGAACAATTTTTTTCTTGCTAGCTTAGCTTCAGTCTGGCTTTTTTTCCCCATGCATGCTGACCTGGAAATCTTCCTTTGCCTTAGCTGCGATAATCGTGACTCAGCTTACAACACCATACATTCGCATCGCCCCTGCTGCAGGTGACGATCAACTAACAGGTCAGACATTCAAGTACAGACAAGTCATCTTACCATTTCCACCTTTCTTTATTTTTACTTGTTTTCTTTACATCCTCATCATTCTTTGCTTGTCGCTGGTTTATTACACTATAGAATTTTCATAACAACTCTTACATCTGTTGACCATTTGCTAGATATTGAAAAGTTGAACACCTACTCATGGTTGCAAACAATTGGGCTGCATGTTTCATTGTGTGTTTGGACATTGGGTTAATTCCTTTAGAGCCTAATACTGTAAATAATTTCATTTGCCTGACATTCCAGCAGCTTATACGTACTCCAAGTCTTTTGTCATACATACATATACAAATTTGAAATTAAAGAGCCATTCACATATCCGGAAAGTAGATGCTGAATTTCTTTATTCCTTGTGTCTCTTGGAAATATGTTGAATGGGATGGAATTTATAGAAAAGAAGAATCTAATGAACAATGAAACTAGAAATTATCTTTCCATTTGATTATCTGTTATATTCTATTTTGTTCCCCTGACTATTAGTCGGGCCTTACTGCAGGCTCTTTGGGGAAAAAATATTTAGGAACCTTGAAACTTACCAAGTTCATATATTTCCATTACGCTGACAAAGGTCTATTGTAATATGTGTAGATATAAAATAGGAATAGCACAGACAACACTAATCCAATTTGTTAGTTGCAGTTGGCTAGATTTACATATCGGACTTCACTATAAAATATGACTTACAAACAAAAGTAAGAGATCTAGTAACTACTATAGGGTTGGATAATATAAAAAGAACCATAGAAATCCAGAACAATCCACAATGTAACATGTATCAGGTGCATCATGATTCAATGTAAAGCATGTAATTTATATCATGCGGTAACAATATAATTTGAGTAACATTTGTCTATTCTGTGGTTATCTTTGACCATGGATAGAGCTCATCTTTTGCATTATCTCCTACTTTTGAAATTTTCCTTTCTGTAAAAATAAAAAAAATTAAACTCCGAGTTTAAAAGTTCATTAATTTATATTTATAATGAGTTTGCCACAGACAATGTTATCTAGTAATGCATTTCATCACTATTACTTTTTGCACAATTGCTTTCCAAAATGAGATCCTTCTCTGAAACCATATTTGAATTGCTTTTCTGTCCAAGCTACCTGTTTATATCTGTATACTCCAATTATAGTCCTCCAATCCCATGGGAATTGGGAAAAATTGAAAATAAAAACGATGTTTAGGATACTTTTCCTGACATAGAATTATAATATTTTGTTAGAAATATAAAATGCTGAATTATCGCAATATGTATTGTCTTGAAATTACATAAGGATACCTAAACAATCCAAAACAGAATGGTACATATAAAACATGTTAAAATGCTTGCTAGCTGAAGGTATTCCTTAATAAATATTAAAACTATGATATACGCTAATGTATAATGTAAGACCCTATTCTGTTTCTAAAAATTAAAATTGATGCATTTATAGAATGTTTATTGAATCATGTATAAATAATATTAAATCCATCAACCCATTTTTCATTTTAAAAAATCATTATTTTAACAAACAAAAAATATTAAGAGTGACATTGTTTTGAATACCTTCAATATCTAGCAAATAATTTTGATTGGTTTTTGGTCTATGCTTTAATAAATATGCTTATATACACCATATATACACCTTTCTCAACAAGAACAAGCCAACAGGACTGCATTTGTCTTGGCACTAATCTTTTAGTTTTCAGTTTATATAATAAGTTCCAAAAAACTTAAAGCACAGTCTATGAAGCCTAAATAAATTATTCAAAATTGTGTAAAAGTGGATTTTCTTTGGCTAACAACATACAACCTATTACCCAATGACAGTAGGGACGTTTAAATAAGGACTTTTGGATAAGTGTAAAAAGGACTTTCTGATAAGCAGTTTTGAATAATGAAGGAAAAATTTGACAAGCACTGATTTAAAGAGATGTTTGCTCAAAAAACAACTACCACATATACTCGGGTTATAAGACTAGCATCCTGAGTCCCTTCTCTGCTGCTTAAGAAAAGAGTTGAGGTGTCAAAAAAGAGGTAAAAGATACTATTACAGAGAAAACCTCTTGTTTACAGGAGCAACTATCACATATTGCCCAATAGAAAAAAAAACTCAGTCCTCGATTCACATACCTTAGATTGCCCACCTTGCAGCAAGTGAATAACATATTTTATTGCACTGTTTCCTTTTAAGTTAAGTGTTCAGGTTGGAATATTTAGTTCAATCCTAAAATATTTTAGCTAACTTAAAACAAAATTTTACCTTTCATGATGCCAAGTAGAAAATCACTTTATCCAATGAAACTGATTTTTCACAATATATGTGCATCTGTACCACTATTTTCTTGCTCCAACACTCTTATTCTCTTGTATATTAGAGTGCATTTTCTGCTTGAAAGGATGGCAGATAGCATCAATTAACCACATGTAGTAAAACACGGTACAATTTTGGGATGTGTAAAACAGGTCATGCATGAATCATTCTTTTCATGGAACAACTGTTTTCAGCAGTTTCATTTAAAGTGAAACATGGATGTTGGGCCAGATACAGAGTGAAATTGGGCTATTTTGGACCAGATCTAGAATGAAATGTAGTTACAGAGATAATTATTTTGGGGAATAAGAATATTTAAAATCCAAGTATGGTAAACGAAGGTAGATGATAGGAAAGGAAAGGCATAGAAATATAAGGGCTGGGCAGGTTGCTGTGGTTGGACATTAGTAGTGGTATTGCTGTGGAGAGGAAGTATGTGCATACAGCAGTCTTGTCCTAGGCAGGGGTAGTCAACCTTTTTATATCTACCACTTTTTGATCTCTGTTAATAGTAAAAAAATTTAACCGCCCACCGGTTCCACAGTAATAGTGATTGATAAAGTAGGAGAGTCAATTAAATTAAAAAAAGGAAAGTGCTTCGGTATCAGACAAAACCTCTAGCACCCACCATGAAAGCTGGCACGCCCACTAGTGGGCGGTAGGAACCAGGTTAACTACCACTGTCCTAAGGGCTTTGTTTTGTATTTTTTTTTTCTTGGTCTCCAAATCATTGCCATCCAGAATACAATGGGTTTGTTCTGGGTTTGGGGGAGAAAACATATGTTCTCTTTCATGCTCAATCTAATTTTTATGCTATGTGGTTTGCTCCTGGGGCATCTTTCCAGTTTTGTCATTTAAACAGCAGCTGAAACTAGATGAACGAATGCTTTAACTATTTTTCAGTTCTCTTACAAGATCTGAAATCATTAATTCATAAGGTGACACAATTTTATTGACTATCTTTTTAATTTTATCAATTGCCTGAAAAACCCCATTGAAGAATAAAACTTGTAGAATTTCTCAGAAAAAACAAAAAACATTATCTGTTGCTTTAAAACAATTGCTCTACATATTGATAAAGGTTGTTTGTCCCATCTTTATTATAATGTATAATGTATAATTTAATGTATAATTGTCTGAACCTGTTTATGAGGTATAGCTGTTCTTTTTTTGCCATCTACCTACATGAAATAGTAATTGGTTTTTTTTTATACAGAACCAAATATTTAAATATGTTAGGTTATTATACCTCAAACTAAATCAAGATGTCATGTTCTTTAAAAAGTTTAGAAGTCTTTAGAGACATATGTTAGATTCTTGGAGCCCAATAAAACATCCTAAGAAAGGGGAGACCGTTTCCGACTTCCGGACGCGACGGACATGTTCTGGACACGTCTGCCGCTTATTTTCTCCAGTGGGCGCCTTCGGGGGCAGGGGGCTCTTGTAGGGAGCCCCCACCGTACGGGTGGGCGGCGGCGAAACCCCCACCTCGACGGCGGTCGGGGGGGCTGTTCCCGCTTCGCCCCAGGAGCCGGAGGACAGAATGCGGGGGGAAGAGTCCTCTCGCCGAAGGAGTGCCAGAACAGCAGGAATTTGAACAGCGGGCTGAAAAGCCAGAGCTGGAGGAACATACCGAGGCTCCGCAACGACTGAGTGGCTTGTGAGTTTATTTTACTTAGATGCTTTCAACTTTTTAAAAGGAAGAATAGAGGGGGGAATTTGCAAAAATCCCCCCTCGGAAATAAGCGCCGCTCTAAAATGTTCCCCGGGCTCGGGGAGGGAGAGAAAGTAACATCCGACTTTTAACTATTTATTTATTTTATTTATTTATTTATTTGGATTTATTGACCGCCCCCTCTCTCCGAAGAGACTCGAAAACTAAAGTATTACCATATATGGACTTGCGGTGGAAACATTGTATCTGAATCTTGTAACAGCAGAAATGGATTCTTACTAATTCTTCACGACCGTCAAAGAGGCGGAAAAGTGGCGCTTCTTTGTTCTCAGCAAGAAACTTTCTCTTTTGAAATGTGAACATTCCTTCAATTTAATAGGACTCTAAAATTTATATACAAGCCAACTCAAGTGACTCTCGGGATTTCTCCCATTGTGTGCCTTCTTTTTTATTGGATTGCATTGTAGAAATTTTCTCTCTGGACTTTATACAAATTATACTTTAAATTTGGACACAGACTTTCCCTTTTCTCTGACCTCACGGACTACCCACCCACCAGACGCCATCTTATATACAAAAACTTAAAACTTTTACTATGGCAGCAAGAAAGCCCCCATCTGACAAATCTTGGTCTGTGCTAGCTTCTACAAAAGCTAGTCCGACTCCACAACAATCAAAAATCACTACAATGCTACAAAAAGAAGCGGTGGGAAAGGGCGCTCAACAATCATCAATTGAGGAAACTCTTCAAAATATAATGAAAGAAATAAAAGAAATACGCAGAGACGTGATAAGTTCAAGATTGGAGCTTCTGGAAACACAGAGAGCATTAGCGGAAAATAAACAAAAAATTGATGGGTTGGAGGGTGGGGCAGCCGAAGTGAGGTAGGAGGTGAGGGAAGCACAAAAAGATATTGTGGATCTTACTGGTTATATGTCTAGAATGGATTTTGAAAGAATGTCTTACTTTTTAAGGTTTCAAAATGTTCCCGAGTCAGATTCAGAAAATTTAAAAGATTTAATGTCTACAATTTTAGCAGACTACACTAAAAAGAACAAAGAATATATCTGGGGGGACATTGACCTGATTTATAGAATCAATTCACCATATGCCAGAATAAATGATGTACCCAGAGAGATACATATTAAATTTGTAAGAAGGTCAACAAGAGATGAGATTCTGAGAGCACAGAGAGATGGCCCATTAATATACCAGCAGAAAGAAATTGCTATTTTGAAGCAGATCCCGAAAAAGATTCGAGAGATAAGAAGGAAATATTCCTTCCTATCCAAAAAGCTGTATAAAAAAGGGGTATGGTTCAAATGGTCAATGCCTGAAGGAATGTTGGTGTTCTGGGAGGGGGGAAGAGTAAGAATCAAAACAGTCGAAGAGGCGGAAGCCTTTTTTAAAAAACACTCCTCAATCCTGGAGGACGAAAATGGGAGAACGGGAGGGGCCATGGCTCCTCAATACAATAGCAAAAAGACTTAGATCACAAAAATGATTTTTTCTTTTATACATTGTAATTCCTAACGGATGCTAATAGAAACAAATGATTGATTGCATGGAATCTATGATATGATATGTATGTACCTCTTTCCACCTTATATTGAAATAATTTTGTATGAAGTCTCGGAGGCGGCCATCACCTCCGACATGGAAGCCCTAAAATATTTCTATTCATATCCTATATACCCCTTTTCCCTTTAAAAATTTGTAAAACCAATAAAATTATTGTTACCAAAAAAAAAGGGTGTTAAATGAGGCATGGCTGGTGCTGATACCAGGCAGTCTGTGAGATGGCAGGCTGCCTGAAAGTAACTAGCCTCTGGGGTGATGGTGTCCTGCAGCTAAAACAGGCTTGTAGCGAAGTAGGGTCTGTTGTGGTCTGTTGTTGTTTGTGGTGTAGTTGGCAGTGAAGAGTTCTGAGAGTGAGAAGGGTGGTCGGTTTTGCTATTCTCTGTAAGAAACTGTAAGCAACCTGTAGTTAAGAAAAACTATAATTTACTACTGATAGTAAGGAACAGCAGTGGACATAGGGTGGGTGTGAAAGTAATCTGGAACTAATACCTAGAGCGGTGATGGCGAACCTGTGGCATGCGGAGCAGGGCATGCCACAGGGCATGCGAGACATTGACTTCAGCCTTCTTTGAGGCCATTTTTCACCCTCTGGAGGCTTTCTTGAAGCCTCCAAAGCGTGAAAAATTGGCCATACAGACAAACCAGAAGTCACCATTCCCAAACTTCTGGGTTCTCCGTAAGTCTGATTTTCGACCTCTGGAGGTTTCAGGAGGCTTCCCTCTGGAGGGCAAAAACTGGCCCTGCGAGCAAACCGGAAGTGACTTCTGGTTGTTTGTAGGTCCGTTTTTCGCCCACCGGAGCCTTCAGGGAAACCTCCTGAAGGCTCCGGGGGTCAAAAATCAGCCCTACAGACAAGCCGGAAGTCACCATTCCCGAACTTCCAGGTTCCCCATAGGTCTTTTTTTTGGCCTCCGGAGGCTTCGGGGAAGCTCCTGAAGCCTCTGGGGAGTGGGAGGCTGTTTTCGCCCTCCTCAGGCTCCTAGAAAGCCTCTAGAGCCTGGGGAAGGTAAAAAAACCGTGGCAAAAGTGGGAGGGTCACTGATCGCACACATGAGCATGCACTGGGGGAGGCGTGTGCATAGCATTATGGGTGCGGCATGCTGGCACACAACCCCCCTCCCTGGGCTCCCCCAGCTTTTGGTACCACAGCCAAAAAAGGTTTGCCCTAACTTACTTAGGATTTTACTGGGTTGCCTAAAGGCCAAGGAGGCTGGCATGGGCCCTCTCTGGGTATTGCGAGCCCATTGAATTGGATATATATAGAAGGACCCTATGACACAGTCCTGGATTAAGAATGAGTTCTGTTCCTAAATCTGTCTTTAAGCTGAATTTGTATGTAAGATGTAACATGTACTTACAAATGAATTTACTAGCAATAGCAATAGCAACTTAGATTTATATACTGCTTCACAGTGTTTTTACAGCCCTCTCTAAGTTATATTGCCCCCAACAATCTGGGTCCACATTTTACCGACCTCGGAAGGATGGAAGGCTGAGTCAACCTTGAACATGGTGAAATTCAAACTGCCAAATTGCAGTCAGCAGAAGTAGCCTGAAGTACTGCATTCTAACCACTGCATCACCGCAACTATAGATGATGTCCTTTCTTAAACCGATAAAACTGCTGAACGTGAATGAAATGCTTTTCACAAACTGTTGGAAACAGGCTGTATATTAAAAATGGTCACTTCAGCAGTTCCTGAAAACATTGCATGGCTTCAGCAGTTCATTTGCTCAAGGAAGGAGAATGCCAGCTGCTACTTTTAGGAATATGTAGCCTGTTTGTATTTAGGGGTTGTCCTTAAGTTGGACCTTCTTATGCCAGAAATTGCCTATAGTATACATTTGCTACAGATACTCATAGCAAACAAATGAAGATACATGGAAAATTATGGAGCAGCCGTCATCGGTAGCATCTATATTTAAATAAAGTCTTCCACTGATGGGCCCCATCAATTGTCAAACCTGGCTCTATCACCAACCTTATTACCTGTATATCTACTTCATTAGAACTCTGGCATTTGTTGCATTGATTTTTTTTTCAAAGATTCTGAGTCGCTGTATTTTGCAGATCAGAATGTAAAGTGAATAGAAAATGTGCTGCTTTCTGCAACACCAGCTGAATGCATTTTAATAGGCCATAGTGTCACTAGTGATTTATTGCCCTTTTTTGTTCTTTTATGTGTTGTATTTGTCATTTCTGTGGTGGCTGTTTCATCTGTAAAACAATATAGTTACAAGAAAATGCTAAGGGGATATAGAGTTGCTATAGGTTTAGTTGTTTCCTTTCTCTCTTGTCCAAGAATTGCTCTTTATGTGCCCATCCTACCCCACAGCAAAAAAAAAAACAGCAACAAATAAGCAACCCAAGAACCACTGGTTCAAATTACTTTCCCAAAATAAGTATATTTATTCATATAGAGCCCAAATAAATATAAACTAAATAGCTGCAGTTAGTGAATAATTCAGAAGGATATTAGGAATAGCATATCTTCTGCTGGCAACAACCCCATAAATAGTAAAATAACCCTTTCTCAATTGTTTGCAAAACAGAAGAACTGATAAGTCAGTGTGATAAATCTTGACAATTATGGGGATTGTTTTATCACTATTTTATTGTAGAAAACACAATAAGGGAATATGGTGCTTTTATTCATCCTAATTACAGTTAGCCTGAATGTCAAGAGTTCCAAAGCTGTCTTTCATTAACGAGATATTTTTATTATAACTATCCATTTTTACAATAAACATTTTGTAAGACTATCACAAAAGTAAAAGGGAAATAGAAAGGCACTTTCTTCATTATTTCCAATACAGTAGAATTTGTAGAAATATAAAAAAAGGATTAACTGTATATTTAGTCATTATCAAGATAACTCTGAAAACTGGTCATAATGTGGCAAAAATTAGCTTGGCTAGAGAACTTGTTGAAAAATGTGTTGAAAAATTTGTTGAATCCAGCTAAAGGTGGCAAAAAAAGAAACCAGAAAAATTTCTCTGCAATATTGAGGAAAAAGTCATTGGGCTCAAAATATTGATGACTGATCAGAATAATGATGAATTCACCTCCCTCTTGGTCATATGAACTAGACCAGAGTTTATGGAAAATCTCTCATACTTTCTAGTGCACTCACACATGCAAACAGGAAAGGAAAAAATGTAGGGAGATGCAGCACATCATTATACAAAAGAAAATACAAATTACAATACTTGAACACAATGAGGAGTTTAACATGTGAGACACCACACCAAGAGAATTCATAGCAGAATCTATATTCAGTAAAGTAGAGATAGAAGAGTCAGAAAAACATGCTATCAGACAAAAAATATTGGCAAAGCTGGTCACACATAAATCAAACAATACACCCAGGCCAATCAGTATATTATTATTTTACCAGCAGATAAAGGGCACACAATGGTGGTGATGAACCACAAAGATTATTAAAGGAAGGCTTTCACCATGCTCATTGATTCCTCAGCATGTGCTCCAGCAAAGACATCAGAGATGAGAACAATGGTCACACAATTGAATGTTTATCTCAGCCAACTTAAACAAAACAACTGTATAATGGAAAAGGAATGGTGGAAAATGAGAGGAACAGATCCAGAGAGATTTTATGGACTCTTCAAGATACACAGAATAGGAGTTTCCCTTAAATCTATTGTAGCACTACGGGATTCTCCTACCTACAACCTGACTAAATGGCTGGCACAATGCTTAAGCTTCTTGACTCCACCCTTGAATGGCATGGTCACATCATTCACACAATTTTTGACACAACTACAAGGTTTAAATGTAGCTCTTTTGATATAGTGCTCCTATTTACATCCCTTTCTCCCTACTTAGCATACAAAGTAATAAATAAGAAACTAGAAGAAGAGTACAACACAGATCAGAACAACCTAACCAGGAGACAAATCATGGAATGTCAGAGTTTTGGCAGTATGACTATTATCTATATAAATAAAAATGTAAAATAGTTTGTACGAATCCACTAATCTCAAAAACTACTGCACCGATTTACCTCAAATTTTGACACAATGTTGCCAAGGACTTCCGATAATAGAATACCTACTCATTTTGTGCCTGGCACATGTGTGTTGTGTGCAAGATACACAAATGTAAAATGTACCCACTGATCAGGTTTTCACCTCCCTGTAACTCCTCCCACCAGGCAACAGTCATTTCCTCAGCCACATATGGAGGCCTCTTAGGGCCAAAAAGGCACTGAGATAGCAAACTCCCAGGTGGCCCATAGAGAGAGAGAGAGAGAGAGGGAGAAATACAGTTTAATAAAAGAAGGACTAGGGGAGATAGGATAGCAGCCTTCCAATATCTCAGAGACTGCCACAAAGAAGAGAGAGTCAAGCTATTCTCCAAAGCACTTGAGGGCAGAACAAGAAGCAATGGGTGGAAACTAATCCAGGAGAGAAGCAACTTAGAACTGAGGAGAAATTTCCTGACAGTGAGAACAATTAACCAGTGGAACAGCTTGCCTCCAGAAGTTGTGAATGCCCCAACACTGCAGGTCTTCAAGAAGATGTTGGATAGCCAGTTGTCTGAAATGGTATAGGGCTTTCTGCCTAGGCAGGGAGTTGGACTAGATGACCTCCAAGGCCCTTTCCAACTCTGCTATTGTATTATTGTATTACAGTAGGTAGGTAGATAGGGGAATATATAGATAGGGAGAAATACAGTAGGTAGGTAGGTATGTAGATAGAGGGATAGATAGGGAGAAATACGGTAGGTAGGGGGATAGATAGGGAGAAATACAGTAGGTAGGTAGGTAGGTAGGTAGAGGAATAGAGAGAGGGAGAAATACAGTAGGTAGGTAGGTAGGTGGATAGAGAGGGAGAAATACAATAGGTAGGTAGGTAGGTAGGTAGACGGAGAAAGGAAGAAATACAGTAGGTAGGTAGGTAGAGGGATAGATAGAGAGGGAGAAATACAGTAGGTAGGTAGGTTGGGGGGTTATACGGTGGTTGTGTGTATGTGTGCAGGTGTAGATCTACACACAGATTGGTTGGCCATTTAACCAAACTGGGCCACAGCAATGCGTGGCCGGGTATAGCTAGTTATGAGATAAACCCAGGAGCAAAACACAGCACACAGAAACTTTAGATCAGGGGTAGTCAACCTTTTTATACCTACCACCCACTTTTGCATCTCTGTTAGTAGTAACATTTTCTAAACGCCCACTGGTTCCACAGTAATGGTGATTTATAAGTCAATTAAATTAAAAAAAGGAAAGTGCTTCAGTATCGGACAAAACTCCTACCGCCCACCATGAAAGCTGGAACGCCCACTAGTGGGCTGTAGCGACCAGGTTGACTACCACTGCTTTAGACAATTAGCAGTGGTTTATATAGTTTTGTGCATTTTGTCAGGAAAATAGATGACATTTTACAGCAGCATTTTAATACAAGACCAAAGATACAGATGTAATTGTTCTTAAAGGAAGTCTTATTGGAATCTTGCATAAGAGAAAAAAGTATTATTTTATGACTGAGTAATTAAAACAGAAAAGGATTCTGTTTCGTTGGGACCAATTGAAAGCTTTGATTTTTACTTTTAAACAGCAAAGGTTTGGATTGAATTCTATTCAGAAAGTGAGGGGATTCCTAGCCTTCCTTGTCTGATGATAAAGATAAAGGAATCCCTACATATTTTACTACGCTAGTCTAGAGGCAGTGTTCATCTCTGTTTCAAGGGCCATTGCACAGCTTCAGGTTGTGCACCAGTTGTGATTATTCCTGGACCAGGAAATGTCATGCTCAGTCACCTGCCACATGGATTGCTGTGATGCTATGTGTTGCTGCCTTTGAAGACTCTGGAAGCATCATCTGGTACAAAATATGGCAGCACAGAGAGTTGCAAGCACATTTAGATCAGTAGACAATATAGGTAGCCTTTGATTACAGTTGCTCATTTAGTGACCATTCGAAGTTACAATGGCCCAGAAAAATGTGGCTTCTGGTCATTTTTCACACTTACAACCATGACACGTGATCAAAATTCAAATGCTTGGCAACTAACTCATATTTATGACAGTTTTAATGTCCTAGCATCATGTCATTACCTTTTGCAACCTTCTAACAATGGGGAAGCCAGAATCATTTAACAACTGTGTTACTAACAGTGATTCACTTAACTGTGAGATCATAAATTGGAGCAAAATTCACCTAAAAACTGTTTCACATAGCAACAGAAATTTTGGGCTCAATGGTTGTTGTAAGTCAAAGACTAGCTGTACACCTCTGCTCTATTGCTTACCAGTATGCTTCTAGGTTCAATTCAAGGTGCTGGTAATGAATTATAAAGTCCAAACCATGGATTTGGTTATTTGGGGGACTGGCTATTTACAATCACATCTAACCATCCCATCAATTCCGGTACGACAGGCATGTTGCTTGTTTTAATCTGATTGGACCCAGGATAAGAATTTTTTCTGTAGCAGGGCCCACCGCTTAGATTATCTTTATCCAGATTGGTCACATTGGCCCCAACCTTGCAGGTCTTCTAGAAGGCTTTGCTATCAAGTCAATGGATCTGTGAATGTCGATGTGAAGCCTATGAATACATATCAAATGTATTAAGAAGAAAATTAAGCACACTCTCTAAAGATTATGGTTTTTTTAAAGGATTTTTAGTTTTTTTTTAATGGCTTTTGATGTTACTTTTTTGTTATTTTACTTTTTTAATTTTTACACTGCTTAGTCATATGGCCATACAGGTTTACCAAATAACTAAATTTAAATAGAAAAGTATTTTGGTTAAAGTATAATAAAATAAATGAAATTCATTCTACTAAAGAGAAGGACCAGGGGAGACATGATAGCAGTGTTCCGATATCTCAGAGGGTGCCACAAAGAAGAGGGAGTCAAACTTTTCTCCAAGGCACCTGGGGGCAGGACAAGAAGCAATGGGTGGAAACTAACCAAGGAGAGAAGCAACTTAGAATTAAGGAGAAATTTCCTGACAGTAAGAACAATTAACCTCTGGAACAGCTTGCCTCCAGCAGTTGTGAATGCCCCAACCCTGGAAGTCTTTAAAAAGATGTTAGACAGCCATTTGTCTGAAATGGTATAAGGTTCCTGCCCATGCAGGGGGTTGGACTAGAAGACCTACAAGGTCCCTTCCAACTCTGCTATTGTATTATTGTATTATTGTATTTAAACTTACTGAGACTGAATTAAACTTACATTTGGTAGACATATACTGTAAATGCTTCATTCTTAAGCTGTTTATTTTGGTCTTTGGGTATCCAGACCAAGTAAACAAAAAATTCAGAGCTGCAGCTTCCATACACCAATTTAATTTTTTTAAGACTATCGTAACGGAATAAATTTTGAAGAGTTTTCCAGTGTTGTTGGCATAGGGCCTATTCTAACTATTGCTGTTTTCCTGGTTATATGCCAATAAAAGCCTCAGTGCCATCATGTATATCATCATAAAAATGACACAGATAATGCAACTTGCATCAAATGTGTCATGACATACATTACATATTCCATGAATAGTGTGCTGACCAGTGGTGGGTTGCTGTTACTGTAGCTACCGGTACGCTGATTACACACTCGTGTGTTCTGTTCGTGCATGTGCCTCACTTGCGCTGTGTGCGCGTGAACAATCCACCGCCCCTGCGACAACCAGCTGCTTGTTGGGGCTCACGCAGGCACCGCACGCTGTGCACGCCTGTGCACTTTGCCATTTGCCATAAAAAACAGCTATAGAGTACAGGCGGATGGGTCAGCCAAATGACCGACCGTACCGGTACGGTCTCAGCTTCTCCCGGCCACTACCGGTACGGCCATACCTGCAGCACCTCATGTGCTGACACAGATAAGTCCTTTCCCCCTTTTCCCTGTCTGCAGAAATCCTGAATACTGTATACAGAATAGTGTCAGTGGGATAGGAATGAATGCACAGAGAGTTGGGGTAGAACTATAATTTTTATGATTTTTGTCTTCCTTTTATTCTCATTCACACTTTAATATTTTTCCACCTTCATATTCCAAGCTCCCTATTGGTCATCAGTCCTGAATACAGCCTTTTAGGATTTAGGGCTCCTGTTTATTCCCAGCTGAAAACACAGATGAGTTTCTTTAATTGATGTCTTGATTGAACTCTTTAGCATTTGACCCAGTTTCTGCATCAACATCAACGTGATCTTTTTTTGCTACAAAAAGGAAAGTCTTGATTTTAAAGACACTGTTTCATTCTGGTAAACACCCCTTCAATTAGGCAATTTAAAAAAAAACTCATTCCGCTATTTGACAATTCAGTCCTATTTTACACAAATCCTCGCACCTAACCACAATACAGTTGTCACAGAAGAGTATAACATTCATTTTCTTAACCTAACTAGCAGCACGAGTCAAGGAGAGATACTGAAAAGTGATGTTACTGGGATCCTGCTCTCGGAATAATTTGATTGCATGTTTTTTAAAGTTATACAGTTTCAAGGTGTGATCATTTTCTTTTCCCTCAGAAATAACAAATGGATATGTATCAGTTTCCATAACACATAGGTGAAAAGTTGTAGCAAGAAAAATAGAATCAATATAAAACTTTCTGGGACCGGTTAATACCTGGATCTGCCAGCCTCTGTAACTGTTTATTGTTCAGTCAGTGACGTTCATTTTAAAAAATACTCAATGTGCTGGAATTGTGATATTCATAGGAACATCTGTATAAGACATAACTAAAAGGCAGACAGACAAGTGCATTTAACATTAATGAAAAAATGACCCACTTCTGACTGGGTTTAAAGGAAAAATTAAAGTGAAACCAGTATGCTCTGAAAGAATGGGCCTTGTGAAAAAAATAACATGTCAGGAAAAATAGATGCCATTATATACAGTATACATGTGTAATGTAACATAACATTTAACAGGGATAGTAACAAGTTCAGTAAGGTGAATTAGTGTTTTATATTCAAATATATTTATATTAAATCATTTTCATATATCTGGCTTTAATTGTACATTCCAATTGGTTGGTTACATGCAGTGAAGCTATAGTTTTATAGTACTACTAGATTATTACATAATGCCCATATTTTGTAAGAGTTCATATGGCTTGGGAAGCATGAGACCACAGTTGCATACTAAGACATCAGGATTAGCTTTATTCAACACGTATATGAAGCCGCTGGGTGAGATCATCTGTGGTTTTGGGATAGAGTACCATCTGTACGCTGATGATACTCAGTTGTACATATCTACCCCAGACCACTCCAACGATGTCGTTGAGGTGATGTCCCAGTGTTTAGAGGCCGTACGGATCTGGATGGGCAGTAACAAACTCAAACTCAACCCGTCCAAGACCAAGTGGCTGTGGTTCCCGGCATCCCGGTTTAGCCAGATGACACCATCACTGGCCATGGGGGGTGAAGTATTGGCCCCCGTGGAGAGAGTGCGCAATTTAGGAGTCCTCCTGGATTCCCGGCTGTTCCTGGAGGACCAGGTGGTGGCCGTGGCCAGGGGGGCGTTTTACCAGGTTTGCCTGGTCCGCCAATTGTGCCCCTTACTGGACTGGGAGGCCCTTCGCACAGTCACTCAAGCACTTGTGACTTCTCGTCTGGACTACTGTAACGCTCTCTACATGGGGCTCCCCTTGAGATGCACTTGGAGGTTGCAGTTGGTTCAGAATGCGGCCGCGCGGGTGATCATGGGAACCTCAAGGCATTCCCACATAACACCTCTCCTGCGCGAGCTGCACTGGCTACCTGTGACCTACTGGGTGTGTTACAAGGTTTTGATGACCATCTTCAAGGTGCTCCATGGCATGGGGCCTAGCTACCTACGAGACCGTCTACTGCCCCATACATCCCTACGATCGACTCGCTCCCACGGAGAGAGTCTTCTCCGGGTGACGTCGACCAGGCAGTGCTGGTTGGCAGCTCCCAGGTGAAGGGCCTTCTCTGTGGTGTGCCCAACCCTCTGGAACGACCTACCTCCCGAACTCCGTACCATCTCGGACCTCCGCTTGTTCCGCCAGCACTTAAAAACTTACTATTTTCATCTGGCCGGCCTGGCATGAACTACTCCGCACCCTACTGTCTTATAACAAATCAAAGTTTTAATCTATGGGTTTTAAATTTATTTTACGCAGGGTCTTGATTTAATTTAGTTATTGTTTAGTAATATTTTGTATTTATGTATATTTATTTTAAATTTCTGTTCGCCGCCCCGAGTCCCTTTGTGGTGAGATGGGTGCGGGTTACAAATATGAATAATAAATAAATAAATAAATAAATTATTGATGACAATTGCAGACAATAATTCCTGCACGTGGTACCTTTAATATGTATTGCCCTAAGCCAGGGTATCAAGCCCACAGGCCGGATGCGTCACACTCTAGCCACACCCACCCCATTTTAGCGAAAGGGGAGAAGTTACAATATGTCACATGATGACAACATGATGCCGCAAGTTTGACACCCCTGCCTTAAGCTGTCACCATCTTCAACCAACATGTATTGACAGATTATCACATCTAGAATCCATGGGAGAAGACTGTGGCAAATACTTGTCTTTTTAGCTTTATGTACTGTTTCTACTAAGGCTGTAAAGAAAATGTGACAAACAAATTGATTTAAAATAGTTTGACTTGTGGTTGTGCTTGTTTTCCTCTTATACTTTTTCAGGATAGGACCACATTCCTCCATTGCTGATCTTTGTGTAAGGTTACAGCAAAGGGCATAGTATGAACACAATTGGGTATTGAAATAAAAAAACAGAAAGACTAGTAAAAATAACTGTAGCTTGCTGACATTGTAAAAACATTAACAATGTAAATTTGTGTGGCCCAGTAAAATATTACCATATGAAGATCATTATTTCCTCACACTTGGCACATATGAATCGTCTGACTTTCTCAGTACTTTCGTGGCTGCCCTCTTCTTCATCATGGACAAAATAATAAATTGATAAAAATTGTGAGATGTGCCATGTAAGAAACTACTAAGTACTTGGACAATCAAAGTAAAAGTAGTTCTTCTGGTTAGCAACCTCAATATTGTCTTCATTTGTCAAGTTGATGTATAATTGGTTCCAGGAATTTTCCAGTGAAGAAAGGCTTTATTTATTATATCTGCATATTGAAGTTGAGTTTAATCCTTTACTAGGCACAAAATGAGTAATAGTTGTTCAACTAATGTTTCAATTAATTTGTGAAATAATTCCTATAAGCTAGCAAGAATAATTTTATAAGCCTGACTCTTGCTTGCTTTAGTGTGACTTTATTTATTCATTTATTGTTTACATATTTATGCTTATATCTTTCTCTATTTCCAAAGTTTCAAACGGGACTGAAAGTCTGACATCAGTTAAATAATTTAAAAAATCTATCTCAGAAGTACACATTAACATATTGTCTAAGCAAATAATGGCCACCACTCTCCCATTTAATCCGAATAGTGAAAGACCTTGATTCTGTTGTGTGTTGTTCCCCAGATTTAAAATATAATTACATTTTACTCTTTTTTCGTTCATGTCCATGTCAGTTCCCAGGAAATTTAATGAGAAAGCTTATAAATCAGACTTGTTTTCAGAATGATTTGTCTACCTTGTAAAGGTGACATGGAGTCTCAAATGATGGATACTACCCAGATTTTGATTAAAATGTCAGAAGTCCTGTAAGGAGGTCAACATGGTGAACTGAATAATGCCTCCTTAACAGTATTAATGCTAAAGTTATTTTTCAGGAAAATGAATGTTCATAAGACATAGTTTCTAATATTCTGCATTATGCAATAAACAGAACAGTTTTGTTTTGTTTTTGTAATGAGGAGGTTACAAAAGCTTAAGACAGTGGCTGCTGTAAGGCACTGGTTATCTCATTTAAACAGATATGAAATGTAGGTGCCAGTGGTATGATCATCAGCTGTTTTCTATTTTATGAATAAATTGCTTAGAAGGAGTCATTTGCCCACCAGATGTGACCTAGATTTAGATTTCCAAAGGCAAAAAGTCTATTGTGTAAAAACAAAACAATTGCTGGTAAACTGCATGCTAAATTAGCTTATCTCACATTTTCAGGTGTTTAAGCTAATATGTTGAGGAATTAGTGCTTCATTTATTTAAAAAATTGCAAAATACATTTCAGCAAATTAAATTTGGATAAAAGCTTACAGTAGTTATTGTTTCAATAACTACAATAAAGTAGCAGAACAAACTGGGAAGGCAACACCTCTAATATGAAATATAACAAATTGCTTTGTGAAAACAGGGCAGTAAGCTGTTGGCACTAAAATTTATTTTGGCATTAGGAGTAATTACATTTTCTATAAACAACAGCAGGCTCTAGAAATAAAAGTTTTTATGTCTGCCAGCCATGATAACTTTTCTTCTTATGATAACAAACTAATAAGCAAAGTATTCAATGTCTTATTTTCTTTTCTCTTCTCAAATATTTATTTCAGGTGCTGCCACTAGGAAACCAGATCCTGAACAAGAGAAGCAAACAGATCATACTGTTAAAATTGCTGGCATCATTGCAGGAATCTTGCTGTTTGTCATTATATTTCTTGGAGTTGTATTAGTTATGAAGAAAAGGTGAGTAGTTAATGCAGTCTATTTTGATTAATTATTGTATTTTATTTTTCCCAGTAAACATATTCCCTTGGCGTATATAATGCATCTGGTGTATGTATGAGCATGCAGATATAAATCTCCTGTATATTCTTAAACAAAACCCTTTTTATGGATGATTTTAAAGAATGCTGTTTTTTACATCTAAAGTTTAAAAGTGTTGAATGAAATTCTGAGAACTGACATTTTTCTTTGATAGTATTATAAGCAAATTAATGTTAGAATGCTTTTGTTAAAGTAATCCACTATATCAGAATATACTATATTAATGGTTATCAGTATCTCTGCTGTAACCTGAAGGTAAGGCGAATATTTAATTTCATATAGAAATCTTGCAAAATTGCTTGGTAAAATGGGCGATAGGTTTCACAAGTAACTATAAAAAGTAAGCAAAAACTTTGGTTTAATTTTACTCCTGCAGAGAAATCCAATGGAAGATATAAAATAGTTCTTCACAGATGGACAATTCCTTCAACATACAAAAAAAAATCTTTAAATTCAATCCAATTAAAGGACAGGTGTGAAGTTGCTATTTGATTTTCCTTCAAAATTCATATTTGTAATGCAGAGAGGGGAAAATAAGATTGTACAATATTAATTCCATAGGTAACTTGGGGTAGATTTAGCAAATATTTACTAAATACTTGCTAAATCTACAGCCAAAAACCCCACCTCCTCTATTCTTAATAACTAATTAATATGACTAGCATTATGGAAATATCAAGCTTGGGTACTTTTGAATAACATCAAGAAGTAATGTAAAGACATAGTTTAAAGGCACTATTTAAAAAGACATTATTTAAGGCAACGTAAAAAATGAATGTTGTATACATCATTAGGTAAACTTTGAGAGCAGTATCTTTATTTAGAGTATGCTTAGGTTTTTATATTTTATTATTAGAGGTTTTATTTTTTTTTAAACACAATATTTTAAAAAATTTACAAAAATACCAAAACAATTATACAAAAAAATAAAATATAAAAACATAATTAATAAAAAGAAAAAAGCAAGATAGAAAAAGTAAAAAATATGAAATATCTAAACTTGTCACCTACATATGAAGTATTAAACAATATAGAAACATCTCAAATTAGAAAGAAAAAATATTGTTGCCAAATATGAAATCTATGAAATACATTGTATTTTTATTACACAATTATATTTATATGTATTAATTAGTAAAACACTTGATTGATGGGATTTGTACATTGAAAAAGATTTCAGTGTTGTCTTTAGAATGTTCCTAAATCCGTATTAGTTAAACAAAATATACACTTTGGAAAGTTCAAGCCATGATTTGTCAGTTTAGCAAGCTTTAATGTAGATCTCAGGTGTCAAAATTGTGATGTCACGTTGCCGTCACATGATGTATCGTGACATTTTATCGTTTTGTGGAGCTGGGGTGGGTGTGGCCTATGCACAACTTATCCGGGCTGCGGACTACCAGTTTGATAACCCTCTAGTAGATGTATATTAGATAACAGAGGGGATTTATAAAGAAATTGAAAATAAATTAATGGCAGAAGTAGGTGAACATATGTGAGAAAATCTAAGGTATTATGTTTGGATCTTGGGTGAGTTTTGCATCTTAATTCATAAAAATAAATATAATTTTTTTTGTTTTTGACATAGTTTGATTCATTTGAAGAAATAAATGTAACCATTACAAAATGGCATTCAAGACTAAAAAAGACAATGCTTTAAGAAGGAAAAATCTAAATTACATATTTAGACCAATAATTTTTTATTATATTTATTTTGGTACAAAAGAGTCTATCCAGGGTAATAATGTATCCATTTCCAGAAAGTATGTTGAACTAATTGGTCAACCTAAAGAAATAATGAAGTTGATTACAGTTGTTCTTCAAAATGGCAGCACATACATACTTTTATGAAATACAAACCATAATTCCACAGGAAATATTTCTGAAGAATTACAGAACTGAAGTATGCAAGTATTGTTCACATAAGAAAGGAAGCTGTCAGAACTCATTCTTAGCAAACATGAAGTATCCCCCTGCCTTTTCATTCCTTTATATAATACAAATAGTAAGCAGATAGTTTTTTGACATTTTATTTTTATTTTACATTTCTGATCCTATTCTTTTTTATGTCATTTTTACCTTTATTTTTTACCATGTGAGTGGTATTGATAGATGGTGGTGGTATTATTATTATTATTATTTCTGTAGGTTTTCTGGCTGGTATATCATCATAATTATATATATTGTTTACAAATATATGATAATTCTATAATAATTCTAGCAAGCATTTGGGTGACAGATGGATTATGAATATGTTTATGGGACATCAAACTCCATTTGATCTATCTTAATAGTTTAAAACAAGATGAAACCATAACATAAAATAACAGGGCTATTGAAGCAATATTTCTGTGAATGTTTAGCTTCCTTTTTCATATCATAGATGAATGTCACCATTAGTTAAAATAAAAGCGTGCTTATTTGTCATAGTAACTATGGGATATCAGTACCTGATGCTTAATCAAAACAATAAAGAGGCATAAACTTTAAAGTATAAAAGGATTCTATTACTAGATTGTTGATAATAGCAGAGCTGACCCACACTGAACAACAGACTTAATAACAAAATTAGAACTTTGAAGTATATTAACATGAAATCACTGGTTGAAATTCTCCAGCGCCATGGGATGAGGTAGCATCAATATGCCATTTATGGCATGGGCTCAAGGTATCTGAGGACGCCCCCCCCCCCACTCCCCTTTAACCTGATGGGACTAACCTGCCTAACTCATTCCAGCAGAAAGGACTCATTTCAAATCCCATTGGCCAAAGAAGGGACCCTGCTATATTGGGGATGGCCAATAGGATAGAGAAGTTTTTCACCCCTAAGCTGTCCATCATCTTGGTTTTTAATCTTTTTATTCTAATTTTAATTGTTTTTAGCACTTTTTAACTTTTTATTATATTGGAAGCCACCCAGAGTTGCTGTATTAGTGAGTTGGATGGCATAGAATTTAACAAATAAATAAAAATTATCTTACCAGCCTCTGAATACAGTAAGCTAGTATCTATTCACTAAATTCCTTTTGTTGCCAACGTTCAAATTTCTTACCTGCTTATAAATTACATACAAACAGCAATATTAAGTAGAATATCAGCCAAGTCTCTCTAGGCTTAAGTTTATTATAAAGCTTATCTTTGTCAACAGCCATGAAGCTATTGTCTACTTTTAATAGTCATAAAAGCTCCTTACGGCATTATTTTAGTATAGTAAGAGCCACTGGGGTGTATGGCTGTCCTTGTGTAATACAGTGATCCCTCGTTTTTCGCGCCCTCGTTATTTGCGGCTTCAGTCCTTCGCGGATTTGTAAAAAATACAAAAAAAATTTTTTTTGCATTGGTAGGAGGCAAGCGCCACCTAGTGGTTGCTTTAAACATGTCCACCAATTCAAGTTTCCTAGCGAATCCTATTTCGCGGAAATCCAGTTTCCGCGGACGGGTCCGGTCCCGATTACCCGCGAAAACCGAGGGATTACTGTATAGCAACATTAGATTAAAGCATCACATAAAAGGTGCTTTCAGTAGAACTTTTTCGTTCAGTTATCTAGAGCTACCATAGTATGAGAAGAACCTGAGGAACAGGCTTTTCTCATGTCATCTGACGATTTATTCTTCTAGAATAAATGAGTGAACTTTGCTGGTATGAGATAAAATAGAAAAGTGAACACATGTTCCCTTAATTGTAAAAGTCATGTTTTATTTTCCCATTGATTTATGTAGAAGCTGCAACAAGCTTTTTTTTTGTTTAAAAATTGTTTTTTTTCTGTCCTGATTCTTCGAGGATTCAGTTTCATTGGTTGGCCTCTGGTTCTAGTTGTTTTGGGAAATAGAAAATAGCTTCAGCTTGTTGACTTTATTCTACCATGCATAATTTTGCACACCTCAGACTCTCTTATTTGCCACTTTTCTAGACAAAAACCTCAAATGTCGCGACTTTTCCTCCTAGGAAGCTGTTCCAGTTTCCTGATCATACAGTATTTTGATTTATGTATTCATAAATGTTGATTTATATGTTGATAAATATTAGCATCTCTCTTTTTAATAGTGTTCCTTGATATCCTTATTATCATGTTGGCCTTTTTTACAACAGATGCACACTGTGTTGAAACTTCCATTGAACTGTCTGATCATTTCAAGCTCTTTCTTCATCAGTCAGTGAGTTCTCATCCCATTAAGTTTTATGAATAGTTAGGATTTGCCAATTCACCATAACATCCACATTTTGTTATGTTTTAATTGTTGTTAATTTGATGTTTATTTATTTTTTCTTCATGTGTGAGGTACTGATAAGACTCTTATAGACAAATCTCCACAATTTGTGATTAATACTTTGTTGGAACCAGGCCATACCATTCTTTAAGTAAAGAATATAATCACACTTGTAATCTTTAAATTTGAACTCCTATCTTTATGTTCCATTAAGTAGAACACAGGTCCCAACTCTTGGTCCATAGACTGGTACCAGTCTGTGGCCAGTTGGCAATCTGACCATGCAAGCAGCAGGCGGTTACACAAAGCTCAATTTGCGTAAGCAGTAGGTACACAAGCGGTCTCCTCCCCACCACCACTGCTGCCAGTGGACACACTGACTCAGAAAGGTTGGGAACCTCTGAAGTAGAACTAAGACAACCAGATATGCTAAGGTTATATTAAGTTAGCACTGTAAAACATTGAAATGCTGTTTTTCTTCATTGTACATAAACAAATTATTTATTTCCATGTAACTTATAACATCTTAGAAATTTAGAAAAAGTTTGTGCTCCACCAGATTAGATGCCACCTGCTTTAAAACAGTTCATCTGACATGAACAGTGGAATTTGATTTTTTTTTTAAAGAAAAGCATTTCCATGATGCATAGAAAAACTGAAATTTCAAATCAACGAATACTACAGAAAACTTTCAGCCTTAGTAGATTTATTTATTTATTTTATTTATATTTATATTTATAACCCGCCCTTCTCCACAGAGGACCCAGGGCGGCGCACAGGAAATTTAAAAATATACAAAAATAGAAAAATAAATACATAATTTAAAATATATATTAAATTATCCCGATCCTATGCTAAAAACCAAATTGTTAAAATACCCAATTTAAAACTTTCTAAAAGTCGCTATGGGAGGTTAGGCTAGGCCGGCTTGATGGAAAAAGTATGTCTTTAAACATTGGCGGAAGAGGCGGAGGTCGGTGATGGTGCGTAATTCAGAGGGTAGGTCGTTCCAAAGGGCAGGGCCCGCCACAGAGAAGGCTCTTCCCCTGGGTGTCGCCAGTCGGCATTGTCCGGCCGACGGCACCCTGAGAAGGCCCTCTCTGTGGGAGCGTATCAGTCTAAGGCAGGGGTCCCCAACCCCCGGGCCGCGGACCGGTGCCGGTCCGTGGCTGGATGGGAGCCGGGCCGCAGGGCTAGAGAGGAGGACGCTGTTCGCGCCGTTGGAGTGTGCCTCTTCCTCCACCCTCGTCGACGGAGGGATTCCTGGACGCCGCCGGACCGGCCACCGATTCCCTCCCCTGCTGGCATGCCGGCCACTCATTTTCTTCCAGGGACTGCGGAGGCTCTGCGGGCTGGGGAGGGAACTGGCGGGTTGCTCCGGCGGCGCACAGGAGTCCCTCCGTCAACGAGGGTGGAGGAAGAGCCCCCACCATCCTCCTGCATTCTCCCGCGCGCTCTACCCAATGGGCTGCCCCCCCTCCCTCCTCCTCCTCTCCAGCCCGGCTCCTATCCAGCCACGGAGCCTGACCGAGCGAACGAGCGACCAAGCGTGGCAGGCGGGATGAGGAGGCTGGGGGCGGGGGGACGGGACGACGATGACGACGACAGACACACATAGAGAGACAGAGGGAGGGAGGGAGAGAAAGATAGACAGAGACACAAAAGGAGTGATTGAATGAATGCAAGACAGACACACGCACACACACACACACACACAGAGTGACAGAAATGGGCGGATGAAGGAGAGACACAAAGAGAGAAAGAAAGAAAAAAGTGGGAGAGAGAAAGACAGACAGAGAGAAAGAGACAGAAAGGAAAGAAAGAGACAGGAAAAGATACAGAAAGAGGGAAAGAGAAAGAAATAGAGAGAAAGGGAAAGAGAGAAAGAAAGAAATAGCGAGAGAAAAAAAGAGAGACAGAGACAAAGTAAGAGAAAGAAAGAGAGAGAGAGAAAGAAAGAAAGAACTTATGACCACAGTTGAGGCCAAAAGTTTGGTTGCTAACCAAGATCATTGTTAAGTGAGTTTCACATTTTCAAAGTTGGCCACGCCTACCCAGTCACATGACTGCTGAGCCCCTCAGCCGGTCCGCAGAATTTTCTTTAAAATGAAACCGGTCCCTGGTGAAAAAAAGGTTGGGGACCCCTGGTCTAAGGGATGTATGGGGCAGGAGATGGTCTCGCATATAACTAGGCCCCGAGCCATGGAGCGCTTTAAAGATGGTCGTCAAAACCTTGAAGCGCACCCGAAAGGCCACAGGAAGCCAATGCAGATTTGTGTGGATTATGCAAACCCAACTCCTTACTTCATCAATCTTTTGATAGGAAGAACAATTCACATTTGTATCAAAAGCTTGTTAATATGGCATAACGCCATTTCACCAGCTGCCTCTATCTAAACCCCAAATTGGATCATTATTGCAATGAGTAAGGGCAGGGAAAGGATTTATACAAATGATACTTAAGTCTATGTTTTCCGAGCAGAAAGCAATAAAAGAATATTTTCAAACAACAGTAACAGAAAACAAAGTTGGAAAAATAGGGAAAGACGAAAAGATTGTTTTTATTATACTACTATGGAGTCAATAGAACAGGCCTGCACAACATTTGGCTCACTAAGCAGATTTGTGTTGCCTACCAACATTTTACAAAAAGTAGATAAATTTGCTGCTCTTTTCTCAAAGGGCCCACTGCCTAGCACTTCCACTATTTCCAAGCCTCACCTCCACCGCTATCGTCTCCAGTGCTGCTTCTACTGCTTCTTAGCCACCATACAGCTGATTGGCATGCCAGGTATTGCTTTGCAGTCTGCAATGATTTTTAATTTAACAACGGGATCATTTTCTCCCTAAAAGTTTCTGGAGCATTTCAAAGTTGGAATATTTTAGAGAGGTAAAGGATTCTCTTGCCTGCAGCATGATGTAAACCTTGCTGAAATTAAGTAGAGGTAGTGCTCAACTTACAACCAAAATTGAGCCCAAAATCTCTGTTGCTAAGTGAGACAATTGTTAAGTGAGTTTTCCCCATTTCATGACCTTTCTTGCCATAGTTGTTAAGTGAATCACTGAAGTTGCTAAGTTACTAACATGTTTGTTAAATGAATCTGACTTCTCCATTGACCTTGCTTGACAGAAAGTTGCAAAAGGTAATCATTTGACTGCAACCGTCATAAATATGAGTTAGTTGCCAATGGTATGATTTTTTATCACATGAGAATGGAGATGCTGCAACGGTCGTAAATGTGAAAAATGGTCATAAATCACTTTTTTCAGTGCCGTTGTAACTTTGAATTGTCACTAAGCAAACTGTTGTAAGTTCAGGACTACCTGTGGTTAGGTAGCAATAAGAGGAGCAGTATTTTCTTCTATACATTTTAGTCTATAGTTTGACATCTGTGAAGTATTCATTTCCATTAAAAAACCATCATTCCTTAAAATAAGGGTAGAGGAGATATGTCAGCGTTTAGTTTTCTGACATCAAGTGGTAGTGTAGAACATTTCCTGAAATTAAAACAGCTGATTTCTAAATCATTTCAATGCAGAATAATAAATCTCAATATAATTTTGGAAGAGTTCTTTATCCAAACACAACAATTTTCCACTGATTAATTATATTTATTGCTAGAATAATTTGTCTGGTATGATAGCACCAATAATTGTACATTCCTGTTTCTATAATCAATGTTTGAGAATGCTGTGTTTTGGAAGTCTAAAAAGAAAAGAAAAATATAGTTATCTTCAAGATGGAGACTCTCAATATTTCTATCGTACACAACAGCACGAACAAAGGAGTTGTTTTATGCAGTTCAAAAATATAATAAATATATAAGAACAACTATCACTTTGAAAAGCATATTACATCTTCTCCTTTAAATAGAATGTTAACATTTGTGCATTTTATAACTACACATGGTTAAATGTTAAGGAAGTAACTTCTTGGGCATAAACAATACTGAAAAATAAGAATATAAAATCAGAAAACATTTCTATATGCAAAGTAAATGAGTGATAAAATCCTTATTTTCAATGGGACGCCTAGAACATTATATGTAATCCTTTGTCAGGCCTATTTATGGTGAACTGTGGATTGTTTTACTTTATTTTATAAGTCAGTAAAACACTTTGCTTGTTTATTATAAGCGCAGTATATTATTTTACTGACTTGTATATTTCTGTCACCTGTCCTTGCAGCGAGTTAAAATGATTAATTGTACCCTACTTAGTTTTTAGAAATATTTATTTCTGAAACATTTCTGCTGTTCTTTGAAGAATCAATAGTGCATAGCCTCATTTTTGTTTCTATACTTATAAGCTGTTTTGGTCTAGATCAGTGCTTCTCAATTATTTTCTGTCATGCCCCCCCTAGGAAGAAGAAAACATTTCGCGCCCCCCGCGCGACTGTAAATAGTATCATTTGTCTATAAAATTGTTATAAGTACACCTCTGCATAACACTGTATCCTTATTAACGTATAAGAGAATAAAAAAAGAAAGAAATGTGGATCAATTTACAACAAAGAATAGCTTTATTAACTGTAGCAGAAAAGATTTAAAGTGCATTAGAAATTTAAAAAAAATTAAATCCTTAATTAAACTATTTATTTATTTTATTTATTTTTATTTATTTTATTATATTTATATCCCGCCCTTCCCCGCAAAGGACCCAGGGCGGCGCACAGGAGATTTAAAAAACATACAAAAATAGAACATAAATAATTTAAAATATATATTAAATCCCAAAACCTGTGCTAAAACCAATTATTAATTAAAACCCAATTTAAAACTTTTCTACAGTCCCCATGGGAGGTTAGGCTAGGCCGGCTTGATGAAAAAAGTATGTCTTTAGACATTGGCGGAAGAGGCGGAGGTCGGTGATGGTCCGGAGTTCAGGGGGTAGGTCATTCCAAAGGGCAGGGCCCGCCACAGAGAAGGCTCTTCCCCTGGGTGTCGCCAGTCGGCATTGTCCAGCCGACGGCACCCTGAGAAGGCCCTCTCTGTGGGAGCGTATCGGTCTAAGGGATGTAAACTGCTGAGGTCAAACGCGCCCCCCTTTACGGAGCCTCGCGCCCCCCCTGGGGGGTCCGCCCCACTATTTGAGAAGCACTGGTCTAGATAGAGTTGTGTTGTCTTATAAAAAAGCCCTCACAGGTTGAATAAGTGCTATAGCTCTATCTGACTTACCAGGGATGACACCTGCCATTGGCCTTGATTGCCCCATCACATCTTTCTGGCTTTTAGTATTGGCCAATACCTGCGAGCTACTCAACATTTAATATTTACTTTAATGTCAAAGGAATTATGTGTAATGAAAATGGCTGACCATTTGTAGCCATTCACATTCACCACAATATTGATAAAGTTGTTATCACTGCTTGTATAGCCACATTAAAGAAAATCTTTGCTTGAAAAAATACATTATTGAAACTTTAGCAAGGAACTGCAGAAATGACAAGTATTTTTAAAAAAGCAACAAGCATTTATTTAAGGGGGGGGGTTTCAAGTCTTTTTTATGGGGTACACAAAGAAAGAAACATTCATCTGGTATATGTGATGCATCAGAAAGCAAGAAATCATACAATAAAACATTAATTAGACTTGAGAATTAAATGATCAAGACATTAATTCTTGATGCCATTCTTTAAATGGCAAATTTATGGGTTATGTCAGTCCCTTTTCAAACTCAGTTTCTATCTTTCGTAAAATTTTCAATTTAAGAACTTGTACATTTACTTCGGAATTCAGCCTTTTGCTGAAAAGCTTTAGTTAAAAGGAAAATATAGTTTTCAGAACTTCAAAATAAGACATGGATGCCATGCTAAAATGTGAATAATCACCTTTATTAAAAACAACAAATAAGCCTAAAATTCGAGAAACAGGTAATCTTTTTAAAAATGCAGATTTAGAAAGAACTGGCAAAAAAAAGCATCTTTTCTCTTTTTTCCAAATGTCTTTAATTATTATGTTTTTAAATGTCTACTGTTATTTCTCCTGGAAATATTATAATATGAATTATCTGTGTGTCTCTGTATTTATGTCTTATATGCACGTGAAAGACACATAACTGTTTTTGATGGCTACTAAAAAAATCTCTGTGATGAATTTACTGCTAAAGCTGTTGTGAAGAGTGAATATATCATCTGTCTTTTCCAGATGTGGTGCATGGTATGAGATGCATTCTTGCTATCTTTTCATTTGTTTCTCCGGTTCTAGCTTCATCTCGATTTTTTCATACATTAATATTTGGCTTTTCTTTCCTTCCATTTCATCTTTTCCTACACTGCCTAAAATCCTTCCACCATCATGGCAGAAGAAGCTATCACTCCTACACTTATTACCTGTAAGTAACTTACTTGTGCATCATCAGAGTCATGCTTTCTGCCATGTTGTCCTTCTGTGCATGAATAGTATATTCTAATAATTCCCATTCTCTTGTGAAACTCAAAACACTTTTCAACTTTGCTTGGAACAAAACATTTACATGTCATTGCAATGAAATCCATTTCCCTTTATGTTCCTTTGCCATGTACTGTGTGTTAAGTATTGTATTTTTTTTCCATTTAACACTATTAGAGAAAATACCATTACTAAAAGATACTCTTAAAAATAAGACTCAATATTTTTAATTAAAACATTTGCACCTGTAATTCCAATCCTATTTAGAATGAGAATCTAAGTCGGGGATGGGATGGAACGTTCTCTACTTTTTTGTCCTTTCTGAAACATCTTGAATAATTTATAGTAACACCCACTACATTTTTAATCTTGTTCATAACAACTATAGTATTGCTGGAATGCTGTTGGATCATATAACATCAGGCAGCCTTCTGTAATGTTGTATCTTTTTATAGTTTGGATTTCAAATTCCAAACTATAAAATAATAATAATTATCTTGCTGAAGTTCAGTATGGTTTAAAGAAACCAAGGTGTGCAAGTCTTACAAAAGTGGTAACCATTTTGATAAATAAGATAACACAAAACAGTAAAGACTGCATCTTGGAATTTTTCAAAACATTTACAGGATTTTCTTTACAAATATTCCCTTAAGTTTTAAATTCACAAGGATTGTTTATATGATATGATCAAATAGTGGATAAGTGGAAAAGGACCAGGGATCCCAGGTTCAAGTTTACTTTGAACATATAAGCTTAGTTTCTCAGAATATTTCAATAGATTGTTGTTGCAATTTTTAAAAAAAGGAAGATATGCTAAAAGAAATTAATCTTGAGCTTCAGAGTATTTTTTACAGTTATTCTGTGTATTTGATTGAACAGAGGAATAGAAATTGAACAAATAAATAAATAAATAATTTTGGTTTGTAGATATTAGACGTATATACATCTATGAAAATCTGAATTTTATGTAAGAAATTGTAAGTAATGTTCTTGTAAGAACATTAAAATAATTTTACAACTTTTCAACCAATCTTACATGAGAAAAAATAGTTTATAGATTTTGAACTATAACATATTTCATTATTTAATGGCATGTTTTAATCATAATATTTGCATGTGTTTTAAGTCTTCATGTTATAAACTGGTACTTACAGTGTTCATATTTTATGGGAACACAAAAATAATTCCTGTGTGTGAACTAATTTTTGCAGTGAATTGAGAGTCAACCTTAAATGGAATTGTCTGTTCTGTCTTACCCAAGTAATTCATCTCTAAATTACCGAGTAGAAATTCAAGAATGATGTATTTGTTTATTGTATTTTCTTTGGAGAAATAATGGTTGCAGTTTAAAAAGCTATGGAAAAGGACAGTAGTTTAATAATGAATTGAACTGTTAGTTTTCTGAGTGATATAATGAAGTATTCAACTATTCCAAGCACACAATTATGTGGAGTGAGGTAAATACACACAAATCAGTATGTAGCTAAAGGAAAACAATAGATAAAGAAAATGAACTTTGAAAGTCTTGTTCTGTTCGTGAGCTTTAGTGATTTAGTCAGATTTTATCTGAGATATGATTTGTCAAAATGCTTCATATTTCCCACCAATGACTTTGTTTGAAATGTTTCTTTATCATCCTTATCCCCTATTATATTTTTCCTGCCCTTATATCATGGAGATGAATACAATCCTATTTCAAAATTAAAGTTTGTACTCAAGAAGAGCAAATGTCATCAAATTGTGTTTACTCTAGAAGAAAGATAAGGAAATGTACTAATTTCCTGTGGTAAGGGGAAAACCATAAGATCAGGATTAAAACAGGTTAGGCACTGATCAGATCAGTATGAATGTGGAGTGGGTACATTTCAGTATCAACTCTAGGAGAAGAATAGGAAAAAGTCTATTGAGGGTCAAAAAGGGTTTTTTGGGGGGAGGGAGAAAAAAGAAAAAAGCTTAAGATTTTAAACGTGGGTTGGAGAAATACTGTACAGTGTAGTGAGGTCTTGATTTCTGTCTTTTTTGTAGGAAAAAAAGATACAGAAATCTTTTTTTCCTACAATAGGACAATTTATGTAGGAGTGCTGAGTCCTTGATGTTGTTATCTGGTTCCTAAATGAGGTCAACCTTTTGAGATAGACCAAATCAGGAAACAGACACCATAAGAAATACTAGAATTCTACTTTATTGATATAGGCTACAGTAACAGACTTTTGAAAGTTCGTCAGACTTTTCTTTCCCTTCGTCTTATACCAGTGGTGGGTAAACTCATTGGTCAACAGAGCCAAATATCAACAATACAATGATTGAAATTTCTTTTGAGAGCCAGAAGAAGGTGTGGCCTATTTTGTGAGTGTGGCTCAGCAGTCATGTGACCATGTGGGTGTGGCCAACTTGGAAAATGTGGTGAAACTCACTTAACGATGCTCTTGCTTAGCAACCAAAATTTTGGGCTCAATTGTGGTCATAAGTTCTCTTTCTTTCAATTCTCTCTCCCACTTTCTTTTTCTTTCTTCCTTTCTTTCTCTGTCTCTTTCTGTCTTTCTCTGTGTGTCTGTCTACCTGTCTCTCTCTGTGGCTCTTTATTTCTCCCTCCCTCCATCTGTCTCTCTCTGTCATTCTCTCAGTGTCTGTCTCTCTGTATCTCTCTGTCTGTCTCTCCTCCCTCCCTCTCTAGCTCTGTGTCTCTCTCCCCTCCCTTCCTAGCTGTCTCTCTCTGTCATTCTCTCTCTGTGTGTCTGTCTGTCTGTCTCTCTGTGTCTCTCTCTCCCCTCCCCTCCTCTGTCTCTCTGTCATTCTCTCTCTGTGTCTGTCTCTCTGTCTCTCTGTGTCTCCTCCCTTCCACTGTCTCTCTCTGTCATTCTCTCTGTGTCTGTCTGTTTGTCTCTCTGTGTGTGTGTGTCTCCCTGTCTCTGTCTCCCTCCCTCCTTCCCTCTCTGTCTCTCTCTCACTTCCCTTCCTCTCTGCTGCCACTCTGTGTGTGCCTGTCTGTCTGTCTGTCCCTCACTCACTCACTCACTCTGTGTGCGTGTGTCTCTTTCTCTATGTGTGTCTCTGTGTGTCTCTCCCTCCCAACCCGTGGATGGGCTCCGGACCAGCAGAGCCTTGTCCTTTTTTTTAAACAGGCGATCTTTCCTAAGTCAAAAAAAAAAAAAAAAAAGAACAGCTCAACAAAACAAGCTGGAAAGAGATACTGAAGCCAGGAAGCTGAAACCTGGAAGTGCAAAACAACCTTTTCTGTCCCCTTACCAGCCGATCCAGGAAGACAAGGAACGTGAGGGGGATCCCTCCCCCTGCGGAGGGACTCAGGACCAGTGGAGCCTCGTCCTTCTTTTTAACCAGGCGGCTATCATAGAGAAGAAGGCAGTGCATGCCTGAGGTCTTGTTGAGCAGCCGAAGATCGCCTGGTTAAAGATCACCTGGCTAAAAAGAAGGACGAGGCTCCGCTGGTTCGGGAGCCATTCCGTGGGGGGGGGGAATCCCCCTTGCATTCCTCTTCTTCCCGGAAAACATAGGCGCACATGCACAATAATACAATTACTGCCTTGGAGACTGCAGAAGCTTCCTTCCAGAGCTCTCTGAGCAAGGCTCTGGGCCCTGGGCCCCTCTGTGGGAGATGGGTGCGGGATATAAGTATGAAAATAAATAAATAAATAAATAAATAAATAAATAAATAAATAAATAAATAAATAAATAAATAAATAAATAAATAAATAAATAAATAAATAAATAAATAAATAAAGCAGAGCCAGTTGGGAGAGGGGCTTTGGTCCTCCTCCGAGCTGTAATTGTACGTCGTGCGCCTATGTAGTAGGGCTGCGGTGGGAAGACAAGGAACATGAGGGGGCGCAGCGAAAGAGCCGCACTCAAGAGGCCAAAGAGCTGTGTGTGGCTCGTGAGCCGCGGTTTGCCGACCACTGTCTTATACCAAAGAAAATCAACTCAGGGGAATTTAAGTTTCTTTCTCACACTTTGCAGCTTTCCAGGGCTAAATCTATGTTTTATTAATAGTTGCTGCATATTTTTTTCAAAGCCATCTCTGCACTCCACTACATATGCAGGGCTTTGTTTCTGGAAGAGTATACATGTATACCTATTCCTGATCTGAAGCTTGAGAGCAAGATTTGCCTGCTATACTCCTAACAGAGCCCATGATCTCAACCTGAGAATATGTAAAATGTCTCCTCAAGAATCAGTTGTACTATATCAGGGCCTCATATAAGTGCTGTTCTATCATTGTCAAGAAATTCCTCTCATTACTGCCACATGCTGGCTTTCTACCAGGTTTCTTCCTTTCATACTACTACCTAAAAAACTAGGTTCCATATTTATTGAACTATTTCCCATATTTACACAAATCAATCATGCTGTCTTTTTGCCTACAAGTTTCTGCTACACTGTAAACACATCCAGTTTTCCACTGATTCACCAGATCCTTAAATATTACCTATGTTCAACACACACATCTGCATGATTACCACCTTATCTAGATCAGAAGAAGGGAAAAATGAGGTGCAGTGTATTTTGGATTCCCGGCAAATATTTAATATACTGAAAGGTCATGGGAAGCAGCAAGTGATATACTTAACCATATCCCCATTCAACAATTTCTTTTTAATACAGCCCAAACCACCTAATTGGCCACATAAACTGCAGCAAGCCCGGTAGGACAAGGAAATTAGAAGTTAGAGATGCAGCCAGATAAAACCATTGCATAAACAAAGCAATCTCAACGGCAGGGAAAAGCCCAAAGCTCATGTACTCAGGAGAAAAGAGCTTAAGATTTAAAGCCTGAGGTAGACAGTAAATATGTCTCGTGTAGTTGTTCTATGCATATGCTTATTTCTTGTCTATGGTAAAACAGCTTCTCTAGAATTATTACATTGTTGAAGTTTCTGCTGTTATGCAGTTCCTAAATGCAGAGTTGAGTTTCTGAAAAAGTTTTTGTCCATACCTGGTCTTATTTCTAATAAAAAGTGCCTGTTACAGAAGGAGAATTGAGAGAAACAATTCATTGCTTTATCCTCCTGATATTGAAGGGATCTGAAATCCAATTCCGTCGCTGATTAATCTAGTTACATTACAGGGATGAGGAAAAAATTATTCTTCCATACCTGTATAATCCTTTGCAAGCCTTCACAATTGGCTTGCCAAGGATTGAGAATGCTCCAGAAACACTGGAGGATTGCTAAAATATATGAAGGTAGGAAATTCCATGAGAAAGTTCTGTTGCGTGCACTGACTCCCACGTTACTAGTTTGCATCCTATGGATGTATGCTAAATTTAGTAGAGGATCTTTTGCCAAAATAAAGATAGCAATCACTAGACATGTGCACAAAAAAGAAAATATGTTCTATTTTGTTCACAGAACAAAATGACACAATAGCATAATCCCTGTTATAAATATTTTATTAGCTTGATAATCTTCAAATAGGCTTTCTGATTTTTGTCTGAATAAAATTCAAAACATTTCATTTGTCCAACCTATGAGAAATCAGGGCCAGTTGCATTTTTTATTCAGTGTCAGTCAACATGTCTATTGCATTCAGAGCTATTGGATTCACGTTTGTAAACTTTGAGAGCAACAGCTGTTCAAACAAGAATTTCACATTATTGAAGAAGCCTGGGAGAGATGGAAGGTTGGGTGATGGGAATGACCCAAGAATGTGTCAAATCACCTGAGTTCTATCATGCAAGTGTTTCATAATAATACCTGTACATAGATGTTTTTAAATATATATAATTTTATATTGTAAATATTTGCTACTTACTTTGACAAGATGAACAGCAAACAAAATTTATTTCATTATCAAGAATATTGTTTTATTCTTACCAACTTTGATGCCACTCATCATAATTCATTGATACAAAAAGAACTGCCAATTAGATTTTACAAAAGTTATTCCATTCCGCCACTGCTTGTGGTACTCTTCGAGGATAAAGCTCAAACTGCTTATTCTTCATCTATATAAATAAAAATGTCAAATAGTTTGTACGAATTCACTAATCTCAAAAACTACTGGGCCGATTTAAACGAAACTTTCAGACCACGTAGACAAGGACTTCCGATAATAGAATAGCTAATCATTTTGTGCCTAGCACGCATGTGTTGTGTACAAATTACACACAAAAAAAGTACCCACTGAAATTGTGTGTTAACATCCCTGTAGCCACGCCCATCAAACTGCTTTTCAACTGCCAGTATTGGCAAAGGCCTCATACGGCGGCCTCTTGGGGCCAAAAAGGCACAGAGGATAGCAAACTCCCAGGTGGCCCATAGAGGGGGGGGGGGAGAAATTCTGCTCAGGACAGTTCTCTGAGGTAAAAAAAAAAGGAGGCAGGCAGCTGCTTTAAACTGTTTAATACGAACTGAACCAAACTGTAACAAAGAATCACCCATCTGACAGCAAATACAGTTTAAGAAAAGAAGGACTAGGGAGGACATGATAGCAGCCTTCCAATATCTCAGGGGTTGCCCCAAAGAAGAGGGAGTCAAGCTATTCACCAAGGCACCTGAGGGCAGAACAAGAAGCAATGGGTGGAAACTAATCAAGGAGAGAAGCAACCTAGAACTGAGGGCAAAGTTCCTGGCAGTGAGAACTATTAACCAGTGGAACATCTTGCCACCAGAAGTTATGGATGCCCCAACACTGAAGAGAGAAGAGACTGGAAAACCATTTGTCTGAAACGGCATAGGGTCTCCTGCTTGAGCAGCGGGGTTGGACTAGATGACCTCCAAGGTCCCTTCCAACTCTGCTATTGTATTATTGTATTACAGTAGATATGTAGATAGGGGAATAGAGAGACAGGGAGAAATACAGTTTAATAAAAGAGGGACTAGGGAAGACATGATAGCAGCCTTCCAATATCTCAGGGGTTGCCCCAAAGAAGAGGGAGTTAAGCTATTCACCAAGGCACCTGAGGGCAGAACAAGAAGCAATGGGTGGAAACTAATCCAGGAGAGAAGCAACTGAGAACTGAGGAGAAATTTCCTGACAAGTTAGAACAATTAATCAGTGGAACAACTTGCCTCCAGAAGTTGTGAATGCCCCAACACTGGAAGTCTTCAAGAAGATGTTGGATAGCCATTAGTCTGAAATGGTATAGGGCAGTGATGGCTAACCTTTTTTGGCTCACGTGCCAATAGCAGGGGGAGTGCAGGGGCGATGTGCACAGGTGTGCCACATCCATAATGCTATGTGCATGACCCCCTGCATTTGGCATGCTTTTTACGTCATCCCCAGGCTCCAGAGGGTTTATAGGAGCCTGGGGAGGGTGAAAACAGCCTTCCCCCACCTCCAGAGGGCAAAGAATGGCCTCAAAAGAAGGCCTAAATCAGCTGGCCAGGGCACACATACAAACTGAAGCTGACAGGGCAATGCCTCGAGTGGCCTAAGAAATGGTTCCGTGTGCCACCTGTGGCACCCGTGCCATAGGTTCGCCATCATGGGTATAGGGCTTCCTGCCTAGCAGGGAGTTGGACTAGATGACCCCCAAGGGATAGATAGAGAGGCAGAAATAAGGTAGGTAGGTATGTATGTATGTATGTATGTATGTATGTATGTAGGTAGGTAGGTAGGTAGGTAGGTAGGTAGGTGGATAGGTAGGTAGGTAGGTAGGTAGGTAGATAGATAGATAGATAGATAGATAGATAGATAGATAGATAGATAGATAGATAGATAGATAGATAGATAGATAGATAGATAGATAGATAGATAGATAGATAGATAGATAGATAGATAGATAGATAGATAGATAGATAGATAGATAGATACAAAGAAAGAAAGAAAGAAAGAAAGAAAGAAAGAAAGAAAGAAAGAAAGAAAGAAAGAAAGAAAGAAAGAGACAGTAGGTAGGTAGGTAGGTAGGTAGGTAGGTAGGTAGGTAGGTAGGTAGGTAGGTAGAGGGAGGGAGGGAGGGAGGGAGAAAGGAAGAAATATAGTAGGTAGGTAGGCAGGTAGGTAGGTAGGTACATAGGTAGGGGGATGGATAGATAGATAGGGAGAAATACAGTAGATAGGTAGGTAGAGGGATAGACAGAGAGGGAGAAATACAGTAAGTAGGCAGGTAGGTGGATAGGGGGATAGATAGAGAGGGAGAAATACAGTAGGTAGGTAGGTAGGTAGGTGGAGGGAGAAAGCAAGAAATACAATAGGTAGGTAAGTAGAGGGATAGACAGAGAGGGAGAAATACCGTAGGTAGGTAGGTAGGTGTATAGATAGCAAGAAATACGGTAGGTACGTAGGTAGAGGGATAGAGGGGGGGAAATACAGTAGGTAGGTAGAGGGGAAAAAGAAAGAAATACAGTAGGTAGGTAGGTAGAGGGATAGACAGAGAGGGAGAAATACAGTAGGTAGGTAGGTAGAGGGATAGAGGGGGGGAAATACAGTAGGTAGGTACGTAGAGGGAAAAAGAAAGAAATACAGTAGGTAGGTAGGTAGAAGGATAGACAGAGAGGGAGAAATACAGTAGGTAAGCAGGTAGGTAGATAGGGGGATAGATAGAGTCAGAAATATAGTAGGTAGGTAGGTAGGTAGGTAGGTAGGTAGGTAGGTAGGTAGGTAGGTAGGTAGAGGGATAGAGAGGGGGAAATACAATAGGTAGGTAGGTAGGTAGAGGGAGAAAGAAAGAAATACAGTAGGTAGGTAGGTACAGGGATAGATAGATAGATAGATAGATAGATAGATAGATAGATAGATAGATAGATAGATAGATAGATAGATAGATAGATAGATAGATAGATAGATAGATAGATAGATAGATAAAAATACAGTAGGTACGGAGGTTGGGGCTTATATGGTGGTTGGGTGTATGTGTGCAGGTGTAGATCTACACACAGATTGGTTGGCCATTTAACCAGACTGGGCCACAGCAACGCGTGGCCGGGTATAGCTAGTCTATATAAATAAAAATGTAACTATGAGTATGTTCAAAACCCCTAATCTCAGAAAGTACTGCACCAATCGCCACCAAATTTTTACACAACGTTCCTTACAAGTGCAGCACCAATGATCCGTATAGATTGTGTGGATGGCACACCTGTGCCAGGTGCATGCTACACAAATGTAAAAGTGCAGCACTTCTGAGTTTTTTACCTCCCTTTAGCTCCTCCCACCCGGCTGCTTCTTATGCTGCGTCACACACATGTGCAGCAGCGGGTGCTGACGCCCTTCCCCCAACGTCACATTTCCAATGGTGGTGGGTGCTGACGCCCTTCCCCCAATGTCACATTTCCTCAATGAACTACCCTTCGCACAAGGCTCTACGTATATGAGGCATATACGCACGCATGCACGCATGCTCAGCCCCTGTCCGAAGATAACCGGGATAAGGGGGCAGAGTTTCGGGGCAGGGCTCCCCAACCACCCCTCAATCGGAGCCTCCAGGTGGAGAGGCAGTCTACCTGAACAGGGGGGGAGGATTAGGAGGAGGAATGCATCCTTGTAGCCCAAGAGACAAATCACCCAGGCGCTTCCAGGATTCAGGAGCGGGACTTCCTCTCTCAGTCCCTCGTCACTCACTGCGCTTGACGGCGCCGATGGAGCCTGACCTGCCGCTGGCGGAGGCTGGAAACCAGGAGAATCCCGGTCGAAAGTTTTTCCGCCGCGACCGCCGCTTCCTTTCTTTTGGGTGGGGGAGGGGTGATTGGGGAGGTGAGGGAGGACCTGATGGTCGCTGATTCACAACAGTTTACCGCTTTAAATACAAGTGATAAAGAAACATCTTCATTCCCCATTTACCTGCAACAGTAGAACTTGCATCTGAATAAACATGGTATTAATTTTGCACTGTTAGTAATTGAATGATTGGCATCTTAGTTATAACTGCAGTAAGGATAATATTGTGTTCTTCTGCTCTGTTTTTCTAATTAGTCATGTAGCTGTGGGATGAATATAAGATAGAAAAGGTCACTTAATGTAATTGGTTACTGCAACATTATTTATGGATTTTCTTGGTGATTGGTAGGTTATACTGTCAGACAATCAAGCAAATGAGTTCAAACTAGTGATCCTTAAGACAATAAATTAACCTCAACAATAAATAAAAGGTTACTATTTACTTCAGGCTCTCTCAAACTACCTAATCTTGATTAATTGTGTTTTTCCCTTTGGATAACATTTACACTTTAAAATGCTATTCAAATTGTGAATTCATATTAATAAATATAAAATAATATTGATAAATAAAATGCATCAAATCATTGTTAAAATAATGTTAATTTCACAACCTTAAACAGCATCAAATTAGCTTGCTAATATACATGTATTATACTATCTTTTTTAATATAGTTATATTGTGTTCTAATTTCACAATCACTTTCTATAATAGGTTTGTCAAAGAGATTGTAATCTGTTCAAGGTTACCATCAATTTTACAATAGAATGAACATTTAGCCATACTGTATTTTTCAGAGTATAAGACGCACCCAGGTTTTGAAGAGACAGATTTTAGAAAAAAGTAGGTAGGTAGATAAAGGGATAGAGAGGGAGAGAAAGAGAGAGAAATACAGTAGGTAGGGAGGTAGGGAGACAGAGCGTGTAGTTAGGTAGGTAGGTAGATAAAGGGATAGGGAGAGAGAGAGAAATACAGTAGGTAGGTAAGTAGGAGAGAGTGTGTGTGTAGATAGATAAGTAGCTAGAGGGATACAGAGAGAGAAATAGAGAGAGAGAGAAATACAGTAGATAGGTAGGGAGAGAGAGGGAGAGAGTAGGTAGGTAGGTATATAAAGGGGGGGAAAAATACAGTAGATAGGAAGAGAGAGAGTGTAGATAGGTAGATAGAGGGATAGAGACAGAGAAATAGAAAGAGAGAGAGAGAAAAACACAGTAGATAGATAGGGGGAGAGAGAGAGGTATAGGTGGATTTAACGAATCCTCATAAAACAATTTACATCCTGTTTTTCTCAAAAGAAGGTTCAAGTGAACAGAAATCCTTTCACAGTTATTAGGGAACCAATCTATCAAGAATTGTAGATATGCATCACAGGTGTCATTCTCAGATCAAGCATCTGAAGAACTGGAGTAAACTATTCAGATTTACCAAGAATGAAAGTAGATTCTGTTTCTGGATAGAATGGGGGATATAGATCAGACAGCTGATCACTTAATGTCTTATACTTGGAGGAATTTGGCAAACCACCCAGTCCTTGGTAGCATATTGTCATGAGATAGCAAAACTAGAAGTAAAACTTGAGAACCTGGGAAAATAAGCACCATTCATAAAATCTCTGGAATCAAATGGTGGAAGCTTTTCTTATTCTCGCCAAATATATCAAACTCTATTTTGCTGGTTTCAAGCATCCGTAATTATGATCCATTTTTATGTATTCTCATGATCCTTGGGTTTGTTTGTTTTTTCCCTTTGAATCCCTGATGTTGCTGAAATATATCATTTTATTTATCACTTGTGCTGGAATTTCTTATTCTTTTCTTGGTTTGATCTTCTGACTAAGTATTGATCTATCTGCCTGCTGCGATTGTTTCCTTGTCAGCAGTACTCTGCAAGACATTGCCATATTGAATAGAACAATATAAATTTGAAGAAATAAAGGTTTTGCTTGTTTGCTTCTTTAAGAAGTTCTTATTTCATCTTTTAATTAAAAATATTCAATGTGCTTAAACAAGTTGGAATTCTAAAGTAAAAACATAGAATCTATAATTGATTTATACAGCTTTCTTAAATGGAATTGATCTGCAATAGATCAATCAAATACTAAATGCAGCTGGGGAATTAAAGCAGCAAAACAAATTGAGTGGATTAAACTGTTTTTCCAGCTACCAAAGACTAATTAAAAGTAAGTATTGGGTGTAATACTGACAAAGTCCAGTTTTCAGTCAACATCTATAACATTGTTCAGACAGTAAGATCTTCCAAATAATTTTTTAATGTCATAATTAAAAGAGTGCATCCAGAACTATATATCTCTGAGTTCAGATGGACATGCTACAAAAATAGTTTTAGTTTTTCTATGTTATTTATGTTTCATCTGTTTGTTTCTTTTTAGTACCTGTCACTACAGGAATTTAATCACTTTTTTTACTTAAAATATGTATGACTTATAAATGTTGTGTATAACGTAGACAGGCTAAACATATTGGATAAGTAAATGTTAAAAGATTTCCTGACTTGGGAAGAAATTAGTCACTGTAAACCATAACAGTATGGAATATATAAAGATCTAAATATAGATCTAGATAAACATTATTTTCTGCCCTGCCAATTTGTTGTCAAAGGGATATTGGGATTTTCAGAACCATAATAATTCTGTAAACCAAAGTTTCAAGCAAAATTTTCTTGAAAAAATTCTTCTATTTCTTGAATAGAAATTGCATTGCTTTTTAGAAATATGAAATGTAGTAGGCATTTATATTTCAATAAAAAAAAAATACTTAGACAATGATTCATCCTATGATGAATCTCACAGATTGAAATATTTCCAGCCAATAGCTGGGAATATTTTACCTCAGCTATTGACAATAAGCAAATCTACGGCTTCTAAGGAATTAATGGTAAACTGAAGAGCAAAGCTTACAACTGCAGCAGAACAAAGGGCCAGTGAGCTCCTTGGAATTGCCTATCCCTAGAAGAACTCCATATAATGGCTCACAAAGAAGAGACCATAATACATAAGTCTCTGGTGAGTTTTAGAGCTCTGGGAGGCGTGGGAAAGCCATCCTTGTCCAAGCTGTGATCTGGAGCCTTCAGAAGGACTTCTTTACTTCTAAAAGTTATTTGCCGGTGGCTTTTAGGATATCGAGATCTTAGAAAAGTTGGACCATAGAAGGAACCAGAACGAACCACAGATTATAATTAAAAGAGAAGAGACCCATTAACACAAAATAGAGCAAAATATTTTAACTTAGGAAGAATAAGGATATTTGGGTATATTCAGAAGTTACTTTTAAGACGATCTGCTTTCATGAAAATGGACTTAAAAGTGAAATAGAAGAAAAGATTGAGGCTGAGCCTGTTTTGAATGTAGAAATAAAAATGACATGCAACAATGTGGAAAATGATATAACTGGATTTACAAATGAAACTGAAGTCTTAATAATTAAATGGACATAAATAATAAATAAGAAGAGTAACGTAGATAACTTTCTTATCTTGGATTTACACAAGAGATGTGTTATATAAAGGAGTTTCTGAAAAGAGACAGAAAAATGAAAGGAAATCCACTTTTGAAAGAGATCAGAATTCTAAAAAGCAAATGGAAGGAATATAAAGTTGGATTATATATGTGTATTATTGTTTCTGGCAGCTGTTAATGGATTTTTCTTGTACAGAACCGAAAGAGGCTTTAAAGATTTGTTTAAAGATAAAATATGTGAAGAATAGATTTTTTTTGTATTTTCAGAGAAAGGGATATTTGTTGAAAGAAATAAGGTTTATTTGATTAAGGTTAATATATGTTTGTTATTTATGGTAACTCTTAATGGACTTTTGTTGATTTTCCTTTTTAATTTTTTTTCACTGCACTTTTATTTTACTTTTATTTTACTTTTTATATTTCCTTAGTTTGTATCATTTTTTTTATTTTGATATTTGTAAACTTTAATAAAAAATATTATTAAAAAACAATGACCAAGTCCAGAAAAGCGCTTTTGAGAAATAAAATTATAGCTGCTCTTAGGAAATAAATGATATTTGCTATGCAGACAAAGTTTTAAATAAACATTTAAAAAAGACAAAGAAGTTGCAGAATGTTAAAAGTCCTATGTTACATGGGAATATCAAGGAAGGAATCATGCAAAAAAAAAATATTGGATGAATATAATGAAACTTTTACATTGCACTTTGCAATTAACACTCCCAATCAAATAAGAGGCAGCATGAACAAGGAAGATTTCAGTGAGTTACATAATACACAACAAGGCAGAAATTGCTGGTTAAAGAAATAAATTAGAAACTTTATAGATAGGGGAGAAATGGCTTGACTATCATAGCAATTATGTACTTGTTGCTATAGTAAGAAGAGAACGTTTATATGATATTAATACTATAAATATCTCTCACAGGAAGTTATGCAACCACTAAAGAGCATGTCCAACAGCGGTTATCCATTCTGCAAAACTGTATAACACCAAGGGTGAACTTTTCACACTACTGTAAGGGGAAAAAAACTGTTAAAGAATGATCATTTTTGCTGAAATTGCTTTAAATTATTTCTAGCGGGGGGGAGGGTTTTCTGCCAAAATCTATATTGTCAGGATTAAATTTCTTAACAGATTTATTTTCCATTTTATCAGCCTTTTGAAAAATTGTTCTGGAAATCTGAAATACTATCTGGAGCACTGTGAGACCTCAACATAAAGAGAAAATCAACAAATATCAATTTTCTGATGTCTTTAAACAATGAATAATACTGGTCCCGTCCATTGTATTTAGGTGGAACCTCTAGACATGAGGAATATCCATTCCTTGTTTTAAGTAGATCCAGGTCTTATTAATATAATACTGAAAAATGAAATTATGCTTCTATGTCATACATTGACCACTTTCGCTTTTTCATTTTTTATAATGTACTGGCAACTGCATTTTTCTAGTGACCTTTTTTTGATACAACAACTATATAGTATCATTCATGTAATATTAACTTCTTAATTTTTAAAATAAAGTTTTATGTATCCGATAATTAGTTTAAATGGGCTTTCCAAAACCAGAATTATTCTATAAGTTATGATACAATTTTCAATTTGCTTCATATTTCAGAGAAAATTTTGGGAAGCTGAAGTATCATTGAAGTGATAATACTAAGAATTGTGGAGAGACAAACAAAACTGAACAGGTTGACATACATAATATAAGGTTATCATATACTATATAATATAATAAATGTAATAATAAGAAATGCAACAAATCTCTGAACACTTAGAAGCAACATGAGCTTGTCAGAAACTGATCATGCCAGACAAATCTTATTGCATTCTTTGACTATGTGATAAAATTAGTGAGCCAGAGAAATGCTGTGGATATAATTTACTTGGACTTCAGTAAGGCATTTGATAAAGTAGACCACAATCTACTACTTGATGAGATAGAAAAATGTAGGTTAGACAGTATCACCATCAGATGGATTTGGAACTGGCTGACCAGACACATTCAACATGTAGTCCTTAATGAAATTGCATCTACATGGAGGGAAGTATGCAGTGGGGTTTCCAAGGCTCTGTCTTAGGCCCAGTACTCTTCAATATCTTAATTAATGATTTAAGATGAGGGAATAGAAGGGGAATTCAGAAAAAAGTACAGATGACACCAAGCTAGTGGAATATCAAACACAGAAGGTGCCATGGCGAGATAAGACTCTAGATGGGATATACGATCAACAGATAATTGAGTTGACAAGAGATTAGAAAATCCTACTGGTGTCTGGAAAGAGCTGGTCTAAAAGACAGCACTGCGGCATTGATCATAGCAGCACAAGAGCAGTCACTAAGCATCAGATCTACAGAAGCAGGACTATACCACACCAAACAGGACCCAATGCAAAGAGGTCTCTGAGACAGTCAAACACATAATGGCATAGTGTAAGATGCAGACAGGAACAGCACACACTGACCAGCAGAATTAAGTAGCTGGCATTATATACAGAAACATTTGCACAGACCAAAGTGGTCCAATGGTGGTAGGAACATATGGGGCTAGACTCCTAAAATTGAAGAGTGACTCTAACAGATCCCATGAACCATCCCATCAGAGCTGTCTATGCAAAAGAGTGTAGTGCTTAGGAACAGCTAAGATACTGTGGAGAGACCTTGAACATCTAGGCCTCTGGTAGATATTGAAGACTATATATACCATCCATGAGATTGAAGACTATATATACCACCCATAGAATGAGAAAGAAATGTGTATATGTATTTCCAAAAAAGTTCCATATGTATCTCAATAGGTACATATGGATAAGCTTTGCAGAGGAATTACTTTCATTGGTCCCCATCTCTTACTATTCTGTCAGAGGTCCATCAAGAGTCATTTACTAAAAATATGACAGTTTTATATGATAACTATTTATTATAGCTTGGATGTACTGTATTTTCTTTGTGTAGATTTGAAAATTACAGTAAGGACAATTGAATCTTGGCATTTTGGAGTGAACTAGTCCTGGATTGGTGGTTGTCCTGGTTGGTTGATTTTGGGTTGTTGTTTTTTTAATACCCATAGTTATCTGCAATGGAAAGGTATTTTTTCCCCTATCGATCTATAAAGAGAAGGAAGATTTGTTTTAAAAGCATAATAGCTTTTTAGTGAGTGTTTAAAAGAAAGGTAATACCTTATTGTCAGAACGAGCTTTGCGGGGAAGAAAAATTAAAAAATGAAAGTAAGTGGTTTGCAGCTTAATAGCTTTACCAATGAAGGATGCTGTAATGAGACATGAATAGCATTTGATAGGGAAGGTCATTTTCCATCATTAACTTCACTTAAAACTTTCCTGAAACTCCAGTTGGATTTAATTGAAAATGTTATCAAGGGTGAACATTTATGTCCTTAAGAAATACCTAGCCCATGATTTTATGGTGCATTCATGCCTTTTAACTATACTTTACTCTTATACATTCAAATGTTCCATTTGTTCCAAAGATTCTTAACCATCAACCTAACTTAGTATAATTTGACTTTGCCAAAGTAATACAATGGATGAAGAATTACAGGACAGATAAATACACTAGCTAAGGATCTAAATGTGATGTTGAATTTTGAACTTCAGGTCTATAGTATGACAGAGGAAATGCTGTATATTTGGAAAGAAAGTTAACGCTCCTAATTTTAAGCAATGTATTTGAAGTATAGGTTTGTTCGCTGCTTTTTAAAAGTTTCTTAGTTATAAAAATGAGAAGATGATGGCATATATTGTGTCTATGTGTATAACCTACATTTGATGACAAGATTGATGATTGAATTAATTTCATATCATAGATACAGTACTTTTATTAATTAGGTTCACATTACTTCATTTTAACTATTACATATTTTTCTTCAGTGTATATAGTAGTATAGTTTTTTTTCTTTTGTATTTTGCAATTTTAGCAAATAATATTAATTGTAAAAAAATAAGAATTATGGGAGACTGGTCAGTAAAAATCACAAGATTATGGAAAATTTCAAATAGTATATATACAAAAGGAAGAGAAACTTGATGGAACATTCTCTTAATGTATTTGATAATTTTAGAAGCACTGATCTTTGAGCAAGGGAAAAATATGTTTTATTTAGCTAAGACATAATAAACAGTAATATCATAATAGAAAAAAATACTGGCTCATACCAATGGCTCATTTAATGCCAAATGGTAGCCGACCGGATTCTCGTAAGATGGATTCTAGGGTGCTATAGAAAAGTTCTAGTCTGCCTTGGGCACAAAGTCTGCTAAATGATCTTGAACTAGCCTCTCTCAGCCTTGGCCAGCCTCCAGGCAGGAGTTAATAAGGACCCAAATACACATTATCAATCAATTAATCAATAAAATAAGTCCTTCCCTGCAGCTGTCATTGAAGGCATTTATTCCCCAGAGGAATAAATAGTCGAGGCTGAGAGCCACTGATAGCCTGATCGATGATGAAAATATCCTGTTATCTTTTAAAATTGCCACTGATCCCATTGTACTATGTGATGGCTATAAAGTCCATAATTTAATTGTATGCTATAAAAAGAGCTAGTTTTCCCATTCCTCAGTATAACATAAGCATATAGCCTGAACATAGCTGGAGCTGATGCACATATTTTTGTCATTCTGTTACTTTTTAAGAAACTCTTTCTGCTACAAAAATTCATATGTTGTTACTGTATTAAATGTTAGCTTGAGTTTTCAGCCTTCTATCTTTCCGGATATTTTAAGCAACTCATCATTCGAAATAAGATGATTGATATTCTCTCCCTCTTCCTCTCTCTCTCTCTCTCTCTCTCTCCCCTCCCCCCTTGTATTATTTGTTTCATGTAAAAGATCAAATAGCTAAATAAAATTCATAGGGGTTAAGAGAAAAGAATTTGGGATTTTTGGAGAGGGAGGAGGATATATTGAGATATGTTAGTTCTTCTATAAAGAAAAAAAAATCTGTTTTATCAGGAAGGAATCATGTGGTGTAGTACCCAACATTAGACATAAGGACAGAAATAGTTCTATTTTTTTTAAAAAAAACTTGTTTCAGTTATTAAGAGCTAAAGAGAATGTTTGTGATAAGGTGTTCTTAAAAAACAGAAATTGTGCTAATATGCTTCCTCGGTTTATCATCAAATTTAACAGCGTAATCTTGTGAGCTCTGTAGGGCATAAAACAGAGGCCGCCTGCAGTCTTGTTTTATTTAGACCTGAATAAAGCCAACAAGATCGGAGAATTTTCTATAGTTTGGGATTAATGCCTGGAAGCAAAATTGTATAGATAACACCAAATTAAATAACATACTTAAAAAAAAAATAAGCAAATGGTTGCATAATAGATCTAACTAAACTGGGAAGTAAAGGTTCCTCTCGCACATACGTGCTAGTCATTCCCGACTCTAAGGGGTGGTCCTGATCTCTGTTTCAAAGCCAAAGAGCCAGTGCTATCCAAAGATGCCTCCATGATCATGTGGCAGGCAAGACTAAACGCAAAAGGTGCACAGAATGCTGTTACTTTCCCACCAAAGATGGTCCCTATTTTTCTACTTGCATTTTTATGTGCTTTCGAACTGCTAGATTGGCAGACGCTGGGACAAGTAACGGGAGCTCACTCCATTACATGGCACTATGGATTCAAACCTCAGAAACGTCCGACCTTTCTGATCGACAAACTCAACATCTTAGCCACTGAGCCACCACATCCAATGGGAAGTATTCGTTAAAATGGCAAATGTGGTTCAATTAAATAAATGTTAAAAAGTTGTATAGCTTCCTATGGCATCCAAAACACCCAAATGTTTTAAACCATCACTTTTAAAGGTAATCCAAAAGCATACTAGGGTCACTAATATGGAACACTGCTAAGAGATCTAACAAACCAGGATATGTCCATTCCTTCCAACCAGGTCTAAGAAAGATCATCCACCAAAGTGCCCAGTACTGTTTATATCCCTATCTCAGGTATGAATCCTTATTTTAAGAGGTTTCCAGAGATCTGTTTCCTCTAAAATCTCTGGCTACTCACATACCCTCCCCAGCCACCTGTACACTGTCATTCAACCTGCAAAAATTTGCGACGCTCACACAGTGCCTCCTAGCCACTCACACTTTGTTTAGCAGTTTCACATTATTGTCAGTCTTATGGACTGTCAGTCATGGGGAGGAAAGTAAAGCAGAACTTTCGCATAACCTAAGAGATGCCATAACTATCTGCATCACTACATTCTGGATCAGTTCCAGTTTGCAAATAGTCTTCAGAAGCAGTCCCATGTACAGTATGTTGCAGTAGTCCAGGTTGCAGGTGACTAAGGAATGAATGCACATAACCAAATCCTTGTAATCCAGGAATTGGCACAATTGTGCAAAGGCATTCCTGGCCACAGCTATCATCTACTCTTGAAGCAAGAATTATGAATAAAGAGGAACCGCCACACTAAATCCAAATGAGGCAAGAGGAGAATTTCAAGGATAAAAATCTCTCCAGTTCTGGGCCGTGTGATTTTGTAGAATTGAGCCTATTCTCTTTTCCAAGCCCCTACAATTTTCAAAGACTAAGGCAGAATCTTAACAGCTTTATTTGGTGACTTCAGGTTAGATATTTTGATAGTTTATTTTCTTCCTATGGATGACCCGCTTAGCAGTTTCATGTAGAACAGGGGTGTCAAACTCGCAGTCTGCAGGCCAGATTTGTCATGCTTTGGCCATGCCCATCCTCAGTTTAGCGAAGCAGGGGAAAGTCATGATACGTCACATGATGACAACGTGATTGACACCCCTGATGTAGAAACTTTTGTGAGGCATCACAAAAATGTGGGCTTAAGGGTAGACTACATCTTCCCCACCTATACCAACTGGAACTGTTGCCAGAGAACACCACAAAATAGTGCCTCCTGTTCATAGTCCCCTAAACTGTTCCAGAAAGATACTATAGTTAGTGGTGTATCAAGGCAATCAAAAAAACAAGGAGTAGCAGGATAAATGTATCCATCCTGATTCCCACAGGTCATCCACAAGCAAAACCAAAGCTGACTTGGCACCAGATCCCAATTTGAACCTGCCTAAAAACATTCAGACAATCTGCTTTCTACATGATCTATTGGAACTATAACCCAACACCTTCCCAACCAGCTATCCCAAAAAGGGAATGGTGAAAACTATGAAAATTGTCCAAATCTGTGGGATCCAGAGATGTTTCTTAGGAAATGTTTCACCAACCTGTGGGTATTGATGATAAGACTTGTATTGTCAGTGTTACTGTCTGTCAGCTATAGTAGAGGTCCCTGAGATAATGGACTGGTATTGGACCGTGGCCCATTAGAAACCATGCCACACAAGCAAAGCTTCATCTGTGTATGCACAGGTTCTAGATAACCCATGAAAACATGCTCCAGCAGTCCACGGAAAAAAATTTCGCCACAAAACTAGTCCCTGGTGCCCAAATGTTTGGGAGCCACTGAGCTATAACGATGAAGTTAAGCAAAACTTTCACATATCCCTAAGCGTGCATCAGAATACCAAGATGAACAGAGAATATGAATTTAACTAAAACCACAAAGAACAGAATGTCGCAATTTTAATAGGAAAGCAAAAGACTATGTAGGAAAAGAACAGGAACATGGAGACACAATTTAAATGAAAAGACATTAAGCTGGAAATAGGAGTCAAATGAAATACTAGAGTTACAGAATTACATCTGCCTATCTACAACTGGTTCATCAAGATAGCAGGCATCTATCATTTAGTCCAAAATCAAAGCCTGAAAATAAGCAAAAAAATATTGGATTATAAATCAGAGTTTTAAAACCATCAATTTCATTCAAAATTAATTTAGGGGTTTTTTTGCATTCACACCTCATTAGTTCAGTTCCCAATGGATATCACACGCACATTAAAACATTGTACAATGCAATACGTGTTCTTTCCAATCCAGGAAAGCTCTTTATGATCTTCATAAGTTTTAGAAGTATACAACAGAATGGCTAAACGTGTTTTTTCCTAATTCAAAATTAACGTGATGCTAGATGAATGCTGTTGACAATTTATACTTTTGAAACAACAGAAACAACAAAACCCATAGTGAACCATCAAACATACAAAGTAAGACTTGTGGAGTTTAAAATATAGCGGACGATAGAGCATTATTTTTGGCTGACTATGGCAGAGAAATCGCAGGTTCAGGAAAAAAACCAAAACTATAGCTGATCATTTAAAAATAGGTCTCTGTTCAAGCAAAAGGCACAAAATGATTGTGTCAGTTGTTATTTTTTAAACACTGAAAGGTATGTAGCTCATTTACCAAAAAAGGGCTGATTCTACTTTGCAAGGATTTGTATCTGCTGATCCAGCAAGTTCAAGTGTACTGTGTGGAAGAAGTACGCTCTCTAGCCTCAATATGCTGGTACAAAACCTCCCTTTTTCATTTGAAAATATATGAAAAAAACCAACACAGAAATGCATGTGAGAGTAACAGACAGTAAAATAAAACCTAATTTTATATTTGGGGGACAATGCCTTTTGTGATCATCTTTCCTGGCTTCTGTGAGCAGTTTGCAATCTGAGTTTTCTGTTTTTGTTAACAGTTGATTGGGATTTTTATCCTACTTCTTACTTCATTAAGTTGCTTTTTTATGTGTCGCTTGATGCAGAAAACCTATTAAAACAATTTTTATATTAAAGTTTTTATTAGCTATTTTTTGTATTAGTTTTTTCAAATGTATTCTATGTTTTCATAATATAGGATAACCCATTAAATAGAAAGGTGAAGTGCAAATAGAATATAATAATTTATTTACTTAACTTTACGGTATTAATTAACCACACAAGAAAACTGGTACTCAAATATTCAAAAATCTAACATTAAATTGATAATGCCAGATTAGTTTTTAAAAGTACATACAGACAAAAAATTGGCTAAAATATAATGTTAAATCAAATTGCTAAAAGGCTATACATATACAAGAAGAAATCAAAATTAGGAATCTGACTAATATGAACTTGGATTGGCAGTATAAAGTTCAAATACAATACAAATGCACATACACACACGTCTGTTGTAAATAAAACAATCCAAAAGGGATTTAAGAATTGTTACAGACCTTTGTCAAAACTGAGGAAAATGTAGCACAATAGATGCCATAGCATGCTGACTCCAAAGCCAATGGTTAATGCTGAGCCTGAGCCATTTCTGACTATCCATACTCAAGCAGGTTCAATTGCTCTTAATTATTCTTTACCTGATTTTGCATGCCACCACGCAAATCTGGCAACCCGGTGTGTTATTTCAGGGTTGATGTCAGAGAGTTGAAATTGCTGATAATTACTGTATTCTGTTTTGCTAGTCAGAAATGAAGTAAATTAAGAGCATTGTGAGGTTCTGAATAAAACAGGCAGCGCAGAAGAATATATTAGATAGTTTCTACCTGTCCTGAGTCACGAGGACATATTCAAAATGAATATAGGCTCTTTTTATATTTTCCAGACAGAAGTGGTGAAATTATTAGATTGGATTAAGGTAAAAGCCCTTCTCTGATTTGTGATGTTGATCTGTGTAAGACACAGAATATATATACCAGAGTATATCTCCTGCTATCTGCAATAGAAAGCTGATGGGTATTATTAGTGCCCATTTAATGGTCTATATTCAACAGACATTGCCAAAGTATGACTTTTGCTTGTTTAGAGATCCATGATAGTAAACAGATGGGGTGAAATCCCAGGACAGAGGTTATTGTAAATTTTGTAATGTAGCTAGTAGAGATAAACCTACAGGGTAAAGAGTCAGCTTCAACCAGTAGAATAATACAGCCTGCCATATTCTCGTCTCCCCTCTCACCATTCCAGTCTCCATTCATAGTAAAGTATTAGAAACAAAGTAGTGAACTTGGAAAATCTTAAAAATTTATATTGAACAAATTCCAATGGTACAAGATCGGATTGGGTTCCAAGTTCTACTATCATATAGTAATTGCGTAAGGGGTTAGTTGCTGTGGCTATATATTGACCTATGGAATGATGAAATCTTAAAATTACTACTGTGCTCCTATATGAACTGTGGAAAGCATAGTTTGCACAGGCCCTTTTATTTCCAGTAGTCTGAAATATTATCCCCAGGCATCAACATGCACTTGTCTAATGACATGGTTGTTGATTGTCCAGGAACACATTTTCGCCCAATTTAGAAATCCCATTATTTTAGTTTTAGAGTAGAAGTGAGAAAGTGCTCAAAGCTTTCTTGAGTCTGACTGGCATCCTCAAGAGACTTGTTGCATCATGTGCATATAGCAGTATAGTAATACTGTATGGGTTGATGGATTTTTGGATTTTGGATTATAATTTGGGTGGATAGAAGTTTGGGTTTTTCAGTCGATCTGCCACATCATTTATACAAAAAATATGAGGTGCCAATATACAGCATTGTTTTACTCCCTTGATAGTTGGATTGGGTGCTATCAGGTGTCCTTGAGAGCTACATCTTACTTTAAGCTTTGCTTCTTCATTCAGTGCACAAGTAAGAAACAACAGCAATCAATAGTGGTATTATAAAGTTGGTTCCACAGCTTAGTCTGAAATATAGAGTCAAATGCTGCCTTAAGATGAACAAAGGCTGCATAAAGTGAAGAAATATTCCAGGAGATGTATTTCTTGATGAGATGTTGAAGCATAAGATATTGGTCAATTGTTGAACGATGTTTCTTAAAACCAGCTTGTTGTTCTGCTAATAGTTCTTCTTGTTCCATTCAATCTCTAAGCTTTCACTGAAGAGGAAGTTTAAACTTTATTTTTAATAGTAAGGAGAATTATAGGTCAATAATTGTGAGTGTTGGTCTTACTCCCTTTCTTATGCATAGGCCCAATGATCACTAGACCCCAATCCTTAGGTATAGGCCAGTTTTGTCAATTGCTCTGAAGAATGATTGTATATAGCAGCCCACCATGTTACATTATTTTTACTTACTTCTGGTGTAATAAAATATGTGCCTGATGCTTTGCTGGTTTAAGTTGAGAAATTAGATCCATAACCTCCCTCGATTTTTCCTGGTTGCCAAAATGGCAATTTTCCATGTTAACATATAGCAGGGATGTCCAAACTTGGGAACTTTAAGACTTGTGGACTTCAACTCCCAGAATTCCCCAGCCAGCATAGCTGGCTGGGGAATTCTGGGAGTTGAAGTCCACAAGTCTTAAAGTTCCCAAGTTTGGACATCCCTGACATATAGGGATCTATTAGACATTGAATTCTCTTTCCCTGATACAAATGACCATAAATTGAGCTCAAAATGTCTATTGCTAAGCAAAACCGTTATTAAATGAATTGCACCCCATTTTATGAGCTTTTTTGCCAATTTGTTAAGTAAATCACTGCAGTTGTTAAATTAATCATGCGGTGATTAAGCAAATCTGGCATTCCCCATTGACTTTGCTTGTCAGAAGCCAACTGATTACAAATGGTGAACACATGACCCTGGGACATGCCACTGTCATAAATACATGCTATTTCCCAGGCACCCAAATTTTGATGACATGGCCATGGAGTTGCTGCAATGGTTCTAAGTGTGAAAACTGGTCATAAGTCTTTTTTTCAGTGCCATTGTAACTTTGAAGAGTCACTAAATCGTTCCTGTAATGATTTTGTCACATTTCTGGCAAGTGTTCCCACTAATACAGGCCAGGGCTAGGGTATCCTGCAGTGATACGCCAGAAAAAAGATCAATTGTTTGTTTTAATTGACTAAAAAGAAAAATCCATAATGCTTACATGTCCTCCAGTTTCTTTTGCCTAATTAATTGTTTGTAGTATTGTTTCAGTTTAAGGAGATTGTGTGCTGTAATGTTATTATTTGCCATACATAGATTGTAGTTAGCTAATTATTAATCTTTTCCTGGCTGCTTTGCAGTCTGTGTCAAACCATGGTTTTGAGGGATATGCAGGCTGTAGGTAAATAAATAATTCTGGCAACTAAAAGGTAGAAATGCTTGCTGGAGTTTTTCAGTATATAGAGTAGCATTTTAAAAAAGTATTTTCACTAAGAGATACTTAGTTAAAAAACAAACATTTGATACAGAAGAATATCATATTCCAGTTTATCATGTTTTCATTATGCTTCTCTTCAGATTATGGGATACAGAATACAGCATCATTTATTATAAAGGCATTTCAAAATAAATTGACCCGACCAAAATAAATATTTCAGCTTTCAGCTCAGAACAAATCTTTTGAAATGTTTTCCCATTTCATATATAATTGCTTATCTTTTCATCTCTTTACATATATATTGTATGCATAAATACATATAATGTTATGTGCATAATGGTTTTCAAATTTTAGAGAGTGACTTTGTTGACAGTTTTCCGTGCTTAGAAAGCTGTTTTACTGGAAAAAGAAGATTTGTAAGAAAATCAGTCAGTAAGCACCATCAGTTTTGAAACTTTTAACTAAATAATTTTAATGTATCCTACCAAGGTAGTATTTTATATTTATTATTTAAAATAATAACAGACTAATAAGAGGTTGTAAGATTCTCTTAATTATATATTTAGAAGTCCTGTGAAATCAAAGACTCATCATCTATAAAATTATTTGATAAAATAGAGTGCTCAGTTTTACTGAGGAAACATTACATTTTGTGAGACTGAAAAGAAAGCAGAAAGCATAATTAAGACAATCAGCAAATGACAAAAAGAAATCTTTTTTCTGTCTACTTTGATTTTCCATTTGAAAATCAACTTAAATAAGTGGCATCCTATCATTTTCTTGGTACAGCAATTTCTCTTGACTTGCTACTCTTGTATGAAAAGCAATCATCAGGTTTATAGTGGCTTAGCAGCTGTGTCTGGTTTGGGAAACAAATTCCCCCAAATGGATCTTGCATCGATCTCTATCAAACATGAAAGTGTATAATCAGATACCTTCTTGAAAATGTATACATATATACACATTTAGGCACAAGAGTTTGGGGGAGGGGCGAAATATTCATGTATATTTTGCTGGGCTGATGAATAACGGTTTAAGAAAAATAAAAGGTATCATAACCATTATTATTGGTTGTTTGCAAACACATACTGAGTAATAGCAATAGAAAGTAGACATATACCACTTCACCCTGCTTTACAGCGCTCTCTAAGCAGTTTTACAGAGTCAGCATATTTCCCCCAACAATCTGTGTCCTCATTTTACCATTTCAGAAGGATGGAAGGCTGAGTCAGGCTTGAGCAGGTAGAAATCGAACTGCTGGCAGTCAGCAAAGTTAACCTGCAATACTGCATTCTAATCACTGTGCCACCATGGCTCATAGTTCTGTTTAGAAGATCTATTTAAGGTTTGGTTTAAGATTTAAATGAATTTTCCATAGGAATAATTTAATTATTCCTCATCTGTTTTTTAAATATTAAGTATATTGCACATGCATAGAAGAAAACGTGGATTGTTTGTCACTATCCTGGATCAAAAAGTAATGTTTAAAAAAGACCCTAGCTACACAAACTGAGACAAAGTCTTCCTCTGTATATTCTTTATAAGTTCTTTAACAAGAATTTCCAAGTTAGAAGGAGCCAACAGATTCTTTAGGATTCAGAAATATTAGACTCAAATCAGGATAAAATGGCTACCAGGATAAAGATAGACCCCTCCAAGTCCCCTTGATTTGGCAGGCACATCAAGAAGGGTAGCAGACAGATGCAAATATTTAAGGACATTTCTATTCAGTAACTTGGAAAACCAAACAAGTCACCATCTTTTAAGAATATGACTGAGAGAGGTCACAGCTTTCTTACTCCATTTAGAAGAGAGTTTATACTATTTTCATGTAGAAATATAAATAAAAAGCTTACAAGAGTGATTATAATATAATGAAGCAATTCATTGGCTAAGTGACTTCTAATATGTGGAGGAACTTGCAGTATAAAGCTTGCTAAATTACACACACAAATTACACACTTTTCTTTACAGTAGAGATATTTCTTACACATGCAAGGGAAAAGAGCTCTACACCATTGTTTTTGTGCCCATTTTCCACAATTTCAGTAACTGATCTTTCAAGACCACACACTTCTCCATAATTTTGAAGGTTAATTTAAGAACTATTCTACTTTTAAATTTTTCCCTTTGATCCTATTCATTATTAATTATGGGAAAGTTTCTTTTTTTACTCAGTGAGGGATGTTTTGACATGGAAATATTCCATAGGATAACATTTACCCAAAATTTGGAGAAGAATATGAAAACATCAACAAAAATATATATATTTACTTTATTTTCACTTAATTTCAGATCCAATTGGATTACTTCAATTCTGGTTTTCTTCCAGATGAAGTCTGTATTACTATAAAGCTTGATATCCTTGAAACAGAACTATACATGCATACCTTTGGTCTTTGGTTGTAAAAAAAATCAAGTCAATCAATAATTGGCTGATTTTTAGGAAGTAATTAAAAATAATCCACAGTCCAAATTATCCAAACAATATTTTAGAAAGTGCTTGTTTTTGTCAGTGATTTAGGATAACATAAATTATTTCAGCTCTATTCAGCTAGTCAATTGAATATGTAAAAGCTTGAAAGTGAGGAAGTCCCATCTTCTAATCTTTCAGGCCTTGGAAGTCAGCAAAGAAATCCAAAGATAATTACTACAAGTTCATTTCAAATAAAGTGTACAATTAAGTGTGTAGGGTTTCTTGCTTTATTAGGGTTTTGGTTCATAAGGAAATATATTTGCATTCAAGTACAATATGTAGCTAGTCCTTTGTCCCTTGTCCAGTCTCAAGATCTCTCATGTACTCAGCCAAATGCCTGAAGAATGCTCTGGTTATTGTAAAAAATATGAAAGACTGTAGCTAAATTTCTTGGTTGCCTTTTCATTCCCCATCCCTTTTTTCTTCTGGTCTCCTGTCCTTTTAGGTTGTAGTCTGAGGCCAGTCAAGATGTACTGGCTTTTTATATTATTAAAGGAGCTACTTTCTCTTCTGGAAGTTCAGGCTGGTGAGATCACTCTTGGAAGACCATTCTTCCTTGGAGAATCCCACATGAGATATCTGAAATGGTCTGAAGTTAGTAATAACTGTTGAAGTTTAATGGAGAGCTAGCCAAGTAACTCCACATGAGTAGCATGAGATTATGATGAGAGAAAGAGCAATCTCTTTGCCAAATCTGTATTCTCTGGAGATGTTTCTTCAGGGGAACTCAAAAAATATTTCTAGGCTATTCATTCCCAAAACTTAATTCTTTCTCTCTGTTTCAGATGTTCTCTTCCTGTACATAATACAACATGCCTGGGGGATGTGGGGTGTGAGGAGGAGCAATTTTTACCGAGAAGGTCTTCCATGTTTAATAAGCCAGTGTGGTTGCCTAGAGCTATTCTATATAATAACTTTAATCAGTTATTCAGTTATCAGTTATAAAGCCAGAAATCTAGTTCAAATCAGTTTAAAACAAATATCTAAGTAATCATTTGTTTTTCCAAAAGGTAGTTTAACTAAACTACTTCTATTGTAGTTTATATATAGCTCTTTTGTTACTTGATTTTTCATGGAACTCTTCATTTGTATAAATATACCTAGTAGACAGAAATCTTGACTCACGAAATTATTGTAGGCATGAATTGCTTCTTGGGGGCTCGGCAGAGTGAGAAAATATATTTAATTCTATATATTGTTTTTCATTAAACCAGTGGTCGGCAAACTGCGGCTCGCGAGCCACAAGCAGCTCTTTGGCCCCTTGAGTGTGGCTCTTCCCCCACCCTCATCGACGGTGGGACTTCTTGGGCTCCGGGGACGCACTCCGGCTGCCCCAAAGCCAAAGAGGCAGCCATAGCCTCCCCAGCCAGCATGCCAGCTACTCGTCTGCTCCCAGGGGCTGAAGAGGCTCCGCGGGGGGGGGGGGGGGGGAACTGGCTGCCGGTGAGTGAGCCAGTGGGGCAGGTGGGCAGGGAGGGTTGCTGGGTGCCTCCCTGCCCGCCCTGCTCACTCACAGACTGCCAGTTCCCTCCCTCCCCCGCGGAGCCTCTTCAGCCCCTGGGAAGCGCAGCAGCTGCCCAAAGGCCAAAGAGGCAACCGCAGCCTCCACAGCCAGCATGCCGGCCACTCGTCTGCTTCCAAGGGCTGAAGAGGCTCTGCAGGGGGAGGGAGGGAACTGGCGGCCAGTGGGTGAGCCAGCGGGGTGGGCAGGGTGCTGCAGCAGCGCCCAGCAACCCTCCCTGCTCCCCCGTCCCATTGGCTCACCCACTGGCTGCCAGTTCCCTCCCTCCCCCTCTAGCAGACCCTCCTCAGCCCCTGGGAAGCGCTCTGGCTGCCCCAAGGCCAAAGGGGCAGCTGCAGCCTCCCCAGCCGGCATGCCGGCCACACGGCTGCTTCCCAGGGGCTGAAGAGGCTCCGGGGGGGGGGGACAGAGAGGGAGGTGGAGAGAGAGACAGAGAGAGAGAGAGACAGACAGAGAGAGACAGAGAGAGGGAGGGAGGGAATCAGAGAGAGACTGACAGACACAGAGAGACAGAGGGAGAGAGGGAATCAAAGAGACTGATAGTCATGCAGAGAGACTGAGAGAGGGAGGGAGAGACAGACAGACAGAGACAGGGAGGGAGGGAGGGAATCAGAGAGAGTGACAGGCACACAGAGAGAGACAGAGAGAGGGAGGAGGAGGGAGGGAGGGAGGGAGGGAGGGAGAGAAACAGACACAGAAAGAGTGAATGAGAGACACACACAGAGTGACAGATGGGCGGAGGGAGGAAGAGAGAGAGAGACAGAGAGAGAGAGACAGACAGACACAGAGAGAGAGACAGAAAGAAAAAGAGAGAAAGAAAGAAAGAAAGAAAGAAAGAAAGAAAGAAAGAAAGAAAGAAAGAAAGAAAGAAAGAAAGAAAGAAAGAATTAAGCCCAAAATTTTGGTTGCTAAGCAAGACAAGTGAGTTTCACCATATTTTCCAAATTGGCCACGCCCACCTGTCACATGACCGCTGAGCCACTCCCACAAAATAGGCCACACCTTCTTTTGGCTCTCAAAAGAAATTTCAATCATTTTATTGTTGATATTTGGCTCTGTTGACTAATGAGTTTGCCCACCACTGCATTAAACCATGTTACATTATCCGCAGTGTGATTGGAGTTATGATTTGAGATTGCTAAGTAAGGAAATAGGGAACTCTTCAATCTGTCATTAAAGCCAGCATTAAAGCCAACTGGTTGGTAAAACACAACAGTACTTCATTATGATTTGTTCTAGAATTAAGGCATGGGGGCAAATTGTGCTGGGGGAGGGGAGGGATGCATTATATGATTTAAAATGTAGTTTCCAGTGGCAAAGCTCTTGTTTGCCTTGAGACTTACCCTGAATATATATTTAGCTGATACAAAAACACAAGATAATTAGAAACCTGTAAATTGCTTAACTTTTTAGATAAGATGTATCTGGTTTTATATCATGCAAGAGGTTTAAACCCAATAAGCAGTAGCCACTGAAATAAATAAATAAGCTTTTTATTGTGTCAATTCTTGTTATGAAATTACTTGTTATGAAATGTTTTGTAATAAATATATTTATTTAATCTGATAACACTTAATCACCATTGATTAAGTTGTAAACTGAATTATTGTCCATCATAAATAATTTGTTTCATTTTCTTCCCATTTCCACTTTCATGAGAGCAAAATGTTTATCCTAGTAAAGCAACCATTTTAGTGTGTTGTTTTTTTTTAAAAAGCCTATTATGTAAAGCTCTATTTTCTTATCATTTTCATGGTAATGTAACAAATCGCACGGATATTGCTTTAGTTGTGGCTCTTTGCAAATTGTACCCAATTAGAATGATAATGATTTAGGTAATCTCCCTCAATAATAAATAATATTGAATGGGATCTTTAAAGTGTTCAAAGAACAAAATAATAGAAGGATTTGTGCTTTTTAACTCATTAAACTTACAGCAGAATTTGGTTTGTGTTATTAAATCTAAAAGATTAAATTACAGCTATACATATCATTTTCACAATGATGTATATAGCAAATGTTTTATTTTAGCCCATGCTATAATGGACAATTTAAATTACAATCTTTGTCTGATTCTCATTTTTGTTTCAGAATGGAATATTAATTATGCTCTTAAATATGAGAGGTAAATAAAATGAGCATCCACTGGCTGCCTACGGGTAAATTGCAGATTACTGACAATGTGACATGGTGTGTTAAATGTCAGCTTTGTCAAACAAATTTAGAGGAACCGTTCAACTATTAGCTTCCTGTTGTTAGCAGGGCATTTTTGTGGAGCGTGGCTGATCCAAGCAGCAGGAATGCTGCACCATATGGAACACTAACAAAGCTAAATTGAAAAAGTGAGATGAATGAGGAGATAACACAGACACACTCAATTAGTTTATAACTGTCTATTAACTTCTGCCAGTGGCTTTGAATAAACAATAGATTAACCAGTTTTGTTTTGTGAGGCTGTGGTAGTATCTGGAACATTGAGAAATTTTTCTCAGGGCTGTTTTATACAACATGGCTGCTATATAGTTATTATTGAAAACTAACTTCCTGTATCAATTGGGTCATGTTAGATTTGTGGCTGATTTTGATTTGATTTGATTTGATTTCTCTTTCACTGCTATTATCTCTGGCTTTTTCCAGGGCAGCTGGGATGAAGTGACAGCGAAATAGCTAGAGACAGAAGGGAGAAGGAGACATGTACTGTGCCTTCTAATCAGTGGTGGTATTCAAAAAAATTTACCAACAGTTCTGTGAACATGGCTTGGTGGACGTGGCGTGGCTTGGTGGGCGTGGCAGGGGATTTTGCAGTATCCTTCCCCCTGAAGTGGGGAGGGAATGAGGATTTTGCAGTATTGTTATACTGCAAAATCCTCATTCCCTCCCCACTTCAGGGGGAAGGATACTGCAAAATCTCCATTCCCTCCCACACCACTAACCTGCTTTCCAGCTTCATTCTCCTCTATAGGGCAACAAAAGAAGACCCAGCCTATCAGCTGGGACTCCTATCACTGGGACTCAGGAGGCAGCGAATAGATCGGGATGGGGCCAGTCAGAGGTGATATTTGCTGGTTCTCTGAACTACTCAAAATGTCTGTTACCAGTTTGCCAGAACCAGCTAGGACTAGCTGAATACCACCTTTGCTTCTGATCTTTTCCAGACAATTTGTCTTTCAATTTGTCTTATCCCACTGGTCATTATTAGGTCGGTATGAAAGAGCAATAGTCCCAGAAGTGTTTGTTTGAGAATGCTACAGGTAGGCCTTGACTTACAACCGTTCATTTAACGACCATTCGAAGCTACAATGGGATTGAAGAAAGTGACTTATGACCTGTCCTTGCCCTTATGAACATTGCAGCATCCCCAAGGTCATGTGATCATAATTAGGGTGGTTGGCAATGGTTGCAGTATCCCAGAATCATGTGACCTTCTCGGTCGGCTTCCAACAAGGAAAGTCAACAAGGCAAGCTGGATTCACTTAATGACCATGTGATTCCCTTAACAAATTTCACTCAACAATCATGGCAAAAAAGGTAATAACATTGAGCAACTCACTTAACAGCCGTCCCAATTGTGGTTGTAAATCGAGGATAACCTGTAATTAAATGTGTATCATCAAACTGAAGTAGCTAAATAGGATGGAGCTTAATTTATTCCTGCTTGTTCGGGATAGCAGCAATATAACAGTAGTGTGCCAGCAGTATCGTTCAGTACTTTGGATTTGAAAGCAAAAAAAAGTGCTTTGAAGCATGTAAAAACTCTGTGTAACTCCTTAAGCCATACATAATTATTCTCAGGATTGACCTGCAACTGCAGAGGACAACTCTGCAATTTCTGAAACGTTGTAGCTGCTTTAAGAAAAATTGTAGACAGGATCCATGTGACTATCCTGAGTTGTCCAAAGTACCATTCAACCTTGTTTGAATCCTAAAGTTTAGGAAAAAGGAATAGAAAGACCTGGAGGTTCTCTCCCCATTTCTAGTGCTCTATGCAAATACAAATGATGGCATGACAGACATTGCCAGTTGGATATTAAGCTGTTTGCTTTGGAGACAGAATGTACCAAGAGCAATAGGATGACTGCTGCATATGGCATGGCATGCCTAGTGTTGGCTGAAAGCTAGTTAAATGATTTTTCTCATGCTGCCAGCAGGCTGATTGCTTTGTGGTCTTTTAAGTTATGAGAGTTACACATCATGAACTGAAGGGTTAGGCTTTTGTCTCTAATCTGCAGTCATGATTTACATACAATGTATATTTTTTTTGCTTATTTTCTTTGACATACTTTTTTGGACCTTGTATATTGATTTGAACCATGACAGTACACTGAAATGTCTTGATTATTGTATTACTGTGAGATGTTTTCATTAGACATGAGTTTGCCACCACTTCTATTTTAGCAAGATTCTGCTGCTTAATATCTTTGAATAATATAATTCATTGGATGATAGACATGTGTTTATCCCAAGCATGTTTGAATTGATAGATTGTTTTTTCCCAAGTGGGTGATCTTACATTTAGAAACTGCATTTATTATCGAAAATGCTAAAGTGGGGAACAGTAGAAGATAACATACATTCTATTTTTATACGTGTATAGGAAAGCTTAATTTTAAAATATAAATATTAAAAAATACTGCAGTACTTCCCAAACCAATTTCATCATTGCTGTAGCGAAACAATATTGTCCTCCTTTGAAAACCTTATGTTCCAACCTTATTTAGGAATCAATCTCTTTTAATTCAGTACCTAGTTCACTGCATATAGATGACTGAATACTACTCTGTAGGTGTCCCCCCACCCGCAAAAAAACTATATTTGTTACACAGCATTTGCACAATTAACTAACTGATAACATGTAATGCATCTATATTTGTATCAGGATACTTCCACATAGGCCTGTTTCCTTTCCCCATCCCTCCAAAGTAATTTGAAAATGGTTGTTTCAGGCAGTGTTATATTTCATTATAAAGCAGCCTTTTGAAATCAGATGTGAAGGGCTAGGCATCCCTAATAAGCTGTGAAAATCAAACTAGGTGGCTTTTAACAGTGATTGTGAAACTGACTTGAAGCTGATTAGCAATTAGTTTGCTGATAAAATTTGTCTGTCAAATCTACTGTAGCTGAGGAATAGGAACTTTTTTTCAGTGTATTTTTGGCAGTGTATATTTTTTGTTACTTTACACATGGACAAACACATTTTTGAAGGCTTCAGAGGAACTTTTTCTTTTTTCTTCCTGATTAGCACCAAGACAGAGACCCATACTTTGCAAATGTTTATTTTTAAAAGTTACCTATTGGAAAGTTATAAATTAACCTAACATGAAAATATTTAGTTGTGGCGACGCTTTAAGAAATATTACAGAATGTTCTCAAATTACAATCATTTGTTCAGCAACATTCAAAGTTGATGCTGAATGAGGAACTCAACCAATCTTCAAAGTTCTGGCTGTTGCAGTGCCCCTGTTGTTGTGTGAACAAAATTTGGGCATGGGCAACCAACCACACCTATGACCATCTGCAGTGTCCCGCGGTCACATGATCACCATTTGTGGCCTTCCCTCCTAGCTTCCCACAAGCAGCTTATGACAAGCAATGTCAATTGGAAGTTGGGATGTAAGATCTCAACTAATTCGAGTTGCCTTTCTTTGCTCACACCCACCATACCCTCCTTTCCCCCTTCATTCATACACAACCCGCTCACCTGCACCTTGCACCCTCTTTCCCAGGCCTCCGTGCATTCACACACACTTCACACACCCCTTCCTGGGCCTCCATGGGTCTGCATACATCCCACAACCTGCATGTGTCTGCATGCATCCCACAACCCTCTCACATGCACCTTGCACCCCCTTTCCAAGGCTTGGTTTCAACTGCTGTCATACTCAAAGATTGCCTATACTCTAAACCTGAGTACTGAACTATTATCACAAAACGTGTTACAATGTCTCATGTCTGTATTATCAGTTGTCATATATTAACTCAGTAGTCCCAAAGTCGACCTCAGTGTTGCCCACATATTCACTATTTACTATGCTCTTGTGATATCCCAAAAATACAGAATGGAAAGCTTATCAAATATCAGATAAGATTTTTAAATAGGGGGAGTAATTCTCCTCTCTAATAGGAAAAATACACTATTGTTGAAATAATACTTTCTTCTTTTTTATATTAGATTTTTTTTATTTCTATGGTGCCGCATCTAGAGTGTGCTTACTGATTTATAACTTGGAATTAAATATTATGAATTCATAGAGCAACTGTAGGTATTTTTCTGGTGTAATATATAAAGCTGTTATATATCTTAATTAAGTAGCAGAGAAAATAAAGAGGAAATTTAAGTCTTATATCAATTCAGTTGAAGAGTAAACTAGCACCATTCAAATTAATACTTTCGTGTATATGATTATACAACTAGGTTCAGTTTCTAGCCAAATTATATACCTGATACAGACCCTTTGAAAGGGGCAGCTGAAAGTAACATCTGTTTCAGGGGTTAAATTTATGTTTACTTATCACTTGGGTAAGTCATAAGTAAACATAACATTAAACAAGAATAGCAAATTTAGATGCCAAAATAATAAGTTGGGTTTTTTAACTGTCTAGTAATTAATTGGTCTTGTCAATCATATAATGACCCTGAAACCTTTCATTTTTTTGGTCATTTTTTAGATACTCTGACTATAGATGCTGTGCAATATAATAAGCTATCTTGAACTATATGAAGCTTCATACTAAAAATGACCAGGGCCTTTTGAGAGAAGCATCTTTGAAAGGTCAAAACATAATAGATAGAGAACTCTGAAAGAACATGGAATATTGGGGGAATGTTATTGGTTTTTCAGTTTCATAATAATACAGACAACTAAACTTCTTTCCACATTCAGTGAATGAGTGGAGTGGGAAAAAGAAATTGGGTCATTTTTCCCCACTTTTGATCTGACAATGATTTAAAGATACTCAATATACTGACATGCATCAGACATCCTGCTGATATGTACTAAACTTGTTTGGATCTGTTCCTAAGCTCAAATATAATTATATGATCATTACATAGAAGAAAAGGAATAATAGTTGCCATTCTAAGCCCTGCTTTATATATTCACACAAAAGTGGAAGTTCCATTCTTAATAATAATTACTAAGACCACAAAAAGAACATTTCCTCTTAACCCAGACTTGAAATATTTGAGCAGACACATGAGGGATATTTTACTGCGGGGCAGAAATGTATAATATAGAAAGTGGAAAAATCAGTTTATGAGCAATGGATCAGAGTTGAGAAAAAGAACCTGCGGCTTAAATGCAGTATATGCTTTGGGTAGGGAACATATTTGGATTCCAGAACCTTCAGTTATAAGGGTCAGAAGATGGTGAGAAAAATCTCCACCTGAGATAACAGGAAGTATGACCTGAAAAAAACAAGCTGGATCAAGATGAAGACTATCTTAATCCAGTATTATGACTCTCAAAGTAGCCAACAGACTTTCTGGCATTCTGATTGGTTGCTTTCCAGCCATTGTTCCCTTGTATATTGTCCCCATCAAGGTGACATTCAGCCTTGAGTGAGAACACTTGATAGATGCGTCCTCCATAGATGTATCCAAACCACTCTCAAAATCCTCCACATTAATGATTATCATTATTTCTGCTTCTAATGTATAGTGCTGTCTCCCATGTAACAAAGGTAGAGAAATTCAGTTTATCAACTGTGCAAACATATCTGTATAATACCATTTGATTGATAGTTCTCACAGTCTTCCTCTGAAACACTGTCATTGTGTTCAGTAAATTTTCATTGCACCCATTGTTACTGGTGCTCTGAAATATACCATTAAAAGCTGATCAGATTGACATGATATATAAATCTTACAAATAAATAAACCTTCAGCTCCAAGGTTCTTCAGAGCATTGAACGTGCTTTAATTTTCAGAAACTCCTCCACAAAAGTCATAATTGTAATGTGGTAGAAGAAGAAAAAACAGACTTGAGTCTTAAATATTTTCAGACTGTTAGTAAGTACTTTATATAGCTTTTTTTTGGGGGGGGGGTTCTGTTTTATTTCCAGAGTTATTCTCTTAATATAACTGAACAGATTTTTCTCATCTTGGTAGCCTTAGCTGTCAGTCTACCAAAGCAGGGTTCAGCAATAAATCTTAGCCCCTCAACTTCATGCAGCTTAACTTCACTACTAGACTCAAACCTGTCTCTCAGACACATAATAAGGCACAATTAGATAAGAAATCTTAGAACTAAGCCTATTGAACATTGACTATCCTCAGACAGTTGTGAGAATACAGTTTGCCTCTGATACCAACAACTATTTAAATTTACTGTTTCTTTTTCCATCTTTTCCCATATTTCAATGGGGTTGTTTGCCCTGCACTTAATGAAGCTGAATAATTATCAGTTATTGACATATCTAATATCTGTATCCTAGGCTGTGATGGCTTTAGCCTTATGTTTCACACCTGCATATATCGTGAATGTAATGTTTAATACACCTGATCTTTGTAGGTTTAGGGAAGCTGATAATCAGTTTACACACTTTTGCATCATCCAGCCATAAATTGAATTAAATAAATCAGAAAATAGATGACCCTGATTGCAGTGCCTCTCAAGGAATCACACCAAAATCAGACGCTTCAACTTAACAACAATTCATTTAGTGGTAGTTCAAAGTTACAACAGCACTGAAAAGAAGTGACATGACCATTTTTCACACTTATGACAACATTCTCATGGTCACGTGATTTATATTTGGATGCTTGACAACTGTTTCATATTTATGAAAGTTGCATTGTCCCAAGGCCAGGTGATGACTTTTTGTGACATTCTGACGAGCAAAGTCAATGGAAAAGCCAGATTCACTTAACAATGGTGTTACTAATTTAACAAGTGCAGTGATTCACTTAACAAATGTGTCATAGAATGAGACAAAACTTACTTAACAAATTTTTCAGCAGTTTTGATCTCAATTGTGGTTGTAAGTCGAAGACTGTCTGAACGTGTTGTGTTAGAACTTACACTCAGCCAAAGTCTGGATTCAATTGCCTACTGTTACAGTCACCCTACCAAATTAGGGATTTCCTAGAGTGGGTGACAATTTGCTGGCCCTTCAAAGACAGGTTGGCAAACCAAACAGGTTTTCCATTCCAGTTTTAGAATCCAAGGAGTTAATAACACAAAGGCAGCCTAGTATCCTAAGGATGTACCCTTGTGCTCAGCATCCATAAACATTTTTCAGGCATCCATTATTTTTCCTTCATGTCTATATAGTACATATAACTCTTTAATTGTGTATTTTATTACTCTAATTGTATGCATTGCCTTTTTTCATTAATTCACAGTGGAAATGTTGGTGGGTGTGTTAGGGGAGGGTCCTTTTAGCAGAAGCGAATTTATAAATTATATGAAATAAAAAATGATGAATTCTATGCTTGTTTATTGAAGCATCATCTCCTTTTCTTAATGTTTCTTTCTTAAGAAAACTGGCCAAAAAGCGAAAGGAGACATTGAGTAACACACGACAGGAAATGACAGTGATGGTGAACTCAATGGATAAAAGCTATGCTGAACAAGGTACCAACTGTGATGAAGCTTTCTCTTTCATGGATACACACAATCTAAATGGGAGATGTAAGTGGAAGTCATTTTAATTTCTGCAGAGCAAATAGCAAAAGGAAGTGTGAAAGGCTCTTAAATGCTTGTTACTCAGTCCATGGGCTTCAAGTTCTCACCCGTGGAACATTTCACCTCATATAGCCAGGAGATGGAGTTGAATCTTTGAGAAAGAAAATTTTGTATTTTTGCCTTTCCCTTGCTTCCAAACAAAAAACCACTGATATCAGTGCAGCACGGGTTACATTCAGTTTCCTCATTTATTATATAATGCTGCCTGATATTTTCCATATATTGGTGATTATTTTTAAGAAATATCATAATATGTATGAACGGTGGCGCTTTAGCTACAGCTGACAAATTTCAGAGTTCCTACCATAAGAGAATTCAGTAAATTGATTTGGAGCCAAATTGATCCGGGTTCCTAGAACTAAAATGGTATTTAGGATGAGATTCCATGCTGCTTTCATATTTTGGCTCAGAAAAATTAAAGCTATGAATATAGCAAGCTGCCCTATCCAGCATCAGACAATTTGTCCATCTTGTCAGTATGGACTATTTCAAACATTCTCCAATAGTACAATTCAAAGATGTAAGAGATTGCAACTTCCATAGGATTCTGAATAATGCCTCCCCAACTAATCAAGAGTATGTGTTAAGGTAAAGCTGATCTATTCTGTCTGACAGCAGATTTCCCAGGTCTCAAGCAATAATCTTTAAACAGATCTCAGCTTTGCTATTTGAAATCGATTCAACTGAAGATCCCAGGAAATGAATTAGAGTCCTCTTGTGAACTCTTTAGTTGCTATACTACTTTTAGAACATGACATAAGCTATACGAAAGTATTTTTATTACTATTTTTTTAAAGGAAAAATTCTTCCATGAGTGAAAATATAAAATGCATATAAACTATAGGGCTGTGATGGCAAACGTAGGCGGCACGCTCTGCGGGCATGCCAGCCGTTGCCCCAGCCCAGCTCCACTGCACATGTGTGCGCACCTCCTGCTAGCTAGCTGGTCTTCAGGCCTCTGCCACACATGCACAAGGGGCGAGGCGCATGCAGGTGATGTGCATGTATGCACAGGGGAGGGAAGTGCATGGGGTCACAGGCGCGAGGGCACACATGCATTGCATTATGGGTGTGGGCGCACTTTCAGCATGCAAGAACAAAAAAGTTAGCCATCACTGCTATAGGGCAATACTTGCATGGAAGAGGATTTAAAGTGTCTGTTAGGACTGTGAAATACTTTATATTATATTGTGAAAAAGATGCCTTGGACCACGCACATGCATGAATACAGCATTTGTTTGCAACTAATTAAAGGAATCCCCTCTTTTTTCCTGGATCATATGGCTGCAGCAGAAACCTATTCCTAACAGCCACACCATTCCGAAAAAGGATACATATTAAAAGTCCTTTAGTTTAGTTCAATTAAGTTAATGGGCATAAGATTGTAGCCCACTTTAAAGCATTTTTTAACTTTCCCAAAGTTGCCTTTAGCAGCTTGTGGTTCTTTCCTACACTGTATTGTTGGAGAGAAATCCATATTACATCTTCATTTTATGATAGATGATAGGTGTGGCAAGATATATATATACAAAGCTAGTTCATAGAGTTCCTAATTTCAGAAGGCACCTTTCAAAGCATGCAAGAAAATGAAAGAAACACAATATCTATCTAAGAAAACACAAAATATTTAAATAATGCCAAGTTATAGGAGCACTATTGCTAATTTTTCATGTAACATTTTTTCCCACAATATCATTTTCCTTATCAGATTTAACAATATTCATCATCTAGAGGTGTTATATAAATAAGCTATTGTTTGCTAATACTTTTGTTTAGATTTACTGCATAGTGTTCTCTTTCCAGCTGTATCATCGCCCTCTTCATTTACAATGAAAACGAACACCCTGAGTACAACTGTTCCCAATTCATATTATCCAGGTAACCAAATATTTCATTGGTTTTTAAATACTGTAAATAGTTTACTTTTATAAGAATCTCTTAGAAACTGTGAGCTGTTTCCCTAATTCAGGCAACATTTCATAGAGCACTGTTTCTTAATCCTGGTCACTTTAAGATGTGTGGAATTCAATGCCCAGAATCCCCCAGCCAGCTATAGAAAGAGAATCAGAGTACTCCCTTCCTTGAAGTATAGCGGGTAATGGCTACCATAGAGAATAAGAAGCTTGAGTGTATCTCTTATGCACACACCTAGCCATCATATCTCCACTATCAGTGTTTTAAGTACAGATGAAATATTGAACATGACCAAAGTTTAAACACATATATGAATATTATAGTATATTCTTGTGATTGCCCATATATATAAACTCCTTTTAAAAGAGCTAAATACCATTTGCATGAAATAACAACTTTCTTATTAGAGTTTTTCACACTTTGGAAAGTGACTCTAAAAAAATACTACAGACTTGGCTTTAAGACTGTTCTAAAGCATTAAAGCAATGTGGCTTTTCCAGGCTTCTGAATGAACTTCCAAAAAGGTGCCATTCCTTTAAGAATCTACTTTTTAAACCAAGGTGACTCTTAAAGCAACCAACTTGTTTTCTTCTTTTCTTTATAGAGAACTCTGAAAAAGTTGGGCTGCTATAGCAAATAAAGATGTTGCAATCGCACGTCTCCAAAAATACTTTCAAAGTGTAAAATCTCTATTGCTTATAACTCATGGCTTTCTGAGCAAAAAGAAAATTGGAACATTTGCTCGTTATTTACTTTTCTTTCTCTTTTTACCTTTTCTACATTGACCTGCTTATGATGTATGACAGATCCATTTGTGCCAACTGCAATTTTAGGTGAGAACATTTCCCTTTATCAATGTCTGTTGCAGAAACAATACAAGTTCAACCTAGGTAGTGAAACATTGTACTTAAACAGGTGTAATATTCTATTCAAAATGTGCAAATTATTCTGCATTTAACATTCAGATATGAGTTATCATACTAGGCTTTCATTATCATAGATGATTTAGTAGATGAGGGAGATTGAATATTTTTAGTTATTGGTCATATTTATAAAATAATGGGTAAATCAAACAATGCAAGTATGATAATCAAAAATTCAGCATAATTTTAATTTAGTCTATAAATAAATTAGTGTTAAATATGATTTATGAACTCTATAGCATAGTAAATATTTTCCATTTTATTTTTTATTTGTGTATCAAAAACAAATGGGATTATCAGAATAATAACATATCATGTACCACGTCCCATACAGGTGGAAATACTGTAGCAGAATTCTGAGATGAGAAGCATATTTTTTCCTTTCTTTTAGGAAGTTGAAAAATACTGATTGTCCAGTAAAAAGAGAATGAAGGGAAATGAGTTAACCATGCTAAGATAACAAAAATAGCATGAAATGCTACTGTATATGAAATAACAAAAATGGGCTGTGCTTTGTACTACTACTATACTAATCTTAATCTAAACCAAGCAAAACAATACAATAACATGTAATAAGAATTTCATTCCAGTATTTAAATTGCTGCTGCTTTTTTCCTTGTTCTTATTGGTGCATAATTTTATCATATGAATTCCAGTTTGTTGACTCTACTGTAAAACTATTGTATACATAGGCTTTAAAAAAGAGAAAGCAGATTTAAAACTCATTCATCTAACAGAAATGTTTTGGCCTTAAAAACACTGGTACAGGAATCTGTCAAATCATATCCTAAATTGTTTTTAAACTACTGAAGTCAAAAGTGATTTCCCTTTTCTTTTGTCATAAACAAAGACAAAGGGAATTCATTGTGTTTTACTCAATCTGTGGTTTCCCCCTACCCACCTCTTAAAAATATAAGCAATGTTGTAATCTAATTATAATTGGCACATATAATTATACATGGTATCTAAAGAAAATGGTTTCTTATAACTTACTGGTAAGCAACCTGCAGTCATCACAATAATACAATAATAGGTATGCAAATGAAATTTACAGTGATTTTTACAGATTTTCTGTAGCAAGTTGTAAATGTTATGACATTTTCTATAAACAAAAAGAACCTGTTACTGTTAAACCATATAACTCTTAATTAGCACAAAAACAGAATCTCACTCCTAGTTGTTCAAAAACATACATACTTTTCAACTTTCAGCGTAAGCCTGAAAAAGGGTACCTCTACTTAAAAAGTATAAAAATCTTAAAGCAGATTCAAGTTTTTCAAGACTCACACAGAAGTATTAAAATAAGATAGGCTGCTTCCTTAAAAGCAGAAAGGTGCTGTACATATCTAAAGTCTGAAGCTCCCCTTTCTGAATAAATAAGATTTTGATGGAATTTTCTAATATACTTTATTGTTGAATATATTTGTATCTTTGGCCGGTACCTTACAGTTGTTAAAAACTATTTTTTCTCCAATTCTCTAATGGAACGGAGAAAATTGTTAAGCAAACTCTTTAACGAAAGTGCATGTCAAGATACTGTATTTTTTTTATAACACCAGAGCAATATATCTTCAAATTGTAGCATTTCAGGAGTGGAACTGGCCTTTCAAGCATTTTTGGAAGACTATATCTAGATCCTCAAAATAGGCATTCTACATTTGAAACACAGCTTGCTGAAAAAATTCAGCCTGAAACCTCACTATTAGAGTTAGCTTCCCATCAAAGATACTCTTCACTTGAACTAACAGTAAATAAGCTAATGATATTTCAGTTTCTTAGCATATTGCAATCTTGTTCTGAAATACAGCAAAAGATAAGTAGATCTAAGAATTGGTATAACTTCCTGAGCAACCAGAAGGCCATCAACTATGTTTCACATATTGGCAATGCAATTTAGAATTTCATTTCAATATGCGCTTTCTAAAGGAAATTGATAACTGTAGTATCCAACTGCATTCATATGAGATAATTTTTTTTTTTAATTAAATTTATACCCCGCCCTTCTCCTTGTTAGGACCCAGGGCGGCGCACAGGCATTATTAAAACCACAAAATACAAAATACAAAATCGATTAAAATATATTAAATTATTGGACCCGTGCTAAAAACCCATAAGCAGATCTTTATTTCAAAGATCCATATGTACTTCTTTATGAAAAAGTATGTTTCTAATATATAGAGGGATGTCTAACAGAAATAATTCAGTGGGCTTTGTATGAATATGCGACATAAATACAAAAGTTGTATTGACTCATTTTGCAGCCCTGCAGTGGATCCTGCGACTTAACTATAATATAATAACCTAAAATGAAAATAATAAAGTCTCTACATATTTTATTTTGAAATTTCATAAACCAATTTCCAACCCTATGTTTCTTTCTTTACTTATATTCTTATTTATTTTGTCTTTTTGTGTCTCAGCCACCTTGTAATATTCAGGTGCCATTTCAGCAACAACATATTGTAACAACACTTGTATATCGCCTTTCATACCATGCATCCTAATGCCATGCATCCCAGTTTTGTTGAAGAGGAGCTAAAGGGAACTCTGTATATCAGTATTTGTACTAGATTGGCCCACCCTGGAATCTGGAAGAAACTGCCATGTGTATATGGCATACATTTGCTTTTCTATATATTCAGAGTTAGGATTAAACAATTCACTAACTGCTTACAGGAGCAGTGCACTCCACCAGGCCAAAATAATTTCAGCAATGTTGGTGTTCTTTTCTTTATTATACCTATATTCTGATTTTCATCCAGTGTAGATCATCTATCTGATGATGAACAGGGATATTCACCTTTCAAGCCTCCCCCCGCCCCCCATTTAATTAAGGCTCCCAGTGCCTCTCTAAAATATTCTTATCACATAATAATTTTAAATGTAATATAAGAGAAAATACTTCAATACTTTGGAAATAATCATAGTGTTGATCCACATGTAATAAATCAATTCACATTAAGCTTAGTTTTAATCCTGATTTAGGTTCCTTCCCCCTTCTACTCTTTTCTCTCCCTCTCTCTTTCTTGGTAGGGGATGTGGTTCCTATACATCATTTAAATGCTCCACATATTTGTGTAGTACTATTTAAGAGATTAGAGTTTGTAGATGAATCTAAAAATATTTTTGTTTTTATGAATGGCTGGAGAATTTCTGAAATCTGACTAGGACCCCAGGGTATATTGCCATGGAAACAAAGGAAATTATTTGATTCTTAAATACTTCCTTCATTCACAAATGAAGGGGGGATTTCCACCAATTCCTCCATTCCTTCAATACAGCTTCTAAACTTCATTCAAAATTCAGATTCCAAAGGAAAAGCTGATTTTTAAAAGATGGACTATGGAGAAAAGAGAAAGCCACATTTTTATTAAAATCAAATATGTCCAGATCAAAACAAAGAAGTTAGGATTAAAACCAATCTCTGAAAATTATATTCCTGTTGAGCTATAGGTTAAGATCTACTAGGTAAGAACAGTGAAAGTCATGTCTTCCAACTGTCCCTTTCATATACCATTTAGTCTAGTAATGTCAGATAGATAGATAAATAATGTGTCCCACTGATGACAGAGGTCTGAATACCTCTCTAGTTTTCCCAGTGAGTTAAAGGATTCTTTGAATATGGGTCAGGACTGTCAATCTGTTGTTAGTAATAAATAATCACTACAAATACTGGTTCATGAATATTGAGGGGAGCTTTAATACTGATGACCCATAAGGAGATGCTAAGTGATGGTGTTCAGTTCTCATATTATCTTCTCACTCTGTCACCATCACAAGTGTTAGAACTGTAGCTCTTAGAAGAGCCATTCAACATCTAGAAAATGTTAAATTAGACACAACTCTTACAGCCAAAAGGTTTCATGGTCTGTCTCTCTGTTTTGTCACGTGATATTAAATTTATAGGGATCATTAATACACAAACAATAGCAGGTGGTTTTTTTTCATATAGAAGGTCCAGTCTGTAAAAACCTGCATCACCTATTTGGCCTTAATGTTCTAGTCAGCAAACCACATATAGACTGTCATTTAATCTGCTTTTATCCCATGTAATAAAATGACCCTGCTTAAGAATTTACAAGTAACCCATAATTTTAGAAGGCGATGTACTTGTTTATTTTAATTTTTAATAAATAGCTTTGTGAAGGTAAATTTTTACAATGATAGAAAAATGAAAACATTTCATTCTCACTTGAGGGTGTTCTTTTCTTGTCACATTAAATTAAGGCACCAACATGATTCAGCAAAAGAAAAAGAACATTTTTCTGGTTGTTCAGCCCTTTATGTTAATAAAATATTCAGTTTGTCTGACAGGAAACTAAACTGAAGGTTTACAACCATAAAAATACCTTGCAATTATTATTGTAGTACTGTTGCTTATGGCCTGTTTCCTTTTTTCTTCTCCTCCTTCTCTTTTTTTCCTGATATGTATCTTCTTTAAAGTGCCAATAAATGGTAAGTTTCCCATTGCCCCATCAATGCTGTGGAGGGTGGGAGATGATTTGCTTCACATCAGTTTGGATCAGTCCAGTGGGGTCATGTTGTATGTTGCCCTGCATGTAAGCTGACATATAACATTTCATGCTTGATGTGATAGACCTTGTCATATATTTATTTAAATTTGCAGCATGCTAATTTAAGTCAAGCATTATCTCCAATCAAAAGGTTCCTCATAGTTATTCTATATATTTTTCTCCTAATGTATCCAATCTCCATTTCCATTTTTCTCTTGCTTAACAACCCATATCATTTTATGCATTTTTAAACATTTTGCTTTCCACTAACATGAGTCCTGAAATATTGTGAAAAATAATAAATAGTATCCTCCTCCAGTAAATATTTAATTATTTATTAGACTAGGACATGATGAAGTTTCAGTTTGAAATTTCTGAACTATTTAGAAATCAGTATCCTAAAAAAATAAATTTCCCAATTTACTTATAGGTGTAAATGAGCAAATAAAATAATAAAATATGGTCTACACATTTTTATTGTAAACTAATAGACCTCTGTCTCCTCCCAATACCTTGTGATCTCTCCATGAATAAACTACACAGTAGTTACAATTTAGCCCACCTAGACAATGAAAGATGATGATGGTGTTCAAAATGTATTGTTAACTTTATATGTCAACTGGAAGTAGTCCAATACTTTATTGCACCTTCTTTCCCTAGATGAAACTCATACAGTCGGAAGTGACACAAGTAGCCTGGTCCAGTCACATACCTACAAAAAACGAGACCCTGTAGATGTGCCATATCAGACAGGCCAGCTTCATCCAGCCATTCGTGTTGCAGATTTATTGCAACATATCACTCAAATGAAATGTGCAGAAGGCTATGGATTCAAAGAAGAATATGAGGTAAATCAGCTCTGTACAACACATACTGTGCTGTGTTGCTCTTCTTCCATCTTTTTTAAAAAGGGCAGATAAATTCCCTGAAAAGTCATTTAGATTGAATTGTGTAATGATGAAGAGAAGACAGTAACAAACATAAAGATCTACATATTATTTCCAATTTGTTTCCTGCAGAAGCTAACAGATGTGAAGTTAGCAAACAAAATATGAGCTCTATGCAAAGTTTGAAAGGATCATTGTAGTTTAGTCTTTAGCCATGTACTCCTTCCATAGAGCTTCACAAAGGGAACTGATGGTCTGCTTCTAGGTCCCATTTATTACATTGTGCAAAGTGACTTCTCTAGGAGCCTTTGAAATTAAGCAATAGGATTCTTGGGATATTCTGGGTCCTGGAAAACCTCTTGCCTTTTCTCTGAATGGAGGTCAATTTTCTTTAAGGAGAAGAAGAGAAGTTAGCAGGATTCTTTCCTTTCAATCATTCTAACAGTTACTAGTTACTAGTTTTATTAGTTTAAGCATGTTTATTTGAATGTTCATAACTATTTAAAATAATGTGTACTAAAGACTAACAATAGCAAAATGTAATGCAAAATAAGATTAAGCTGAAAAAGAAAAAAGGTGTAAATATAATGAAAAAACAAAAAGTGCAGAAAATAGAGGAAAAATATATTTAAGAAAGTGACTCCCTCCTTTCTTTAGTCTTTTGTCCCATTCATTACACAAATCTATAAACAGATGGTGATTAGCAAATTTCCCTTATCTTATATTTTGCAAAGTTGTCCAGTCATTGTGTCCAATTAGTAGCAATAAAATTCCTTCCCTCAGAGATATGTTAATCGTTTACTCATTTTAAAAATAGTTTTTAAAGCAAATTGAAATTCAAGTAGTCCATTTTAAACTTTCTTATTTTAATTCTTGGCTAATTTTTTACCTTTTAATTATTTTTAAATCCTTTAAATTATTCCTTTGCTCTTTTCTTTAATCTGAGGATAAAGGATCATTTGCTGGATGGCTAGATTGCTCTGCTGCATCAAAAATCTCTCTTTAACTTTGAAGTAATTGTCTTCCAAATTGGAGCTTTTGCAAATCTAAAGTACTTTTACAGACTATGCTACCGCCACAGACATTCTACTCCAAAAGTCTATTTCTCAGACCCACAAGACTAAAGTTCTGCACGCTTCTCAGACTAGTGAGAAGGATGCAGAACTTTCAATCTTGTGGGTCTGAGGAGTAGACTTTTGGAGCAGCAGTGAGCCATCTCCTGGCTTTTCTTTATCTGGAAGGGGGGGGGGGGCTGTTCCTATTCTTAAACTAAACTCATTAGTATGAATATTGGTTATCAGCATATCCTGAAATATTTTAGGATTTCTTACCTTTTGCTGGATAAATACCAACTGACAAGAGGTAAGAAATACATCTAATTTGATTTTATTATATTTATCTTGATATTCAAATGACATATTTTTTCATTGCCTGCTCAGTTTATACTCAATATCATATTAGATTGAATTAGGTTTCCATGAGTCACCATGCAGAGAAACCATTCACTGTCCTGCAGGGGAGTTTGTCGATCTTAGTTTTCAGCATCCTAAACACTTTCTGAAGGCAAGGCAATTCTAGAATAATACTAATTTTAATTTTACAAGAATTAAATTGGGTGAATTGTAAATATAAAAAGCTGGAAATCTTATGCATTCTTACTTAGAAGTTATTTTCTGTGAACTCTGAAGATTGCCTCAAAATGACCTTGCAGAGTATTAATGTGTAAGTTATCTTCAAGGCATAATTGGATGAACTAGTGAAAAATGGACAAGAAAAACAATACAGGTAGACCTCAGCTTAACAACCAGTCACTCAGCAATTTGACGTTACGATGGTCTTCCCCAGAGCGACTTACAATCTGGATTTGTAGATCCAGCCACTCAATCCCTGTAAGTCATGCAATCACATTTTGGGTACTCAATGACCAGCCTGCATTTACAGCAGTGGTTCTCAATTATTTTCTGTCAGGCCCCCCCTAGGAAGAAGAAAACATTTCGCGCCCCCCGCGCGACTGTAAATAGTATCATTTGTCTATAAAATTGTTAGTACACCTCTGCATAACACTGTATCCTTATTAACGTATAAGAGAATTAAAAAAAGAAAGAAATGTGGATCAATTTACAACAAAGAATAGCTTTATTAACTGTAGCAGAAAAGATTTAAAGTGCATTAAATCCTTAATTAAACTATAAACATTTTTTGATTGGACATGTCAAACCATGTGACCGGGTGGTAGTGGCCAATTTGGAAAATGTGAAACTCACTTAACAATGGTCTTGGTTAGCAACCAAACTTTTGGGCTTAATTGTGGTCACAAGTTCTCTCTCTCTCTTTCTTTTTCTTTCTTTCCTTCTCTCTTTCTTTCTCTCTTTCTCTCTCTGTCTCTTTCTTTCCTTCCCTCTTTCTTTCTCTCTCTCTCTCTTTATTTCTTTCTCTTTCTCTTTCTTTCTTTCTCTTTCTCTCTTTCTTTCTCTTTCTCTCTCTTTCTTTCGCTCTCATCTTTTCTTTCTTTCCCTCTTTCTCTCTCTCTTTATTTCTTTCTCTTTCTTTCTTTCCCTCTTTCTCTCTCCCTCTCTTTCTCTCTCTCTCTTTCTGTCTCTTTCTTTCTTTCCCTCTCTCTCTTTCTTTTCTTCTCTTTCTTTCCTTTGACTCTTTCTTTCTCTTTTTCTCTGTCTGTCTTTCTTTCTCTCTCTCCCACTTTCTTTTTCTTTCTTTCTCTTTCTCTCTCTCTCTTTCTTTCTCTTTCTTTCTTTTTCTTTCTCTTTCTCTTTCTTTCCCTCTTTCCCCCCCTCTCTTTCCCTATTTCTCTTTCTCTCTCTCTCTCTCTCTCTTTCTTTCTTTCCCTCTTTCTCTCTCCTTCTCTTTCTTTCTTTCTCTCTCTCTTTCTCTTTCTTTCTCTTTCTTTCTGTCTCATTTCTTTCTCTCTTTCTCTCTCTTTTTTCTCTTTCTTTCCTTTCTGTCTCTCTTTCTTTTTTCTCTCTTTCTCTCTATCTGTCTTTCTTTCTCTCTTTCTTTCTTTTTCTCCCACCTTCTTTTTTTTCTTTCTCTCTCTGTCTCTCTCCTTTGTTTGCCCATCTGTTACTCTGTGTGTGTGTGTGTGTGTGTCTGTCTGTCTCGCATTCGGGCACTTAAATCACTCATTCTGTGTCTCTGTCTATCTTTCTCTCCCTCCCTCCCACTCTCTTTCTCTCTGTGTGTGTCTGTCACTCTCTGGTTCCCCCCTCCCTCCCTGTCTCTCTGTGTGTCTGTGCCTCTCTCTGTCTGTCTGTCTCCCCCCCCCCCCACCAACCTCCTCAGCTCCTGGAAGTAGCCTGACCGGCCCGCCAGCCCACTGGCTGTATTTACTCGCTCGCTCTCTCACCCATCCACCGGACGAAGGAACCTGGCGTCCGATGGGTGAGCAAGCGAGCGAGCAACCGCGGCCAGCGGGCCAGCGGATTGTTGGGCGCTGCCGCAACTTTCCTTACCCGCCCGCCGGCCAGTCGGCCACAGTTACTCACTCGCTCGCTCACCCACCGGACGCCAGCTTCCTTCATCCGGTGGGTAGGTGAGCGAGCGAGTAACCGCAGGCAGTGGGCAGGCAGGTTGTTGGGCGCTGCTGCAGCAAGTTTCCTTGCCCGCCCGCGCTTGCTTGTTCGCTCGTTCACCCACCCCCGGACGAAGGAACCTGGCGTCCCCGTCCCCGCCCCCCATCCCCGCCCGCCGCGATCACTCGCCTTAGCCTGCCCCGGCCGCCTGGCTGCGCGCTCTGCCAGGGGGCTGCCCCCTCCTCCTTCGACCTCACCTTTCCACGCTGATTGGCCCGAAGCGCATCCCCTTCCTTATCCCCGCGTCCGCTTTCTGCCTCGTCCAGCCTAGTGGTGCTCAAGAGGCACGGCTTCCGGCTGCTCCTTCTCTGACGCCTTTCTCAGTCGCCTTCGGGCTTTACCTACAGCCTCTGCCGCCGCCGCCGCGGAGTGGGCCTGGGATGCCAAGACGGCGGCGGCGGCAGTATCGGTCTTTCCGGGTGTGCGGCTCCTGACTATCAAACGCGCCCCCCTTTACGGAGCCTCGCGCCCCCCTGGGGGGCGCGCCCCACTATTTGAGAAACGCTGATTTACAGTCATTTGCAGTTTTCTGTGGTCATGTGACCACACTTACAACCAATTTTGTCAGAAATTAACAGTGCTCCATGATGTCATGCTAGCCACATGACTGTGGAAATGTCTTTGAACAGTAACTGGCTCAATGGCCTTGAGACAGAGATGAGCACTGCCTTCTGCAGTTGGCTATGATTAGTGGAGTAAAATCCATCAGGACTTCTTTTTTTGCCAGAAATTAATGTTTTCTTCCAATTTTTGGAAAATAAACATCCAGTGAGGACAATAGATTTGCTTAAAAATTGAAGTATAAACCTTTGTATTTGCTTAATATTCTCCTCAAAAAGATTGTAAAATCAGGTGCGATGTGACCCATTTAATGATGGCATGACTTACAGCCATAATTATGGGATCAATTATGGTCATAGGTTGAGCACTACTGGAGTTAATTATATTAACTAGTTATCAAGCTACATCCTGAACATAAATAACAATGTAAAAGTATTGATGGTGTTATTTTATAAATTGAATTAGATTCTGCCTGGATCTTTAGAGCAATTTCTCTTTCACTGTTTATTGAGAAAGAGCTGCTAAATATTTAGAATATAAACCAGATGAGCAGATAATCAAAATGGCCACTATCTTAGAACTACCCTAGAGTAAATGTGCCAAACATTTTGGACCTTTATTTTTCATTTTCTTTGGAGTTTGAGGGCAGGGTGTGAGGGTTAAGATAGCAAATGACTGCTTTCAGGTTTGCATAGACTTAGAGCACTTTATTGAGTGATTGATCAGTTGTCTACATTTCTACAGCATTGCAAACCAGAGATTTGCAATAGTTTACATTTTACTCATGTTTCTATTTTAAAATCCCTCAGAATACAGATCCTGCCCTTGATATATCATGTAAAATGTGATGTAGCCCTTGAGCTGACAGAAGTGATATGCTTCTGCTATAAACATTCGATAAATATTCTGTATTTATTTATTTATTCATACATTCATTGAATTTATATTTTACTGGAGGCAGGATGTATAACACTTCCTCATCTAATTTTCCCCCACAACAACTCTAGAAATTAGTTTGGTCAGGAAGATGCTGACTGACCTTAAGTCACCCAGTAAGTTTTCATGCCTGAAATTAGACTTGGAAATAACTCTCCTAGTTTTAGACCACCATTTTGAATATTGTTTGCCAGCACACTGTAAGATGGCTGGCTGGGGAATTCTGGGAATTAAAATCCGCAAGTCTTAAAGTTGCCAAGTTTGGAGACTCCTAATATAGAATATAAGAATGGAGATAATAAGTAATCAGAAAAATGTAGAATAATAAAGGTTAGTCTAAAATATATGTGTAATTAACTGGATGCTGTTTTTTTCATAGACAATACATCTAGAAGACTCTGTATATTTTGTTACTGTTAAAAAAAATAGCAAATATTTTATATCCCTTAAAACAATTAAGCATACATTCCTTTACTAATAAATTATGCAAATTGCTCTTATTATTACAAATGCCTGGTCTACATTTTATACAGTTTTAAAATATTTATTAAACATTTAGAAAAGAAAAAAGCAGAGTCAAGAAACAAGAAGAAAAATTAAAGCACTAAATAAGTAGATAAGAGATTTACAAGCATTATAAAATTAAATAAATTAAGAACATATTCTCAGAATAATGTTAATTCAATCCTACATACTTGAATGATTTACTTCATTAGAAGACTCCAAATAATTATTAAAATCAAATTAATATATGAGTATCAAGAAGATTAATCAGCACAATATAAAAACAAATTAAAAAGAAAAAGTATACTCGTATTTAGTCAATAAGAAATTTATTCTTATTAACAAACATCCATGACTTAAACGTTAAAGGTTTATATTTTTTTTAAAAATGTGAATTTTAAATGTTTTAGAAGCTTATTAAATTTTATATCAGATTTCTTTCTCAAATATGACGTTCAGGAATACTCCTATAACTTTGGTTGCCATTTTAAATTATCTACAATTAATTAGATATTTTTCTTACCATTTTGATAATTATAATATTGCTTTTTCACTAGATAAAAAGTTTTCAAGTACTTTAGCAGTGAAATAAAATTAGCTAGATCTATTTTACTTCCACTTCATTCTAGTGTTCCTGTATAATAGTTTCACCTTAAAAGGTTGATTATGTTTCAAAAATATATAAAACTTAAAAATGGGTTTTTTAAAAAAATATCTAATATTTATTTCAGTCTATATAATAATAATAATAATAATAATAATAATAATAATTTAATTTTATAACCCGCTCTCTCTCCCCAAGGGGACTCGAGGCGGGGCACAGGCAATTAAAAATACAAAGAACAAAATACAGAATACAAACTACAAAATTAAAAGTGAATTAAATTATCCCTGCGCTAAAACCCATATGCTAAACTAAAAATTACCCCTAAAAACCCCTAACCTAAAAAGAGACTACCCAAGGCCGGCCAGGCGAAAAAAGTGTGTCTTTAATTTTAAGCGGAAGGAGCGGAGGTCCGTGGTTGTCCTAATATCGGGGGGAAGGTCGTTCCAGAGGGCTGGGCCCGCCACAGAGAAGGCCCTTCCCCTGGGCGTCGCCCGCTGACAAAGTCTAGTGGACGGCACCCGGAGCAGTCCCTCTCTGTGGGAGCGTATCGGCCGTGAGGATATATGAGGCAGGATCCGATCCCGCAGATAACTAGGTCCCGAGCCATGGAGCGCTTTGAAGATGATAATTAACACCTTGAAGCGCACCCGGAAGACGACAGGTAGCCAGTGCAGCTCGCGCAAGAGCGGTGTTACGTGGGCAAACCTAGAGGTGCCCATAATTGCTCGCGCGGCTGCGTTCTGGACCAACTGAAGCCTCCGGGTGCACCTCAAGGGGAGCCCCATGTAGAGAGAGTTGCAATAATCCAGTCGGGATGTCACGAGAGCATGAGTGACTGTGCGAAGGGCGTCCCGATCCAATAGGGGGCGCAACTGGCGTACCAGGCGGACCTGGTAAAACGCCCTCCTGGCCACGGCTGTCACTTGATCTTCCATGGACAGCCGGGTATCCAGGAGGACACCCAAGTTGCGCGCCCCATCCACAGGGGCAAGATGTTCGCCCCCTATGGCCAGAGATGGAATCATCTGGTTGAATCGGGCAGCCGGAAACCACAGCCACTCGGTCTTGGTCGGGTTGAGCCCGAGTCCGTTACTTCCCATCCAGGTCCGCACGGCTTCCAGGCACTGGCACATCACCGCTACGGCATCGTTGGGGTGGTTTGGGGTAGATATGTACAGCTGGGTGTCATCAGCGTACAGATGGTACTCTACCCCAAAACCACGGATGATCTCACCCAGCGGCTTCATATATGCATTAAACAGGAGAGGCGAGAGGACCGACCCCTGAGGCACCCCACATGTGAGGGGTCTCGAGGTCGACCTCTGCCCTCCTGCCAACACAAATTGCGATCGGCCAGAGAGGTAGGAGGAGAACCACCGTAACACGGTGCCTCCCACCCCCAACCCCCCCAGCCGATGCAATAGGATACCATGGTCGATGGTATCGAAAGCCGCCGAGAGGTCTAATAGGACCAGGATGGAGGAACAACCCCCATCTCTGGCCCTCCAGAGATCATCGACCAACGCGACCAATGCCGTCTCGGTGCTATGCCCGGGCCGAAAGCCGGACTGGCGCGGGTCTAGATAATCAACTTCCTCCAGGTGACGGGGAAACTGTTGTGCCACCACACTCTCAACAACCTTCGCCAAAAAGGGAAGGTTGGAGACTGGACGGTAGTTGTTTAAAAGAGCTGGATCCAAAGAGGGCTTCTTGAGGAGGGGCCTCACCATAGCCTCTTTTAGGGAAGCAGGCAAGGAACCCTCACTCAAGGATGCGTTGATAACCTCTTGGAGCCAGCCTCGTGTCACCTCCCAGGATGCCAGTACAAGCCAGGAGGGACACGGGTCCAATAAACATGTGGTGGCTCACAGTCGCCCACGTAACCTGTCCATATCATCGGAAGCAACGGAGTCAAACTCCTCCCAAACAAGATCCGCCTCGCGGCACTCCACTGGACCAGCAATGGGGGCTAGCTCGTTCTGTATCTGAGCGATTTTCTCCTGCAGAAAAGTCACAAATTCCTCTGCTCTACCCTGTAGTGGGGCTTCCCGCACCCTCTGTTGAAGGAGGGAGCGGGTCACCCTAAACAGGGCGGCAGGGCGGTTTTCTGCGGATGCTATGAGAGTGGCACAATGATGACGTTTGGCCACTCTCAGCGCCACAATGTAAGTCCGTAAATGGGCTCTTACCTGTGTCCGGTCAGATTCAGATCGAGTATACCTCCATCTTCTCTCTAGGCATCTCTTGTGGCGTTTCATCACCCTTAGCTCCTCGGTAAACCAAGGAGCCAGGGTGGCTCGCCGCCGCAAGAGAGGCCGCAAGGGCGCGACCCGATCCAAGGCTCCCACGGCCGCAGTATTCCATGCGGCCACGAGGTCCTCCATCGGGGCGCGGGTCAGGGGTACAGGAAGTGGCCCAAGCGCCGCCTGGAACCCGTCAGGGTCCATCAGGCGCCTGGGGCGGAACCAGATAGGTGACTCAGGTTCCGCCTCCCCGCGGTGGGGAGTAGCGGTTGGAAAGTCGAGCCGGAGAAGTGAGTGGTCTGACCATGACAAGGGTGTGATGACTATATCCCCTGTACCCAGATCACTCTTCCATTGGCCTGAGACAAAGATGAGATCCGGTGTGTGTCCACCCTCGTGGGTGGGGCCTTGAATTAATTGGGTCAGGTCCATGGCCGTCATGGAAGCCATGAACTCCCGAGCTACCGCGGATGATTCGCCCACCGATGGCAGATTAAAGTCCCCCATGACCAAAAGTCTGGGGGTCTCAACTGCCATCGTAGCGATCACCTCGAGGAGCTCGGGCAGGGCTGCTGCTACATAGCGGGGAGCCAGGTATACAACCAGCACGCCCAACTGCCTCCCTAGGCCCCACTTCACGCAGAGGGACTCACAACCGGTGGTCTGTGGCACAATGGTCTCTCTCGGCTCAAGACCTTCCCTAATAATAACCGCTACCCCACCACCCCTGCCTAGGGCCCGGGGCTGATGAAAAGCGCGGTAACCTGGTGGGCACATTTCAACGAGGGGGAGTCCTCCCTCGTGGCCCAACCAGGTCTCCGCAATTCCTACCAGGTCCGGCTCCCCCTCTGACACAAGGTCATGGATGAGGGGGGCTTTGTTGACAACGGACCTGGCGTTGCAAAACATCAGCCGCGGGCCCTGGCTCTGCACTCCCTGACCACCTAGCCTGCGGGGGTTGTGGCACCTGACCGTTTGCAACCAACGGCCGCGTGCCCCCAACCGGGAGGATGAAACTTGTCTCCCCTCAGACCTGCCTCTCCCCACGACCCTGTTGATGGGTATGCCCTCCACCGGGACGACTCTTATTTCCCCCCTCCCGTCGGGACCTTCCGCTGCCCTCCGCTGGCTGCTGGTCCGGCCCTTTCTTTCTTTCTCCGTCTCTACCTTTCTGCACCCTCCCCCCTCCCTGGTACCCCCTAAAACAGACAATAATCTACGTATTTAAAAACCCCTAAAACCACGCTTTTCCCACTCACTAATTCCCTACTAAATAAAGGTACTTGTTTTTCAGAGGATTTTCTGTTACTAGTATAGGGAACTTACAATACTGCAGTCATCACTTAATGACCACAATTAAACCTGGAATCCTTGGTGCTCTGTGAGCTTGGTTGTTTTCGTGTAGATTTTCATTACCCAACTAGGTAACATCATGACATTACCCATTTCATTGGGTAATGAAAAGCCTTCAAATATACAGCCAAGCTCAGAGGGCACCAAAGGCTTGTTTTAAAAGCATTATTAAAAACATTACTTAAAACAGTGAAGGTGATCCTAGCACAGCATAGCTTCAGATAAACTTAATATTCCTAATCGGTAGGAAAGTTCATATGAGAAAGGAGGCAAACTGAACTCAGAAAGTCCAGTCCATTCAAATATGCATCCAGAAAAAGAAGTACAGTTTCCAGGGAGCTTGATAGACAAGGTAGCAAATATAGGGCACTGATTTTGAAATGAATGATTAAATTTGTACAATGTACTTCAGAGCTCAGAATGTAAGTTATTTGTGCACAGATAAAGTGTGGGGATGCTTTGTCTGTTATAGAGTACACTCAGTTGAAGTGTTTGTCATTCAGCAAAAAAAATCAGACAGCATTTATGAAACTAATATTTGAAATTAAGTGTTGCGTTTTATTCTGTCTTACTTATCTGGAATACTAAGATCATTTCAGAATGTAATGCTTTAACAAGATATTTATGAGAACTAGCTCTGGCTAATCAGAAACAAATAGTTTGGAACAATGCTAGTCTGTTGCAAGAGCAAGGAAGAGGTGGTTACTATTTCTCCCATCCAGAAGTATCCATTAGGGCAGTGATGGCTAACCTTTTTTGGCTCGCGTGCCAAAAGCGGGGGGAGTGCATGGGGGGTTGTATGTGGGTGTGCCACACCATAATGCCATGTGCATGACACCCTACTTTTGGTGTGCTTTTTTCGCCCTCCCCAGGCTCCAGAGGCTTTCTAGGAGCCTGGGGAGGGTGAAAGCAGTCTCCTCCCCCAACCTCCAGAGGCTTCAGGAGCTTCCCTGAAGCCTCCAGATGGTGAAAAACGGCCTCAAAAGAAGGCCTAAATCAGATGGCCAGCACACATGCACACTGGAGCTGACAGGGCAACGCCTCGCGTGCCCTAAGAAATGGTTTCGCGTGCCACCTGTGGCACCCTTGCCATAGGTTCGCCATCACTGCATTAGGGTTTATATTTTAAACTTAACAATTGTCAGAATTCTTTCCAAATGGTTTCCTTAGTTTTAACTATATAAGCATTTTTATTGGAGAGTTGTGTCTTTTAATTATTCCCATTGAGGTTTCCTTAATCTGTCAATAAACATATTTTAAAAAGAGATGCATATTTGAATCATTGACCATGATGTTTCTAATTCTAGGCTTACCCATGAGAAGCTGACAGGGTTAGACAAACTAATTGATTTTATTTGTTTGATTGGGTTTTTTTTTTAATATCCTGCCTTTATTATTTTAACAAATAAGTTGAGGCAGCAAACATCCAACATATCTTCCTCTTCCTATTTTGCCCACATTAACAACAATCCTATGTGGTGGGTTGGGCTGAGAGAAAGTGACTGGCCCAAAGTCACCCAACTGGCTTTCATGATTTTGGTAGGACTAGAACTCCCAGTCTCATGCTTGCTAGCCTTTCTAGTTTGAGAAAAATACTGTAGTTATATCTTGAATTATAATTTTACACTAGAAATAGAATTTGGAATAGATGACTAATTACATATGAGTGGTCTATTAGCCAGTTAGCACCCGAATATTTTTAAATAAATGGTATTATATTTAAAATAGCTTACCTAATTGTTCATCTGGATCCACTTTATGGTTGAATACCTAGAGTTATGCAGTATTGTCTTCCATTTAAAAGCATATTCTTACATGTTAAATATTACAAAACTTCCCTGGCTAGTAGAAATGAAGGTTGAAAATGTGTCACACATGAGGATGATGGATTGAATAATATTTGAATAGACCAAGTCGTACACAGATCAAAATAAGTAAAGAAGCTAGCAAAAGAATAAAATACTCTCTGATATCCATGAGTGAGGGTTTTACTAATTCCTATATTAAAGACATTGTAAATGTTTATAAATGCCCTGAAATAACTTTTAACTTATTCAAACGATTTTTGTGTTCCTTCTCCCCAATAAGATAATATTAACACATGCATTCTGTCTCTGAATGTGTTTGTGGATGTCTATATGAGTTTTTGTTATATTTCTTTGCTTTTGCAAAGCCATCACTCACACACTCATGTCAAATCTATGCCAAATCAGTGGTTTAAAAATATTATTGAAGTGACATTTGGATGGATAGAATGTTGGATTAAGCCAATATGCTTTTCTCCTTATGTTTAAAACTGTGAAAACAGCTCTGACTTGCTAGAGTCAGCAGTTGTCTCTGAGTAAGTGTCAGCTGAATATGATTCAGTTCTTGTACTCATAATTCCCCAGGATAGATTCCGATAAAGTTGATATAAGGTTATAAAGTTGAAAATGGATTAAAAAAGAAAAATTAATTGTCTGCTTGCATTTATAAATACACCAGCTATGTCACTACTTCACAGTTCTTCACAAGAACCCTTCGTTGTAGGACAGCATCATGGTCAAGGAATCTGACAACTTTGTTAAATCTTGTTTCCCTCAGGAAGCCCCTGAGATTTATTTATTTATTTAGCATACAGCAAATACATGGACTTATATGTTAATGTCCAGGGTGGGGGAATTCAGAGTGTGATGGAGCCAACCGCCAAAAGACTGAGAGCACTTTCTTGATGGGCGTTGAGTGCTCTTTCACCCTTGGGGCTTTAGAAGGCCCATTTGCTTACAAGTTGCCAGGTGTTAACTACCATCTTTAAAGTGCTCCATGGCTCGGGGCCTAGCTACATGCGAGACCGTCTCCTGCCCCATACATCCCTCCGACCGATCCGCTCCCACAGAGGGCCTTCTCCGGGTGCCGTCGGCCGGGCAATGCCGGTTGGCGACACCCAGGGGAAGGGCCTTCTCTGTGGCAGGCCCAACCCTCTGGAACGACCTGCCCCCTGAACTCCGCACTACCACGGACCTCCGCCTGTTCCGCCGGCGTCTTTAAAACGCATCTATTCCAACAAGCTGGCCTAGCATAACCACCCGATATGGACTTTTTATTAGCTATAAATTTTAATCAGAGGTTTTTAAAATGTTTTTAGCACGGGGTAACTTAGGTTTAATAGGGTTTTAATAATGGTGTATTTATGTATGTATTGATTTTTAATTTTCCTGTGCGCCGCCCTGGGTCCTTTTGTAGGAGAAGGGCGGGGTATAAATTTAATAAAATAAAATAAAATGTATTTAGGGAGCCAGTTCTACAAAGACGTCTGGCTGCCAATTGCCAATTCTTCAATGTAGTCCGGCTGCTGATTGTTGCTAGTTGTTTGGTTCACACTACCATACTAACCAGGGTGCACCACAAGGAGACGAATTATCATCACACCCCAGCCCACGAGAATTGGCCTGCAATACAATTTAAAGACAAAGCTTTGAAAATGAAAGCTACTTGGTGTAGATGGTTCCCTTGAAAAGAACAGTCATTCCTTCCCTCCCTCTCTCTCAGGATAAGCATAATTTTAGCTATTAAGAGAAGAAACATTATGTCTCTGGAAAATCAGGTAGCTGGGAAACATACTAAGAGGAAGATGGTTATCATTCCTAGCTTGCTACTTAGCTGATACAATTAATAGATAGCCCTCAATTTACAATCATTTCTTTAGCAATGATCATAATCTGGGCACTTGGCATCCAGCTCACATTTTTGACCAGTTGCAATGATCATCTATTTGCAACTTTTCCTGCCATCTTCCCAAAAAAGTCAATAGGGAAGCTGGAAAGGAAGGTTGCTATTTGCTGACATAGCTCTCTTCCACCTGTGTACCCTTCTCTAGTCCTTATGTGCTCACCCTGCCACTAAAATTGCTGACATAGCTCTCTTACCGAGCCCCACTGCACTTTTCCTGTCACTCATGTATTCTCACACACAACCCAAGGTGTATTCCCTCACTAGGCCTCCCTTGAAGCATTGCATAGCTCCTTGACCCTCATTATGCCTTCCTCATGGATCTCTCTAGTCTCACTACACTTTTCTTCCACCCTTGTGCATCGTCCTCAACCTTCACCATGCCTTTCTTGCACCCACATACACCCTCCCAAACTCTTGTCATGTCTCTTATACCCTCATGCATCCTTCCCACCTTGCACACACTCCTGTTGCTCCCTGCCCCTCTGTTACACTGTCCTGTACATCACATCCTCCACAACCTTTGACACACACACGGCATACTTTTCTTGTACTCCTACCCATTTTCTTCCACCCAGCTGCAGTCACCTGCCTCCTTACTTAAGACTTCCTTCCAGCTTCCCCACTGACGGTTGTGGGAAGCCAGAAAAAAGTTGCCATGCTAACAAACAAGGGATTTAATTAATAACAGCAACCAGGTCTGCAGGGATTGCTGTCACTAAACAATGCTGTCATGGTTAATGATTGCATTATTTAATGATGGAAATTCTGCTCCTAATTACTGTTGTATTATCAAGAACTATCTGCATAGTATCATTGTACTTTCTTGAAAAGAAACTTTATCCCCATGGAAATATATGTATATGTGATCATTTGTCTATCTGTGTTAATGTAATTGTGAAGGATCAGACTAGAGGATAAGCAAGCAACAGTGATAGAAAGATAAAACCAAGAAAGCATTAGAAAGAAATAGATATGAACTGCTTTTAATAAGACTGAAGGAGGTACAGAATAGAATTACAGAGTATGCCTCATTTTTCTTTTCTTGGAGATTTCATGAAACTGGCTTGGAATTTATGGCCAACACTGTATCCAGACAGATCTTATTTTTAGTTTACAGTAGATAAAGACAATTTATTAGATTTTTTTTTGCCAAATTAATTTTGTTATAGAGCCTTTTTACTTTCTCCTCCTGTTGTTAAAAGACTTGTGAAAGAACATTTCAATACTGAAACATATTTTTAGATTAATTAGCTGCTCCTTAGTTAAGGGGTGTTTTTTTAAAAATCTAAAAATTCTAGACTTTAAACAATATTGCTTTCCACAACTGCTGTTATGTGCTACCTCAAAGTAGGTTAGCTGGCTGGAGAAGTCTGGGAGCTGAAGTCCTTCAGACTTAAAGTTGCAAAGGTTGGAGACTCCTGGGTTAAACAACTTACCATTGAATTCAATAATTTGAATAATTTACACTTTCTCTAGTATTTAAGGTATTTTTTTAAAAAAAATATTTTCTTCCCATAACGTCTTTCTGATCAGTAATAAAATTACAAAAAATCATTATTCAACCCTAATCAATAAACATCAACTAACAGCTGCCAAAGATATTAACGTGCATATTTTAATCTTAATCAAAAATTTCCATTTTTAAAAAATCCAAATTTATTGCTATCTTTAAGAAATAAAGCAAAATAAATCTTTTCCCATTTATAAACAAATCTTTAAAGCCCTGTTATTCAGTGCTGGTCAAAAAAAAAATCTCATTAACAGCTAACAAAAACCAATGAGAGAGTGAGTCAGTGAGTGAGTCTGTGTGTAAACCTTGATCAAACAGATTCATTTTGTAAAACTTTGGTTTTCTTTTTAAAAACTTAATCTTTCATGCCATCAAATAATGTTTGTCTCTCCTCAGAGTTTCCTTGATTTTACACATTCCTTTTATAAATCTGAAATAAGAAGGCATTCCAAGTCACTCTTCTGATTTATTATTTGTATGTTCCCTTTAATTTTTAAGACATCAGCTGGTTTGATTTGCAAATCTATTTGGACATCTTTTTTCATATCATACTTGTACACTGGCATTACTAAAGACTATCTGCAGATCCACAACATTTTTTTCTACAATCCAGCATTTTTTTGTAACTCGGGGTTGGCCACCCCCACCAAACATTTGACAGGGCAAACCCCACTTCTTACTAGCACCAATGGCGTTGCTTAGCTTGGGTAATAAAATATCTACAAGAAAACAACCAAGCTCAGTGAGCATCAAAGACCAACCACACACACATACCAGCATTTTTTTCTCCAAATCCACCTTTGAATCAGTTTTGGTGCTTGTTTTATCTAACAATCTGTTGTTCTTCTATATCCTCTATTATGGTATCAAACATTCTCATAAGTAATCTTTGTGTATATTGTTCCCAAACAGCCTTGATTTCTTTGATTTCTTTTACAGTCAACTTGCTCCATTTTATTAATGGCTTTACCAATTACTCCCTCTTAAAAGTAATCGTTTGGTCTCTCTGGTTTCCTCTAGTCAAACATCAAGTCCCCTCTTACCATCTGTTTATTTTCCGATCAACAAAATTTTCCCATGGGAGGATTTCTTACAGTTAATTTAAAAATCTTCATATATATACATTTTTAATAAATGTATAAAGAACACCCCACAGGAAATATTCTTTCAAGTCTATCTAGCCTATTAACTTTCTAAAATCTACTTTCTTATCCAACTTTTGCTGTTTTTCACAACACATAGCTTTTCTTTTTAATCTTTAAACTTACAATGGAACTCTAGAAGAACACATCCAGAGTAGAAGGTTTTCCAGCAATATAGTAAAGTTTGCTCTTCAAAAGCTTCTTACCTTCAAAGAAATCAATAATAAGTATATTCCTAAGACAGTTAAGAGAGGAAGTAGGTAAACCAACGCCTTTCAAAGGTGACAAGTTGTGGCTTAGGCAAGATGACTATTTTCTGTGTTCCCAGAGCTCTCAACACCTGGAATTCATTGTTTTATGATCTCTTCAGAAGGAGATTCTACAGCAAACCTGTAGGCCACCCTTATGCTCTTCTTGATCCCGAGGAAAATTTTAAGGGGCAAACTCTATTTCTGTCATAGTTGTTTCTGCTTTTGTGAAGCCATCCTCATTCTGCTATTGCTCCCCCAGAAGTCCAGAATGAAAAAAAAATCCTAAAGAAGGAACAGTACTTATAAAGATTTTTTTAAAATCTTTACACAGGTCCCAGGAGACTTTATGAGACCATCACCTGGAAAAATAACCATTCAGAGGATCTTAGAGACATAGGCCTTGAACAGTCACAGCCAATCTCACCCTCTAATGTACAGATAGTGCCCTAGAACTAAAAGCACTACGTGCATTTGAAGCAGTATTCCAAATATTTCTAAATGCAAGTGAAGCAACAGCTGAAAACTAGCAAAGACAAGTGAACTATGTCACCAAATAGCTATTTGGAAGAAAATTTTGCTTAGATGATATATTTGAACATATTTCTAAGCTTAACAAGTCATTCCTGTCACAGGCACATGAATATATTTGAATTTAAATTAATGTGAATAATTATATACAATATAATTCACATTGATAGGCATAGTTGTCATGGATTTTAAAATATTCTTGTTAGAATTCACTCTTTACCTCATATTTCTAGCTCCTTTTTCTCTTGATCACTCTATCCATAACTCTCCACTAGGCACCACATCTATGTGATATTTATACACGTCCCTGGATCAACCCAGTTTTGAGAAAAGAGGAATTTCAAAATAGACTTGCACTCTGATTAATATATCAGAGGACTTGTGATAACATAGGAAGCAATTTATTTCAGACAAAGCCCAGTGTATTAGAGAGCTCCTTAATCTAGCAAAGGAAGACATAAGGAGGACAAACGGCTAAGCCTTGGACAAACTCAGACAAGAAATTAAATATAAAATAGTAGTGGTGATTTACTATTACCATGGATTATCAAGAAAGCCGGCTTGGGATTCTTCATTATTTGCAATCCTCTAGCAGACACTGATATTGGGGTTAATATAGCGCTTGAGCCAAATATGATTTAATGCATTGGATATGCTGTAAAATTTTAACAGAGGGGAATTCATTTGCACTGCCAAACAGAATATCAAATAATGGAAATCAGTACTGTATTCCGCAAGTGCAGGTTCATTGCTATATGAGGTTCCTGCAACAAAATTGTAGAGTATTTATTCCTATTCTAGTGAATTCTTTTCATATTTCTGGAAGAGAAAGGTAGGATAAAATTGAGGATTTCCTAGATGTATCTTTATTTAATCTTCACATCAGAATGATGTTTTTAGAAGAAAAAATTTTTTTTTCTAAACTATCTTTAATCTTCATAGAAACATGGGGTTGGAAAGCACCTTAAAGGACTTTAACTCCAACTACCTGCTCAGGGCGGGACTCCCAATAACATTGCAGGTAAATGATCCAGGACTCCTGATATCATGCCAGATAAACTTCCAGGACTGGAATCGTCATGAATCCAGAAGGCAGTTTGTTCCACTGCTTCATAGTTTTCACAAGCAGGAAATTCCCCCTTATTTCAAGTTTGGACCTCCATCTGTAAAACCTCCACTCATTCTTGTTCTACCATTGGAACCTATAGAAAATAAATCCATGCCCTCTTCTATATAACAGTCCTTCACATATTTGAAAAGTGATTTCATATTTCACATTAACCTTCTCTTCCTTAGAGTAAACATACCCACTTCCTTTAATTGTTCTCCATGGGATTTAATCTCCCAGATCTTCAGAATCCCTATTGCTATTTCTGGATTTTTCTCTGCGTCCTTCATGTCTTGTGGCAACCAGCACTGGACACAATATTCCAGGTGTGATGTGACCAGGAAAGGATAAAGTGATAAAAAAGCATAAATCTCATAGTACTGCATGACCATAAGATTTATTATTGAAAGAGTGTGTTACTGACAATCAAAATGAATTAAAAATAAAACTAATGCTTCCTAAACAAGCAAAACAATATCAAATTGCCAAGTTTTCCCCAGCTAAAATTGTTCATAGGGAATATTTTTGGATCAACTAATAAATAAGCCTCTAAAATTCTTTAGAACTTCAATAAAAAAACCTTAACTATATAAATGAATCTTCCTATGCTTTTTTAATATAACATTTATCTGAAAACAGGATAATTATTTCCTTGCTGGACTGTGAAAAATGTATACAGTAATTACGTAATCGCAGTGGGACATTCAAAATGCAGCAGTCCATTTGATTGTGGAAGAAATAGACTGTTTTGTATTCATTGAATTACTAGCTTCATAAAAAACAATAGTTGCCTCAACAGCATGTTCAGTCTTTGTGTTTATTTTTTCGAGAGACAATATAATGTTCTTTCCTGCTTGGGCTTTTTTGTGGAGGCATTTCTAAAGGCCAAAGATAGTTTAGTTATTGGATACCCAATTATCCTATACCTACATTATAGGTTGAATTATAAGTATCTACTTTTCTTTCTCATGAAAATGGCTCACTCTACCCACTAAGCGATTTTGAGAAATGGATTTCCATTTGGATTGTGTCTCTTTGTTGGCCAATGTGCATATCAAAGTTAAGCACCAGATACCTATGGGTATCAGTGTACCTCAGAGCCACCTCTGTTGGTGCCCATACAGCTTGATCTACTAATAAAAATTGCTTTTAATTAACAAACATTAACTGATAATCAGACATGTTCCAGAATAAAATATTAGCATTCTGCACTACTGCCATTTTCAAGCACACCTCTAGGCTTTGTATAAATGCTAGAAATATTAGAAAATAAATCTAATACAAGTGTGTGCTGGGTTTAGTAGTGTTACTATATAATGAGGAAAAAAGCAGAGATGATAGAGCACATCCTGCGATGTTTTGATGGAACTAGGATCAATTCCATCAATTTGCTTTCAGTAATTATACACTTTGTACCTGCTTGTGCCCACACTTGCAAGTCAAGTGCACTTGACTCACATTGTAAGGAATCTCATTAAACAAAGTCTATGCCTCTGTAGTAGCATCACTGTGTACTGTTTTGGTACAGGTTACTGCTTTTCTAGTTCAGCAGTTCTCCGAATTCTGCTGCTGTTTGATCTGCTTAGAGAAACAAGAATTGGAATACAATCTCTATTACATTTCATTTGAAGCATTCTTAAGCTGGTGTATTGAATAAGAAACTATAGGTGGGTTTTTGATAATATACAAAATTTAAAATCTGGATGAGCTAAAAATCCCTCCTTGGAATTTAGAGTTTTATTTGCATTTTGATGAATAAAATATTGAGAATAATTAGGGCAATTTATTAAGTAACACCCAGCCTACATTCACCTGTAATTTTAGTTGTGGCTTATACAAGTGAATCGTCTTTGAAAATTCTATCTATACTGCCTGAAAGACCTCAATACCCGAAACAGTGTATAATCCTGACATATGTATTCTTCTAGCTAATAATATATCTGTTCATGGGAAATGGGACCTCTAGCTTTAAATATCTTGGTATTATTTTGTACTTGCAGTGTCCTGGGTGGTACAGTTGAGATGTGTAATTATATCCTGAGAAAATTGATGAGGAAAGAGCAGGGTAATCTGGAGGAGGTTATTGAGTCTCCAGGCATGTATCTTGCTCGGGAAAAAAATATATACTCGTCTATTGGGATGTTTCATTTCCTTATGTGTTGCATTCGGAGATAGTTTTGAAAATGCAAAGTAGTTGATATTCATGGAGAGCTTTCATTTTATGGTGTAATATTATAGACTTTCCTCTAATATGGGTGTTTCCAAGGTTCACTGACTTGCTGTAGAATATATGAGATGTAGTCAGGAGCAACACTTTAATTACAGGCTATAAAGAATAGAAAATGGAATTTATTTGTGAAAAGGCAACGTATATTGCAAAGCAAGCATTTGTTTAAGCTCTCCTGGTAGCATTTTTATTTCAGAAGAGAAACAAACAGGCCTAAATTTTGGTACACAAGTTGGAAATAATATACTCTGTACATTAATTACACTATAAATGTACATATTGTACCTAAGGGCTTTCTATAAAAGGAGAATTATAAAATCTTATCTATCCATTCTATTCATTGCCTTAGACATAAATTTTGAAGACACATTATTTAAAGTTATAACTAATTACTTTGCCAAGAAGTATATTGCTAAATTAGAATTTTAATCGTCGTTCCATATATATTCTTCAGATAAAAGTAAGTTCCATATAAAAATTATGCTTCTTAAAAAATGTATCTTTAAAAGGAAGAAAAGGTGCTAGAATTCTATTACGTTTCCTTTTTGTAGTAATTCTAATTAAATAGGGAAGACGATTTTTTTGCTATTCAAGTTTTTTAATTTAAGGACAAAACTTGTTCAGACATCACAAGTAAAAAGTTCATATATCATATTGAACTTATGAAAGAAAATAAATAAATAATAAATAAATGTTATTATGCAGTCTGCACAGATGTGTTGGGATTACTCTGCCTTTCCCAGTTTCTCTTTGGTTATTTGGCTGGAACTACTTGGAACTGCAATCTCAGAATAACAGAATTGGAAGCGACCTTGAAGGTCTTCTAGTCAACTACCTGTTCAAGCAGGAAACCCTATATCATTCTGGACAAATGGCTATCCAATCTCTTCTTCAAAACCTCTAGCAATGGAGTGCTCACAATTTCTGAAGGCAAGCCATTCCACTGATTAATTGTTCTCACTGTCAGGAAATTTCTCCTTAGTTCTAGATTGGATTTCTTTCCATCCATTACTTCTTGTCAGGTACTTTGGAGAATAAGTTGACTCTCTCTTCTTTGTGACAGCCTCTTAGATATTAGAAGATTGTTATCTGGACTCACCCTAGCCTTTCTTTTCATCAAACTAGACATATTCAGTTCCTACAACTGTTCTTCACATGTTTTAGCCTCCAGTCCCGTAATCATTTTTATTGCTCCTCTATGCACTTTTTCTAGAGTATCAACATATTTTTGAACCATGGTGATCAAAATTGGATGCAGTTTTTCAAGTGTGGTCTTACCAAGGAATTATAAAGCGATACTAACAACTCACATGATCTTGATTTATCCCTCTGTTAATGCAGTCTAGAACTGCATTGGCTTTTTTTGCAGTTGTAGTAAATTAATGGCTCATATTTAAGTGGTTGATAAGGTTGATTAGGTAGGTTGATAGGTGCTTGCAGGGTGGCAGTAGGAAAGAAGAGGCAGAGAGAATAGGGTGGCAGGCTACATTGGTATGCCACTCAAATTCAAACATCACAGTGGTTTACAGAAGGTAAGAAGAAAGGCACTAGGAAAATTGATAGGTGGTCTGGCACAGAGGCTATTCAGAGGAGGAAGGTAGGAACAAAAAATGTGCATCATTTTTGCCCTACTTGTTCTTTAAGATTTCTCCAGATTTATCTCAGCAAAAATCTAAATAGTCCAGCTTTTTCTTTGGCCAGATTAGGACCTCTCAAAATTTAAACTATCATGTATTATGTATAAAGCAAAACATGTTTTTTTTATTTAGTGCATACCTCTTTTGTTTTCTTTAATAGTAAGTCAAGGAGTCAAATATTTTATATTTGTGTTCCTCTTTAGCTAATACATTTTTTCCATTATATGTATCTGCAGAATTGGTGCTCTTTCCACCATTTTAGAATATGGCACTTATTTAGACAACAATAAAGGCATTTAAAAAAAGTTTTTTAACTGCATTGTGAATATGACAGTGCATTACCTAGTATTTATTCATGCTCTCATGTTTAATTTAAGAATAGAAACTTGTATCTTGCTCCTGGAGAGGAGTGTGGAAAGGTGGAATTAAGATTAGAAGCAAAGAAAAAGTAAAAAAAATGTTTGAAATTAAACTTTATGAACTTGGTTTTATAAATAATAAACAAGCGGCAGTGATACAATGATGGATAGTATTTCTTAATTGCATAATAAAAAAACAAGCTTGATTTTTTATTATGCACTAAATGGTCCTGCTGAGTATCACCTCTGACTGGACCTGAATGGTTGCATACTACACCAGATAGTAGCAATCTTCTAATGAGTCATTACCTACATATGAACATTGTTTCTTTACTTTATGTCAGAGTCTATGATGGTGTTTGGACACATATAGGATTGATAGGGAGATGAATTAAATCGGGACAAGATATTCTAGAAAGCTCTAGGCAGAGAATTAGAGAATGCTCTTTTGAGAAATTTCAGGGAAAAGACACAGTGATCGAGTTCAAAGTATGCACTAAACATTAACCTTGATTTAACAAAACCCAATTGCTTTATTCATTCACTTAATATACTACACCCAAATAAACAAACCATAACATGTCTTAATGCAGCTATCTGGCTCATACCCAACATGCTAGTACAAGTGGCTGGATTTCCACAATCTTAATCTACGAACTATTTAAATCTATTTTAATTCAGTTGAGCATGCTGTGTAAATTCAGCCTCTCCTTTCATCAAAAAAGGGAGTCAGCACTGCCCCTTACTTATGCCGATTGTTAGAGCAAGCTGCATTTTCCCCTCAGAAAGGTATGATTCAGTGGTTAATAACCTTGAATAAAGTGAAAGCTGCATTGAGTAGTTTGTAAATAATATCCTTTGGTGCCAGCCTTGCTGTGATTTACTCAGCAATTGTGGCTAAAAGAACCTGTCCAGTGATTTTATTTATTCATATTATTTAGGTGACAACGAGCTGATTTCATATATTATTGTATGTTGTTGATTAGGAAAACCGGTATAGTTAATACGTTGGATTAGGAGTAGAGATGCCTAAGGGTGGAAACCTCCCTTGTACACAAAGGCCAGATGGGTGACTGAGCCTGTCACTGTTTCTCAACTTTGTACGGGGAAGTTGAAAAATATAACTGAAGAAGGCAAGCACGCCACTTCTGATCTGCTGCCAAAAGAACTGGTTGGACCTATTCATGAAGTTACCAAGATTCAAAGGGGTCTTGAAGACACATACACACACATAAAGGTGTGTGTGTGTGTGTGTGTGTGTGTGTGTGTGTGTGTGGTTCGATGGATGGAATTATGGCAATAGAACTGACATTTAAAATATCAAATAAACAGGGCTTGTTATCTAAGTAACAAGAGATTTACAGTTAAAATATACTTTATACTATGGCTTAGAGCAGGGATGTCAAACTCTCGGCCTAGATGCATCACACACTGGCCACACCCAGTTTAATGAAGGAGGGGGGAGTCATGATACATCATGTGATGACACGAGCTTGATACCCCTGGCTTAGAGTGTTAATTTTTAAATGAACAGCTCTCCTTTAGGAGTCAATTGCAACTTATTTTTTTCTTGAAAGAGAAAGTATAAATTTATAGCACATCAGATAATTTTTAGCACAGGTCATCATTCAGAATCTACCTGATACCCACAGTACCTACTTCTGTGTGCATTTTGTTTCTTTTATATGCAGTGGCATACAGGCAGCAATTTTAGGCATAGCAAATCAGGAAATACACTTAATGCTGTGATAAGTACATTTTAAAGCAGTTTACCACTTCTACCTGTAAAAAAGCTGATACCTCCCTATTATTATTTTTCCTTTAAAACAAATTTCACTATTAATTAATTGTTAATGAGTTGTTTGCTTAATAAAAAAGCAAAGTGCTTCCATTTCCATCAGAGAGCAACTTTGCTTATTGGTCATAATTGCTAAATTTAAACCAACTTGATTTAATCTGTTTTCCTCTTGACTTAAATATTTTTATGCATCCTATTGCTGTGTAAAAAAGGCTAGCACATTCGATTTAATGATATTGGTAAGAAGGGGGCATTTTTTATTAGAAAGCATCTGCTTCCTCAGGTCAAAATGTTCATCCAATTAAAAATGGGATATGAAGAAAGAAAAAAAACAATTGCTCTTCCATATGAAGACTGTGCCACATCACTAATGAACTCTGAATTGGTATGGAGACCTTCAGAGTCAAGTAGATTTTGCAGAGGTGTTTCCCCCACAATTTCTGAAATATTCAAAAAGATATATAAGATATATAAGGATTTATAAGAGATGTTGAATGCAAAGTGGTTAAATCTAGAACAGTTCTTTGGAATAAAAACATAAGTATACAAAATGATACAAAAAGGCAGTTTTAAGTCTAAAGCAATTGTTTCAAATTTGAATCAGGTTATTTCAAATTCAAATGGTTTGTTTTGCACACCATACTATTTATATTTAGTTATTGTCAGATAGTGCCTAGAAATTGTCTAGTTTAATGAAAAGAAGGACTAGGGGAGAAATGATAGCAGTGTTCCAATACAGTGGTACCTCGGTTCACGAACGCCTCTGTTCACGACCAATTCGGTTTACGAACAGAAATTTTCCAAAAACACCGTTTCGGTTCATGAACGGAAAAGTTCGTTAAAAAATGCTCCGCTTCACGAACTCCGTCTCGCTTCACGAACTCCGCCTCGCTTCACGAACAGAAAAGTTCGTAAAAATGCTCGGATTCACGAACCCCGTTTCGCTTCACGAACCGGAGCCGCGGACGACCAAAAAACAAGGTCAGAACGGATTAACTGGATTTACATTGAACCCTATGGGAAACTGTGCCTCTGTTCACGACTAATTCGGTTCGCGAACAGAGTCAGTTCAAGAATCACGACCAAAAAACAAGGTCAGAACGGATTAACCGGATTTGCATTGAACCCTATGGGAAATTGTGCCTCGCTTCACGACCAATTCGGATCGCGAACAGAGTCAGTTCACGAATTAAGTTCGTGAACCGAGGTACCACTGTATCTTTTGAGTTGCCACAAAGAAGAGGGAGTAAAACTATTCTCCAAAGCACCTAAGGGCAGGACAAGAAACAATGGGTGGAAACTAATCAAGGAGAGAAGCAACTTAGAACTGAGGAGAAATTTCCTGACAGTTAGAACAATTAGTCAGTGGAACAGCTTGCCTCCAGAAGTTGTGAATGCCCCAACACTGGAAGTCTTTAAGAAGATGTTGGATAGCCATTTGTCTGAAACGGTATAGGGTTTCCTGCCTAGGCAGGGGGTTGGACTAGAAGACCTCCAAGGTCCCTTCCAACTCTGCTATTGTATTATTGTATTGTAATTGGTAAGTGCACATTACTTTTGGCTCATACATTTCAACCTTTACAAATTATTAAAACTTTATTTATTTGTTTGTTTGTTTGTTTGCTTCTGTTTTCTTTGTAAAGGAATATTTAATAATGGAATTGCAATAATGGAAATGTATTAGAGGTCACATATAACAGGCCTGCCTTATTTGTGTATGCTTTATTGAAGACAATTTTAAGCAGCTCTTCTGGACATATGGTTATATTTGTATTATTGTGTATTGAAAATCTGCCCAATCATAAGAGTCCCTAGGGTAAATTATAAACTTATTAGAATAAAAGTAACCTTTTAATCTAAAACTAATAAATGTATAAGAAAACAGGAGATGAAATATAGATTTCCAGAGTCAAAATTGAAAGATAATACAGGCATTTAAATAAAATAAAAAACAAAATTATCAAAACCTTAAAAAAAACATGAAAGAAAATAAATATCTTAGATTTCATACAGGCAGTGGAGAAGCAACCGTAGAAAGATTAGAGAGAAAGAGTTTGACCAGAAGCCCTAGAAAAATCTTTCTTTTTGATATACTTATACCAGGGATGTCCAAACTTGGGAACTTTAAGACTTGTGGACTTCAACTCCCAGAATTCCCCAGCCAGCATCGCTGGCTGGGGAATTCTGGGAGTTGAAGTCCATAAGTCTTAAAGTTCCCAAGTTTGGACACCCCTGACTTATACCTAACTTCATTTGGCAGAACCACCAAAGGAGGCCCATGATTGATGACCAAAGTGCCTGAAAGGAAGTCATCCTTAAGAGCAGGAATAGAAATACTGTATCTAAGCTCCAGAATTTTGCAAAGTTAAAGATCTCTAGGGTCTGGGAAGGGAGATGAAAATTATACCAGGAAGAATAAATGCATCTTCTCTCACACAGACAGAGTATCCATTCCCACATCGGCTAGCTTAAGACATACAATTTAACCACATACAAAAATAATATTAAACAATTGTTAGCAACTCTGGGTTCAGAACCAGTGTTACAACTCTGGTCCCGTAACCAGTGTTAGGGGTAACATACACCCACGTTTGAAAATAAATGCGGAATACTGTAATACACCGGACAGTAAAGAGATACATTGCTTTAACCACAAACAAACTCTAAAATAGTGATAGTAAGAAAATAAATAGTCTTTACTTTGTAGCAACTAAAACACTTCTTCCGACCAGTGATACTAACTTCTTAAACAATAACAGTCCTTCACCAAACACAGTGTTATCTTACAGTGATGCAAACAAATACTTCTTCAGTCTTCAGTCTCAGCGGCAAACAGTAAACACAGGAATCAAAGGAATCGAAAAGGGAATGGACTGTGATTCTGAGCTTGCTTATATGGTAGAGCTGAGAACCACAGCCAATTAGAATTCAACATAGTTCTTAAAGCTATATATACTCTTTAAGAATACTGGCTTATATATATTGTCAACCCAACATAAGGATAAATATCCTAACACCAATAACAGTAGGCTTAACTTTTATAATTCAATTTATCTCAAAGACAACAGGTTGAGGATGCTTTTTTTGCAAGGTATAATATAATTGTTCTCACTCACTCCATCTCTTTTGTTCATGATGATTTTGTAAATATTCAACATTCCTAAATCAATCTATCTGCCTTTGCTTCTGCTGTCTCTGCTTAAAGGTTTATGAAGATTGTATTTGTCAAGGAGAGAAATTTAACATATTAGGGCTTTGCACACCTAAAAGGTCATTCAAGTATTGTTGTGACACTGTAAACATAGCATCTCTCAATTGTTTATTAAAGCAGCTGCTCTTGTTCTTAGGTTTTTGCGTGAGCCCTCTTAAGAGCCCTATTAACTTGAACAAACTGACTGCTTTTGTCAGACTCACATAGAAAAATGAAAAGAAAAGGACTGTTTTAATAAATTGGAGAGAATTGCTGTCTTTTGGATGATAGGGAGCACTTCTTCCAAATCATTTTTATAGGAGCATATCTCTAATTAATATTTGATATTATGATAGTTTCTAAATTCTAATAGTCTATCACCTAATAATTTACATTTTTGTGTGAGTTTCTCCGTAATATTTCTGTTGCTGCACATTCTTTTGCTTAATGTGTCATTCCTTCCCCTGCCTTTTTTTAAAAACAGAGTTTCTTTGAAGGGCAGTCTGCACCATGGGACTCAGCTAAAAAAGATGAGAACCGCATGAAGAATAGATATGGGAATATCATTGCATGTAAGTGTTGACAGTATAATTGTACTACTGTGCAAACTCCTTTTAGTAACTGGCAACTGCCCACTGATATGTAGCACTATGTATATGGAGTAAAAATGGAGCTCTACTTATTAGAATGAATGAATGAACGCTTGAGAATTTAAGAAACAGCAAAATAAAGGAATTAACAAATGTTTGTGGCTAGAATACTGATGTCAACTGTGGCACTCAGTGAGTAGCATTGTCTCTCAATCCTAGCTCTGAAAGGATGTGTGGATAAAATAGGATGATAAAACAGCACGTATTATATGAAGTGTATAATGGCTACTTCTGTTTATCATATAATTATCTTTATATCTGTACAGATATTTTGGGTTATCTGCCAATAACATGGAAATGATCTGCTTACTGTAGTACACATAGAAACATGCCCCTCACCAATATGTTGTAATGATATTGTAGGCATCCCTTATCCCTTTTTTCCATAAATACACTAAACAACTAAGGGAACTTATTGCCTAAGTCCCTGAACAGTCTGAGCATTTTCCAAATCAGCACAATAATGCTTCTTTCATTCAGCATTTCTGAATTACTCTAGTAAGGAAATAAAATTGGTCTGCACATCTTCCAGTTGAACTGCACTTCCTAAATGTTGTTCATTGTCATAGCCTGCATTCCAAGAGTCTCCAACCTTTCCAGTTTGGGGGCAGGAGGGAGGGCATGTGAGTGACAGATGCCCATGCACCCACACATTTGGGTGCATTTGGAGCATTAGTGAAGGGTGCTTGCACTCATACATGAAGCTCCCCTCGTGCAAGTGGCAGGCACCTAGGCTCCCATGCAAAGGTCTACTCATGCAAGCAGTGGGTGCTTGAGCGGAGGGCGACTAGATCTTTGAGCATGAGCAGAGGAGCCCTCCGCTCGCACAAATGAGCACCCAATCCTGTAAATGCTCTTTCCAGCACTCTTTCACTTCAGTTTCATCTCAGATCATTTCATTATTTTTATTTCTAATTCTATTCACTATGCTGGAGACTCCATCAATATTACTTTGCATTTTCTCTGCCTCTTTTAACCATTCCTTGGCCTCTTTGAACTCCTTTTATAGAACTACAATATCTGTTTTCTCTATAAACATTGTACAATATCTTTCTCTCTTCATTTTTTGCAACAACCATTCTCTTATACTTTCAGTCTCTTTCAATTTGTCCACAAAACAAACTATATCATACTTCCCATTAATGTAACTCACATACTTCTGTGAGTTTGTAACATAACTTTTCACTGTGTTTCAAGCTGCTTCCATATTTCCTTATAACTACTGTCTGTTCACTCTGTTGGGAAGCTAATATCTCTTCTAATACTTTTTAAAATTGGATTCATGCTTTTTCTTCCTGCAGTCATTCCACTTTCACTGCTTGTTGTTTGGGGGTTTTTTTGAACTTCTTTTCTTTTTTCCCAAGGTCTTTGGTAATACCAAAAATGGTTTATCCCACATTCAGAACCTGTCATCCCTTTTATATCCTTCACTAACTCACCAACACATTTTAATCTAAACAATCAAAAACTGCTTTTAGATTTATGTTCACTCCCATACCGTGTGTAAAATACAACTGAAAGGGAATTTGATATGAGTTGATAGAATTATGAATTATATGTACAGGTTTAGTAAGCAAAAATGAAATGTCATAATACTAAATCAATGGATTAACAGGAAAATAAGCATGTTTTTCTTTGGAAATATATCATTAATTATGCATTTAACTGCTGCAGGATTGAAAGATTGCTTAATCAAATAAAAATCAAATAAAATCACTATATTAATATACTTTAAATGAATTACATAAATCATGGACTTTTTATTCCTTATAAATTAAAGAAACTGTAATTAGTAGGGTGACTATTTAAAGAATATACATATATACACAAAGACAATATGAGATAGCAAATAAATTTAATCAGGTCTTATTAATTCCTGGATTTGTCTTTTTGAAATGTGGGTATATAAAGTCTGTCTGTCTGTCTAACTAACTAACTAACTATCAACACATAAATGTGACAAAATGGGAGTTGGGAAGCATACTTTGAAAGATAAAACAACTGGGAATTGCCTGAATTTTTGTCTATATTTGTCATTCATTTCTATATACATTTCAATTTAGGACTATCTTTTTCAATGTATTTTTTCCTTTTTCAAAATTTCCAAAGAAAACAAGATTTAAAGAATGAAAAAATGGGATACTGTCTGCATCTTTTATACTTTATATGAAGAGCTTGACTAACACATCATTTCAGGAACAGAACAGCCATATCCCTAGCAATATCATTTATTATTATCTGCTTCCTATTTTGTTCCATATCCCATCTTTTTTCTAATAAACCAATATTTATATGGTACAAGTAGAGTACTAATTCAAGAAACTATCAAAACATCTTCGTGAGGTATTGTAATGAAAGAAATGCTGTGATCCACAAAAATGAAGAGAGAAAAAAATAAGAATTAGGAAATGATGGGCTTTTAACATTGTCTGAAGAACAGGTCAACCCAAAAACACAATTAACTTAGCAGTTCCGTCTAAAATCTGTTATAAAGTAATCTTTTACTATGTGCATACATAAGGTTGGATACTTTTTTCTCCTTGCATAGAGTATTCTTCATTTGATGGAAATATCAACTGAAAAAGAAAGGGAAATGTAGCTTAATTTGTGTTCAAGCAAAACCAGCCTTTTGAAACTGATAGTTTTAGGGATCAAAATATATCTTTACAAGTAAGTTGGTATTCCTTCGAATACAAATATAACTAATCAGTGTTATTTTATTTTATGACTACTGAGCAGAATACAAATTATTTAATTTATTTTTGTGGAATTTTTTAGATGATCATTCTCGAGTGAGACTGCAGCCTGTTGAAGGGGATTTAAACTCAGATTATATCAATGGAAATTATATTGATGTAAGTATACTATTATAACAAACATAACAGCTTGTTCAAATATTATTCGTTTAATGCCTTTTTAAAACTAGATAATATATAGAGCTACCAAAGATTTGCTCATATGAAAATTAAATTGTTCATTTCCTAAAACAATTGCATTATGCAGCTGTGGGTTGCTCCTGGTTCAGCCCAGATCGTGTGAACCGTTAGTAGTGGCGGCGGCGGGAGGCTCCGCCCTCCTACCCGGACACTTCTGGCATGTGCAGAAGAATCACATGCACAAGCAAACCGGGAGTAAAAAAAAATGGAAACCCACCACTGGCATTATGGAATAAAAAGTTCCCAATAATAATTTTATTTGGATATTTTTTCTCCTAAGTTTTATATGCCCCTGCCCCCACTCAAAACATTAATTATAGTTTTCCGTCAAAGCTTGGAATGTAGTAATTCCTATTTTAAAAAGAAGCTGTTTGCAGGATTGACGTGATCAAACTCCATAATTTTTAATGCAGCATCTTGCAATTTTTCTTCATCCATTTACTTTTAAGCAACCTTCAGAATGGGATCTGCATCTGTTAACTAGAACTTCTGATGCAAGAAAGACATCTCATTAAATATGTATATTGATTAATTATTTAAGATTGCTTCTTTGTTCATCCTCCATCATGTTAACTTAATGTTTTACATTAGAATAAATTCTTTAAGAGACAGTAAGTGGAGGGACTCAATGAATCAAAAGTAGGAGTGAATATTAAGCAACAATGCCATTTTAAGTCCAAGCCTACAAAGTGATTCAAATATTTTTTGTATATAATGTATCGTTCCAAAATGTAATAATCTATTTACTTGACTTTTTATTTATTTATTTACTTGACTTTTTACACCTTAGAGACTCCTTATTACCATTTTTCTAAAATTGACACTTTCATGCTACCTTAACATACACATGAGTATAATATATACAGGGTGTACCACAATCACACCATAAAGACCTATGAACTTTAAGCATTAAGTACAGTAAGATTTTATCTAAAAAAATTAATTAATAAAACATTATGAATGGTTTATGGGACTTGATTTTTGATACATGCTATATATTTCTGAATATTGATGTTATACTAGAAGGGTTTATTTCACTTTTAATTAAACAGTCTGAACATTATTGTTTATGTTGGATACATACTTTAAGATATTGCTACAAGTTCACTCATAGCAGATTAATTCATAATCAGTTGGCACCATTGCTTACCAATCACAATTGCATTTGTACCTGAGGATTGTTACACATCTGCAAGACTTTTGCAAACAAGATTTCCATTTTCAAGAAACCTTATAGAAACATCAGCTGTCCATAGTATTCTTGTTAAGTGGCAGAGAAACTTGGTTGCTTCTAATGATTGAGCAGAAATTGGCTGAGACATCTCTGTTTGGTTATTGGTCATGAAGCATCTACTGTATATTGATTGACTATACAAGCACTATAGGCAGAGTAAAGGGTCCTGGTTAGCTATGATAGTCACAAACTCCATTTGATTGCAAGTGGAAAGTTAGACAACTCAGGTAATGGAAAAATGGGCATCTGGAAGTATCCTAATCATACTTAGAAAATATCCTCTGAATTCATGACTCATTAAAGTCCATTTATTTAAATGGCTATATTTTCAAATGTAACTGAGTCTGGATCCAGTTTTGAACTAATTTGTTTGAATTAAACAAATTGTAATTCAATTATTAATTCAATAGTTTATTTACCAAGATAAGATGTAGTGCTTCAGCTAAATCATAATACATTATTTAATGCTTCTTAACTGTTTTCTCTTTGCTATATAACTCTAAAGCTACTCTAATAATAAGACAATTAATATAGTTTGGAGTCTCTCTAGTAAATTATTAATGATAAGCCACTTTAAATCACTTCATTTAATGGCAACACATACATACCTAAATAAATACATACATACATATTTGTATAAATATTTATTTGAATAAATATAAATAAATATATGTAATAATTTTAAAAATACAATGTCTTCCTGACCCAAATAAATGTCAATTATTTGGTGTTTTCAAAAATCTAAATTATTAAAATAGTCTGCTCACATAATATATATTAATAATGTTTATGACTTTTAGGAAAAAATATAAATTGTTTTATCTTTTTCTCCAACTTGATTTGAACAACCATCCAAGTGCATGCATTCAGTAAAATGATTTTTCCACTTGTGAACCATGACAATTTGAAAACACTTCATAAGGATTGAATTGCAAAAGATTGTGAACATCTAGTATTAACTTTAGTCATATAATTAATAGGCTACTGCTATGAAAAACATTGACGTTAGTAATTCTAACTTACAGATTCATTATGTGCAAGACAATAAAGATGACCTTTAGGTAGACCAGATTTTTAGCTATATATTCATTTACAGTTATATATGCACTTGTAATTATGCAAATACATAAATTGTAAAACCATATGTAGATGTGCAGTCTGAAGCATATCTTTTCTCCTTCAAAAACATTGAATGTATTCAAAAAATGGGACACAAAAAGGAGCTTATGTTTAGTGATGCAACAATTAATCTTCTTGTTAGTACAGTGCATATAGACAATTTATATTGTGATTGTGAAGATTGTCCAATATGACAGATCATTATATAATATAAATGTTTCTAAACTGCAATAGTAGCTACTAAAATATTACTTTGCACAATTCCACTGACAACTATTAATTTCAATATTATTTTTCACATTGTGGTCATGTTTATTTACTATTTCACTGATTTATTTACTATTAAATTTAAAATATGCTTACTACTAAGATCTCTAGAGGTTTATACTAAAATAATTTATATGTGATAATTTTTGTATTTCTAATCTTGTACTTGTTATAAAGCTAGTCATAAAATATTTGAAATATTTCAGGGCTATCATCGACCAAATCACTATATTGCTACTCAAGGTAAGTAACAGTACATTTATGATTTATTTGATCAAGTTTGCTTTTCTTTTAAAATAATTAACATCCCTATAAATATTTTACATTAATTTAAATTATAATAAATCATAATATATTAAACTTACAATTCATCAAGTGTCCTAATTTTTAAACATTACTCCCCCATCTGAAAATGTTTTATTAAAAAAAAATACCGTGGGGGTGGGGTAGGCAAAGTAGTATTACAGTTGATATTTGAAGTAGAATCTTTGGTGCTCTCTGAGCTTGGTTTATTTTCTTCCATATGTTTCATTACCCAACTAGGTTACATCATCAGTGATAGAAAAGAGTGGTGTCAAACTCCATTCCCTTTTAGCACTGATGAAGTTTTCTAGTTGGATAATGAAATCCAACTAGAAAACAACCAAGCTCAGAGAGCAGCAAGCATTCCACAGATCAACCCCATTTGAAGGTATTACATTTCTGTAGGTTAGAGAATAAAGCATAATAGATCAAACTTGCAGGTGAATAGCCAGGAGAAAGAGAAAGAGATCTTGAATTTACTAGAATAGTCTCTGTTCATCTATTATGTAATAAAAAAGAGATCTCCTAGTTCCTTGTAATGAGCACATAGCATTATTTCTACTTTCTGTTACACTGAGCTACTCAAAATGATAATTGTTCTTCAGGGATTAGTTGAGATACAGCTGCCTCAGAAACATTCTGTATTCAAAGATACAAACCATGAAATTGATTGATTGATTGATTGATTGATTGATTGATTGATTGATTATCCAATTTCACCATTGTTAAATACAACTGTTCAGTCTTGTAGCTCAGCACATTCCTTAGCATTTTGCTCTTGCTTGCATCTAGAGAGAGGGGAGGAGAATTTTTAAAGATGACAAAAGCTTAACAAACAGCAGAATTTCTGGAATTTGCAAAATTAAAGATCCACAAGAGGCTTGTTTACATATGTGAAAACACTTTATAAATTCATTTAAATTCAAGTCTTTGTTATTGAAAACAACTGTTAACATCTGTAGAGATTCCTTTATTCCCTTGAAAAGATCTCGTTTACACTTTTATTAAATTAATGCTGTCTTATTCTTTAATGAGTTTATGTAATAAAGACAACTGGTTCCAGAAAAATAGAGTTTCCATCTCCTCCCACAGAAAATGAATAAAAGATGGATTATTTTTCCAAAACAATTGAATTTACAGCTAGTGTTGCCACTAGCAGACAGCTGAATCATTCTGTCTACTAACTATTTATTTCATTTGCAGGTATTAATAGTCAGTTTTATCCCAACTAAAAAGAAAAAAAAATCTGTGATTCTTAAGCAAAATTGAGACCAGTTTAAACAAAGCTCTTAGTTTAATACAGATCAATCACCCTACAAAGACAAAGGCTTACAATAAAGACATAAGCATATTTAGTGTTGATCAGTTTAGTAAAACATATGTATTAAAGTTGAGTGGCTTAATTAACCCTCACAATTTAGTAATAGAGCATAACTTTCAGCCATCTTTTCTTTTACAAGTAAATTCTTATTTTAGACATTAGAAAGAGTTGTACATCATTCATAGAAACATTCATAAAACATTAATTTTGCAAACTTTTTAAGGTAAAAATCAAAAATTTATATAGCAGATTGTAGCTCTTTTGAAAACATACAGTTGAAATTCAGTAGAAGCAAGGAGAGTGGGAAACTGTCTAGTTGTTTTGGCATGCAGTGTCACTGGACTAGCGGATCTCATAGTTACAATTATATCATAATGGATAAACAGTTCATCATACTTTTGTTTAAATAATTTAATGTCATTATTTAAATCAAATTATAATGCTATTATATGCTTAATGATGAGGATTATTAATAATAGTCCTGGTTTTTTTCATTATATGAAAAATATCCAATAATTAAAAGAGGGTGCATATATTTAGAATGACTCTCTTTTACAACTTGAGTAACTAATCTGCAATCTAAGACATTTGGGCAGTGGTACAGAAACTGCTGAAACAGAGGCGCTACCACTATAACATCTCGGATGCTATTTTCAGAGATGTCAAAAAAAAAAGTCTGAACAAAATATAATTTTAACATAACACAAATGAAGACTTGTTAAAAACCTGACTGAAACCTTCTCTTGAAACCTCTATGCTAACTTTGATATCAGAAATAAAGGCCCAGAGGGCTGAAAATATTATCTTCAAGAAGGAGTTGTTGGATACAAGAAGACAAGTGCTGGATAACACACAGAAGAATAAAGAACTGGAAGGGGGGTTGGAGGGGGCTAAGGGGGAAATTAAAAATGTTACTAATGAGGTTGTGGAAATATATGGGCATGTGTCTAGGATGGATATGGAAAGAATGACATACTTTTTGAGATTTCAAAATGTTTCTGAGGAATCTGGTGAATGCCTCCCTGATCTTATGAGTACAATTTTAGCAGACTATTTACAAAAACCTAAGGATGAGATCAGGGGGGACATTGACCTAGCCTACAGAATTAACTCAGCATATGCCAGGATAAATGAAGTGCCTAGAGAGATACATGTGAAATTTGTTAGAAGGTCAACCAGAGAGGAAATCCTGAAAGCGCAGAGAGAGAAACCTTTAACTTATCAACGAAAAACGGTCACTATCTTGAAGCAGATCCCTAGAAAAATTAGAGATTTAAGAAGGAAATTTTCCTTCTTGTCTAAAACCTTGTTTGATCACGGGATTTGGTTCAAGTGGATGACGCCTGAAGGGATGCTGGTGTTCTGGGAAGGAGGAAGAGTGAGGATTAAAACAGTTGCTGAGGCGTAAGCCTTTCTTAAAAAACATTCCTCTGTCCTGGGGGAAGATCCAGGGGGGACGGAGGGGGCCACGGCCCCGCCCGCGGGGGGCCAGGGAGGAGAGAAAGAAGATACAATAGCCAAAAGACTTAGATCAAAAAAATAACTTTGCCTTGATTTTTCTTGAACAATTTTGTATAATATTTCTATCCGGACTTTTTGTAAATGTCTGACAGCATGGAACGGAGAATTTAGGCAAATATACTTGCTTTCATCTTGTAGTGGTATGGAAAATGCTTTCTATGATAACTTTTTTATTGTGTATTTTGAGGTCTCGGAAGGTCCGACGACTCTAACGTGAATGCTCTCAAAATTTCTTTGTAACCATTACCCTATCCTATTAAAAAATGTAAAACCAATAAAACTTTTTCAATATAAAAAAAAAAAACCCTGACTGATGAATGATCATGTAATTACAAATTTAATTCAAATATAAATAAAACAATCAATTACAAATTGATTTAGTTTTTGTATTGGCCAAGTAAAGGTCCTTAGCAAAGTAAAAATCACTCCTTTTAGATAGGCCTCCAGTTTATATACAGATAGAACAAAACAAAATTAAACATCCTATTAGGTTGATCACATAAATTAAATGAAGTCACCCAATGATTAAAATAATAGAATTGGTTTTGATTCTCTTAGAAAGAATCTTAGAAATATGAATATAGATTTTACTTCACGATAGAACAAAATTTTAACACACTGACAAACTAAAAACTTTGGGCAAGGACGATTAAAAGCTATATAGCACACACACACACACACACAGGTTGCACAGGTGCTGTACACTGCACGTGCATGCACAAATGACCTGATTGGCTTAAATACAGGTAGGGAATGCGGGTCTCCTCTCGGGACACTGCTATGCTATAGGGCAGTATGGTGAACCTTTTGTGGCTCACGTGCCAAAAGCGGGGGTTGTGCACGGGCGTGCCACACCCATAATACTATGCACCCCCCCTTCCGGTTTGCTTGGTGTGAGTGTTGTTTTTTGCCCTCCAGAGCCTTCAGGGAAGCCTCCTGAGGATTCCTGAATGCTCCAGAGGGATAAAACTAGCCCTACAAGCAAACCGGAAGTCGGTTCCTGAATTTCCAGTTTGCCCGGGGAAGGACTGGTTTTTTGCGCTCCTGAGGCTTTAGGGAAGCTCCTGAAGCCTCCGGAGGGCGAAAAATGGCCTCAAAAGAAGGCCGAAGTCAGCTGGTCAGCGAACATGTGTGCGCTGGCCAGCTGACAGGTCAAGCCTTGCGGACCCTGACAAATGGCTCCACATGCCACCTGTGGCACGCATCCCAGAGGTTCGCCATCACAGCACTAGTCCATACTTTAAAAGCTCTGTTCTTCAACCACGCATTATTTTAATAAGTGATAAAACATAATCATTCTAAGGACTTCTTAAATTATAACAGTTTTTACCTTTGCCCAGCTCTCTATTCATCCTCATTAGAAGCTAACCATTAATATCCTATGGTTGCATTAAGCAATACCTGCATATTTCATACAAATAATGTTCAAGTTTAATGATACTTAATAAACCACAAAAATAAAACAAGCAGTGTCTCCTATAGCAGGAGCGTACCTCATTTTTAGCAGCATAATTTCAGTTTTAAATTCTCTTTAGTGTCCTTCATGCTTATTTCTTCTCATTTTGTGTCTGAATATACTGTGAAATCATTGTAGGCCTAATCATTTAGGTCATAAGTCCTACCAATCACTTTTTCAAAGCGCAGGGTGTCGTATAATAGAAAGAAAAAGGCCACTTTTTCTTTTTTCCTATATAATTTCACTGAAAATTACTTTGGACAGATAAAACTAATACAGATTATGATAGTAAAATAATATTTTATTAAAAAAATTTAAAGTAAAAATACTTTGAACAAAAAATCAAAAAGAGAGAGAAAATAAAGTAACTTCCTCCTTCAACTGAGCAAGTACAGGTAGTCCTTGAGTTCATTGAGTGGCCATTCAAAGTTACAACGGCACTGAAAAAAGTGACTTATGATCATTTTTCACATTGACTCATACTTATGACAGTTACAATGTCCTGGATCAAGTGATCACCTTTTGTGAACTTCTGGCAAGAAAAGTCAGTAGGGAAGTCAGATTCACTTAACAACCATGTTACTAACTTTAACAAGTCCAATCATTGACTTAACAAATGTGGCAAGAAATTTTGTAAAATGGGGCAAAATTCAAAATTCAAAATTGGGCTGGATTGTGGTTGTAACTCAAGGACTACCTGTATAAAGAACTTTAACAATATGTCACATCTCTTTAAAATAAGATAATTTCTTCATCTTATGCCTTCATTATCTACAAACAGATTTTTAAAAACTCATCATTCAACTTAATCAGCTAAAATCAATTAGGAGTTACCCAAAATAACAACAGATCTGTTATAAACTTGATCTAATAAACCTACTTGAATTCATTCCTTTCACGCATATCTGTTTTTTTTTAACTTTTAGAATTCTCAAACCTCATCATTCAAATCCAATCTGTAAAAAATTAAATAAAAGTTACAGAGGTAACAATATAATTGTTTTAAACTTAATCAGATAAATTTAAAATGGCAAATGACCCTCTTCTGTTATCACTCTTATCTATAAAATATCATCATCTAGTCCTAGTCAAGAAAAAAAATGGTTAAAGATTGCCAGAGTTAGCAACCTAGCTATTTCAGCCTAGGCCAGGGGTCTGCAAAGTTGGCTCTTTTAAGACTGGTGGACCTCAACTCCCAGAATTCCTCAGCCAGCCAGAATTCTGGGAGTTGAAGTCCACCAGTCTTAAAAGAGCCAACTTTGCAGACCCCTGGTCTAGGCCAAATAAACTGATTTTATATTTTTCCCTTTGCTACCAACAATCTTAGTCGTTAGTCCTTCAAATGATGTCCAAATATGGGACAGTCACAATGTCCCTGCTTCGATAAGGACAGCTTCAGTTTGCCACATCCTCACTGAAAATCCCCAAATGGCTACTTTTTCTGAAAATGAAATGTATATTGCTACATTTACTATTTATGGTAAATATTAAAGAAATAATTAATACTTTAGTTATTTATAAGAGCTGTGGTGGCGCAGTGCTTAGAATGCAGTATTGCAGGTTTATTCTATTGACTGCCAGCAGTTCAATTCTCAGTAGCTCAAGGTTGACTCAGGCTTCCATCTTTCTGAGGTCAGTAAAATGAGGACCCAGATTATTGGGGACAATAATATTCCCACTCTGTAAACCACTTAGAGCAGAGGTCTCATTCTCGTGGCCCGCAGGCCAATTGCGGCCCACAGGACGGTATCTTGTGGCCCCCACCGTGATATAAAAGTATAATGTTAGTATTAATATTAGTATTAATATTAATATAAGGAATCCCAGCCTCACCCAGACTCTGCCTCCAGCGGCCCCCAGGTAAATTGATTTTGAGACCCCTGACTTAGAGAGTGCTATAAAGCACTAAGAAGCGGTATATAAGTCTAAGTGCTACTGCCATCTGCTACACTATGGCAAACTGAGTATTGTAGAATGCTACTGCCCAAGAATCATTGTTTTAGGGAATGCTTTTATCTCAGTATAGAAGCATTTTTTTAATCACACAAAATACCATTACTACATATTTATGTATTTATTTATTTGTAACATTTACTAGCTGCCCATCTTATTGCACGATAACTTTAAGCTGTTTACAATATTAAAAGCTATGTTTATGTCATGTTATATAATATAAATACAATATTATAAAAAAATCAGTCTAGCTAAAAAGATGAGGAGGGAATATGATAAGGAGTTGACCTCACTTGGGGGTGAAATATTCCAAAGGGCAGACACAATGACAAAGAAGGTTCCTATGTTCAACTCCTACTGAAACTAAGGCTTGGAGAGATCATTCTAGCAGTTCCATAGTTTAATATGCAAAGGGATTAAATTAGTATAATTAAACCAAGATTTAGATTTTGTTAAAATTCAGTCTTGAAGAATACTCTTTTTCAGTGTGTAAAATACAAGTTTTTAAAAGTTCTTCACATGTAAATTATATAAGAAAATTTAATTTAACAAGAAAAACAACTAGAATGGATATCTTAAAATCCCAAATGTTGAGATCATGCCTGGTACTATGAACAATACATACATACATACATTGTTTATAGTAATTACCCAAACAGAATACTGGTTTAATAATCCACAGTTTTGCATACTAATTGACCCACATGCTGTGGGAATTCTCCATAGAGATCGTTCATTAACAGTTTTAGTATTCCATAAGGTTACATTAAGAAGAATCACATTTTTAACTTTTAATTAAATGACTTAGATGCTGTTATTTTGGTTACTGTGTCATGTATTTTTTGGCCTCAGAAAATCAAATGACATCTTGAGCTCTGTTTCTAATGTATTTTGTTAGCAGCTGCGATTTGAAGTTGCAATTCGCCACACTAAGATACCATAATACTTTTTTTTACACAGTTAGCCTCTCCAGATAGTAAATAGTGAAAAATGTACCATATTTTTCAGACTATAAGATGCTTCAGACCCACATTAGCTTTAGATGATGAAAACAAGAAAAAAATATCTGCGTGTGCCTCCCAGCAATTTGCCTCCTTGCAGCAAACAGCCTAGTCAGCTTCAGCACAGCCTGATTTAGCATGAGCAGCTGATTGGTGGTTGGATCGGCCTCTTAGAATACCGCCCATCAGCTGTTCCAGGCTTCAGGGATCACCGTCGTTGCTGCCCATCGTTGCCTCTACCTATCGTCGCCTCATGTGCCCCATTTTTGGCATCCACATATCCTGTTTTTGGTCTCCGCACGCCCTGCTTGCAGCCTCTGCACATCCCATTTGTGTCCCGTTCCAGATGGTGTGAATCACCGTTGTCGCTGATCGTTGCCGCTGTTTAGAACAAGCCAAAACGGGACACATGGAGGCCAAAAACAGGATGCACAGAGTTTGAAAATGGGGTGCACGGAGGCGGCGATCCCCGTAGCCTGGAACAATTGATGGGCAGTATTCCGGGAGGCCAATCCAACCGCCAATCAGCTGTTCATGCTAAATCAGGTTGTGCTGAAGCTGACCTTGCTGTTTGCTGCAAGGAGGCAAATTGCTGGGAGGCAGAGGCGGAAGGGTGGGGGCTGGCGTGTGGGTGGGTTTTGGCAACATTCGCCTTATAAGATGCACAGATATTTCTACCCGCTTTTGGGACATGAAGTACAACTTATGGACCAAAAATAGGGTATTTAAATCTCCCTGTTTTAGTATCCTGTCACCATATAGCTACTATCTGTCTATAGATAGCCCTTCTGTATTTCTGCTTTTCTCTCCATTCTTCATTCCTCTCACAGTGATCTCACATCCAGATTCTTCCATTATTTTTCAGATTCTTTTCTCAGATACCTATCTTGCCAAAATATGTATCTATCTTTCACTATCGATCAAACTAATGTAGAAAAGAGGGAGAAAGAAAGGAGAAAATATATTTGGTGGTACCATGCCTCTAGTTATTTATTTATTTTATTTTATTTTATTAAATTTATACCCCGCCCTTCTCCTTGTTAGGACCCAGGGCGGCGCACAGGCATTATTAAAACCACAAAAATACAATAAATATCAATTTAAAATATATTAAATTAGATTAACCCGTGCTAAAACCCATGTTAAAAAACCTTCCCAAATTATAATTTATTTATTTATTTTTTAAAAAAGTCAGGAACAGGGGGCTATCCTAGGCCGGCTTGTTGAAATAAATACGTCTTAAGACGTTGGCGGAAGAGACGGAGGTCCGAGATAGTGCGAAGGTCGGGGGGTAGGTCGTTCCAGAGGGCCGGGCCCGCCACAGAGAAGGCCCTTCCCCTGGGTGTCGCCAACCGGCATTGCCCCGTCGACGGCACCCGGAGAAGGCCCTCTCTGTGGGAGCGGATCGGACGAAGGGATGTATGGGGCAGGAGGCGGTCTCGTATATAGCTAGGCCCCGAGCCATGGAGCGATTTAAAGATGGTTGTCAACACCTTGAAGCGCACTCGAAAGGCCACAGGCAGCCAGTGCAGCTCGCGCAGGAGAGGTGTTACGTGGGTTTGCCTTGAGGCACCCATAATCACCCGCGCGGCCGCATTCTGCACTAACTGTAGCTTTCGAGTGCACCTCAAGGGGAGCCCCATGTAGAGAGCGTTGCAGTAATCCAGCCGGGATGTCACAAGCGCTTGAGTGACTGTGCGAAGGGCTCCCCGGTCCAGTAAGGGGCGCAACTGGCGTATCAGGCGTACCTGATAGAACGCCCCCCTGGCCACGGCCGCCACATGGTCCTCCATGGACAGCCGGGAATCCAGGAGGACACCCAAGTTGCGCGCCCTCTCCACGGGGGCCAGTTGTTCGCCCCCAATGGCCAGTGTTGGACTTAACTGGCTGAACCGGGGTGCCGGAAACCACAGCCACTCGGTCTTGGACGGGTTGAGTTTGAGTTTGTTACTACCCATCCAGATCCGTACGGCCTCTAGACACCGGGACAGCACTTCGACGGCATCGTTGGGGTGGTTTGGGGTGGATATGTACAACTGAGTGTCATCAGCGTACAGATGGTATTCCACCCCAAAACCACGGATGATCTCGCCCAGCGGCTTCATATAGGTGTTGAACAGAAGGGGAGAGAGGACCGACCCCTGAGGGACCCCACATATGAGGGGCCTCGGGGACGACCTCTGCCCTCCTGCCAACACCCATTGCGACCGACCAGAGAGGTAGGATGAGAACCACCGTAGAACGGTGCCTCCCAACCCCAACCCCCCCAATCGGTGCAATAAGATACCATGGTCGATGGTATCAAAAGCCGCTGAGAGGTCTAATAGGACAAGGATAGAGGAACAACCTCTATCCCGTGCCCTCCAGAGATCATCAACCAACGCGACCAATGCCGTCTCGGTGCTGTGACCGGGCCGGAAGCCGGACTGGCGCGGGTCTAGATAATCAACTTCCTCCAGATGTCGGGGAAACTGTTGAGCCACCACACTCTCAACAACCTTCACTAAAAAGTGAAGGTTGGAGACGGGACGATAGTTCTCTAATAAAGCCGGGTCCAGGGATGGCTTCTTGAGGAGGGGCCTCACCACCGCCTCTTTCAAAACGGTGGGCAAGTACCCCTCACTCAGAGATGAATTCACAATGCCCTGGAGCCAGCCTCGTGTCACCTCCCAGGATGCCAGTACAAGCCAGGAGGGGCACGGGTCCAATAAACATGTGGTGGCTCTAAGGTTCCTCCGCAACCTGTCCATATCCTCGGTAGTAACAAAGTCGAACTCCTCCCAAGGTGTTATCTCAAGACCAGCACCGGACGCCCCGACTGGGCCACTAGTGGAGGGCAACTCGTTCCGAATCTGAGTGATTTTGTCCTGCAGAAATACTCCAAATTCCTCTGCTCGACCCTGCAGAGGGGCTTCCCGCGGCCTCAAATGAAGGAGGGAGCGGGTCACCCCAAACAGGGCGGCAGGGCGGTTTTCCGCGGACGCGATAAGGGTGGCACAATACTCACGTTTGGCCACTCTTAGCGCCACTAAGTAAGTCCTAATATGGTCTCTCACTAGTGTTCGGTCAGCTTCGGATCGAGAAGATCTCCACCTACTCTCTAGGCGTCTCTTGCGGCGTTTCATCTCCTGAAGCTCCTCGGTAAACCAAGGAGCCTGGGTGACTCGACGCCGCATGAGAGGCCGCAAGGGCGCGACTCGGTCCAAGGCCCCCGTGGCCGCACTATACCACGCGGCCACTAGGTCCTCAGTCGAGCCGCGGGGCAGGGATACAGGTACTGGCCCAAGCTCCCTCTGGAACCTTTCCGGGTCCATCAGGCGCCTGGGGCGGAACCAACTTGGTGTTTCCGGTTCCGCCTCCCCGCGGTGAGGTGTGACGGTTGGAAAGTCTATCCGAAGGAGAGAGTGATCTGTCCATGACAAGGGTAAGATGACTAAATCCCCTGTTCCGAGATCACTAATCCAGTGTCCAGAGACAAAAATCAGATCCAGCGTGTGTCCTCCCTCGTGAGTGGGGCCCTGAACTACTTGGGTCAGGTCCATGGCCGTCATGGAAGCCATGAACTCCCGAGCTACCTCGGATGTTTCGCCCGCCGATGGCAGGTTAAAGTCCCCCATGACTATAAGTCTGGGGGTCTCCACCGCCATCGCGGCGATCACCTCGAGCAGCTCGGGCAGGGCTGCTGTTACATAGCGGGGAGCCAGGTATACAAGCAGCAAGCCCAACTGCCTCCCTAGGCCCCATTTCACGAAGAGGGACTCACAGCCGGTCGTCTGAGGCACAGTGGTCTCCTTCGGCTCCAGACTTTCCTTAACAATAACCGCCACCCCCCCACCCCTGCCTAGGGCCCTAGGCCGATGAAATGCACGGTAGCCTGGTGGGCACATTTCCACGAGGGGTAAACCCCCCTCGGGGCCCAACCAGGTTTCCGTAATTCCCACCAGGTCCGGGTCCCCCTCTGACACAAGGTCATTTATGAGGGGGGCTTTGTTCACCACGGACCTGGCGTAGTTCACATAACTTTTATAGAGACTGTGAAAGCATAAGGATAAAACACTTTAGTTCAGTACATAACTGATGGAACCTCAAGCAAACATACTGTATTGGAGTTGGCATTAATAAGGATTATTCTATGAAGCATTTCAATTAAGACTTGGCCCTACTTTATTGTGCACTTAAAAATTCTGCAAGAATTTGCTAAGAAAAATACCCTATTTTTTGGAAGGATCAAAGTAAAGAGAACAGTTGCTTTAATTAGTTAAGAATAGTTATGTTTGTAAAATATTAAATATTCTGTTGAGAAAAAATGTCACAGAAAATCTAGTGATCAAACAACCAAGCTTCGCCTCTCTGCTAGGGCAAAGCAATGGTCATTCTTCAGTGTCTTGCAAAACCTCTCCCCCAGCAGAGGAAGTGAAAGTTTTAAGCCATTTTTTTAAAAAAATTAGTTCTAAGGAGGCTTGCTGCATTCATTCAGCATATTAGGTAAAATTTGCTGGACGTTTTAGAGGTTTTCCTGCTGTCCTTTCCTCATCCTATTATATCAATCTTAAAAAGTACAAAGAAAATATTAAAGAAATGTATTGCAGTGAAACCCTGACGCAGTGAATGATACTTAGAAGTAGGAATAATGTTTCATAATAAAGGGTATGCCATCCCTGCTAATATTATCCAATTCTGTCAAAACAAATGAGCAGCTAAGGATTTTGATGTTCCCCATTACATAGCTTACTTGAATCTTTGTTAGCAGAATTTTGAATGTAATCAGTGTGATCAAATCCATTTGGCCTTGAACTCATTTCATAAGCTCAAATCAAATCATGCTTTCTTTGAATTCAGATCCCCAATTTGAATCAAATCAGAGCTGATTTGCCTAGGCCTACTAAATATTATGCTGAAAGAGGTATTAAAAACAACTAACAATCTTAGAGAGGTGTGCAATTCTAACAAAGTCTTACACTTTTACTTCCTTTTCAAAGTAGCCAAAAAAAAAAAAAAACCCACCAGTCATGTTTATCATTTTTCTTAGCTGAAGAATCTTTATACTAAGCATTGGACTTCTTTGTTAGAAGGTTTGCCACGGGATTCATAGCATGAAAATAATGCATGTCCCCATAAAATATCTGAGAATAAGCTTAAGCATAACTGATATTAAGCCTTGCTGTTTATTTTAGTGGCATTCTGACAGACTCCTCAGTCTTTTCTATGTAACTGGTCAAGGCAGCACCGATCCAGGACTTGGTGGACTATACACTAAACTTGGCTTCTACCATGTTTCTAGTGTCTGTTTCCTTCCATTCTAAGTCTCTGGAATAAAATTGTTCGGCTTTTGATAACAATAAATCCTATGCCCCTACCTGCCCTTTAATGCTTTTCAATTCTGTGTCAAGACAAGTGACAGAGTCATAATTTATTCAGATGTCAGAAAATAATTTGAAAAATGTCAAGTAGAAAAGAAAAATAGGATAGAAGAGAATTACTTTCAACGACCGACAGCTAGCTTTCTTTTTTCCATGAATATTCTGAGTACAAAAGGACTTTGCAGGATTTCCAGTAGAATTCAGAATAAATAGATTAAAAGTTCTTCATTAAAATGTCCTTCCTTAGATAATTTTAATTATTATTGTCTGGCTTAGGAAATCTGAGTGAGGAGGCAATGCAAATAACATTTTAAAGAAGACAATTCCCCTCATCATTTATTCCTATCAGATCGTGATCTAAACCTTCAAATTGGCATAGCTGAAAAATATGATTTGAGAAAGGAAAAAGAATGATGGATTATCTTGGAAGGAAACTTTGATCCAGTTCTTTCCAAAGCTATTGGGATTCCTAGCCTTGCAAAATTATATTTCATCCTTTACATCTTTCTCCACCTTCCCATGCTAATTGTTAGGATCTATTTTGTAACATGATCTATGACATATATTTCCCTAAAACATAAATCTACACAGAAAATACTGTTTGCTAAAGATTAATGACACAATTTAGTGCCCAGTCATGCAGGCTTAATTTCCACTAATTTAAACAGGACTTACCATAAATGATATGCAAAGAAATTTGCATATCTTTGCAGAGCATAGGAGTTGTTATAAAATATACAAGAAGTACATTTTTAAAAATGCTTAGGTGACAGATGCCAAGTACAGTGCCATAAACTATGATGTGTCATTCAGAAGCATGTTGTGGCCCGCCAGCAGCCAGCAGAGCTGATGGCAGACACGGGCAGTGAGGAGGTTGGGAAGGAAAATGATCCAGTCCTGGAGTCTGGGAAAGTCTCTGATGAGTGCTCTGGGTCAGAGGCAGAGGTAGGGCTAGGACCGTCCGACAGTTATCAGCTACCTTTGGAGTCGGAAATAATTGGGGCAGAAGAACAGCTGGAGCCTGTTCCCGATGTGGAGAAGGGAACAATTAAGGAACAGAGGCCAACTTGGGAGTAAAGGCACAAGTAGACACTGAATGGCCACTCCCATATGAAATAAATAGAACAAAAGAGGAGTGGTATTTCCAATATCTTCTTAAAGACTTGCAGTGTTGGGGCATTCACAACTTCTGGTGGCAAGCTGTTCCACTGATTAATTGTTCTAACTGTCAGGAAATTTCTCCTCAGTTCTAAGTTGTTTCTCTCCTTGATTAGTTTCCATCCGTTGCTTCTTGTTCTACCCTCAGGTGCTTTGGAGAATAGTTTGACTCCCACTTCTTTGTGGCAACCCCTGAGATATTGGAACACTGCTATCATGTCTCCCCTAGTCCTTCTTTTATTAAACTAGACATACCCAGTTCCTGCAACCGTTCTTCATATGTTTTAGTGTCTAGTCCCTTAATCATCTCTGTTGCTCTTCTCTGCACTCTTTCTAGAGTCTCCACATCTTTTCTACATCGTGGCAACCAAAACTGGATGCCGTATTCCAAGTGTGGCCTTACGAAGGCATTATAAAGTGGTATTAACACTTCACGCGATCTTGATTCTATCCCTCTGTTTATGCAGCCTAGAAATGTGTTGGCTTTTTTGGCAGCTGCTGCACACTCCTGGCTCATATTTAAATGGTTGTCCACTAGGACTCCAAGATCCTTTTCACAGATACTGCTATTGAGCAAGGTACCACCTATACTGTACCTGTGCATTTCATTTTTGTTGCCTAAATGTAGAACCTTACTCTTTTCACCATTGAATTTCATTTTATTAGATAGTGCCCAATGTTCAAGTTCGTCAAGATCCTTCTGTATCTTAAGCCTATCTTCTGGAGTGTTGGCTATTCCTGCCAGCTTTGCAGGAGACAATTAGTTCGCTTCTTAGTGTGAACATTTGCTTATCTGAGTCCATGCCTCACAGAGACTCCTTGCCAAATATTTCATTGTGCAACGTTACATTGCAGAAGTAGCTAATTCATATCCTTAAAAATGGATAGCTTTTTCAATAAATAATAATTCCTTATAAGAAAATATACCTGCCCTGACAGCTCCCAACTATTGATATTGATTTTGTGAAGAATAGTTATCTAATTCTAATAGGTCTGCTCCTTTTGCAGAAGACCCAGAGACAAATAAGGGACAGGAGGTCCCAGAAAAATCTTGAACCTTGCAACCTTCTATTTTCTTTGTATTTTCAAATGTCAAACGAATTTAACAAATTACTTTAATGAGTTATTGTTAACTGGCCATGTAGGTGGATTTTGTAAATAAAAGTTTAATAGTATTTTTTTAAAATGTTCTTGCTCTTGAAACAAGTGGGTGCATCTTCATATGTAATTAACCAAAATAGGTTATTTGCATCCCCTGTTTCCAAAAAACATTTCATTTCAAGGGGGATTACAGTTGCAACTTCTCACCAGATGTACATGGTTATGATTTTAAAATGTAAAAAATGATCAAGTTGTTTTTTATAAATAATTCAAGGTGGCGAACATACTTAATATTCCTTCCTCTTCCTATTTTCCCCACAAGAGCAGTCCAATTAAATGGGTTGGGCTGAAAGAAAGTAACTGTCTCAAAGTCACCCATCTGGCTTTCATGCCTAAAATGGGACTACAACTCAAAATCTCCTTGTTTCTAGCCTGATGCCTTAATACTCATGGATAAATTACCAACTATGTAGTATTGTGAAGAAGATTGTAATGACTATGCATAGATAGTGGGATTTTAATAAATGGCAATAATATATATACCATTTTCTCTAAGCAGGGTTACCTGAAAGAGAAAAAAATACAGGAACAAAGATGGCAGACTATATTTGCCCTAAAGAGTCATCATAATCATAGTTTGATTCTAAAATTGTAAATGTGAACTGGATTGATTGATTGGTTATTAACTGAATTTATATACTGCTCCAGTCATAACCAACTCTAAGCAGTTGACATATCTTAACACAGCAATAGGATTTAAAATCTTATATTTAAAAATATGGGCCTAAGCTTAGCAATACACGTACAAACACTCTCCTTACAGAAGGGATCGAATTCAAATATATCCAATTCCAAAATCTTGTTGAAAAAGGGAAGTCTTAATTGCCTTTGAAAACGCCAAAAACAGTTGAAGAGTTACTGATCTTAACACACGGGAATGTCATTCCAGGAAAGGGAAATGGCATTGAGATCCCTACATATTCTACTCTGAAGGGACAGGGATCTGGAAGGATTGTTTTCCTCCCAGATCTTCACAGATAGGCAGATGCTAGTGGGAATAGGAAGTCTCAAAGTCACCCAAATCCTTAATCTTGTAAGTATTTTAAAGACGGCAGCCGACAACCTAAATTACACGAAGCAAAGTGCAGCTCTTGAAATGATAATGTTATGTGAACAAGCCAACTCATGCCCATAACTGGCCAAACTACTGCATTTTGGAGCAGTTGAAACAGTAGGCTAAAAAAGGCATGGCCAAGGCATGAATGACAAGAAGAAAAACCTTCTGACTTGAAAAATGTAGCAACCTTTCCAGAATATTTTATGTATCATACCAGCTATGCTTTTTGTTGAAAGATGTTTATTCTTGGTGGTGCACCTTCGTGTAAGCCTGTATTAATAAATTCTGCATTACATTCCCTATTAAGGTACTTTAAATATCAATAGAAGAGTAACTAGGGTTAAACTGAAGAGTCTTTGGTGCTCTCTAACTTGTTGTTTTATTGCAGACATTTCATTACCCAACTAGTAATATTATCAGTCTCCCTTTTGAGCATTGATGATGTTACCTAGTTGGGTAATGAAATGTCTGCAAAAAAACAAACAAGCTCAGAGAGCACCAAGTACCCTGGAGTACTTTAATTGTCAGAAGATGCCAGTGACTTAGCAATGATTGAAAAGTTGTACTGTATTTCATTTACAGTGAAGCATCTGACCTAATTAAAGGTGTTTAAAAAAATAGCCAAAGATTGCTTCAACTGAGACTAGTCTGTTTCCAAGTTTAGGATTGCATTTCATACATATTTGGCAACATGTCTGATGTAAAAGGGAACTAGACTTTTCTACTACATGGATGCACCAATATTCCAATTTTAGTTGCATTCTCAAAAGAACAGATGATAACCATTCAATTTAAATATACCATGGATCTCCACAAAGTTTAAACTCAGGAATTCTCACTTGTTTGGACTATGCTTAGTGAAAACAAATCAGAATCAAACAGAGTTAAGATCTCTGATTTATTGTCGCAAAATGTGTTTTCTGAGATTCAAATATAATGGTTTATTTAAAATCAAAACTGAACATTTCTTACTTTTCACATGCAATAAATAGATAAAGGAGATAAAGAGCGCTCGATCTCTAAACTTGTACAGATTTCACCCATTTAGGACAAAAACATTAATTTTTGTTACATTGAAGTTCTCAATAATCCTGTACACATAAGCAGAGAGTATGAATAGACTTCTGACACCTAAATAAACATGAGTATGTATGCAGAAAAGTGCAAAGAGCAACATGAATTTTTAAAGCAGAAACTTATTTGTGAAGGCTGCTCAGTAGTCAAGTTACTAAAATAAATTGTGGCTCGTAACAAATATAATGAAGAAAAAGAATGCACAATGAATTTCTTACTGAAGTGACATTGTCTTTAATTCAGAATAGACTCTTCTGAAGTGTGCCTTTTGAAAAAGAAAGACACATCGTCACTCTAAAATTAGTTCCAAAAGTATTTAATTAATCAGCTTTCTTACAATAACACCTATAATCCTAGTACTGTGTTTTAGAAGGAAGTAGATCACAAATTAGAAGAGTAGAATAAAAGGACACACTCATAGAATATTTCTCATACAAGAAATCTTTAAAAGGACTTCTAAATGTATATTGCAAATAATTAATACACATTGCCAATTTTACACGTCTGAATTTTAGGACATTGGTGTGTGGGAAAAACAAAATGATCAGCATAGTATTCCCTTAGCATATGTAGGATACAAAATAATTACTTACACTGTCCTTAGATCAGCTTATGGGTAATATCAGTGTATTCGCTCTATGTGTAGAGATTTAATTGAAGCTTCTATGCATTGACCATATGTGAATTGAACACGCCAAAATAACAGGGTACTGCCAGAGGTACTATTTCTCCCCAGCTCACTTCCCTCATTAAGATGAACGGCAAATAAAATTGTCAAGCCTGGCATTTAAGCAATTTTCTCTATAGTTATTAAAATAATAAACTGTCTCCAAAAATCTGTCACTTTCAGAAAGAGCAATTTGGGAATTGGACTAATTAGATCGACAGTGCAAACTCAAGAGAAATATTAAAACTGGAAATACAATCAGTTGAAAATTTTCTGGTGTCAAAAACTTATTTCCTCATGTGAGCCTGATGATGTGGATAAATTAGTTAAAATCTTTGGAACCATACCCTTCCAAGTAATTAAAAATCTTCCAGGCTAAGCATGCCATCTGGCCCTTAGGGATGGTTAATCAGGGACAGTAAGTTCCCACCACATTTAAAGAAGCTGTAGTTAAACATTTGCTTAAAATATAGAATTCTAAATTATGGATAAACATTATCCAGTATGTTGTGCATCTTTCCCGACTAAGATACTGGAGAAAATTAGCTCTGAACCCCAGGGGATACGAAATGATACTGAATTTTTGGATCCATTCCAATCTGGCTTCTGGTCTGATCTGGGGGCAGAAACAGCTTGACGTGCTCTCATTACAGAATTAGAGTAGAGAATGATTGGCAAAATCAACATTCTTGTTACATCATTTCAGGGTGCTTCCATTCAGGCTAGTTTATTATAACATGAATTAGGTGGGCTGCCTTTAGAGACAGTTAGGAAGCTGCTGCAGGACAAAAGTATTCAATTATTGGCAGAGTTTAGGCAATTAGAAGATATAACAGCAATCTTACATCGGTTGCCAGAGCATTTCTGGGCCCAGTTTAGAATACTTCTGAACGCTAAATAATTTGTGATGATGCCATTTGTCTATTCACCTATACCTCTCTGAGGTGTGTTATTTCCAAGGTCAGCCACAAGAATACCAGTCCATTCCATTAGGTTAGAATGCAGCAATAATAAGCCAGAGGAGGCTCCAGTCTTTTCCACACAATCCTTATGTGACTCCATGACTGTTTTTAATTAGATTGTTAAAGGCCGGTATGTTCTCATCTGCCTTTAAATAGCTGGAATCGGTTTATTTTACAAATGCTAGTTCATAAAATGCTAGCATGTTCTTTAATATATTTCCATTGAGAGAAAGAATGCCATTAGAAAGTTTTGCCTTGAAAGATGGAGGGAATACTTTTTCTTTTATCCTCATAGCCTTGTTAATTGCAGAAAATAACCTCAGTAGCCAACTCTTCATATTAAGAGGAAAAAGTGCATAAAACCAAATGACAACAGGGGCTTATTAAACATATAGCATCCTAAATCAATCAGCTGCATTTCTCTTCTATCCTCAAAGTTAGTGTAATTGAATTTGCTCTGGGTAAGCAGGTTGGGACAATCTGAGTGAACAGAAGTGCCACCCCACATAGCCTCCCAAGGTGACTTATCTAGAGCCATTCACAGATAGCCCTCTATTCTACATGCAAATCTTTATTCACACACATGATGTGCATTGATTTTTTTAGACAGAAGATACACATGGAGAGACCATATGCAGCAGGCTCTTTCCCCCATCCAAAGCACACCTCTTTAAAAGCCTTCACTAGGACCAAATGAGGCTTTAAAAATGTGATTGCGGAATCAATGAGATGACTTTTCAATGGGGAGTTATAATGTTTAGAGAAGGGATGATTAGCTGATTCTTCGAGCAACAGCTCTCAAAAATATCCCTCCATGTGCCAATTAGACTCCATTGGCACCAAAGAGGGCTTTTGAAGATTTGATTGCAGTGCAGGAAAGGAAAAAGCTCTTACGTCTAATTTCTTGCTGATTAGTGAAAAAGGCTTTTTGCTATCTTGGAAGGACAGACAGAGTGAAGAAAGAAGCCGGTGGTCCACATGGAAAACTGGAGGTTTCCAACGCCTGCAGAAAGCTACTTTATCAGTTTTGGTTTTTTAAAAAATACATTCCTGATATTATGAAAGTATAGTGTTCCACTTTTCAGGTAAGCTGAAAATGATCTTTGGATTTATTTGTTGCAGGACCAATGCAAGAGACTATATATGATTTCTGGAGAATGATCTGGCATGAAAACACAGCAAGTATAGTCATGGTGACAAATCTCGTGGAAGTTGGAAGGGTAAGAGTATTTTAGAAACTATATCTGTGTGTTATCTATATATTCTATTTGCAAACAACAATAAGCAACACGATCACCACAAAGAGGTTTATTTAATTGTGTAGTCTGTTTTAAAAAGTCTTCCCAATGATTACATAATTAATTTACTTAAAAAGCATAGAAATTCTGTACTTCCAATTATTGTTGAATGACTATTCCCCAAGTTCGCTACCATTGGTCATTAAAAGAGGGGCAAGTAAGATTTGCAAAATCTCAGGAATACAAGTTCCATATCTATAACTAACCTACTGTCATGGAAGACAAAAAGGAGGAGGAGGAGGGGGAGGGAGGAGGAGAACAACAACAACAACAACCCTAAGGAGAAAGATCACACACTTTTTGGAGACAATTGTTAGGTTTCAACTTGCAGAAGAAGGGGAATAGAGAACAATAGAAAACAAGAATTTAATAGTGGGAATATTTGCAGAGTTGCTCTTAGGTCTTTCAGTCGTTGCTATTTTCAGGAAGAGAGGAGAAATATATCCAACTGGTTTGGGTTAATATAAAATAATTGTCAGGGAGATGTCTATGGAGATTCTCAGTCATCAGGTCATGGTTATCCCAAAGGTACTTTTTCAAGAGGCAACTGGCCTTTCTTGTTTATCTTTTAAGACGTTTTGCTTCTCATCCAAAAAGCTTCTTCAGCTCTGACTGGATGTGTGGATTGGAAAGATTTATATTCCTTGCAGACATTTGGTCATTTTCAGTCTTTTATAGAATCATTGAGGCCACTTTGAAGTTTATCTGTATTCTCAGAGTCACCTGAGTAGTTCAAATGGTGTGGAGCCTTCTTGGAACTGCTGAAAAGACTGTGTTGTACATTGGAGATAGATGATGCCGTATTCCTTCCATTCTGTTGAAAGAGGGGTGTTCAATTTTGACATAGATGGCCTCTTTGATCCCTCTTTCAAACTGGCGATCATCTGTGTCCAAAATGTGGACTTTGCTGTCTTCAAAAGAAGATTTTGTCTTTTAAATGCAGATGGATTGCTGAATCTAGTCCTGATGGGTTTGTTCTACTATGTTGAGCCATGTGTTTATGAAGTGATTGTTTTGTTTCCCCAATATAAAGATCTGCACATGTCTCACTGCATATATCACATTGCTTAGTTTGTGTCTAGATGCTTTATCTTTGGGGTGGACAAGCTTCTACCTTAGTGTATGCTTGGGTTTAAAGTGTACACATGTGTTGGCTGAAGATCTCCCTGAGTTACTGGGAGAGTTCAGTTCTTGGGAGATACTAGAAATATTAACAAAGGATGTATTACGTTGGTGGAAATTGATGACATTAGGCCCATTATTTCCAATCTTTCATGGGATGTTGTGCTTCCTGGGTAGGTGTTTTTTTTAACCTGTTGACCTGTCCTGAATAGTTTATATCGAGACAAACTTATTCCTGGCTGTTTCTAATCAGTTGCACATTTCCTGTCTATTCTAAATTAAGCAAGAAGCAAAGATTTCTTTTTAGCTGTAAAGGAACTTCAGGGGTAGAAAGGCAATCTTTTCATTTATAAAAGGAGCTCCAGGGATAGAGAAGGAACCCAATTTCAGACACTGATTATATAAGACTGGAGTCACAAAGTGGAATTCTCAGCAGTGTGCAGAAATAAATCAAATAATAATTTTTCCTTATTATTTCAGCCATAACACTACATTTTTGTGACACAATTACTCAGGATTTGACACTTGACACCATAAATATGTTCAAACAAACACAGTGGCACAGTTAAAAGATCAGATCATTTTCAGGAAGGTGGCATTCTCATTCAGGGGCAAAATATTTGTAATAGGTTATTTAATCTCTTAATTCTTTGTTTTCCTGAAGAACGTTGAGTGGGATTTGGGTGTATATTACATGTCATTCTTCGGAAACTTACTAGCTGCATTGAGGAAAGTATACACTATATATATTATATTGTGAAGAATTTGTGGTAGGCAGAATGAATTAATCCACTTTCCCCCACCCACTCCTATACTAGTGTTTTTTAAGAAAAGAAAACCTAACTCTCAGCTCAAAATCCTAGTGAATCTTTATTTAATTAATAATTATTAAATGCAATTATTAAATGATATTCTTTCTTTTTAGAGAATGTGGCTGATCATTCAGCTTACATTACATTATTAAATGAAGTAAGTAAGATGTATCTCTGCTACTGCAATTCCTAGGGAAAAAAGGATAATACTTAATTGATTAGGTAAGGATATGGAGGTTTTGAAAGATGTCAGATGTTTACCGGGTGCTACAGCCAGCAGAGACAAGAGGCGTATTCTTAAGATAGTCACGAATGCAAGTAAGGACTGTGAAGTTGATGCTATTATACATCTTGGCACAAATGATCTGTCCCAAAAAGATGTAGCTTCTGTGCAGAATGATTTCCAGAGTTTGGGGTACGAACTTAGTAGTACAGGTTGTAGGCTTATCTTCTCAGAGGTTATACCAGTATACAAGGAACAAAAAGGAAAGGGCCAGCGCATAGCAGAGTTTAATGTGTGGCTAAAGGAGTGGTGTAAAAAGGAAGGCTTTGGTCTTATTAGTCATGATGCCTGCAGCTGGTCCAATGATAAACTGTACAAAAGAGATGGTTTGCACCCATCCAAGAAAGGGACTGAGTTACTTGGCACTAAATTCACAGATTTCCTGGCTAAACATTTAAACTGAATAGTGGGGACAGAGAATCAATAGATAAAGAATATTTCTGTCCCCAGCAAACTAAAATTCATAGGGTTATCAGTGCGTGTAACATAGATAATTGTGCAGGTAATATTATCAACACTGCTGTCAAGCAAAACCAAACAATTAACAGTGGGTGCCATACCATGTACATGAACCATACAAGTGGCAAAGAAATAGGGGCAAAGAGAACCATAGTCAGGCATAACACAGGTTTCGTAGACAGAAAACACAGGGTCAATCAAAATGGACTCAAATGTCTATACACCAATGCACAGAGTATGAGGAATAAACAGGGTGAATTAGAAATTCAAGTAAATGAGGGCAGATACGATATTGTTGCCATTACAGAAACTTGGTGGGATGAAACCCACAAATGGAACATACAGCTAGAAGGATTTAAATTATTTAAAAGAAATAGACCAAATAAAAGAGGAGGTGGAGTTGCACTATATATAAGAAATAATTACATCTCTACAGAAATAGAGCACAACAATGATGAGAACTATCTTGAATGTATTTGGGTCAATATTAAAGGTTGGGGGGGGAATGATATTGTCATAGGTCTATACTACAGGCCACCCAACCAAGCAGAGGAAGTGGATGTACTTTTTGCTAACCAGCTAACTAAGGTATGTAGGAAGCACACTGCAATAGTAATGGGAGATTTTAACTACCCTGACATCAATTGGGAAACAAACTCTGCACCAAGTGGAAGATCCAACAGGTTCCTAACAAACCTAGCAGACAACTTTGTTTCCCAAAAGGTAGAGAAGGGAACAAGGGGATCAGCAATATTGGACTTAATTCTCACTAACAGAGAGGAAATGATAGAAGGTGTAGAAGCTACAGGAACTTTGGGGGCAAGCGATCATGAAATACTGGAATTCAACATTATGCAAACAAAAGTAGTTGAACAAAGTCAAACTAGAGTCTTAGACTTCAAGAGAGCTAATTTCAACAAACTCAGAGAGAGCTTGGGAAGGATTCCATGGATGAGAATCCTCAAGGGGAAAACAACTCAAGAAGCTTGGGAAATTTTGAAAAATGAGATTATAAAAGCCCAGTCCAGCGCAATACCAATGAAGAAGAAAAATAACAGTTCCCAAAAGAAACCAGCATGGCTGCATAAAGAACTCTCTGACAAATTGAAAGACAAAAAGGATAAATATAAAAAGTGGAAAAAGGGGGACATAACCAAGGCAAAATATCAGCAAATAGCCCGAGCCTGTAAAGATGAAGTGAGGAAAGCTAAGGCTCACAATGAAGAAAGGCTTGCCAAAAAAGTAAAAAATAACAAAAAAAGCTTCTTCCAACATGTTAAAAATAAGAAAAAAGTTAAGGAAACAATTGGTCCACTGCTGGGAGAAAATGGCAAGAAGATGATAAGCAACAGGGAGAAAGCAGAACTATTTAACTCTTTCTTTGCATCTGTCTTTACACAAAGGGATAAAACAGTCCAATCAATCAAAAACAGCACCACAAATATCAGATTAGGAACACAAGTTGAAATAGAGAAGAAAATGGTAAGTGAGCACCTGTCTGCCCTGGACGAGTTCAAATCACCAGGACCGGATGGATTACACCCCAGGGTTCTGAAGGAACTGGCAGACGAGATCTCAGAACCACTGAACTATATCTTTCAGAGATCCTGGAGCACCGGGGAACTGCCAGAAGACTGGAAAAGAGCAGATGTGGTTCCCATCTTCAAAAAAGGAAAAAAAACAGATCCAGGAAACTATAGACCCATCAGCCTGACCTCAATACCAGGAAAGATTCTGGAAAAGATAATTAAACAACAAATAAGTGAACACCTAGAAGCAAACAAAGTAATAGCCAAAAGCCAACATGGGTTTGTCAAAAACAGATCATGCCAGACGAATCTAATTGCATTCTTTGACAAAGTAACAAAATCAGTGGACCAGAGGAATGCTGTTGATATAATTTACCTGGACTTCAGTAAGGCATTTGATAAAGTAGACCATAACCTACTATTAGATAAAGTAGAAAATTGTGGGTTAGACAGCACCACCACCAAATGGATTCGTAACTGGCTGACCAACCGCACTCAACGTGTAGTCCTCAATGGAACTGCATCTACATGGAAGGAAGTATGCAGTGGAGTCCCCCAAGGCTCTGTTTTAGGCCCAGTACTCTTTAACATCTTCATCAACGATTTGGATGAGGGGATAAATGGGGAACTCATCAAATTCGCAGACGACACCAAGCTGGCAGGAATAGCCAACACTCCAGAAGATAGGCTTAAGATACAGAAGGATCTAGACAAACTTGAACATTGGGCACTGTCTAATAAAATGAAATTCAATTGTGAAAAAAGTAAGGTCCTACATATAGGCAAGAAAAACCAAATGCACAAGTACAGTATAGGTGGTACCTTGCTCAATAGTAGCAACTGTGAGAGGGATCTCGGAATCCTAGTGGACAACCATTTAAATATGAGCCAGCAGTGTGCAGCAGCTGCCAAAAAAGCCAACACAGTTCTAGGCTGCATCAACAGAGGGATAGAATCTAGATCGCGTGAAGTGTTAATGCCACTGTATAGTGCCTTGGTAAGGCCACACTTGGAATACTGCATACAGTTTTGGTCGCCACGATGTAGAAAAGACGTGGAGACTCTGGAAAGAGTGCAAAGAAGAGCAACCAAGATGATTAGAGGACTGGAGACTAAGACATATGAAGAACGGCTGCAGGAACTGGGTATGTCTAGTTTGATGAAGAGAAGGACCAGGGGAGACATGATAGCAGTGTTCCGATATCTCAGAGGGTGCCACAAAGAAGAGGGAGTCAAACTTTTCTCCAAGACACCTGGGGGCAGGACAAGGAGCAATGGGTGGAAACTAACCAAGGAGAGAAGCAACTTAGAACTAAGGAGAAATTTCCTAACAGTAAGAACAATTAACCTCTGGAACAGCTTGCCTCCAGCAGTTGTGAATGCCCCAACCCTGGAAGTCTTTAAAAAGATGTTAGACAGCCATTTGTCTGAAATGGTATAAGATTCCTGCCCATGCAGGGGGTTGGACTAGAAGACCTACAAGGTCCCTTCCAACTCTGCTATTGTATTGTATTGTATTTTTTAAACAAACACTCACTTCCCAAGGAGCCTATTTTCCAATGATATATTTTAATCTGAGATATTTGGTGGGCTACCGAAAAATTTATCTAAGCTTGTTCCAACATGTAGAAAAAGATGAAAACCCATTTCAAATAAAGAAAAAAATTGTTACCTCATGAGTTCAAAAACACTGCTTAATTAATAATAATTAATGAAAACCATCATGATCTTTCTGTCTAATAATTAATGAGTGTGATATAACTTCTATATGTGATGACCAAGTTGCTTTGCATTACTTTGTGAAGCTATGTTTAGCTTCTTTAGCTATTGAAATAACAAGAGAGGCAATGAATGAATGCATGTTCAAAGTATGTTAGTTTATGTTTGCCTTATTTTCAAAAGACAATTTAAAAAATCACTTATTTTAAATGATTAATTAGGCATGGGTCCCTAAAACACTTATGATACATGTTTTTAATATCTTGGAATCAGAGTAGTATATAATTTCCTCTGAAGAATAGATGCATGGACTTTAGAGTGATCAATTAATTGCTCAATAATATAAGTAGTCATGTCATTTCCCTCTTCCTTTATTGTAAATTCAGGTTACATTCTGGGTTTAGAAGTGAATATTTCTCATGGCTTACTGTGAGTTTAAATCCTATTGTTTAGACATGTAACAGCCTGAACTACTCATAAATCAAGGTAAAAGACCATCTTTTAGACAAAGCAATAAGATTTGTGAGTATAATTAAGGACTGTTACTAAAGCATAAAGATGCAGATACTTGAAGTGGCAAAAATAATAATAATAATAATAATTTTAATTTATATCCCGCTCTCTCTCCCCAAGGGGACTCGAGGCGGGATAGTCTAATTCCCAGTAAATCAATACATTAACTTTCCCTCTTAATATAGAAAATTGAAACAAATGTATTGCTTAAAACAGTCCATACTTATTGCAACTGTTTGATAGGCACATTCCAAAAATGGAATATATTTAATTGTTAGTTTTTCCTTTATTACATTTGTAATACAGTCAGAATCTGCAAGGACTTCCTGCAATTAACAACAATAAAACATCCACCAACGATACAATGTTTAAATGCCCAGAGTAAGAAAACTGTAAGTCATAGCAATTAAAACAAGACAGTATCATCCCAAACTGTCCCAGAAGAGTTTCCAGAAGGGCATCATTTGTATCAACTTCCAGAAACCTTTTTTTTAAAGTTGTTAAAATCACAGAAGAAAAGCTAGCCTAATTTCTGGAGGGAGTCCATAAAAAGAGTGCTAAAGTTTAAAAAGCAAAACTTTTAAGCTTCTATCACAGTGATGGCGAACCTGTTTAGCACCGAGTCCTGAAAAGATCGCGGGGAAACATTGTGCATGCTTGTCAGGGCCATGCTCCGGGAAAGCCGAACTTCCGGGTTTTGGCATGCATGCACACCCAACTGTCAGCTAGCCGGTGTGCATGCGCACACCAGTTTTCGGCACTGCCATGCACACAAAGGGCAGCTGATTATCGTGAAACGCATGCGCGCCAGAAACCCAGAAGACAAACAAGCAAGGCTTCACATGCCACTTTGGGCACACATGCCATAGGTTCACCATCACAGCTCTATCACATTAACTTAACTAGTGGTTAAGACACCAGGCTAGAAATAACAAGTCCCTGAGTTCTAGTCCCACCTTAGGTATTAAAGCTGGGCTGTGTAACTGGGCTAGTCACTATCTCACAGTCCATGTCCAATAGTTTTTTTGCTATGGGGAAAGGAAGAGGAGAAAGGAGTATTAAGTATGCTTGCTACCTTGAGTTACTTATATAGAAATAATAAAGGCAGGATAACAAATAACAAGTAGTTTCTCAGACAAGTCAATTTTGGTGGAAGAAAGCAGTTGTCAAATATCTAGGCACTAAGCCATATAGAGATATTTTAATAAAAAGTCGAAGTAAAGAAATCAGTTTAGTAGAACACACTATGTCACAGAAAACACTCTAGAATTTGTATTTTTACCAAAATAATCTGATTTCATTTTATTATAATGCTTATAATGTTCATCATTGCACAATGAAATTAATACTAATTTAGTTTCCAATAATATTTTAAACAATTATAAAAAGATTTATTGGTCCAACCCCTGTATTTTACCCTTTCAAAATCAACAGTCCTACATGTATTTTCTCATTCTAGTGCTATTGCATCAATTATTTCCATCTTTAAGTAGTTTTACTGCAGATATCCAGATATCTTCATCTGATATTGTAGCATTAACTTTACAAAACATCTTAATACCTTGAAAAATGAACACAAGAAGTAATCTAGTTTTCCTCAACTTAATGTCCTAGAGGTATGTTAACATTGTCACTCCAAAAAATTTCTAGCCCTTTAGATGAAAATCCTAGGAATGTTTGTTCCAACAGATATAATGAGCACCAGTTTCAGTGAGATTCATTGTATGGTAGAAAACTTTAAGCTTGTAACAGGATTTTCTCTTGTTTAACCAACACTCCAACATATTAGAATCAATTGAAAGTAACACTTTTTTTTAATTAAGTAAGATCATGTAGTTATTTAGAAGTAGTTTGACAGAGTTCTCCCCCCCCCCAAATAATTTAAAAACAAGAATGAATCAGAATTACAGCAAAACAGAGGATTAATACTGTCCAATGTGGAATCAGGATTTAGATTGGATAATTTACCCTTGCTTTTGAATAACAAAAAAGAACAGAAGCTATTACATGCTATGAATTTCAGCATACAGTGACCCCTCGTTTTCCGCGGCTTCATGTTTCGCGGCTTCAGTGCTTCGCGGGTTTTTCAAAAATACAGAAAAAAAATGCATCGGTAGGAGGCAAGCACGTGCTTGCTTTAAACAATGTCCACCAACTCAAGTTTCCGGTGCGAATCCTACTTCACGGTTTTTCAGTTTTCGCGGAAGGTTCTGGTCCCCATTAACCGCGAAAAACGAGGGATCACTGTACTGTGTAACTCTAGAATACTAATAAGGGTTCATGTTATGTATAGTGTAATGTAATGTAGTGTGATACGGTACAGTACAGTACAGTATAGAATAGAATAGTAATGTTCTTGTTTAGTTAGGATGAAGTATGGCTAGCCTTATCCAAATTGTGGTTCCCACATGCCATCCTTAGTGGAGCATGCAAACCAGTGTCTGCATTTCCAGCATCGGATGAGGAGAGCGCACCTTTCTCCTTCTGTCCTGGCCACTTTTTACAGAGGCGTGATTTAGAGTATTTTAACAAATGGCATCACTGTTTGGTTTGGTGGCAGCAGTGCCTCAGAAAGAAAGTCCATACAGAGAGTGGTAAGGACAGCTGAGAAGATTATAGGAAGCTCACTTCCCTTTATTCAAGATACTGCTTATAAGAACTACAGTATATGCTTAAAGCTCAAAGCATTGTTAGACAACCCACACAGCCACTTTACAGTCTGTTCTGTTGCTCCCCTCTGGGAGGAGGTTTCAAAGTATTTCTAGCAGGGTTACCAGATTCTGTAATAGCTTTGTTCCCTATGCCATCCGTCTGGTAAACTCACAAGGTTTGTTTTTCTTACCATACATGTATACATCCCAACTAGACTGTTGCTTCTCTGTGTCATATAATAAATGTGGGTATATGCATAATTTTGTATTTGTGTATTTATTTATTTTGTCATATTTATGTAGTGTATATTGGAAGTGGTGACCCTTTGACAGCTGTATACAATGAAATATTATTTTAATGTATGCCAGTGTACATTCAAAGTGACAAAGTTATTCTATTCCAGTGATGGCGAACCTATGGCACAGGTGCCACAGGTGGCACGCAGAACCATTTCTTAGGGCATGCGAGGTATTGCCCTGTCAGCTCCAGCATGCATGTGTGCACTGGCCAGCTGATTTAGGCCTTCTTTTGAGGCTGTTTTTCGCCCTCTGGAGGTGGGGGAGGGAGGCTGTTTTCACCCTCCCCAGGCTCCTAGAAAGCCTCTGGAGCCTGGGAAGGGCAAAAAAAGCACACCAAAAGCAGGGGGTCACGCACATAGCATTATGGGTGTGGCACGCCCATGCACGACCCCCCCTGCGCTCCCCCCGCTTTTGGCACACGAGCCAAAAAAGGTTAGCCATCACTGTTGTATTCTAACCTGTAATTCACATGTAATAGCTCTTACAAATGTTATCTATTACACAGGAAAAAGAAGGCTAGAACCTTCTTCTCGATTGAGGAGTCCAGTTTGAGATATTGTGCCTCCAAATAGCAAAAGTACAAACAAACAAAAACCCTCTAAGCAAGTAGAGACACAGTTTGGTCTCATGTCAAACTCACATTGTCGTGGCGGCATCACATGACGTATCGGGATTTTTTTTCCACTTCACTAACCCGGGCATGGTGTGGCCAGTGCATGATGAATCCAGCCTGCGGGCCAGGAGTTTGATAGCCCTAGTTTAATGGTTAAGGCAGTGATGGCTAACCTTTTTTGGCTCGAGTGCCAAAAGCGGGGGGGGGGGGTGTTTAAGGATTTTTTTATAGATAAGAATTTGGATATTGGGGAAAAGTTCATTGTTGTATTTTAATAAAAGGTGATAAATTATTAAAATTGTTTATCTTTGTGATGAAGAGGGGAATCGTTTCTTTATATATTTCTTTTCTTTTTCTTTACTATCTTAATTTTTCCTTTTTAATTATCTGCACTTTCTATTATTTTCTTTGCTTTGCACTTGTAATTTTTAGTAAATTTACTATAAAAAAGTGATCTCCAGGTATTTATTTCCCAGTTTTTTGTTAAGCAATTGTCATTAACAGTTGAATTAAGGCAAAACCAGTGTTTCTCCTTCTATTACTGCCTAGGCACATAAGGCTGTGCTATTTCTCAGCATCTCAACCTAGTAATTTTGATGGATTTGGGGAAGATTATGTAGCAATTCCATGTTTTGAGAAGAGGCCAGATTCCTGCAAAGCCAGACTCATTGCTCTTCTTGATTTTGAAGGGTTCTTACTCTCCCACCATCCCCATTGGGGCTCCCATGACGCTCCCTGCTACAGTTGTTATTTGACTTTTAGATTTGTTAGGAGACCACCTATCCTATTTGAATCCAAAAGCAAAAGAGCAAAAGAGCAAAATCATATTATTTTTCCAGGGGGAAAAATAATACCTATTTAACATATTTTCCACATAACTTTTTTTTGATAATCATTCATGAATTATTCATTTAGGGGTGGATGTGTGTTTGTTTACCCAGCCTGGGTAGTCATTAACTCAGCTACAGCTTTTGCCCTGGAGCGCTCTGCATCAGTGTGGTTTTTAATTGCACGCAGAAGAGCCACCAAGAGGTTTTCCCTTATGCAGGCACCTGCTAGAGATGATTCAGCAACGTCCTTTGCCTCTAGCAGAGGCCAGATACATCTGCCAATACCTGTCATTATCTGAGCCAGACTTGTCAAAAACCCAGCATCCTTTAAGCTCTCCCGGGTGCCAGCAAGGGACCCTTGTCGGTTATCCTGGCTCTTGTAGGGCTGCCCTGCACCTGGTATTTCAATTGCAGCAAAATGTGTTTTGATTGTTTTCCTCCTTTAATGAACCTACCTAAGGGATGTTTAGCTCTTTATCTGGTAGCATGTTATTGAGTTGCTCACATTTATCCTGCTGGTGCAGAGAGACGGAAAAAGAAAGCAAGTGAACCAAGCCCCCTACTCTGCCACCCCCGTTTCTTGCATTCTTCTGCTATTATACGGATCCATCTGCTCCAGGTCCTGTGACAGAAATCAGCCAAGCACCCCTAGGAATATTTTGCTCTAGTAATTTACACTAATGATTTCTAAACATATTTAGCCAGTTTTATGACGACCTCATTAGAATGTGACTGAGTTCTAAAAAAAATGCAAACAGTGCATTGTAATTTAAGGTAGCTGTGAGTTGCCATGAAAAATTATTTTAAAATGATATATGTTAGAGTTACAGAAACCTCATGCTGTTTTGGCACATGTGGATCTTAAAAGAAAGAGTAATGAGCGGGTCTCTGAAGGAAAAGCTATCTGAAGCAGGGGTTGGGTCTATATTGTGAATCACTACCCAATCAAATGAAAGAACTCTTAACAATATATAGCAAAGAAACTATTACACCAAAAGATCAGATTCCACTCTGACTTCCAGAGGAATTACCGTATTTTTTGGAGTATGAGACGTACCAGAATATAAGACACACCAAGGTTTTGAAGAGACTTTTTTTTAAAAGTAGGTAGGTAGAGAGAGGGAGGGAGAAATACAGCAGGTAGATCGGGAGAGAGAGAAAGAAGGTAGGTAGGTAGATAAAGGGATAGAGAGAAATACAATAGGGAGGGAGGGAGAGAGAGAGGGTAGGTAGGTAGGTAGGTAGGTAGGTAGGTAGGTAGGTAGGTAGAGAGATAGAGAGAGAGACAAATATAGTAGTTAGGTAGGGAGAGAGAGAGAGAGAGTAGGGAGGGAGGGAGAGGCATAGAGAGAGAGAAATACAGTAGATAGGTAGGGAGAGAGAGAGAGTAGGTAGGTATGTAGATGTTTCCAGGTGTATTTATCCATGTGCTGGAGAAGGAAATCACTGACAACCTGTAGCACCTAAAACTTTGTTTCTGCCAGCACAGCAGTTGATCAATATAATTCTTATCAATCACTCTAACTAAAGAGCTTTCCAAGAGGAAGGAAAAAGTTTTTGCACTCTGCAAACCTCCCCAAAACAGCCCATTTTTCGCGAAAACAGGCCCATTATTTTTCAAATAAAAGGCATGAATAGCCTTGAGGGGGCTTGCAGAGTGCTCCTGGGGGTGGGGGTGGGGGCAAAAAAGAGCAAAAAAAGGCCTGTTTTTTGCAAAAACAGGATGTTTTTTGTCAAAAAATAGCATGCGTAGCCTTATGGAGGCTTATAGAATGCTGCTGGGGGCTGGGGGGGCAAAAAAACGGCCCTTTTTTGCTCATTTCTGCCCTCCTCAGCCCCCAGGAGCTCTCTAAAAGCCTACATAAGGCTATGCATGGCCATTTTGGTGAAGGGGGCGGGGCTTCAGGAGGTTAAAAAAATGCTGTATTCGATGTATAAGATGTATAAGACCCAGATTTTCAGCCTCTTTTTTGAGGAAAAAGGGTGCATCTTATACTCCGAAAAATATGGTAGTTTGGCCTGATTTATCGGTCTGAGCACCTCAAATCGGAGCTCTACCTGGTGATAGATTGCTCCTCATCTCACTCATCCTTAATTCAGTAGGAGTAGCACCTAAACTTGGCACTGGTTCTTACTCAGTCTTAGAATGGATAAGCAATTTTGTCCTGTTATTTACCCACTTGCTTCTACAGGAATGATTTCAGAAACATTATTCATTGACAGCGCAAGCATAAATTAATTTGGCCTACCTGCATATTATTAGTTGAGGGCAAAAAGAAATTAATTCTATGTAGAGCCATCATAATTACCCCATTATATTTACACACATACACTTACTTTTAAGAACAGGTTCTTATTTAATTTGTTTTTATTATATTTATTGTACCCGATGTTTTTATGCTTTATGATTGCCTGTTCACCACTCTGAGTCCCGCAAGGGAGATAGGGCGGTATATAAATTTAAATAAAGTTAAAGTTAAAGTTACAGACGTGTATGCAGTGAAATACATGCTCAGGTTTTGTTTTTTGGGGGGTAGGGGATTGTACTGGTTAAGGTATCAGTCTAGAACTGATGAAATGCAGATTTGAGTTTAAGCCAAGCCATATAAAGTTCTTAGTGAATCATACTTTCTTAGTTCAGGCTACTTTGCAACGTCATTGTCGTGAGGAAAAATTGGAAGAGGCAATGCTTTGTAAACTATGTTTACAAAGGGAATGCTATATCAAAGCACTTTTGAAGGAAAAGGCAGGTTATAAATCTGACAAATGTGTATAAATTTCATGTCAGTTACAAAACAAATTTCATGTGTGATATAGCATTTCCTTTGGCAAAAAGCAAGCTGTTTTTGGATTCCCATAATACCTGTTGGTATAGGTTAAATGTTTACATATTTTATTTAATTATTGTTATATTTTTTACAAAGCTAAACACAAAAATATGAAAAAGTAGGATAGATAAAGACAAAAATGTTGAATGTTAATAGAAAGCAAAACCAAAAAACCCTTAAAGAAATAACTTCTGCTCTTCTTTACAGCAGTTATAGAAATAATTGAAACAGTTTTTCGTCTTCTCCATATTCAACCCATAAGGTAAAGATTTTCCTTACACATATGTGCTAGTCATTCCTGACTCTAAAGGGCAGTACTCATCTCCGTTTCAAACCGAAGAGCCAGCACTGTCTGAAGATGTCTCCGGGGTCATGTGGCCGGCATAACTAAACGCTGAAGGTGCACGGAACAATGTTATTTCATTCAACCCATAGTAATCAGTAAATTGTGAAGTCCCCAGTGTTTTACAAAATAGCTCCAATAGAAACAACTTTCTGAGCGGAAGTTTCCTGGTTACCAAATTAGGTATCACCATCAATGTTATAAGGGACTATGGGGTTGCTCTTATTTATTATATACTAGTGGCTTGCCCTGTCAGTGTTGGTAGGAGTGTTCTTGATGGTTCCTCAATTAGAGTGTTTACCGTTAGCTTGTTTGTATGCATTGGTAGTGCCTTGATTGGGGTATTGTTAAGTTAATTGTTGCTCTAGTATTAATCTCGGTGTTAATATCTGCCCTTATGGGTTGCTGGTTTGGGCTTTTTTATTGTGTCTTTTGAGTGGGATGTAGATGTTGTTTATCTGTGTATGCTGGTTGATGGCCAATTTGTTTGCCTGCCCGATCTACTGGAATTCTCTGGTGTTTTTTAACTTGGTTTCATGTTCACAGTTTCCCAGTTGAAACTATGGTTGAGTCTGTACATGTTGTGTCACTAAGGAGTTTTCATCATGTCTTCTGACTGGTAGTTGGTGTTTACGGATGGGATCTTGTAATCTTCTGCCTGTTTTTCTTACAATTCTTACATTATATTCTATAGATGACTTTTGTTTTTCTTTCTAGAGCTGCTTGGTTTTGGTTTACTTAGTATGTTTTGGAGAGCCTTAGCTGCTTTGTGTGCTACAGTAAAAGTCGCTATTGCTCTTTCTCTTATCCTTACCTAAGTCAGTTTAGCAAGTTCTGAAATCTTCATGATCAAGTCTTCCATGGTGAGTATTTCTGCATTCTTCCATGTTTATATACATATACATACATACTACATATGTATGTATGTATGTATGTATGTATGTATGTATGTACGTATGTATAGTGTTACAACACCCTGGTAAGCGCCAAATATGGGAGGGAGCAGAGCTGCTTCCGTTTCTGTCTTTCAGCTCACCACAGGAGACCATCCAGGCAGAAAGCTATTTTTTCATTGCCTTTGTTATATTTGTGATACATTTTTGTGCTGATAAATAAACTAACAAGGGAGACTAGTATAGATCTATTTCAAGCTATTTAGCTCTCATCAGCTAGCCATACCTTTACTGGGATTTGAACCGGGGCTGTATTACATGTTAGTCAGATGTTTTAGCCACTGAGTTCTGCTCCCTACCTTAATTGGGGCTTACCATGGTGTTGTGACACAAATATACTTATTCCTCTGGCTCAGCTGATCAGGAGAAGAACCTGGTGGCTTAGTGGCTAAAACATCTGCCTAACATGTAATACTGGCTGGTGCCTTTGGCTTCGTGCTTGTACGAGCAAACTGTGATTGAAGCGGCTGTTTCTATAAATATAGGTGGGGGTATGTGGAATGTTGGCTTTGTTGCTTTAAACAGATTGGTTGACTGTTTTGTCACATCTTGATTGGTTGATGGAGTTGATGTTTGTTGAGGGTGATTGGTGATGGTGTCCTGTGTTGTTCTGGGTCTGGTATCAGTTTTTGTGGCTGGGATTCGTTTATTGGCTGGGGCTAGTTTCCAGATGTCTGGAAGGTGGGAGGTAACATCACGTTTATTCGTGTTGTGGGGGTGTTTCTCTATTTCAATAGCTTCCATAATTATTCCCTTGTTGAAGTGTTTAGTTTTGGAGAGTAATTTGGTTCCTTCAAAATCAATTTCATGTCCTGTTGCTTTAAGGTGCTGGAAAAGGGAGGAAGTTTTTTCTTTTTTTCTGAGAGTGTTCTTGTGTTCTGCGATGCATGCATTTATTCTCCTATTAGTTTGTCCAATATATGTGGCTGGGCAGATTTTGCATGGTATTTCATAGACTCCTTGGTTTTCTAGCTGGATCTTGTCTTTGGGGTTTCTTAAGATGTTGGCTATTTTTTGGTTAGTGACGAAGGCTGTCTTGATATTATGTTTGTGGAGAATTTTGCTGATTTTATCTGTTGTGCCTTTGATGTAAGGGAGGAGGGCGATGCCGTTGTCCTGTTCTGTGTCTCAGTTCTTGGGGGATGTCTCCCTTTGGATTAGGTTGGTAATTGTGTTTCTTTGGAATCCATTGGAAATTAATACATTTGTGAGAGTGTGTAATTCAGTTTTCAAGTGGTCTTTATTGGCTAGGCGTTTGGTTCCGGAGATGAGGGTCTTGGCTACAGAGTTGCAGGATGGTGATGGGATTGTGCATTTAGGTAGCGGTTGGTGTATATATATAATCTCGCTTCCCTTAGCATATAGAACATCAATCATTCATGAACCTTTTCTAATTGACTAAGAGATAATAAGTCCTAGAAAGAAAAATGCTGATTTTATCAAAATGCTAATCTTTAAATCTCTGCATCATCATAGGTATTTGTGTTCATCCCCACCCCCCTTTTCAACAAATTGTCATGCATGGTAAACTGTCCCTTCCTTCTTTTTACTTTTCTAACAACAAATTAGGAATACCTTTATACATTGTAGATAGTTTCTCTGGTGACATATATCAATGGCACATCATTTTATAAACATTCTCTCGAGTTATAAGACAATGTGAATTTCCAGATCAATTTTACCATGCCCTCTTGCTCTTCTTCCATTTTGAATCTTAACAGAGTTTACACATTTTAACAGTTACCTGTTCATCACTTATGCAAATTTTTCATTTATACACAATTGCATCTCAAGGCTAAATGTTTACTTTCAAGTAGGCACGCTTAGAATTATGCCATGGATGAGTTACCTGAAATTGTTACTGTTGTTCTTAAGTAAATTAGCCAATGTTAAGTCTTTGTGACCTAATAGATATCATTTTGTCAGGACCATTGGGAATTGCTTCTTTCAGTTCTTACGCACTCTTGTGATAGCGTTTAACCCCCTTGTTTTCAAACTTCAGGGTCTTCTCTAGTAACATTGTATTCATATGATGTTTTCAAAATAAGAAATAGCTGCATTAAACCCAATGAGATTTTTCTAAAAGATTTGGATTATACTGCAAACATTGAACAATGGGATGGGAGTTCCTGCAACAGAAATAATTATCACAGTTCAGATTGTAAGCAGAGTTCTCCCTCAGGCATATATATTTCTTTATATGCTGACTGAAGACAATACAATCATTTCACAATAAAACATTTAAGCAGCTGTTTAATTATGCACAAATGGAACAACAAATAATGATAAATATACCCATTTTCTTTATTCATTTATCATAGTGATGACCTTTTTTGAAAAACAGTATGTAATCTGCTTCCCAATGGAAATTATGTAGGCATGATAGATTGCTGAAAAGAGGATGCTTTATAAAGCTCAACAGTTTAAAATCATCTTTAATCTGGCAGATGAGTAAATAAGACAATATGTTTTATCAGTCAAATAAAATATCTGCTTATTAAATCTACATCCAGGAAGATGTTGGCTTTATTCCATCATGCATACCAAGAAAGGTATCCTTAAGGTGAATAATTGGCCATTGTTCCCTAGGAAGCTAGGCAGATCTTTTGGAATCATTTAATAAAGATGTTCCCAGATTAGTTGCCTCACTGAGCCAGATAGCAGGAAATATGTGCACACAGTATCCTTTGCAACACTTGAAAAGCCCTAGTCAGTTTTCTTAATAAACTCTTTTCCGCAAGAAGTTGCTGTTTTAGAAAATATAAAATCGGTGTGAAATTGAATCTTGAAGCCTTAATATATTGAATAGGAATCCATTTCAAAAGTCAAACAGTTTGAGGACTACATAATCTCTGAAGGTTCTCAGGTAACGAGGGAATCCAGAATTTACATGTTACTATCCTTAGGCAAAGTGGTGTCATTGTCTTTTCTACATTGTGCATATACCACATAAAACAACATTTTGAATATTTATTTCTAGAAAGGAAAGAAAGTTGCGTAGATGGTTGTTCCTAACTATAACTACACCAGAATAATGAAGTGTGCATTGTGATATCATTATATAAGTTCTGTTCATTTGTACTAGACTCATACATCTGAAAACTCTCCAGTATACAGCATGGCATAGCTAGATAAGAATCTTTACTGCATACAAAAAGTTAACTGAAATATTCTGGCATGTATATCTCCTATACTTCCCATGGTTTAATTTGATGTTTTGCCCTTGAAGATGACATAGGCCACTGCAGCTAGTCACAATTAGCCAAAATAATTGTGACATCACCATTTGAGCTCTTTACTTTTATATTTTCATCATAGTTATCATTGCATCCCCCCCCCCCTCTCTCTCTCTCACACACACACACACACACACACACACACACACACGGATATTTTAAAGTCATCCTTTAAAATAAATAAATATACCATAGAACATGAGTGAGTTGCTATCTTTCTGCTACCTTCATTCCAAAGTCTAAAATAGTGTCTTGCCTAGGGCTGCTTCATGAACTCCTGATTTCTATTTGTTGATTTTATTCTTATAAGATATTTTTCTAACCTTCAACTGAAATCTTTTTTCTTGAAACTTAAAGCTATTATTCCTTTATTCTATTTTGAGTTTTTGATGTTCTTTCTACCCATTCAGGAAAGCCATAACATTCTCTGCCGTTCTTCTTTTCGCAAGGCTACATACACCTAATTTCCATGTTTCCCCAGAGCACTCTGCCTACAATCCTCTGACCATTCTTGTTGCCCTTCTATGAATTATGCCAGTTAATGTGAATTAAGGCAAACAAATCTGAGCTTTATAAACAATTGGTAGATGGCAGCAAAGAGACAAGCAATCTTTTATCTGTTTACATTTATGTAGTGGTCATTTCGGTTTTTGCAGCCCAGATCTGATAAGTCAAAATAGTATTATGTTTGAAGTACTGTAGACTGGTTGACTGTATTTAAGGTTGGGTATATTAAATACTGGATAAATTAGAATAGTTATTTCCAACTATTTGGAAATTTTGTTGGTTCTGTTAAGGTGCCATTCTATCACCACAAAGTACTGTTTATTTTATTTCAACACTAAGCTGGTTGTTTTGTTTCAGTCTTGTTTCAAGTTCTATATGTCAGTTGTAGTCTTCCAAAGTTGAAAATGTTGATCTGCAGTGGATAACAATTTCTACATGTCCTAGCTATAAAGACCAAAGAGAATTATGAGGTTTATAATCTAGAATATCTAAACGACACTAGTTGGAGAAGGCTGGTCTATTTCGAATTTTCATCTACAGTGTTGTTATGGTTTATCAAATGAAATCTGTCTCTTGTTGATTACAGGAAAAGTCCCTGCAGTTTTTCCTTTGATTAAATAGGATGGGTGGGGGATGGATGGATGTAGATATTTTCTGACGTGATCTTGTGAGGACCTCCTTCTTAGAGGTCAGAGAAAATAACTGGCTCAGTCATCTAGTGGGCTTCTATGCTTAAAATGGGACTAAAACTCACAGGTTTCGTTTCCAGGGACCACGGTGGCGCAGTGCTTAGAATGCAGTACTGCAGACTACTTCTGCTGACTGCCAGCTACCAGCAGTTTGGAAGTTTGAGTCCCACGGCTCAAGGTTGACTCAGACTTCCATTCTTCCAAGGTCAATAAAATGAGGACCCAGATTGTTGGGGGCAATATGCGGACTCTGTAAATTGCTTAGAGAGGACTATAAAGCACTGTGATGCACTGTATAAGTCTAAGTGCCATTCCAACCCAGGACCTTAACCACTAGATCAGAGTACCTGTTACATGTGTTAGTTTCATAGTTCATATTTTTACCTTTTACCTTTTCCAACCACTTTCTCAAGTCAATGGAGTTTCCGCCATTCTTTTCCTTTTCAGTCAGAAATATCTGTTTAGTGTTTATATAACAGTTTGGTCTGACCTGAGAATTGATGGTTCTCTCCTTGTCAGCGTGAGCCACCCAGCTGGAAGTGAAATCATCAGTACTTCAACATATTTGTCCAAAGCATAGTCCAGTTGTTATATACTTTTAATAGGGGTTAGGCAGCTATCTGTCTGGAATACTTTTGACTTGAGTTCTTGCAATGAGCCTAAATGGCCCTCTCCACTCTATGATTCCTAGTACAAACTATTCAGCTAATACTGAGCTTGGTGATATCAGATATATTGTTATGTACTCTTTCATACACTCAGCAGTTTTTTACTGTACACTCAGCTAGTTTCTTTGGTCACTTACTGTACCAAAATGTAGTCATTACTCACAGTCACTGTAAAGACAGTTTGGAGAACTGAGATTAAAAATCTAATATACAGTACTGTGACTGTAAATGACTTCTGTTGTAAATCAAATGGCAACTCCCTTTCCTTTCTTTGTTCAAAATACTTTTGAATCCAGAAACTTCAAACCCAAAGCAAGTGCACTTTTTCCTGTAAGCCAACATTCATGGTGTATAATGCTTTAAATATTTTCATTTCTTGGATCAATTCACCTTAAAAAGTATTACAAATAAGAAATAATTTTTACTTTCGAAAAATTAGCACATACAAAAATTGCTTCAAATCAGCTATTTGAAGCATACTATAGATAATCAGGAAGTTGAATTTAATTGCATTATCTACTACAATATTAATTTAGCTACCATTTGGTCAGTGGCGTAGCGTGGGTTGTCAGCACCCGGGGCAAGGCAAGTAATTTGCGCCCCCTAACCCGTGGATTTTAGCACTCGAGTCTCTTCCACTAGATTAGTTAAAGAAACCCTTACCCCCTAAGCACATGTATTGTTTGTTATGAAAATACTGATGTAATTAAAGTAAAATGCATCTAAATACAAGTTTATTTTCAAACACTTTATTGAGTGCGAACATGCATTACACATTCTCCACATTTTCAGCAGGTCTATGAATACAAATCTACAAATGTAGTAACCTAGCATGGGCCATGCTATTATATGTCGTCTCACAACCATCATATCAAGATGATATCAATATCAAGAACAAAAACCAAACATCAAAATGGAACCATGCCCTGGAGATGATCCAAGACTGGGCTAGATGGAGCCAACTTTCTCAATCCTGTACCTCTAATTGTAATTCTTTAATAGAAGTGCAAGATATCAATCTGTATATAATATACAGATTAATTTAAATTCGCCTGCTTTTAATTAGCACAAATTTTTCAACAACGGAATTGAAATCTACATTAAAGTCTCTCTCAATGGACAGTATTGCTAGATTACTCAGTCTTTCTTGGCTCATAGGTAGAGGGAGAAAGGGAGTAGGTAGGTAGGTAGGTTGGGGGTTATATGGTGGTTGTGTGTACGTGTTTGTTTGTGCAGGTGTAGATCTACACACTGATTGGTTGGCCTTTTAACCAGACTGGGCCACAGCAACGCGTGGCTGGGAACGGCTAGTAAATAAATAAATATGATTTATTTGCTTGATATAAATTTATAGTTAACTGTGACATCGAAGCGCTTTTCTCTCCCCAAAATCAGGTCATCCTGATGATGAACTTTACATCAAGCAAATATATTAATTATGTATAAAAAGGATGATTAGTATCAAATCTAGCTGTCAAAATTACTGCAATCTCTATTTATATGTAGCTAAAAGCTAGGTCAAGAAAACATAATGTTATAGATACTAAAATGTACATAGCTAGCAATGGTTTGTTTTTAAAGAGACATTGTTTAAATACAGTCCCCTGTTAAAAACATTACAATTGTACAAAAAATAACCTAATCATTATGAAAAATCATAACCATTTTCCTTATAATCTCTGCAATTCCTTCTCATAGGAAGGGTATGTACATTCTACAAGTAGAAATTGAAGCATTTGACATGGGATATAATTCACGTTATACTTTTAGATTCAAAACTTCATGCATGCAACCAATTATAAACAGTCAAGTATACTGAAATGCCCATTTAAAATGCAGTCTAAGAAAAGATGACACTTCGGCAGTAACTCAGTATGATGAAGTAAGCTCTTATGAAAGTTCATAAACTAGACCAGTCATCGAAGTGGTTTTTTAACTCTCATTATTTGACTTCAAGTCTCAGGAGGAGGCAACCATTTAGCCAACCTTGTGTGAGCTCAGAGGCACATAGAATCAGGCCTGAATCATTCAGAGATAAGATACTACCAGAAGATATCAAGACTGTAGAGTAGACCAGAATTCCAGAAGAAGTCAATAGCAAACTATTTCCATACTACGAAAATGAGTTTGGCATAGTCCTCAATTTATGACAATTGTCAGAGGAAAAACAGCACATTCTTCAGCTGGAATTTTTAGACCTTTTGAGGACATGAGAGCAGTGGGACATGGTGGCATACTGCAGGAGGAAAAAGGACCACCGAACCAATGCATCATTTTTCTGTAGTTACCCAAGCAGCATTCAACCATTTTATCACAAGGAGCAAGTTCACCAACACTTGACCGGTTTACAAGAAGCAAGTTCACAGAAGTCATTCAAAGCACCAGAACAGAGTTCACAAGATAGAGCTTATCGTTTCAAAGGAGGCAAAAGAAAGGCTTCTTTCCCATTCAGAAACCCCACCTTCAACACAGTCTGCTCATTCAGAATTTGTGTCCTTGTAGGCTGTATCGTCCAATTTCTGTTTCATGGTGGATACTCAGGATTTACATAGGCCTAGCAATTAAAATAATGGTGGCGTCTTGGAATTTTAACTGCCCTTTCAAACCTTACCAAGGGAGGTATATAGAACAGTACAGTACAAGTAATGGGCGTGGTCAAAGTACACAGTACTTACTTATCTATATCACAAACTTAATAGCACATACAAGTGTAGTTGGGTAAATATCTGCAACAATAGGCCTTTAAAGCCTCAAAGTAATCAAGTTATGACTCATTTCTGCTAGGTTACTCTGAAAACCGACTAAAACACAACCTCAAAGTCTTTTAAAAAAAACTAATTTTCATTTATCCCAAGTCAAAAAAAAGTATTCAGGCAGAAAATGTCAGAAGGGACAATAATAAAAACTTTTAAGGAAAAGGTGTAAGTTCCCACCTTAAAAACAATGAAACCAATGCAAGTTCCTTCATATTGGCATGAAATTCTGAGAGGAAGAACAAGGATTGCTGAGCTCAGACTGTCTTTTTGAAAAAATTGTTTCAAATACTGTACTTTTAAATTTGTTTTTAAAAATATATGTGCTTACTGCAAAACATCAGCAAATCAGGATGTTCTTCAGAATTGGTGACATTTTTTATTTAACACTTTTAGGGGATGCTAACTTGAGTACCTTGGTTTTAAAACCCTATACAAGGGTCCTTCAATTCAATGGGCTTTACTCCACAACTGGTCATCTTCTCTAAGGGCCACAAAAGCTGCCTCGTAGATACGGATTGTAGATGTCGTGATTGACCTCTGAATGGATGCTTAGGAAACCCGACCTAAAAACCCCAAACCGTACAGAGGGACGACTCCTCTTTCTGCCACCACCTCCCTTCTCAAAACTACTAGAGGCATCTGGTTGCCTCTAGTAGTTTAACCGTCTTTTAACCTGTCCTCTTTGCAAGCTGCGCCTTCCCGGGCCAGACGACGCCGGTGTGTGTGTGTGTTTGTGTGTGTGTGTGTGGGGGGGCTAAGCTCTTTTGCTGAGGGGGGGGGGGTTGTTGCAAAGCGAACTCTTCCTCCACCCCCAGCTCGGCGCCTTCCCTCTTTCTCTCTCCCCAGCCCCGTTGTTTCATCGGCGGGGAGAGGGAGGGGGGCGGTGGCCGCCCATACAAGTCTTTTTTCACCGAGAAGAAAAGGAAGATAGCTGACCTTGTATTTGATTCATACAACACAACCGGAGAGCTTAATGGAAACGGGCGGATGGGATCGCAGGGAAAGGGTTAGGGCAGGCAGCCCACAGCAAAGAAGCAGAGCCGGAGTCACCTGCAACAAACGGCCGCCGCCGCGGCGCCGCCGCTTTCCTTCGGCTGCAGGATGAGCTGAGCGCGGCTATCACGTGGGCGGCGTGTCGAAGGTTGCGCCCCCCAAAATGTTGCGCCCGGTGCGGCCGGCACCCCCTGCACCCCCCACGCTACGCCACTGCATTTGGTACAATATTAGCACCATATTTATAGCATATTGAGCTATAAAATATACTAATTGCTTTGCTTGATCATCATTATAAATTTATTCTATTTATATTATAATCACTTCCCAATGTATTTATTCAAATGTTCGATTTATGTTCACGGTTGACCCCAAAATTTCCATTGCTAAGTAAGGCAGTTAAGAGAGTTGAACTCCATTTTATGACCTTTTTGCCACAGTTGTTAAGTGAATCACTGCAGTTGTTAAATGAATCATGCAATTGTTAAGCAAATCTGACTTTGACTGTTGATTTTGCTTGTCAGAAGCTTATTGGGAATGTTGCAAATGGTGATCACATGACCTTGAGACAGTGGAACTGTCATAAATACATGCCAGTTGCCAAGCATCTGATCCCGTGACTATGGGGATACTGCAACAATTGTTACATTTCAAAAACAAGTAACTTTTTTCAGTGTCACAACTTTGAATGGTCAGTAAATGAAAGGTTGTAAATTGAGAATTACCTGTAGAATTGGAAAAGTATTTTATTAAGTCTCACTTGGGAAGGTACTCAGATTATCATTTGAAAAGCAGTACTGAAATTCATCTGTTTTCTCTACACCCTGGATAGGTTGGATGGTTATTTTATTGCATTTTAATATATGGCCATTTCTGAAGTCATGTTGCTTTTAAGAATTCATTGAAGAGCTACAGATATTGAATGCTTGATAGCCTATTGCTTCATAACAATCAACTTAATCTGTTTATCAATCTGTATATTTGGATTCTCATAGATTATACATATAAACTTCAATCTCATTTCAAAATCACAAGAGAAACTTATGTCACAGATTGTTTTTGGCGATATCACCATATATTCCAATCCTCTCATAAGTTATATATTCAAATATATAGATACTTAAATCAATTGTGCTGCTATTGTGTATATGGTCCTCAAAAAGAAGGAACTTCTTTCTTTTCTAATAATAGTTATGAGAGCAAATAGTAGAAATTTGGATTTGAAGGTGGGAGAGACAGACACAGACATTTTAATGAAGATTTCAGCTTAGGTTGAAATTGTTCATTTAAAAACTGAAACTCGGTTTTGTTTACCAGCTGTGTGCATCAATTTTATTTATTTAGTATATCATAAACATTGAATTTAATGTTTCGATCCATGACCTATATGATAAAATTTTGAACTTAGATTTTGAAGCATCTCTTAAAGAATGGGATCCTATACTTCTGGGCAGAACCAATATCTTCACACAGTAGGGCAGAGGTAATGCTAAGCACTTTTGATACCGTTGGTTAAATTTGGGAATCAAAAAAACACTAAGAATTTTTTTAAAAAAATTAGTAGTTGAATGCAGGATTATTAGCATTATAAATATGAAGTTCAGTAGTCAATTTACTACAATTCAATTGTACAGTGCATAAAAAATAATAAAGTTACACTGGGTGAAGCTGGGCTCCATCTTTGATATTGGTTGAAGTTCTAAAATGGTTGCCAAAACTTGGAGTTTATTATATAGCTTAACCTAAGAGAGACAGTGGTAAAATGATAAAAACAATCTCATGTTCCTCAGTTTAAAAAGTTAATAAAGACTCACTTAGTGGCAACCAGACATACTGATTCTGAAATCCTAAACCATGTGGGCTGCTACATTTTGAATCAACTGGAGCTTCTGGATGCTTTTCAAGGGCACCCCCATGTAGAGTGGTGATATACGCTTATGCCTCTTGAGTTAACGGTGTTCATTATTTTGGACTTTTTATGGTTATATTGTATGTCATGTCATGTTTACTCTACAATCCTCCTGTAAAACATTCTGAGAGGTGAACATATGGTATAAAAGCTGTAGAAAAAAAGATATCTATAAGCTATGTATTCCTGAATATCAGGACAATAACTTCAGAAATGTTGTTTTAGAATATTACCAATGATTATAATCTTCCAATCTTTGTTTCTTTTATCCCCCTCGTATCATACATTACATTCCTTTTGCCATGTCTATTATTTATTATTTACATTTCCAACATCTTCATTATGCTGGGTATAATGTATTATGTTATCTTACATGAAAAGTATCTTGAAGATCAGTTTTAAGATTAAGTGAACAGCAAGTATTAATTTCAGTAAATGAGTGTAGTTCTCTAAAGTAATACACATTTCTGAATCCTAAATTTATTTATCAACTAATGCCATATATTGCTCAAATTTGAATTAAGTAGCATTGGCAGTGTTTTAAACATATTGGTGCCAAACTCTTAACCAGATTTAATATCATTTTCCTTATTCACCTTACCTGTAGATATAAATAGAAATGAAAATCTTTCCCATCACTTCAGTGACAACAGTAAATCAATATTTTGCTAACATTTATGTATCAAAATGTAGATGTGCTGAAGTTGTACATAAAATGTAAATAGTGCATTACAATTATTTTATTCATTTATTTATATATTTAAATGATTTACAGCAAATGGCCATCCTACTTATTGTGTCTCTGGCTGATGTGCAACAAAGAAAAAATGAGATGAAAAATCCCAATTAAAATCCAACATTAATAGGAGACCAGGTTCCAATTCTGAAGGAAAACAGTTTTTAGTGCCATCCTGAAAGCAATAGGATCAAGTCCAACTGTAGGTCAGAGAGAATATCATTCCAGGGGGTCAGCACTGCAACAGAAAAGACACATCTTCTGATTCCCATCATTTATTTATTTTATTTTATTAAATTTATACCCCGCCCTTCTCCTTGTTAGGACCCAGGGCGGCGCACAGGCATTATTAAAACCACAAAATACAATATCAATTAAAATATATTAAATTACTAGACCCGTGCTAAAAACCCATGTTAAAACCATACCAAATTGATTTATTTTTAAAAAGTCAGAAGTAGGGGCTATCCTAGGCCGGCTTGTTGGAATAGATACGTCTTAAGACGTTGGCGGAAGAGGCGGAGGTCCGAGATAGTGCGAAGGTCGGGGGGTAGGTCGTTCCAGAGGGCCGGGCCCGCCACAGAGAAGGCCTTTCCCCTGGGTGTCGCCAACCGGCATTGCCCCGCTGACGGCACCCGGAGAAGACCCTCTCTGTGGGAGCGGATCGGACGAAGGGATGTATGGGGAAGGAGGCGGTCTCGTATATAGCTAGGCCCCGAGCCATGGAGCGATTTAAAGATGGTCATGAAGGATTATGTTTCAAAGGAGGAACCCTAAGAGTCCCATCAGACTAGAACATGTGTGGCAGGCAGATACCATTGGGAAGAGGTGGTCCCACAAATATCCTGGTATCTGCAAGACTTTAAAAGCTATGGTTGGCATACCCTTAAGACTGTTGATATAAACACTACTTTTTATTTTTTTTAAAGGCTGAAAGAGTACGACCAGTTAGATAGAAGAGTAGATTATCAGATTCACATAGCTATATAGTTCAGTGGAAGCATCAATCATGGCCTGGTCCTCTTATTGAACCTGCTTCGCTGTGGCAAAGAGCCATAAATCAAGTGGAAAGTGTATTGACCTCTGAGAAATATAGTATAAACTTAGAAGATAACATCTGTGCCTGTGGTACCTCTTCCCGGTTAGCAACAAACTACTAAATCCTATTTATCAGAGTCTGTTAGCTTTCCAGAAGTTCATTTTCAGGAAATTATGGAAGCTGCTGAGGCCATAAAAGGTGGGAAAATCAGTTTCTCTTTACCCCCTGCGTCAGGCAATCTGATGGTCCAATTTATGTAAGGTACATTAAATGTGCAAATAAGATCTGAAAAATCCTAGGGAAACACTTAATTCAAAATTAAAATCTAATTTGTGTAATATCTTTATGTATTATACATCTGAATCTGGTCCACTTAAACAAGAGGTAGTGGACACCTTGTCTGCCCCCCCCCCCCCATGTACCTTGGGGAAAATGGGTTGTTTTGATCTGTTTTCTTTGTAGATTACCTGTAGTAAGAGTGGGGTGGAGAGGGGAATTCAACTATCCAGGTCCTACTTGATCTCTGAGCTGCCTTCAATACCATTGATCAGGATTATCCTTCTGGATACCCTCCAGGGTTTGCATTTTGCAGTAGTACATTCTTCAAAGATATCTTTGGGGATGGGAGCAAATAGATAAAACCTAAGGCCTTCCGTTGCAAAGTGAGTTCTATTACCCCTTATAATTCTGCATGAAATCACTTGGAGAGACTCCATCAGCACAAGCTGGGAGTCATGAGGATGCCAATTATATCTACTTGTACATCTCAGTTTTGGGTCAAACAGGAAACAGAAGTGCTATCCCCGGTGCTCAGAGGCTGTGAGAATGGATGGAAAAGTTAATTTCCATAAAACTGAATGGCCATGGGTTCAAAAACCAATCAAGATCAATAATATTCTATCTTTGATTCTGGACAAATCCATTATCTCTCACTTAAATTCTTCATAATTGGGGGTACTTAGGTTCTTGCTTGAGGATCAATGGCAGCTATGTTAAGAAGGTCTTTGTACAACTTGAATCTTGGCACTAAATACAAGTGTTTCTGGATGAAGAGTCCCTGCTCATAGTCAACATCTTCATCACTTTTCATTGGACTCTTGCAACTCACTCTACATAAAGTTACCTTTGAAGACCATCCAGAAGCCGCAATTGGTCCAGAAAGTATCAGCTACTCAAGAAATTAAGGGCATCTCTCCATTCAGGCAATACCACTTCTCCAAGAGCTGTGCTAGTTACAAGTGACTTGCAATACAATTCAGGGTGCTGTCACTTCAAAGCCTCAAATGACTTAGGTCTTGGATCTCTACTGCTTCTCCTAGTGACTTCTGCCTGTGCAAAAAAAAAGCCCAATAGGGGGGACACTCCTCAAGTCCTCCCCTTGAAGGATGTGCCTGTTTAGCAGTATCCCTTTTCTTTGAAACAGTACTCCACCAAGGGTGAGATCACAGCAATCAGTTTGGTACTTAGAAAAACCACCGAGACCTTGTATTTCAGAAAACCTTCAGGAATTGTGAGAATGGTAGGTTCCCACCCAACAGAGATTTCTTACTAAAAATGCTATTTCTCAGTGTGATGAACGGGAAGCCATCTATTATTTGCTTTACGTTATTGTTTATATCTTTCTTGTTTACTACATTGTAACTGTGTACAGCATTGTGTTGCCACCTGGTGGTTAGGTCAGAGCTAATTCCGTGAATTCTTTAGCATCCAGAGATAATAGCTTAAACCAGGGCAAAATATTAAAAAGAATTTTAATGAATAAATATTAAGAGAGTTACCAAGAAATTAAAAAAAATATTATGAACTGTATTTCTCATCTCACTAAGAACTCCCACAATAACAGTGGCTCAGTGCTAGAGCCAGTAGGCAATTGCAAAGCACCTTTTTTTCTGAGGGCTTCAGTTCTGCACCAAGATTCAAACTTTCAGCAGCTTTTTATACCCTTTTTAAGAGACAGTAATATAAACAATAACACTTGGAGATGGCTTGATGGCAGATCTTATCATAGACTTGATCACATCTCAGACAGACAGTGGACCTAGTCTCAGGGGAATGTTAAATAAGGCATCATCTCTAGCAGAACAACACCTGAGGATGGATTGATGACATTTTGTCAGTAACTTGGGAATCATTTGATCCTTTGCTAAGAATATTTTTATGGGAAACACCATTTCTACTGTGCAGCTGATGCTGCTCCTTCTCGTCTCAGGAGGTGTCAGATCACAGAACTGCTGCTGTACTTTTTCTCTTAATTGTTACAAGTAGGAATACACATAAAAGGCTCAAAGGTGAGGGCGATTTACAGCACAACGGTGCAATTTATAAAGCTTGCTAAGTAACTTCTAAGCATGCATGCCGAGGAATTCATCAATACAAATTTTCTTTAATTACGCATGCTGCCTCTGCTGGCTAAGTAACCCTTCCTGCCCTTATATGTGCAACGAGGAAAAAGGGTCCACACCAATTCATGCTCACCAATCTTGTGTGATGCCACAACAAGTACTTAATGTTGTTTGCAATTAAAATGGCCTGTAAGCCTGAATAAGTAACTAAATCCTTTTTCTCCCAAGCCTTTCTCCCATTTGACATGTTTTAGGGACCTTTTTACAAGTCTCTCTACATTCTACCACTGAGCAATAGCTCTTCCTATAACATAATGACAAGAGGGAGAAACAACTAAATCAGTGGCAGAGCATCTGCTTTGCATGTAGATGACCCCGTTATTAATCCCTCGAAGAGCACAGGGGAGACTTTCCTCTGAAAGTCTGGAAAGACACTGCCGATCACTGTAAATAAGAAATAAATTAGAAAGCACACCAAAGGCAGCTGTCTTCCTATGCCCAATCTGATCCAAAACTATTGGGGCTATCCAAATAAATCCGAACATCAACAGGATTTGTTGGGAAGCAGATGTAGCACCAACCTTAGAGATAACCCTAACTGCAGTCTTTTTCCTCTGATGTATATAGGGGGAAATTGTCGTTCTGTGGGGAAAATTAAATTACAGGGCCTATTGCTATGAGAATGATATCTCTTAATTCTTGACAATAGGTGGTCTAGGCTTACTGGCAGAGATCCCACAGTGAACTAGGAGTCCTGGCAGTTATAATCATAGACTCACAGGATTGGGAAAGGTTGTTTAAATGATCTAATTCAGTGTAGGAATCCAAATTAAACTGCTCCAGGCAGGGGGAATTGCTCCATTTGTAATAAACAGAAACCCACATCCTTTTTGGATAACGGTTTCTACTGTTGAACTGCTCTACTAGAAAGTTAAGGAGTTTTTAACCATCAATTAGGCAATAACTTTGGGAGCAGGATTGAACCTGTTGAGCACTGCGATGGCTGATATGAACTGCAGGACCATGGAAAGTAGAAAGACATTCTGGGGGGGGGGGGAATCTCTTCCTTGTTGCTGCCAAAAAGGTATCAGTATGTGGTCACTAAGAGTTAAGCCTGATTTGGAGTTTTTATCTTTCGATCTTTTTAAATAAATATTCTTACCAAACCACCTATTTACCATTCTGTGTCTGTGCATTTAATTTCTGTTCCAGTTTTTTTTTTTACACTGTCTCCAATTAAATTTTGTTGTGTTATTTTCAGCCCCATTTCTTTAACCTATTAAGACCTTTTTGAATTTCTTCTAAGGTTTACTTGTTAACTGTTCCATCCAATTTTGTAACATCCGCAAACCTGATAAGCATTCATGTCTCTTCCACTAATTTATCACAATAAACCTTCAATTTAACAGATCTTGATTTTACAGACTTCAGATGCAGTGGACTGAATCTGTACTGTATGCTGTATGCTTCTGTGCATGCATAATATCTCATCTGCCATTTTCTTATGTGTAAAATATGCAAAGACAGTGACATATACCTATGTAAAAGCTGTTCCATGATTTTGCATATATGCACAATATGCAGGAAATTTGAATGAAGTCTCTAATACAGTATGATTTTCCACATAGACCACATAAAGGTATTCCATGCTCCTTGAAATATGAACATTTGCATTAATAATTTATTTACATTCTCGTATCAGACTTCTTATATTCGCTTTCATAATTACCACCCAAGATTAGTTGCTCCTACAAAAGTAAAGACATTGCAAAAGTAGCAAGTGCTTGGCACATCATTTTTTTTTAAATGATCTATTGTTCCTTTGTATAAGGAAGAAATAATTAGCTCCTGCCTTTCTTCTGTTTATCTGCACTGGCTAACCTGGCCATTAGATGGGGGGGGGGGTGTCCACAGTGCACTATAGTATTGTAGATACACACACACACACACCCTAGAAAGTCACAGCTCTGTGAGGAATTTAGCCATTTTTAACATTATTAAAACTCAATGGAAATTAACAAGCAGTCATCTCAAAACAATTGTGCTAAAGTTATACTGAAGCCCTCTTTTGAAGCTGTTTCTTTTTATATGGGTCTTGAATAAACTGGTATTAATCAGACTTTAACTATGGAAGAGATGGACCACAATAAATTGGGTCACCAATAGGTTTTGCACCAATCTGATGGTAATGGGAAGTGTAACTTCTTCTGAGCAAAGCAGGGGAAAACATATGGTCAACGAGAGATAAACCACTATGAAACCTTAAATCAGGAATGTGATTTCAGGTCTTGATTTTCAAGCAGACATACAGCAGTGAGCCTCCACATGTGTTCCTTGTCATTTTGGTTTCCTGACAGCAAAGTTGTGTGGAATTCTTTCAAAGGGAGTTTTAGGAAATGTTACAGAATTCACAATAAAATGCCCAAAATAGACAAATATGATCAGAAGTAATGATTTCAGGACTTTCCATTGGACAATCACATGACTCCTCAGGGGCATTTGAGAAGAGAAATGATCAAAGACAAAAGTGCACACCAGCAAAATTCAATACAGTACAGCAGTGTTTTTCAACCTTAGCAACTTTAAGATGCGTGGACTTCAAACTCCCCGGCTGGGGAATTCTTAAAGCTGCCAAGGTTGAGAAACACTGCACTACAGGCTCAACTTTCTCACCTGCTAATCCAATTGGGACCAATACTGCCGTATTTTTTTTCAGTAGTGATAGTGTTGAAAGAAACAGACTGCACGAACAGAAAGCTCTTTGTGTGTGCATGCACATGTACACATTTCCCCCCATTTTGAAAAAAAAAACCAAACTCCTGTCTTTAACTCCCAGAACTTTTGTTGGTAGAAGATGCATTTTTTTCAATATTACGGTCCATTCCTTATGTAGACAGTGTGATTGTTTTATGTCTCATTAGCCTATATAGCACAAATCAATACAAAAAGCTTAAAGGAATGCTTCAAACTGAAAAATAACAAGCCTTAATTCTCTTTTGTATTTCTGAAAGGTCAAGTGCTGTAAATACTGGCCAGATGACACTGAGATATATAAAGACATTAAAGTTACCTTAATAGAGACAGAGCTTCTTGCTGAATATGTGATTCGAACATTTGCAGTAGAAAAGGTGAGGAAAGATAAGTTTTTCAATGTTTCTAGCCATGGTCTTGTTAAAATTAAGGCACCTTTAAGTTAAATTCTTGTTCTAAAATTGTTTCTGACTAAAGGCTGACCGTCTTTAACTGATTACCCTATTTCTTTGTGGCACTGATTTAAAAAATGTCCAGTTCCAGCTTCTGGGTGTTTTACATAATCAAAAAGACAAAACAACGACAGAGAAAGCAATGCGTATTTTATCTTGTTGTTATTCCTCATCATGCCAATCTCTTTTCTGTTAGCAAATAAGGTAGAAGATATGAGTAAACTCCAAAAGTTCACAAATTTTAAAAGAGGGCTAAATGGAGTTATGTTCTTTCTATCGGATGGTAAAAGCTCATTTCTTTCGTCTTGCCGGCCTGACATAGATTAGGGACTTTTAATTCGTTATTTATGTTTTTAACTATTTATTCAATTTTAGCACAGTCTTATTGATTTAATTGTTTTTTAAATTTTGTATATTGTGTGGGGTTTTTTATCTTTCTGTGCACCGCCCTGAGTCCCTTTTGGTGAAAAGGGCGGTATATAAATCGAAAATAAAGTAAAGTAAACTATGTCATTTGAAAATGCTCACTGCTGCTGCTTTTCCTTTTCCTTTTTTCTTTTTCTCTTGCAACCAAATAACAGCGAGGGGCCCATGAAATCAGAGAAATCAGACAGTTCCACTTCACTGGCTGGCCAGATCATGGTGTACCATACCATGCTACGGGTCTTCTCGGATTCGTCCGGCAGGTCAAATCAAAAAGCCCACCTAATGCCGGCCCACTAGTTGTACACTGCAGGTTAGTAGGACCTATTTTGGCTTCTTTAGTTGAGAAAGATTTTGGTCACTTTTTATCCTTTTTAAATTTAGCATAGCTGGAACTATCTGGGTAAAATTAATTTGTATGCCATATTTTTAATTGCTATAGTTTATGAAATACCACTCATGAACAGGAAATAATGATGTATAATATTCATTCTATGAATGTATCTTCCCCAAATGCAACAGATTGAAAAATCTGATTAGATGTAGACCCAATTTAAATGTTACAGAGTCCTTCCAAAAGCTTCTGGAATATATTTCTTCATGATGACATTTCGCAGTCGTTGGCACACCAGCTACTTATTTGAGCCACCATTCATAAAAGGTGCATGCCCAATATAACAATACAACACTGTTAACCAAACAAATGTGTGGTTAAATACATTTTAGGATTATACAAATGGATTTTTAAAAGCAAGCAGCATTGATAATTAACAGGATCATTCTAGGCCTGGAGAGGAGTTTTAATACTACTGCAATCTTGGAAAATATTTTATTGTTCTTATTTCAATTGGAAAGGAATTTTCTTATTAATTCCAACTGGGATTTTCCATAGGGCAGATACAAGCTTCAGAAGATAATAATTTGGATATTTAAATGTTTTGCAACATAAAGTTGTTTTTTCCAAGAAAAGGGTGTCTTCTCTTCAACTATGATGATTTTAAAAAACTCTTTAAAATTGACATTTTGAGAAGATTGTATTCATTCTCAGTGGATTTCTTTTCCTAGATTTGCTGGCTTTGTGCCTAAGACAGGACTAGAACTTACAGTCTACTAGTTTCTAGCTTGGTGCCTTCATCGGTATACCAAAGTGTGTGGCTGGTGCTCTCGTGATCTTTTTTTGACATGTCACTCAAGAAAGACATATTTCCATTTTGGTGAAAGGAATTGCTATTGTTAAAATATTAATAATTGTGCTTTTGTGTTTACAGTGCAGGTGCTGGCAGAACTGGATGTTTTATTGTCATTGACATTATGTTAGACATGGCAGAAAGAGAAGGAGTTGTAGATATATTCAACTGTGTCAGAGAACTTCGATCTCGAAGAGTTAACATGGTGCAAACAGAGGTATTCTAAGCATTCCCACATTTTCACTTATCATATTGGATAGAATGAAAATGACTTGTCACATGTTGAAATTTAAATTCCAAGTGCCCTACAACTCTTCCGTGAGTTTCCTTACCCTGATTGTCTGGAAAATATGCTCAACAAAGTAGCAGCATATAACCAACCTCAAAAAGATAGACGTATTGGACCCAATATTTTGGGTTTTATCATTTTTTGCCTCTGGGCCTTGATGTCAAGTTTAGGCGTTTAAAATTCTTAGACTTGTAATAAGAAAACAGACTGAACAGCTTTAAAAATTTGGTTGGAATTATGCCAGATAAATGAGTATGTGTTAGATTTGGCCATGGAAGATTGTTCCAACTGTCTGGGGTTTTTTTTAAATTTCTCTAGGAACAGTATGTATTCATACATGATGCAATACTGGAAGCCTGCCTATGTGGAGATACCTCGGTTCTAGCTTCACAAGTTAGATCAGTCTATTATGAAATGAATAAACTTGATCCTCAAACCAATTCAAGTCAGATCAAAGAAGAATTTAGGGTAAGTCAATGATTGAAGCACATTTCAAAAGCCAAATATTGCACAATGACCTTTTATCGTAGCGCTAAATTTAGCTAGCTTAATTTTTTTATATTACTCTATGAAGCATACATTCTCTTCAAATTTAATTCCCTGGAAATCAATGTAACCCTGAAGACATATTCATTCTTGAGTAACTTTCTGTCAAATTCATTTTATCTTATTTTGGTAGACTCTAAACATGGTGACCCCAACCCTTCGGGTAGAAGATTGCAGCATAGCACTTTTACCCCGGAATCATGAGAAGAATCGGTGTATGGATGTTCTTCCTCCAGACAGATGTTTGCCTTTCCTTATCACAATAGATGGAGAAAGCAGTAATTACATTAATGCTGCACTGATGGATGTAAGCTCTTGTCTTGGTTTTCTTAGCTAAAGAGGTATCTGCCTGATATCAAAAGACCTGGAAAATTGCAAGAAGCTTGGCCCCATAAAGGGCTCAAATCTTTCCGATATGCTTTCTGGGTTTACTTTAAAAAACATTCCAATATGTTCAATATGAATTATATAACTGCTAAGGTATGAAAATATTTGTTGAGAGAGGATCATAGTCCAACCAACTTCATATTGCATAAATGTTTTTTAACAAGCCAACATCATACATCAAGTTTCATATATTACATTAGCCAGTTGGGTGGCAATACTTAGTTGACCTGGGTTGATCACAAAAAAAGCTCAATAGAGTCAGACCTCACCAGTGCCTGGATAAAACAACAGGAAAATACCAAAAGACTAAGAAGAAGAAGACTGAACAGGGAAGCCAGAAAAAAAATCTAAAGGGAGGCAATGGCAAACCACATTTATATTGTTGCCAAGAACCATGCAGATGTGTCCTTAAAGCATACTACCAGTGGTTCAGTTCATACAACAAATCTGAATAAATAACAAAACAGATTCATGCAATATATGAATTTAATCAGTATGCCTCATATGTAATGTATGAATATTAACTGTGAAGAGGAGCTCATTATGCAACTAAGGCTACAAATATATACATTCTTGTTTGGGCTTATTTCATAGTTTGCGTGCATGTGCGTATGTGTCTTTGTATGCATACAGTATCATGCACACATATAAAACGAGACTTTAAGGTAGCTAGTCAGCATAATAATATAGGGAGAAAAATTTAGTTTTCATTTTCATTTTCATAGTAATGAATAGAGGAAAAAAGCCTCCTGGCGTAGATAATACACAGGCCATTACTTCAGTCAATTGATTCTTTTCTAACTGAATGAACATTTGCTAAGGATACTTTTACCGCTATCCACATTAAATGCAGATATGGAAGTTTTAATACACTTACATCACTTAAGGAAAAGGACACTTAAATATGTTTTACACTCTTTAGAGATTTGTGGAGTATCTCTGACATTTTAGAACAGCAGTAATTAAAGCTGTCACACATGTATACAGACATGCCAAAATGCAGACTTCAGAAAAGAACAAAGACATTCTCAACAATATTCCATAAAAGCAATCTTTTCTGATGCGACTACTAGTTTCACAGTTAGCACGTACATCATTTGCATTAAAGATACGTGGAAAGATTGTATGCTCAGAAGGTGGGAGTATCACAGTGATTATGCTAGTGATTGACGTTGCCTATAATATCCAACCTATATTGTACATTATATATATTGCAGTTAGCAAAGCCCTTGCCTGCAGTAGCCACTTTTACTGAATCCTTCAACCTGCTGCCCTACAGTCGTAGACCCTAAGACACACAGCTGTTGGATACATCTGTAGGGAACCAGGCTAGAGATGTCAGCCTTATTTCATGGCTGTTTCTTCTTCACCCAGGAGTTGACAAATAGTATACCTCTGGCCATACAAAGTAACATGGCAGACACAACAGTGTGATTAAAACACTGCCCCTTTTTTATATGGGTTCGCATATTTTACAAAGAAGCAAGTGTGATCATAGCTGCTATCTTGGTGGGTTTTTTAACCCATTGCACTAGTACATACCCTTTATCTATTCCTAAAATAAGTCTTGGTTTCCATTCCTTGTCCCTTGTATTTGATGGCAATCTGCTAATGTACACATGTCACCAGGGACAGGAACCTCTGGCGCAGCGTTAAGACTATATCTGCATAACTTCATTATCTCCAAGTTCCATTGGAAGATTAGGATTTAAAAGAAATTCTGTTCCAAGTCTGAACAGCTGTAAGTGCTTCCATGCCAGTTCAGCAGAAGCTTTTTCTTCTGTTTCCATAGCATATAGAATATCATTTTTGGAAGAAAATATTAATATTCATTTTTTCTTATATTTACTTTTTTACTGTAGCTTTAATCCCGACTTTAATCCTCCATTAAAATATCTTGCTTATTTTTCAGAGTTATAAACAGCCTTCAGCTTTTATAGTCACTCAGCATCCTTTACCAAATACTGTCAAAGATTTCTGGAGACTGGTTCTAGACTACCATTGCACATCAATAGTGATGCTGAATGATGTGGATCCAGCACAAGTAAGTCAAAGACATGAATTTAGTAAAATTACTTTCTTCATACGTAATGTCTCTTTCAAGTTGAGTTTGACTTTAGGGGAGTTCTCTTGATAATATAGGATATGTTCTTCACTGATTAAGAAAGGCCTTCAGTTATGTAGACCAGGGGTCTCCAACCTTTGCAACTTTAAGTCTGAAGGACTTCAGCTCCCAGAATTCTCCAGCCAGCAAAGCTGGCTGGAGAATTCTGGGAGCTGAAGTCCTTCAGACTTAAAGTTGCAAAGGTTGGAGACCCCTGATGTAGACCATATCAAGCTGTGGAAAAATGGGAAACCCAGAACATGCTATTCTTAATAGCTGAAAGTGCAAGTATTTGCAAGTTCTAACAATGTAAGTCAAGGAGTACATGAGAGCTTTGCACCAAGATTAAGTATAAAAAAGATTCAACTAATCACAACAGTTACAGCAACCAAACTTAGAACTAAAAATGAAGTGATAAATGGCTTTTGTCTTTTAAGTTCGGCTATCAACAGAAAAGGCACTGGGAGTCGTGAAATATTTTGTAGGCTAGCACTTAGCAGAGTAGCTATAAAATTTTATTCTCGAGTGGGAATATGAATCCTCGGTTTACTAGTACAAATCAACCATTATTTACTGTGCCGCATAGATGCAAGATCTATTTTTGTGATGCTGAAATCCTGCTCTTTATAATTGCTTCTTTCTTTCACAAAAAAAATGAGGATCGCTGACTGTCAGCCCCTTTCTTTAATAGGAGCAGGGCCATTAATTGCATATCCTCATGGAGACATTTTCCTGGGGATGCTGGATGTCAGTTTAAGAAAATGCACTAGCTTATGCTACTGGGAAAGAGACAATTATGTCTCCAGACAAAGTGTGACATAGATGATGGCTTGTCATCAGTGTTGCTCAATATCCATCTGCACTTAGAACTAAAATGGCGCTGGCATGATTTCCTGAAATGCCACACTTCCTTTGAGCCTTACATGCGTTACTTTGCTGTGTTCTTCCTGTCTCTTTCCAGCTGAAATAGCAGCAAACTCTACATCAAAAGTAGTCAGTCAGTTCCTGGAAACTGAACGATGAAACTCTCTTACAAATACTGCTGGAGTTGAAAAATGGGTGCCCATACTAAAGTAAAACGCCCCGTTTTTCTAAAATTTCTGACTTTAAGTATTTATTGTACTGCTTAATGAAATGCTTTGATTAAAGAGGAGAACATTAACAGTTGAATCTGCTCTACTGTACGCTATATTTATCATAAATAAGGGGAAATAGTGTTCTTAACATTTGAAATATTTTTTGTCATTATTGTTTTAAAGTTCACAAGTAACACCCCTTCTGCAAGTAATTATAAATTCCAGGCATTCACTTGCATATTTTTGTATCCCAACCACAATCAGTCTCCAGGGAAATGCATGAAAGGCAAAAGATCTTGGGTGTTGTTGAGTTATTTTCAGAGTGAACAAGGAAAGGCTTGTAGGATCAAGCTACTTAGTTGCTACTAAAAAGTGCATTGGACTTCTCAGCCATGTTTTGAATATTCAAAAGCAGGGAAACTTTTAAACTTTCTATTGGTCTTCCTTTGTTATCTTTTAAAACTTTGGAGGCCTGCTGTCTGTTGGCAACTAAACCTGGTTTCCTACACCAATGTCTGTTCCAAAATGTTAATTAGGGAACATAGGGTGAAGTGAGAAAAGAAAACACACACTTCATTCAAATATTTTTTTTTACACAACTGATATTACCTTGTTGTTGTTTGAGTACACTTCTTCTGAAGAAATGATTGTCCTTTATCTTTCCATAACACTTCCATAAAATAACACATAGTTTATTCGTGTGATTGGTTACTTCAAACCCTCCTTGCTCATAATTGTTTACAGCCTTTGGCGGGGAAAAGTAGTTCTGATGTACAAATTGAAGGAAGGCATCCCTTGTGGATCACAACACTGAAACCTTTTTTGGATTGGCCAGGTAGATTCCTAGAATGTAGGGTTTGAAATATCACCTTGTCTAACTTTCTGCAGGAAACCACTGCTACTGCCTTCCCAACAGATGGCCATGAAGCCTCTCTTTAAAAGCCTTCAATTTAAAACTGCTGACCCCTCCCAAGATAGTCTGTACCATTGTTGAATGAAGCTTACCATTAGAAAAAAAAAGAAGTCCATAGAAAATCTACTTCTTTGTATTTAAACTTGTTATGTCTTACCTTGTCTTGTGAAATAACTCTGAACTAGTTCTTCCTGTCTTCTACATGACAGCCCTTGAAAACAGCTGTCAGATCTCCCCGTAGTCTTCCTTAAACATACCCAGTGCTTCCAACCTTTCCTTGTAATTTTTCCATTCAGGCCACTTATCATTTTGATTACTCTCTCCTGGACGTGCTCCAGTTTGTCAACATCCTTTCAAAAACACGATGCCTAAAACAGGACACAATATGTAAGGTGTGATTCTAATGCAGCATTAGAAAAGAACAATGACTTCTTCTTGACACTCTACTTATGTTGCTACAGCAAAAGATAACTTTTTTTTTTTGCAAAAAGCTACATATGGTGTATATGTAGCTTATGAACAACTATGAGATTGGATTCTTGTAGTTCACATGTAGTTTTGTTCAGTATGTCCTCTCCCTGTTCTATTCTCATGCTTTTGGTTTTTCCTACTCAAATGTAAGACTTTACATTTGTTGTATTATCTTACTAATATCTGCCTATTGTTTCAACTTGCCAGTGTCCTCTTGAATTTTAATAGTCCTACAAAGTGTTTGCTAACCTTCTATCTTCGTGTCATCCAAAAGTGTGAAAAATCTCATTTTCTAATCCATCAACCAAATCATTTCTGAATTAAGCAAAACAGCACAGGGCTAGAATAAAAACACTCCTTTCTAGTACTTTTTAACATATTTATAATTGACCTGGAATCAGGTGTGACTAGTGGAACAGCTATGTTGCTGATGACAATAAATTGTACAAATTGGTAAAAACAATGAGTCTGTCAAGAGCTCCAAAGGGGTTTTTAGAGGAGCAGATGTCAAAATGGCAGATCCAATGTAAAGAAGTATATAGTGATGCACATTGGAGCTGAAAATTTTGACTACTGACACAAACTAATGGAATCAGAGCTAAAAAATCTTGGAGTAAGAGTAAATTTAATGAACTTCTCAACATAGCTTGCATACACTGTAAAAAAGGCTTAATTGCATGTAGGGATAATAAGAAATAGAATTGAAACTAGAGATGCAAATATCATAATATATTGTGTGTATTTCTGACCACCACACCTCAAAAGAAATACAGTAGAGCTGGAGATGGTTCAAAGGAGGGCAGCTAAGATAATGAAGGAGCTAGAACAGTTTCCATATGAGGAGAGATTGTGATATTTAGGACTCTTTAATCTGGAAAGGAGGCAAACAAGTAGAGACATGATTGAAGTATGTAAAATTATGCAAACAATTCTTTTCAGAATGTTTGCATAATATTAAAATGTTTAAAACCCAAGTACATTTTTACAAATTTTCTCCGTGCAGCTGAAAACTACTTTCCCCACATTTGATGGCTTTTCAATTTTCTTCCTATTACTAGCTTGAAAATAGAAGACCATCATTTGCATTATGTTTTAAAATACCAATAAGGCTTCTGTACTGTTATACGAGCAGACCACACACATGAAAGAAATTACAAGGTTTCTTTCATGTGCATGGATTCTAGATTTTGCCAAGAAATATTCCATATTAAGAAAAGGGTTGTTCCTACCTGAGCAAGTCAATTTTGATTATTCCAATATGTTTCATATGGCAATGCCTTTGAAGAGTACCCAGAAATTATAGTGGGTGAAAAATGCATCAATTACATTTCTATTCAATGTAAAACACTGGAATTATGTTATGCTGATATCAGAAGACGTGTGCTGCTTGCTAATTGCTTCTTAGGCAGCATTTAAGATGTTGTTACTGACATTTAAAGGCCAAAATGGCTAAGGTCTACATCTTCTGATGCAAACTTCCTCAAGCGTTACAGTCTGAAAATGTCCCCAGTCTGTCCAGCATGAAATAGAGGTCATTTTCCTGTTAGTCCCAGGGTGGGGAGTGCCTTCTCTCAGGAAATGCAGTTAATGCACCTTTTCTTTTACTCCAGAGCATCAGCCACAATATGTAATTTTCACCAGTTTTTTTAATTGTTACTTCTTTGCAAGATTTTAAAGTAACTTCTTTTCATTTTTATTTTTGTAGCGTTCATTATATTGATTGCTAGCCTTGCATGTCCAAAGGAATAGAGAGGGAGGATATAAATTAAATCCCAAATACAATCCTTCAGTAGTTCTCTGGGTTTGTTTTGTTTTGCTTTGCTTGGCCTTAACTGTCTGACTGAGCCCATTTGTAAATTGATGTCTGGAATATTGGAAAATGAAGATTCAGGATGGATTAAGAGGGACTCAGCCGACATAATATTATCTGCTATTTAAATGGTCCAGAGTATCTCTTTGATCCCCTGTGATTACTACACTACGCAGTATACTGTTGGAACAACTTGTCAAAGTGGAAAAGGAGATATTTATATATATGGAAAGCAACTAAGGTTTTAGTGATATCCAGTAGTGTTGAGATTAAAGAAAAATGTTACCTTGGGAGATGAAAAACAGATGCATTTCACACCCATGATAACCAGCAAAGGAAGGAATTTTTTTGGGGTGGGGGGTGATATCCCCAGAGCAGCAAAATATTTTTCCACAGAGAATTCCTTGCAGGTGTTTCCCAGTTCTTTTTTTGAAAGAAGTTGAAAGTTCTGTTCCATCAGACATTTGGAAATAATGTGAAAATAATTGTTCGAAAACAATTGTTCTTCTTTCCACTTAGTCTGAAATTGTAATTATTAATAATTAAATTCAATTTATTTATATTTTGTTTTCTTAATATCCTAACCATTTTTGTTAAAGCAAGTCTGTTAATAAATAAATAAAATTAAAATTATATGTGTCCTCTATAAAAGTTTTCTCCTGCAATGTATGTATTCTGTATTTGTATAAACAAGAAGTGCACTACAAACTTCACTGGAGTCTATGTAGTAAAGTAGATTATATTCTTAGAGGCTGAGAATTGTTTCTGCATTTTTCTTTCTAAAAATATATAATTGCAAAATCAAACAACATAAGCCTTTAAAATGTTGGTCTTTACTTGAAGGACTGCAGTTTCATCGATATATAAACTTATATACAAGCATTATTCACTTTTATATTTGGAAATAATCTTATTTTTCAGACAGTTAAAAAGAAGTGACATCATTTTGTGTAAATGTAGCTTTCTGTGATCTTTGGAGCTCATATGGGCACATAAAAAAATAATACTTGAGTATGCGGAGTCATCCTAAATCAGGGGTCCCCAACCTTTGCAACTTTAAGTCAGAAGGACTTCAGCTCCCAGAATTCTCCAGCCAGCCTGGCTGGAGAAGTCTGGGAGCTGAAGTCCTTCAGACTTAAAGTTGCAAAGGTTGGGGACCCCTGTCCTAAATAATACAATCACACATGAATTAATCTCTTTTTTCTACAGTTATGTCCACAATATTGGCCTGAAAATGGTGTTCATCGACATGGCCCTATTCAAGTAGAGTTTGTTTCTGCTGATTTAGAAGAAGATATAATCAGTCGAATATTCCGAATTTATAATGCATCAAGAGTAAGGATCTTATTTACTTATTTGCTTATTTTTCTTAGGAGGGATAGAAATATAGTTTGGGTTGATTTATTTTAATGTTTATTATTTGATGGAAGCATTCCATATAAAAAGTCCACTGTGTTCATAAAATATTCCATCTATAATGTAGAGTGTGTAATATTCTATAATTAGAACCAGCCTAAAAGCTTCAGTAGGAACAAAAGTGTTGCCAGGGTTTGGATGAATTTAGAAAATCTAGATTATATCTGATCAGTGTTAAACTGCCTAATAAAAACATACAAGAATGAAAAACACTCAATAAGCAACTTAGCCACGTCTTTTACTTGGTTATTTATTTAGTTTCCAGAATTAAGGATACATACATTTATATTTTGAACATTTTTGAACATTAATTACAGACTAAACAAATCAATAACCCTGAAGACTTTTTTTTCAAATCACAAGTGTCTGTTAATAGAATTGAGAAATTGGAAAACATATTTTTCTCTTTCCTTCCTTTTATTATAAATTAGTAGAATTTTTCAACAGATAAGAACAGTTTTCCAAAGATGCCAAGGAAGAAAGAATTATAAGCTTAAGATACAGAAGGATCTTGACAAACTTGAACATTGGGCACTATCTAACAAAATGAAATTAAATGGTGAAAAAAGTAAGGTTCTACATTTAGGCAAGAAAAACAAAATGCACAGGTACAGTATAAGTGGTACCTTGCTCAATAGTAGCAACTGTGAGAGGGATCTTGGAATCCTAGTGGATAACCATTTAAATATGAGCCAGCAGTGTGCAGCAGCTGCCAAAAAAGCCAACACAGTTCTAGGCTGCATAAACAGAGGGATAGAATCCAGATCATGTGAAGCGTTAATACACTTTATAATGCCTCAGTAAGGCCACACCTGGAATACTGCATTCAGTTTTGGTCACCACGATGTAGAAAAGACATGGAGACTCTAGAAAGAGTGCAGAGAAGAGCAACCAAGATGATTAGGGGACTGGAGACTAAAACATATGAAGAACGGTTGCAGGAACTGGGTATGTCTAGTTTAATGAAAAGAAGGACCAGGGGAGACATGATAGCAGTGTTCCGATATCTCAGAGGGTGCCACAAAGAAGAGGGAGTCAAACTATTCTCCAAGGCACCTGGGGGCAGGACAAGAAGTAATGGGTGGAAACTAATCAAGGAAAGAAGCAACTTAGAACTAAGGAGAAATTTCCTGAAAGTTAGAACAATTAACCTCTGGAACAGCTTGCCTCCAGAAGTTGTGAATGCCCCAACCCTGGAAGTCTTTAAGAAGATGTTAGATAGCCATTTGTCTGAAATGGTATAAGCTTCCTGCCTATGCAGGGGTTGGACTAGAAGACCTACAAGGTCCCTTCCAACTCTGCTATTGTATTGTATTATTCTGAATGAATTGGTCTGTATTTAGCATGTTAACAATAAGTCATCAGAATGAAATTTTATTTCAGAAATTTGACAATGACAAGCATATTAAAAGAGCAACACTGTTAGAATTATATTGCAAATTTCAACTTGGTAGTCTGTGATTGCTAAAATATTAACCATATATTTGGCTCTTGCAGCTGGTACATTATTTCACTTCAGCATATCTGTATTTTCAACTGTTTAAAATATCATCATCTTAAATCAGATTCAAAGTCATAACTTTGAAATGTAAATTTCTTTAGAACATTGTAAGGAGCAATCTTCTATAACAATGTAAGGTTGCAAGGCGTAGATTATTTGAACTCAGAATAAATAACGCTGTCTTTTTTTTCTTCACCTGTTGGTTGGGTCCCCACAGCCGCAGGATGGCTACCGAATGGTACAGCAATTTCAGTTCCTGGGATGGCCTATGTACAGAGACACACCCGTATCTAAACGGTCTTTTTTGAAACTCATACGTCAAGTGGACAAGTGGCAGGAAGAATATAATGGAGGAGAGGGGCGTACAGTTGTCCATTGCTTGTAAGTGAATAAAACTTTTAAGGTGATCAATAACAGCGACTCTTTTGAAGATGAGGTTTATAATTTGAATTAGATTTTAATCTAATTCAAATACTACAACTCTGTAAAGTCACAGGTATAATTGTCCGTAGTACAGATGGGGCTTATAGGATGGGGAGGGGGGGTGTTAGAGAGCAGATAGCTTGCCCCAAACTCACCTAGTAAAAGTATTGGAAAAGCAATATGCAGACTGGAGAGTTCCTAATTTACAGCCCCGGAGCAATTTAACAAACTCATAGACAATCCGTTTGTCAATAATTGTTCAATACAGGTAATAAATCTCTGAGTACTGCCACGCTGAGAACTAAATCAGAGAGGACTATAGTCTTTCTGCTCTTTTTATATGTTTCCCAGAGGTAACATTATTAACATTGCTTGATGCAAAATGGTGGATTCCACTGTGCTCCTTTGTAAGGAAGAGGAAAAATTTCTGCCAGTCTTTCATCCCCTGTTCTTTCTGCTGCAGCATGTTGTATATACTGTTTGTACTGAATGGGAAGGGAGCCTCAGAAGGATTGTCTGGAAGGTAATTCATGATATCATGAAATTGGAAGGGACCACTAGAATCATATCATCAGTTTTCTGCAAAGTACAGAAAAAGCAATTAAATCATCCCTGAGAGGTGAATAAAGATAGAGCTCCAGTAATAAATAATTGGAATTCAGGAAGATTTGGATTGCCATAGTGTAACCACAAAGAAAATAATATAATGAACTTTTGCAAAGAGAATTCTTTATTTATTGCTGAATCCGTTTCAAGCAACATAAATACATAGTCTACATATGGACATTACTGGATGCACAACACTGCAATCAAACTGACAACATAATAGGAAATGGAAGAATGAGAAGTGCAATCTATTGAGCCTGGTGGAAGAGACCATGATTTATTGATGTCAAATATATAGGCTAAACCTAAGAGAATGAAACTGACTAGGTTAACAAGATTTGATGTGGGCAGTATGCAGTAAGAATATAAGATCAATGTAAGGAACAGGTTCAGACAATGAATCAATTATGCACTAGAGAACCTAAGGAGCTGTACAAAGAAATGAGGCATTGTGAAATTGAAGTAAAAACAATCTAAAAATGTCAAAGATGAGAAGATCCAAAGAGCTTTCAGAGCATGAATAGGGACTTCTAGGTCTAGTAAGAAAGGACAAAAAAAAATACCTTTTTTTGAGAATGTCAACAAAAAGAGAAAAACAATAAAAAAACAAAATTTTTCTATTCAGAAAAATAATAGAAAAACCTACAGTGGAATTAAAAACACTGAGAAGTAATCAGGAAGGAGTTCTAATAGAAGCAAATCAGATTAAAAGGAAGATAGAAAGATTATGGTAGATGGCAGTCAAGATGAACCAAAAGTTTTCTTTGCTACCATCTAGTGGTCAGACAAGCAATAGGTTGGTAATCTTTAGTGAAAAATAAGGGGAAAATACTATACTGAATGGAAAATCTGAAGCATATGGGCATCACAGAATCAATGTTCTATATGATGATAAAACATCGGTTTTTCTATAGCTGGTAATATTGGATTGGAATTTCAGATGGAAAAAATATCAGTTTTTGTTCTTGCAATGTCATTTGTTAGCACTAAATGGACATCAGCACAGTTAACAGATGCAGACAAGATTGCTTAGCTGACATCTGATTAACTTTAGATGTGTGAAGGTGATAGATAATTTGGCTTTTCTTGGGTTTAAGAATAAAGGAGGAAAGTATGTTAGAAGAATAAAAAAGGAGATCAATCTTAAGGAGAAAGGCTGTGACAAACAGACCAGATCACACAGGATAAGGACATTTCTGTGACAACAAAGTTCAGAACTATTAAAGTTAAAACAATCTTTTGGGCAAGGAGAAATTCATCTACTTTGGAAATGTGATAGAAGTGGACGAAGGACTAAAAAAAATGACTACACTTGGCCTGCTGAGAGATGAAGAAGAAAATAATAATAAATAAGAGAGATTGATGGGGCCAAGATTAAAAGAATTTCCTTGGAAGAATTATGGTTATTGCTAAGGATAGGTCAAGATAGAGAATACTTTTGTTTGCCTGTGCAGTCATCAGGAATTGAACCTAACCAAAAAAATGCCTGAGTATAAAAAAAAACAGGTACATAATGGGAAATTATGTATTGATATATTGTGTAGTTTGGACCACCAGTTATAAAACCATTTTCCATGACAACCAGACTATGGCTAAACTGCAATATTTCAACTCTCTTCTTTATAACCTTCCTCACTGTCTAACCTTAGTGTAAGATAAATCAGAATAAATGCTAATTTTGTTTGGTATGTTTTGTTAACACACCCATTTGATTTTTGAGGGTAATCATTGTGAGAACCTAGCCAATTGTGGATTATTCAATAAATGGTGGTCAAACTGTGGCTTAGCATGATATGTTAATTCATGTATTTCTTCACTTTCTTTGTGCTTCTCCATCTTTCTCTCTGTCACATTCATATACAGTCCAGTGATGGGATTCACTTACCTTCCCTACCAGTTTGCAAATGTGAACTTGCACACATGCTGCATCTCTGCATGTGCACAGCTTTCTGCACATGCGCAGTGCTCGTGCATTTACGTCGGGACGGGTGGGCGGAGCCTCCGCAGCCACCACTACTAGTTTGCTCAAACCAGAAAGAACTTGCTAAATACCATCTCTGATACAGTCAGACTATAGTCATTCTGAATGAAGTAGAAGGTTCTTTTTAAAATTAAACATTAGCTACTACCTAGATTTTGTTAAAATTACCCCTCTTTTCAGCTGATCATGGCCCAGTAGTTTTATCACATTGTTTTCTAGTTTTCTCACCTGTTGGATAAAAATTATAATATTTTATTTTAGGAAGTTTAGTTCATTAACGCTTTGAGATGCACATCTGGGAGATCTTTTTCAAATGCAAATTTATATTATCTCTCTTGATTACTCATGATATTAAATGGTTGTACTACCTCTCATGTGTGTGCACACGTGCATGGCACTTTGAGGTAGCATAGGAAGGGTGGGGGGAAGCTCCAACATAATCCTTTTAAATGACTTTAGTTTAATTAGATGCTGAAAGAATGGCACAATATTATCCAGCATTTTGGCAGCAGGGAGCATTCTTTTCATGCTGTCTGGATGTGACAGATGTGCCATATTGTAGTTCCTTTGAAAATCAACCATTTGTGAATGTTGTCTTTAAAGAGTTGCAAGCTAACTAGTCTGCACTTTGGTAATTATTAAGGTTTATTATTTTCAATGAAGTGCCTTCTAAAGGATGCTGATTAGAATAGCTGTAGAAATAACAGGGTTTCTAGAACGGGGACGAATCTCTAGAAAACTAAAAATAACCAGAGATAAAGCATTATAAATGCTGAATTTAATCATGCATCTAAACTCATGCAACACATTTTTGCAATACACTGCTTTGGGTTCTGATATTCTTGACATAGATACAGTTTCTCCAATCGAATATCTATAATATAAATTATTAGTGTATATAAAACTGGTGGGGAATGGAAGGATTTATGTTCTTCGCAGTTATCTAGTCATTAGCACTCTGACGATTGGTCTCTGTCAGAGAGTTGTTGCCACTTGGTGGTTTATCTTTATCCTCAGAATTATCTGAATTAAGAGTGTAAATGGTTGTGGAACCTTCTTGGCACTGTTGAAAGGACTGCATTGTAAACAGGAGATAGTTGCTGTTGTATCTCTCCCTCTAGTGAGGGAGTGCTGTTCAATTTTAAAATAGATATGAATATATATCTAAGGATATAGATATAGGGCCCAATGTTCAAGTTATAAAGATGCTTCTGAATTTTGAGTCTATCTTCCAAAGTGTTGGCAATTCCCCTTAGCTTGTCATTGAACTCAAATATATTAAGTTCCCCATCTATCTCTCATCTAGATAACTTATGAAGATATGATGAGCACTGGGCTCAAGGCAGAACCTTGAGGCACCCCACTGTATGCTTCCTTCCATGTAGATGTAGTACCTTGAGGCTTACATGCTGAATGCGCTCAGTCAGCCAACTTTGAATCCATCTGCACACTTTTTGCTCCTGCTGCTAATGTACCTCCTTTTTAGATACATTAGCAGCAGAAGGAGAAAAAAGACCGTGCAATCATCAAAATCAAAAATTCTTATGTTAAGGGACACTTAGACAGTAAGGTTTGTCTGGTATGATCTGTTTTTAATAAAACCATGCTAGCTTCAAGTGATCACCTTGTTCATTTCTAGGTGCTCATAAATCTTCTAAAATCTTCTAAATAAAGTTGTATTGTTAACATATTATTTGTAACTTAGCCTAACAAGGGTGGATAAAGTAATTTTGTGCTTAAGCCTAAAAGCTGGAAAGATGAGAATTCTAAAATCCCAAAGACTATAGCTAGAAATGTCACGAGCAATAAATATTTATTCTGCTTAGCTTATTAATATAATACAGCAAATCCAGTCTGTGGCTAGACTATTTAGACAACATGAACGCTCATTGGTTGTATATAATTGAATAAAATAAGCTTATTTTAGAAGGTGAAAAAAAATCCTTAGGTACTGTAATAACAAAATCTAAAAAATAATCAAGTCATTTTGCTGTTTTTCTTACAGAAATGGTGGTGGCCGCAGTGGGACATTTTGTGCAATCAGTATTGTTTGTGAAATGCTACAACACCAGAGGGCTGTTGATGTATTCCATGCTGTGAAGACCCTGAGGAATAATAAGCCGAATATGGTGGACCTTCTGGTAGGAGTTCTTTAAACTGTACCACTAAGTAGAAAATTATCCCTGTTCTCATAAGGCATAGTGACATTTTTGCGATTTATGTGGAGTACTGTTCATAAAAGCAAGCCTGTTGTTTCCTAAAGGGGATAATGAAATCACTTGACTTATAAAAGTATTTTTATGCTACTTCTTGAGTCTTGTTCAAGGTGTGTTAGACTTTTTGTGCAAATGTAACAACTTTAAACAGAACACCCTTATTAATTTTCTTTTCTGGCAGGGCAATCCAAAAGGAGAACAGACTTTGCATGGCAGAAATAATAGTCATGTAAAATAAGTGTCAGATTTTCAAATTATATATTTTATAAATAGCTTAATCTCCTAATATTTATCAAGACTGTGAATTTCAGTTTGACATTTAGTGTATTGCATTTAATTATGGTTCTTCTATCTTGCAGAAAGATTAAAAGAGTTCAGAAACAAAGGGCCAGGAGCAATTATTTCCTTTTGTTGTACTTTGTGAAACTACTTGAAATGTAGAAAGGCTGAAAGGCCATTAGTGTTTTATATATGTGCAAGTATGCACAAGCTTACATAACAATTCAGTATGTCAGGATACGGTCTATTTTGTTCATCATTACTATATTGAAGTTGTGTTACTATAAGAAGTTGTGTTTGTCGTTTAGTCATGAAGAAATTCCACTGCCATCATTTGACAGTTTACTAAAAAATCTCTAAATAGCAAAATAAAGTATTTAGGTAATGCTGTATTTGTTATTTTCTTTCATTTCTTGCAAGGCACATCTTTTTGATCTAGGTATTCTGTGTATGGCAGACTATGTTGTATATCTCTATGATTTTATTACCAATGCACACATGTTTTCCAGATTGGGTCACAGTGGCCCTGTCTAATAGATTCAAAAGAAATCTACACAGAAAACTTTTTCATTAAATATTTGTAATTAAGTCATTATACAACTTGACTTTCTTTAACTACAACTAACTTCCTCCCTTTTCTTGTTTTGACTCTTCAGGATCAATATAAATTCTGCTATGAAGTGGCTTTGGAGTACTTGAATTCTGGATGATACTGCAAGTAACCTTGGGGGAGGCAAAATGTTTCACTAGCACAGTCCAAGCGAGTTGCATCATGATATCTGTGTGTATGAGATGAGAACTTCTCAGTGTTACACTTTAATTGCTTTGTATTGGCTCTTTTTAAGAGCCCAAGAGAGTCTTTCCAAAAATGCTTGCACTGCCCATTTCCTATAGTATGGCTATTGCTTGAGTCACAGTCCCACAGTCCCACACCAACACACTCTGGGACTGGACACCACTATCATGCAAACCCATCGAAGAGCCTACTATACCTGCCTAGTCATCTGATCAATCCAAGAGCACAATTCTATTCTTAATGACAATGTTTGTACCTTTCTGTTGTACTATTTTTTTTTTGTTGCCAGTGATCCTTGTTATTGTTAAAAACTAGTGTACATTTTTGTTCTGTGGAGAATGCTGCCTAGCATTTTGATACTGTATTTTAGTTATATTTGTATTGTATTTGCTCCTAATAAACAAAGCACGCGTAGCTTGAATTGAACTAAAAGCTACGCCCACAGACCACATTAATCTTGCTGACTTCAATTTTCTGTCCAACTTGTATTGTTTCAGAAGAAGTGATTTGATATACATCCATTAAGAAAATGGAAAAAATACAGGAGGATCAGATTACTATATCCAAAGCTTTTCCCGTTTGTTTATATTGTAAATATTTTTTATTTCATCAAATTATTTATTCATTAAAAAGAAATCTTTTGTGAAGCACAATGACTGACAATCATTTTTATTAAATCTTGGAAATGCTTATTGTATTATATTGTAAACATTTGTTTATCCTGTCTGGATTTTCAGCTTAATAAATAAGTACATATTTTATAAAATCTCATTTAATATATATATATATAGCATCTTATGGCTCACATTTGCCTTCAGGAAAAGCCAGAGGTTTCCAAATTTTCTATTCAATATAGCATACACTAAATAGAACTTCTGATTCTTATGTTTATGACTCGGTATTCAAACAAATTCTTTGCATGCACGAATCTCCCAAACCTATTCTGTGCTCTCCAATTACAGAACTTGATAGTGTTAGTTGACTTGAAACTAAGAAAACTGGTTTAGAGAACAACTGATCATTCAGATTGACAGCAGTGGATATAGCAAACCAACTTATTTTTTTCTTACTAGTGTTTTCCCACACAGGTAGGGACCACTTCTCTTTCTCTCCATTTTTTAGATCAGCCAAGTATTGATTTGATGATTGTGGCATACTGATTGGCTTCTTGGCCAAACCTGATGTGGGTTGAGAGAGAGTGCCTGGCCCAAAATCACCCAGCTGGCTTTCATGCCTAAGGCAGGCCTAGAAGTTTCCTGGTTTCTAACCTGGTACCTTAACCACTAAACCCAACTGGCTTTCTAAAGCAGACAAACAACTCTTTTCCATTTTTACTCCTTTGCCTTACCACAGTGTTCCGCCCCCTATTTTTTATTTTTTTTAATTTATTATTAAATGTGTATATCGCCGATTTTATTATCCAAAGCTGCTTAAAATATAAATGTTTAGGGCTAGCATTAGCATCCACCCTAAAGGAGTCTATAATCCACGACGAACCAGTTTGGCCTTATAGCAGCTACATTTTAGTATCAGTAACAGAATAACAATTAAAGAGACCAGAAGATATAATAGAGGAGGGAGGAAAATTCTGAGCATTCACAATCAGTCCAAAACAGCTGACTCTGCATATATAATATATCATGGTTTGTTATTCTTTGGGAGCCACTCACATGGAGCCTTCTCACATTGCAAGATCCTGCATTATTTGAAGGATACATACCAGAGCTATTCCAACATAGTTCTAACCATGTCTAAATGAGAATAATTCTCTTTGAACCTCAGTTTATTTTTCTATTCTGTATGTGTAACTCGCTGAAGTTGGTTGACAGAATGCTGATCTATGTTCTCCAATTACCAACGGGTTGGTGCCCTTGGCTGCTGTCTTGCAACCTGAATACATAATTCTTGATGGCCTGCACACCTACCATATATATTAAATTTCACACCACGCCTCTGCTATCTGAATCACGATAAATCTCAGCTTTCAGTGACTTAAAATGTTTGTTTGTTTGTTTGTTTAGATTTAAGTCCCACCCTTCAGAAACTTAAAGAGACAAATCCAGTGTTCCTTGTATTATTTATATTTGTGGGAAAGAGGCATCTGTGGGGTGTTGTCTAAAAAGACAACATGGTGTTCACAACCACCTGAACAAAACTCTGCTCCTTTTTCAAGTGCATTGGATGCACAGTGCAGTGGCGTAGCGTGGGGGGTGCAGGGGGTGCGGGCCGCACCGGGCGCAACATCTGGGGGGGCGCGCTCGCACTTGCAGCTCCCCGTCGCTTCGGGAAAGGGGATCGAGTAAGGCAGGAACAGCGGCAGCCGGGGAATGTGGCCACCGCCGCGGGGACCGGAGAAGCGTCGCCCGAAGCAAGAGCGGCTGCAAGAGGAGGCGTTTTCTCCCCGTCGCCCCGTCTTCTTCCTTGGGGAAAGGATCTTAGGGAATTTTTCATATTTTTATTAGTATTATTTCTCGGGCGGGGGAGGGGGGATCCGGAATCCAGGAAACCGGGAGGGGGGCGGGAAATCGCAGGGAAAAGGAAGAGAGCTCGGCGGGCGGAAGGTGGGGAGAGCTCGCGCGTTCCAGCTGATTCAGCAGCAGTCTTGTGAATGCGCTGAGATGTAGCTGACAGGGCGGGAGAGGCGTCCCGCTCTCCGGATCGAAGGGAGGCCAGCTCTTTCGGGTACCTGCCGGCTGCGGCTGCCTCCCCTACCCCGCTGCCGTCGGATCTTCCTGCACCCCTCCTCTCCCCCCTTCCCGTTTCTCGCTTCCCCGCCGCTCCGCATGCTGCGCCCTCCCCGTCCTCGATGCCGCTGCTTCCCCCAGGGGAGGGCTAGAAAGGCACCGAGAAGGATGAGCGAAGGGGTTGCCTCGCCGCCGGGTGCCACAGCCGCTGCCGAGGAGGGGGCGGCGGCGGGCGGGGGCCCTGCGGCGGGCGATGGAGTGGAAGAGACTCGAGTGCTAAAATCCAGGGGTTAGGGGGCGCAAATTACTTGCCTTGCCCCGGGTGCTGACAACCCACGCTACGCCACTGGCACAGTGCAAGTAAAAATAGGCAGAGTGGCAGGCAAGCGTTTATAATAATTCCATAAATAGGCAGTACTAAGTTCTCTTTTCAGCTTTTTTTCAACAGGTTCTGTTTCTGTTTTTTTAAAAACAAAATAAATCCTTCAGCCTTAGTGTTAGCAAAATGCCAACCAAAAGACAAAGGCCCAAAAACAGCTATTGAAGAATGCCAACATAGCTCTGAGCATTTCTGGAACGCTTATCAAGGAAATTCCTCTGTTGGAAATAGTGCTTGTTTGATGGCCTGCCCAATCAAAAGTTTAGTTCAAAAAAAATAATCATAAAGAAAGAACTCAGGAAACTAGAAACTGCTTATTAACGATACTTGGCCAACAATCTGAAAATCACTATTGAAAAAAGTAGAGAAATGCTAAATGTACTTGATCTAAATAAACCCAGAGTGCACTTTTGATGAGAAAAGTGCATTTTTATTTCCCAAATTGCATTCAGAGACCTATATAGCAGAATGTAATAGTACAAGATCATTGTGATGTGCCCTTTATTCATTGCCTATGAGTGATGATAGCTAAAGAATCAAAATCTTAAAACCTGGTGGTCTTCACTTAATATAATTATAATAATCCTGAAGCAGTGCTATTATCTAAATGGATTCTGTTCACAATTCATGTAAAACAGAATAATGTACTTTATTAAACTGGTTCTTTATTACATCCCATGGCAATCTTGATTTGTAAAGTTGTAGCAATGAATATAAAATATAGATCTAGCTGGGCTTGAAATTATTGGAGACACAAGGCAGGCGTTGCTTTTCTACCTGAGAAGAGGAAGAAACTCCTTGAAGGCTTAATTATCCAAGTTCTAACTTTGTGTCCTTTAGTCCTTGTAGGTGTTGCATCAAATGCCTGCAAAATACCTGCCAAGTTATACTTAAAGGGAATTGACCTTTGCTGAGAACAGCTTTAATTTGTATCAAAGGCACACAGCGCTTAATGCCAAAGCCATCTATTGTCTTTCTTGTGGTTGAGTGCTAAAGAGAAACAGTCTTCCTCTCTCCCCCCCCTCCCCCTCCACCTGAATGCAGCTTTATTGACAGAACCTGGATCAGACTGTGAAGACTGGGCATGCTTTTATTGGATGGTACTTTGGAGAAGACATCTTGGCAGACTTCAGCCGGAAAACTAACATGTTAGAGACAACCATGGAAAAACCTGCTACTCCTTTTTTGAATAGTGTAGAAACAGCATTTCATAAGCTTTCCCTAATTTCCAGGAAAGGTTTTAATGAAGGAAACGAAGCGTGTTTACAGCTAGTCCACAATTTGCAACCATAATTAAGCCCACCATCTCGGTCGTAAGTCTTATTGATCGTAAAGTGGGCCACTATGTGACTGCCCCCAATTTTACATTCTTTTTTTGAAGTGGTCATCAAGCAAACACAGCAGTTGTAAAGCCAACATTGCAATTATTAAATGAACCCACTATGGGGTGGTTTTGGTCAGAAACTGAAAATAAAAGACCAGTCTCTAGCAAAAACATTTTGAATCATAATCATGTGACAACATGTGAGCTGGTTGCCAAATGCCAAAAATGGGGTCATGTAAAAAAGGCTGAGATGTTGGAATTTTAAAAACGGGTACCACATTCATTTTTAGGATCTGTCATAACTAAAAATTTACTTAGCAACTGGTTGTAAATTCAAGACTACCTGTATGGTAGCATAGTTGAGACCCAGAGCATAAAAAATGCAGAGGTGGAGAAGCCCTGTCCCTTCTTTTCCCCTTTGGAAGACACTCAAACTGCTATTAACCAGAAAGTTAACAAAAGGAGAACTTGGTCCTACCCATTTACAAAATTCTTGCCTTGCTACCTGTAGCCTTGCCTGTTTTTTATTCACCGTGCTTCCAATGCACATTAAAAAGGATCAGAGTTCTGGTCATAGAATATTCCTAATTCAATTAACAAGAAGGTTTATAAATGAAATAGTGGAGAAGAAATATATACCATGTTGTGTATATTAATGATATTTAGCTACCCTATAAAATATAGATGAACCATTAGGGGCAGGAAGAGGCAAGACTCCACTATTAAATATGTAGAGTTCAGTCCCTCCAGATTTGTGAGTCTGTACTTCTTTCACAAATGTCCAGGGAAGGAATGAAGGCTGGTTTTATCACAGATGTATATTTCAAAATCAATTCAAAATCTAGTAATATAGATGACTATATTTCAGCTTAATTATCAGGGTCTTCTGCTTTTTCTCTGGAGGTATAGAATTGCGAGCTGAAACACAGAAGCCCCTTTGTTGAATGAGATTTGTACATGTTTTCTACTGAGTCGTTGGATGCCATCTTGGTTATCTATATAGTATTATACCATTTGATACCGTAAACCATCCAGTCATTTTGGAGTTTGGTGCCACCTAAAGCCAAAGAAATGCAGAAATTCTCTCTCTCTCTCTCTCTCTCTCTCTCTCTCTCTCTCTCTCTCTCTCTCTCTCTCTCTCTCTCTCTCTCTCTCACACACACACACACACACACACACACACACACACACACACACATGTTCTAATGTCCCTGAACTTCTAGGATCACATGAGGTTGACTCTGCTTCCTAGCTCAGTCAATTTATCTAAAACTAATAAAACTAGTGTGGAAAGTTATCACCCATCTCTCTCCCAGAAAAATGAAATGCCCTAGGAAATATTGAAAAGGCATAATATTATATTTCCCTAGATGTGAAAAGGAAGAAACATGTTTTGTCTCCTGCAGCCTCCGGCCCCCACCCCCTTTGTCAATGGGCCATTAAGGCCTGGGCTAGTCCACTTTACATAATAAAGAGTTCTTGTCTTCAGCTCCAGAGTCATGGGATTAAGGCAGCGTTTCTCAAATAGTGGGGCGCGCCCCCCTGGGGGGGCGCGAGGCTCTGTAAAGGGGGGCGCGTTTGACCTCGGCAAATCGGCTCTGCCGATTCCCTTTCTCCCTCCTCCTCCCTCCCTCCACAGCCGGCATGCTGGCCACTCGTCGTCTTCCAGGGACTGCCGTTCCTCACACACACGCACGCACGCACACACACACACACACACACACGGAGGCTTCTCAGCTCCTGGAAGGAGCGGAGCGAGCGAACGAGCGATCAAGCACGGGTGGCCGGGGCAGGCTAAGGCGGGTGAGCCGGGCTGAGGAGACTCCGCGGGGAGTGGGGGTGGGGCGTGGACGACGACACACAGACAGAGAGAGGCACAGACACAGAGAGAGACAGGGAGGGGGGGAGGAATCAGAGAGTGACAGACACACACAGAGAGACAGGGAGAGAAAGAGAGAGACACAGGAAGTGCGTGAATGCAAGACACACACACACACACACACAGTGATAGATGGGCAGACGAAGGAGAGACAGACAGAGATAGAGAGAAAGAAAAAGAAAGAAAGAAAAAAGTGGGAGAGAGAAAGAAAGAAAGAAAGACAGACAGAGAGAGAAAGAGAGAGACAGAAAGGAAAGAGAAAAAAGAGAGAAAGAAAAAAGAGAAAAAGAGAGAGAGAGAAAGAGAAAGAAATTTCTTTCTTTTTTTATTCTCTTATACTTAATAAGGATACAGTGTTATGCAGAGGTGTACTTATAACAATTTTATAGACAAATGATACTATTTACAGTCGCGCGGGGGGGGAGCGCGAAATGTTTTCTTCTTCCTAGGGGGGGCCTGACAGAAAATAATTGAGAAACACTGGATTAAGGTAAGACTTGCCTTACCAAACCTGGACTCAGCCCATGGGAGCCTGGCAACCAATCAGAGTACAGTTCTTACACAGGAACAAGAAACAGATAGGTGGGGCCAAACAGTTGATAAAAAGCCCTGCAAGCCCCTTGCTCAGCCCTTCTCTTCCTGTCCACCAACATTGAAGCATGTAAGCACCTTTTCTGTTCAGGACTCCAGCCATGTGGTCCTGTCCACCATTAAATCATCTTTCCAAGCAGCCTCCATGTCTCCAGTATCTTCTTCCCCACTTGGAGCCAAACCCAGAAGGACATTTCCATATAACAATAGTTAAGGGATAGAGGAAGGGAGGAGGGAAGAAGTGTATCTGTGAGGAATTTGCAGAAAGTTTGTTTTCCTAATTCTGTGAAAATATTTTAACCTTCCACCCAAGAGACTCAACGGGAGTTTGGGAGGAAATTGTTGCAAACAAATGTATTCAACATGGACTAAGGGCATAGAGGGAGAAATATTAACAGTTTCATCTTCTTTCTTTCTTTCTTTCTTTCTTTCTTTCTTTCTTTCTTTCTTTCTTTCTTTCTTTCTTTTTTGCCACTGGGGTGTTGGTAGTGATGAAGATATAGTATTTCCTTTTCTCTGTAGAATCTACAACAACAGGTCAGTGCAGTTATTGTTATTTTTCTTTTAGTGCTTGGAAGCTGGTAATTCTGAGAATTGAAAGCTATGGTCCCTATCAAGCCTGAAAAGAAAATTGCACAGAATTGCACTGTTAATGGAGGTAAGGATATTTTTATTCATTCATTCTCAGACACAGGGTCTCCCTTTGAAGAACATGGCAGGCATTCAAAAGAAAAGCAAAACAAGCTTCGAGAAAATCAAAGATAAAAATGAGTAACTTGATTTCTGCATCAGCACTGAGATTAAACTGGATATTTATGGGTAAACATGCCTTCCAGAGAACAGAACTGACCAGATATATAATTTTACTTAATTTTACTTTGCCTCTGCAGCACTATTTCTCAACATATAGGAAACTGGTGTAGCTAGCCACGCAGCTTTATATAATGTAAGTTTCAGAAGTCATGCTTTAATATGCAAATGTAAACTCATTAAAGTAAGTGCTTCTCTTTTCAGGATTGTTTCAAAGTATTCCTGTCAACTTCGAACTGAACCTGGCAGCAGCCATCTTTCTGTTTCTCAGTTCGACTTTCCGACCGCTGCTCCCCTCCGCGGGGAGGCGGAACCAGAGTCTCCAATCTGGTACCGCCCCAGACGCCTGATGGACCCGGATGGGTTCCAGACGGCGCTTGGGCCATTTCCTGTACCCCTGACCCGTGCCCCGATGGAGGACCTCACGACCGCATGGAATAGTGCGGCCGTGGGAGCCTTGGATCGGGTCGCGCCCTTGCGGCCTCTCTTGCGGCGGCGAACCACCCTGGCTCCTTGGTTTACCGAGGAGCTGCGGGTGATGAAACGCCGCAAGAGATGCCTAGAGAGAAGATGGAGGTCTTCCCGATCTGAATCTGACCGGACACAGGTAAGAGCCCATTTACGGATTTACATTGTGGCGCTGAGAGTGGCCAAATGCCATCATTGTGCTACTCTCATAGCATCTGCAGAAAACCACCCTGCCGCCCTGTTTAGGGTGACCCGCTCCCTGCTTCAACAAAGGGTGCGGGAAGCCCCGCTACAGGGTAGAGCAGAGGAATTTGTGATTTTTCTGCAGGAGAAAACCGCTCAGATACAAAACGGGCTACCCTCCATTGATGGCCCAGTGAGATGCCACGAGACAGATCTTGTTTGGGAGGAGTTTGACTCCGTTGCTTCCGAAGATATGGACAGGTTACGTGGGCGACTGCGAGCCACCACATGTTTATTGGACCCGTGTCCCTCCTGGCTTGTACTGGCATCCTGGGAGGTGACACGAGGCTGGCTCCAAGAGGTTGTCAACGCATCCTTAAGTGAGGGTTCCTTGCCTGCTTCCCTAAAAGAAGCTATGGTGAGGCCCCTCCTTAAGAAGCCCTCTTTGGATCCCGCTCTTTTAAACAACTACCGTCCAGTCTCCAACCTTCCCTTTTTGGCGAAGGTTGTTGAGAGTGTGGTGGCACAACAGTTTCCCTGTCACCTGGAGGAAGTTGACTATCTAGATCCGCGCCAGTCCGGCTTTCGGCCCGGGCATAGCACCGAGACGGCATTGGTCGCGTTGGTTGATGATCTCTGGAGGGCCAGAGATGGGGGTTGTTCCTCCATCCTGGTCCTATTAGACCTCTCGGCGGCTTTCGATACCATCGACCATGGTATCCTATTGCATCGGCTGGGGGGGTTGGGGGTGGGAGGCACCGTTTTACGGTGGTTCTCCTCCTACCTCTCTGACCGATCGCAATTTGTGTTGGCAGGGGGGCAGAGGTCGACCTCGAGACCCCTCACATGTGGGGTGCCTCAGGGGTCGGTCCTCTCGCCTCTCCTGTTTAACACATACATGAAGCCGCTGGGTGAGATCATCCGTGGTTTTGGGGTAGAGTACCATCTATACGCTGATGACACTCAGTTGTATATATCTACCCCAAACCACCCCAACGATGCCGTAGCGGTGATGTGCCAGTGCTTGGAAGCCGTGCGGATCTTGATGGGAAGTAACGGACTCAGGCTCAACCCGACAAAGACCGAGTGGCTGTGGTTTCCGGCTGCCCGATTCAACCAGCTCACTCCATCGCTGGCCATAGGGGGCGAACATCTTGCCCCTGTGGATGGGGCGCGCAATTTGGGTGTCCTCCTGGATGCCCGGCTGTCCATGGAAGATCAAGTGACAGCCGTGGCCAGGAGGGCGTTTTACCAGGTTCGCCTGGTTCGCCAATTGCGCCCCCTATTGGATCGGGATGCCCTTCGCACAGTCACTCATGCGCTCGTGACATCCCGACTGGACTATTGTAACTCTCTCTACATGGGGCTCCCCTTGAGGTGCACCCGAAGGCTTCAGCTAGTCCAGAACGCAGCCGCGCGAGCAATTATGGGAACCGCCAGGTTCACCCATGTAACACCGCTCTTGCGCGAGCTGCACTGGCTACCTGTCGTCTTTCGGGTGCGCTTCAAGGTGTTAATTATCATCTTTAAAGCGCTCCATGGCTCGGGACCTAGCTACCTGCGGGATCGGATCCTGCCTCATACATCCTCACGGCCGATTCGCTCCCACAGAGAGGGACTTCTCCGGGTGCCGTCCACTAGACACTGTCAGCGGGCGACACCCAGGGGAAGGGCTATCTCTGTGGCGGGCCCGGCCCTCTGGAATGACCTTCCCCCCGATATTAGGACGACCACGGACCTCCGCTCCTTCCGTCTTAAATTAAAAACTCATCTTTTCTGTCTGGCCGGCCTAGGATAGTCTCTCTGTCTTTGGGGTTTTACTGGGTAGTTTTAGTATAGTTCAGTTTTAATGGGAAATTTTAGCGCAGGCTAGGTTTAATTTGTTTTTAAGAAATGTTTGTATGTATTTATTGTTTTTATTCTACCTGTGCACCGCCCCGAGTCCCCATGGGGAGAGGGAGCGGTTTATAAGTATTAAATTATTATTATTATTATTAGTTGCCACACAGAGGGGAAAGAGGTGGGGGAGTGGTTGGAATGCATTACTAGACACAACAAAGAGTTTTCGTATTAAAACCAAGGTCATCTCTACTGGCAACCGATAAAGTTGAGGAGGGAGTGCCTGAAGAGCCCGCCAATTAAGCTAATTGGCCAACGTGACCCGCGACACTTGAGGATGGGGTTATTTCCTAGTTTAATTTTACTGTAACTATGGGAAAGATTTAGATTTGGTTTTGAAGCTGTGCCAATATGATGTACTCATTAAAGAAGACCTTTTAGAAGGAGCCAAGTCTCAGCATTCTGATTTGCTTGGGTTCATTAGTCGGAGTCTTGACAATTCCTTAATAATCAAATTCAAAATATTGTACAACACTAATAGTATTACAATAGTAATACAATAGTAATAGTACACTGGATGAGAAGAGAAACAATAGCATGAGCATGGATCCAAATGTATAGAAGGCTGGGAATCTTTACTTTTGGTCCCTAAACACATTTGTAGGAATTGTAGTTTGAAACTTGGCTAGACATTCCAGATGGCAGCAGATGACAATTTTGTGTGCATATAGCCATGCTCTTACCTTTATTTCTAATATGCTTGTTACATGAAAGCATCTACCTGCTGCCTATATACCTTTTCTCCAGTAGTCATCATGAAAGTTGCCACCCATGGTGCTTGTGTGTCATTTTTCAGAGCTAGGCATTCATTACAAGAAAAATTGTTCTGTGCATGCAGTTCCCTTCATTGGCATCCACTCCAAACTATAATGAAATTATACCAAAATGGCAACATGTATGTCTGGATATCACAACACAAGCTGAATCCTTTTGTACTTGCATCTTGATTTCATGAAAGGCAGTCTTGCCTTTCAACATCATGGTGTTTTATTACTCTTTTGCCCTTACAATGGTTGCCTATGCTTCCCTGAATTTCATTTTTGTATATATGTAGATATATCTGTAAATTATTCCCTATCTTGCAACATCACGGTGTATTATCACTCTTTTGCCCTTACAATGGTTGCCTATGCTTCCCTAAATTTCATTTTTGTATATATGTAGATATATCTGTAAATTATTCACTATCTAGGGAATGCTTACAGCTGGATTCAGATGAATTAAAATGTCATTAACTCCTACTTGTTATTAGGAGATCCAAAACTTATGTTATCATATACATCAGTTGACTTGTTTTTTATTAAGGTTTCCTGCTGGTTTTTTCCCTTCTTGGATTCTACTGGTGCCTTACTTTTGTGTATGCAGAATTGGCAGCATTTGTTCCAAACATGTCACCTACTTTAAATATATCTGCCTACATTTCAACACCAGAAATAAGAACATTGTTCAATATGACAGGCTTTGCAAGCAACATCATTTTCCCCCTCTCCTGCGCCTGCACGTATTTTGTCTCTCAAGACCTACAGAGTTAGCCTTTGTTTAGACACAACAAAAAAAGTCTAATTAGCAAAACAACCTGTTGCTTCACAACAGACTTTCTCTATGCAAAACCTTTACGGTTTACATAACATTACAAGTGCTGAAATGCAACTTATAGTTATGAAATTATCCAGTGGCAGATCTTGCATCTAAAATAATTTTTCAACAAATTCTAGCTATGCATTTTACAATTTACTAATAAAATAGCACATCAGGTCATACCCATTATGATACCATTTTGTGAAGAGAGAGAGAGACCCGTCAATGGCAGCCATTTTGTAACAATACAGATAACTTGTCTAATGATCCTCCTGGTTCAAAAAGGCTGCTATTAGTCAAATGAAGTGGCCTAACAGTAAACAACAACAAGAAGACTTTGAAATCAAAATCTGAATAAAATTATTGTAGTCCAAGAAATGGTTCCTTTAATAATTTGGAAGAATTAAACTAACAAATTGAAAAAAGTTGAATATGATAGCTAGGTTAGTCTAGTGATTAAGGCACCAGAATAGAAACCAGGAGACCGTGATTTCTAGTCCCATTTCAAGCATGGAAGCCAGCTGAATGACTTTGGGCCATTTACCCTCTTTCAACCCAACCCACTTCACCGGGAAGTGAGGAAAATAGAAGGAAAAAGGAATATTAAGTATGTTCACCACCTTGAATTATTGATAAAAATAATAAAGGTAGGATAAAATATTTTAAAAGATCTATTTATACTCAGCATGTGCTGCAACAAATGAGATGTACTAACCATTTACTATAATTATTATACGGTATTTTCATGTGAATTAAGTGTTATATTTACGATTTCCAACACTGATCTGGTAAACCCATTTAAAATAAGCAGATCATAATTAGAAAAAAAGGAACAAGGACTTGGGGGTCGTTAGGGAACTGGACTAATAACTTGATTTTTAGATTATAATCCTTGCTATGCTAACTTTATAATCAAGTGTACTCGTTAGCAAACTGAGTGAGAATTTAGGCTGTTAAAATCTGTATACTTTTCTTTGCTGTTACCCACAAATCATTTGGGGGTTTTTTGTTGCTAGATCTGATAACCCAAATAAAATATATATATCCGTAAGAGAGTACCAGTAACTTTGGGGAAATAAAATTGCCATCAAAGCCTAGAAGATCCATGTAAGCAAGGAAAGGATTGTGTTGTTGATGGCAGGAGACAGAGACTAACTAAAAAAGTATGTTTCCTCTTTTCCCTGGCAGGGAGAGATATTTTTCCTTTGTAAAGAGGCAGCTTTCCTTCCAAGAAATTTGGACTGACCTAGCCATCAAAATAATTCCCAACAAGAATTGGCACCATTCTTTTGGCTGTTCTTGCCTGCCACAAAAAACTGTGAGGAAATCACATCTACTGAGAAAATGAATGGGACCAGAGCCCACCCTCTCAGTGTCACAGCAAAGTTCATCTGTCAAAAAAGATTTTCTTTGTGTTCCAAAAAAAAAAGTATCCTTAATCTTTGCAGTCAGAGGAAATTAGTCCCATCTTGTGCCAAGGCTCTTCTTGTCACAGGGAGGGAGCTTCATTTTCTGTTTTGATCTATAAACATCTTGAAATGTTCCAAGTCCTACCAAATAGGAAATTGCTTTAGTAGCTACAAGAATATGAATGGCATTTTCTAAATCTGCAAATCGTTATAGCCCACAAAATTGCAGGTTGCATACCAAGGGGGGGGGGGGGACCCAGGTTTTATTGGATAAATAATTTTTTTAGAACATACAAGAAAAGCTGGACTAATATTAGAACAGACCACACTGGCTGACAGAGACAGTATTTATTCCTACACTTTTGGAAAAGACCAGATTGTAAATAATTATACATAAATGGTGAAAAGCACATGGATACATTTCTGTACCTTGCTAGAATGTTTATGAAGATGATAAACTGGAGACATTTTAAGATGTGCAAATGGTGTTAATAACCATTTAAAAAATAAATGTTTATTGAAAGAAGCAAAATGCTTGGATCTAAGATCATACTTCTGTTCTCTTTGTTAAATTTAGTAGTAAGAATGGTTCAGGGGTGGGATTCTGCCGGTTCGGACTGGTTCGGATGAACCAGTAACTCCAATGACCAGCTGAGAGCGAACTGGTTCGCTCCGAAAATCAGGTGGGTCCATCCGCCCGCCCCCACACTATACTGACCTATATTTCCTTTGTTTGAAGCCCAGCTGATAGGCGCGCCAGAGCGGATTGCTGTGCCTCAGTTGTTTTACTCAACAGTTGTTTTACTGCACTAGAAGGTAAGTTGTAAAGTTCATTTCAAATGCATTGCATGCATATAGACCCTGCGATTGGCGTGCGCTCAGAAAACCGGTTGTTACACCGGTTGAATCCCACCACTGGAATGGGTTATGTTCAAGATCCTTAGAAGTGACTTCAGTGCGGTGAAAATAAAATGAATGAATGTGAATTGAATGCAAAAGTGAGTGATCAGTATGAAATATGTACTATGAGGTGATTTAGGCATATTAAGAGAATGAAAGAAAATTGAACAGCACAACGAATGTAGGAAAGAAGAATGAATGGATTGATGAAAAGAAGAAGATAAAGAAACATATGGTTAGATGTTAATGAAATCTTCTAAAACAGAAGGATGAGAAGCTTAAAGAACAGATAATGAATGAAGCCAAGGACAGATGTGATGGAAGTGAAGGCATTTGCAAGGATAGAAAATAAGGAATAATGAGGAACAACAAATGGTGTTGGTATAAACTAGTTTTCTCTTCTCCCTTTCATCTCATGACTATAATTCCTTCATCTTAATATTTCTTGTTCCTTTTCCGTATTGCATTATGTTACTTACCCAGAAAAGGAATAGCATACAATGTACTTAAGGAAAAATCCATTGCTGATTGTTAAATAGATAAATAGAATAGCCTCCAATTTGTGTTCTATAATTTATGTTTTGCCAACTGGAGAAACAATTTCCCCATGGTTCTATAAGTCTAGACTCACCATGTTTTACATCTATTCCACTTGTTTATCAGAAATTAAAGCTATCTACTTTTCGATTAAAGTAGCAAAAATATTTTAAAGAAAATTTATGACAATCAGAATTGATCTTAAAAATTAAATTCCTCAAGATGAACAAGGTTCCTATGTGTGATAAAAATAGGAAAAGAATTTTGAATCTTGATCAGGTTTTTCAATAGCAGCATGACATTATAAGAAGAAATACTGTCAATAAGTTAATGGTTTGCATTGGGCCTCAGAGAGCAAGCAAGACAAAGCAAGTCAAGACAATGTCAATGGTTAGGATTGTTGAGGTGGTGAAAATAGGAGGAAAGAATATTAGTATATTTGCCACCTTGAGTTCTATATGAAAAAAGGTGATACAAATATCTAAAAAAATTGTCCGACCCATTGAGAGCATCTTCTGTAAGAGTCTACAAAACAACTGTCTAGAACCGTGATGGAGAAACTATGGCACACGTGCCACAGGTGGCACACAAAGCCAACTCTGCAGGCATGTGAGTCGTTGTCCTATGCCAGCTCCAGCACGCATACGCACACCAGCCAACTGATTTTCAACCTCTCCTGAGGGTTGGGGGAGACCATTTTCGCCCTCACCAGGCTTCAGAAAAGTCTCTGGAGCTTGGGGTGAAAAACAGAACTTCCAGGCCTACCAGAATTTCAGAAATGGACTGTTTCTGGCTTCCGGGGGTCTGGGGGAGGCCGGTTTTGCCCTCCAGAGGCTTTCCTGGAGCCTGGGGAGGCCAAAAATGGAATTTTTGGAACTTCTAGAAGTCCCATTTTTTGCCCTCCCCAGGCTCCAGAGGCTTTCTTTGAGCCTCTGGAAGGCCAAATTTGGCCTTCCCTGGGCTCCGGAGGCCCTACCTGAAGCCTCTTGGTGCCAAAAATAGAGTGTGTTTTCGGCCTCCAAGGGCACATGCATTGGGGGGGGGGAGTCACACACACATGCACTGGGGGGGTCTCAAACACACATGCTCAGGTGGGTGGGACACATTGCATTTGTGGGTGTGGGGCACGTGCATGCACTATTACATGCACACACACAATTTTAGCATGCAAGGACAGAAAGGTTTGCCATCACTAGTCTAGAATGAGTCCTCAGTAGAGATATGGACTAGTGATTGCAATTCTTGCTTTACTGCTTATATTGATGCTAAAAACAATTCATTATCAGAATGTAACATGCCATCTCTTATTGTTAAAAGGATACATTCATCTGGCAGAACTATATAGTAACAGCCACTCCCTGATTTTAAGAATATGATTGTGTTGTAAATTAGTGTGTAACTATATAGGTATAAAATTCTGTAGCCTCAAAGGCCCATTTTATTCAATTGTACTTACACTAGGAATGTATATAATTGCAGGTGTTTGAGGAAAACAAATCAAACCTTACTTTTCAATGCAGCACAATATGCACATTGATTTAGTGTCAGCTGTTACAAGGTTTACCATGCCAACAAACCAATCTTTGACTAAGGATAAAGACAGTGTAGGCTATTGGCAACCAAGAAGCTGAGTTTTCCCTGAACAGAACCAGTGGTGAGTTCCTACTGGTTCAGACTGGTTCGTGCAAACCGGTAGTGGGTCACTGGAACCAGCAGCGACTCAGGCCTGCCACACCCCTGAACCAGTTCCCCAGTTGGCGCTGTTAGAACCACCATCTTGTTTTTCAGTTCTATGCATGCGCAGAAGAATTTTAATTGTACTGCACATGCAGCATGTATCAAGCACACATGCACACATGAACAAATCAGAAGTAGTGCCGTCCAGAATCCACCCCTGACAGGAACCCATGCAACTATGGTGGGTTCTGGATCCCGGGGGAACCGGTACGGTGCAAAGGGGCCAGATATCTACCACATGCATGCACGCAGCAAGCACACAGTGCACACATCTGTACTTACCACCCGCGACGTTTGGCGATGCTCCAGCTGCTCGACGGAGTGTTGCGCAGGCACTGTACTCTCTGTATACCTGAGTGGAAGCCCCGATCGGCTCAAACACAGGTAAGGAGGGCGGGCGGGCAGGTAGGCCCTCTGGACCACCATACCAGAACGATACCTGGTGCTCTCAGAAGGCACCGTCGTATCCCACCATTGCCATGCAACATTACCCCAAGACACAAGACCAGCTAAAGAGAAGGGTGTCATTCAGTAGTAGAATCATAGAGGTAGATGTGGAGTTTAGCCAAAAAAAAAAGTTAGCTATTTCAGAAAGGGAACCAATGCACTTTCTGAAATGCAGTTAAAGAAAAAAATCATGGAAAAGGAGCCAATGGGCTGCTATGGAAAAAGACCAGAACTGGAAACAAAGCAACTACTGAGGCTTTCCAAGTGATCTTTTACAGGGTTTCGCTTTGTGACCTAATCCCTAGTTACCGGGAAACTTTTCCCCTTTTCTCTCATGCACTGAAATCCCAGCTAATCATAATCAAATCTGAAACAGTTACAAGAATACTTGAGATATCAGCTGGTGGCAAAAAATATTATTTTTTAACCTACGCACTAAATTGGAAAGACAAGAAATATGGGGTTGTATTTTGCTTTCTGAAAAAAAAAAAGACCTTTGTAGATACTTTTGAAGTATCTTATAAAGCCTGCTGCTGGGAAATTCACTGATACCGAGGGTGGGATTAATTACTCCAAAAGTTAAGAACTTGCAAATCATATCCAGACAGCAAACACAACTAGAACTGCGGGGAGCTGTGATCTGTAACATATGGTCCATCTCAACACTTCCTCCTCTTCATCTGCCTTGTGTCTGAACTAAACTGAATCCATTCAGCTATCCTGTGATTATTTCTTTGGGCTCAGAATAAAACTAGAGGCTAGATATCTATATGCACACAGAAATTCCCTCAGAGATTTTTGACTGCAGCAAAGAGTTTTTCCATGTGAATAACTGGAGCAACCTTCCATTGAGCAGATACTCTCCAAACAACATGGGTCTGAAATGCAGATGTTGGCAGTTGCTGTGTCTATCCACCCAAAGACTAGTTTGAATGGACCATTTTAACATGTCCAGATTTTCTAAGAATGTCTGTCTGTCTGTCTGTCTGTCTGTCTGTCTGTCTGTCTGTCTGTCTGTCTGTCTGTCTCTCTCTCTCTCTCTCTCTCATCAGCTTTCAGAAAATGCATTCCGAACCTAACTTTTAGTGGATCAATGTTTTTAATTGGGGGTTTTAATTGTGGTTTTAGCGCAGGTTGGTGGTTTAATATAGTTTTAATGGGTATTTATATTTTGTATATGTGTATTTCTATGTTTTTAATTTTCCTGTGCGCCGCCCCGGGTCCCTTTGTGGGAGATGGGTGCAGGATACAAATTTGAAAAATAAAATAAATAAATAAATAAATAAATTTATTATCCACGCTCTGAGAAACAATTCTAACCTTACAAATCCACAAAATATGGCAACTGCAAAGAGATTTCCAGAAAAATAAAGTATGGATCCTAGGATCACTTTCTGAAAATTGTCATTAGAATATGCCATCATTAATGAAAATTGAGTTATTATTGAAAAATCAGGCCATGTAAGTCATTTTCATAAAAATGTAAGACATATAATGGCTAATTTTAAAAAAAGCAATCTCCATTATCTACTCATTTTTCTGTAATCTAGATAAGCCCACCAATGTGTGTGATGTGTTTGTATTTACATACTGTGTACAGTTTTTTTATCCTGATGTTTACAAAATTCCAAGTCAATATAATCTCCATTCAATATCTTATGCACAACCCCCAGGACTTTATATTCCTGCCACTAAAGTGGCCAGAGTCTAGCAACACATTTTTCTTTCTCTTTTTCCAAAAGTAAAGGTAAAGACAAGTACAAGATAAACTGAATTCATTCATAGCCTTAAATTCCCTACAGATCAGAGGTGGTTCTGACAGGTTCTGGAGAACCCGTAGTGGAAATTTTGAGAGTGGGGAGGGAATGTGGATATCCTTCCCTGCCACGCTCACAAAGCCATGCCCACAGAACCAGTAGTAAAACATTTTGAATCCCACCACTGCTACAGACACTTTTAAAGAAATCAATATTGTGTGCTCTAGTTCAGTTAATTTACTTGCACATTTCATCAGCATAATTTTGGCTCACTTTTTCTTATCTGGAAAATGTTAATGGAGAAAAATATCAAGAAGACTGTAAACCTGTCCTATTCTCAGCTTAACCATGCCCATCTCCCAAACCACTCCTCAGTCTGGGCATTCCTCAGCATCAGCCCACTAGTACAGCTACTCCAGTGGTGGGTTTCAAATTTTTTAGAACCTACTCTGTGGGTGTGGCCTATTTTGTGGGCGTGGCTTGGTAGTCATGTGACGGGGGGAGTGGCCACCTTTCAAAATGTGGTGAAACTCATTTAACAATGCTCTTGCTTAGCAACCAAAATTTTGGACTCAATTGTGATGATAAATTCTTTCTTTCCTTCTTTCCTTCTTTCCTTCTTTCCTTCTTTCCTTCTTTCTTTCTTTCTTTCTTTCTTTCTTTCCTTTCTTCCTTCCTTTCCTTTCCTTCCTGTTGGGTCACTGGCAGCGGCAGGCCAGATTTACTTCCAAGTACGCCGGTGGAACCCCCTCTCACCGGTTCTCTAAATTTCACCAACCGGCTCTCGCGAGTAGGTGCGAGCCTGCAGAAACCCACCACTGAGCTACTCCTTCATTTAATGCCTGTTCAGAGTTACAAAGGCACTGAAAAAAATGACTTATGACTGTTTTCCACTCTTACAACCATTGCAGCATCCCCATGTTCACTTGATCAAATTTCAGGTGCTTGACAGTATTTATGACGGTTGCAATATCCCAGGGGACATGTGATCATGTTTTGCGACCCTCTGACAAGTCAATGGGGAAACCAGATTCACTTAACAACTGTAACAAGAAAGGTCATAAAATGGGGCAAAAGTCATTTAACAAATATCTCACTTAGCAACAGAAATTCAGGGCTCAGTTGTGGTCATAAATTAAGGACTAGCTGTAGTATATTCCAGGGAATGTTTATGTCTGTTAAAAGATTTCGTGCATGCTGTAAAAGTAGCTGTTCTTGGCCTATGGGGGAAAAAAGCAGCATCTGGATTTTTTCCCCTTATTTTCCAAGCTTGGAAAAGCTTGGAAATTATCCAGCTGCTATTAGTCTGCCTCTAGTTAAAGCATTTAGTGTAGGCCCTTCAGCTGGGTGCCACGTGATTTCATTTCATAGAAACAAAACAAAGAATTTCAGGAGTTAGAATACGGTGCTGATTTATATTTATTTGAGAAGTAAAAACTGAAGCAGATAAAATTCCATTGTGGGTGACTGACAGATTTTTATATAAGAGGTTTAGCACTTCTATTCATTCCTGAGAAATGTATTTGTCGTTGCTAAACTGTTCCAAATAACTGGAATATCTTAAAATAGGCTTTTTCCTGAAACAGAAGAAACATGTTAATCGACACTTTGACTGGATATAAAATATTTGAGGGGCATTTTAGGATCATTGTTTAACTACACTTTTCAGAGCAAGAATGCTAATATTGATCTTATCTGATATTTACAGCTATTACCAGTCCCTTATTATCCCCCCCTTTCTTTGGTTGGAAGAGAAATTAATTGACAAAAACAAAAAGTCATAAAATTGGATTTGAATAGTTATAGATCTCATTTCAGCCAAAGTATTTTGAATTGTACAGTCATGAAAAATGGGGAGAAGCTTTCCAGACCACAAGATCGTGTTTCCTAGGCATCTATAAATGAATCTGGAATATTTCTGAATTTTCTTTTTTTCAAAACTGTCAATTTTCATGCTGCCTTAATCAAGGGCTTATCTATATTTTTGCTAGTCTACAATTTGTAATCGTTATCAATTAATCAATGTTCATAGTAGTTGTTGCAAGTTCCTGGGCTCTGCTTCGCAATGTATCGGGTGGTAAACTTCCCCCCCCAAAAGCCTTCAAGATCCCCCTATAAAATTAAACTAATTGCTCACCATCCAAGAACTATGAATTTTTTTTTAGATATGGGGAAAAGCCCTTGAGTGCTTGCTTCATAAAGAGCAGTAGAAGAGTGTTGTGGCCTAGCAGGGACCAGCTGAGCTGCTGATGGACTCTGATAGTGAGAGACAATATGAGTCTGCCCTGGAAGCTGAGGAAGACCCTAGGGGGTGTTCAGAGTCAGAGCAGGAACCAGATAGGCTGGTTGGCCACCAGGAGGTGCCTGAAGCATGGAGCAGTGGGGGCAATCAGGCAGTTTGTCCATGACGTAAGAGTGAGAAGAGTTGAGAGGCGGAAGCAGCAAATCCGTAGGCAGGCTCACCGAAGGTGATTAAGCACCAGGTTGTTGTTGATTGGCCCCTCCCAAGAGAGCTTACAGGTGAGGCAATGGGAGGGGACATTTGCAGGAAACAACCATTCGGAAAGGAGCCGTGAATGTCTGTCTGTGAATTCAGCTCGTGCCTGTTCTGTGGAGGAGTTTTGAAGGTCTATGTGAAAGGTTGCTGCAGAGTTAAGCTTGTGACATGAATGTTCTGGGCTCTCAGCCAAAAGACTGGTTATCTTGCCTAATTAACAGTGGCCAACAGCCAAGTCTGGGTTATTGTCTATTTAAATGCCTCGGACAGAACAGAAGAGCATTTGAGATGTTTGGCCCCTGTTTATTAGCTGCCTCTTCTCCAACTGAGTTTGTAACAATTATGGAAATCTATGTTATTCAAGTAAATGATCACCATACCATGGGGGACATACAAAAACTATGCTTGATTTTCTGTCACTTCTTTCTATAATTTGATCAATAGCACAGGAACTTCTTTCAATTCTCTTTCCCCATATTGCCCCATCTTATTTATGTATATGTGATGACCCGAGATTCCTTTTATGGAATTCTTTTACTTTCCTTCTTCACTTCCACCCATGGTGAGTTATGTTTAAGAAAGTATTTGAATACTTACTTATTTACACAAGCAGACTGGTGATGATTAGTAAGGTTAGATGTTGGTTAGAAAATAGCAGTTTGGGAAGTCAGTATAGGGTGGGGCTGTTTTGGTCTAAATCTTATTGTAAAGTTGGATCACAGAGGTTTCAGATAAGTGTTAGGATTTCATTCAATGCATATTCAGTAAATATATTCTGATGCATATTGATTCCATTGCTTTTATTTTTAAATTTATTTTTTGTTAAGAATTCCATAAAAATTTTGATCCTGATTGACCGTGCGGGTGGGGTGGAATCATGTTATAATGTTTTTTTCTTGATTGTATTGCTCATAAAGAATGGAAGAAAACAGCCATAGTCATAGAAGCCCCATGGTCATGCTTATGTACAATGGTGGGATTCAAAATATTTTACTACCAGTCTGTGGGTGTGGCTTTGTGGGCGTGGCTTTGTGGGCATGGTGTGGCTTTGTGGGCATGGCAGGGGAAGGATACTACAAAAGGGCAACAAAAGATCAGCTGGAAGGCAGTGTGAGCGGGGCCAGCCTATTTTGCCAGTCCTCTGAACTACTCAAAATTTCCGCTACCCAGTCTCCAGAACCTGTCAGAACTGGCTGAATACCACCTCTGGTTATGTAGCATGGAGAAACCCTTCTGAGTGGCTGAATCACAGAGCATGGAATAGCAGCAGAGCAACAAACATTCATACAGGGCTAATTCAAATGACTTCAAAATTTCTGATATGATGCTAAGTCTTCATTACAGATAATCCCTTTTATGGAGCTGAGAAAGTTGAGGAACAAAGGAAGATCAATTCAAACAATGCTTACTCAAACTACTGAATATTTTCACAAGGGAGGAAAAGGACAATTGCAAATGCTGTAGGTGAAATGGAAATGAAATAGTTAAGCTGAGTATAGAATTTGGAAGTGTGGCATGAATTCCCTCCAATGGAAGACAGATCACTTCCATGTAGCTGCAGCACAGTTCCCAGCATTATGCAGACATTTTTCAAAGGAAAATCTGGTTTTCATTGTCAGGAAAATGATGGAAGAAAGACAAGCACATCAGATTTGAAAGGCATAATGAAAACTGCCAGTAGGTGGGGTATTTATTGGCAAATTAAGAGGATAATATGCTTCTAAAACACAAGTGGGTCTTGAAAATAAAGCATTGTTCCAAGACATCTTGATAGGTTTGTTATGAAGAGATTAATTTGTACAGAAGTTCAAACCTAACAGTATCGCATTTAAAAAATGGAAGTTTGCTACGTCAGGCTATAATCACATTTGTTCAGGGCCAAAGGAGAGGATCCCCCAAAGTGGTCTATATTAACCCCAAGGATTAATAAGACTATCCAAGGGGTGGTTGTTATTTATTATAATTAGTCAGATTTTAGAACAGATTTGCAGTTTTTAATCCATCTAGTTCTGATCCTCCATTTAGATGGTGAACTGATGGGCTTTTTTTCTTCTTTGCTCTTGTTGCATCCAAATGGCTGAAGTTATAACTGAATATCAGTTGCTTCATTTCTTGCAGTGAGCTGGTGCTTCTATTTGATATTATAATATTGGCATGTTTTAATAATTGTGCTAGCTGTTTATTTGGAGCAAGCTTCAGTGCAGGCAAACCTATTTTGCTGTATTTATGCTGTTCTAGATACACAGTTAGGGATGTGGTGGCTCAGTGGCTAAGATGCTGAGCTTTTCAATCAAAAAGGCCAGCAGTTCTGCGGTTTGAATCCCTAGCGCCACGTAACAGAGTGAGCTCCCATTACTTGCTCCAGCTTCTGTCCACCTAGCAGATTGAAAGCATGTAAAAATGCAAGGAGAAAAATCTATATTTTGATCTGTCAAAAACAGATCATACCAGACTAATCTTATTGCATTCTTTGATAATGTGACAAAATTAGTGGACCAGAGGAATGTCGTCGATATAGTTTACTTGGACTTCAGTAAGGCATTTGACAAGGTAGACCATAACCTACTATTAGATAAAGTAGAAGAATGTGGGTTAGACAGCATCATCACCAGATGGATTCATAACTGGCTGACCAACCGCACTCAACGTGTAGTCCTCAATGGAACTGCATCTACATGGAAGGAAGTATGCAGTGGCGTACCCCAAGGCTCTGTTTTAGGCCCAGTACTCTTCAACATCTTCATCAATGATTTGGATGAGGGAATAAATGGGGAACTCATCAAATTTGCAGATGACACCAAGCTGGCAGGAATAGCCAACACTCCAGAAGATAGGCTTAAGACACAGAAGGATCTTGACAAACTTGAACATTGGGCACTATCTAATAAAATGAAATTCAATGGCGAAAAGAGTAAGGTTCTACATTTAGGCAACAAAAATGAAATGCACAGGTACAGTATAGGGGATACCTTGCTCAATAGCAGTAACAATGAAAGGGATCTTGGAGTCCTAGTAGACAACCATTTAAATATGAGCCAGCAGTGTGCAGCAGCTGCCAAAAAAGCCAACAGTTCTAGGCTGCATAAACAGAGGGATAGAATCCAGATCATGTGAAGTGTTAATACCACTTTATAATGCCTTGGTAAGGCCACACTTGGAATACGGCATCCAGTTTTGGTCACCACAATGTAGAAAAGATGTGGAGACTCTAGAAAGAGTGCAGAGAAGAGCAACAAAGATGATTAAGGGACTAGAGACTAAAACATATGAAGAACAGTTGCAGGAACTGGGTATGTTTAGTTTAATAAAAAGAAGGACTAGGGGAGAAATGATAGCAGTGTTCCAATATCTCAGGGGTTGCCACAAAGAAGAGGGAGTCAAACTATTCTCCAAAGCACCTGAGGGCAGAACAAGAAGCAATGGGTGGAAACTAATCAAGGAGAGAAGCAACTTAGAACTGAGGAGAAATTTCCTGAAAGTTAGAACAATCAATCAGTGGAACAGCTTGCCTCCAGAAGTTGTGAATGCCCCAACACTGCAAGTCTTTAAGAAGATGTTGGATAGCCATTTGTGTAAAATGGTGTAGGGCAGCGATGGCGAACCTTTTTAGGCCCGCGTGCCATAAGAGGGGGGAGTGCAGGGGGGTCGTGCGCCGGCGTGCCACACCCATAATGCAATGCGCCCCCCCCAGTATGCATGCATGCATGATAGATGCTCCCCCCCATTTTTACATGCTTTTTTTGCCCTCCCCAGGCTCCAGAGGCTTTATAGGCGCCTGGGGAGGGTGAAAACACCCCCCTGGAGCACCTCCGGAGGCTTTAGGAGCTTCCCTAAAGCCTTCGGAGGGCTGTTTTTGCTCTCCCCAGGCTCCTATAAAACCTGGGGAGGGCAAAAAATGGTCTTAAAAATGACTAAATCAGCTGGCCAGCGTGTACATGCGCGCTGGCCAGCTGACAGGGCAACGCCTCGTGTGCCCTACCGAATGGCTCCGCATGCCACCTGTGGCACACGTGCCATAGGTTCGCCATCACTGGTATGGGGCTTTCTGCCTAGGCAGGGTGTTGGACTAGATGACCTCCAAGGTCCTTTCCAACTCTTCTATTGTATAACTTGTAAATATGAACCACCTTTGGTGGGAAGGTAACAGCGTTCCGTGAGCCTTTGGCATTTAATCATGCCAGCCACATGACCACGGAGACGTCTTCGGACAGCGCTCACTCTTTGGCTTTGAAACAGAGATGATCACCACCCCCTAGAGTCAGGAACAACTAACACATATGTGTGAGGGGAACCTTTACCTTTTTTAGATGCTCTTTGTTTCCATTCTTTTCTTTTTGAGGAGAAGGTACAGGTACGTGGTTTGCGAATAAAAATTATTCAATAGCTATGCTGGCTTCCTTTACTGCCAACTCCCCCTGGTTTGCCTCTACAGTCTGAATTACTAACTACCAAAATGTTTGCCTGCACCCTTTGTCATACAGTTCACAAAGTGGCATTGTTGCTAGTCAGGTGCATTAGCTGAGCCATATAACAGCAGTTAATAAGTCAGAGCAATTCACTAGTTCCTGACACATAGGCATTCCATTTGCTTTCCCCTCTTCTATGTCATCCAGTGGATTGAAAATAGCAAGTTTCTTCCTCCTTTAAAGGCAGATTGCAAGTACTGTGTTGTGGAAGAAATCCAGGTTTATCAACTTCTTTTGGTTTGCTATGTCCCTGTTCTGAAGCCATTTAGCATGTCACCTTAAATTTTGTTGTCGCCAGAGCTGCAACCGTACCAGGTATCTACATTTTTGTCCATATGTCTGCAGATGTAATGCTCTAAGTCGACATTGGTGATTTTTCCTAGCTGCAATTGAAATGTTGCCAACAAAAGCTGCCACTTACTACCACACAGAATGTATGATGGGGAAGTGCTCATATGTCTAGGTCAGGGGTTCCCAAACTTGGCAACTTTAAGACTTGTGGACTTCAACTACCAGAATTCTCCAGTCTGATTGGAGAATTCTGGGAGTTGAAGTCCACAAGTCTTAAAGTTGCCATGTTTGAAGATCTCTGGTCTAGGTGCTTTGTTAAATCTCTTTTTTTCCCTCTCAAGGACTATCTACTATTGACCTGATGACCACCAGATGGTAGCAAACAGTTAATTTCTCCCGACTGCAGTATGGTGCTTATCCAGAGTCATTTTGTCAAGATTCAGAAGCTGCCTGAGTATTCTTGGCATTCGGAACTGTTTCCACTGACTTTAGCTGAGCAAAACACATTCTGTGCCATCCTTAGATGATATTAATCAGTCTTCCAGTAATGAATTTACCATTAAACTGTGAAAAAAAGTACTATAAATAGTTGAAGTCTGATATATGAATGAATTTATATATGCATATGTGGGCTGGAAAAATCTGTATTCAGGAAAAAATTGCAGCAACTGAGATTGGTTATGTGGGGGGCGGGGGAATCTGTCAAATAGTATATTCTCAGTTCATTGCTGTACAGTACACTCTAAATAAAGAAATGTGTTACAAATATTAAAGTTGTCATTGGTAAAAATTGCAATAATGATAACATTTTGCATTTTTGGTGTCAGAATGAATAATTGTTGGTATGTTTCCAAACAGCTGTAGCATTCATTTTAGATCAGAGGTTCCCAAACGTGGCAACTTTAATATTTGTGGACTTCAACTCCCAGAATTCTCCAGCCAGCATACTTCAACTCCCAGAATTCTCCAGCCAACTTCAACTTCTGGGAGTTGAAGTCCACAAGTCTTAAAGTTGCCAAGTTTGGGAACCTCTGTTTTAGATTGTATACTTGTAGTTAGGGGGCCATCTTGTGGTATAATAATAGTGATTTTTTTAAAAACAACTTCAAAATGTATAACCAAATCCTGTTTCATCATAAATAGATTTATGCATGATTGGTCACCCATGCAATTCTTTGTTACTTAGAAAATAATAAAAAAGAGGATGGATTAGCATGTCAATGAACAGAGACAAAGAAATATTTCAACCACTTTGACTCAAAATGATATATTCAATGAAATCTACAGGCTGATTAATGTCACCAGAAAACAGCACATGATGTGTTTGGCCCAGCTAAAGTCAATGGGAACAAAGCCATCCTCAAATTTTTATATTAATGTTCCTCTCCATCATTTTTTCATATGATGTGATCTGGCAATTAGATCATCTGCCCTGCTGTTTAAGCTTTTTGCTATTAATACATTCAATTTCAATAGGTAGCATTCAGGTCTACATAAGAATGCCATTCCAAGTTTAATTAAATTCAAAATAAATGCATCATAGGCTTCGATGCATAATTAGTAGATGTGATTATTTCAAAGGAGACGAGTGTTGGATTTCTCTGTCCTGTGTTCCAACAGGGTGTTAATTAAATGGCAGCTGTGCGCAATAACACCAGAAAGTACCATTTGTAGATTGTTGTGCTGCCCTTGGTCAATCAGCCCACTATAGCTTATACTATTCCATCTACAGGTTAATAACTCTGTGCATTAATAATTTGTATTATTAATATGGTAGCTTTGCAAGCTTAGTTCTCTCTAGCTACATGGACTTCGTTTTTCAAAATTCTCTAAAAACAATGCTGATTTTGGAACTTTCATACATCTGAATGAGCCTGTATTGTAAAATCTAGTTTATGGCAGTGCTTATCCATTGGAAGATTGTAACTCTGTCATGAAAACTGGAATAGCTATCTTTGTAAGCAGATAATACTGAATTTTTTGGCTAAGAAAATGAAAAATTTGCAACATATGTTAAATTATGTGATGCACCAAGGAGTATTAATTCAAAATTAATACAACACATATCAAAACAGTTTTATTTGATGGAGAAAATGGAATGAGCAATTGTAAATTATATAATATTCATTAAAGTGAGGAAATGGATATGTAGAAATTTAAAGGTGTGCCAATGTTGCTAGAAAGGCAGTGAGCTGTTACAAGAATTGAATGTCAAAGCAGCTGTGTATTAGCAACAGGCGTCAGATATGGCAGTAGTATTATGGTAAAGCAAGAGATCAGGTCAAGTACAATTGGATGCTGAATAATGGGCATTGAACACAAGAATGAGCAGGATGAAAGAAAGTTGTTTGATCATAATGTACAGAGAAAACAAATATATGAATGAAGAAAGTGAATACATCAAGAGAAGAAATATGCTCTCTACATGGGGCTTCCCTTGAGGTGCACTCGAAAGCTACAGTTAGTCCAGAACGCAGCCGCGCGGGTGATTACGGGAGCGCTCAGACACTCCCATATAACACCTATCCTGCGCGAGCTGCACTGGCTTCCTGTGGTCTTTCGGGTGCGCTTCAAGGTTTTGACCACCATCTTTAAAGCGCTCCATGGTTCGGGACGTAGTTACATGCGAGACCGTCTCCTGTCCTAAAAATCCCTCAGACCGATACGCTCCCACAGAGAGGGCCTTCTCAGGGTGCCGTCGACCGGACAATGCCGACTGGCGACTCCCAGGGGAAGAGCCTTCCCTGCCCTTTGGAACGACCTCCCCCCTGAACTACGCAACATCTCCGACCTCCGCCTCTTCCGTCAGTGTTTAAAGACACATTTGTTTCATCTAGCCGGCCTAGCGTAACCTTCACAATTGACTATTTTAGATAGTTTTTAAATTTTGGGATTTTAATTTGGTTTTAGCACAGGACGGTATTTAATCAGTTTTTAAATTTTTTACTTGATTTTGTTATGTATTTTTAAATTTTTCTGTGCGCCGCCCTGGGTCCTTTTGGAGAAGGGCGGGGTATAAATTTAATAAAATAAAATAAAATAAAATAATGTGAATATAGGAGGGGGTTGCTTCCTAATTTCAGGCAAAATACATATCACCTCATACAAGCTATAGGTCAGACAGAAATTTCAAATTCCCATTGTAGATTACCCCTTCATCTGCTGGGATAAAAATTCAGCTCTTTTTTTTAAAACTAAGGGCAGCATTCAAGGAAACTGTAGACAAAGTTTTCCATTTAGCAGCCTCAAAAGCAATATAATGGAATCTTTAAGAACTGGGAGGTGCCCCAATAATTAAACATCTATTAAAAAGTCTTCTATTTCTGACAAAATAGGTAAAAATACAGCCAGGAATTACACTAGCTTTTTGTTATCTATCTCTAGGAAGTCATGTCTTTGTTTTTCTGTAAAGATTAAGGTATTATGTGGAACAGCATTGTTCAATAATGCTGGAAATGTGTGAAAAGATACTTTTTCTCTTGAGTGTTCTTGGAAACTATAATGTTTTGTACTGCAATCTTGTGATCTGGCATATTCTAGGCAGAGAAGGCTTGCTTCATTTGTAGCACACTAACCAATTTTGTAGTCTGCCCAAAACCTTAGAAAAGAATCTTTTTAAAAGAATTTTTCCTGTTTTGTGTTTACAGTTGCTGTATTCCAAGATACAAACAGCACTGTAATTTATCATCTCCAACAACGAGTGTTTTCATTAAAAAAAAATTAAAAAGAAATTGATTTAAATGTATTGTCGGAAGTTAGCACCCACCCCTCGTCTAGAAAAATGAAATATTTTAGGAAATATTAAAAGGGCAGAATATTTCCCCTAAAAGGGAGGCAGAAATTCACACACACCACACCTTTGTCAATGGGTGATTAAGACCTGGGCCTGGACTACATAACAAAGATCTACCTCCTTCAGGCAGAGCCATATTAGGAATCCCAAAGCCCTTTCATTACATCATCAGCCAGCAAGGCTCAATCAAACTTGGGACTCAAAAGCACAACCTACAGAGTTACCCCTGCACGGCCCCATGGGAGCCTGACAACCAATCAGAATACAAGCTCAAATTCAAATTTCAACAGAGGATATAAATCTCTCTCTCTCTCCATTGTGTGTGCCATTATGCTCAGGATCTCAAGCCATGTGGTCCTGTTCACCATTAAACCATCTTTCCAATCAGCCACCATGTTTCCAGTATCCGTCCTGCCGCCCTGTTTAGGGTGACCCGCTCCCTCCTTCAACAGAGGGTGCGGGAAGCCCCACTACAGGGTAGAGCAGAGGAATTTGTGATTTATCTGCAGGAGAATTTGTGATTTATCTGCAGGAGAAAATCGCTCAGATACAGAACGAGTTAGCCCCCATTGATGGCCTAGTGGGATTGCACGAGGCGGATCTTGTTTGGGAGGAGTTTGACTCCGTTACTTCCGACGATATGGACAGGTTACGTGGGCGACTGCGAGCCACCACATGTTTATTGGACCCGTGTCCCTCCTGGCTTGTACTGGCATCCTGGGAGGTGACACGAGGCTGGCTCCAATAGGTTGTCAATGCTTCCTTAAGTGAGGGTTCCTTGCCTGCCTCCCTTAAAGAGGCCATGGTGAGGCCCCTCCTGAAGAAGCCCTCTTTGGACCCAGTTTTATTAACCAACTATCGTCCCGTCTCCAACCTTCCCTTTTTGGCGAAGGTTGTTGAGAGTGTGGTGGCACAACAGTTTCCCCGTCACCTGGAGGAAGTTGATTATCTAGACCCGCGCCAGTCCGGCTTTCGACCCGGGCATAGCACCGAGACGGCATTGGTCGCGTTGGTAGATGATCTCTGGAGGGCCAGAGATGGGGGTTGTTCCTCCATCCTGGTCCTATTAGACCTCTCGGCGGCTTTCGATACCATCGACCATGGTATCCTATTGCATCGGCTGGGGGGGTTGGGGGTGGGAGGCACCGGTTTAACGGTGGTTCTCCTCCTACCTCTCTGGCCGATCGCAATTTGTGTTGACAGGAGAGCAGAGGTCGACCTCGAGACCCCTCACATGTGGGGTGCCTCAGGGGTCGGTCCTCTCGCCTCTCCTGTTCAACACATATATGAAGCCGCTGGGCGAGATCATCCGTGGTTTTGGGGTAGAGTATCACCTGATTCCATCGCTGGCCATAGGGGGCGAACATCTTGCCCCTGTGGATGGGGTGTGCAACTTGGGTGTCCTTCTGGATACTCGGCTGTCCATGGAAGATCAAGTGACAGCTGTGGCCAGGAGGGCGTTTTACCAGGTTCGCCTGGTACGCCAGTTGCGCCTCCTATTGGATCAGGATGCCCTTCGCACAGTCACTCATGCTCTCGTGACATCCCGACTGGACTATTGTAACTCTCTCTACATGGGGCTCCCCTTGAGGTGCACCCGAAGACTTCAGCTGGTCCAGAATGCAGCCGCGCGAGCAATAATGGGAACCTCAAGGTTTACCCACGTAACACCGCTCTTGCGCGAGCTGCAGTGGCTGCCTGTCGTCTTTCGGGTGCGCTTCAAGGTGTTAGTTGTCATCTTCAAAGCGCTCCATGGCTCGGGACCTAGCTATCTGCGGGATCGGATCCTGCCCCATACATCCTCACGGCCAATTCGCTCCCACAGAGAGGGACTTCTCCGGGTGCCGTCCACTAGACTTTGTCAGCGGGCGACGCCCAGGGGAAGGGCCTTCTCTGTGGCGGGCCCAGCACTCTGGAACGAACTTCCCCCCGACATTAGAACAACCACGGACTTCCGCTCCTTCCGTCTAAAATTAAAAACACATCTTTTCTGCTTGGCCGGCCTAGGATAGTCTCTTTTTATGGTTTAGGGGATTTTAGTAATTTAATTGGGGGATTTTAGCGCAGGGATAATTGTTTAATTTGCCTTTTATCTAATTATTTATGTATATTTATTGTATTTTTAACTTCCCTGTGCACTGCTCCGAGTCCCCTAGGCGAGAGGAAGCGGTCTATAAATTAAATTATTATTATTATTATTATTATTATTATTATTATTATTATTATTATTATTATTATTATTATTATTATTATTATTATCTTTCTGCCCATTGCAACAGAACCCAGAAAGACATTTCTTCCAACACTATCATATTTTCTTTTCTTTGTTTTAATTTCTTTCACTGTTTGGGAGCTGCCTGGAGTCATTGAGAGTCAAGCAATATTCAACTTTAATACATTATTGTTTGCTGCACAGTCTTTTGCACTAACTTTCTTTTTTTCTGCACTTGGCATAAGGTTGCTTTACCCAAAAGGGCACAGTGTGGCGGGAATACAGTGCATTCAAAACTATGTGTCATTATGGGGTACTGAGATTAATGAATTTCACCAAGTGTAGAATCAGGTTGCAGCACAACAAAATTGACAAGAATGAAGCGGGTCTGAATACTCTCTGAATGCACTGTATCTATATTATATGTATATGCATATATTCCATTTTAAATCTTCCAGTGGAGCAATGAACAAACAGTATAATTACCCTACTTCCCTGAAAATAAGACCTCCTTGGATAATAAGCCCAATCAGGCTCTTGAGCGCATGTGCTAAAATAAGTCCTCCCCCCAAAATAAGCCCTCCTTGAAAATATTGCAACACAGCAGCTGCCATGAGATCACCACGCTCGCTGTCTCCTGTGCCTCTAAAATAATAAGACCACCCAAAAAATAAGGCCAAGCGCTTATTGGGGGGGGGGGGTGTCAAAAGAAAATAAGACCCTGTCTTATTTTGGGGAAAAACACGGTAGAAGAATTCAGCAGTAAGATTAGAAAAAAAATAAGTGCAAAAAAAATACTCCAGCAAGTCAATATTAGGCAGGAGTTAAAGACCTTAGGAAAAAGAAAAATTCAAAGATCTGGTGCCAAAAAAGAGTACAGTAATTGGAAATAACTTTTCCCTGACATAGCCACATGTTCTCTGATGTCTGAAGAAAATTATTGACTGGTATAAAGACTCATTTGCTTCCAAATGGGGAAAAACGCAAGCCTTTAGCTGTTCAGCACCTTCATGACGTTTCCAGAATAAAGGCTTTGCTTTGCATTTTGTGAAAATGGCTCCAGTATATGTTTACTGATAATACCCCCAATAATGGGATATTTTTAGTTATAAAGATCCATAAACTTTTGCAACCACAGTAGTAATATAACATTGGAAACTAGGAGAACTGTACTAAACTAGTTTAAAAAAAGGTGGGGGTGGTAATGAGAAGAATTTCTAATGACTATTAGCCAGAAAGATATTCTCCAAGGAGAACTATATAGTTAGAATACTGTTAGAATTTGAGGCTATGCCATGCATTCAGACAAGATCTTTAGTAGTAGGTGGGAACATGAACTAAGCACACCTCTTCAAATCAATGTACGGTATGTGTTCATGTATAACCACATTACCAGGAAGACAGCAAAGCAGATGGATATGTATGTGTACACACACACACACACACACACACACACACACACACACACACTGCCAGGAATTGTGTACAAAGCCACTGTGCAAGCTTTGCATAAGGCTCATCTGCTTTAATGATCCAGAGAAAAGGGCTTGATTTCATGTTCCCAAAGTACATTTTTCAAATGCTTTGCATCACTCTACTGCAAACTGCTATATTCAAATAATTAGAAATCAGTGCTGCCAACATGCACTGCTCATTAACATCCCTGGGACAGCTGGTTGATATGCATCAAAGATATTGGACCAGGCTCCTTGACCAGTGGAGCAATTATTTTCTTCTAATGTCCCAGAACACAGCAAGCACACTGAGCTCTAAATCATATTTTATTTATGTCCATGTCTATTAGTTAAAGATCAGGCTGTAAAACATTAAAAACTGTAAACTTTCGCTACAATTATATGACATTTTCAAAGATGTATTGTTACCATTGGAATACTGAACCTTAAATTTTACTATTCTATAGTATGAATTTGGACCAACAAAAGATGCTAAAGGAAGAGTTTCCACTGAAATTCATAGAATTCAAATGTAATACTAGAAAAGAACTATCCATTACCAAAACAAAGTTGAAAATATAAAGAACGTGTTTCCTTATTGTCTTTTTCCAGTCAAATAAAAAGATTATTTCTATGTTCTTTGTAATCAAATGGTATTTGGCAGGAAGGCTGTTTGCGCAGGGAAGAAAATGGGATTGGCTAAAGTATTTTAATGATGAACACAAAATCAGCTCTACACTTTTAGAATTAAAAGCTGTCGGATATTATTAGTGTTTGATCAGCAACAGACATAATAAAAAGTATGCTTCTGGAATTTAATTAGAAATAAACTTGTATATTGATGTATGGACAGAAAAGTATGATACAAATCAGTGCAGGATGGGTCCTATCATATCTGAACTACAAAACTCCAGCTGGCCTACAGAGAGATAGGAAACTCTTAACTCTTTGCTTCCATCTAACCAAAGTAATGAACGATGAACTTCCAAATGATTAACAGATATGTCTAAATAAAAATATATTATTTGAAAACAAGCAGTCTTTAGTGCAGGAGTATCAAACTCAAGGCCCGCGGACCGGATCTGGCCCGTGGGGTGTCCTGAAAACAGTGACGGGTTGGCACACGGTGCCCCTGAAGAGAAAAACACTGAGCTCATGTGCAGTCCTCCCAAGCTCGATTTTCACTGACAGAGGGTTGCAGGAGGCTGTCGCAGCCAAAAATGGAGCCGAGGAGCCTGTTTTCCCTGGCAAAGTGCTTGGGTCACCACAGGTGCCGACATAAGTGATGTTGAGCTGTCCATGCCCACCCTGGGCATGCCCACTTCAGCCACCCAAAGTCAAGCACAACCCTGATGCAGCCCTCAATGAAGTCAAGTTTGACACCCCTGCTTTCGTGCATAGCTTTGTAAAATCATCAAGACAGTATTTTATGTTAAACTTTATTAAAATAATTTCATAACTTTTGAGGAAAGTCTCTATTTTCTTAATCTTATTGAAAAGTACACTGGTGGGAACTGAACCAAAGCAGTGAAAAGCAACGCTAGTGATGTCAACAGGAGGATGCATGCCCTAATCCAATGCTGCAGCTAATATCTGAATATTTCATAACTCATGAATAATACAAAATGTTAGCTAGCTTGTAGTGGAGCCGCTGCAGCTGAGCTCCAACATACTTCCAGCTTAATACTCAGCTGTTAATAAAGTTGTACCAAGTCTCTACATTTATCAACTTTCAGTCAATTATCTGCCCAATTTAATTCTTGTTGCACTTGTTTCACAAAACAGAACTCTTCTTACTGACCTTCTTCCACCCTGCTTCTTATTCTCTATCTCTATGTAAATGAAAATAAAGTTTACCCATTTAATTTGGACTCCTGCTCATTCCACCCAAGATTGAAATCCATAATATACCTTTTTTAAGTCAAATTGGGTTTTAGCAAAGCAACACAATCAGAGGTGATATTCAGCCACTTCAGATCAATTCAGGCGAACTGGTAGTGGCGACCTGCCGGGGGTCGCCTCCCACCCACCCCAGTTCTATGCCATCCTATTTAGCCACGTTTTCTAAGCCGTGCGCATATGTGCAAGCAAAGCACATGCGTGGATGGTGTGCAGGCTCACAAAGCGAGCATGTACATGCAGGGTGTACTGGTGGTAAACGTATGTGAAACCCACCTCTAAACACAATATAGTATATGCTCCATTAATTAAATGCTATTTAACTTCCTTTTCTTCAAAGAAGCTCTGTAGCAGAGGGTTACATTAATAGAAAGAATATGAGTTTATAAGTTTGAATCACTTCAGTTTTTCAACCACAACAATAAGTTAGATAAACATCAGTTATGTAGTATATTTAGTATATTTAAAAGGAAAATAAAACCTCACAATTTAAGCACCATGCTCTACTGCCATTGTAAATTTATAATAGAAGGTTGTTTCATAGGTGTATGACTATTCATTGTAAAGTTGTGTGTATGTGTGGCTGCTTAAACAGAGTTTTAAAAAACCATAATTAGTGTAAATTGGATGGTTTCTGAAAAAATTCATTTTAAATGAGTTACATATTCTGTCCATTAAAAATTCATACAAATTACAGAATTCCATAAATGGAGTGCTTTCAGAAATGTGTATAGGTAGTCTTTGATTTCATTACTGACCGTTCAAAGTTACAGCAACACTAAAAATGTGACTTATGATGTTTTTCACACTTGTGACCTTTGCAGCATCCGCGTGATCATGTGATCAAAATTCAGACGCTTGGCAGCTGGCATGTATTTATGACTGTTCCAGTATCCCAGGGTCACGCGATCACCTTTTGCACCTTCCGACAAGCAAAGTCAATGTAGAAGTCAGATTCAATTTAACAACTGCGGTGGTTCACTTAACAACTGTGGCAAGAAATGTTAGGAAATGTGGCAAAGTTCACTCAACAATTATCTTGCTTAACAAAGGAAATTTTGGGCTCAATTGTGGTTGTAAGTCAAGAACTACCTGTGTATACAGTGTTGTGAAAGTCTGTCTGCTGCAGTGGTTAGGAACCTCTGGCTTTCTAGATATTCCCAAGTTACAGCTCCCACATCCATATATTCTCTTTTGAAGAATTGTGAGAGCTATAATTCAGTATTATTGGAAGTCTACAAATATTTGCCCTAATTTAGTGAATTGTAACCATTATATAAATAGCCTAAGAAGGCTACAAGAAGCAGCTTTGTTGATATGTAAGCTAGTTCCATTATAGCTCTAAATAAACTCAAAAACAAGTTATTATTACAATGTAAACTCAGGAAAACAAGGTAATTTTGAAAGACAGATGGATCTGGAAGGAATAAATTAAAAGTGAGGCCATATGCTCTTTGTCTAAACTTCATTGATAAAATATAGTATTTTTGTAAAGGATATAAACTGAAATCTGTGATGGACATTATATATTATACTACAATGTATTTATATTGTTCCCTCAGACGCTTGATTTATAACTCCAAATCAAAATAAAAAATATACTGTACTGGGCAGACAAACAAAGGAGCACAACTCTGTTGTTTCTGAATCCTATTTATGTGATGTCATATTAAAAGTTCAAATGGTTTCACTCTTAATCTTATAACAGCAGATATTCTGTCAGCTTTTGCCCCCAGGTCCTCAGTGCTGTGAAAAGGTGGTTTAATTTATCACAGAAATGGCAACACTTGGATTTTTTTTTTTAAGCTATTGATTTTTTAAATGTTTTTCCCAATAAAATGATCACAACTCTGTGTCTCGTGGATAAAATGTTCTTAGAAGAAGATATCTGGAGCTTTTCTTCAGCTATTTATTTTCCTTAAGGAAAGAAGTTTAGAGCTAATTGAACTTTAATTGAAAATTAAAGTTTTAAAAGATGTTCCAGCACTTTTGTGATTGTAACAGTGTCTTCATGTTAAGGAAACAGACAATAATCTTTCACAACTTTACAATAAAAATTATCATGTATTATTGTCTTTGTAGGACGATATTCTTAAAGGCACACTAAGAGCAATTACCTGAAAAATTAGCAATTGTCAGTGAGACTTATTTAATACAACCATCCATTAAATGATGTTATGGTTCTTATTTTTATATGTTTACATTTATGAGCTTCATTTTGGCCCCAGAGAGGAACTATGGTGATTTACAGTATAAAATGTAAAGTAGTATCAAAATGCACCCTTCTTTTTTGAGAAAATAAATATTAAAAAATAGAGAGTGAAATAAATTATATGTAAAGTAATCCAAAAGGGATGCGAAACCAGTAAATTGTAATGACCTTCCAAAGCTAGGATTATTAGATATATGAAAAAGCAAAGGAGGCCAGGTTGGAAGAGGGACGGGGGGAGGGCACTGTTTAAGTTTCTTGGCATCTGCAACAAAAATTACACTGAAAAAAAAGTTGTAAAAAGGGTGAGATATATGTATACGAAATTATTTTTTACAGACTGGCTTTCAGTGTGCTAGAGCTGAATGTGCTAGAACTGGTTAGACAGCAAAAGCGTGTAATTAGTTAAAATTTTGTCAATTTCAGGCAGCAGTGGGGAGTATTAGAGGTAATCCTTATTTAAGCACCACAATTGGGAAAGCAACTCCCTTTCTCTCAAAACTAACTACTCTGCAATGGATATTGGAGAGAAAAACATGTTAGACAAGAGATCAATTGCTAAGTAAATTGGTAAGTGAGAAATCATGTGACCATTACTTACTCTTCTTTTCCCTACTTCCCTACCCTTTGGAATGTTCAACCCAGAAGAACAGGGATACCTGACTGACAAGAACTAATCAGTTCCACACTTTCCAGCTTCTATTTTTCCTACCCATTCCCCCACCCTCTGGAATACTCACCCAATGGTGGGATAATTAGCAAGAAGAGAATTAATGTCTAGCCTGAACCCCATTTCTGTAGTTTTAGATCTGTCAGTTTTTTGGAACCCTGACAAGATCACTTGGTTGAAATCCTGCTTTCTGGAGTAATGGGGACTAAATCCACACATTTCTGGTTGTTACTTTTTCATCCTTAGTAATGTATGTGTAGTTACATCCATATCTTTTAACGCTTCCTCATCCCTACCCCAAACCAAGCAATGGTTTTTATACCCTTTGATAGCCTTCCTCTAAACTTGGTCCAATTTGACATTATATGAACTATAACCAGTGGAACAGGATACCACATGATGAGTTTGAACAGAGACTTGGATGGTCATCTGTCAGAGATTCTCTGATACATCTTCCACCATGGATGCCCCCTTTTATGATATTAGACTTAGAGTAAAACCATTATATTGGAAATATCCTATTTACTGCTAGATGATAACAAATAATTAAATGCTTTCGAATTGAACAATGATATCCTGCAAGGAAAACACTAACCTCCAACAGGATTTCTATTTGGAACTAGCTATACCCAGCCACGCGTTGCTGTGGCCCAGTCTGGTTAAATGGCCAACTAATCTGTGTGTAGATCTACACTTGCACACATACACCCAACCACCATATAAGCCCCAACTTACCTACCTACTGTATTTTTATCTATCTATCTATCTATCTATCTATCTATCTATCTATCTATCTATCTATCTATCTATCTATCTATCTATCTATCTATCTACCTACCTACCTACCTACCTACCTACCTACTATATTTCTCCCTCTAAATCTATCCCATGTACCTACCTGCCTACCTACTGTATTTCTCCCTCTCTGTCTATCCCTCTACATACCTACCTACTGTATTTCTTTATTTTTCCCTCTATCTACCTACCTACCTACTGTATTTCCCCCCCTCTATCCCTCTACCTACCTACCTACTGTATTTCTCCCTCTCTGTCTATCCCTCTACCTACCTACCTACCGTATTTCTCGCTATCTATACACCTACCTACCTACCTACGGTATTTCTCCCTGTCTATCCCTCTACTTACCTACCTATTGTATTTCTTGCTTTCTCCCTCCACCTACCTACCTACCTACCTACCTACCTACCTACCTACCTACCTACTGTATTTCTCCCTCTCTATCTATCCCCCTATCCACCTACCTGCCTACCTACTGTATTTCTCCCTCTCTGTCTATCGCTCTACCTACCTATCTACTTTATTTCTCCCTATCTATCTATCCATCCCCCTACCTATGTACCTACCTACCTACCTACCTACCTACTATATTTCTTCCTTTCTCCCTCTACCTACCTACCTGCCCACCTATCTACCTACCTACCTACTGTCTCTTTCTTTCTTTCTTTCTTTCTTTCTTTCTTTCTTTCTTTCTTTCTTTGTATCTATCTATCTATCTATCTATCTATCTATCTATCTATCTATCTATCTATCTATCTATCTATCCACCTACCTACCTACCTACCTACCTACCTACCTACATACCTACCTTATTTCTGCCTCTCTATCTATCCTTTGGGGGTCATCTAGTCCAACTCCCTGCTAGGCAGGAAGCCCTATACCCATGATGGCGAACCTATGGCACGGGTGCCACAGGTGGCACACGGAACCATTTCTTAGGCCACTCGAGGCATTGCCCTGTCAGCTTCAGTTTGTATTTGTGCCCTGGCCAGCTGATTTAGGCCTTCTTTTGAGGCCATTTTTTGCCCTCTGGAGGTGGGGGAAGGCTGTTTTCACCCTCCCCAGGCTCCTATAAACCCTCTGGAGCCTGGGGATGACGTAAAAAGCATGCCAAATGCAGGGGGTCATGCACATAGCATTATGGATGTGGCACACCTGTGCACATCGCCCCTGCACTCCCCCTGCTATTGGCACGTGAGCCAAAAAAGGTTAGCCATCACTGCCCTATACCATTTCAGACTAATGGCTATCCAACATCTTCTTGAAGACTTCCAGTGTTGGGGCATTCACAACTTCTGGAGGCAAGTTGTTCCACTGATTAATTGTTCTAACTGTCAGGAAATTTCTCCTCAGTTCTAAGTTGCTTCTCTCCTTGATTAGTTTCCACCCATTGCTTCTTGTTCTGCCCTCAGGTGCTTTGGAGAATAGCTTGACTCCCTCTTCTTTGTGGCAACCCCTGAGATATTGGAAGGCTGCTATCCTGTCTCCCCTAGTCCCTCTTTTATTAAACTGTATTTCTCCCTGTCTCTCTATTCCCCTATCTACCTACCTACTGTAATACAATAATACAATAGCAGAGTTGGAAGGGACCTTGGAAGTCATCTAGTCCAACCCCGCTGCTCAAGTAGGAGACCCTATGCCGTTTCAGACAAATGGTTTTCCAGTCTCTTCTTAAAAACACATCCAGTGTTGGGGCATCCATAACTTCTGGTGGCAAGATGTTCCACTGGTTAATAGTTCTCACTGCTAGGAAATTTCCCCTCAGTTCTAGGTTGCTTGTCTCCTTGATTAGTTTCCACCCATTGCTTCTTGTTCTGCCCTCAGGTGCCTTGGTGAATAGCTTGACTCCCTCTTCTTTGGGGCAACCCCTGAGATATTGGAAGGCTGCTATCATGTCTTCCCTAGTCCCTCTTTTATTAAACTGTATTTGCTGTCAGATGGGTGATTCTTTGTTACAGTTTGGTTCAGTTCGTATTAAACAGTTTAAAGCAGCTGACTGCCTCCGTTTTTTTTACCTCAGAGAACAGTCCTGAGCAGAATTTCTCCCCCCTCCTCTATGGTCCACCTGGGAGTTTGCTATCCTCTGTGCCTTTTTGGCCCCATGAGGCCGCCGTATGAGGCCTTTTCCAACACTGACAGTTGAAAAGCAGTTTGATGGGCGTGGCTACAGGCATGTTAACACACATTTCAGTGGGTACTTTTTTTTAGTGTAATTTGTACACAACACACGCGTGCTAGGCACAAAATGATTAGCTATTCTATTATCGGAAGTCCTTGTCTACATTGTCTGAGAGTTTGGTGCAAATCGGCCCAGTAGTTTTTGAGATTAGTGGATTCGTACAAACTATTTTACATTTTTATTTATATAGATACTGGGATTCTCAGCCACAAATGACTTCAATAAATTTTTAAATAAACTTGATTACCTCTGTAAGATGTACCGTGTTCCCCTGAAAATAAGACAGGGTCTTGTTTTCTTTTGACTCTTCCCCGCTAAAATACGCATTTGGCCTTATTTTTGGGGAGGTCTTATTATTTTTGAGGTGCAGGAGGCAGTGAGCGTGGTCACCTCATGGCTGCTGCTGTATTGCAATATTTTTGGGGAGGGCATATTTTAGTGCAAGAGCTCAAAAGGCCGATTGGGCTTATTATCCAGGTAGGTCTTATTTTCAGGGAAACGGGGTACTATAAGACTTGTTGAAAGGGCTTCCACAATATGTTTCAAAAAAATTAAGATGGTAACTATGATCGTGCAATCATGTCCTGCCATTTTGTAGTACACACATAAAAAAGGGGGTACCGCTGGCATTCCCTAGTTGCAGCTGCCACCTTGACTTTCTTGCCATCCCTACAAAGATTAGGAACTGTGTTCTAGACCACTACTTGGGTTTTGGCATGGCAAACCATTTTGGAGTGTAGGAAGCCCTGGGAAATAGTTTGCAATGTCGAAACCCAAAGTGGGGGTCTAAAACACAGTTCCTCCAAGTAAAAGAAACTATGATAGCCTGGGGGGGAAACTTTGGACATGGGATTGAATTAGACAAGTGGCAAAAATTGTGGACACAAAATTATAAAAAATGACAATATCAACTGCTTATAAGGATAACAAGTCTTCCATGCCAGCTTTGCCCATTAGTAACGGGGCAGTGGTGCTTGAAGACTACTTTATGGTAATTTAAAAGGACAGAGATTTCAAAAACGTATTCCCTATAAGAACTGTACTCCCAGCCCCAGAATATGGGAAACTTGAGGGGAACATGGCCTGTCCGTTCTTCCAGACTACTAATGATTCAGGTGATCAAATAAGCGGATAAAATAATAGACCGTTCCTGTTTCCCACCTGCAGTCCTCCTAGCCGCAAGGGGGCGCACCTTACCATCGACTCTCTAGGGCCGCCTCTGGCCTCACTTCCGGGCGGTTGCGCCCACTGGCTGGAGCTTTTCTTTTGCTGTTTCTTCTCCTGTTCTCAGGCCGGGCCAAGGTGTCGGGCACGGCGGGCGAGGGCAGCCGGTCTCGGGCCGGGCCCTGACTGAGGTGGCGGGGAGTGGGCCGCGCGAACCGCATATGAGTGGATGGAGCCGGGCTCTGGGCTGCAGCGGAGGGGGCCGGGGCTCGGCGGCGGCGGGCTGGGCTCGGCCGGGGTCTCCCCGGCGCTGTCGGGGCCTCAGGCCCGCCGCAGGAAACAGCCGCCGCGGCCGGCCGACTTCAAGCTGCAGGTGATCATCATCGGCTCGCGGGGCGTCGGCAAGACCAGCCTGATGGAGCGCTTCACGGACGACACTTTCTGCGAGGCCTGCAAGTCCACCGTAGGTACGAGAGGGGCCGGGAAGAGACCTTGCCTTGGGGAGCTGGACGGCGCCAGGATGCAGGGAAGTGGGGGCGGGAAGGCAGCCGAGGACGCCGTTCAGGACTGGGCAAGTGTTGGATTTGCGCTCTTCGGACTCTTCCGTCTTTTCTTTTCCCTGACATCCCTAACAACGGCTGGCCAGAAACCCTCTTCCCTCGCTTCCCCACGCACCAGGGATCCAATCAGAAATGCTGAGCATGAGGACAATAACTTGCAGGATGTATGTCGGGGGAATTCTACTTTTAGAAATAAATACGTGTAACTTCTAACTCCCAGGGATTCCCCAGCTGCAGAATTCTGGGAGTTAAAAGTCATACGTCTTAAAACTTGCGCACATGGAGAAACACTTGATACTCTGCCTTGTTTTTATCACGGGATGGGGAGGCAGTATTTCTTGATTCGTGGGGGAAGAAATGGAAAAAATAAGGCTGCCAAGGCATCAGTCCTTTTAGATACTTTTGTGCGCACTTACCTCTGGGATATGGTGCCCAGCTCTCATCAGAACTAACACTTTTGCTTCATAAAGTGTAATCTGTAAGAACCCACAATGCTCGATTAAAATGACAAGAGTTGTTCCTTCACTAAGAAATGTTACGAAAAAGTCACATTTATTTCTGTGATTAAGCTTGGCTATTTAGAAGGCTAGAGTGCCACTTTCATGAAGTGGTTAAAGCACCAGACTAGAAAATGGGAGACCTTGAGTTCTAGTCCCATTTTAGGCACAAAGCAAGCTGGGTGACCTTGGGCCAGTCACTCACACTCATTCCTAAGAAGAAGACAATGGCAAGCTTCTTCCAAAATCTTGCCAAGAAAACTGCAGCAACTTGTCCAGACAGTTTCCAACTTAAAGGCACCCTCAAAAAAAGATTTTAAAGGGTTTTTTTAAAACCAAGTATCAATAGTTCTTAAATAATCACAATACAGTTTTTGTCCACTGGTATGGCGGCACATTCTGAAACTCATTTTGACCATTTGGATATAAATGGCCATGGCCAACTGTGATCTAGCTGCAAATGTTTACAAAGGTTTTTTTTAAGGCATGTAGCTGCCCTTTTATTTCTAGATTGTTGTGCTTAACTGCAGCATAACTTTTTCTCATTGGAACAAGCCAGAATGGGAAACTTTATAAAGTATAAGATTGTTTGTTTGGCTTGGTATCCAGAAAAACCTGTACTTCATTTGACAACATAAAAACAGGTCAGAAAAGTATTTACTTTTTAAATTATCAACCATTTGAAATACTCCTCTATGGTTTTTATGTTTTTCGTAAGGAAAAACGGGTTGTCCTTTGGCAGTGCTATGCATATTTTTTCAGAAGTAATTTTCACTGTTTGCAATAGGATTTACTCCAAGGTGTAGTTAGGACTGCAGCTTTAGTATTTTAATACAATTCTTTTGAGTGAAACCTTTATGGATTACTTTTAGTAATTTATAGAATTCCTGCTTCTAATAATACCACACATTTCTTTTGTCTCTTGGTAAACCTCTTGGTTAATTTGTACTGGAAAGAATTTGTAGTTTGAGTTAATGAAATGTGTTTGTTACATCTGTGGGTTTCCTAATCAACACATGAAGACTGATGTTGATGAGCAAGTTGCTTTTTGTAAAAAATATACTGACAGTAATGACCTTTAAAAAAAAACATTTCCTAATATATCTTGAAAACCACTGTCTTGAAATACACTATATAGGTAATTTTAGCAGTTCATTGTACCTGTAAATAGATGTTATTCTTATTGGAATAGACAAATTAAGAAATTAATTATCTTGATCAGACCAGATCAGATTTATTTTTCCTAAAATATTTGTGAAATAAACATGTTTATTGTTTGTTTATTTCACAGGCCATTTCACAGTTGTGAAAAAAATGCCTATTAATTCTTTTACTATAGTAGAATCTTACAGCAATCATATAATATTTAACTCAAGATCAGTGATGTTTGTATGCTTGTGAAACTTTATAGGACTGTCCACTTTATAAAATTACAGGGAATCTTTCTATATGTTTCTCATTTTACTCATGTTAATGATAGGTTGATGTACATTTAAATGGATTTATACAAGACTCACTGAAATATATTTTAATACATATGATTTGCATATACTATATTCATTAGATTTTTAAATGTAATAGTTCACACTTGTTTTTTTTTTAGGATTAAAAGATGGTTTTTCTTTTTATTTACTGTTGGATTAATTTCTATAAACCATGTAACTTAAATCAGAATATAGTTATTTTATAGGTATAATAATGTTACTTTGGCTTTGGTCCTATACCTTGAAGCATATCTCGTTGCAATCAGGAGGACTTACTTCTGTGTAAACATGTACCAGGTTGCAATACATGTTACTTTTAATAGTAACTTACCAACACTCATATGTACACTAACTTTAGAAACTGGAAACAAAGATTGCAGAAGTTAATGAATAGCTCTGACTCATATAATTTTTTAAAATTTTGTATTTGTTAATGGAAAAAGTGGATTGATTATGTACAAAATAAATACCAGACTAGAAAATATTGTGTAGCTTTTAGCTGAGGGAGATTAGATGAATAAGGTAGTCAGCAGGGGGTAGAATATGAAGGGAATGAATAACATATATTGTGTTTGGAATTACTAGGGTTGCATATAGCGGAAGTCAGGGGGTTGGGGGGGAAGGGGAGGTTGGGGAGGGATAGGGAGGGTATGGGAGGGAATTTTGGGGGAAGGGGGAAAAATCTGTTGGTGAAAAACTTTTTCAATAAAAAAAATTGTATTTGTTTTTAGTGTTTTAGTATCTGATATTTCCTACATAACGTACAAAATGCCTCTTAAAATCTGGAACAGAAAAGTCAAATCTATTTTTCATCTTCCTTTCTTGTGCTTTACAGTATGAGAATAGCTACTATGACACACAGTCGGCCAAAATGATAAACTATTTCTTTATCTCACATATCCATACTTTGGTTGGCTACTTGATTTGTTGGTTGATTACTTAGTTACTTAGTATTATGTAGCTTAGTTTATTGCATAATCCTAAACCTCTATATGAATATACAAATCACACATATAAGTTTTTGGACAAACTTATCTCCTTTCTGAGTTAAAGAGTAGTTCAGAGGTTTGTTGTAAATAACATGTTTACTTGATCTGCTTCATTTATCTTTTTCAAGAATAGATGCAGCTGATATATTGAGTAAATATTTTCCTAAACAAATTGCAGTAGTATCAAACCAAAAACATTTCAAAACTGCAAACTCCAACTCCTCAGGTAGTTCTAATCTACACTATTCTAAGTAGTGGTTTTCTACTTCCCAAACCATTTTTTAATTAATCATCAGTAGCTTTTTTTGACTAGTCTACTGCTACAGTCAGATAGTAGTAGAAGATTGCCACCAAGATTTTAGCAGTTGAAAGGAGAGAGAATATATTGGTAACATTTAATGACAGCGTTCAGAATGACCTTTCCCAGGAGCTTCCAACAGCATTTTAGTAAAGTTCTACTGAGCCCATTCGGAACCAAGTAGTGAAAGTGGTGAGTGAGCATGCACATGCACACGAAGCTGCATTTGTAAAAGCAGCATTCACATGCCCAAAACCATCCCCTCCCCCCGCTGCCTCCACCAAGCCAGAAAGGTTGGGGACTGTGCTGTATAACCTATAAAGTAAAATCATCACAACCTCAGACACTAATGTCCCCAAAATATAAGTTTAAAATCAACTTCAGTATCTTAAATATAACTTGGTCTAATGCCATTACAAAGCAATGGTGGAAACATAATGGACAAAACCTCTGGAGTTCAACAGAACAAGTACTCATTTCTTAAGACAATAGATCTAAAGGCTTTACTACTGTATTTATAAATAGTCATTTGTTAAGACTGGTTATTTAATGACTGGTTAAAGTTACAACAGCCTTGGAAACAACCTTCTGGCTATTTTTAAAACTTCCTTCTCCTGCAGTCACATGATCATAATATGTGTGCTTGGACAGGTTGCCAAGCGTCCTACAATCATGTGATCACCTTTGCAATCTTTGCTGGTTTCTGCTCTCCACCAAATGTGTTTCTTTCAGTGTGTAGAGAGGAACTTGGCCAAGTGGAGAAACAGATTCTAAAGATCTCAGTTCCATTCCCGCACCCTGCTGAAGATGGTCCCTTCTATGCAGAGTGCATATGGAAAAGACCTGACATTCTCCTGCAGAGTGCAGGAATTGAGCTCAAATTTGGATAAATTAAGTTTTGTTTCTATATCGGGTGAAATAACTTCTCTTCTTTATATGAGGACAGTTGACATCCTTCAGCAGGTAGCTCTTTCAGTCAGCCCTAGAGACATTAGGGAGCTCAAATACTAGCAGGATTTTCAGCTTCTGAACTGAGAGGCAACACAATAAGTTGCAAGGTGACTCAGGCAGACAGGAGGCCTGGTATAGGCCACACAGGGACTGAAAATTCTGCTTGGATTTTGACAGGGAGGATTTTCCACTTCTGAGCAGACAGGTATTCTACATTTTTCCTTAAGGAAGTATATAATTGACTTGGTTTCCTTGAAACAATGGCTTGTCCCCATCTGATTAACATTTTTCAAAACCAAGAAATATTTTTCATTTAATCACCATATGAAAAGCCAACATCTGAGCCAGTGCATTTCTCTATAAAGGTTTTTGTTCCAGGTTCAGATTCAGATCTACATTGTACAGACAAACTTTATAGTGAAATATAAGAATATATTATACTGAAATCAAATATCCTATTGCCCTAAATCAGTTGGCAAGCAGTAAAATGAGCGCTTTATTTAAGTATGTTGTAAATTTTGGTTTTAAGACTGAACAACCATTTATTCTGGATTGGACCATTTGTGTCAGCTAACAAAATTTATAGTACAGTAAATAAATGCTGGTTTTGAAATAAGAATCGAGATCAGTGTCGAGTTATAAACATCTGAAATAGTATAAGAAGAAGCAAAACAGGGATGGTTTTATTTTATGATTAACTTCACTGTTGGTTTTGGATAATAAACAGATTCTTTTTATTTTCAATGATTATATGACTTGCAAGATTTATCTACTAGGTTGTAGGAAAATTGCTGTGAGAATTTCACACCAATGTTATTTATGAGTTTATGCTAGCATTTTTCAGAATACACTGAACTCTATGCTGATTGGTGTGACTTACAGAGTTGCACAGCTGTAAACGGTACTGATAAAACATGATTTTGATTTTACAGTCTACTGCAGCATTATGAAGGCCATTTTTCTAACATGTGATTTTGTTATGCTGGGCCACCTCTAATTCTGTTTTGCCTTTCTGCCCTTTGGCCTACTTGTTCCCCAATTGACATATCTTACATCGATTGCAGTTCTATGCATTGCTATCTGGGAATATACTCTAATGGATGCAAAGAGATCACTTCTGAATGTGATTTTTGGCATATCACTCAAAAGGATGGCCTTTGTGAAGAAACATAACCTTATATTATGTAAATAAATAGGAATTGCTAACCACTTTAATTGCTTTCCTGTGCATTTTTTTCTTTGCCTATCATAATTCTCACCTGTTTTCTTCAAGAACACAGTGCCGCTTTTATGTTTTTGTAAGCAACCCTTGGGGTTCCTCTCCTAATACATAAACAGTGCCAAAGAGTACCTGCTAATAATTGTTTCTAAAGAACTTAATTTTCCTTCCTGTGATTTAGAGATAAATCCTCTAGATATGGGGGAGAATATAAGTACCTCACACCGTGTTAGCCTTTCGTAAGCACTTCATGTTCCAATGGAAAGAAAAATAAAAGTGGCCAATGACAAAAATAATAAGGCAAATAAGGAGCATTTTGGAAGCACTATAAGGGGCAGTTTCTTTTGCTTTCCAACTCAGGAAGGTGAGAGACAACTAGTTAGTTAGATCAGATAATCTACATCAAGATATAACATGACTTAAAATCCAAAAGAGCAGCTGGACACGTATTAGGCTTTCACTGGTCAATTTTTTTAGAACATTTTATCTGTCCCCCCCCCCCCCCCCCAAGGATCAGGTTTTTTAGAAAATTGTCAAATTATTACGCCTTAACACCTACTAGAAAACTAAAGGACCAGTATTCCTTAGGGCACATAAAACAACTTGAATGCTGTGCAGATCTTGATCAATATTTCTTAAAAAACCGTTTGTATCATATTTTATGTACATTAGAGAATATTGTCTGTGTATATACTATATCTTTACTTTGTTAATGAATAATGTTCTCTGTGAGTTTAATGTATTTCTAATAAATATTGTGTGAACTGTGAAGCCAGTCACATGGCATTCATGGCTGACCAGTTATCTCATCCATTTGCAATGTATTCTCAAGATCAGATTTCAGTATATTGTTATAATACTTGGGGAATATATATGATATGTGGACTTAATGGAAGATATTTTTTTGAAGTTTGGGGTTTTTTATTTACAATAGTGAAACAAAAATATATCAGAATGCCATATACATTTTATAAGTACACTAAAATTGAACAAAATTCCTTTCATTAAGAAAACAGCCTTGAATTGTCTAGCATGATTTTTCCTCCCACTAAGTTAGATCAAACCAGAAGTATTTTTTAATGTAAAGTTTCAGATGGTTCCTATAAAACTGGTCAAGTTAAGAGGCATGTCTAGTTTAAGTTAAGTAATCATAACATCAAAATATTTATACTTATTGAAAGCATTTTCAGTTTTGCAGTGCTTGAGATCCATATATAATATATTTTATCTCCCAGATAGTACAAGTCCTCATGTTCACCTTGCTTATATATGAACAAGCAAAATATGATCATACTTGTATTTGCATTTGCTGCTTATTCCTCCTCTTTTATTTACTGTATTTTATTTATAGGTGTTGATTTTAAAATCAAAACAGTAGAGCTAAGAGGAAAGAAAATTAGATTACAAATCTGGTAAGTAAAACAAAAATGCAACCTGCAGAATGTTCTTTTAAGTTTTGTGTTCTTGCATGGTTGTGGTATGCTGCCTAATATAATTAACTTTGAATTCACTTGCTGCTGAATTTTTTCTCTCACACAGCATATAGCCATAGGAACAAGCAGTTTGTGAAATAATCAGAAAGTAGAAATACCAATTTGAAATGAACATATATTATTTATTGAACTGTTGTGTTCCTATATTTAACCAAATCAGTTTACAATAATTAATAATTCATTAAATTATTTTTAAATTGCTTAAAAATTATTAAATGTATATGCTGTACAACCTCAAACTTCAGCAACTTTAAAAAGATAAGTTAAATAAGGAGAATATATTTCAATGATTTCATATTTGAACAATTAGCAATTGTTTGGCTTTTAAAAAAACTGAGTTGAGTTGTCTATAAAAACTTTCATCTTATAGAAAAATATACATTCAAAAGGAAAAATAGTGCAGTGATTCCAGCATCATTTTTTGAATCCAAATATTATTTAATTGGTAGCTTATTCACAGTATTAAACTTGAATAGCATTAGGAAAGTCTCTCCCATCTATGATATTGGCATTCACGAAAAAATGAAATGAAAAAAATGCTTTTCTCTGATTGGTGATTTATAATAAGAAAAAAATATATAGTTTTAATTCCTTATGGCCAAAATATATGTGATGATTGTCATAAGCAATTTCGATGCTATTTCATTTCTGATAGAATTTCAAACTAGCAAAATTATTCAGTGGTGTGAAAATAGCTGTTGTGAGAGATTAATCCAGCTTTATTTAGACAAGCTAGCTAATGTTATTAGCCCAGTTTATTAATAGTACTTCTTGCATAATTAATAGTAGTAATAACCAGTAGATATGTTAACAGCCTAGTAGGGATGAGGGGGATGCAGTGGTTATTTGGATAATACCATGGAAACAGTTTAGTGATACTTCTCTTGCATAGATACAGTCAATTCAGTTTACTAACTCCTCTTGGCAGGTCACCATCAAGTCTGTTTGTCGCACCTTGTGTTTGTCTTGCTTCCATCTGAGTTAATTGCTGTTGCATCTTTCGTATCATCCGTTACTCTAATACTTGAAAATTATTGGCATGACTTCATTCCTCATCTGTGTTCCCATCTGGAATCCTAAGGCCACAGAATTGGTACTTGAGCCAGAATGATGGTTAGCCATGATGGTTTGTACTGAAGCTAATAATGAGGTAATGTAGATTTTTTTAATGTGCCACTGTCTTTTACAGTAAAGTTAACTAATTATTGTGGCTTGGTTAGAGTGATACAGAACAATTTAGCTTTTGAAAAGCTACTGGGTGTTCAATCTCTACTAGCACACGATAGAGGCCCTTTGAGTTCTGAAATTCTCCATGCATAGTATTTCTTTAAATAGTCCAAAAAAGATTTTTAAAAATACATGAAATTTAGGGCTTAAATCAATGGAATAGTATTTCATTGAAAATAAAGCTCATATGAGATTTCCTATACTTTAATATATAATAAAATTTGCTAATGATGTTTGCCTATTTAGTTGCTTAATACTCGGATTATGTATGTAAAGCTTTTCCTTGAAGGTTATGGAAAGGAAATCAAACCCTCTGTGTCGTTCAATCTTCTGTGTGTTCCATGTCATTCAAATGTCTCCACCCTTTCCAGGGGGAAAAGGTTAGAAATTACGTTAGAAACGAAGACTGAGAAGATGCAACAGATTTGAGTTAAAGATTCAAAATAGCAAAAGGTGTGCATTCCTTTCAGAATGCGAAAGATCTTAAATAATAAAAGATCCTTTCCCCAGACAGATTGCCATGACTAACTGCAATGCTAAACAAGCAAAAAACAAACAAACCCAAGAACAAAACAGGGTGCCTGACTCCAGAGTGTCCCCTTTGGGGATTCCAGTTAAACACACTTTTTGGAATTCCTAGAGGATGGGTACATCTTTTGTGAGCTTTTGAGGAACAAGGCAAGGTGCTTGCACCTCTGATCAGCAGATTTTGTATTCTGCTGTTGGAATAAATTTCTTCTCTACTTCAAACTGTTCTGCATTTTTTAGTCCCACCTTGGAAATGACCATACAATTGTTTCTTTCTAACAATTGGAAGGTTTTTCCTCCGATTCAATGAAGGTGCGTAAAGCACACAAGGGTTTTTCTCATCCATTTGAGTTAATGAAGAGTCACTTTAGATGAAAGACTTTCACAGTACAAATGTGATGGATACTCTATATTTCAATATTTGGGCAAATTTCTCGTTCAAGCTATAGGATTGTCCTTTCTCCACCATTTCCCAATTCTTTTTCTAAAAACTGGGAAACTTACTCTCTATCACTGTTGCATAATTTTATTAAGAACTTACTTCAGCTGTAGAATTAAACAGAAAGAACGTTAAAGAATCTGGGCTTCAGATTCAGATGTTTCTGCTTATCTTTTATTTCCTTTAAAAATAAACCTGATTAGCATTGGATGGGAGAGCAATCAAGGAATTCTAGGTTGGATGTTGCGGGGGATCCAGTTTGCAGGACACTTTAGTTTCAATTACAGTTAAATCAATATTGTTCATTTTAGTGTTCCTCTATTCTGTTATCTTGTGTTTAGCACAAAACAATTATTTAATCAAACCTAGAGTTCAAGTATATGATTTTCATTTTAAGTATGCCTTTATATTTAAGCCTCTTATAAATCCTTAGAAAGCAAATGTCAACAGGGGAGATACCAGGGTAAAAATATTGTTAAACCTATGATTAAGAACAAAACAATTACATAAGGAGCCAATATATAATTCAGTGGCGTGAAAATGATTATGCAGCTTGGGCCTCCTTGTAAAAATCGTCATTGTAATGCTAAATATACATGATAATGATGGATACTGATAATGATGGAAACTAACCAAACATTTGTTTCTCTGAATAAAGTGGGAGAGCAGCTGCTGGGTTTTTACATATACACTGTTTTCCCGAAAATAAGACCTCCCCGAATAATAAGCCCAATTGGGCTTTTGAGCGCATGCACGAAAATAAGCCCTCTGCGAAAATATTGCAACATAATAGCAGCCATGAGGTGACCACGCTTGCCACCTCTTGCACCTCAAAAATAATAAAACCGCCCTGAAAATAAGGCCAAGCGCTTATTTCGGGGGTTAAAAGGGGAAGCACGGTATATTTCCTTATTCTGCAGCATTGAAAAGAAAGTTATATTTGACCTATGGATTCAATAGATTTATATCTGCCCTTAGAATCTGCTAGGATTTGTAAATGGAGAACTCAGGGAATACATGCATGTTTTGCAATGAATATATGCGAGGGATTTTCTATATAGTATTGCTGTTTATGTTCTTTGGTACTATTAAGTCTTTGGTATATATGCATATTGAAGTGTTTATGGCTTATCTTCCACTGTAGCTATTTTGTCTCTGTAAATATTTATTATGTTGATTGGAAGAACCTTCAAACCAATCTTGTTAAGAGAGATGGGGGGGGGGGGGAGAATAATCTTGCTGTGCATACAGAAGCATTTTTGTATGTGCATTGAGTTTAATGTCATATGGGGGCTACCAATTGCTAGGGGCATGGGAGGAGTGTTGGAAACAAAATAGGTGGGGCCATATATGGGAGTGGGCCTCTATTTGAGGAAAATAAGGAGTTCTTTATGCCTATTTTAGAACATACTTTATGGTTTTTGTGTGTTTTTCCTAGCTTAGTTTTCAGCATTCATGCTCTGAAGCCCCAGAAAAGGGCCTTGGGAAAACACTGTAGTTCAGAGTTATTTGACATGTCCATTTCTGACTGAAAGAAATGTTTAGACCTCCTTTGCCCCTCCCCCATGTTTCCAGGCCAGTAAAATTGATTTTCTTAAATATCTGTTTTAATATCAATATCAAGAATAATTTGTCTTTGAGGAATTTAATAGTTTCAGGGAATTAATGCCTTCCTATAAACTTCAAGCCTTCAACATTTGTATGTTTTCTGACACCATTTAATGGATTGTGTGTTGTGACCTAAGAATGTAGTTTGACATATTTAGCATTCTGTCTTAAATAAGAAAATGCAATATTTGGGGAATCTTGATCAAGTCTATTATCTTAGAATAACTTACCTTGAAAGATATTCCTGATGCTGAAGCTATGTAAATCCTTTCCTAATCATATCAAGGCAAAAGCTCTTCACAGTATACTAAATCAGTTAGGTATAACAAGAAAATGAAGGACATTTATTCACAGTTGCTCCATCTGAAACCATTTAGAGCAGGGATCTCAAACTCAATTTACCTGGGGGCCGCTGGAGGCAGAGTCTGAGTGAGACTGGGCCGCATAAGGGATTCACTCCCCTTGCGGGCCGCACTAATATTATACTTTCATATCACGGTGGGGGCCACAAGATACTGTCCTGAGGGCCACAATTGGCCCGCGGGCCGTGAGTTTGAGACCCCTGATTTAGAGTAACAGTATTGTTATAGTAAAGGTAGCAATTGCAGCATTGTTGGCAAAGAAAACTAAAAGAATAACTTTAATAAGTATTCGTCTCTTCCTAGAAAATCTAAAACAGTATGACAAACTGAAAGAACTTTCTGTTCCACATGAATAAAACCTGTAACAGGGTTCCTAAATCTTTTATTAAAAATTAAAAATTGTAGTTATATCTTGATGAAAACTAATAGTTATTCTAATTCAAACAGGATTGAAATCCTAAAAACAAATTCTCTTAGCATACAATGCCTTTGAATCTTTCATTGGAATCAGGAGGATTTAATTATGAGAAAATGTGTTTCTTTTGAGATAAGTGATTTGACTATGAAGGAACATGAAACATATCTTCAAGACCTATCTCTTGTCATCAATGCTGCCCATGAGCAAATGGAGCAGGTCTGGATACTTCTCTGCCTTGTACTATCAGAGGAAGCCATAAAGTGACATACTTATCTGAATAAAACCCTGAGATTATGTAACTCCATGTCTCATTTCTTTGAACTTTCACCTGGCTTATGGTCTTGTGTTGTTGTTTTTCAACATACCACAATATATGTCTAGCCATAATTAGTGAGATTCTAAAGTAGAAGCTAGGTCACTAATAACAAGATTTATGGTCATCATATTGCATGCTTGAATCCACAGTCACATGTCTTGTATGAATTTACCACTGCAATCACTCACTTAATACATACATAGAAATAAGATAGCTTCTGCATGCACATTTCTTTCCAAGAAGTTATTTGGGGGAGGTATCTTTTTCTTTCTGTTTTAACCCTTCCCTGTTCGGTAGGAAAAAGGCAAACTTTAAGATATAAAGTTTTAATTATTGTAGAAATTTGACATGATCTGTAAACTGAAAATATTTGTATCCAAATTTGCTGCTGCTTCCTAGGGACACAGCAGGTCAAGAAAGATTCAACAGCATTACCTCAGCTTATTACAGAAGTGCCAAGGGAATAATATTGGTATATGACATCACAAAGAAGGAAACATTTGATGATTTGCCAAAATGGATGAAAATGATTGATAAGGTAAGTTTCAGTCTCCCAAAACCAACAGGACTAATTTTGGTCCTTAAAATAAGTTTAATGTCAATACTAAATGTGGCAGTACAGTTCTGAAGAGTTCTCCTATTGCCGTGTGGACGATATCTATTCTATATTTTTTGTGTGTTAACTATAAGTTCTCTACAGTATTGCATAATCAGGTATTTCCACATTGTTAAACATTAAAATTGAAATTTATACAAAATTAAATTATACAAATGAGTTATATGACCTTTTAAAAATAGGAAATATTTATGATTTTTACATTTCATTGATTGATATTTAAGCATTAAGTGGTAGCAAGGTAGTGAAAAGGCTGACCTCTAAATATTAAAACAAAAAAATAGCACTAAATCTGGCAGCTTTTTATGTATTTATAGTTGTAAGTATTGAGACAAAGCCTTGCCTATCTAAAAGTATTTGGTATATTATTTTTCAGTTTTTCAATTACTTTATAGTTACATAATAATAGTAAATTTGCATTAGAAACAATATGCATCAAAAAGCCACCAAAATAAAGCATAATCTTTCATGATAATATGTTCACAGATCAACAGTGTGATTTATGAAGAACATACTATGGTCTAATATCTTCACTCTTTTATATGAAAACTAAAGCCTCATCTGGAAGCAATCAATTGCATAACTTTGTGGGTTTTTTCTTTCCAGTATGCCTCTGAAGATGCAGAGCTTCTGTTGGTTGGAAATAAGTTAGACTGTGAAGTGGACAGAGAGATTAGTCGGCAACAAGGAGAAAAAGTAGGTGAAGATAAAAGTCAACATTCATTTTTATGGAAATGTGAAGTTCACAGAAGCTTTAACACTGAATATATTTGTAATATCAAATCTATTTCCATTTGTTTGCCTTAAGTCTTTCTTAAGGCTGAGGTCTTACAAGTGATATAAAGAATAAACTAGTAATGTGATCACTAAGGATTTCTGATTAATTTACATCAGGAATCTATATCTCTTATGTCAGTTTCCAAATATCGATATGTAAAAAATAGTGTCATTTTTTTCAGATGATTTCTGACTGATGAATTTGCAAGGAGATAAAGATTTCCTAGAACTAGAAATCACCATAATGACAGTAAAAATAAAAATTTGAAAGATTAGATCAGCATATTTTCAATGCTATTTTTAAAAAAATGAATATGAAAGCTATTTATAGTTAAAATTATCTAACATTATTGTAATATACAGTAAGTTTTAGGATTATTTTTTCAATTCGATGGAAGATGATTTGATTTTTGAGACTGAATTGACACAATAATATAAACCTTTATTTTTTTCCCCCTAATAGTTTACTCAGCAGATAACTGGGATGCGTTTTTGTGAAGCTAGTGCCAAGGATAATTTTAATGTGGATGAAATATTTTTAAAACTAGTTGATGACATTTTAAAAAAGGTAAATGATCTTTGTACTGTAAGAAGTTAACTTCCTATAAAATTTAATATAAGCAAGCCTAGAGTTCAGTAGAATTTAGTCAGAGATAATTGTATATAAGGTTGCAGCCTTAAATATGTTGACTGTTTAAAATATATTTATGAAACAATTTTAGGAGTTTTAATTTCTGAATTATTTCTGCTTGCTTCAGTTGACAGAAATAAAAATGTTTCCTAGGATAATTAACGAGGTTGAATGTTAATGTAGATAAAGAATATGAAATTTTATGAATGCTCCTTTAATATTACTTAAGAAATTAACATAATCTAAATTTAAGGTACAAATGTAGACTAGATTGTGAAAGCAATACTATGCATGCATTCTAGATTAGGTGTCTCGTATTTACAGCTTAGGTACTACATAAGGCTCTTCAATTTTTTTTGTGTCTTCTGAATCTGATGTCAGATAGAAATGCTGTCAGATAGTGGCCAAAGTGACATGATTAAGAAAATAACCCAGTTGCACAGTAAAAATAGTTTTTCTATCTAATTAATTTATATTTAATGATATACAATGGGGTGGTTTTTTTTGGTTTTCTTCATTTTTTATTTAAAAGGGACTTGTATCAATGTATGAAAAACTAAATGCTGCCATTCTCAGGCTAATTAACCAGACTTTGCATGGCATTCATGACCATTTGACTTGAAAATAGATATAAAGCAATATTGACCTTGGCCATTTGAAGATATGTGATTTCAACTCCCAGAATTCCCCAGCCATACATCTTCATGTGGGTGAGAAACATTGATGTAGAGAGAATATACAGATAGTTCTTGACTTACAACCACAATTAAGCGCAAAATTTCTGTTGCTAAGTAAGGTACTTGTTAAGTGAGTTTTGCCCCATTTTATAAACTTTCTTGCCACATTTGTTAAGTGAATCACTGCCATTGCTAAGTTAGTAACATGGTTGTTAAATGAATTTGGCTTCCCCATTGACTTGCTTGTCGGAAGGTTACCAAAATTGATCACATGGCCCCGTGACATTGCAACCATTCTAAATACATGCCAGTTTCCAAATATCTGAATTTTGATTCATGTGACCATGCGGATGCTACAACGGTCATAAGTGTGAAAAACAGTCATGGGTCACTTTTTTCGGTGCTTTTGTCACTAAATGAACTGTTGTAAGTTGAGGACTACCTTTACTTACAGATATAAGTATATTGGCTTCAGTAGAATTCTATGTAAGATGCTGCTGACGTGTGTTTTTGTGTTCATTTAAGATGCCCTTGGATGTAATAAGAAACGAATTGTCCAACAGCATCCTGTCCCTACAACCAGAACCAGAGATTCCGCCAGAACTGCCTCCTCCAAGACCTCATGTCCGTTGTTGCTGACTTGCTATTACTTGCCCCAGAGTGGAAAAGAAAGAGGAAACAAACAAGGGGAGGGGAGCTCTTTCATTCTGTACTACAATCATATGTTGTTTGTTGCACTTTGATTCAGAGTCAGAATTACACACTAATTTGTAAATATGCAGATATGCAAACTAGATAGGATAAGGCTGTAACTGGTTAAATATTGCTCTTTCCACGCCTTTTTTCACTTCTCTTTTCTCAGCCCTATAAATATTGTACAATTTGGTGGGAAACACAGTACAGTACTCTCAAACCTAGGATGTAAGAAATTAAATGCATACTCAATTATTCTCAACATAAATGTTGTAATAGTCCTCAATATAAACAGAATCTCTTAGTATATGGTGCTTTGATAGCTTTTTTAAATAAAATGTTTTAAATTTCAACTCGACATATGTAAAGCTTTCTAAAGCAGCATTATCCCTTATAAATTTAAATAAATTGCTGGTAAAACACTTACGTGTATGATAATTCAGAAGTAAGTTCTTGGTCACTGGGCTCACGGATTTATTCTAGGGTAGGGATTGATAGGTTTGAGTGCAGTCCATCAAGTATCATAGTAGGCCTCTAATCATTTCAACAGGTGATTTCAGGCAGGTACTACAGAAATGAAGAGGGGTTGTAGAGCAGAAGGATTGAGTTCTGAACACACAGGCAAATAGTGTCAGCAGGATTTCTTTATTTATTAACTTTCACCCTAGAGTCCTAGACCATTTGTATGTGTGCCAAGGCACTGTGTTCTGTGTAGTTTTTAAAAGATGAATTGGCACTTTGACCTAATTAGTGTCCTCGAACATAAATTAATGAACAGTCAGATACTGTATAAAACAGAGAAATATTTGCAAATTATTTTTAAAAAAAGGTTTAATAGTTATTTCTTCTGTCATAGATAAATTTGTTTAAAGTTATTTTTAAACCATTTCCTATGTTATAAGGAATAATGTATGTTTATTTGTCTGAAATAAATTGGAGGTGATATATATGTGTGTTTGTGTGTGTGTGTGTGCGCGCACACACACACATACATACATACATACATACACACAGTATATATATATATATATATATATCCATCAAAAATTCTAAGCTAAAGAGGAATTGGATTTTTTTTTGTTCCAATTTTGGTTATAATGAATTTGTGAACTGTATCTTTTTGGTATATCTTTATTAAATCTGCACTGTATACCTTAGTTGTGGTAAACCAGTAGTTTTGTATTTGAATAACTTGATAAGTCTTTAATGTTGTGGTATTGAAAAGCATTGTCGTTCTATACTAATGACGTGCCAATAAACTTTTGTATTTATGAATGACAGTGGAACTGCATCTCTTACTGGAATGCCAAATCTCAAATACTGTCCTCCTGAAGATCCAATTTTGAGAGAAATTGATAAAATTATCTCTATAGTTGGTTAAACCTGTATATGTGGATGTATTGACTTGCAACAAATCTTACGCATGCTTTCTCAGTTGTGAATTCCACTGAATTCAATGCAATTCAATTCATTAACAGTGCTTAGGGCTAAAACCCTCATCAAGCTGCTATCCTGCAGGATTTGTTACAGTACTTTAAGATACTGTAGCAAGAGTAATGATGTTTTATCAATGCATGGACTTCAGTTGTATGTACTAAGCAATTAGTCTGAATTCTGACTTTTCTGAAATTTTTTCTTCAGATTTCTGAGACATAAAAAAGCTACAGTTTAAGTATACAAAATAGTTTTTATTGAACTCAGTACACCTCATTTAAATCATTTAGGTCCAAATAATAAAAAATGCACAATTGAAATGTATTTCTTCTACCACAATGTGCCTATACAAGTGTCATTCTTCATACAGATACTTTAAGGCTTTTTACCATGATGATTAGATGAAGTTTGCCATTTTTGTACCACTGTAAACTTGTATTATAAGTGATAACAATGAAAACAGACTTATGGACAATACATTTAAACTTGATAAACATTTAGGTGATTTTTCCCTGTATTTAAAATGTGTTGTTTGCTTTCAATTCTTGAATAAAAGTATAAGAAAACAAATCTATATACATGTTTATATCTTACTGGCACTGACTGTTCTAATATGTTCCATTGAGGAATTTATATATTTTTGATGCCTAGCAGGCCTTCAGGTGATGAATAAATATCCATATCTAATAAGACTTTAAAAGGTCTTGGATAAAGCCTGTAGTAACAGGGAAAGCCCATTAGGTGTCACTGCTTCACTTTATATAAAATATTTTGCTTATTGTGTATTGCACAACATTTCTTAACTGATGCTTTGAACTGCAGTTTTCTTCTTTACTACAGTTTTAATACAAAAACAGAATTGTTGCCCCCAAATAAATGCAAAAGGGCAAGCTTGCATTTCCAGACATTTGGATAAACATAATTAAAGAAGTTCCATTAATATGATCTACTTGGGAACAAAAAGTGAATGATGATCCAAGCTAAGGCTTAAGGTCTAGGGCCCTTTTTAACAGTAGTTCTAGAAAATTAGAAAACCTACCATCGATTAGGATGTAAATTAGAAATCATCACATAATTGAAAAACCATTAAAGTGCACTTCCTGAATGTATGCAATTTCCACCATCTATCCCACCTTGTTTGAAGATTTTCAGTGATGGGAATTGCCACTTCTCTACACAACAAGTCTACTGCCCAATTATTATTAATGACAGGATTTTATCTTAACATTGTCAGAATCTACATTCTTGTAATTTTAGACCATGATTTCATATTTGTATTATGTTAATGGAAAATACTAAGTTGTGGCCTACATGTCACCTTTTTAGAGGAATGCTATATCATCCCAATTTGGTAACTGTTCTCAATGCAAACATACATACTATGTTTTTCTCCAAAGGACTTTATGGTGTTCTGATTTTCTTCATTGCCTTCTTTAGAACTAGATGTGTCTCGCTATGCTATTGGCCTGAGTAGCTCTGAGAATTTCATGTATTTTACTTTCACCAGAGGTGACAGGGAAGTTTTTCCTGGGGGAAATTCCTAAGTAACACATAAGGTCTCTGAAAGGAAAAAGAATGTTGCTTTGGCCCAGAATTGTATAGCTGCCGACACTTTCTTGACAATATTTCATTAGATTTCTACCACCACTACCATTTAATCTCTCTATTCGTAGAGGTTTTAAGTTCATGTCAGTTACTTGCTTCTGGTCTGTCTGCTCGACTGCTTTCTTAAATCAGGAAATTGTGAGTTTTAGTTCTGCCTTAGGCAGGAAAAGCCAACTGGGTGACTAGGCCAATCACTCTTAGCCCAACTCACAAGGTTGCAATTGTGGAGAAAATAGGAAGATGATGTTTGTCATCTTGAATTATGTATAAAAATAACAAAGATGGGATTTAAAAAGTCATTTTAAAAAATAACTACTTTTCCCCCCTAAAACTTAACATAGAATTTAACAATTGGGATCAAAACACAGAAAACCAGCTTGTTTATAGAGTAACATACTGAGGAGGCATTATAATGTTCTGCAGTTATTTTTTAACTATCATTTCCACAGTTTCTATTAGTCATGCTAGTTGGGTCTGACAGAATTGACCAATTTTGAGATTACTAGGTTACCTCCTTTGCTCTAATCTAAATTGATAATCTAAAGCACTCACACGGTGCATTCAGTTCGGTAACTAAAGTATAAATCACATATCATGTTTTAAGAGTTACTGATCCTGGCCATGGAAAAAAAACCTTTATGGTACCTCAAAGCACAGTACTATATAGAAAATCCATTAACTTAGATGGATCCTCCAAGTCTGTTTAAATGTATGCTTGTGTCACAGTTGTGTAATGTTTCTAAACATTTCAGGTGGCTAGTACATTTCATAAAAACAAACTAATGGCATTGGTGTTTGTATAGGAGGTCGGAATACCTTACTAGATACAACAGAGAGCTTTCTCATGGGAACCAAGGTCATCTCCACGGGTAACGGATAAGGTTGGGGAAGGAGTGCCTGGAGAGCCCACCAATTGACCTCTTTGGCCAACATGCCCTGTGACACTTGGGGATGGGTTTATTTCCTGTTTTAATTTTATTGAAACCATGGGAAATATTTAGAACTGGTTTTTCTTTAATCTGTGCCAATATGATGTACTAAATAAAGAAGATTGTTTAGAAGGAGTCAAGTCTCAGAGTTCCGATTGCTTGAGTTCATTAGTTGGAACTTTGATAACAGTGGCAGCAGGTACAGCTTGCACTAATGAAGTGTCATTTGAAAAGAAAGTAGGATGGCATAGCATAATCTATTTGATACATGCATAAGTTTGGAACAGGCACAACTGGGCAGGAAAAGAAAAAGGAACGCCCAGAGAAATCCTGAAATAGGACAATGGGTAGCACTTTATAGCAATAATAATCAATAGCTAAGCCAGAAACTTGTTTTCAAAAAATGAACCATATCACTTAAGCCAGTCTCATATATTTCAGCATGGTCAGCCATCTCTGAAATAGGCTTCTATTTTTGGAAGATAAAGTAGATAACATTTCTAGAATATTTGATGAAGAAAAACTTTTAAAAGCAGCATGTCCTTAGCTTCAGTTTTCGTGCTGTCAAAAGGTATTAATGCCGCAGTTTTATCTGTACCTAGAGTTAAACAGGATATAACAAATTCTTTATTACATTAAAGACTCCGGTGCAATAAAGAAGAACCTGTGTTATTTTACACACACACACAGACACACAAACACACACACCATGTTTCCCTGAAAATAACACCTGGACTTATTTTCTTTTGGGCCCCAAAATAAGCACCAGGTTTTATTTGTAGGGGATCCTCAGTTTTAATATTTAATCTGACTAATAATGTGTTATACAGGAAATAAGAACTTCTGTGGCCACTTGAGTCTGCTTGTGGCAGGATGCCACATGGCACATCGTGCCAGTGCCACCGCTCACGGCAGGGCGCAGCATGGCACGTCACATCACTGCCACTGCTCACAGCAGGAGGCCATGTGGTGCATTGCCCTTTTGCCGTGGCTTGTGGCAGGAAGCTGTGTGGTATGTTGCAACATTGCGTGCACAAGCAGTAGCACCTGTGCAACATGTACCTGGTGGCACTGGCGCGATGCACCACGTGGCATTCGGCCATGAGCAGGCACAAACGGCAACAGAGGTCAGGCAGTGGCATGACAGCTGTTGGGTGTGGGAGGCCCGGCTGTGGCGGTCCTAAGGTAAGCAAGTATTTAATTTTTTTTTAAATTTAATTTATTACTTATAAACCGCACCCTCTCCCCACAGGGACTCGGGGCGGTGCACAGGAGGAATAAGAACAATAACTATATACATATGTCATTAAAAATACATTAGATTAAGTGACCTGTGCTAAAATACCCGTTAAAACTATCTAACTAGAGATCCCGAATAAACCCTAAAGACAGAGGATAAGCTATCCCAGGCCGGCAAGGCAGAAAAAGTGTGTTTTCAATTTAAGACGGAAGGAGCGGAGGTCCGTGGTGGTCCTAATATCGGTGGGGAGGTCGTTCCAGAGGGCTGGGCCCGCCACAGAGAGAGCCCTTCCCCTGGGTGTCGCCCGCTGACAAAGTCTAGTGGACGGCACCCGGAGAAGTCCCTCTCTGTGGGAGCGAATCGGTCGTGAGGATGTATGAGGCAGGATCCGATCCCGCAAGTAGCTAGGTCCCGAGCCATGGAGCGCTTTAAAGATGATAATTAATACCTTGAAGCGCACCCGGAAGACGACAGGCAGCCAGTGCAGCTCGCGCAAGAGCGGTGTTACATGGGTGTACCTTGTGGTACCCATAATTGCTCGCGCGGCTGCATTTTGGACTAGCTGAAGTCTCCGGGTGCACCTCAAGGGAAGCCCCATGTAGAGAGAGTTGCAATAGTCCAGTCGGGACGTCACGAGGGCATGAGTGACTGTGCGAAGGGCGTCCCGATCCAATAGGGGGCGCAATTGGCGTACCAGGCGAACCTGGTAAAACGCCCTCCTGGCCACGGCTGTCACCTGATCTTCCATTGACAGCCGGGTATCCAGGAGGACACCCAAATTGCGTGCCCCATCCACAGGGGCAAGATGTTCGCCCCCTATGGCCAGCGATGGAGTAAGCTGGTTGAACCGGGCCGCCGGAAACCACAGCCACTCGGTCTTGGTCGGGTTTAGCTTGAGTCCGTTACTTCCCATCCAGATCCGCACGGCTTCCAGGCACTGGCACATCACCGCTACGGCATCGTTGGGGTGGTCTGGGGTAGATATATACAGCTGGGTGTCATCAGCGTATAGATGGTACTCTACCCCAAAACCACAGATGATCTGACCCAGCGGCTTCATGTATGTGTTGAACAGGAGGGGCGAGAGGACCGACCCCTGAGGCACCCCACATGTGAGGGGTCTCGCGGTCGACCTCTGCCCCCCTGCCAACACAAATTGCGATCGGCCAGAGAGGTAGGAGGAGAACCACCGCAAAACGGTGCCTCCCACCCCCAACCCCCCCAGCCGATGCAATAGGATACCATGGTCGATGGTATCAAAAGCCGCCGAGAGGTCTAATAGGACCAGGATGGAGGAACAACCCCCATCTCTGGCCCTCCAGAGATCATCCACCAACGCGACCAATGCCGTCTCGGTGCTATGCCCGGGCCGAAAGCCGGACTGGCGCGGATCTAGATAATCAACTTCATCCAGGTGACGGGGAAACTGTTGTGCCACCACACTCTCGACAACCTTCGCCAAAAAGGGAAGGTTGGAGACAGGACGATAGTTGTTTAAAAGAGCTGGATCCAAAGAGGGCTTCTTAAGGAGGGGCCTCACCATCGCTTCTTTTAGGGAAGCAGGCAAGGAACGCTCACTTAAGGATGCGTTGACAACCTCTTGGAGCCAGCCTCGTGTCACCTCCCAGGATGCCAGTACAAGCCAGGAGGGACACGGGTCCAGTAAACATGTGGTGGCTCGCAGTCGCCCACGTAACCTGTCCATATCTTCGGAAGTAACGGAGTCAAACTCCTCCCAAACAAGATCTCTCTCGTGGCATCCCACTGGGCCATGAATGGGGGCTAACTCGTTCTGTATCTGAGCGGTTTTCTCCCGCAGAAAAGTCACAAATTCCTCTGCTCTACCCTGTAACGGGGCTTCCCGCACCCTCTGTTGGAGGAGGGCACGGGTCACCCTAAACAGGGCGGCAGGGCGGTTGTCTGCGGATGCTATGAGAGTGGCACAATGATGGCGTTTGGCCACTCTCAGCGCCACAATGTAAGTCCGTAAATGGGCTCTTACCTGTGTCCGGTCAGATCCAGATCGGGTAGACCTCCATCTTCTCTCTAGGCATCTCTTGCGGCGTTTCATCACCCTCAGCTCCTCGGTAAACCAAGGGGCCTGGGTGTTTCGCCGCCGCACAAGTATGGTGCTCGTGGGGCAGTTCCATACCCCAACCCCACCCTAGCTTGAATTTTACTCATGCGCCTTGCCCCACCTCGTACAACCAGACAGTGGTCAGGGCTTCTCTCGGTCTTATTTTGGGGGTTGGGCTTATATTAGGCACAGGCATGAAAACTGGGCTAGGGCTTGGTTTTGAGCTATGTCATATTTTCAGGGAAACATGGTACTCTAAAATCATCTATCAAAAATAAAAAAGTTATGCTTTATGGGATACTGGGTTGGTGTATTCTGAAAATTGGTTGTCAAATATTGTTTGTTCAAGTTTAACATGCTAATGAGCAGGAAAATACATAACAAGAGCAATAAAGCAATGGATTTGTCTCTTTTTCTAGAATAAGGACATTTCCATGTTGTGCTTTTAGATCCTTGAATGTGAGAACTCCCCTATGATAAGACTAGCCAACATTTGTCAGTTTTATATCTTTATAGGGCTGGTCCAAATAGCCCTGACTGTTCAATGACCTATTCATACAACCAGGGGATATTATTTCTTGGCCAAATGTGGACTGATCTTGGTTTTTAAAATCCATAACAGAAACACCAAACTTTAGCCCCAAGGGACATCTTGGCCTTGGGATATTTTAAGCGCAGAGGCTATAGTTGTCCTCCTTTACAAATAGAGCAATTCAGAATAGTGTTTACTGTATGGTGGACAGTTGCTAAGGGAGTAGTTAAATGTGTTTTCTATTAAAGGGACTTAGGTAAGGTGATGCCTAGATATTTAAAAGAGGTATTGCTCAATTTGTTGGGCATTGATTGTCTGTCTGTGTTTAGTATTACATTTGCCAAAGACTACTTACCTGTATGCTGACATCAGCATACATTAATATATAAATTTTCTGTCCATTAAGTCAGGGGGAGAAAAACATTGTGTCTTAATGGACACTACAATATCATTGATATGTAAGTTAAATAATCAGGCAGCAATTAAACAGCCCTGCTTAACCACTCTCCAAAAAAACAGGGTCTGACAAGGCTTATTCTTATTCTGGCTGTAATGTTACTATGTAGTTCAAATATTAGTTTGAGAAATTGCTTGAAGATATCTGCCCTGGCTAGTTTCTCCCCAAAATGAGACCCATCAAGGGAATTAAACCACAGAGAAAGTCAATAAAAGTGACATAGAGCTGTTTTATATACCCATTGGTATGTTTAAATAAGGGATTTCAAAGTGGCACTAAAAGGGTATTTTCCTTCCATTCAGCCATGTCTGCCAAGCCCCAAGAATCAAGAGCAACATTGTACAGTTATTTCTGAGCCATTTCCTTTATTATTTCTCACTTATAGACAAAATATGGTCAAACTAAAGCAGTTATTTTTATCGCTATAGATAAAAGTCTGGGAAGAGCCATTTTCCCATTCTTTCTCTCCACTATGCTTCTTTGTCTTTTTCACCTCTGTAGCCCCTCCCTTCTGGGAATCCAGATTTACAACCTTCTAGTTTCTAACCTGATGCCTTAACCACTGGACCAAATTGGTTCTCACTGCACTATATATATTTCTCAAAGTAAAAGTGTTTTACATACTCTCTGAAGGAGAACTATTACCACAACAAAAGGCATTGATGTTCAAATGGTAGCAGTGTCTCTATTTTTGAGTGAAGCAATAAAAGAAGTATGTTTATGGTAGAATAAACAAATACTCACGCATCACTTTTTTCCAGCTTGCATAGACATACATGCCAGGATAGAAGCATATAATTTCCTTCTAAGCGAAGTTCTGTCTTTTGAAGAAGAGGCTCATTCTGCTCATGTATAATAGAAAGGCATCCATTTCATTCAGCTGCTTTGTTATTTTGTGCAGCATGAGTCACAAGAACAGAGCACAAGATTAGTAGGTGGAACTGATTATATAGGATCCTTATTTACCTGTTATGCAGCTGCCTAGGTGGAATTGATTATATAGGATCATTATTTACCTGTTATGCAGCTGCCTGGGAAAGGAGCAAAAAAGCCCAGGTTACAGAAAGTCACTAAGGATGAAAGACCATGTAGACCATGAGTTCCCAAACTTGGCAACTTTAAGACTTGTGGACTTCAACTCCCAGAATTCTCCAGCCAGCTATGCTGGCTGGAGAATTCTGGGAGTTGAAGTCCACAAGTATTAAAGTTGCTAAGTTTGGGAACTCCTGATGTAGACCATGTAGTCTTGCTCAATCTATGTAAATAAAAATGTAACTATGAGTTTGTTCAAAACCGCTAATCTCAGAAAGTACTGCACCGATCGCTTCCAAATTTTCACACAATGTTCCTTACAAATACAGTACCAATGATATGTATAGATTGTGTGGATATGGCACCTGTGCCAGGTAAACGCCACACAAATGTAAAAGTGCGGCTCTTCTCACTCGCTCACTCACCCCCCTCCCCTTCATGGCCCCTCCTACCCGGCCACTTTTTAGCTCATGTTACTTGCATGAGTGGTGCAGCAGCCGCTTCTGCTGTGGCTGCCTGCACCATCAACTCCCCCCAAGGCCGCTGCCGAGTCAGTGGCCTCTCTCTCCTCTCTCTATATATAGGTAGGTAGGTAGGTTGGTAGGTAGGTAGAGGGAGAGAGAGAGAGAGAGAGAGAGAGAAATACAGTAGGTAGGTAGATAGGTAGGTAGGTAGGTAGGTAGGTAGAGGGATAGAGGGAGAAATACAGTAGGTAGGTAGGTTTAACCAGACTGAGCCGCAGCAATGCGTGGCTAGGATAGCTAGTCCATGAATATTGTAAGCCAAGAAGATTTTGCATCTCTACACATTATACCTATTCTAAGGTAAGCATAAGAAAAATTGGCATAGCAATTGCCATCTTTGTGTATGTGCATGCGTATGCGTGTAAGAAAGCATTCCATTTCTGGAGCTAAACAAATGTATTGTCTACTGTGCTGTATATACTATATATATATCTACATAAAGACTTCTGTATTCTGGAATATAAATAACAGACTTTCCAGAGGCAATCAGATGGATGAATTCAAAAATCAAGATGGCAACTGTAGCCACATATTTGAAGTTCTGTTGCTTTTTCTGTCACATAAGGATACCTTTTTTGACACACAGACTTCCACAACTAAAATGTGTTTGGAACCTTCTGAAAAGACAACAGTAACTATATTTCCTAGGCCTCATATTTTTATATACAATGATATTTACTGGTATACACGACATACTACAAAAAATATTATTTAGATCAATCAACTTATCATCTCAGAATTAGTTTCATTACATTTTTATTCTGATAGCAAAAGAAAGGGCAGAAAAGCAAAATGGAAAGAAACTGGGCTATGTAATCAACAAATTGTAACATGAGGAAGTGAGAGGTTAGGAAGTGAAGGTGTTGCTACCCATAAGAAACTCTGCTAAAGAGGAATTATTAAAGAGAAACAGCTGACACATCATCTCATTTTTTCCTAGTTTATAAACTAGGACAAATTTGACCTTGAAAGATAATTGAATAAGTAATCTGATACTGACAAAGGAAATAAGTTAATGTAGATAATTTTGCTAAGTGTAACAAGAGCATACAGCAAGTCCACTTCTTCTCCATAATTTAATTTTCCCTTAAAGATAACCTTTTATTAATTACATTTGTTTGAAAGTTTTGATCCTGCCATCCTCTCATTTAAGTGTATGGTGATGCTCATTTAAAACACAGCATAAAGGAAACTCATTTACTAAATGCAGTCTTGAAGGTTTACTTAGGTGAAGCACAGCAATCATGGAAGAACCAATTAAGCAGTTAACTTCATAATCCCACATCCACTCGGAGTAGTCTCCTATGAGATGAATGGCTTGTTCAGACAAAATTAAAGAATTGGATTTCAAACTTTGGCAAGGACAAAACTGTGGCTCCTACAGACAGTAAAATTGTGCATGAGAAAAATGTAATTGGAAAATATAATACTGTTTTTAACTAGAAGAAGCAGGACATAGGGAAATACCAGTATTAATTCTATGTAATAAAATTCTATGTAATAAAAACTTATAGCATGAGAAAAATGACAGAGATATGTATGATAGAGTGCCAATTTCCATGTAACCACCCAGAAAATCATCTGACATGTATTTGCTCAAAAAACTAAACAATGAAAAGCAAACAAAAGCATTTTCTGCATAGCTATATGTGTCATACTCTCTGTGATTCTTAACAGTTGAAACAGGTTTTTTCCCCAAAATAAATGTCAATATGAATAGAAATTAGGGTTCATACTTCTTAACAGTGGCCAATCTAATTTAAATAAGAAGCTAGTTTTTAATGATAAAAAATGGTCCATCTAGCTCTCTATTTGTTGACATTGGTTGACTGCTCATCATGGATTAACACAGTATATAAATTTAAGTGCTATTGCTATTAACCAAAATATTTTTGTGATTTTTTTGAAGATACTGTATATTGTACTTATATATCAACCAGTGGTGGGTTCCGTGTCCTGTTGCAACCAGTACAGTGCAATGGGGCTCGGTGTCCACCACAAGAACGCACACACAACACATGCACACATGCGCAGCACATGCATGCATCCTTACCTCCTGCGATGCTCCACGATGCTTCTGTGGCGCTCCAGCTGCTCAGTGGAGTGTCGCGCAGGCGCCATACACTCCGTGCACATACGCAGAAATGCCAAAGAGCTCAAATACCAATAAGGAGCTAGGGCGAGCGAGTAGGCCCTGTGGAGCACCATACCAGAATGGTACCTGGTGCTCCCGACAGGCACCGGTATGCCCATACCGGTGCATACCAGTCGTAACTCACCCCTGATATCAACCCATCTTTGCTGAAGTACAGTACTGTCTTATGCACACATTTTGAATTTCTGTCCCAAAGCCCACCTGTCTTTAATATGGAGCACTTTAAAAGCGTGTTGCTTACCAATTTGTAATATTTATATTCATATTACAACACATCCATTAAATGCCGAGATAGTCCTAGGCCTATAACCAAAATTCAGCTCCAAATTTCTATTATTAAGCAAGGCAGTTGTTAAGTACATTTTGCCCCATTTTAAGACCTTTTTTCCCCACAGTTGTTAAGCAAGTCACTGCAGTTGTTAAGTAAATTATGCAGTCTTTAAGAAAATCTAACTTTTTCCATTGGTTGTAAGTCAAAGACTATCTGTAATGGTTAAACTAGGATTTGAGCAGAGGTTTCATAATTCAGGCCTCCCCCATTGCCAACGGACATGAAGAAGTATTGATGTGATTTTATAGAGACTTTGTTCCTCTATTTCATTTGACTTGAAAATTGTTCATTTTCACCTTAGCAAATATATATTGGTCTCTGCATGCTGCATAGACCAATTATTGCTTATCTATTATATAGGCTATATTTAATATTGGTACAATGTTCTTCAGAATTTGTTAACATTTTATAATACTTTATAATGTAATGCTGTGGCAACTATCTACATTCTGAGGTAATATATTTTTTCTTGCTTTGTTTTGTTCTTAGGAAAGAAGTCAGCGTTCTTTGACAAGTGGAAAAAAGGGACCCTTTATGAAATTGTCTATGGTGAATATATATTTTTTTCAAAATAAAATGCAAATAGTGATTTGCCATTGTCTTACAGATAGAGGCATGCTTTGGTGGATTTTTCCTACAGCACCAAGATATATGGGCTTTTTTGTTGTTGTTTTACAGCATTTTTGAACTAGCAGGGCACATTTTATTTGTGTCGTAATAATATGTGTGAACCCAGGACTTAATTAAAAAAAACCATAGCTTGGCACAACACTGGACTGATACTTCTTCCATGCTCTTATTACTGAAACACAACAAGTTTAAACAGTAGTTTGAAGCAGTACTTTCAAAGTTCCTATGGTTAAAGTGAAAAAAAAATCTTTGGAAGTTTTCCTTCTGACAGATGTAATGCAGTTAGTAGGTCAGGCTCTACTAATAGTATGGCTTTATTGCAGGGCAAGGAATTCCATAGGAAAGCAGGCATGGTAAAGGCAATTCCCAGGCTTATAACACTAAAAACCTCTAGCCAGCAAAGAAAGATAATACCTTGTAGAATGGGATATTGATTTTTCTTATGGCAGCTTTCCAAGATTAAATTTGTTAATAAATCTGATTTCTATTACATGTGAGCAATCATAAATAGCATTTATATTCATTCCAATTTGCTATGCAATGTAGCTCTCGTTAATGGAGTCAGTGAAAGATAAACAATTATACTCTAGAAAATCTGCATTTGAATGAACTGAATGCCTGGAATGTATCTTTTGCTATAAGGCAGTGTTAGCTAACCTTTTCGGCACCGAGTGCCAAAATGGGAGCATATGTGCATGTGGGAGCACCAGAAACTGAAGAGCGGCTCCCCAGCAAGTGCACACCAAAAAACAGAAGAACAACTCCCTGCGCACATGCACAGGACTGGCAGAAACAGGAGCAGTTCCATGGTGTGCATGTGCATGCTGGGAAGTTGAGCTTCCAGTTTCCGGTGGGCGCATACATACTGGTCCCTTATTCTTCTGGATTCTGGCACGCATGCACATATGAAGATCAGCTGTCTGGCTGGCAAGCATGCACGTACAGGAAACTGGAAGTTCAGCTTCCTGTAGCACGCATGTGTGTCGTGGAACTGCTCTTCCGGTTTCTAACACTCCCACACATGAGCACCAGGGAGCTGTTCTTACGGTTTCTGGTTCTCCTGCATGCGTGAAGACCAGCTGCCTGCTGCACTGGAGCCCAAAAGGGCAAGGGACGAAGGCTGGCATGCCTGGAGAGATGACTCTGTATGCCACTTCCAGCACGTGTGGTTTGCCATCACGGCTATAAGGAAAGCAAGATAGGGCTATTTAATTTTGTGAGCAGTTTGTTTTTCTTATCTTATGGTGGTCTGAGTTTTTATAAGATTGTGATTTAGCAACAGAATTTGTTGATAAGAAGTGATTTTCATATTAATGTTATATTAATTGATATGTTAATTGCTTTAGCTTTGATATCTGGATAATTTTCTGAACTTACATCAATTGATTACCAGATAAGATACAATACTGAAACGGCTTGTATCAAAGTTTCGTTATCACATACAACAATAAGAGTTTTCCTAAGCAAATTTAAAATTAACTAAGTATATTCATTGCAGAAAACTCGAATCTCTTATAGTGATACCATATATTCAGTCCACATTCCTATATAAACTGAGAGAGGGAGGGGGGGAGAAAAAGAGAGGTACCGATTGCAATATGTGATTGCCTTGCTGAATTAATTTGTTCATTGGTTCTATGGCTGCCAATATTAGAAAACAACTCTTGAGTTGTAATTTGTATTGAAAAATGATTGGGTAGCAGTGACCCTGCTAATTCTGAAATTCTTAGCAAGTTTTCATATCATTGTTCAAAGTATCCTTCTGGGCCATCTGGCAAGACTGTTTTGCACTGATAGTGGTCTGCCCAGATGCCTGTATCTAGAAGGTGATATTGTGAGACCAATGGTTGATACCTAGGCCCATAACCTAAGGTGATACACAGGTTTCCATTTTGAAACTGTCAGCCCTCAAAGGTTAGCAAGATCAAGAAATGGGCACAGAAAGGATTCCTGCAATGTATTTTATTGTTGTAAAATAGAATAACAAAATCTTGAAAGTGTATCAAAGTTTTTATTTAGTTTACTTTAAACAAAACAAATCAAGGCAGGATTATTTTGAGTTTCTTTCTCATGCTTTTCTTTTTCCCAAGATTAGGCAGCCTCTTCTGCCTTTTTTAACAGTTCACTCATCTCTTACTCATCCCCATGGTCTATTTGCCTTCACATCTGTGCTTTTCAACTATAAGAAACTGATAGGGAAATTTGCTTGTTACAACCCAACTCCAAAAGAAAATGAATTTATTCCACCAATCCTGATTATTGCTTTCATTGATGAATATAGATTATTAATGATAGCAATTACATTATGCCCAAATTTCCAGTAAAATAGTCTAGATTTCTTTTTTGATAACCAGCTTAACTGACCACAGAAATTCAACTGATACAGGAGGCCTTGACTTAAGCAAAGCCTTTCATGAGCTTCTACTTAGTAAGATTGCAAAATGTGGGTTGGACTTCACTACCATCAGATGGACAGAGAGCTAGTTGAACAATTATGCCTAGGAAGTATATGCCAATGGCTTTGGGTCTAACTGGAAGGAAGCATTTACTGGTATACTGTGGGCACCATTCTGGCCTCTGTACTGCTCAACATTCTGCAAATGATTTACAGAAAACAGAAGATAGAAAATGTCATCATAAATGAACATGAGGCTGAAGTTTCAGGCAGGTACAAAAAACACACACAGTCCTAGATTGAATTAACAGAAATACAAACAGTCATTTGGAAACACAAGATATGGGTCACTTCCAGAAGAGAAGATTGAAGGAAGATATAATGACTGTCTTCAATTATTTGAAGGGTTGTTATGTAGAACATGGGGTAGAATTATTTAACATTATTCCAGAACAAAATATGATAAACAATGGGCTTAAATTTTAAGGGATCAAATTTTGATTGAACAACAGGTTCAATAAATCAAGAAGTATCTGCTTCATTTTTTTTAGCAGAAGTCATAAATGTCTATGTTGTTTCAGCACTGGGCAGCTATTTCTATACTCCACTCCAGGGTTCTTTTAGGATTGGAAACAAGATAGGGTTCTGCCACTAAACTCAGTCACTCCGTTCTAAAAAAAAATATATCAAAGCAACTTTAAGCTGTTAACACCAGTGCTAATTTTATGAGGTCCAGACTGTCAGCAAAGTTTGTATTCAAGGATAAGTGGATAGAACTCAGATCTATTTCACTTGCTTCACTTATCTGCATATAAATCTACACGTATGTGCACATAGACCACAAGAACAACAACAGCAATTGGGCTCAAAGATATTCTGCTATGTACAGTATATCACAGAAATGAGTACACCCCTTCACATTTTGTAAATATTTAAGTATAACTTTTGCCAGCAGTTTAGACTGCCAGTTGTGTTGTGTTATTTTGAGGGGGACAGCACATTTACACTCTCACACAAGCTATATACTCACTATTTTATATTGTAGACAAGTGTCATTGTATCGAGGGTTCCTGTTTTCCCTTTGCACTTTTTATATTTATCACCTGGAAATACGGTGCCAAAGTATTAGAGTATCCATCCTTTGATCTGATCCAAGGCATTATTCCAAATGAATCAGGTGCTTGAAGCATGGTCTTTTATTATAAAAAATGATTTTAAAAAAACAGAAGATAATAATAATTATAATTTTTAATTTTATATCCCGCTCTCTCTCCCCAAAGGGACTCGAGGCGAAGATGTTCAAATAGGAGTGCATTCATCAAAGAAGCAAGGTGAACTATTTTTTCTCTACAGAACATAAGATGCTTTCTTCAGTACAATCCTTGATTTTATTGATTAATAAATATGTAAAACTAAACTGCTTCTAAAAAAAAAAGTAGCTTATGACCTCAAGGTTGACATCAATATAGATTGGAACAGCAAAGGAATGGATTTGTTTTCATCTGGGAAAAGGGAAGAACTTTTAAAGTTTTGCAAGACTTGAGGACAGAGAAGGGGCATTAAGCCTAGTCTAATACATTACTTCAGTCCTGATGAGGAAGAAATGTGTAAAATACAACACTGCCAAAAATAGAAACTTTGCTGCTAAAGCTTGTTGTGGCTCTGGAAACTGCAAAATGGATTTGGGGCTGCAGGCTGACCATCCCGGTTCTATTGAGTCTACAGCTCTACTGACCCCTGCTTAACAGAGGGCAACTGTCAGCAGAGACAAGAGATGGGCAACTCATCAGTTGTATCTTCCCAAGCTCTTTCCAATCTAGTGCACATTTACTTCACAAATGAATGCTAACTGTGGAATACTTAATCTGAACTACTGAATGGGCAAGCTAGTTTAGCTCTTAAGCTAAAAAGACCAGGTCAGAAGATCTTCCAGGAGTGTTACTCCTGGCTCAAAGATTCAGTGAAGGTTGTAATATCAACTATTATTTTTTTCTAGATGTACTGATATAAAGCCAGCGGCAAGGAGTTGCTGTTTGTTGGTAAACACAGCAGTGGCGTAGCGTGGGTTGTCAGCACGTGGGGCAAGGCAAGTAATTTGCGCCCCCTAACCCGTGGATTTTAGCACTCGGGGGAGGCAGCTCTTCTTGTGGTGTCGAGCGGCGAGCCCACGCACCTCCCGCGAGGATCCGGCGCTGGCCTCAGCCGGGGGATGGCCCGGGAGGGTTTGGCCCCTACTGGCCGCTGTTCGCTCCCCGACTCTCGCCGGCCCAGGAGCGCCCAGGCGCCGCCGCCGCCAACTCCAGAGACCCGTGGAGGAGAGCTTCCGAGTTGGGTCTCTGGAGCGCGCCCCCCCAGATGTTGCGCCCGGTGCGGCCGGCACCCCCTGCACCCCCCACGCTACGCCTCTGAAACACAGTTTTCTGAAAATAAAGATACTATACTTCCTAAGACAAATTTTAGTTGTTGGCTTTTTTATTTAAACCCTCTATTTATTTATACTTATTACAGGGAGTCCTTGACTTAAAACACTTCATTGACCGACTGTTTGAAGTTACGTCATTGTATTATCCCCATGATCATGTAATCAAAATTCAGACACTTGGCAATTGACTCTATTTATGACGGCTGCAATGCCCCAGAGTCATGGATTACTGTAACGCTCTCTACATGGGGCTTCCCTTGAGGTGCACTCGAAAGCTACAGTTAGTGCAGAATGCGACCGCGTGGGTGGTTATGGGTGCCTCAAGGCAAGCCCACGTAACACCTCTCCTGCGCAAGCTGCACTGGCTGCCTGTGGCCTTTCGAGTGCGCTTCAAGGTGTTGACCACCATCTTTAAATTGCTCCATGGCTCGGGGCCTAGCTATACACGAGACCGCCTCCTGCCCCATACATCCCTTCGTCCGGTCCGCTCCCACAGAGCGGGCCTACTCCGAGTGCCGTCGGCTGGGCAATGCCAGCTGGCGACACCCAGGGGAAGAGCCTTCTCTGTGGCGGGCCCGGCCCTCTGGAACGACCTACCCCCCGACCTTCGCACTACCTCGGACCTCCGCCTCTTCCGCCAACGCCTTAAGACGTACTTATTCCAACAAGCCGGCCTAGGATAGCCCCCCGCTTCTGACTTTTAAATATAAATTATAATTTGGTTACGGTTTTAATAATGGGTTTTAGCACGGGTGAATTAATTTAATATATTTTTAATTGATGTATATTGTATTTATGGTTTTATATAATGCCTGTGCGCCGCCCTGGGTCCTAACAAGGAGAAGGGCGGGGTATAAATTTAATAAATAAATAAATAAATAAATAAATGTGATCATCTTTTGAAACCTTCTGACAAACAAAATCAATGCGAAGTCTGATTTGCTTAATAGCCAGGTTACTAACTTAATAACTGCAGTGATTCACTTAACAATTGTGGCAAGAAAGGCAGTAAAATATAGCAAAATGTTCTTAACAACAACAATTTTGGACTGTGGTCATAAATTGAGGACTACCTGTAGTTAATTTCTGATGGAAAACTACTTCAAAACTGATCAGAAAGTTAATATTCAAATGTCTTGTGGAAGTAAGATGAGGAAGCATGAAATTAAGCGCCTCGTTTTCTAAAAATGAACGATATCACAGTTACCCTATAAAAACCTCTCAGCTCCGACATCTCAGATCCTAGGAATGTGCAAATGTACAGTGCACACTTCAGTTCACAGCCTATTCACTCTGCATATCTTGGCATCTTCTTATAAACCTTCAGTTGCCAGAAAGTTCTCAACCTCTACAGTATTCAAAAATAAGAATCTGTTTTACCTTTAATCCATATATTTGAAGCACCTTCCAATGCTAAACACAAATACAGTACACACACATACACACAACTGAAATGCTATTTCTTCACCCCTATTTACAGTATACTGTATATAATGGCTTAATATGATGTCCTTGGTAATATAACATACTGAAGTACAGACCTCAATTTAGCTACTCTTCATATACAAATGCAACGGAGACAAAATATATAGTTTCTTTCTTTTTACGACATTCCTACCGTATTTATAGTGATCCTAGGTTACACTGAATTGCAGAGGTTCACAAGGTGGCTAAAGCTGATGACACAATAAATATATAGGAAACAATAGCATCCTCTTACAAATATTATTCTACATAAACAACATTATTATTTTCTGGTGGTGCAGTGATTAAAGTGCAGTATCGCAGGCAAACTTTTCCCACAGCCTGGAGTTCAATCCAGCTCAAGGCTAATTCAACCTTCCATCCTTCCAAGATCAGTAAAATGAGGACTCAGATTGTTGGGAGCAATATGCAAATTATGCTTATATTGTAAATTGCCCAGAGAGCACTGCAAAGAGTTATAAGACTAAATGTTATTGCTATTGCGTGTCCCTCCTGGCTTGTACTGGCATCCTGGGAGGTTACACGAGGCTGGCTCCAGGAGGTGGTCAACGCTTCCTTGAGTGAGGGGTTCTTGCCGGCCTCCCTTAAAGAGGCGATGATGAGACCCCTCCTGAAGAAGCCCTCTCTGTACCCAGCATTGTTGGTAAATTACCGTCCGGTCTCCAACCTTCACTTTTTGGCGAAGGTTGTAGAGAATGTGGTGGCACAACAGTTCCCCCGTCATCTGGAGGAAATTGATTATCTGGACCCGCGCCAGTCCGGCTTCCGGCCCGGGCACAGCACCGACACGGCATTGGTCGCGTTGGTGGATGATCTCTGGAGGGCCAGAGATGGGGGTTGTTCCTCCATCGTGGTCCTATTAGACCTCTCAGCGGCTTTTGATACCATCGACCATGGTATCCTATTGCATCGGCTGGAGGGGCTGGGGGTGAGGGGCACCGTGTTGCGATGGTTCTCCTCCTACCTCTCCGGTCAATCGCAATTTGTGTTGGCAGGAGAGCAGAGGTCGACCTCGAGACCCCTCACTTGTGGAGTGCCTCAGGGGTCGGTCCTCTCGCCTCTCCTGTTCAACACATATATGAAGCCGCTGGGCGAGATCATCCGTGGTTTTGGGGTAGAGTACCATCTCTATGCTGACGACACGCAGCTGTATATATCTACCCCAAACCACCCCAACGATGCCATAAAGGTGATGTGCCAGTGCCTGGAAGCCGTGCGGGCCTGGATGGGAAGCAACAGACTCAGACTCAACCCGTCCAAGACCGAGTGGCTGTGGTTTCCGGCATCCTGGTACAACCAGTTGACTCCATCACTGGCCATAGGGGGTGAACATCTAACCCCTGTGGATGGGGCACGCAACTTGGGCGTCCTCCTTGATGCACGGCTGTCCATGGAAGATCAAGTGAGAGCCGTGGCCAGGAGGGCATTTTACCAGGTTCGCCTGGTACGCCAGTTGCATCCCCTATTGGATCGGGATGTCCTCTGCACAGTCACTAATGCCCTCGTGACATCCCGACTGGACTACTGTAATGCTCTCTACATGGGGCTCCCCTTGAGGTGCACCCGAAGACTTCAGCTTGTCCAGAATGCAGCCGCGCGGGCAGTTATGGGAACCTCTAGGTTTTCCCATGTAACACCGCTCCTGCGCGAGCTGCATTGGCTGCCTGTCGTCTTTCGGGTGCGCTTCAAGGTGTTGGTCATCATCTTTAAAGCGCTCCATGGCACGGGACCTAGCTATTTGCGGGATCGCATCCTGCCCCATACATCCCTGCGGCTGATTCGCTCCCACAGAGAGGGACTTCTCCGGGTGCCATCCACTAGGCTGTGCCAGTGGGCGGCGCCCAGGGGAAGGGCCTTCTCTGTGGCAGGCCGAACCTCTGGAACGACCTTCCTCCCGAAATTAGAACAACTACGGACCTCCGCTCCTTCCGTCAAAAATTAAAAACGCACTTTTTCCGCTTGGCCGGCCTAGGTTAGTCATCTGTTTATTGTTTTAATTGGTTTTTAAGGGGTTTGTTTTTAGCATTTTGGGTTTTTAGCGCAGGGATAACTTGTTTAATTTGATTTTTATATATTTATGAAGTATTTATGGTTGTATGTTTTTTAATTCCCCTGTGCACCGCCCCGAGTCCCTTTGGGGAGAGGTAGTAGAGGAACTAGTACAGGAGCTTTTTATCATGTACTGTAGGACAATTAGCATTCAGAATCCAGAGGAATGATAACTTGTAGCCTATGGAAAATGACTTCCTCTTCATGAGAAGAGACTGTGGTCCAAATAGCTGTGGAACTTGATAAACCCATAGACCTATTTAGATTTTCTGAATGCAAGAACTGTGTATATTCCATAGGAATGCCCATTTCATGCTCTCAAATTCTAAGTGTACCCAATGACCCCAGAGGTGGGTTGCAAATCCCAGTGTTACAGGCTCGCTCGTGCTCGTGCGTGCGCTCTCTCTCTCGCCGCTTCTGCATGTACACAGAAGCGTCCAGGCGAGTGGGTGGAGCCTCCCACCGCCATCACTACTGGTTCGCCCGATCCAGACCGAACCAGGAGCAACCCACCTCTGAATGTCCAGAGGAATTTAGAACATATGATGAAAGAAAAAGGATTAGAAAATATAACTTTAGTCCAAGTCTTGGTGTGGGTTATAAATTCAAAATTACTTTTTAGGGAATTTCTTCATGACATTTACTTAGATATTTGATTAAACTGCTGAATCTGAAGATTTAAATTCAAATATTTTATCAAAGAAAAACAGATACTGATGAAGTTCTTTTTTAATTCCCTTATACAGCCCCCCCCCCTCCCAACTGAATTATCAAGCACCTGGCATTGTGTTATGGGCAAACATGAATGTTATGTTACATGAGAATAATTATTGTTAACATTGGTAAATTGTTAGCATTCAGTTTTATTGATCTAAAGCTATTTCATTGACCACAATATGTTGATTTCTCAGTAGCAACCAGTTATGTGTTTTATTTCAGGTTTATTTTTCTTTGCAAAGCCAACCTGAAATGATACTGCTTATAAGCAAAATGCAAACAATAAGGTTTTTTTTAATATAAAAGTTTTCATGCACTATTTTATAGAGAGCCAGTTCTGCCTAATGGTTAGGACACCAGGTTAGAAAACAGGAGATCATGAGTTCAAACCCCAGCTTAGCTATGAAAGCCAGCTGAGTGACATTGGGCCAGTCACTGTTTTTCAGTCCAACCTATCGCACAGGATGTTGTTGTTTTGTTGTGGGGAAAACAAAAGGTGTGCTGGCTATATTCACTGCCTTGAATTATTTGTAAAAATAATAAAGACAGGACACAAATAAATAAATAAAATCATAATTGATTTACAGCTAGTTAATTGACTGGAACATGTTTGAATTGTGGAATGTTGAAAGGATATAACATTCAGAAATTCATTAAACCATTAAATTTTGGAATAAAAGTTGTCAAGGATCTCTCTGTCCAAGCAAAATAACTGCTCAGTTTTAATTGGTTCATTAAATTAATTCATTTATTTAAATCAAGGCAACTAAGAGAATTACCTAGTAAACATTATAGGATTATTTTCTTCAAATTGCACATAATAGGAATTAATTACTTGGTTCTGGTAGATCTTGCAAGTTACATTGTATTTTTTCCTGATTATTGATTATTTATAGCACAATCATTCCTATATGCCATGGTAAAAAAAAATCATTGAATAAAACTTCTATGATTCAAACTTTTACAATTTGTATGAAAGCATCATGAAGCAATCTATGACCCTGACCATGTACTTAGCCAATTCTTTTAACCCTCAAGATAATGTTGATTCATTGAAAGGCCCAGACTTTGAAATCACCCATTAACTTGTATTCAAGAAACATCAAAATGCTATTTAAAATCTGTTTCATCTTTTAATTTATATAGCTTTGCCACTATGTGTAGTTTAGTTCCTTGTAACTGTGTACATATTTTAGAAGCAAATTAATATCTTGAATGAAATGAAGCATATTTAAATATTATGGACACTGATACCATTTTTCTTCAGACTTTAATAATATTCATATACAGGCAAACAATGTTCATGATTCTGATTAACTCAAAAGATTTCCACAATAATTGCTTGCATTTGACTACATCCAATTTGAAGATTCAAACCAATGCGGAAAATCAATATGACTTTCTGATGGAATCTGTCAATTCAGTTCAGATTTTTAAAACAATAAAAGAGTATTTGCAGGTGATTACGTAATTGGAAGGCATCAGATTTGATTGGCTAATTCAATGTGACTTTTCATTGAGAAAGTGAGTTGAATAAAATGCTTTCTAATTAAATCTACAAATTTAATGTGTATAGTCCCGATTGCAGCATCTGCAGACTGGGGAGAGGGGAGGGGGGCATTTACTTCATAATATTCATGCCAATGCTAAAGACCAGAGGTGGTATTCAGCCAGTTCTGGCAGGTTCTGGAGAACTGGTAGAGGAAATTTTGAGTAGTTTGGAGAACCAGAACATAGGTTGGCCCCACTACCGCTGCCTCCCAGCCTCCCAGCTGATCTTCTTTTGTTGCCCTGAACAGGAGAACAGAGCTGGAAAGGAAGGGCAGTGGGGTGGGGAAGGAATGGGGGTTTTGCAGTAACTTGCCCCCAAGAGTGGGAAGGGAATGGGGATTTTGCAGTATCTTTCCCCTGCCAAGTCCACCAAGCCACACCCACAGAACCGGTAGAAAACAAATTTTCAATCCCACCACTGCTAAAGACTGGCCTGAAAATGATCTTCCTTCAGCTCTTTGGCCATCTTTAGTCAATACAATAGCAGAGTTGGAAGGGACCTTGGAGGTGTTTTAGTCCAACCCCCTGCCTAGACAGGAAACCCTATACCATTTCAGACAAATGGCTATCCAACATCTTCTTAAAGACTTCCAGTGTCGGGGCATTCCAGTGTTCAGACTTCCAGTGTTGGGGTTCCATTAGTCCATCATTCCCTTTGAATTGGAATTACTTTTATGATGAAAGATAAGTATTCTTAATACAAGGAACTTTCCCAGAAAATAAGCTGTGTGCTCACAGTATCTGCAGTACTCCTGGAGTAATTCATAAATTATCACAGATAAATAGAGTCAAATTATGAACACACAGAGCATTTTTGCAGTAAAAGAAATGAATTTTGCAAATATGCTAGTTGCTCATAAATATTTAAAATTAAGCTTGTTTTGTTTTTCCCAGAGAAAAACAAGTGCACTTTATTTCTGCAAGCATTTTTTAAAAAAAATAGAAATAAAATTCTATACATGGTAGGTACCACAACTGAGGTTTGTGTTCTTCTAAAATAAGAGGTCTGATCATAATCATAATACCTTGTATTTGGCTGTAATTAATAATAATAATTATTATTCTTAGTTTGTTGCACAGTCAGATTTTTAGAATTTGACAATTTTATCCACCTATGAAATCCTTGCCAAGGGCTTAGGCTAGAAAGATGGTTGATGGTTGATGGTGTTAACTGTATTATCATAGGATGTAAACCGTTCCAATTAAAGCTGCCATTTGCAATTGAATGATGGTGACTTTGTCAATGATGCTCCAATTGTTTTGGGATTACATCCAAGGTGCTTATTACTATTGGTACGACTGTTGCTTTCTTTTGTCACAGTTGTTACATTTATATTTGCAAATCTTTGTATTTTGTTACCTTCTCCAGTTCTTTCTCTTCTTTTCTGTTGTCTCCAGGTACTGCCACATCCTCTATCCAGTTTTTTGTTGTTTTTCTTATTGACAATTGTCCAAACGTTATGTGGTAAATGCTTGTCTGTTTGAATTCTAAAGTCCCAGAATACTTTAGCTTCTTCATTTTCAATTTCTTGCTTGCAGGCAAATGGTATTTCTTGCAGATCTTCCAATGCATAATGGTTGCTTCTTTGTCATACTGTTGTTTGTAGTCCGTCTGTGTGATTTTTCTTACAGCAGCTAATTAGATGGGCCACTCTTTCTTCAGCTTCTTTGCAATTATAATCATTATTATTAGGATGTATCAGCTAAATTCATCCTTGATGAGGTGTAGTTTCTCTTGCCTTGAAAGAGGCAAGAGTATCCCTGATCTCAGGAAATCATCGCTGGCTCAGTAATTTGACAATATTCACCTTTTGTGGTAAGGTTGTTGAGAAATAGTCAATCTAGAGCTTCAGAGATTCCTGAAGATAGTGCCTTCTTTTGGACTGGCTAGGGTGTTTTAGGAGTGTGAGAATTTTGTTCTACTGATCCTTTTCCTTCCTTCTTGGCATGTTACAGAATGTTGATGGGTGGAAAAAGATTGAACTTAAAGCCCCTGGTTGATGGGGTGCCTCAGTGGTTGGTTACATCTACATGAAAAAATTAGTTAATCTGCGAATTGCTGGAGGAGTGTCAGGTATTATCAGAGCTTGTATTAGTGCCTGTAACTATTTGGGTCTGCATGGCAAGGAACAGGCTTAAAATGAACCTTGAGAAAATCCAGTGGTTATGGGTGCATGCTTCTTCCCCTGCTGGAGGTTTTCCATATTTGATTCTGAATGAGCTTTCACCGTAGTGAATTGGTACACAATTTTGGAGACTTCCTGGGCTAATAGCTCCTACTCAAAGACAGCAGATGTGACTAGGAATGTTTCATTTGGTGTGCCAACTGCACTCTTTCCTGGGTCACAAGTTTCTTCCCATGGGCATGGCTTAAGCATCTTGCATGTGGTTTATTACAACCTGCTCTACATGGAATTTCCTCAGAGGACTCCTTAGAAGCTACAGATGGTCCAGATGGCAGCAGCATGAGCAGTTTTGAGTGCACCTTTTATCCTCAACTAGAATATCTGCTATGCAAGTTGCATTGGGTACCAGTGAGATTCAAAGTGTAATTCAAGGTGCTAGTTGTTATTTATTAAACTCTTCAAGACATAGGACCTGGCTGCCTGCGGGACTGGGTTTACTCCATCATTTCACAGTTGCCATATAAAATCCAGCAGAGGTGCATTTGAACAAAACTGAATTGAATTGAATACTTTGTTTGTCCTCATGTGATTAGACACACAAGGAATTTGTCTCTGGTGCAGAAGCTCAGTGTTTTACATTTTATACATGAAGTCAGAGCTTTGCAATCTTTTTCAGGTTGTGAGGCCTATTTTTTTTAAAAAAAGATCCTTGAATTTCTGATCAAGAAGCAAAGCTCAAGACATAGAAACAAAGCAAAGGTTAAGTCATAAAAATTGGCTGTGTTCAAGTAAACATTTTTTTTTCTTTTAACAATAGTGTAGGACCCTGAACTAAGCAATAGCAACGTCATCTAATGAGATATAGGAAGCATGCTTTTTCTGTCACGGTGCCTGCCCTTTAGAGCAATATCTCTGTAGGTATTCAGATTTCCCTACCCTTTGAACAATCTCTAAAAAATTGTTCCTCCACCCAAGTTCTGGGATATATCCGTTGTTTCCACCTCTTTTAATCAGAGTAGATTTTATTTCCTAGTTATGATTATTATGTTTAGTTTTTGTTTTAGGTGTTTATCTGTTTATAATTTGTACACTGCCTAGAATTAAGTTAGGCAGCCTTATAAATCATAAATAAATGTTAAAAAGTCCTACATGCTTTGCAACTACATATATTATACATGCTTACTTTTATACTTCAGTTATAAAACAGTTTTTCTGCATACAACTCCCTAAAGAAGTCAGGGTACATCCAAGAGAATGGCTTGCTGTTGGTAACACTGCATCATCTATCTCTTACTTAGCTCATCCTCCCAGATAGAAAGCTATGAAATTATACCAATAGGCCTCCAATTAAGATAATAGCTTTAGTTAAATCATATTGTTATTTTCAGGTTAGGCTGTTTATAACGCTTTGGATAAGATAAACATTCTTAATATTTGCCTTTGGTTTTATTATTATTGCTAGTAGGTTTAGAAGCACCTTCACTGAGACAGAAAGAATGCCTATTTGAATAAAAATAAATAGTATAATTTATTGGCTTTTAATGTTCCTAAAACTCTAATACTAGAAACAGGTTGCTTCACCTATCTAATGACACCCATTCCTGCTGAGCAAAAGTTATATCACTTACATAATAAGAAATCATTTCATAATGTATTTATTTTTAGAAATCATAAAATACATATAATTTTATTCTTCTCAAGCAGCCAAGAAAACACACAAGGCAAGATAAGTACAATTTAAATTTCTTTGTTTCTTTTCCATCAGAGTGCTACTTTATTGTCTCATGTAACATAGTGCCAGAAATATCTACCTTTCATTTTATTTCACTTCCATTATTTTATTAGACTCTTTCTGTCATTTGTTAAAAAAAGCTGAAAGCTATTACCAACTCTAGTCTACCATCTTTTATAAAAGTTTAATGTGAACCTTTCTTGTTTGAATTCTTCATCAGCTGCCCTACTTCTGATTTTTAAAAAAAACCCTCATATGTTAATAAATAGCTATGTAAAAATATCAGAGTGGTTGTTCAGATTTTGAATTATAACATATTCAAATAGTTTTCATAAAATGTGTTCAGTTCTTATTTTTATCCTCCACCTACTGAAGTAACATTATGCCCAAATGCAACTTTACTACTAAGACAATATATCACAGGTCTTCAAACTTGGCAACTTTAAGACTTGAGAACTTCCACTCCCAGAATTCTCTAGCCAGCAAGTTTGGGGACCCCTGCAATGTACAGTACTTCATTTTCAACATTGAAGAAAATGTTCTTTGTATCTAATATAGAAATAACATCAGAAAATGGATATTTCCAAAAGATTTCTAAAAGTTACAAGGAAAATAACAATCAGCATAGAGAAATAAATATTAATAATAATCTAGCAAGCCACTTCAGGAAAATAAAACATTAAGGCAAGTCTGAGTGTAAGAACACTCAGTGTGGACCTCCCCCTATTCACCACAATGGTGAATGTTCGGCAATGTTACCTGATTGCCCTCCATCCAAACATAAAACTTGTTATTGTGTCAGCATGTGTTCCAGTTAGGTACATAGAGGATGCTGCTGATCCCGCGAAGGGCTTGTTTTTGCCAAGCGGCAATCGTTAAGAAAAGCATTTGATTCTTTTAATTAACCCCCCCTCCCCATTTTTGCAATAGACTTAATTGGCACAGGAGCCCCAATAATAATTACCAAAAAAAAAAAAAAAGCACGCAAAGATCCCTAGGGGAGAAAAAGTGGCTCGCGCCGAGAGCAGTTTGGCTGGATGTCAGAAGGGGAGGATCATGCGCACAGAAGGGGCAGCGTCAATAGGGGAGACAGCGGCGTTTGCAGGTTTTTTTTTTTTTTTTTCTATTTCAGGAGCGAAAGCCAGGAGGAAGAAGCCTGGAGAGATCGGAAGATACGAGAGGAGGAGGAGGAGGAGGAGGAGGAGGACTCCAGGGGGATGAATGAGCGATGGTCTGCGAGCTAGCGAAGCGGAGGAGATATCCGGAAAACAGTCGCCTCCATGGGAGGAGGCGGGAAGGGAGTCGGCGTTGCAGGCTGCAACGTTTTGTAGAGCCAGAGCATCCAGAGGACTGGGAGAGACGGAGAGAGAGAGAGAGAGAGAAGTAAGCTTTGCTGCCGGCTGTGGTTTTGTGTTCCTCGGCGCGGGAAGGGGGAGACGGGCACAGGGAGGATGAGAAGCGTCGTTGAATCACAATAGCGCCAGGGGGAAAAGTGTGAGCTTTCTGGTGCGAAAGAAGTAGGAGTGATGAGAGAGCAACCGGGAAAAGCTGAGGAAGCCGCGGTTGCTGCTGGGCTTCGCCAGGGCTCCCGTCGTCTCCGCGCCGCTCCTTCCTGCTCTTGGGAAAGATTGGAGGAGCCTCAAGTGTCCGCCACTCCCTGGCTGTTCCTCCACCAGCCGGGACTATGGAGACTTTAAACGACACCGGCCTCATCGAGCCTCTCAAGTCGCTGCCGCCCTCGCCGCAGACTCCCCACCATTCTTTCGCCGAGAAGAAACGGCTCCATCGAGCTCCCTCGCCGGCCAGACCTTTCCTCAAGGATCTCCACGCCCGGGCATCTTCGGCCAAGCCTCCGCCGGCGCCTCCCAAGTCGCCCAGCCTATCGGGCAAGCCGCAGCTGGGGGGACCCCGGCCGCAATCGCCGGGGCTCTTGGCACCCCAGGGCCGCCTCTCCCGCCGCAGCTGCGCCCAAGGCGCGAAGGCGGGATCGGCGCCTTTGGGAGCCGGCGCGTCCGGCAAAGTCGGTACCGCCAAATCCGTCCTCTCCAGCAAGAAAGCAGCCCGGGCCCAGGACCAGGCGGGCGGAAAGGCCATCGCGAGACAGGTCGGCGGGGAAGGCAGCCACCCGTCTGGCAAGAACAAGAAGGGAAGGCGGTGCGTTTCCTTGGCTCAGCCAGGTGCCTTGTCCCCAGCCTCGGCCGCCAGGATCAGCCACACGGACAGCAGCTCGGACCTCTCGGACTGCCCCTCCGAGCCTCTCTCCGATGAACAGAGGTTGACTCAGACCGCCAACAGCGATGGCGAGTCCGGCACCGGCTCCAGCGATCGGGAGCGCGAGCCGCCGCCGTCTCCTCCCCCTCATCCCTCAGGGCCAGGCGGAGGCCCCCAGCACTCCTTGCCTTCTACGGAGCCATCGAGCAAACGGCCGGCCACGGCGCCGGCCCCCTCGGGCGTCCAAGGCGAGGAGGGGATCTGGGGCAGAGATCCGGAGAAAGCGCCCGCCAAAAGTGCTGGGAGCCTGCGCTTGGACGCCAAAATCCCAATGGTGATGCCCTGCTATGAAAGGCAGCTAGCGGCGGACCAAGAAGAGCTGCTGAGAGAGATAGAAGAGCTGCGCTCAGAAAACGATTACCTCAAGGTAAATGGCTGGAGGCAGGAGGGAGGGGGAAGTCTGGGCCTGAAAGGGGAGGGGGCAGGGCTGGAGACATAGACCAGTTGCTGAGAAAAGGCCACCTTTTTTTTTTTAAATGAAGGAACTCCCTAAGCCAATTATTCAAGTCATACAATTGTATTTGGGCACCAGAAGTTCCAGTATCCCCCCCCCCCCCTTGCTCATAGGACATCGCCCTTCTTTGCTTTGAAGTCAACAGTCCTGTGTCTGTGGAGATTCTCAGTCATCCAGGTCATGGTTGTCCCAAAGGTGCTTTTTCAAGAGGCAGCTGGACTTTCTGGTGCAGTTGCCTCTTGAAAAAGCACCCTTGGGACAACAGTCCTGGGCCAATCCTTTGCTTTATGGAAAACAAGGTTTGTGTGTTGAAGTCTCTACAGAGCCATGATTTGAACATGGATGCATCATTCTTCACCGAGGCTTTCTCCTTATTTATTCTACAGAGGAAAGACATTTGAAGCTGACAGATCCACAGTGTTTTCCTGTTGCAGATATTGTATTTATTTACTTATAAATCTAGATACTCTTTCATCCAGGAATTCAGGGTGATATGCATAGAGCTCATTTCTTCTGTTTTTCCCTACAACATTTCTGCAAAGCAGGTTGAACTGAGAGTTGACCAAATTGCTGGTTGTGCTTTTTTGTGTCTGAAGTGGATTAGAACCTGGCTTTCCCTGCTGCTATTCTGTTATTTTAATGAATAACCATCCTAACATTATTTGGTTTGGTTCAACTCAAATTGGGTCACATTACACTTTTTCTTTTACATAAAGACATGCAAACTTCTTTAAAGTGTAGCTTAAATATGTTGAATTCTGAAACAGCTTTGCACTTCCCAACTGGTGCATTCCAGAGTTGTTGGATTTCATAGTAGCTGAGCTGAGAATTATTGGGGTTGAAATCTGATGTACCTGGAGATACCAGTTTGGAGAAACCTTCTTTAGAATCATGCAGGTGAATAGGGAAAGGCTTGGATTTTCTTTATGAAGCATTTTAATTCCAGAAAAAAACACTAGATAACAGTTTGAAGAAATAGAATTGTTGATGAATATAAATGTGTGGGCAAAGGAAAATGGCTTTTTGAGATGTAAGATGTGCTATCAATCCATCTGAGTGATAGGTTTAGGCATTGGTACTTGAATTTTGCAAGGAGGATTGAGAGTATGAGATTAAGTATAAGAAATGTCAGTTTCTTCAAATTCTGCTTTGAAGTGTTACAAGAGTTTAGACAGAGTTGTTTAAGAAAACAGACATCTGACTGCTATATTGTTTCATGGTTTATCCTTTATGAAAATTATATTTTTGATATTAATAAGAAAAGGGCATGAAAGAAATTGCCTAGAATTGCCACCTAATTCAAGTTTCTTATGTACAGATTCAGTCTCTGATGGTTCATCATTCCATCAAAGTATTTTTACTAGAAGTGAGTTAAACCCTTGTTTTGTTTTGAAATTCAAGTTGCATATTCCAAGCTTGTCTTGTATTTTACTTATATAGTAATACAATTTACCCATCAGCAACAAGGCCTGTTGACGTCAGTGAAATAGAAATGAGAGCTGCATATAATTTCATTGAAGTTTTCATTTCTTGTATTTATTCTGAAATTTTAATTATTTATTAGTATGGTATCTTAGTCATCTTTTGCCAAGTGATTCAATATAGTAGCATAATAGAAATTACAGTTAAAAGCAATACTTTACTAAGTCTCTTGGCCTTCCACAAAAGGGGAAAAACTGGCTGTTTAGCTTTGTGAGGGGGACACAGGGGCCCACAAAGCCATGGGGCCTGTGTTAATAACTCCTAGTCTCCCCATATTGGAACTCTCTCTTTTTTGTAATTTTATAATGTTATTTTGTATTTTTAAAAAAACATAATTTTAAATTATTCAGTTTATGTTTTATTATATTAATTAAATTGTACACTGCCCAGAGCCCCTCTATTAGGGATATAGGCAGTAAAGAAGTTTGATTAATTGATTGATTGATTGATTGATTGATTGATTGATAGATAAATAATACCTAATTTATATGGATTGAATAAGAAGTTTGATAGAAAGAAAAAAAAAAGAAAGGAAGGATGGATGGATGGATGGAAGGATTTACATGGATTGTTTGCGTGATTATATTTCATATCTATATTACTATTTGATTGTTTTAGGATTAGTATAACTTTTTTACATAATTTTATTTTTGCCGTTTAAGAACTATAATCATTGATCATTATATAAACTATAAAGACAAAAACAGGATCAGAAAAGTTAATTATGATGTTGCAACAGCTGGGTTTGATATTCTTTATATCAAGCATTTCATAAAGCATTGTTTATGAAAGAACTGACAGCTGAGAGCCGATACATAACTGAAAGACCTTCTGAATGTAGAATTGTCAACATTTTTATATTATGCTATATAACAGCTGCTTGGCAGCAAACAGCAAAGGCTTTTCCTGCTATAGGTATTAAATGATAGGAAATTTGCCTCAGCTAAACTTCTGCCTTCCAGGCAGCTGATAAAGAGACAGAAATTCCAACAGAAAAAGGGTGATAATCCTGCCTCAGTGTATGTTGTTTTTTGCAAGCCTTTTTCAGTGCCTGTGTTGTTATGATATCCTATCCAGAAATAATGGGATGGCATAAATGCAGTACCTTGTGCAGTCCTCTAAAAGAGTGAAATATGTATTGTGGATCAAGAAGTTAGAAAAGCAAATACTCAGGTTTTCTTAAAAAGGAAACCCACGAAATCTTACATATACATTTGTTTCAGACTGTAGACTGATTATGGTTAATTTTTTTTAAAATTTATTTATTTATTTATTGAATTTATACCCCGCCCTTCTCCAAACGGACCCAGGGCGGCGCACAGGAACATTAAAAACATACAAACATATAAAAACTTTTTTCTTTTTAAAAACTTATTCAACTAAAACCTGTGCTAAAACCGAATTAAAATCCCCATTTTAAAACTATCTACGAGTCAGTATTGGAGGCTACGCAAGGCCTGCTAGTTGGAATAGGTGTGTCTTCAGACACTTGCGGAAGAGGCGGAGGTCAGAAATGGTACGGAGTTCAGGGGGCAAGTCGTTCCAAAGGGCTGGTCCCACCACAGAGAAGGCTCTCCCCCTGGGTGTCGCCAGTCGGCATTGTCTGGCCGACAGCACCCTGAGGAGGCCCTCTCTGTGGGAGCGTATCGGTCTAAGGGATGTATGGGGCAGGAGGCGGTCTCGCATATAACTATTTAAAGATAAATGAATGGTTCTTGGCCACTGAAAAACAAACAAACAAATAAACAAAGTTTATGGGAGAGAGGCCCATATCATATGATGACCACCACATCACAAATTATAGAAGCAAAAATTGTTCAAACTATGAAAATAAATGATCCAGGTGAAAATATATAGACTTTTGTTTCACAGAAAAAAAAATACTTAGTTTGAGTCCTGGAATAAGTTTTGTTAAAGGTGAGGACTGTGCACCATAATCAGAGACACAACAATTATCAAACACAAATTGATTGGCAAGATAACCCAATTAGGAAGATCTTTACAAATAGAATATATTAGTTAAACTTTCGAAGGGTTCTCCAACCTTTGCAACTTTAAGTCTGAAGGACTTCAGCTCCCCAGACTTCTCCAGCCAGCAAAGTCTGGGAGCTGAAGTCCTTCAGACTTAAAGTTGCAAAGGTTGGAGACCCCTGAGTTAAAGGGTTAGGATTAAGAATTCCACAATTAAGGAGTATGTCAAGTATATGTGTCTTTGTTTAGATGTACTTGTAAACTATATATTAAATAAATGAGTCTATGGCTTAGTTATGCATCATGCTAAGCCAGAGCTAGGCAACTGAGCAATAACATAAGCATATTCAGTGGGGGAAGTATTAAATGTGTGGTATGACCCAAATTCTACTCCTTATTTATGATGCAAGTAGAAAATGGTAGGGCTTGTGTTGTTACTTCATGATAACATTTTTCATCATTTTCATTAGAATAAATATCTATGGGCAATATGTAGACAAATCTATCTTAAAAGATTAAATCATGGCAACTGGACCAAAGTTGAATTGGAGACTATTATAAGGTTATGCAATCAAAACCACTGTTTTAATGGCACAATTTTTGATTTAAAAATGAACACAAAAGTAAATTTCAGGTGGAATTCATAAGCACATTCATTAGGGGGGGAAATTCCCTTTGCAAAGGACAACATTCTGTCTCTCTGTACTTTTGCTGCCCCGACCTTCAAAAAGATTGTTTGCCTCTGAACTACGTAAGTCATGCTTTGTTGAATAAGCACAGTTGGCTGGTTTTAGATATATACAGCTAAGTCATAAATTATGGTTTTTAAACCACAATGGATGATTTTGTGCGTTTTACTAAGCCTAAGCTCTAGAAACAAAGACGAAGTGCAGTATGTGAAGCCATCCTGGGTTCATGTGTTATATTATCTTCCTTAATAGTCACTAGGTGTAATGGTATGTGGGAATGACCTTAAGGGATGGGGGTGGGGAAAGGATCAGATGAGGGGAGGGGGGACTCCACAGCTGCATAAAAAGAAAGACAAAGAAATTCAGAAAGGATCTCCCCTAACTTACCAGGCTGTAAAAAGAAACCGGGAGAGATTTGTACCTAGAGACTCACAAGATTCTGTTAATATAGCCTTACAATAAAATAGAATTAGTTCCCGTCAGGTCTACCTGGTGTAGAAAGTTAGCACCTACCCTTTCATAGAAGAATGAAATATTTTAAGAAATATTGTATTTCCCTGGATGAGAAAATGAGAAACTGAGTTTTAAAGACAAAGCAGCTTCCTGCAGCTCCCTGCCCCTCCCCTTCATCTCCAGGATGATGGGATTAAGACATGGTCCTCAGGACATGATAGGATTAACCCTCTACCCATCTCACCCCCTGGCACCTGGCAAGATTACATCATCCAGCAAAGCTCAGCCAAGCCTGGGACTCAGGACAGCCTACAGAGTCGCCCCTGCATGGCCCCTTGGGAGTCTGACAACCAATCAGAATACAAGCTCAAATTCAAAAGCCCAGAGAGGGCATAAAACCAGGGCAATCTCACCATCTCTGCCCTTTTCCCCCAGGAGCTCAAACCACGTGGTCCTGTCTACCATTAAAAGCCATCTTTCCAAGCAGTCTTCATGTTTCCAGTGTCTTTCTCCCTACTTGGAACTGTACCCAGATGGACATTTCTTCCAACACTGAGAAGGAGATTGATAGATTTTTTTTTAGTGTATAATTTCAGATTCACTAAATGAAGCCTCAGTAAAACTTGAATATGGTTAATTAATGGAAACCAACTCAAGTTAGGAATTAGGGAACTGAATTTTATTAAACCATAATTAAAATAACTATGGTATAGTATTTGGACATAATGCCAGTTTTAAGAGAAAGTAAAAATAAATATTTCAGAATTCGTCTTTCCAATTGTTCCCACTACTGGCAGCGATACGGATGTTATCAGGATTTGTAGCTTACTTAAATTTATTCACATAACAAATTATATATTACTATTATATTCAAGTGGGTCTACTGTCTTCCATGTCTTCTGGTCACTGGTAGTCTCTCTCTGCTTTTAGCTAGATTAGTTAAGCCACAGGAGTTTTAATTTTAAATCTAGAATGTGGACACACTCGCAGGGAACAAGAATTTGTTCACAGACTGGATCAGCAAGTAAAATTATAGTTAATTAGCAGATACTTTCCAAAGAGTATAAGATCTGGCAGAGGACTTAGAAATATGTGAACACTATGACAAGAATATTGGCTGTTCAGAATTTGGGTTTTGGATGTGGGTACCTAGAGAAGGATGGGGGCAGAGATGGAATAGCAGCACCAGTGTCAGTTGTAACCATTTGAAAAGAAGTGAAATGGAATCCTAGTTGGTTCTTTCTCACTCTCAGCATTGCTTAAATGAAAATACAGCACAATATCCTAATTCAGATAACCTGCCATACAGTATTAGAGTTGTGGCTAACCTAGATATAAAAAAATAAACAATATAACTGGGAGTGTAAACTTTTTTTAAAAAAATTTAAATGTCACAAAGACAATACATGCTTACTGTACTTGTTTTTAGCTAATTAACATTCAACTTCTGTATTTAACCATTGGTTGTGCGGTGCTTAAAGTGCAGTATTGCAGGCCAACTCTGCCCATAGCATAGAGTTCAGACAGGGTTCAAGGTTGACTCAGCCTTCCATCCTTCCAACATCAGTAAAATGAGGACCCAGATTGTTGGGAACAACATGCATATAATGCTTACATTGTAAATCAATCAGAGGGTACTGTAAAGTGCTGTGGGTTGGTATATAGGGTCTATGAAAATTTGCCACAGCCAATTCACCATGCCAACTCACCACAGCCAACTCGCTGCGGGGCAACCTGTGGGACAAAAGATACACTAATATCAAAGAAATGGTGGAATAGAATCATTAAAGAAAGGAGGCAAAAGGAGAGACAGAATGAAATGTAAATGGAAAAAATTAAAATATTTTTTATTTATTTTAAATAATTAAATAGAATTGTTAAATTGTACTGCAGTGAGTTGTTCCACGGCAACTTGGCTGTGGTGAATTGGCTGCAGCAAGTTGGTTGTAGCAAGTTATTCAGTTCCCTGGTAGATAAGCCTAAATGCTGTTTCTTAGTTTTAAGTGGAAAACATACCACTGGTACTACTCTGTCTGATTTACATATTAGTTTCATAAAAAATCCTTAGCAGAATCTCAAAAGCTAAGCTATGCTTGACCTGCTTAATACTTGAAGGAAAACCCACGAAGTAATCCCAGGCTGCAGTGCTAAACAGGGAAGTTGAAACCATTTATGTATTTCTATCAAGAAAAACCAGGGAACTTGTTCATCAAATCTCAAAGAGTTAAGCTTGACTTGAGGGAGACTTTACTTCTAGAACAAAACTTATTAGTTCGTTATTAACGGCCATAGGTGCAAGAACTTATGATAAATGGATAACAATATCAAAAAGCTATTGCTCATTTCTCTTAATATTAAAATTTCTCATCCATATATAGAAGTTACTATTTAAAATGCTCCTGGTTTTTATGAGCTGGAACTTCAGTAAAGTCTGATCCTCTGGCACAGCACTGAAGTTATGCTCAGAAAGATCTATAAATAAAAGAAACTGAGCTGATTTGGTAACCACAAATACTGTGCCACTCGACTCGCCCCTTTATGAATATTGTATTTCGGTCTGCATTAACAAAACCTTCTGTCTGTAGTCTCATACTAATATAATTTATGGGAGTTCTGATGATTGAAGGCTCATGTCAGAATTGAGGCCAAACTAATGGATTATAAATAGACAAAGCTTGCAAGGAAAGGCTAAATAATAACAAAAAGGACTATGATTATTTATAGAAGGTGTCTGATAGCGTCATCCTGGTCATCATTCTTATGGATACTTTACAAGGCTAGATTAGTTTATGGCCAGACAAGACATGAAACAGTAGCCTTGTCTGCTCTATTTTTATCCAGATCTAAGAGGTCCAGTGTAATGCTACAAAATTAAATAAAATGAGTGAAAAAGATCAATAAACTGCTTGCTGTCTACATGATTACAAACAAAAATATTCTTCCTCTACTTCCTTGCTATATATTATTTAAAAGACTTTTGTGGGCAGTATAGTTCCTGTTCTCATTCTTCAGATAGAGGGGAAAGAGTTCAGTCTCTAACAATATTCACCTTTTGTTACAGAAAGTAGATAGATTATGAACAGTAAATGAAATTGCTGAGAAATAACTATGTTGTCTCCAAATGGGTGTCCAGTCCTCTCATGCCCTTTTCATGTCCCAACTGGACTATTGCAACATGGCTCTACATGGGAATACTCTTGAAAAGTAACTGGAAGCTTCAGCTGGTGCAGAATGTGGCCACACAAGCCATACTGGGTGGGTATCCAAAGAAGGGCACATATAACAGCTTTTATCTGTGAACTCTACCAAGTGCCAGTTTGCTTCTGGGTCCAATTCAAGATGTTGGTCATCACCTATAAAGCTTTTAATGGCAAAGGGTCAGGTTACCTAAAAAACCAACTTCACCCTATCACATTGTGGATCATCCTGTCCAATCTCTTGGTCTTTTGAATGTTATTTTTATCATTTTAAAACATTTTAAATTTATCCTGATTTTAATATTAATTTTATTGATTAAATTGTATACCACCCAGAATCCTTCTCTGAGGGAGATGAGTGGTTAAGAAATAGGAAGAATGAATGAATGAATGAATGAATGAATGAATGAATGAATGAATGAATGAATGAATGAATGAATGAATGAATGAATGCTGGTGCAACTTTTTGTTTAAAGCATAATGAATTTTATCACTTTGTATTTCTAAGTGCACATTTGTACAAGGCATTTAAATAATATTTGTTATTTGAAATATTTGAAAGGCACTTGATTAAATAGTTTGATATTCACTTCCGTAACTCATAGCTGAGGTTTATGTTATTAAGAATATATAACCATCTGAGCTATTTTAGCCAAAATGAAGTCATCAAATACTACATAGAACAACTACATTTGTATTGTGTATTGTAGAAGCTTCATAGGATAAGACTGATCAGGATTGACTGAACAAGTTTTTTTGTAAAGAACTGAGAAAATAACAATTTCACTCTTCTGGCGCTATAATCTATTTAATTGTGAGGAAGATTTAATCTCACCTAGTAAACTCATTGCAAATGCTGGGGAAGTCAGCTGCTAGAGGGGAAGTTCAGGTTGGTGAACAATGCATGGGCTTTGTGTTTCTTGTTAGTCACAGCTGTGGCTCTACTGAAACATCGCATTGTCCAGAGGAAGCTGAGTGGATTATTTGTATAACGTGACAGTGATTGCCATCTGTAGTTCTCAACAGATCATATTAATATATAATCTGCCAGATGACTATTGGGGACCGCTAAAACTATTTTAAGCTGTAGGAAATCTGAAAGCAAATTAACTCTATAAATAATCATAACTAAATAATCATTTTAAATGACACGTTTGAGAAGTTTTCATTGTTCTAAAAGCTGTAGATCCATAATAAATAAATAAGTATATTTAATACAAGTATATTAGATTATTCATATATTAATTTATGATATTTCAAATAGATTAAACTCATTGGGATAAAGTATAAAATTTAGGGATAAAGTTTTCTAAAGATTTTGATATTTTTTTTAAAACAAAACCTTGGTGAGACTGTTCCTTAAGCTTAGTCTTTTGAAGCCATTTACATCACAGGAACAATTAAAATTGCCTCAGTCTAGATGTTATATGCAGTTTATAAAATTTATAAACATAAATTTATAAACCTTATAAACATGAGCAAGCAGAATTTACTTGGTGTAATAATATATTAAATAGACAGGCCCAAGCCATATAAGGCTTTGTAGATAATAACAGATCCCTGAGTTGCCACCAGATGTACAATATCTCTCAAAGAGCATAGAGATAGTTCTCAGCCATTCATTGAGCAACAAGTTGAAACTATAGCAACAATTGCTCCCCAAAGTTATGGCCATTGTAGTGGATCCCATGATCATGGGATAAGAATTTGGGTCTTTGCAATGGCAGTTATGACCATTGGGACACTTCAACTCCTCCAACTTGCCTATCTCCCCCATCTATGCCCTTTTGGTCCCCCATTCTGGGCCCCAAATTATCCTAGTTGACCTTTGTTGTCTTCTTGCTGCTGCTGACCAAGCATGTCTTGCCCTTAGTGGGGCAGCTGCTGGCCACAAAAAACTTGGCATGCCGCATATGTAAAGCTTGGCCCTTTTCTACCTTCTCCCAATTTCTTTTTTGGACTTCTTCTGCTGCTACCCAAGGATTTACTGGACCTGTCAACATTTGCTGTGAGGCTACCATTTGTGTGGGTTGAGAATTGTGCTACACCTGTCTAAAGGGTCCTGAGGGAGTGAAGGGATTGGTTTCTGGCATGTTGCATATGGATGCCGCTTGTCAAAAACTGCCCCTTCCCACCTGTACCCAACGTCCAGTTGCAGACAGATGTTTGAATCAGCAAAAGTTTGCAACTTGAAAGTTCATTTAGTAAAGTATTATCTGTACTTTAAATGGTGCCTCCCAGCCATAGCAGCAGTCCAGAGGACATTTGACATTTCAGAAACTACCAAGAAGTCTAGCGGTATAAGGATGACATGCTCCTACCATCCATGCTTCTACACAAGTTAATAACTTCTATAGCAGAATCATTTCTACTGCAAAAATATTTTTCAACATTTTAAAAGAGCATTATATGTAATTACAGTGCATTTTTCTATTTCATGTTTATTTTCACACATATTTAGTGTTAGAGTTTATGTTTAACTCAATAGATATACTCTGAGTTTCATAAAATTAACTTCAAGGAAAGCAAGCTGTGTTTAGAGCATGGCAGCACATTCGGTTGTTTTAATATTAAGTTTTTTGCTGACCATTGTTTATACATCTGTTTCTATTATTCTGCCAAACTGCTAGACTTTTCATTGAAATAAAATAAAACTGGGTTCATAAGGGAAACAAAGCAAAGAAGTTGCCAGTTCTTGCAGTTTTACAACTACCATTTGTTATTGCAAAGCTTAATATGGAACACCATATATATCTGATTAAATGGAACTGTAATTTATTTTTGTGATTGCCTTCTGCATCTAGCAAAACTATGGACTAAAGCAGAGAGTAGCTTAATTGAATTCAATAGGATTTTAAGACAACAAAGAATAGAACTGCACCAGAGGCGGTATTCAGTAAGTTCTAACCAGTTCTGGAGAACCAGTAGCGGAAATTTTGAGTAGTTCAGAGAACCAGTAAATACCACCCCTGGCTGGCCCTGCCCCCATCTATTCTCTGCCTCCTGAGTCCCAGCTGATTGGGCGGAAATGTAGATTTTGCAGTAACCTTGCCTTGCCACGCCCACCAACCATGCCCACAAATCCATGCTACGCCCACAAAGCCACGCCCACACAACCGGTAGTAAAACTTTTTGAATCCCACCATTGAACTGAACTTCTATTCACCAAAATATGTGAAATTTCAGTCATAATTTTTATTTTACTCTCTTTCTACAGTGTCAGGGGCCTTAATGTCATAATGAAACGTGCTTATAAGTGGAAAAAAACCAGCTAAAGATATTTCTAAACATGGATCCTGAAAGTTAGATGCCTGCTGCAAGAATATAAATAAAAGTGACCTAATTTCACTTACAGTTTATTTGTGAAGCTAGCAACCACATGTAGTTACTGCTCAACTAATAATTTCTCTTATATTTAAATGTTTAATACCAGTCCCTAGTAGACTTTTAAGAATTTTAATTTGAAGCTGCTTAGCAGAGAAATATTTAATAGCTTTGAGATAATGTTTCAATAGTTTTCAACATGTTTAATTAAACACTATTTCCATAATGTTGCATATAAGCAAGTAAAATGATAAACTATTGTGGCTAAATTTATGCACCATCCTAAATTTAAAAAAAAAAAAGATTCACGTTATGGGCTAACATTAATGTGGTGAAGCAATTCCTCAAAATGTTTGGAATCTGACATCATAATTGTAGATAACAATTGCAGAAGAGAAGAGAAAGAACATGAAAACAACCTAAAATACAAAAACCTGCAAATAGATGTAGAACAAATGTAGCAAAAGAAAGCTTTGGATGCAATCCCAAAACATCTGGAGCAGCACTTCAGCATTATTGGCACTGAAAAATCACCACCAGTCAAAAGGCAGCTTTATTTGGCACAGCTTACATCTTCAACAATATCTTTAACCTCATTAAACAGCAACATTTGCCTAGTCCCACATTCTTGGGAAGGATTCAATAGGTGAATAAAAATGGTAAATCCAAGCTAATCATCGGTCTGTAGAGATTCCCAGTCATCCAGGTCATGGTTGCCCCAAAGGTGCTTTTTCAGGAGGCAACTGGACTTTTTTTGTTTTTTCTTTGAAGACATTTCACTTCTCATCCAAGAAGCTTCTTCAACTCTAATAGGATAGTGGGGAATGGAAGGATTTATACTCCTTGCAAACAGCTGGTCATTTGCATCAGTTTAGAGCAGGGGTCCCCAACCTTTTTTGCACCAGGGACCGGTTTCATTTTAAAGAAAATTCTGCGGACCAGTTGGCATAGAGGAGGAGCGGGGGGGGGGGGAACAGGCGGCACATGCGCACATGGGGGGGAGTCAGCTCACTCGGCCCTCTAGGGCCTCCAACGGCACGAACGGCCGCGTCTGCGCTCTCCCGCATCTAGTGCGTGCTCTGCCCAGGGGACTGCACCCTCCTCCTCCTCCTCTCCGGCCCTGCGGCCCGGTTCCTATCAAGTCACGGACCGGCACCGTTCCCGGCCCGGGGGTTGGGGACCCCTGGTTTAGAGGGTCATTGAAGCACTTGGAGGTTTATCTGTGTCCTCAGGGTCATCTTAAACTCCTAGTCCTGTAGGCTGTGATTTTTTCTTGTGGAAATCCATTCCTACTCCCTCACCATTCAAAGGGTGTTCATCCCAAGTTGTATAGCTAAAAGTCTGTAGATTCTCAGTCATCCAGGTCATGTTTAACAGGTTTTTCAGGAAGTGGCTGGGCTTTCTTGTTGTTTTTTGTTTTGAAGACATTTCTTTGAAGTCTACAGGAACCAGGAACACTTACTCAGGTGACCAGAGATTGCTTCCTAATGGAGTTCCTAACAAGGCTAGACTGTCATGGAGACAAGCTGTTGTGTGATAACCCAATTGCAACTTGCTTCAATCTTGTCATAGCTATAGCTCTTATCACTACTGCTCTGTTTTAAAGATACACTTGAAAATTATGCATTATATAATGCATGCACGCATTATTTATTTATTTCATTTAGAAACTACCCATATTCTTCACAGAGTTAGGGAGTTGTTAGAGAGTTAAGATAGCATTTCTACTCAATTACTGAACAATCACAATAGCATTTTAATCAAAAACTTGCATTAGTAAAACAATGTGCAGCAAGCAGCATTCCAAAAATGATGCCCACGAAACAATAGTTGGATTTATACAATACAGCATGTCAAAATCAAACAAGTCCCATTACAGGATAAGTCAGTGTTTGAAACCAGCCTTAGAAATTTAGAAAAGCTGAGACAAGAAGCCTTGTATCATAGATGTATGAATCAATCGATTTATTGTGCAAAGTGTATATCGTGACCTCAAGAATAAACTGGGAAATAACCATATTATAGAGCGGCAGTGATTAGAATACAGTACTGCAGGTTACATCGGCTGACTGCTGGCTGGCTGCAATTTGGCTGTTCAAATCTCACCAGGCTCAAGGTTGACTCATCCTTCCGAGATGGGTAAAATGAGGACCCAGATTGTTGGGGGGCAACATGCTGACTCTGTAAACCACTTAAAGAAGGCTGTAAAGCATTGTGAAGTGTTATATAAGTCTAAATGCTATTGCTATTATTCCAAGAAATTTATATTTATGCCTTGGCAAGAAGTTCTTGTTAACTAAGCATGACTGAATACATACATTTAATTATTTTTTTCCATGAAACAGAATTATTTCTTTATCTAGAATAAAAGTACAAAGAGTTGCCCATGAAGTTGTCTACACCTATTCTAGAAATAGATGTCCCATGTTTAATGAACTACTCTTGCAAGCAGCCCATACTGTATAGTATTATGCATAAATCATTACTAACCAAAGCTTGTTAGTACGCTACTGTCCCATCTAATTAGGACAACCCAGAATCAATGTAGCACTGGTAGCTTTCAGTAATACTTGCTTTCTTTACCACCTTTCCTTACCTCCCCTAAAGGTAGGAGCAAAAGAATAGAAAAACATGCCTTCCCTTTTATTGACCAATAAAGCAATAGTTTCAGCCTAGGAATGGCTACTCAATTTGCAGATATCAAGCAATATTTTTAAACTTAAAATAGTATAGAATGTAATTAGACAACTCACAGCAGCAAAGGAAATCCACTATGGTTGCTTGGATTAGAGAAAAAATGTTTTAAATTTGAAGAGCAGGTGTAAATAAAGAGATAGTAAGCAGTTATTTAAAATTATGATAGAACATCAGAGAAAATAGCTGAGAAGGGAATTGGGCAAAGTTTTGAATCTATTGAAAACAAAGTAAAAGAAATGCACTGATTATTTATTGTACCTAATACCTGTGTGTGATTACTTTTATTTTCCAAGATAGCTTGAAGATTCACATTCCACAATTTGGAATGGGTTTTTAAATTTTTCTCCCTTAGTCACCTCTGCTCCCAGGGAGACTCAGAGAACAAGGATCAGCTAGCAAGTTCCTCCCTGGCATTCTAACTTCAAAAGGAAGAAAATTGTGTTTGGCAAGAGTTTTAATCATCTGTTCCTTCAAGGCTTCTGTACTACAGGTAGAAGATATTAGATTATGGCCCCTTGTGTGTGTTTACTAAGCCGGCAGAAACCTCTGAACACTTGTTTGGTTTATGCCACCTATTGTAGTTTGTTTGATTTTTTTTTACACATTTGCTGTATTCATATAAAATCTGATCCTCAAAATAACACTGTGGTGTTTTCTTCTGACAGCCATTTTTAGCAAGCTGTTAATCTGAGCCCAATTCCAGAAAAAAAAATATTGACATATGTCTTTTTCCCCCCAGTTATTCAACCTTAGTTATAATACGAAATGAGGCAAAATAATATTAATCCTTATCAATGTGACTCATACAGAAGACATATTTACTAAAATGAGGGTAAACAGACTTCAGGCTTCTAGGACCTACCATTTGCATCTACCATTTATTCAAATTATCCAAGCTATTTGCCAACAGAAATCTGCCTCCAAAGCATTTCTTCTGTAGATCTGGCTCAGACATGCTTATTCTCCTGAATCACAGATGTTTCTTTCAAGCAGCCTATTGAATATTGTTGTTCTATTTGCTTGATCTTTCTGCATGTGCAGAAGGAACGCTTCCTGCTCAGTCTCTGAATTTGTTGATTCAGCCTGCCACTGTGCTTCTGTAATGGTAGCTGGTTATCTGAATGCTCCAGAATGCCAGGCTCATCCTCCAGCATGTTTTTCTCTTTCTGAGCCTCATCTGCAGATAACTGAGATCCCACTGGCTCCTTTTTCTACAATTCAAAGTCTGACTCATCACAAAAGCCCATAACATATATTAAATTCTGCTTTGTTAGGGTATATAGGACAGTCTAGAGTAGCGTGCCTTGCTGAAATACCTTACAGTTCAGTCATACCTTAAGCATTTTTAAAAATTTACAAATAGTGTTTATAAATGTGTTTATGTATACACATATGTGTGAGTTAGTAAATAATAATTAAAACAACAATGTTGTTGTATGAAAACATACTAATTGTTTTCAATTTGGAAATGCTTCCATATTTTCCATGGATATACTGTATGTTTCTTCTGTAAACAGAGAATTACAGTGGAATTATGGAACATAAGAAGCAGAGACAGAAGAAAGTTCAACACAATGAAACATGAAATGAAATGACTACAGGTTGTTTAGATTTTGGCAAATTGACATTGATTGGGATTAGATATAGTCAGAAGATCTGACACTGTTTATTATTCAGGACACAGAAAAGAAAGAACATGATTGCTTTGATAATTAAGAAATATCTAGGAAGATCAGTTCTTGGCTACAATGCAATCAGTAACTAAATAGAATCAGTTAGAGTTTGTGGGCAGTTCTTTAATATGACAATCCATGTTTGTGCTCTAATCACTGATGAAGAAGAGGAGATTGATGAGTTTTATGATCAAATTCAACTTGAAAATGACAGAACATGAAAGCAAAATATGTTGCTTGTGATTGGAAATTGCAATGCCAAAGGTGGAAATGTTAAAGACGAAAATGTAGTTGGATTGCATGGCTTAAGACTCTGAAATAAAACAGGAGACCGACTTAATTAATTTTGGCCATTCCAATTTTTGGAACCCTAACACTTTCTTCAAACAACCAAAATGACACCTCTATATAAGGCCATTTGATAGAGTATATAGAAATCAATTTGGTTATTCAGGTAATCTTCATTTAGTGACAGAGTCATTTAGCGACTGTTCACAGTTTAACAGTGATGAAAAAGTAATCTTGCCACCAATTCTCATATTTACCACCTTCACAGTTCTTAAAAGTAAAGGAAAGTTGAAGTAAGATAATAAGCACAGCTGCTGGTTCACTTAGTTACTGCTTTGCTTAATAAACAAGTTGATTTTATTGTTTTTATTATTACTAAAAGAGATGGAAAGGCTCAGTTAGAGCATCAAAGGCATGGACGGCTGTCTGTGGAATAGATCATGAACTGCTCGGGTGCAAGATCCAAGTTAAAGAAATAGAAGAAAGCCAACCAGTTTCCATGATATCATTTTGAACCCATCAATTTGAAAGAGAACATGAGGAATCATTTTGAAATCCTGAACTTCATTGATAAGCCAAACATTGTGCAAATGGATCATTGTACAAATCAAGCCAGGCAATTCTCACTTGAAGCACATAAATGACTGTTTAAATTATCCTACTTCAGACACATTATGCAAAGACCTAGCTCTCTGGAAAAGGCTCTAATGATGAGAAAGGTGGAAGGAAAGAGAAAGAGGATAACTAATAGTAAGGTGTATAGACTCTTGTTATACTGGCTATATGTGCACCATTGGAAGATCTAAGGATCAGGTTAAGGACAAATCTATCTGTGTGGCCAATAAGATTTGATAGCCCTGATTTGATAGCATATAATCAATCAGTATGTTTCTTAGACAGTAGTGTCAGAAATACTGACTATTAAACATACAGTACATAAGGATCCTTCGAAGTTGCATATTGACTTTGAAAACCTCCTTCCTTCCTTCCTTCCTTCCTTCCTTCCTTCCTTCCTTCCTTCCTTCCTTCCTTCCTTCCTTCCTTCCTTCCTTCCTTGCATCAACACAACAGCTGGATGGGAAACAGATTTAATTAACACATAAGAAAGAAACATTATTTAAAAAATGACAATTTACATTCAATATTTGTGTGTGTGGAGTGGAATCTTTCCCACTCCATTCTGAGCTTCTTCCTGGGCTACTGCCAAATTATCACACAAATGGTTTTCACACCTCCTACTTTCACTTATCACCTCCCTGCTATGTTCCTTCTACTTTCTGACATCTCATATGTGGAAAAAAATATTTTGTACAGCTTTTTCTAAATCAAGTACAAGTTTGTGCACCACAGTACAAGAACACAGTGCAAAGAGTAAATTTCAAATATCTATAATAATGACATTTTAAATTTAAATTTCAAATTTAAACTTTTGTGTATTTCTTAGTTAAAGTACAAAATGTAGAAAGTATTATAGTATATGACATACATGCTGGAAACTTTTTCTTTCAAATCATTTTGGATTTCTAGCAACTGATTCCTGCACTTTTCTTGACAGCATATTTCAGAAGTGACTTAGAAGTTCTTTTCTTCCCAAGGATGAGAAAAGCATGGTAACTGCCCTATGATCGCCCAAAGGCAAGACTAGACTTCATCATCTCCAAGTTTCTAATCTAACACTTTAACTACTGCACCAAATGTACATGTCCACAGATTACAATATAAAGTCATAGTCACTTATAGCTGCAATCAATATTTTCTAAGCATTTAATCCTCCCTCCCTTCCTTCTGGAATTTGGTATAGTAATGGAAAGAAAAATAAAAAGGAAAACATTATACAAAAAGCATTTGAATCATCCTTCTCTTTAATTTTTTTCATTCTTTCCTTCCTTCTTGGATGTATTCTGATCTTGATTAAATTTTAATGATTATTAATGTAAACATTGAAATTTTGAACATAGATGTCATGTGCCTGAACAGATACTAAGTGAATCTTTTTTGAAGGGAGTAGAGAAATTAATTTGATCTGCTTTCACACCCTTGGGGGCTCTGAATTCTGGAGCAGGTCAGCTACTAGTTCAAGACCGATTGGCTACCTGCTGTCCAGGGAAAAAGCACAATCTTGCTGCCTCAGCTTAATTGCAGCAGCCCAGGGTGCCTGAGGTTTCTGCAGAGCAGACCGAGAGAGAACTCCTGTCATGGTGTTCCTTCTCAGCCTTGCTACAGCAACAAGGAACTGGAGACTAAAACATATGAAGAATGATTGCAGGAACTGTGTATGTCTAGTTTAATAGAAAGAAGGACTAGGGGAGACATGATAGCAGTGTTCCAATATCTCAGGGTTGCCACAAAGAAGAGGGAGTCAAACTATTCTCCAAGGCACCTGAGGGCAGAACAAGAACCAATGGGTGGAAACTAATCAAGGAAAAAAGCAACTTAGAACTAAGGAGAAATTTCCTGACAGTTAGAACAATTAATCAGTGGAACAGCTTGCCTCCAGAAGTTGTGAATGCCCCAACACTGGTAGTCTTTAAGAAGATGTTGGATAGCCATTTGTCTGAAACGGTATAGGGCTTCCTGCCTAGGCAGGGGGTTGGACTAGAAGACCTCCAACGTCTCTTTCAATTCTGCTATTGTATTGTATTGCATTGTAACAATCTTTGCTGCTTCTATGAAACTGAGGCAGGGAGCCTGTGCAGGACGCTTGGCAAGTTGCAAGCCCAGAGTTTTGGTGATTGGTAACTAAATTAATTATTTAGTTTTAAAATGCAGTGTTTATATTTTGTTGTATTTTTGTTGTATTTTCTTAAATGTTACCCAGCTGCATTTTAAACTGGTTTAGCCACACTTGGGACTTTTGTGGACCACGTGCAGCCTGCTTGTTCTGCTCTGGTCTAAAGAGTTGTTGTTTTTATTATTTCTTAAGAAGGAAATTATAAATTGTTTCAACATGCTTTTAATATAATTCCAACAGGATTTTTCCTACAAACTACACAGAAAATAAAGATAGAGCAGCAGCTATAAATGCTAGGTGTTGCAATGCAAATCTAACAAAAAGCACATGACTTTCAGCAGGGACTAAGGAACCCTATAAATTTCTCTCAATGTTTTGACTTATGATAGGATGAACTGGATGAGCTGCGGGCTGAAATGGAAGAGATGCGTGACAGCTATCTTGAAGAAGATGTTTACCAACTACAAGAACTTCGACGAGAACTGGATCGTGCCAACAAGAACTGTCGTATCTTGCAGTATCGTCTCAGGAAAGCTGAACAAAAAAGCTTGAAAGTTGCACAGACGGGTCAGGTGGATGGAGAACTAATCAGAAGCTTAGAACAAGATCTGAAGGTGGGTGAAGAACTTAGACCTAGAGGTATCTAAGTCATGAATAAAGTCTTCTCTCTAATTGCAAAATGTATGTTATCTTGACATCTCAGAACTAGAAAAGGGAATTACATTTTATATATGGGAATCAAAGAGTTCTTTGTATTGTAAATTAGTCAATTTATTTATTAACTTGATTTCTATACCACCCCAATCTCATAGCTCTGAAAGAATACATAGATATCCAAGTGAACCCTATGGCTGCACCTCCCATTTTGGGCCTAGTAGGCCTCTTTGCAGCCTACTAGGAGAAAAAATGGGCTGGAGGGAGGTGCCGCACCGCACCGCACCCTAGTTTGGGCCTAGTAGGGCTCCCTGTACCCTCTTGGGAGCAAAAATGGCCCATGGGAGACCCATGGCATATTTGCCCCCCCCCCATGCCCCATTTTGAGCCTCATCGGCCTCCCTGCACTTACCTGGGAGCCAAAACAGGGCGTATGGGGACTGCTGGAAGGGACAGGGCAGGAAGGGGCGGGATGGGGCCAGCCAGAAATATAACAACTGGTTCCTCCAAACCGGCTGAATCCTAACACTGCTTCCATTATGTGCATTTTGAAGGACTGTATCATAAAATGACTCAGAACTGGATCTAGTTTTCCACTGCTTGAATAAATACTTTTTTCATTGCTCCAAATTGTGCTGTATAAGCATTATGAGAAGAACAAAAGACTACGACTATATAACAAGGTTCCTTCTACTATACTGTGATAAGTACTTTACCTGTAATAATGCAAATCTTTTTTTAATTGAAAAAATTGGAGACCAAATTTTGTATGATTTATTATGTTATACTGAATATGATATTAGATTTTTAATACCTTAAGAACTGTAACCTTGTAGTTTACATTAACTTAAAAATATTGTGGGATAATTAATTTAAGAATATTGTGGATGATGATAATAATAATAATAATAATAATAATAATAATAATAATAATAATAATAATAATAATAATAATAATCCCGATTGTGATTGGAGCCCTTGGAGCAATACCTAGGGAACTGCCTCACTAAATGGAGGTTCTAGGTTTGCCGGACTTGAGCATTCTGACTCTACAAAGGGCCACCCTGCTTGGAACAGCTTATATCCTCCGACGTTACCTTGACAGTTCCTAGGTCCTTGGTTAGGACGCGAGCTGTTGAGCTACCAACCAGCCCCAAAGGCTGTGAATCTCACCAAAGATTAACCACAGAATAATAACAATAATCATATATGATTATTAGTACATAATTGTATTTTTATAGCTAGCATTTTTCAATTTTCATTTCTCAGAATGAAACAGAAGAATTTAAAGAATTGAAATAACATGTAAATCATCTATATAATATGTGTGTGTGTGTGTGTGTGTGTGTGTGTTAGGCTTTTGAGCTGATAAATAAATAAACAAGGGATAATATATATATTTATGTACTGTGTCACAACACCCTGGTAAGCCCCAAATAAGGGAGAAAGCAAAGCTGCTTTCCTTTTCTGTCTTTTGGCTCATCACAAGAGGCCATGCAGACAGAAAGCTATTGTTTCGTTGCCTTTTGTTTATATGTATATAAAATTGGCCATATTTGTAATGATCTCTATTTTCTTATATTGGATTTGGAAGAGTTTTTCCTTTACCAGGAATAATGTTTCTTTCATAACACTTCAACCAGTGGAAAAGAGAAAAACATATATTTGTTGATATTTTTCCATGACTGTGTACTAATTCCACAGTGCTTTGTAGATTCAAGCAATCATTTAGATAGTATGGACTGTAGAAGAAGAGGCGATCAGCAAGCCTTACTTATTTAGTTATTCTTAATTAACGTAATCTGTTGTGTTATCTATTCTTTTTAAATTAAGTATGATTATGTTCTTTTTAAAAAAACAGGTAGCCAAAGATGTATCTGTCAGGCTGCACCATGAACTGGAAAATGTGGAGGAAAAGCGTGCTAAAGCAGAGGATGAAAATGAAGTTCTTCGTCAACAAATCATTGAGGTGGATATATCCAAACAGGCATTGCAAAATGAGCTAGATAAATTGAAAGAGGTAAGTGACAACAGTGTTACTTTGGGAATTAGAAATAAAGTGAAAAGCTGTCATAGCATTTGTCATTGCATAGAGTATGAGGGGTATGGGCAGTTTCTAAATTTGATAAATAAATAAACAGCAATTTGGATCCTATACTAATACATACATCAAAATGACAAAGTACAGACATGGGTCATTTAAAGAACAAATTGGTATGGGACATTTAAATTGGATGACTATGGATCAGGCCACCAACTTCTATTCGCAGAAATATACATTAGACTGATAAAGGAGGAATATTTGTAGATCAGGGTTGAAATATGTAGTCCTTGATGCTCTATGAACTTGGCTATTTCCTTGCCCAAACTAGGTGACATCATCAGTGCTAGTAAGGAGTGGGATTTGCTCTCAATTTATATTTCTGTGGCTTGCCCTGTCAGTGTTAGTGGAAAAGGTCTTGGAGTATTGTTTACTTGGAGTATCGTTTGATTGGCAGTTCCTTGATTGGAGTATTGTTTACTTGTTGATTGTTGGTCTGATGTTAATCTTGGTGTTGATCATCTGGGTGTTGATTGCTGGTGAGGAGGTGTTTTGGTCTTTTTGTTCATTTTTGTGGCTTGCTGATTGTCTCTTTTGTATAATATGTAAATGTTATTTATGACTATGTGTCGATCAACAATTTGTCAAGAGTCCAGGCTTCCAGAAATTATCTACGTTTTTGGACTTGGAATGATTTAGGACAGGGGTGTCAAACTCGCAATGACATGTCGTCACATGATGTATTGCAACTTTTCCCCCCTTTGTTAAAATGGGGGTGGGGGTGGCCAGCATGTGACTATCTGGCCCGCAGCCTATGAGTTTGACACCCCTGCTTTAGAGTGTCAAAGTTTCCCTTAACTATGGTTAAGTCTGTCCATGTGTTGTGAAATTAAAGAAGAGACTAACAGTGCCATAGGCAGAATACCAGAAGCATAATATGTGAGAATTGCATAATGTGTGAAATAAAGCATTACTTGGGAAGGTTTTATCCATGGGGTCACCAGGAATTGGCTACAACTCAACAGAACATGACAACAAATTCCTCTGTAATCTTAACAGAATCCATTTTTATGTAACTTCTTTATATGCTTTAGTTATTTAAAAAAATGGATTTTCAATTGATTTGAAAATGCAGTATTTTGAAAGATTAGATATTCTCCACTTTTCCCTAATATAATGCTTTCCAGATGTTCATGTTATTGTATGCAGGAAAGAAAAATGATGGCAAGAATCTGTTTCTTACGTTTTACAATTAAGCCATAGTTACATAGTTCTGCACCACTGAAACTATTCCAACCAATAGTTTTTAGCAAGATTCTGTAATATTTTTGTATGTTAAATGTTTTTCAGGTCTCATTCACTTCTTACTAACTTGTTCTACGGCGTTATGTCAAGTCGTTCTGCAGCTGCCACTCTATTTTTAATCCTCCTTACATTTTGTCTCTATAACAGTATTGCCCTCGATAGAAAGAGGGATTTATTTTCTGGGCAACAACCATAGTGAACAGCTGATGGTACTCTTTTTGCTTTGTGGGCCTTATGAAAGTAAAAGGATCATTAAGCAAGTAACATAAAAGCTAGATTTGTTTCTGTAGTTAGAAATGCCATAACCTCTTTTATGCATGTTTTACATAGTACAAATATAGAAGTGGAAAAGTAGTTATATAATTCGAAACATTTATTGTAATAAATTTTGTCACTTACTTGAAATGCATACCCATATTAAGAAACTTAAAACTGTGTTCACCTTTATCCTAACGATACTAAACATGTGAAGAAAATACAAATACAAAACAGCAAAAGCAATCTTTAGCATCAAGATGCTTCACAAAGCCCTGATTGTGGTTTTCTTTTAGAACTGCGTGTGATATTCTAGTGTTGCTACAAAAGAAGGACAATTATACCACGGTACCAACCAGTTAATGAAGATTTATGTCAGCTGTGTGCAACATGGTCCCATCACTTAATATTTTCTGAGCTATTATTTGAAACAAGGAAATAACAAGTTTCAGAACCATGACATTCATTCATTGCATTGATTCACAAGCATCAAATAAATGTTAAATTACATAGTTAACAACTTTTTGAAGTGCCTTCCTTAAGAATGTAGTTATAAAGTATGATGAAGCTTTAAAGCATAATAGTTATACAGAATGTTACAATCATAGCAATGAGCACATGCTACCTTCTAAAGGTATCCTACCCATTCTATGTTCTGGTACATGGAGCTATGGTGGTGCAGCACTGCAGGCTAGCTCATTGCTCACTCCAGGAGTTCGATTCTGAGCAGCTCAAGATTGACTCAGCCTTCCATCCTTCTGAGGTTGGTAAAATGAGGAGCCAGATTGGTGGGAGCAGGTTGCTGACTCTGTAAACCACTTAGAGAGGGCTGTAAAGCACTGTATATAAGTCTAAATGCTATTTGCTATTCTACAAGTAGTCCTTGAATTAGAATAGCAGTTGCGACCAAAATTGCTATCATTAACCAATGCAATTGTAAAGAATAACCATGTTGTTTAGTGACAGCAATCCCTGTAGTCCAGGTTGTGGTCATTAACTGAATCCCACTATCATTAAGTGAGGAGAAAATTTCCTATCACTTTCTCACAACCAAAGTCAGTGGTGAAAGTGGAAGAAAGTTGCAAATCGCAAACAAATAGTACTTTTAAACTTCCAATGATGAAGCAGATTTGATATGAATGCTAAAGCTTCCAAAAAGTCCCTTAGGCTTTCTGTCACTGCCCCTGAATCATGCTACTAAGTCAGGAAGATGACTGACTGTTTGGGCAATAAGGTAGATTATATACCAGCAAATCCTCTATTCTGTATCTATGACACAATATCAGATGCATATCCTAAAGTCTTAAAATAATAGGCTGTCTTTGTGAAGACAATGGAATGTTTAACTTACCTCTTTAGTTCATGCTTATGCTGTACTGAGAACTGATAGGCGTGGCAGGGTTAACCTTGTAGCCAACTAACCACTAGAAGCGAATCACCAGATTGCAAGAACACAAGCGAGAAGTCAGACAAGGCAACATGAACTCATTGGTAGTCTCCCATTACAATGAACAAGGATATACAATGAATTTTGCAGCTACTAAGATTGTTGGCTGAGCGGTACAAAAATAGCCAGGGAAATGATTGAAGCCTGGGAAAGGGCCCCTTGTCAATCAACAGGAATGCTGATTTACCACCAGTTTATGAGATTTTTAATAGACAGAGGACTTGGCAGCACAAGGAAACAGCAGTCAATGACTTAATAACTGGCCATCAACACTCCAATCCACTACCCAAGAGCCACCCACAACCAGGCACCACATAAATACTACACAACAAATAGCCCAAAATACACAATTTGGGATTCAACAAAATACCAACCATCAACTGATCAATGTCATCCCTGCTGTGGGGAATGCTTTGTTGGTAGAGGAGCTGAATCATTTCTTTGCTTGCTTTGAAGTGGAGACATCAGAGACAGCTAAAATACAGCTACCAGCCTATTGTAACCCCCACCGCATTATGGAGGAACAGGAGGTGAGCATTTTGAGGGCTGTGGACCCTAGAAAGGCTGCTGATTCTGACAGTATCCCTGGCCAAGTGCTTAGAGACTGTGCTGATCAGTTGGCTGGAATCTTTACCAGAATCTTCAACCGGTCTTTATCCCAGTCCACTATTCCATTTTGTTTGAAGGTTTCCACCATTTTTCTGCTGCTAAAGTAGTTCCCTATCAGTAACCTCAATGATTACAGACCAGTGGCACTCATTCCTATCATCATGAAGTGCATTGAGAAATTGGTCTGTCAGCACATCACTTCTGATCTTCCACATATATTTGATAAACACCAGTTTGCATACAGAACAAATAGATCTACAGAGGATGCTATAGCCATCACTCTTCACATTGCTCTGACTCATCTGGAAAAGTGGAGGGGGGAGGGCTATGTGATGGTGCTTTTTGTAGATTTTAGTTCTGCATGTAACACAATTCTTCTACATAGACTATTGCCATGATGGCGAACCTATGGCACGGGTGCCACAAGTGGCACACAAAGCCATTTCTGAGGGCACGTGAGGCGTTGCCCTGTCAGCTCCAGCACACATGAGTGTGCTGGCCAGCTGATTTTCGGCCTTGATTTTTGGCCATTTTTTGCCTTCCTGAAGCCTCCAAAGGGCGAAAAATGGCCCAACAGGCAACCTGGAAGTCCATTCCTGAACTTCCGGTTTGTGTGTTGGGCCTTTTTTCGCCCTTCCCAGGTTCCCAGGTTTCCAGGTTCCTATAAAGCCTCTAGGGCCTTGGGAGGGCAAAAAGTGGACCACCAGCCCCACCGGAAGTCAGAAAACGGGCTGTTTCCGGCCTCTGGGGTTGCGAGGGAGGCCATTTTTGTCCTCCCCAGGCTCCAAAAAAGCCATGCACACATGCACGGGGCAGCAGGGGGTGTCAAGCATGCATGCTCAGGAGGCATGACATGGGGGGCATTAAATTATGGGGTGGGCACATGAGCACGCGCAATAGCGCGAGTGTGGGTGCTTTAGGCACCTGAGGCGAAAAAGGTTCACTATCACTGGACTAGTGTCTAAACATATGAACCTTGGGCTTTCTTATTCAATCTGCCTTTGGAATATGGATTTCCTGCCTAGCCACTCTCAGAGGGTCAGATTAGGTAATCATACCTCCTCGGCCCTTATTCTTAATACTGATACACCACAGGGTTTTGTGTGTTGAATCCCTTACTCTATACTCTTTATGTACATAACTGCATTCCCACTCACACCAGTAATACTATTATTCAATTTACAGATGATACAACAGTGGTGGGACTCATCTCTGGGAGATCGAAATGAGGTGGACTGGTTGCTTTCATGGTGTGGAGACAGTAACTTGGTCCCTAACACTAATAAGACCAAGGAGCCTATAGTGGACTACAGAAGGAATAGATCAGACATCCAGCCCTTGGTTATCAATGAAGACCAAGTGGAGCAAGTGGCCAGTTTTAAGTTTCTGGGTGTTATCATAAAAGAAGACCTGATCTGGGGCGCTCACATTGCAGCACTGGTCAAAAGGGCCTAGCAGAGATTATACTACCTGAGGCTTCTCAGGAAACAACAACTGAATGAAAAAATGCTGTTGACCTACTTCCGCTGCACTATAGAGTCTATTTTAACTTACTATACCTGTGTATGGTTTGCCAAATAGAACAGCACTCCAGAGTGTTAACATCAATTGCCCAGAGGATCATTGGTTGCCCTCTGCCCTCCTTGGAAGAGCTTTATAGCTCCTGCTGCCTTAAAAAAGTTCAAAACATTCTTAAAGAACTTTCTTATCCTGGGCAGCCTTTTTTTGAACTATTACCATCTGGCAGACGGTACAGGACAATAAAAACAAGGACAAATAGGATGAAAAAACAGCTTCTGTTCCAGAGCAGAAACTATATTGAATTCTACTGTATAGTGTAATACTAATGCAGTATCAGGGGTTTTCAATTCAATTATATAGAATGTGAAGGATTTGTGTTTTTGTTTAATTTTTATAGTTTTCTTATGTATTATGTACACTGAAGATGGCATTTCATTTCATTGTATGAGGTGCAATGACAATAAAGTAAACTAAATTCTGGGGAGAGAGAAGTTCCCTTAGGAATGGGCTCCAATATGAGTCCGAAAGCTTGGAAGACTAAACATTACTGACCCAGATTGAATCCTGCAACGTTATCCTGGGACATGTATATATATATGTCTTCATTCGTTGAAGTCAACTTTTCAGGTCTCTGTCCTGTATACAAGTTCATTATTCTCATTCATACATCATAAATGTTTTATTTTGGCTAGTTTGGCATTAAAAGCATTAATAAATAGAGGACAGACTTTTAGGGAAATGTGGATTCTGATCACTGAGTCAATTTTTAGTAGCCCCTTTCTTGTGTCCGTCCACTTCACTGCCATATTTTCATGAAAGTTTTTTAAATTTAAAACTTATCGCAATCATTTTTATGCCACCATCACCCAACCAATATATATTTATTTATTCATCCCCTCCAAATATTGTGGCCATCCAATAGAAACACTGAAATTTGTGAGGCAGCAAGGGTAAGAGATTTGGAACAGTGTTTATTACAACCCAATTTGTAGGCTAATAGTTAGGGATTCAAAAAGCTAAAGCTAAAGGCTCTCCTCGCACATATGTGCTAGTCATTCCTGACTCTAGAGAGTGGTGCTCATCTCCATTTCAAAGCCGAAGAGCCTGAAGAAGTCTCCATGGTCATGTGGCCCGCATGACTATAATAATAATAATAATAAATAATAATAATAAATTGGGATTTATTAACCGCACCCTCTCCCCACAGGGACCCGGGGCGGTGCACAGGCATAATTAAAAACAATATACAATAATACAAATATTTCTTAAAATCGAATTAAATAAATCTACCCGTGCTAAAAACATAAATTAAAAACCCATTTAAAATTTATAATTAAAAGACAGAGAGAACTATTCAAGGCCGGCCAGTCGAAAGAGATGGGTCTTCAATTTTACACGGAAGGAGCGGAGGTCGGTGGTCGTTCTAATATCAGGGGGAAGGTCGTTCCAGAGGGCCGGGCCCGCCACAGAGAGCGCCCTTCCCCTGGGCGTCGCCCGCTGACAAAGTCTAGTGGACGGCACCCGGAGAAGCCCCTCTCTGTGGGAGCGAATCGGTCGTGAGGATGTGTGGGGCAGGATCCGATCTCGCAGATAGCTAGGTCCCGAGCCATGGAGCGCTTTGAAGATGATAACTAACACCTTGAAGCGCACCCGGAAGACGACAGGTAGCCAGTGCAGCTCGCGCAAGAGCGGTGTTACGTGGGCAAACCTAGAGGTGCCCATAATTGCTCGCGCGGCCGCATTCTGAACTAACTGAAGCCTCCGGGTGCACCTCAAGGGGAGCCCCATGTAGAGAGAGTTACAATAGTCCAGTCGGGATGTCACGAGGGCATGAGTGACTGTGCGAAGGGCGTCCCGATCCAATAGGGGGCGCAATTGGCGAACCAGGCGAACCTGGTAAAACGCCCTCCTGGCCACGGCTGTCACTTGCTCTTCCATAGACAGCCGGGTATCCAGGAGGACACCCAAATTGCGCGCCCCATCCACAGGGGCAAGATGTTCGCCCCCTATGGCCAGCGTTGGAGAAAGCTGGTTGAATCGGGCAGCCGGAAACCACAGCCACTCGGTCTTGGTCGGGTTGAGCCTAAGTCCGTTACTTCCCATCCAGATCCGCACGGCTTCCAGGCACTGGCACATCACCGCTACGGCATCGTTGGGGTGGTTTGGGGTAGATATGTACAGCTGGGTGTCATCAGCGTACAGATGGTACTCTACCCCAAAACCACGGATGATCTCACCCAACGGCTTCATATATGCATTAAACAGGAGAGGCGAGAGGACCGACCCCTGAGGCACCCCGCATGTGAGGGGTCTCGGGGTCGACCTCTGCTCTCCTGCCCGCACAAATTGCGATCGGCCAGAGAGGTAGGAGGAGAACCACCGCAAAACAGTGCCTCCCACCCCCAACCCCCCCAGCCGATGCAATAGGATACCATGGTCGATGGTATCGAAAGCCGCTGAGAGGTCTAATAGGACCAGGATGGAGGAACATCCCCCATCTCTGGCCCTCCAGAGATCATCTACCAACGCGACCAATGCCGTCTCGGTGCTATGCCCGGGCCGAAAGCCGGACTGGCGCGGATCTAGATAGTCAACTTCCTCCAGGTGACGGGGAAACTGTTGTGCCACCACACTCTCAACAACCTTCGCCAAGAAGGGAAGGTTGGAGACTGGACGGTAGTTGTTCAAAATAGCTGGGTCCAAGGAGGGCTTCTTGAGGAGGGGCCTCACCATAGCCTCTTTTAGGGAGGCAGGCAAGGAACCCTCACTCAAGGATGCGTTGATAACCTCTTGGAGCCAGCCTCGTGTCACCTCCCAGGATGCCAGTACAAGCCAGGAGGGGCACGGGTCCAATGAACATGTGGTGGCTCGCAGTCGCCCACGTAACCTGTCCATATCCTCGGAAGTAACGGGGTCAAACTCCTCCCAAACAAGATCTCCCTCGTGGCATCCCACTGGGCCATGAATGGGGGCTAGCTCACTCTGTATCTGGGCGGTTTTCTCCTGCAGAAAAATCACAAATTCCTCTGCCCTACCCTGTAACGGGGCTTCCCGCTCCCTCTGTTGGAGGAGGGAACGGGTCACCCTAAACAGGGCGGCAGGGCGGTTTTCTGCGGATGCTATGAGGGTGGCACAATGATGACGTTTGGCCACCCTCAGCGCCACAATGTAAGTCCGTAAATGGGCTCTTACCTGTGTCCGGTCAGATTCAGAGCGGCTAGCCCTCCATCTTCTCTCTAGGCATCTCTTGCGGCGTTTCATCACCCGCAGCCCCTCAGTAAACCAAGGAGCCAGGGTGGTTCGCCGCCGCGAGAGAGGCCGCAAGGGCGCGACCCGATCCAAGGCTCCCACGGCCGCACTATTCCATGCGGCCGTGAGGTCCTCCATCGGGGCGCGGGTCAGGGATACAGGAAATGGCCCAAGCACTGTCTGGAACCCATCCGGGTCCATCAAGCGCCTGGGGCGGTACCAGATTGGTAACTCTGGTTCCGCCTCCCCGCGGAGGGGAGCAGCGGTCGGAAAGTCGAGTCGGAGAAGTGAGTGGTCTGACCATGACAAGGGTATGATGTCTATGTCCCCTGTACCCAGATCACTCTTCCATTGGCCCGAGACGAAGATGAGGTCCGGCGTATGTCCACCCTCATGGGTGGGGCCATGAATTACTTGGGTCAGGTCCATGGCCGTCATGGAAGCCATGAACTCCCGAGCTACCACGGATGATTCGCCCAACGATGGCAGGTTAAAGTCCCCCATAACTATAAGTCTGGGGGTCTCCACTGCCACCGTAGCGATCACCTCCAGGAGCTCGGGCAGGGCTGCTGCTACATAGCGGGGAGCCAGGTATACAACCAGCAAGCCCAACTGCCTCCCTAGGCCCCACTTCATGCAGAGGGACTCACAGCCAGAGGTCTGCGGCACAATGGTCTCTCTCGGCTCCAGGCCTTCCTTGATAATGACCGCTACCCCACCACCCCTGCCTAGGGCCCGCGGCTGATGAAATGCGCGGTAACCTGGTGGGCACATTTCAACGAGGGGATGACCTCCCTCGTGGCCCAACCAGGTCTCCGCTATTCCTACCAGGTCCGGCAAAGGCACACAGAACGCTGTTACCTCCCACCAAAGGTGGTTCTTATTTTTATACTTGCATTTTTTATATGGTTTCGAACTGCTAGGTTGACGGAAGCTGGGATAAGTAATAGGAGCTCACTCCGTTATGCAGCATTAGGGATTCGAACTGCCAAACTGCCGACCTTTCTGATCGACAAGCTCAGCATCTTAGCCATTGAGCCACCCGGTCCCTTCAAAAAGCTATCATAATGTAAATTTCTCTCTTTATAATATGCTGTCTTACTACAGATTAATAGGTAATAAAAAGTCTTCTGGAAAACTGATGGGCTGCGGCAGGTAATTGCCTCTGGCAGTATTTGTAAATAATGTAGCCTGGAGCTTAATCATTGATATGACTAGCTTCTCCAGGTTGTAATGGGGGAAAATGAAACAATCATACAGTATAATCCTAAACATTTACCTTGGAGCAAGTTCCATTGAACTTACATCACAGTAGATCTATATTAAGTAGATAGGTCAGCTACTTATAATACATGTTTTAAGCTGTTGTCCTTATAGTAATGTAGCAGAAGACTGCCTCTTATTTCATTAGCACTTCTATCACTGATGGGACAATAGTAGAGAACGAATTAACTTTTTTTATTTTTAAAAAAAGTTGAATTTATTTATTTATTTATTTTATTTATTTATTTATTTATTTATTTAAATTTATATCCCGCCCTTCTCCAAGAAGGACCCAGGGCGGCGCACAGGAAAATTTAAAAACATACAAAATACAATAAATATAATTTAAAAAACTATTAAATAACCTATCCTGCGCTAAAACCAAATTTTAAAAACCCAATTTAAAACTACCTAAAAGTCCCCATGGGAGGTTAGGCTAGGCCGGCTTGTTGAAACAAATATGTCTTAAGACATTGGCGGAAGAGGCGGAGGTCGGTGATGGTACGTAATTCAGGGGGTAGGTCATTCCAAAGGGCTGGGCCCGCCACAGAGAAGGCTCTTCCCCTGGGTGTCGCCAGTCGGCATTGTCCGGCCGACGGCACCCTGAGAAGGCCCTCTCTGTGGGAGCGTATCGGTCTAAGGGATGTATGGGGCAGGAGGCGGTCTCGCATATAACTAGGCCCCGAGCCATGGAGCGCTTTAAAGATAGTTGTCAAAACCTTGAAGCGCACTCGAAAAACCACAGGAAGCCAATGCAGCTCGCGCAGGATCGGTGTTATGTGGGAGCATCTAGTGGCTCCCATAATCACCCGCGCGGCTGCGTTTTGGACTAGCTGTAGCTTTCGAGTGCACCTCAAGGGAAGCCCCATGTAGAGAGCATTACAGTAGTCGAGCCGGGACGTCACGAGAGCTTGAGTGACTGTGCGAAGGGCAGCCCGGTCCAGTAAGGGGCGCAATTGGCGCATCAGGCGTACCTGATGAAACGCCCCCCTGGCCACGGCCGCCACATGGTCCTCCATGGACAGCCGGGAATCCAGGAGGACACCCAAATTGCGCGCCCTCTCCACGGGGGCCAGTGTTTCGCCCCCAATGGCCAGAGTTGGTGTAATCTGGCTGAACCGGGGTGCCGGAAACCACAGCCACTCAGTCTTGGCAGGGTTGAGCTTGAGTTTGTTACCACCCATCCAGATCCGTACGGCCGCCAAACACCGGGACAGCACTTCGGCGGCATCGTTGGGGTGGTTTGGGGTGGATATGTACAGCTGGGTGTCATCAGCATACAGATGGTACTCCACCCCAAAACCACGGATGATCTCACCCAGCGGCTTCATATATGTGTTGAAAAGGAGGGGCGAGAGGACCGACCCCTGAGGAACCCCACATAAGAGAGGCCTCGAGGTCGACCTCTGCCCTCCCGTCAACACATATTGCGACCGACCAGAGAGGTAGGATGAGAACCACCGCAAAACGGTGCCTCCCAACCCCAACCCCCCCAGTCGGTGCAATAGGATACCATGGTCGATGGTATCAAAAGCCGCCGAGAGGTCTAATAGGACTAGGATAGAGGAATAACCTCTATCCCGCGCCCTCCAGAGATCATCAACCAACGCGACCAATGCCGTCTCGGTGCTGTGACCGGATCGGAAGCCGGACTGGCGCGGGTCTAGATAATCAACTTCCTCCAGGTGTCGCGGAAACTGTTGGGCTACCACACTCTCGACAACCTTCACCAAAAAGTGAAGGTTGGAGACCGGACGATAGTTCTCTAATAAAGCTGGGTCCAGGGACGGCTTCTTGAGGAGGGGCCTCACTACCGCCTCTTTCAAGACGGCAGGCAAGGACCCCTCACTCAAAGATGCGTTGACAATGCCCTGGAGCCAGCCTCGTGTCGTCTCCCAGGATGCCAGTACAAGCCAGGAGGGACACGGGTCCAATAAACATGTGGTCGCCCTAAGTTTCCTTGACAACCTGTCCATATCCTCGGTGGTAACAAAGTCAAACTCCTCCCAAGAAGGAACCTCAAGACTAGTCTCGGACAGTCCCACAGGACCACTGTCGATGGAGGGTAGCTCATTCCAAATCCGAGTGATTTTCTCCTGCAGATAAATCCCAAATTCCTCTGCTCGCCCTTGCAGAGGGGCTTCCCGCGGCCTCTGATGAAGGAGGGAGCGGGTCACCCCAAACAGGGCGGCAGGGCGGTTATCTGCGGATGCAATAAGGGTGGCACAATACTCACGTTTGGCCACCCTTATCGCCACTAAGTAAGCCCTAATATGGGTTCTCACTAGTGTTCGGTCGGCTTCGGAGCGAGAGGATCTCCATCTGCTCTCTAGGCATCTCTTGTGGCGTTTCATCCCCCGAAGCTCCTCGGTAAACCAAGGAGCCTGGGTGATTCGCCGCCGCAAGAGAGGCCGCAAGGGCGCGACTCGGTCCAAGGCCCCCGCGGCCGCACTTAACCATGCGGCCACTAGGTCCTCAGTCGAGTCGCGGGGCAGGGTCACAGGAATTGGCCCAAGCTCCCTCTGGAACCTTTCCGGGTCCATTAGAAGCCTGGGGCGGAACCATATAGGAATATCCGGTTCCGCCTCCCCGCGGTGAGGTGTAGCGATTGGAAAGTCCAGCCGGAGGAGAGCGTGATCTGTCCATGACAAGGGAGTGATGGCTAGGTCCCCTATTCCCAGATCACAACTCCACTGTCCCGAGACAAAGATGAAATCCAGTGTGTTTCCTCCCTCGTGAGTGGGGCCTAAAACTACCTGGGTCAGGTCCATGGCCGTCATGGAGGCCATGAACTCCCGAGCTGCTCCAGAGGCTTCGCCTCCCGACGGCAAGTTAAAGTCCCCCATGACTACCAGTCTGGGGGTCTCAACTGCCGCCTCGGCTATCACCTCTAGGAGCTCGGGCAGGGCTGTTGTTGCATAGCGAGGAGCCAGGTATACAACTAACACGCCCAACTGCCTCCCTAGGCCCCATCTCACGCAGAGAGATTCACACCCGGTTGTCTGAGGGACTGTGGTCTCCTTCGGTTCAAGACCTTCCTTTACGATAATCGCCACCCCCCCCACCCCTCTCTAGGGCCCTTGGCTGATGGAAGGCACGGTAACCTGGTGGGCACATGTCCACGAGGGGCATACCCCCTTCGTGGCCCAACCAGGTTTCCGTTATACCCACCAGGTCCGGGTCCCCCTCTGACACAAGGTCACGAATGAGGGGGGCTTTTTGAACCACGGACCTGGCGTTGCATAACATCAGCCTCGGGCCCCGGGTCTGTGATTCCTGCCCACCTAGTCTGCGATGGGAGAGCGGAGAGTTGGAGCACGTGACCGCCTGAATCCAGCGGCCACGGTCTTCCAACCGATGATGGCCATTTCGTCTCCCTCCGCCCCTGCCCCTCCCCAAGACCGAATCGATGGAAAAAGCCACCGAGGAAATGACCCCCCCCTCCCCTTCCTCCGTTTCCCTATTTCCGCCCGCCGGCCTCAATTGCTGTCCCCTCCCTGGACTATTTTTCCCCTCCTCCCTGGAACCCCCTAAAATCCGAATTAAAAACCTCCCTAAAAACCCCCTCAACCTGCGCTTCGCCCACCTCTCAGGAATAATCAATCCGTCATCGAGGTGGGCCCGTGTTAGACAGGAGGGCCAGGCCTGCGAGAGGGGAGACTCCCGCAGGCCAAGGAGGTCGCGCCTAGAGTACATGATAAAAGCCCCCGAGGCAGTCCAAGTCCAGGAAGGCAAATAATCAAATATTTTATGAATATTTGGTTGGGGACCCCTGCTCTAAATCAGCCTTTCTCAACCTTCACCCTAGAAGAACACTTGAAATGATTTTGAAGTCTCAGGGAGCCTCTACATAAAAACAGAAAACATTCAAACACTCATCCGAAAAGCAGATAAAGTGGCTAAGTGCAAGGATATATTTCAGGATGGGGGGTAAAGTCAGAATCCAGAGTCTTATGGATGGGGAGATCGAATCCAGTCCCATTACAGGCCCCATCCATCTGTCCTTCCGACCAAAAGGGGCTTAGTTCGTATTTAGTGCCGCATGGCTAATTAGTCCATCATGCGGCCTGATGTAAAATACTGCCCTCTAATGGCCCAGATATTATCAGCCAACCTCCTCCAGTCCCGTGCACTCACTCCAAGATGTTACAGATGTTAAAAGCTCTTCCCGGGTCGTCCTCGGCCAGGTCCACCATTCCACAAAGCGGCTGCAGATGTTCCACGCCAGACTGCTCAACCAGCATACATGTTCAAATTTTCTCCTTCTCCTTCTTCCATTTCCACCATCTCCAACTCCTTCCCATCTCCATCTCATCACCATCTCCGTCCATCTCTCTCGATCTCCGTCCATCGCTCCTTCCATCTCTCTCATTCTCTCTCCTTCTTTCTCTCTCCTCCTCTCTCCTCCTCTTCTTCTCTCTCCTTCTCCATTTCTTTCTTTCTTTCTCCTTCGCCTTCTCCTTCCTTCTCCATCTCCTTCCTCCAACTCCTCCAACAACACCTTCCTTCCAAACTTCCACACCTTCCACACCTTCTCTCATCAGCCTTCTCTTCCAGCCTCCCTTATGAGCAGTCCTCGCCAACACAAGCCGATCGGGATTGGGGATATTTCGGGCACAGGCCAGGGTAGGACCGCACGACCTGCCACTGGTCGTGCGGCCCGATGGTAGCTCTCCTGGCCCGGCCCCATCTCGCAGCCGGCCGATCTTCCGCGTCCCGGCTTTGTGGCCTACCTCTCTTCCTTCCGGCCGCGCCGGGACGCTCTAGGCCGCAAACAGGCCGAGTCGCCTCTCCCGTCTTCTCTGCTCTCCGTCGTCGCCCGCACGGCTCGCCCTTCAGCTTCGGGCGGCTCGGCGCGACGACGGGCAGTTCGGCTCGTCGGGCCAGCCCTCAATGATGGTAAGTAGGGGCTGGCGACATCTTCCTGGGGGTGAAACTACCCCCCGGGCTTCTCCCAGCCTCAAAACGCGACCGCCATGTCTCATAATTAACCAAGGTATAAACTACTTAATGCAGCAATGCTTTATATAACAATACATATTGAGTTATGAGAAAGAAGTCAGAGGTCCACACAATTTCATATAATTTATCTGTAATTTAAAATGACCAAATTCAATAGGTCTGGTGTGTTGTTTAAGAAAATATTTTTAAATTATCATTAAAAATGTTACCCTGCATGTAAAACATTCATAAAATCTTGGAAAAACTATGGGATTATTTAAAATAATAAATCTCTGAGTTTTAGTGTCTAAAATATAACTAGAAGTATAGTAGATGTTAACATTATAAAGTGTTATTGTTTTTATATACATATGTACCGTATTTGTCGTAGTATAAGACGCACCAGAGTATAAGACGCACCAAGGTTTTGAAGAGGCAAATTACAAAAAAAAGTAGATAGGTTGGTAGATAGAGGAAGAGAGAGGAGAGAAAGAAAGAGAAATACGGTAGGTAGGTAGATAAAAGGATAGAGAGAGAGAGAGAAATAGAGAGGGGGAGAGAAATACAGTAGGTATGTAGGGGGAGAGGGAGAATGTGTGTGTGTAGGTAGGTAGGTAGGTAGAAGGATAGAGAGAGAAATAGAAAGAGAGAGAGAGAGAAATACAGTAGGGAGGGAGGGAGGGAGAGAGTGTGTATGTAGGTACATAGGTAGAAGGATAGAGAGATAGAAAGAGAGAGAAATACAGTAAGTAGGGAGGGAGTGTGTGTGTGTATAGAGAGAGAAATAGAAAGAGAGAGAGAGAAATACAGTAGGTAGGTAGGGAGAGAGAGAGTGTGTGTATGTAGGTAGGTAGAAGGATAGAGAGATAGAAAGAGAGAGAAATACAGTAAGTAGGGAGTGTGTGTGTGTGTGTGTGTGTAGGTAGGTAGGTAGAAGGATAGAGAGAAAGAGAGAGAGAGAGAGAAATATAGTAGATAGGTAGGGAGAGAGTGTGTGTGTGTGTGGATAGGTAGGTAGAAGGATAGAAAGAGTGAAAGAGAGAGAAAGAGAGAAATACAGTAGGCAGGTAGATAGATTAGGTAGGTAGGTTGATATTCCCAAGTGTATTTATCCATGTCTTGCACAAGGAAATCGCTGACAAACCTTAAGACTTTGTTTCTGCCGGCACAGAAACAGTTAAAGAGCCTTCCGAAAAGGGGGGGGGGGGAGCCTTTGCACTCAAACCTCTCCAAAACAGTCCATTTCTCAGTGAAAATGGGGCCATTTTTTTTCAAATAAAAAGCATAACTAGCCTTGGGGGGGCTTGCAGAGTACTCCTGAGGGGTGGGGGGTGGGTCAAAAATGAGCAAAAAACCCGCCCCATTTATCGCAAAAACAAGCCATTTTTGTGTCAAATAAATTGGATGCATAGCCCTATGGAGGCTTATAGAGTGCTGCTGGGGGAGGGGGAAACAGCCCGTTTGAGGCTAATTTCTGCCCTCCCCAGCCCCCCAGGAACTCTCTGCAAGCCTCCATAAGACTAGGCGCAGCCAGTTTGGTGAAGGGGGCGGAGTTTCAGGAGGCAAAAAATGCTGTATTCGATGTATAAGACGCACCCAGATTTTCAGCCTCTTTTTAGAGGAAAAAAGCTGCGTTTTATACTCCGAAAAATACGGTATGTGTTTCTTTGCCCTGATGTCTTGGACAAAAAGAACTTAAAATTTATGCAACAGGTTTCAAATACATAATCTTAGAGTGGTAATCATTTTATAAACATACTGCTTTTCAGAACTGATAGGAATTTATCCATCACACATTAATATAATCCTCCAAATTTAATCCTCTAAATCAGGGGTCCCCAACCTTTGCAACTTTAAGTCTGAAGGACTTCAGCTCCCAGAATTCTGGGAGCTGAAGTCCTTCAGACTTAAAGTTGCAAAGGTTGGGGACCCCTGCTCTAAATCAGCCTTTCTCAACCTTCACCCTAGAAGAACACTTGAAATGATTTTGAAGTCTCAGGGAGCCTCTACATAAAAACAGAAAACATTCAAACACTCTTTATATACACTATAATCCACAGTATAACAATGTTTACAACACCAAAGTGGCAGGCCAGCAACTGAGTACATAAAAATTGCCGGCACTACAATTGCTAGCGATGTGCTAGAAGTCAGAACAATGACAGTGTGTTGCTTTTTGGGAGAAATAATTCAAAATATGATCTGATAGACTCTATGATCATAAGATATGCAACCTAAATTCAGGTAGTCCTTCTTTAGTGACCACAATTGAGACCAGCAGTTCTCTTGTTAAGTGACGCAGTCACTAAGTGGAAAATCCAGAACATGATTGCAACCATGTTTTCCTTTTCACCATTTCCCTGTCCTTTGGCATGGTCACCAGGTGTTGGGATCGTCAGATTACAGCACCTGCCTGTTTTTGCACCTTTGGTTTTTATTTGCTTCCCGATCATTCCCCCACCATTTGGAATGTTCACCCTAGCATTGGAATAATTTTCCAGAAGAGAATCTATGTTTATATTTACATTCATTGGAGGGGGAAAGATTACAAGACATAAGGAGGCACATAAATGCAAATACATAATAAAAATATTAAAGAGCCTAGGTTAGTCTCTACCTCAGGGGTTAGGGAATGTTAATTTTAAAATGGGGATTTTAGTGCAGGGACAGTTGATTTAATTTGTTTTTATTGTATTTATTTATGTATATATTTTATGTCGTTTTAATTTTCCCTGTGCACCGCTCCGAGTCCCCCTGGGGAGAGGACGCGGTATAGAAAAATAAAATCTATCTATCTATCTATCTATCTATCTATCTATCTATCTATCTATCTATCTATCTATCTATCTATCTATCTATCTATCTATCTATCTATCTATCTATCTAAAGCAAATACAATGGCACTAGCAACCTAAAGTCCATTATGCATACAGACACTGAATTCCCCATTGTGTATCTGCTTAATGTCTTGTAATCCCTCCCTCTCCAATCTCTCTGCTCTGTGAGAAGAGGGTAGAGGGGTGGGGGGAAACAAATCAGGCACAGGAGAAATTTTTGATAGAGATGGGGTGGGTTTTTTTCCCTTTCTTCCCATGTTTGTTTGTTTATTTAAGCAATCTCTTGGCACTGTGAGGAAGGGAAAAAGGAAGAACAAGTGACTTCTGTAGGCAATCTCATGACCCATTTTTGTATTTCTCTCTCCCTAGTGGAGAAATTGGAGAGGAAGGGATTACAAGAGAGTGAGCAGGCATACAATGAAGAATAAATTGGTCTATTTGTGTCACATGCTCAAAGCACTGAGAATGCACGGGGCTGCTGGCATTACTGAATTGCATTCCTTTCAATGTGAATTCACCATCGTGTACATTCTTACTTTCTTGTAATCCCTTCCTCCCCAATCTTGTACATTCTAAAAAGAAAAAGAAAACAGGTCAAACACAGGATATATACTGACTATAATGGTGATCATAGGGCTATACGTTATGCTGCAAAGCTGGTAAATGTGAGCATTGGTCATAAAATTATTTTTTCAGTATCATCATAATTTCAATAAGTCAGTCAATAAGTCAGTCAGTCTACCTGTATCCCTGATGCACCAAATACCAAATAAGAATAGTAATCTCAGCATAAGTACAGGTTCTTTCTTTTCTAGTTCCCTTGTGCTTTAATTTTTCTTTTGCCTTTGGCCAAATTGGCTGGAAATTATAAGATTTGATATTTAATATTTATAAAAAACAGTGAATTGGGGAAAGCTGTGCAAAATGCATGGCCTTTGTTTTAGGTTCTTAGGATGATAGAGGTTGAGGAATAAATAAATTTGGACGGTTTCCCAGATTGTTAAAATAAATATTGCATACTTCATAACAATTTCTCATGTAAAAGCTAATATCTTTGTGACCATGAATGCCAATAACTTTGAATTAGAATTGAGACAAACAACTTATATTCATGTTACATTTTAGTTTCTGAACATTTTTAAAACCCAGGATACAAAATTGGTGGTGTTGACTAATGGGCTCATATTTAATTTCATATTAAAATATGAAAACAAATAGAAATAAATCTACACTATTTTAACTAAAATATATTACTTTGTTGTTAATTTGTTATAAATATATTACTTTCATAAAATATTTGATCAGTTTATTGATACCTGTTCATACTTTCCTTCCTTAATTAATTAGAGATCTACCTATTGTTCTGCTGCTGAGATTTTATATTCCTTAATCTAAACTAATGAGTGGTCAGCAAGCCCAAGAGCATTAAGCAGAAGAGCTATGTAACAGCTTCAGCAGCAGTTTAGTATAATGGAGGAGTTACAATTCAGCAGAATTCCTGAAAGGAAACCTTTGCAGGGTAGAGGAGAGAAGATGGAGGCAGACAGAAATACCTGACTTGAGGGTTTGACAAAGTTAGCAGGATGAAACAAGAAGATTTCCTTTGTGTTGAGCTTGACTACAAATTGATAGTTTTCTTAACAAAAACAAAAATTGCTAGTGCTTCCATCCAGGAATGAATGAATGAAAGAAAGAATGAATGTGTGGATGGATGGGGGGAGGGAGGGAGGGAGAGAGAGAGAGAGAGGGAGAGAGAGAGATTCATTTTTGCAGTTTATCTTGCAAAGCTGAGATTAGCTGGTGAAGTCCCATATTAAATAGGTCTGTTCTGCTTTTCAAGATTATGTAGATGTCAGATAGGTGCTGCCACCTCTTTGGATAGCAAAGAAGAAAACAAGAATTAATACTTGTGGTGTGCCTAATAACATAAAGCCAAATTTACAAGAGTCTGAAAACAGTCTATGTGATTTTGGTGTGTGTGTGTGTGTGGAGGGGACAATAGGAAAAAAATGGATCAAAAGCAAACAATCTAAAGACGTATATGTACAGGTACATAAATACCTACATATCAGCCACGTTCTTTCCCCTCCCTAATGATCTGGCAGTAGTTTTCTATATTTGATACAGAGCTCAGATCTTACCCATGAAAGCCATTTAGGTGTTTTTCAGCCAGTCACTCTCTCTCAGTCAATGCATCTCATAGGGTCTTGTGGGGAAAAATAGGAGGAGAAGGAGGAAGGGCTGTTGGATGAATTTGCCTCCTTGAGTTATAATAATAAAGGTAGAATACAAAGAAATAAAAGAGTATTATTTGTAATCTTTGTTCATTTTATTTTTCATATTTCATCTTCATGAAAGAGATGTCTCTGAGATCTGAAACATTATAGCATGTTTATTATGCAGAACATTTGAAAGGATGTTTTTCTGTTAAGAATATTCTCAGAGAATATCATTTTGTATAATTATCTGTAATTACCACATTAGAAATCATTTATGTTAGGTCCCAAAATTGTGTCTTCTAATTGATAAAGAAATAATAACTTCAAATTAATCTTGGAAGTAAAGAAGAATGTTGAAAATGTAGATCTGTTGGAAATTCCAGCAAGCCTTACTGGCTGAAGCTTAATATATTCCTTGTAGATAAAACAGACAAAGACACACATACACACACACCACTGCAGCAAGTAAATGTCATGCATTCTCTTAGCAGCTGGTCTCTGATTCGATTGTGTTTTAATTTTCACACTGCAATTTTTTTAGGAAAAAAACCATGAAAATCCCATGGCTCTTGCCATTAAGACAGCATCCAAGTATTCAAGTTGAAGGGAGTTTGCCCATAATAACTTCACTGTGGTGTAATAACATCTTCATCTGAAAAATATGAGGTGTGTCTTGATAATTCATAAAATACCATTAGATCATAATAGTTACATAGTCCTACTCAAAAGTATTTAGTATCAGAAGTTGTACACATCCCAGAGAAAAGTGAAATCCGTAATTATTTGAAGTGGAAGACACGCAGAACAAAGATGAAATAAATTTATACAGCTAAAGAAGAACTTGCTGAAAAAAATAACTGAAAGTTTTATCCAATTTTTCAATTGGCTAAAAAAGACTTGGCAAAAACTTTGAGAAATCGCTTGACTTCAAGAGAAAAAATGTCATTTAGTTCAAGGGTCCCCAACTCCCGGGCCACAGATTGCTACTGGTTCATGGCCCGTTAGGAACTAGGCCACACAGCTGGAGATGAGCCGCAGGAGAGTGAATGAAACCAAAATCTCCCTCCTCCCAGTCCATGGAAAAATCATCTTCCATAAAACTGGTCCCTGGTGCCAAAAAGTTGGAGCCTACTGATCTAGATCTCCTATAGAAGGCTGTTCCAAATGGTTGGTAACTCAACAAAAAACACAAGTTTCTTCAAATCTTGCTTTGAAGAAACCTTCAACAATCCCACTAAGACAAGATTATTGAATGATATAGCAATCTTGAAGTAGTCAAAACCTGCATTTTGAATTGTACCTAGATGCCTATTGGCAAGTAATACAGAGTCTGTACCAACAGAGATATGTGTATGTAGCAGTTTTCAGTTACCAGCAAACAGATTACTGCATTTTCTACTAAGTACAGCTTCTGAGTAATCTTCAAAGTCAGTAACATTTAGAGCGCATTACAACAATCTATATGATAAGTTATTCCTTGAATAAAATTCTCACCGAAGTCCATACCTTTCAGAACTTTAAACAAAAGGGGCAGCTTTCAAATTATCAAAAGATTTCTTGGCATTTAAGAAGATTAACTTGGCTTGTTTTTCATTATGTTGTTTTAAATATCCTATTATATCTGGAACTGTTTTCTTATTATTTCTTCAGATAAAAATTCACACTGACTTTCTATAATAAACTCTAATAAAATATTTTTAAATCTACTAGCCAAAATTAATGTAAATGCTTCATAATCATTATTCAATAAAATTTTTGTTTATAGCATGGTTAACTATGAGATAAGTAATTCAAACTTCATTTTTATGTATGACTAGCTATACCCGGCCACGCGTTGCTGTGGCCCAGTCTGGTTAAATGGCCAACCAATCTGTGTGTAGATCTACACCTGCACACATACACCCAACCACCATATAAGCCCCAACCTACCTACCTACTGTATTTCTCTCTCTCTCTGTGTCTATCTATCTATCCCTCTACCTACCTACCTACTGTATTTCTTTCTTTCTCCCTCTACCTACCTACCTACCTACCTACCTACCTATTGTATTTCCCCCTCTCTATCCCTCTACCTACCTACCTACCTACCTACCTACCTACCTACATACCTACCTACTATATTTCTCCCTCTCTATCTATCCCCCTATCTACATACCTGCCTACCTACTGTATTTCTCCCTCTCTGTCTATCCCTCTACCTACCTACCTACTGTATTTCTCTTTTTCCCTCTACCTACCTACCTACCTACCTACTGTATTTCCCCCCCTCTATCCCTCTACCTACCTACCTACTGTATTTCCCCCCTCTATCCCTCTACCTACCTACCTACTGTATTTCTCCCTCTCTCTATACCTCTACCTACCTACTGTATTTCTTTATTTTTCCCTCTATCTACCTACCTACCTACTGTATTTCCCCCCCCTCTATCCCTCTACCTACCGTATTTCTCGCTATCTATACACCTACCTACCTACCGTATTTCTCCCTCTGTCTATCCCTCTACTTACCTACCTATTGTATTTCTTGCTTCCTCCCTCCACCTACCTACCTACTGTATTTCTCCCTCTCTATCTATCCCCCTATCCAGCTACCTGCCTACCTACTGTATTTCTCCCTCTCTGTCTATCCCTCTACCTACCTATCTACTGTATTTCTCCCTATCTATCCATCCCCCTAACTATGTACCTACCTACCTACTACCTACCTACCTACTATATTTCTTCCTTTCTCCCTCTACCTACCTACCTACCTACCTACCTACCTACCTACCTACCTACCTACCTACCGTCTTTCTTTCTTTCTTTCTTTCTTTCTTTCTTTCTTTCTTTCTTTCTTTCTTTCTTTCTTTCTTTCTTTCTTTCTTTCTTTGTATCTATCTATCTATCTATCTATCTATCTATCTATCTATCTATCTATCTATCTATCTATCTATCTATCCATCTATCCACCTACCTACTACATACCTACCTACATACCTACCTTATTTCTGCCTCTCTATCTATCCCTTGGGGGTCATCTAGTCCAACTCCCTGCTAGGCAGGAAGCCCTATACCCATGATGGCGAACCTATGGCACGGGTGCCACAGGTGGCACATGGAACCATTTCTTAGGCCACTCGAGGCATTGCCCTGTCAGCTTCAGTTTGTATGTGTGCCCTGGCCAGCTGATTTAGGCCTTCTTTTGAGGCCATTTTGTTTTCACTCTCCCCAGGCTCCTATAAACCCTCTGGAGCCTGGGGATGACGTAAAAAGCATGCCAAATGCAGGTGGTCATGCACATAGCATTATGGATGTGACACACCTGTGCACATCGCCCCTGCACTCCCCCTGCTATTGGCACGTGAGCCAAAAAAGGTTAGCCATCACTGCCCTATACCATTTCAGACTAATGGCTATCCAACATCTTCTTGAAGACTTCCAGTGTTGGGGCATTCACAACTTCTGGAGGCAAGCTGTTTCACTGATTAATTGTTTTAACTGTCAGGAAATTTCTCCTCAGTTCTAAGTTGCTTCTCTCCTTGATTAGTTTCCACCCATTGCTTCTTGTCCTGCCCTCAGGTGCCTTGGAGAATAGCTTGACTCCCTCTTCTTTGTTGCAACCCCTGAGATATTGGAAGGCTGCTATTCTGTCTCCCCTAGTCCCTCTTTTATTAAACTGTATTTCTCCCTGTCTCTCTATTCCCCTATCTACCTACCTACTGTAATACAATAATACAATAGCAGAGTTGGAAGGGACCTTGGAGGTCATCTAGTCCAACCCCGCTGCTCAAGCAGGAGACCCTATGCCGTTTCAGACAAATGGTTTTCCAGTCTCTTCTCTCTTCAGTGTTGGGGCATCCATAACGTCTGGTGGCAAGATGTTCCACTGGTTAATAGTTCTCACTGCCAGGAAATTTGCCCTCAGTTCTAGGTTGCTTCTCTCCTTGATTAGTTTCCACCCATCGCTTCTTGTTCTGCCCTCAGGTGCCTTGGTGAATAGCTTGACTCCCTCTTCTTTGGGGCACCCTCTGAGATATTGGAAGGCTGCTATCATGTCTTCCCTAGTCCCTCTTTTATTAAACTGTATTTGCTGTCAGATGGGTGATTCTTTGTTACAGTTTGGTTCAGTCCATATTAAACAGTTTAAAGCAGCTGCCTGCCTCCGTTTTTTTTTACCTCAGAGAACAGTCCTGAGCAGAATTTCTCCCCCCCTCCCTCTATGGGCCACCTGGGAGTTTGCTATCCTCTGTGCCTTTTTGGCCCCAAGAGGCCGCCGTATGAGGCCTTTTCCAACACTCACAGTTGAAAAGCAGTTTGATGGGCGTGGCTACAGGGATGTTAAATCACATTTCAGTGAGTACATTTTTTTGTGTGTAATTTGTACACAACTCACGTGTGCTAGGCACAAAATGATTTCGTATTCTATTATCCGAAGTGCTTCGCTACATTGTGTGAAAGTTTGGTTTAAATCGGTCCGGTACTTTTTGAGATTAGTGGATTCGTACAAACTATTTTACATTTTTATTTATATAGATAACAATGTTTATATTAAAGTAGATGGACTTACAAATGCCAATAATGGAAAAATGGATGGTGAAGCTGGTGGAACTGGCAGAGATGGCAACATTGACAGCTTTGATTAAAGATTTTGACTAATTTGGTCCCCGGGGGGAGAGATGCCACACACACACACCACACCTCATTTTGGGCCTAGTAGGTCTCCCTGCAGCCTCCTGGGATGAAGAACGGGAAACCAGGGGGGACGTGCCACCATCCTGTGCTCCCCCTTGCATGCACGCATGACCTCCCGGGCATATATGCGCATCTCCCGATGCATCCTGGCCCTCGCACATACATGGCAGAGACCCCAAAATTAGCTGGCTGGTAAGAGATGCACATACATGTGTGATAAAGCTGACCGGGGCGACAGCTCGCATGCCCACAGAGAGGGCTCTGTTTGCCACCTGTGGCACACTTGCCATAGGTCAGTGGTGGGCAAACTCATTAGTCAAAAGAGCCAAATATCAACAATACCACAAGTAAAAACTTTTTTGAGAACCAGAAGGTGTGGCCTGTTTTGTGGGAGTGGCTCAGTGGTCATGTGACCGGGTGGGCGTGGCCAACTTGGAAAATGGGAAATTCACTTAACAATGGTCTTCCTTAGCAACCAAACTTTCGGTCTCAATTGTGGTCATAAGTTCTTTCTTTCTTTCTTTCTTTCTTTCTTTCTTTCTTTCTTTCTTTCTTTCTTTCTTTCTTTCTTTCTTTCTTTCTTTCTTTCTTTCTTTGTCTCTCTCCCACTTTCTTTTTCTTTCTTTCTCTCTTTTTCTTTCTGTCTCTCTCTATCTCTGTCTCTCTCTCCTTTGTTCGCCCATCTCTGTCACTCTGTGTGTGTGTGTGTATCTGTCTGTCTCGCATTCACTCAATCACTCATTCTGTGTCTCTGTCTATCTTTCTCTCCCTCTCTGTCTCTCCCTGTCTCTCTGTGTGTGTCTGTCACTCTGATTCCCTCCCTCCCTCCCTCCCTGTGTCTGTGCCTCTCTCTGTCTGTCTGTCTCCCCCCCGCCAAGCCTCCTCAGCTCCTGGAAGTAGCCTGGCCGGCCCGCCAGCCCACCCACCCGCTGGCTGCGCTTACTCGCTCGCTTGCTCACCCACCGGATGAAGGAACCTGGCGTCCGGTGGGTGAGCAAGCGAGTGAGCAAGCAACCGCGGGCGGCCGGGCGGCGGGCCAGCGGATTGTTGGGCGCTGCCGCATCAATTTTCCTTACGTGCCTGCCTGCCTGCCGGCCTGCCGGGTGCAGTTGCTCGCTCATTCACTCACCCACTGGGTGCCAGGTTCCTTCGTCCGGTGGATGGGTGAGCGAGCAAGCAACCACGGCCGCCCGGCGAGCAGGTTGTTGGGCACTGCCGCAGCAAGTTTCCTTGCCTGCCTGCGCTTGCTTGCTCCCTCACTCACCCACCTACCGGACGAAGGAACCTGGCGTCCGGTGGGTGAGTGAGCGAGCGAGCAACCACAGCCGGTGGGCGGCCGGCTGGCCAAAGAAACTTGCTGCGGCAGCGCCTAACAAACCACCCGCCCACCCCTCTGGCTCCCCCACCGGAGGCCGGTTCACTCCCCCCACTCACGGAGCCTCTGCAGCCTCTGGAAGTAGATGAGTGGCCAGCTTGGGAGGCTACAGCTGCCGCTTTGGCGTTTGGGTAGCCGCTGCTGGGCTGAAGAGGCTCCGCGGGGGGAGGGATGGAACCGGCGGCCGGTAGGAGGGTTGCTGCGGCCCAGGAGTCCCGCAGTTGGCGAGGGTGGTGGAAGAGGGGCCAAAGAGCCACTTGTGGCTTGCGAGCCGCGGTTTGCCGACCACTGCCATAGGTTCACCATCATGGACAAAGAGTATTGTGAACTTTGGAGTAAGAATTTGATGTATTTTAACTACATGCCAACCAATGAAATTATTATTTTTCTATTCTGTTTACTTTTTGTGCTTTTATCTTGATTTTTCCCGACTTTTCCTTTTTGCTCATTTATCTTTTTTTTTAAATTTATTAAAGAGTTTAAAAAGAAAGAAAATTGGACTTTGGAGAAGCAGGATAGAAACAGTACTAATGCTTTTGAACTTTCATGTTGGAGAACACTTTTGAGAATACCAAGAATAGCCAAGGAAACAAATCAAAACAAACAAACAAACAAAACATCCAGCAAGCAAATCAGCCAGGAACTCTCATTTGAGGCACAATACCAGATTCAAATTACCATACTTTGAACATTTTGTGCAAAGACCTTTCAGGAGAAGTCTATAATTATTGCAAAGAGAAAAGAAGAGAAAAAATGATGACCAGTAAGGCTGATTACTATAAATGTTCTATTAAATGGGTGCAGCATTGGAAAACCTGAAGGACCATGTTGAGGATAGATCATCCTGGAGCACATCTATCTATGTGGTCCCTAAGTCAAGAAAAATTTGATGGCACCTAATCACTAAATCAATCATGAAAATTTGCTATTCCAAATTGAACTCATGCAATTGTGTGATTGATTCTTTCTGTGTGGATATAAGAAACTTAAAAAAATGTTTTTAACATAGTATATAGTTAAAGAAAGGAAAGTTTTTACAGGATATTAGCTATCCAGTGTTCATAAATCATTTTTAAAAATAATATAGACATTTCTGTTATTAAAGTATTGAAAACAATTGCTTTAGTAATAATTTCAAAATTGTACTAATTATCAAATAAACGTAATTATAACTTATACTTATATCTCCCTGCATATTGTCTTACATATAACTTAAAATCTTCTATTTCCTTCATTTGCACTATTTATTTATTTTATTTTTATTTTATTAAATTTATATCCCGCCCTTCTCCAAACGGACCCAGGGTGGCGCACAGGAATGTTAAAATACATAGAAAACATACAAATTTAAAAAACTTATTCGATAAACCCTGTGCTAAAACCAAATTAAAATTCCCGAAGTTTAAAACTATCTAAAAGTCATTTGGGTTGCACTAGGCCGGCTAGATGGAACAAGTGCGTCTTTAAGCACTTGCGATAGAGGCGGAGGTCGGAGATGGTGCGGAGTTCAGGGGGTAAGTCATTCCAGAGGGCTGGCCCCGCCACAGAGAAGGCTCTTCCCCTGGGTGTCGCCAGTCGGCACTGTCCAGCCGACGGCACCCTGAGGAGGCACTCTCTGTGGGAGCGTATCGGTCTGAGGGATGTATGGGGCAGGAGGCGGTCTCGCATATAACTAGGCCCCGAGCCATGGAGCGCTTTAAAGATGGTCGTCAAGACCTTGAAGCGCACCCGAAAGACCACAGGAAGCCAGTGCAGCTCGCGCAGGATAGGTGTTATGTGGGAGTGTCTAGGCGCTCCCGTAATCACCCGCGCGGCTGCGTTCTGGACTAGCTGCAGCTTTCGGGTGCACCTCAAGGGAAGCCCCATGTAGAGAGCATTACAGTAGTCGAGTCGAGAGGTGATGAGTGCTTGAGTGACTGTGCGTAAGGCCCCCCGGTCCAGTAAGGGGCGCAATTGGCGCATCAGGCGTACCTGATGAAACGCCCCCCTGGCCACGGCTGCCACATGATCTTCCATAGACAGCTGGGAATCCAGGAGGACACCCAAATTGCACGCCCTCTCCACGGGGGCCGGTGTTTCGCCCCCAATGGCCAGAGTTGGAATAATCTGGCTGAACCGGGGTGCCGGAAGCCACAGCCACTCAGTCTTGGACGGGTTGAGCTTGAGTTTGTTACCACCCATCCAGATCCGTACGGCCTCCAAGCACCGGGACATAACCTCGACGGCATCGTTGGGGTGGTCTGGGGTGGATATGTACAACTGAGTATCATCAGCGTACAGATGATATCCCACCCCAAAACCACGGATGATCTCACCCAACGGCTTCATGTATGTGTTGAACAGTAGGGGCGATAGGACCGACCCCTGAGGAACCCCACATACGAGGGACCTCGAGGCCGACCTCTGCCCCCCTGCCAACACATATTGCAACCGACCAGAGAGGTAGGACGAGAACCACCGCAAAACGGTGCCTCCCAGCCCCAACCCTCCCAGTCGGCGCAATAGGATAACATGGTCGATGGTATCAAAAGCCGCTGAGAGGTCTAATAGGACTAGGATAGAGGAATATCCTCTATCCCGCGCCCTCCAGAGATCATCCACCAACGCGACCAATGCCATCTCGGTGCTGTGCCCGGGTCGGAAGCCGGACTGGCGCGGGTCTAGATAATCCCGCACTACACATATCTTCTTGAATATCTGATAAAATTCCCGATAAAAGAAATGATTAAAATGTATAATTTAAGTAAGAATATCATAAAGTGTAAGATTCACTATTGTATATTTAATATATGAAGCTTCATTTCTTTTAAAGTAGGTAAATTCTAAATTATCTTGAGTATTCATTAATTGTTGTGGGAAAAGAGAATATTAATGGAAATATAAGCTTGGCTATTAAGAGGAATAATATATACGCACATTCTAATGAAGTTAATATATAATATGTGGCTTCTGGAAAACTGACAAATCTTGTAATGATGCAATATTTTAAATATACGTATATTAAAATAAATTAGTGAACATTAATGTTAGTGATGAAAAATAGTAAAATAACAAATATGATACCTCTCTCCTCAAATTGTGGTTTTGCTTCAATATACTTAATGTTATGATCAGTCTTGTTAGTCAGAGGCATGTGTGCCTTTTCTTGTTCATCTATATCTATGGGAATCTTTTTTCCCCAGTCTTTCAGAAATGGTACAGTGGGGCTGCTAATTGAATAAAGAAAATCCTCTGCTCTTACAGAGATTATGGATAGGCTTCTTTTCAGAGTGTCACAGAAGGACAGGGAAGTAGGCAAGATATAATCCTGCTCATTTCTTCCATGTGTCTGTTAGGGAAGGATTAGATTTGGAGGCCTTCTCTAGCTTCTGGGTTAAATCAGAAGTCATAAGAGATAGAATATATTAGTCAAAATAGCAAAGCCTTTACCATTGATAATTTAACCCATATATAAGACTATATTTGGTTATGAATTTTAGGTGCAGATGAGGGTAGATATTTCTAGCACTTATTGGTTGCTAGAGGAGACAGTCAAACAAGATGACAAAAGAAGCACCTATGATTAGATCCCTGGTAATTCCTTTAAAATATAACCATAGGTGTTGTCTGTGGGGCCTCTGGTCTGTTGAGAAAGAAAGATAGTCTGCTCTTTCTGACACTATTTCTCTAGTCTTAAAATAATACTCTATTTACCTGTTTCTTTGTAAAATGAAATGTGCTAGTTTTAGCATTAGGAACTATTCTTAAAAGTTTTCATGCTTGAGTCTCTACAGCTATTTATCTTTTATAGACTGCTAAAGCAGAAATAAATATACATGAGTGGCATTTAAGATGCAAAGGATCATTCTTCCATTTGCATTTCAAAGCAATTGCAGCAAGAACTGCTTCAAGCAGTGAGTAAAACACCTCCTTTTTCTATTGCTTCTTCTAATCTAGATAGAATAAGCAGATAGATCTGAAGCTGAGGCTTTGACTCTGATCGCTTAATAAAACTACACATGGCATGCAATCAGGTCTGTGTTACGTTCAACCAAAAGAAAGGTGATGGTTCTGACTAAAAGTATAATTGGAATCAGGGAGAGATTACTGCTACTTTATTCTTCAAGGTGATATGTGGGAGGTAGGTTTTACAAAAACGATGGTGGTTTGCCTAATGTCAGCCTCTTTGTTAGCAGCTACATTAAAAGTGGTGGTGGGGGGTTTGCAAGTGTAATTTTCACGAAGTTATTTTTTGTGAGATTTATTAAGATGGACTAAAGTATTTTTGATTTAGAAGCAATGTTCCATGTATAACAGGTTAAGACTTCAAATGAAACAATAAAGAATTTGCAACTAACTATTTATACAATGGCCTCTTGCATTTATCAATGTGGTAACCAACTTTTACATCTAAGATACCTATTGAGCTGATTGTTTTTCACCTAAACCTCTCTCATCCTATATACTCTACTTTTCCAGTGACTACACTTCATTGTTGCATTGAAATCTGCATTGAAATTATACAATATATCAAGATTTATAAAATTACAAAAGGGAAAAAAACAATTGCTACTAAGTAAGAATGTATGCATACACTCCCTTTTATGGAATGCACTATTTGATCAAATCTCATGAAATCATGTTGGCTGAACTTTAGCCCATTTCAGTGGCAGCATCTGGATAACCTTGGCTGACCTAGAAAATATGTGTCAATCAGAAGGATAAGAGATTACCTGAAAATATTAGTATAGGACCATGATGGCGAACCTAAGGCACGCATGCCACAGGTGGCACATGGAGCCATATTTGCTGGCATGCCACTTGTCAGCTTCAGTGCACATGTGCGTGCTGATCAGCTGTTTCTCAGCCTTCCGGAGGACCAGGGGAGGCCATTTTTGCCCTCCCAGGCTTCAGGAAAGCCTCTGGAGCCAGGGTGGTGGTGGTGTCGCGTGCACATGCACAGATGAATGGGGAGGATTCATTCAAGCGCAAGTTGAGGGGGTTTCTGGGGAAATTTTTTATTCGGTTTTTAGGGGGTTCCAGGGAGGAGGGGAAGAATAGTCCATGGGGGGGACAGCAAATGAGTGGTCCGGCCGGCGGAAGTAGGGTAACGGAGGAACGGGAGGGGGGGTCGTTTACATGGTGGCTTTACCCATCGATTCGGTCTTAGGGAGAGGCAGAGGCGGGGGGAGGCGGAATGGATACCATCGGTTGGAAGACCGTGGCCGCTGGATTCAGGCGGTCACGTGCTCCAACTCTCCGCCCTCCCATCGCAGACTAGGTGGGCAGGAATCACAGACCCGGGGCCCTAGGCTGATGTTATGCAACGCCAGGTCCGTGGTTCAGAAAGCCCCCCTCATCCATGACCTTGTGTCAGAGGGGGACCCGGACCTGGTGGGTATAATGGAAACCTGGTTGGGCCACGAGGGGGGTTTACCCCTCGTGGAAATGTGCCCACCAGTTTACCGTGCCTTCCATCAGCCTAGGGCCCTAGGGAGGGGTGGGGGAGTGGCGATTATGGTTAAGGAAGGTCTAGAGCCGAAAGAGACCACAATCCTTCAGACGACCGGGTGTGAATCTCTCTGCGTGAGATGGGGCCTTGGGAGGCAGTTGGGCGTGTTAGTTGTGTACCTGGCTCCTCGCTATGCAACAACAGCCCTGCCCGAGCTCCTAGAGGTGATAGCCAAGGCGGCAGTTGAGACCCCCAGACTGGTAGTCATGGAGGACTTTAACTTGCCGTCGGCGGGCGAAGCCTCTGGAGCAGCTCGGGAGTTCATGGCCTCCATGACGGCCATGGACCTGACCCAAGTAGTTTTAAGCCCTACTCACGAGGGGGGAAACACACTGGATTTAATCTTCGTCTCGGGACAGTGGAGTTGTGATTTGGGAATAGGGGATCTAGACATCACTCCCTTGTCATGGACAGATCACGCTCTCCTTCGGCTGGACTTTCCAATCGCGGAGGCGGAACCGGATACTCCTAGATGGTTCCACCCCAGGCTTCTAATGGACCCGGAAAGGTTCCAGAGGGAGCTTGGGCCAATTCCTGTGACCCTGTGACCCTCGACTGAGGACCTAGTGGCCGCTTGGTTAAGTGCGGCCGCAGGGGCCATGGACTGAGTCACGCCCTTGCGGCCTCTCTTGCGGTGACGAACCACCCAGGCTCCTTGGTTCATTGAGGAGCTTCGGGAGATGAAGCGCCACAAGAGAGAGTAGAGAGTAGATGGAGATCCTCTCGCTCCGAAGCCGACCGAACACTAGTGAGAACCCATATTAGGACTTACTTAGTGGCGATAAGGGTGGCCAAACGTGAGTATTGTGCCAACCTTATTGCATCCGCAGATAACCGCCCTGCTGCCCTGTTTAGGGTGACCCACTCCCTCCTTCACCAGAGGCCGCGGGAAGCCCCTCTGCAAGGGAGAGCAGAGGAATTTGGGATTTATCTGCAGGAGAAAATCACTCGGATTCGGAATGAGCTACCCTCCATCGACAGTAGTCCTGTGGGACCGTCCGAGACTAGTCTTGAGGTTCCTTCTTGGGAGGAGTTTGACTTTGTCACCACCGAGGATATGGACAGGTTGTCAAGGAGACTTAGGGCAACCACATGTTTATTGGACCCGTGTCCCTCCTGGCTTGTACTGGCATCCTGGGAGACGACACGAGGCTGGCTCCAGGGCATTGTCAACGCATCTTTGAGTGAGGGGTCCTTGCCTGCCGTCTTGAAAGAGGTGGTAGTGAGGCCCCTCCTCAAGAAGCCGTCCCGGGACCCAGCATTGTTGGAGAACTATCGTCCGGTCTCCAACCTTCACTTTTTGGTGAAGGTTGTTGAGAGTGTGGTGGCCCAACAGTTCCGCGACACCTGGAGGAAGTTGATTATCTAGACCCGTGCCAGTCCGGCTTCCGACCCGAGACGGCATTGGTCGCGTTGGTTGATGATCTCTGGAGGGCGCGGGGTAGAGGTTATTCCTCTATCCTAGTCCTGTTAGACCTCTCAGCGGCTTTTGATACCATCGACCATGGTATCCTATTGCACCGACTGGGGGGGTTGGGGCTGGGAGGCACCGTTTTGCAGTGGTTCTCGTCCTACCTCTCTGGTTGGTCGCAATATGTGTTGACGGGAGGGCAGAGGTCGACATCGAGACCCCTCTTATGTGGGGTTCCTCAGGGGTCGGTCCTCTCGCCCCTCCTGTTTAACACATATATGAAGCCGCTGGGCGAGATCATCCGTGGTTTTGGGGTGGAGTACCATCTGTACGCTGATGATACTCAGCTGTACATATCCACCCCAGACCACCCCAATGATGCCGCCGAAGTGCTGTCCCGGTGTTTGGAGGCCATACGGATCTGGATAGGTGGTAACAAACTCAAGCTCAACCCTGCCAAGACTGAGTGGCTGTGGTTTCCGGCACCCCGGTTCAGCCAGATTACTCCAACTCTGGCCATTGGGGGCGAAACACTGGCCCCCGTGGAGAGGGCGCGCAATTTGGGTGTCCTCCTGGAATCCTCCTGGATTCCCAGCTGTCCGTGGAGGACCATGTGGCGGCCGTGGCCAGGGGGGCATTTCATCAGGTACGCCAATTGCACCCCTTACTGGACCGGGCTGCCCTTCGCACAGTCACTCAAGCTCTCGTGACATCCCGACTCGACTACTGTAATGCTCTCTACATGGGGCTTCCCTTGAGGTGCACTCAAAAGCTACAGTGAGTCCAGAATGCAGCCGCGCGGGTGATTACGGGAGCCACTAGATGCTCCCACATAACACCGATCCTGCGCGAGCTGCACTGGCTTCCTGTGGCCTTTCGAGTGCGCTTCAAGGTTTTGACGACCATCTTTAAAGCGCTCCATGGCTCGGGGCCTAGTTATATGCAAGACCGCCTTCTGCCCCATACATCCCTTCGGCCGATCCGCTCCCACAGAGAGGGTCTTCTCAGGGTGCCGGCGGCCGGACAATGCCGACTGGCGACACCCAGGGGAAGAGCCTTCCCTGTGGCGGGCCCTGCCCTTTGGAACGACCTACCCCTGAATTACGCACCATCACTGACCTCCGCCTCTTCCGCCAATGTCTAAAGACATATCTTTTCCAACAAGCCGGCCTAGCCTAATCTCCCATGGGGACTATTTTAGAGAGTTTTAAATTGGGTATTTTAAAATTTGGTTTTAGCATAGGATTAGAATAGTTTAATATATTTTAAATTATGTATTTATTTTTGTATATTTTTGTATGTTTTTAAATTCCTGTGCGCCGCCCTGGGTCCTCTGTGGAGAAGGGCGGGATATAAATATAATAAAATAAATAAATAAAATAAAATAAGGATTGAATTGGTGTAATGGTGTGGGTGCGCACAATTTTGGCATGCCATAAGAAAATGGTTTGCCATCACTGTTATAGGGGATAAAGTTCTTGGAAGAATGGAATGGGAATTTGCTGTCCAGCTGTTGTTGAACTTCCCTATATATTGTTCATACAATCAACAGGAACTAAGCTTGTTTCAAATAAGACGTTTACTTTAATTTACCTGAACTGTTTTTGGTTGCCAAAATATACATTAGCTTAGGTTTGTGTTATCTTGAGCAAATTCTTGTTCATGGTTGTTTTTCCACTGGTTGCCAGTATAAGTCCTCCAGGGTAAGAGTGCTTAATCTTTCTTTCCCCTACTCTAATCTTTCACCCACTGAACAGAGTGTAACTATTTGTATTGCCCAAAAAGAGCCAACTGAAATAATTGAATCCTTTACTATCAATAGAATATGAAACTAAAATTCAAGTTATATTGAAAAGGCTAAAACAATCTTTAACACATGCTGTGCTCCAGTATGAATCACATCCTGATCTGTGTGTTGAGTAGAGAAACTTATTCATGGTCAGAAGCAATTTAGTTATCAATATACCATCTTACATAATTAAAGGCATATGAAACTCTTGTTAGATCAGAAAAATATGTTTTAACCAAAGTATACAGGTAATCATAGAGGTTATGATCTTAATGAAGCCTAACTAACTAGGGTTGGAAATTTGGAAAAAAGTTAACTTAACTGCCTGAAGTAACAAACCCCTCCCCCCAATCACTGCTCTTCCCAATGTTAAACAAACAGGTGGAGCATGGGATGCCTCAGGTAGGGGGGGGGAGCATGAGAGGCCTAGTGTAGGCACAGGTCCACTTACATTGAGCCTCCCAAGGCCTCTACCTTCTGAAATAGCCCATGTTTTTCTCCCTGCTTGGGGTCCTTACAGATTTATGGGCCTCCTCCCTACCCCACCCCACCACAATTGCACACTTACCTTTTAAAAATCCTCAGCGCTTAGGAGGTCCAGATAGGGAAGGAAGACAGGCCGCTCTGTTGCTGAGCCATGTGGCACCATTAGAGAGAAGAACTTCTGCTGGTTTTCTTTCAGTGCTATTCTTAACTCCACTGTACTAGTGCTGCTAATACTCAGGGACGTAAGGCTAGTGCTCAGCAGGAGAGGACCTGCCAGTTTTCCTTTCAATGCTAGTCTGAGCTCCCCCCAGTGTTAGCTATGATAGCCCTACTAATGCCCTACTTAGTACTTAGCTAAGGCTAGCACTAGTGAGGAAAATCGTTTTCCTTTCAATGCTAGTCTTAGTCCCCCAGCATTAGCCACTAACATTGGGCAGCTGAAACTAGCAATGAAAGGAAAACCAGCAGGACTTCTCCTTGATTGGGCTGTGTGGTCCAGCAACAGACTGTCCTGGCCTCCTTTCCTACCACAGGTTCCTGAGCTTTTCAAAAGAGAAATGAGCAAATGGTGACTGGGGTTGGGGAGGAGTTTGTGGAACCCAGTAGGATGGCAAAGCAAGCCCAGTGCCTGTGGGAACCCTTGCAGGGCAGGATGGGGGTGTTGTTGAATAGATAGAATGTGTGTTTGCTGCAATGTGTCTCCCATCGATCATAAGGGCAAACTGCAAGGATGTAACTTCAGGACTAGCTCTTAAGTAACTGTTGGGGTGCTTGTTGTAACTTCAAATGGTTGCTAAGTGACCTGTCATAAATCGAGGATTACCCGTGCTATTAATTTTGATATTCCTACAAATGTGTGCTGTTACAACTTCACATTATATGTTTGGTTTAACAAAAATAATCATGTAGCCCCATGAACTGAGTTACAGTATGCTGGAAAAGAGAAATCAGAATGAAATAGTAATATTGAGTCATTAGAGCTCACAGAATTCTTACATTGTGCAGGGTATGATATCTGTTTCAGACCCTTGATAAAAAGATCTGCAACAGTTAAATTGATTGACAGAGTAAAGAAAACTGTAACGCTCTCTACATGGGGCTCCCCTTGAGGTGCACCCGAAGACTGCAGCTTGTCCAGAATGCAGCCACGCGGGCAGTTATGGGAACCTCCAGGTTCTCCCATGTAACACCACTCCTGCGCGAGCTGCATTGGCTGCCTGTCGTCTTTCGGGTGCGCTTCAAGGTGTTAGTTAGCATCTTCAAAGCGCTCCATGGCACGGGACCTAGCTATCTGCGGGATCGCATCCTGCCCCATACATCCCTGCGGCCGATTCGCTCCCACAGAGAGGGACTTCTCCGGGTGCCGTCCACTAGGCTATGCCAGCGGGCGACGCCCAGGGGAAGGGCCTTCTCTGTGGCGGGCCCGACCCTCTGGAACGACCTTCCCCCCCGAAATTAGAACAACTATGGACCTCCGCTCCTTCTGTCAAAAACTAAAAACACACTTCTTCTGCTTGGCCTGCCTGGGGTAATTGAACTGTTTTTAGGGTTTTTAGGGGTTTAGTTTTAGTTTTAATATGAGATTTTAGCGCAAGGTTTTAGTTTAATTCATTTTAATATTGTATTATGTTTGTGGTTTTATACATGTATTTTTTAAATTCCCTGTGCACCGCCTCGAGTCCCTTCGGGGAGAGAGAGCGGGTTATAAATTAAATTAAATTAAATTAAATTATTATTATTATTATTATTATTATTATTATTATTATTATTATTATTATTATTATTATTATTATTATTATTATTAACTAGTAGAAAACCTCAGAATGGTGCCCCCCAAAAATAGAACATATAATTTACATCAAATCTAATTCACAGGCTTAATAATTAAATAAAATATTTATGGTGCGTGAGTGTGTGTGTGTGTGTGTGTGTGTGTGTGTGTTTATTGGCTACCCATATTAGTACCATTATTTGTTTTTCTTTGATAAAATTAAAGATCTATTTATTTTAGTTTATATTGTCAGATTAATATAGAATGTTGTACTATTAAAAATATTAAAGTTAACTACTCCTTTCCTTTTTAAAAACGAGAGCTATTGAATGTTTTAGCGCACTTTAAACTAATACATGCATCTGACAGAGAAAAATACTGTAAAATTGTAGCATTTTGTTATACATTAAGGCTACAATTCCGAATTCAAGATTTTGTATTCTTTTTGTGTTTTTAGTTAGTCCTCCTAAGATGTGACTCCTCTTCTTCCCCACTATTATTGCACCTATTCCATTTCCAGGAATGTCTCATTGGGGACTACAGAACAAACATGTTTTACATCTCTAGAAGTGATGGAACTCTGCACTTTTATTTGAATTCATATTTTTTATAGAGAAACCTCTTTTAAGTTTCATTAGTAAAAGGTTGAAACTATTTCTGGCTCATTGGTGCTGTGAGATTTGAACAAATATTAATATAGCCAAAAAAGGTAGTGCAAGTATAGTTGCAATAGATAATATTCATCTTGTAGGCAGTACATGGATAGATAAATAAAAGTAGATTATAAAGATTATCTGAGACATGTCCTCTGCAAAGAGGATTATAATGGTTTATTCCACCTCTCAGAATTTCTAATATTACATAGCAAGAAGCAGTTATGTCAGTCTGGAAAAGCTGAACTATTATCTATAGATAGCAATAGCACTTCAATCTAAAACTTTAACTCATAGGTTTACACTGAATATAGATACTTTGAAAATGAATTAGACTGTTTTTTATGTTTTCATTTTTATTTTAGAACTCTGTTTTCTCCATTTTTATGATACCATGTTTTGCATTAACAATATATTGTTTTGTCTTAATACAGCAGCATAGCTAGAAGTATTTGGTTTCTTTGAATAAAAGAAACCAAGTATATATATATTTGCATTACTGGAACATTAATATTTGAACTGCAAATATTTTATGACTAAATGTAATCAAAATTACAGTGTATAACAGGGGTCCCCAACCCCCGGTCCGTGGACCGGTGCCGGTCCACAGCCTGATAGGAACCAGGCCGCAGGACTGGAGAGGAGGAGGAGGGAGCAGCCCCCTGGGCAGAGGATGGCCGAGCGCGCCTCCACCAGCTCCTTCCGACGGCCACCGCGGTGCACTTTCCGGGGCTTCCTGGAGGGGCCAGCATGTCAGCTGAGGAGGTAACGGCTGCCTTATCCCACAGCGAGCGAGCGGGCGGAGGACCCGAGCCTGCAGCTACCTTAAGCACAGCCGAGGCCATCTGGGCGCCGCACACCCACCTCCCTTCCAGCCCCGTGTGGCGCCCGGACGGTTTCGGCAGTGCTTAAGGTAGCCGCAGGCTCGAGTCCTCCGCCCGGTCGCTCGCTGTGGGATGAGGCAGCTGTTACCTCCTCAGCTGACATGCCGGCCCCTCCGTGAAGCCCTGGAAAGTGCGCCGCGGTGGCCGTCGGAAGGAGCTGGTGGAGGCGCGCTCGGCTATCCTCTGCCCAGGGGGCTGCTCCCTCCTCCTCCTCTCCAGCCAACATGCCGGCCCCTCTGCTGCTTCCCGGGGGGGGGGAGGGAGATAATGACAGACACACAGAGAGACAGACTTAGAGAGACAGAAATAGAGAGAGGGAGGGAGGGAGGGAATCAGACACACACACACACACACACACACACAAAGTGACAGAGATGGGTGGAGGGAGGAGAGAGAGACAGATACAGTGAGAGAGAGAGAGAGAGAGAGAGAGAAACAGAGAAAGAGAAAGAAAGAAAAATAGAAAAAGAAAGATGAATGGAGGGTGGGAGGGAGGGAGTGAAGGAAAGAAGGGGGGAGGAGGAAGGGAGGGGTGAAAGAAGGAAGGAAGGAAAGAAAGAAAGAAAAAGAAAGAGATGGAGGGTAGAAGGGAGGGAAGGAAAGAAGGGAGGAAGGGGGAGGGAGGCTCTGTGTCCCCTGGGTTGGATGACCTCTATGTTTTTAGCAGTGTATTCCAGGTGTGATCTCCTTTGCCTGCGGGAGGCCCCCCTCTCGCAGGCCTGGCCCCCCTATCTAACACGGGCCCACCTCGAGGATGGACTGATAGCTCCTGAGAGGTGGGCGAAGCGCAAATTAAGGGGGTTTTTATTTAAATTTTTAATTCGGATTTTAGGGGGTTCCAGGGTGGGGGGGGGGAAATAGTCCTGGGAGGAAATGGCAAATGAGTGGGCCGGCCGGCGGAAGAGGAGTAACGGAGGGAGGGGAAGGGGGGGTCGTTTCCACTGAAGCATTTTCCATCGATCTGGTCTTAGGGAGGGGCAGGGGCGGTGGGAGGCGGAATAGGCGTCATCGGTTGGAAGACCGTGGCCGCTGGACACAGGCGGTCACGCGCTCCAACTCTCCGTCCTCCCATCGCAGACTAGGTGGGCAGGACTCACAGACCCGGGGCCCGAAGCTGATGTTATGCAACGCCAGGTCCGTGGTTCAGAAAGCCCCCCTCATCTGTGACCTTGTGTCAGAGGGGGACCCGGACCTGGTGGGTATAACGGAAACCTGGTTGGGCCATGAAGGGGGTATACCCCTCGTGGACATCTGCCCACCAGGTTACCGCGCCTTCCATCAGCCTAGGGCCCTAGGGAGGGGTGGGGGGGTGGCGATTATCGTAAAGGAAGGTCTTGAGCCGAAGGAGACCACGGTCCCCCAGACAACCGGGTGTGAATCTCTCTGCGTGAGATGGGGCCTAGGGAGGCAGTTGGGCGTGTTAGTTGTATACCTGGCTCCTCGCTATGCAACAACAGCCCTGCCCGAGCTCCTAGAGGTGATAGCCGAGGCGGCGGTTGAGACCCCCAGACTGGTAGTCATGGGGGACTTTAACTTGCCGTCGGCGGGCGAAGCCTCTGGAGCAGCTCGGGAGTTCATGGCCTCCATGACGGCCATGGACCTGACCCAGGTAGTTTTAGGTCCCACTCACGAGGGGGGGAACACACTGGATCTCATCTTTGTCTCGGGACAGTGGAGTCGCGATCTGGGAATAGGGGACTTAGTCATCACTCCCTTGTCATGGACAGATCACGCTCTCCTCCTGCTGGACTTTCCAATCGCTCCACCTCACCGCGGGGAGGCGGAACCGGACACTCCTAGATGGTTCCGCCCCAGGCTTCTAATGGACCCGGAAAGGTTCCAGAGGGAGCTTGGGCCAATTCCTGTGATCCTGCCCCGCGACTCGACTGAGGACCTAGTGGCCGCATGGTTAAGTGCGGCCGCGGGGGCCTTGGACCGAGTCGCGCCCTTGCGGCCTCTCTTGCGGCGACGAATCACCCAGGCTCCCTGGTTTACTGAGGAGCTTCGGGGGATGAAACGCCACAAGAGACGCCTAGAGAGCAGATGGAGATCCTCTCGCTCCGAAGCCGACCGAACACTAGTGAGAACCCATATTAGGACTTACTTAGTGGCGATAAGGGTGGCCAAACGTGAGTATTGTGCCAACCTTATTGCATCCGCAGATAACCGCCCTGCTGCCCTGTTTAGGGTGACCCACTCCCTCCTTCACCAGAGGCCGCGGGAAGCCCCTCTGCAAGGGAGAGCAGAGGAATTTGGGATTTATCTGCAGGAGAAAATCACTCGGATTCGGAATGAGCTACCCTCCATCGACAGTAGTCCTGTGGGACCGTCCGAGACTAGTCTTGAGGTTCCTTCTTGGGAGGAGTTTGACTTTGTCACCACCGAGGATATGGACAGGTTGTCAAGGAGACTTAGGGCAACCACATGTTTATTGGACCCGTGTCCCTCCTGGCTTGTACTGGCATCCTGGGAGACGACACGAGGCTGGCTCCAGGGCATTGTCAACGCATCTTTGAGTGAGGGGTCCTTGCCTGCCGTCTTGAAAGAGGCGGTAGTGAGGCCCCTCCTCAAGAAGCCGTCCCTGGACCCAGCTTTACTAGAGAACTATCGTCCAGTCTCCAACCTTCACTTTCTGGTGAAGGTTGTTGAGAGTGTGGTAGCCCAACAGTTTCCACAACACCTGGAGGAAGTTGATTATCTAGACCCGCGCCAGTCCGGCTTCCGACCCGGTCACAGTACCGAGACGGCATTGGTCGCGTTGGTTGATGATCTCTGGAGGGCGCGGGATAGAGGGTATTCCTCTATCCTAGTCCTATTAGACCTCTCGGCGGCTTTTGATACCATCGACCATGGTATCCTATTGCACCGAATGGGGGGGTGGGGGCTGGGAGGCACCGTTTTGCGGTGGTTCTCATCCTACCTCTCTGGTCGGTCGCAATATGTGTTGACGGGAGGGCAGAGGTCGACCTCGAGACCCCTCTTATGTGGGGTTCCTCAGGGGTCGGTCCTCTCGCCCCTCCTGTTTAACACATATATGAAGCCGCTGGGTGAGATCATCCGTGGTTTTGGGGTGGAGTACCATCTGTACGCTGACGACACCCAGCTGTACATATCCACCCCAGACCACCCCAACGATGCCGCCGAAGTGCTGTCCCGGTGTTTGGAAGCCGTACGGATCTGGATGGGTGGTAACAAACTCAAGCTCAACCCTGCCAAGACTGAGTGGCTGTGGTTTCCGGCACCCCGGTTCAGCCAGATTACTCCAACTCTGGCCATTGGGGGCGAAACACTGGCCCCCGTGGAGAGGGCGCGCAATTTGGGTGTCCTCCTGGATTCCCGGCTGTCCTTGGAGGACCATGTGACAGCCGTGGCCAGGGGGGCGTTTCATCAGGTACGCCTGATGCGCCAATTGCGCCCCTTACTGGACCGGGCTGCCCTTTGCACAGTCACTCAAGCTCTCGTGACGTCCCGTCTCGACTACTGTAATGCTCTCTACATGGGGCTTCCCTTGAGGTGCACTCGAAAGCTACAGCTAGTCCAAAACGCAGCCGCGCGGGTAATTACGGGAGCCACCAGAAGCTCCCATATAACACCAATCCTGCGCGAGCTGCATTGGCTTCCTGTGGTCTTTCGGGTGCGCTTCAAGGTTCTGACGACCATCTTTAAAGCGCTCCATGGCTCGGGGCCTAGTTATATGCGAGACCGTCTCCTGCCCCATACATCCCTTAGACCGATCCGCTCCCACAGAGAGGGCCTTCTCAGGGTGCCGTCGGCCGGACAATGCCGACTGGCGACACCCAGGGGAAGAGCCTTCTCTGTGGCGGGCCCTGCCCTTTGGAACGACCTACCCCCTGAACTCCGGACCATCACCGACCTCCGCCTCTTCCGCAAATGTTTAAAGACATATTTTTTCCATCAAGCCGGCCTAGCCTAACCTCCCATGGGGACTTTTAGAAAAGTTTTAAATTGGGTTTTTAATAATTGGTTTTTAGCACAGGATTGGGGATTATTTAATATATATTTTAAATTATTTGTCTATCTTCTATTGTGTATGTTTTTTAAATTTCCTGTGCGCCGCCCTGGGTCCTCTGTGGAGAAGGGCGGGATATAAATGTAATAAAATGAAATGAAAATGAAATGAATGGAAGGAAGGAAAGGAAAGGAAAGGAAGAAATCTATTTTCCTATTTCCTTCCACCTCAAGCTACCTGTTTGGTTAACCAGGTTAAAGATCTATTTTTCTCCCAGTGGTCATTTCAAAGAAATCACATCCTCTGAATCATTTCCTGAATTCAAACCAGCATCCCAAAGAGTCATGGGCTGCCTTTATATATAACAAGTGCCCATAAATCCAATTCACCATCTTCAGAAGACCAAAGACCAGCCAGAAATGAAAGAAAGAAAGAAAGAAAGAAAGAAAGAAAGAAAGAAAGAAAGAAAGAAAGAAAGAAAGAAAGAAAGAACTTATGACCACAATTGAGCCCAAAATTTTGGTTGCTAAGCAAGACCGTTAAGTGAGTTTCGCCACATTTTCCAAGTTGGCCACGCCCACCGGGTCACATGACCACTGAGCCACTCCCACAAAACAGGCCACACCTTTTGGCTCTCAAAAGAAATTTCAGTAGTGGTACTGTTGATATTTGGATCTATTGACTAATAAGTTTGCCCACCACTACCCTAGAGGGCCAAGTGAGCCGACTCCCCCCCCCGCGTGCACATGCGCCGCCTGTTCCCCCTCCCCCCCTCCTTCTCTAGGCCAGCCGGTCCGCAGAATTTTCTTTAAAATGAAACCGGTCCCTGGTGCAAAAAAGGTTGGGGGCCCCTGGTCTATAACATTAAAATAAACAAACTTCCTGAATAAACACATATGCATTCAGTTTGCAATTTGCTTCTTAAAGTGTTATTACAGAAGAATGGCAAATTGGTGTCCAAATAATGTTTGAAGATAAAGAGTATATATACCATGCTCAAATCTCTGTTCAGCTGTGAAATTCTTTGGCTGACTTTGTACAGAATTGTGTGGGCAGAAAAGTTTATCTTATTGAAAGAAATTTAACAATTTTAAATAATTGTGCCTAGATTTTTCTGAATTTCATGACTGATCTCTTTAATTATAGTTATTGAGAAAATCAATAGCAAATATGTATGAATCAGTTGACCAGAACAGTTAAGAATAGTAAATATTATCAAATTTATAAAATTGTTAATCAAGAATGAATTATAAAATACTGAATATGTATTAAAGGTTATTGAAATTAATAAGCTAGGTTATCATTCCACAGTATATGTTGAAATATTTTCTTAAAAAAACGAACTCTTATACTTTTTTTAACTTCCAACTCTCACTAATGTAAGAGGGATTTCGGATCTCCCCTCCCAAATTGTGTAAGATGCTTCTGTTAATAATATTTGTACTATCACTAGTGCTGATTTCCTTGATACAAACCAATTTATTCTTAGGTAAAGATTTTATTAAATGTTGTTGTAACTGTTTCTAGTTTTGTATTTGCTACAATCTGTTTTATACGTAAACACTTTCGATCTGGATTTCAGCCTGCTTTTGTTATTTCACTGCAGTGAATTGTCAGTAGGCAGTTGTGTCTTTTTTAATGTGTATTTTAATGGGTCAATTGAAGGTCATGGGATCATATGATTCACTTTAATCAAATTGTAGCTCTGCTTTGGAAAGTATCAAAGGAGTAGAAGCATCAAGGATGTTAACTTGATAGTGTAGATACACCAAATTTTGGAACCAGACAATTCTTTGAAAGCTAATTAAAGGTCCATAATAGTCTGTGGATTTTGTTATATTCCTTTGATATATGAAGTTAAAGCAAAGGCATAAAATAGGAAGCCAGTCAGCAAGAATGCCTAAAAAATTCATTTGTTCACAAGTGCTTCATCTGACAAGGGAGCATTACTCAGTATGACACATTTCCTATCTATATCAATATTGAGACATAGTTTTGTATGTAAGGCTGTAGCACTTTTTCTTGTGCTCATTTCAATGGTTCAATAGTTGCTTATATAGATTATTAAAAGAATAAAATTTATAGACTAGTAATGTGGACACTGAGCCAACACGGCATGGTGATTAAGGTGATTAAGGATGACAAACAGGAATACCTAAGTTCTAGTTCTCTCTTAGACAAATTTGAGTGTGCTTTTTTTTAGCCCTGGACAGGGAAATTTAAAAAAAGCATCCATCTACCAAACTGCATTATATCACCAGGGTAGATTAAAGCACATAACCTTCAGTGAAGACGCTCCAATTACAATGGATTAATGTGGGCAATGCAGACATTGAACAAGAATAAGTAGAGATATGTGCTATGTGATGCTGGACTTTATCAGAATTCAATTACTATACTAATGCATTTTCCATCTTTTAGGCCAAAAGAAAATGGATGAGTATATTATTCCTGATTTTGCTATTAAAACTTGCACAAAAATCTAATCTGTTATACAGATCACAAATATGAAGAAACTGAACACCTAATTCCATTTTATTCCTTTGAGAGTTGGAAATAAACAGTTCAATGTAGAATCCATTGAATTCCACTTACTGGGGAAAATGAAAGTTTGTTGAAAATCTGAATAGCTATGTCGACTTCCATAAGCGTTTCATTATTTACAAAAATGAAGAAGTTGAATCTTATGTATGTAAGCCCACATATTTACCTCTGGGTATGGCTGCTAAGAACTGCTAGCATAAGTGCTTTCAGATGGGAAACAATTTAAAACTGTTAAAATTGCAGTGGAAACTCTGAAATAAGCATAATACAGTTTTAGAAAACCAACTCCAAACTTTCAAAAGAAATATTGCTAATAAATATAAAGGCCCCACCCAAAACAAACTGTTTTCCCAGGAGTATGTCCTTGACCACAATTATTTTTCCACCCTAGTTGATTGTGAGAATAAAATAAAGATTTGATAACTCTTGATAATTAGATATTAGGTTTTTGATCTCATCCAGTCCCATGACCACATTGCTTAGCAATGGCAATCCCTGCAATCCTCATTGCATCATTACATGAGATTGTAGGTCATTAAGCAAATACATCTTCTCACAACTTTATGCTGGTTTCTGACAGACAAACTCAATAAGGAATCCAGCAGGAAGATGAAAGTTCTAGGTGGGTCACCAGCAAGCAGGTAAGTGAAGCACAGTGGTGCTCAGGGACGGTGTATTGGGGGGGGGGGGGCAAAGACTGGTTTCCTCATTGACTTTACTGCTTACCTGCTGGCTTCCCCATTGACTTTGCTTGTGGGAAGATTGGAACTGTAATCACATGACCACAGGATGCTATAATAATTGTTAAGTAAGAGCTGATTGCTGAGCATCACAATTACGTGATGATAAATTTTTGAACAGTTGGAACTTTGAGGACACTCAGCAACCCTAACTTCAAACATTAACTGAATGAATGGTCGTTAAACAAGGAGTAACTGTATAAGCAGTTACAAATCACAATGAGCTTTAAAGCAGATTTCATTTGGAATATGAAGAAGCAAATCATATAATAATTCAAGCTTATGTTATACTACATATGTGTCACCAGTAAAAAGTGATTACAACCGTTAAAAGCAGATAAATTGTAATCTTGGGCATTCTGAGTAAATGAAATGGTAATTTAATTAAATAGGAAGTAACAAACTTTTAGTTGATTGTGTTGACTTTCCAAACATACAACAAATATTAGTGAGCATAGTTTCTAATCCTCTAATCCAGTTATTCCAAAACTAAGAACCCTTTTAATATCTTTTGTTTTGCAGATGATGGACATTTTATTGTTACATATTGGAAGTATGGTTAAAGCAATGAAACTTTCAGTCTAGTTCCCAGTCAGCTTTGTTTTGATATTTACGTTTCAATGCAAAAAAATACAGATTATCCATGTTTGTTTGGAGGTGTGTGTGTGTGCTGGTCTTGTTGTATTGGGGTCTTTTCCCGTGTAAGATCTTACACGGGAAAAGATCCGAATACAACAAGACCAGCATATGAAAATCTACGAAAACATATATATAGCATATATATATTGTGTCACAACACCCTGGTAAGCCCCAAATGTGGGAGGAGCAGCACAAAATTTACTTATCAGCACAAAACATAACACAAATACACACACACACATAAACACACACACAAATACTGGGGGAAGGCATCAGGTATTTCATAGCCTTATCAGACAGAATGGAGCCAGGCAGCCCTGGAGCCTGTCAGACTGGAGAATAAGCAAGTGGCAGGTCAAGGAATTAGATTGAATGCTTTAGGTAAAAAAGATGAAGGAAGAGCCCCCTCTTCCAAGTAAGATCAGCCCATCTGCTGTTCCTAGTGGGTGCAGCCTTCTCTTCAGTGGCAGAAAACTTAACATTTTTTAAAAATTAAAGTTTAAAGAAAATGCTGTTGATTCCCAAGCATGTAAGATTTTGTAGAATTTAGTTTCATCAACACTCCTGAATCCTTCGGAAAACTTATATCATGTTTATTTCCTTCATTTCTCTTTAAAAACAAAAAAAATACTTATAAATTCATAAAATATGAATTATAAAAGTTGGATACTAGCACATTCAAATTTGCTTCATTTTCCGTATAAGATCTCTAGAAATACATGGTTTTTCCAGCTACGTTTTCTCTGGGATAAAGATTATACCTATTTTTGTTACTATGACCTAATGTAGGGTGTCAAACTCACGTCGTTGGCATCACTTGACGTATCAGGACTTTTTCCTCCTTTGCTGAACCAGATGTGGGCATGACCAGTGCATGATGTATGGGTTGGGAGTTTGACAGCCCTGACCTAATGCTTCAAGCAAAAGAGAAAATACATACATTTTCTTATTAACAACTGCCATGCAGTCAATTATTGAAATGACAGTGTCAAAAAACTTTACATTATTATTTTTGGACTCTTGTGTGCATTCTTAAAATTTGTTGATTATACATTCTTTGTTCTTTCAGAACTCACTGAAGAGAAGAGGAAGCAGGGATATTCATAAAGAAAAGAAGGCATTTGCTCAGGTATTGTTCCCAATAATATATATGTCAATGGTAAAACAATGTTATCTGAAGTAACCTTTAGTAATCAGAGACATATAATACATTTTCAGAATATAATATTTTTATGTGAAATGTTTATCTTAAAAAATCTTCTACATTTTTGATCTAACGCTTTTTGTAGATAAAGGCAACATTTTTTTCAAAAATCAAAAATCAAATAAAATAAAACAACCTTGTATCAGAATATTTGGAGCAAAGCTTAGTCCTTGGTGTCAGGGTTATGTGCTAATGATAATCTTAACACCAAATGTAGTTAACACATTCAAAAACACACATAGTGTGTCATTCTTTTAGAGTCTATAGCATTTTTCCCCCACAGGAAAATACTTGTGATGTCAGGAAAATGAGTTTCTCTTGTTCAAATGGAAAACTGAGACCATTCTCATTGACCCACTTGGAATTAGGTTTTAAGTTTCTGATTTCTTTCTTTCTTCAACTAAATATAAAGCAATTGTAATTTTTTCCTCCTCACTTAGTTTTCATAGTAATACTGTTAAATAGCTGGGACTTAAGGACTGGGTTTCTACTTGTTGAGGAAAAAAATCATTGCAGCTTCCTGGAAAGTTTTTATTCCACATCAATAAAACAATTTCTGTGGACTTGCACTACCAGCTGGAAACTTTCTTACTCATACATTCCATTGAACAGCATTGTTGAATTATATTGCCAAGATATACAGCCAATATACAGTGCTGAAATATTTTAAATGGATTACCATACCATGACATACACATACCATTAGACTTAATGAGATTTGATCAAATAGTGCATTCCATATAAGGGAGAGGATGCATAAACTCTTACTTCGTAGCAATTGTTTTTTTCCCCCTTTTGTAATTTTATAAATCTTGATACCTTGTATAATTTCAATACAGATTTCAATGTAACAATACTTGTATAGAAATTTTAAACTATTTATTTATTTATTTATTTATTTAAATTTATATCCCGCCCTTCTCCACAGAGGACCCAGAGCGGTGCACAGGAAATTTAAAAACATACAAAATACAATAAATATAATTTAAAAACTATTAAATAAACCTATCCTGCGCTAAAACCAAATTTTAAAAACCCAATTTAAAACTATCTAAAAGTCCCCATGGGAGGTTAGGCTAGGCCGGCTTGTTGAAACAAATATGTCTTAAGACATTGGCGGAAGAGGCGGAGGTCGGTGATGGTACGTAATTCATAATAAATATCCATCCATTAATTTTAGGATAGTAATATTGCAAGCGAAAAAATATTTAACTTTTCATTCAATATTGAGTTTAAGATAAAAGACCATTGCATATCATATCAGAATAATAGTTATGTGACAAAAAATTTGGTCTGACACTAAGTACTTAAGATCTCCATGTATTATTTGTGACTATGTGTGTATGTTGATTTAACACTTAATAAAAGTTAAAATTCCTGAAAAATAAAAAGGTGTGCGATCAGCAAACCGGTTGTTAAACCAGTAGGATCCCACCACTAAGGAGAGGCATACTATCATCTCTTTCAAGGTCAGAAAAACTTTGATCCCTCTAATTGATCCCTCTAATCCAGGCAGTCATGCCACCCACATTCTGAAGAAGCATGGGTTGTGGCTCATATGTGGAGGAGTTCATTCTGCCTGGTATCAAATGGGGCCTGGTACCACATTTGCTTACAGGATAGAATGAGTTCCAGATCACATCACAAGACTCTCCCTATGCCGACTCTATTGTTCCTGCCCATGAGGAGTTAAGACTTGAGCGAGTTTATTGGCAAATGTTACCTGACACTCTCGCTTCAGTCTGGTGTAGACCTTGCTGAGTCTCGGTCCTCAAATGAAAGTGAGTCATCCTAAATAGGTCTGCTGGGACATGATCCATTGGTGCAATAATGATGGAAAAGTAATAAGAGTTTGCAACCATTATCAGTGCTGTTCTTTGTACGAATATACTGCTACTGTGTTAAGTTTGCTGTACAATTCAGAATTGTACTGGATCTACTACAAGAACATGTAGAACAGAGGAAACAGCACAGCAGCAATCCAGGGCTGGAAGGGACCTCAGAGGTCATCTAATCCAACCCACACCCCCCGCTCCAGCAGAAGACCTTATATCATCTGGGTTATATCAGTTCTGTCCTTCTAAGGCTAGAATACCCACCCGAAACAGAAATAGAACTTCACTCTTTCTGCATTTAGTTTTATTGAAAAAAAAGTTTCTGTTCAGCAGAGTTGCAGAATGGAACTTCTTGGAAAATGCCAAGCAGCGGTCAGAACACAAAGAAAACTGTTTCTTCAGCATAAGGTAGGAATGTTGGCACTGACCCAGTTTCCTGGGCAACAGCTATGTTGCTATTTCATTTTGCTGACATTCCAGTAAGTGCATTCTGGCTGGCCAAAAACCATTGAGGAGATGGTAATGGGATATTATTTCTTTTTGTTTGTATCACCCAGCTAATCAAATATATAAAATATATCCATATTTTATGTATGGGATTGTGATTAAGTTTCAGCCTCATCACAGCTTTAGCACTGCAGTCCTAATTTGTTTGTACCGAGTGTTTCTCATCATGTGTGCATCTAATATATATTTCAAGCTATTTGGTAGTCAAGCCGTTTCCATGCACCTGCACTTTTCCAATACTGGTGTCTGAGTAGAAAGTCCTATTTTGAGAGCCCTTTGTCTAATAAGGCAGAAATAATTCAATACATTTTATACATATACATCCATACACTAAAAGAATTGTTTATATGAGCAGACAAACCTATATATAAACCTATATACCGTTTCCCTGAAAATAAGACCTCCCCGAATAATAAGCCCAATCGGGCTTTTAAGCGCATGCGCTAAAATAAGCCCTCCCCCCAAAATAAGCCCTTCCGAATAATATTGCAACACAGCAGCAGCCATGGAGGGACCATGCTCGCCACCTCCTATACCTCAAAAATAATAAGACCTCCCCGAAAATAAGGCAAAGTGCTTATTTCGGGGCTCAAAAGAAAATAAGACCCTGTCTTATTTTTGGGGAAACACGGTACACGCTGTGGAGCCCGGCCGGGAAGGCAGCTCCTCCCCCCCCCCCCCGCCTTCGCTTCCACACACACACCCGTCCCCCTCACTCACAACAACCGCGGCAGGGTGCAGCCCGGAAAAGGCGCAGTGCGAACTCACAATTCGCCTGCGCCCTCAATGGACCGGCCGCCACTGTGTCACCCCACCCCAGCCAGCCCTCGTTTATAACGCGGAGTTCGTGAAGCGAGGTGGAGTTCGTGAACCGGGGCACATTTTTTGGGAAATTTTTGGTCGTACACCGAATTGGTCGTGAAGAGAGGCGTTCGTGAACCGAGGTACCACTGTATATATATAAGGGCATAGGGCTGATGGCTATGCCACTCTCTATTATGATGATTATTCGTTCATATTGACAGTACTAATATAACCTCAAGCCTATTTTTTTCAGATAATCTATCCTTGAAATTGGAGGATCACATTAGATTCATGAAGAATATGACTTTTTTCTGCCTCATATTTAAGAAAGCTCATCTTAAAATTTAAGCTTATATAATTCTGTCAAGAAAATGAAATAATAGAAGAAAAGATTACAGTTAGTCCTTGATTTACAACCACAACTGTGCCCAAAATTTCTGTTGCTAAGCAAGGTGGTTGTTAAATGAGTTTTGCCTCATTATACGACTTTTCTTGCCACAGTTGTCAAGTGAATCACTGCAATTAAGTTAGTAACACAGTTGTTAAGTGCTTTCCCATTGACTTTGCTTATCAGATTTCAGACTTGTAACAAATAAGCTCACCTGAATTCCAATGCATGGAGCTTTCATTTGCATCAGTTTGTTATTCTCATGCTGTGTAGCATTTAATAGTCTTTCTCCCTACCATGCAAACCTATTTAGGATGCAGTTTGATAATTATTGTATACTTATGTAATGTAATGTAATATATCTACACACTACAGAAGGCTAGGGGCATGAAAAGATGGGAAATTAAATTTACCTAGATTTAATGCAAGCTATCAACAGCATTCACATTTGTTGTAATTAAAATGTTTGCTGCGAATTTGTTTCAAATCCATTTACAAATGTTTGATGTGTTTTTGCTCTTTGCCTCTTTGTCTCTCAGGTATTGATAGACAAGCACAAATTAAGAAATGCCAAAATTGTTTTTTGACTGCCATCTTTCACATGGTTATATGAAAATAAAGCTTATTGAATCCAAAGAGACATTTTTCTAACTAGACAAATATAATTCTATGTGCTATAAATATATAAACTTGGAATTGAATTTGGAATGTCATTTACCTAAGCTCAATGATGTCTGTTGGAGGGAGTCAAACCAGTCAATCTCACGAAATCATGATTGTTCCATTCCATATGTACATATATTGAAACATTGCATGCACACTTAAAAAGGATGGCACAAAAATGTTTTCATCATTTTATTGAAAGCAGCAGGGACTGTGGGTGCCCATAATTAAGCTCTTGATATGTCTCAATTCATAGTCAATTTGCAAACAAGGTTTGCATCCCTTCGACCAGAGGTTCCCAAACTTGGCAACTTTAAGACTTGTGGACTTCAACTCCCAGAATTCTCCAGCCAGCAGAGCTGGCTGGAGAATTCTGGGAGTTGAAGTCCACAAGTCTTAAAGTTGCCAAGTTTGGGAACCTCCGCCTTAGACCGATACGCTCCCACAGAGAGGGCCTTCTCAGGGTGCCGTCGGCCGGACAATGCCGATTAGCGACACCCAGGGGAAGAGCCTTCTCTGTGGCGGGCCCTGTCCTTTGGAACGACCTACCCCCTGAACTCCGGACCATCACCGACCTCCCCCTCTTCCGCCAATGTTTAAAGACATACTTTTTTCATCAAGCCGGCCTAGCCTAACCTCCCATGGGGACTTTTAGAAAGTTTTAAATTGGGTTTTTTAATAATTTGGTTTTTAGCATAGGATCGGGATAATTTAATATATATTTTAAATTATTTATTTATTTTCTATTTTTGTATATTTTTTAAATTTCCTGTGCGCCGCCCTGGGTCCTCTGTGGAGAAGGGCGGGATATAAATGTAAATAAATAAAATAAATAAATAAATAAATAACATGTTTTTTTTAAGTTCTGTTGGTATAAATGGAACAATTTATCAAATAGTTTATTAACATTATGAGTAGCTTCTAAGCAATTTTCTTGATAATTTTAAATTTAGTTAAGAAGCTAATATTGTACATGGCTATTGGATATTATTATCATTTGAGTTTTAAATATATGAAAACAATGTTCTATTTATTAAGAACTTTTTTCCCTTTGATTTTTTTTTATTTCTGTGGGTATCCAAAATGAGAAAAAAATCTTAACAGATATATTATAGATATAACACCAAAAATGACAATAATTCATAACAGAGATTGATTTCATACACATATAAACATCTATATTTTAAGAATTTCACAATGCACTCAACAGATAAATAATAGCTGAATTATTTTATATCAATGGGAAAAATAAAATAAAAGATAGTAAATATCCCAGAATTCTAAGGAAATTGAATTAATGAGACTAGTGTTATTCTAAACAAAATATGTATTAATCCTTCTGCATGTTATTGGACTGAACTTTTATTATATTGCTTATTTAACTTCAGTGGTACTGGGTTTTTCATTTTTTTCCCCTTATGTATTTCCCTTTGGCATACCATGACTATTTATTCATTTTATTTATTTATTTATTTATAAATTTTATTGGCTGCCCATTTTATCACATGGTATCTCTGGGAAGCTTAGAATTACATCTAAGTTAAAACATAAAAATCAAACATTAAAACCAAAGACACATGATGAGGAGGGCAGAGTTTTATATGTGAGAATAATAATTTTGAATGTTTAGCTTCATACCTAAGATGGTAATTGAGTTTTTTTGATTAAAAAAGAAAGTAAATATATTTTGGATATTTTAAAGAAATAAAAAATGGATTTATATCCTTGATTCTGTAGTAATAGCTTTCATTTTCAATATGGCAGTTAAAATATACAGACATTTTGTGCTTTTGAGTCAGTCTTGACTCCTGGCAATTACATGGACAAATCCATGCAGTTTTCTTGGCAACATATTTTAGAAATGGTTTGCCATTGCTTCCGTCCTGGGACAGAAATAGAGTAACTGGCCTAAAATCACCCAGTTGGCTTTATGTCTAAGATAGGACTAAAATTCTAGTTTCTAGTTCAGTCCACCAAACTGGCTCTATTAATAAACATGCCAGAAAACTATTTCTAAAATGATGTCTTCAAAGTACTCTTTTTAATAGGCTACTCATCAATTGTTGATAAATCTTTCTCTTTTAAGAAACTGATTTTTTTACCTTTCTGAAACTGCTTTCTTGACAAAAAGTTCAGTAAATACAATGAATAATAACAGAAATGAATGGGTATTCAAATTATATGTAACACTTTTAAATGTTGTCTTGTTTTTTATTTCTATTTAATGCCTACTTTTTTTCATGTAACATGCATTTTGAAGAAGGCATGACACATCTATGCAATTGTCTTGGTTTAGAAGTATTTTGCAGATGTCATCTTCTCAGTGTTTTCTTTAATATCCCAGACTATCTTACCATTTTGGAATTCTTTGGTGTCAGGCATCCCAAGTACTAAACAGTCTAACCCAACTTAGCTTCCAGTCCTGACAAAATGAAACAAGCGCTGCCATCTGTTGAGACTGCCAAAAGATAGATGACATATAATATTACAGTAATTTATACTATTAACAATTCCAGAGAGATATTTGACCTGCATTATAATTAACAGTTTGGCTTTGTTGTGTCTATATGAATATTGCATTATATTCATAATGTACCTAAGCAGAATGGAGCAGATTGTCTGTCCTTATTTTGACAGGGGATATCTGAGCATGCCTGATAGACTATGAAGCGTTGAGTCCTTGGTGCTCTCTAGGCTTATTTGTTTGCATTCATTCCAACTAGGTAACATTATTAGTGTATGTGAATATGGGGTTTGTTCCTTGTCTAGATACAGTAGCTTGCCCTGACCATTTTTTCCTTGATAGTCTTTTTACTAGGGTACTGTTTTCTGCTTGATTACACTACCATACATCAAAAACGTAGAAACAACCAACAGACTATTACAACCACATGGCATCACCATAGCACAGTAATTAACCACAGACCTCCAAAACCTTTTAAATAAATTAAAAGACCAGTAGCAACAGCCCAAGAAGAAAAAAACAGGAGTCATTTACAACATAGAGCCCTGATGGCAAACCTATGGCACGGGTGCCACAGGTGGCACGCGGAACCATTTCTTAGGGCACACAAGGCGTTGCCTTGTCAGCTCCAGCGCGCTTGTGTGTGCTGGCCAGCTGATTTAGGCCTTCTTTTGAGGCCATTTCTCGCCCTCTGGAAGCTTCAGGGAAGCTCCTGAAGCCTCTGGAGGTGGTGGTGGGAGGCTATTTTCACCCTCCTCAGGCTCCTAGAAAGCCTCTGGAGCCTGGGGAGGGCGAAAAAAGTGTGCCAAAAGCAGGGAGTCGCGTACATAGCATTATGGGTGTGGCACGCCCACCCACGACCCCCCTTGGTTCCCCCTGCTTTTTGCACGTGAGCCAAAAAAGATTAGCCATCACTGACAGAGAGTGTAATAACTATGTAGGACAGGCAGGCAAAAGATTAGCAGAGTACATGCATAACACTGACTAGCATTCAGTGGAGTGGGAGTGGAAGTTCCCCTCACACATATGTGCTAGTCGTTCCCAATTCTAGGGGATGGTGCACATCTCCTTTTCAAAACCAAAGAGCCAGCGCTGTCCGAAGACATCTCTGTGGTCATGTGTCCGGCATGACTAAATGCCAAAGGCGCACAGAACACTGTTACCTTCCCACCAAAGTGGTTCCTATTTTTCTATTTGCATTTTTATGTGCTTTCGAACTGCTAGGTTGGCAGAAGTTGGGACAAGTTAATGGGAGCTCACTCCACGCTAGGGATTCGAACCACCAAACTTCTGATCTTTCTGATCGACAAGCTCAATGTCTTAGCCACTGAGCCACTGCGTCCCTACTAGTATTCAGTAGACATGATGAAAACTTCTTAATTTCACAACACATGGTTAGACTCAACCATAGTTTCAACTGGGAAGCTATGAGCAGCCTCTCATTTGCTCACACTGACATTTCGTAGTTGGGTAATGAAGTGTCTGCAAGTAGACAGCCAAGCATAGAGACCTCCAAGGACTCTGAGTTCAAATGTGAGTTACATATATTCTGTTCTATTGGAAATTATGAAATTTCTTATAAGTTTTTTTAAAAATGATATAATTTGTTTTTTCACTTAATCTATAACTTGTTTATGCTGGAATAAATATTTATTTTGTGGAAAGGAATCTAAATGTTTATATTCTAAACAACTGATGTAAAAAAAAGAAACTCAATTTTTACATTATACATTATTGGTTTTTTCTTCATTTAAAAGTGTGCAATGTTTGTATTATAACTATCAGTTTCTGAAACTTTATTGCAAGGTATTTTTTTTACCAACATTCAACTAGCAATTCCTTAACTAAATTTTGTAGAGTGCATATGTGTGCATGTACACACACACACACACACCTTCCCTAATTTTATGTCCTCATATACCCATAATGGTGTTGAAATCCAACATAACAGGGTAGAAAAAGTTGTTTTACAAAGCTATGGCCAGAATATGTTTGTCTTTTCCCTTTTATCTACATATTTGTTACTTTTTTTGGCAGGAAGACAGTGCTGATTTGAAGTGCCAGCTTCAGTTTGCCAAAGAGGAAGCAGTACTGATGCGTAAGAAGATGGCCAAACTAAGCAGAGAGAAAGATGAATTGGAACAAGAGCTTCAAAAGTACAAATCCATCTATGGGGATGTGGAAAGTCCTCTCCCCATTGGAGAGGCTGGAGGACCACCGAGCACAAGAGAGGCTGAACTGAAGCTTCGTTTAAAATTAGTGGAAGAAGAAGCTAACATATTGGGCAGAAAGTTAGTAGAACTAGAGGTGGAAAACAGAGGAATTAAGGCTGAGATGGAGGATATGAGATGCCAGTATGAAAGAGTATGTCTTAACCAGGAACGTGTTTCAAGCATTCCTACCTCACCTTATGGTGACCCTGTGGAATCAGCTGCAGAGTTGCGTCATCATTTGCAATTTGTAGAAGAAGAAGCAGAACTTCTTAGGAGATCAATCTCTGAAATTGAAGATCACAATAAGCAGCTAACAAATGAACTAAATAAATTCAAGTTTGACCCTGGACAAGAATCTGGCTGGTTTGATGAAAATGCATCCAAATGCAGTGGATCCTTACAAGAAGAACTGAAGTCAGCCCGGATGCAAATCAATGAACTAAGTGGAAAAGTGATGAAACTCCAATATGAAAATCGTGTACTGTTATCTAATGTGCAGCGCTATGATCTTGCCTCTCACCTAGGTTTGCGAACATGCAGTCCCAGGGATAGTGATGCTGAGAGTGAGACAGGAAAGAAGGAGTATGACAGTGAAGAAAGTCATCTACCTCAACCAAGGAGAGAAGGACCTATTGGAGGTGAAAGTGATTCTGAAGATGTATATGAAAAAACATCAGGTTTTGGGAGTGGGAAACACTCAGAAGTTAGTAACTTGTGTTCCATTGATTTATCAAGGGCCAAAGAGAACTCGGAATCACTGATTGGTATCAAATATGAGGCTGAAAGGCTTGAAAGAGCTATGGAACGCCTTGTCATTGATACAGACAATTTAATATATGAAGCAAAAGTCCAAATAAATAGCAGTGCTTCCTCTGAGCAAATTTTTAAAAAAGGTGAGGGGAAAAAGGGTAACAATAACGAACCAGAACTTTTAAGCACTATTAATTCAAGGATGAAACATTTTCAGAAAGAACTGCAAACCTTCTTGGAGAAGGTTGATAACATTGGGGCTGGCTTCAAAGAACAACTGGAAGATCTTTCCCCTCTTCCACACCTTACAGAGTCCTCTAGTTTCCTTTCCACAATGACATCCATCTCTCGAGATTCACCCATTGGAAATCAAGGAAAGGAGTTAATTATAGATTTCCAGGTAGGTGGAATCCGTACTTCTTTTATGGTTTTGTTAGTCTTAATTGCTGCATTCTGGTGCTAATTTTACCATGTTTGTTTTCTTATGATTTTGAAATTAATTTGTAAAATATTTGTAAAACTTTTTTTAACTCTGCTATTTTCATACAGAAGCTTTTTCCTCACGACAAAAAGGCTAATAGAAACAAACAGCATCTGAATTTTTTTTTGTTTATTATATTGGATGCTGTATGTCATTAGTTACTGTTAACTAATTTAACATAACACATAAGCACATACTTTCTCTTACATTGTTAATATGAAATGTATTTCAAAAGGTCTTGCCAAAATAAAAATCCAGAATGAAATATTCTTAAAAAGCCCGCTCTTAGTTCTTTTACATAAGTAAGGGGCGAATCAAAAGGCCCTGTAGCCAAGAAAAGACTGCCTTTCATAATGCATTTCCCCAGATTCATACTCTCACAGCTGCCATACAGAATAGGGATTTTTCTGCACAGCACAGATAAGGTTGAAAGAGCCTTGTATCCCCATTTACTCCATAACTTATACGCTTGCTGTTGGTTTGACTCATGCATCCCCATTGCATGCGCCTCATAACCAGTATTTGCATTCTTTCCCCTCTCTCTTTTTTGCTTTTCAGATGTTTCAGCCCATTATTTTGCTCATCCTTATTTTAGTTCTGTTCTCGTCACTTGCTTATGACACTGCATTTAAGTTGATTTTTCTGTTCACACTTTTTTTTGTCTTGTAGTTTTTTCAATTGCCTACCTTATCCATTTTTGTTTGTTTTTTTAATCTCCCCTGTCCTGATTTTTTTTATGTTACAATCCCCACCCATGCACCTAACAGTCCAAACAAAAGGATCAGATGGAATGGCAGCGCAGCCCAGAACATGGAGATGAGAAAGAGATTCATCAACAACAAGGCACAACAGAACCACATGGCAGAACTGATGGAGACCTTAAATTCTACAGGCCAGAAACCAAGAATTGTTTCAGTCTAGAGGTTAGCATGGCTGAATAAAAATTCATTGAAAGAGAACAGTAATTGTTTGTCATAGAAGCCCAGGCAAAATAGAGGGGATAATTCCTTTGAGCCCTATAATTCGTATTTAACTCCACCTAATATTTTAATGAAATGGAAATCTGATCATTTTTAGCATTTTTCTCAGGATAGCCAATACAGGTAGCCCTCGTTTAGCAATTGATTCATTTAGCAATCATTTGCACTATAATGGTGATGGGAACAAAACTGTGTTCTTGCATTTATGATTTTCTGGGGGCAGGAAATTCTACAACAAGGGGGTGGAGGCAGAGAAGGCTCTCTTCCTAGACATTGCCAGTTGAAACTTTTGACTGATGGTGTCTGCAGACTACCTTCCTTGTTTAATTGAGTGAAATGAGATGTGTTGATGAGATGGGGAGAAGCCAATTAACTTGTCCTTAGGCTGTGTAGGATTTTATAGGTGATGACTAACACCTTACATTGAACCTTGAACCTAGAAGCAAACTAGTACCCGCTGCAGTTCGTGGAACAAGGGTGTTATACAGTATGTGTCCTTCTTCTGGCACCCAGTATGGCTCTTGCAATTGCGCTTTGCACCAGCTAAAGCTTCCAGTTATTTTTCAGGGATAGGTCCATGTAGCTCATGTTGCAGTAGTCCAATCAGAAGATGACCAGGACATAAGTGACCAAGCATAAAGCCTCCGTGCCTAGAAAGGGCATCATTGGGGAATTGGGGAAATGCCCTCCTGGCCATGCCTGCCACCTGCTCATTCAGCAGGAGCAATGAGTACAAGAGTACACGTTACACACCTGGTCTGTCTGGGATAGTGCAACTGCATCCAAGACCAAAGATGAAAAACTCACCCATAGCCATTCCATCTTACTATAGTTCAGCTGAAATCTGTTGTTCCCCATCCCCACAGCCTCCAGGATGGATGTCCACTGCAACACCCACTTCATCCAGGATGGAGATATACTGTATGGCTGGGCATCATCAATGTATTGGTGATACCTCATCCCATGGACATGGATGAACTCATCCAGCAGTTTCATGTAGATGCTATACAAATGCTATACTGTTTCAGAGTTTAAATAGGCATTAAAGTCTAACCCATCTGAATCTAAATTGAGAAAAAAGAAATTGTATTTTCATCTCTTCTATTTTTTTTAGATCAGAACATAGCCTTCAAAACACAGAGCTCCATGATCACTTTGAAGGCACTAGACTATTAGATTTTATTTTAGTCGTATTGCTATATTGAGAATTGCCATAAGAATTAGAAGAAAATTCTTACTTGAATATCTGATTGATAATGTGGCCTAGAACTTGCCATTTTTGAACATTTAGCTGTGGATGACTGTAAATGTTCATTGTGGAACAGCACTTATCTCATTTTGTCAATTGTACAGTCCTATAATATGGATTGAAGTGGTTCTATATCTTTACATCAAAAGCCAGCAATAAATAACCAGAAATGATTGACTGAAAAGCAATGATTTCATTAATTCAGGTCTTTCCTAATGTAAATTTTGAATACTCCAATCGTTTTTTATGGTGAATTAATGTACACTTACTTTCTTAAATTTTGAAGCAACATTTTAAATAAAAAGTCTATCTGAAGGAAGACAAATTTGTGAATTCAATATTTGATTTGCTGGCCATTAAGTACATTATAAATTTTATAAATCTTTTTAGATTGAAGATGGGTAGATTAAAGCAGGAGTGAAATTCAGCAAGTTCTGACAGGTTCTGGAGAACTGGTAGCGGAAATTTTAAGTAGTTCAGAGAACCGGCAAATACCACCTCTGGCTGGCCCCAGAGTGGGGTGGGAATGGAGAATTTGCAATATCCTTCTTCCAGGAGTGGGGAGGGAATGGAAATTTTGCAGTATTCTTCCCCTGCCATGCCCACCAAGCCATGCCTATAATAATAATAATAATAATAAATTTTATTTATATCCCGCTCTCTCTCCCCGAAGGGACTCGAGGCGGGGCACAGGGAAATTAAAAACAAACAACAACAAAGTACAAAGCTAAAATCAGATTAAACTTACCCTGCGCTAAAAACTTCTATAAAAATATAACTATCCCTAAAAACCCCTTAATAATTTAAAATGTAAATTAAAATTACCCTAGGCCAGCCAAACGGAAGAAGTGAGTTTTTAATAGCTGTCGGAAGGAGCGAAGGTCCGTGGTTGTTCTGATTTTGGGGGGAAGGTCATTCCAGAGGGTCGGGCCCGCCACAGAGAAGGCCCTTCCCCTGGGCGTCGCCCGCTGGCACAGCCTAGCGGACGGCACCCGGAGAAGTCCCTCTCTGTGGGAGCGAATCGGCCGCAGGTATGTATGAGGCAGAATGCGATCCCGCAGATAGCTAGGTCCCGTGCCATGGAGCGCTTTAAAGATGGTAACTAACACCTTGAAGCGCACCCGAAAGATGACAGGCAGCCAGTGCAGCTCGCGCAGGAGCGGTGTTACATGGGAGAACCTAGAGACTCCCATAACTGCCCGCGCGGTTGCATTCTGGACTAGCTGAAGCCTTCGGGTGCACCTCAAGGGGAGCCCCATGTAGAGAGCATTGCAGCAGTCCAGTCGGGATGTCACAAGGATATGAGTGACTGTGCAAAGGGCACCCCGATCCAATAGGGGACGCAACTGGCGGACCAGGCGGACCTGGTAAAACGCCCTCCTGGCCACGGCTGTCACTTGATCTTCCATGGACAGCCGGGCATCGAGGAGGACGCCCAAGTTGCGTGCCCCATCCACAGGGGTAAGATGATCGTCCCCTATGGCCAGTGATGGAGTCCACTGGTTGTACCGGGATGCCAGAAACCACAGCCACTCAGTCTTGGACGGGTTGAGTCTGAGTCTGTTACTTCCCATCCAGGCCCGCACGGCTTCCAGGCACTGGCACATCACCGCTACGGCATCGTTGGGGTGGTTTGGGGTAGATATATACAGCTGTGTATCATCAGCGTAGAGATGGTACTCTACCCCAAAACCACGGATGATCTCACCCAGCGGCTTCATATATGTGTTGAACAGGAGTGGCGAGAGGACTGACCCCTGAGGCACCCCACAAGTGAGTGGCCTAGAGGTCGACCTCTGCCCTCCTGTCAACACAAATTGCGATCAACCGGAGAACCACCGCAACACGGTGCCTCTCACCCCCAACCCCTCCAGCCGATGCAATAGGATACCATGGTCGATGGTATCAAAAGCCGCTGAGAGGTCTAATAGGACCAGGATGGAGGAACAACCCCCATCTCTGGCCCTCCAGAGATCATCTACCAACGTGACCAATGCCGTCTCGGTGCTGTGCCCGGGCCGGAAGCCGGACTGGCGCGGGTCTAGATAATCAACTTCCTCCAGATGACGGGGAAACTGTTGTGCCACCACACTCTCTACAACCTTCGCCAAAAAGCGAAGATTGGAGACCGGACGGTAATTCACCAATAATGCCGGGTCCAGAGAGGGCTTCTTGAGGAGGGGTCTCACCATCGCCTCTTTAAGGGAGGCCGGCAAGAGCCCCTCACTCAGGGAAGCGTTGACCACCTCCTGGAGCCAGCCTCGTGTAACCTCCCAGGATGCCAGTACAAGCCAGGAGGGACACGGGTCCAATAAACATGTGGTAGCTCGCAGTCGCCCACGTAACCTGTCCATATCATCGGAAGTAACAGAGTCAAACTCTTCCCACAAAACTGTCTCAAGATCTGGTATCTATCTGTCTATAGAACTGGTAGTAAAAAAATTTGAATTTCACCACTGGATTAAAGGTGCAAAACATGTAGCATTCTGATTTGCAAGCCTAGGATTAATGGATTGATTGCATTGTGATTTAGTTATGCTCAAAAATAATGAAAAATATATATCTTCAAGACAAAAAGAAACTTGATGTTAGCAGAAATATACTTTTGATGTATGTTAATAAATTAAATGGCGTATGTTGTTTAAAACCATGATCTCTTAAAAAAAAATAAGGTCCAAGATTGCCAACTTGATGCTAGATTCCGTCTTTATGGAGGAAAAACATGTGAACTCTCCCAAAAGCAGAGACTTTATCTTTTCAAAAAAATAACCAGTTTATTCAAAACGCTTGCTGAAATGCCTGAAAAGATTACTGACCTGTTATGGTGGAGTGGCATCAATAGTTTTATTGATCCTGATAGTAATGCAGATGGGAGTGGGAGTCCTATATCAGGTGACCCTTGCTGATGGGGTGAATGAGTGGTGTAACATTAACAGCGATCCTCCACAGTAAGGAAAAGGAGAGGTAAGGCTCATAGATCTAAGGGAAGATAATGCTACTAAAAGAAGGAATTCCAAAATCAAACCAGTGGCAATTGATTTTTGCATAGTTCCAAGCCAAATGTATGGACATGGCTGGAACAATGAGACAAGGTTTATATGGGAGGTGAAGAAATTCCAAGTAGAAAGACGTTCATTTTCAAAATAGAACTGGAGACGATAATGTAGTCAGATCAAACCTACAAAGAAATCTAGTCAGTAATGAAAGAGGGTTTTCTCGTTTTACAAGGAGAGATGTAACTGAAATACATGGAATGTGAGAAGAATGAACAAACTTTTTTGAAATGAAAATATTTTTGAAATAAATGAACAGGGTTTCTTCAACTCAGTTAATATAATATGTATCACGGCACAAAGCCAGCCAAAAGAATGGTAATGATAGTTCAGAAGGATATTGCAAATATGTGTTTAGTTATAACTCAAAAGGTGTCATTCAACATTAATGTTGTACAAGAATGTACACTTCTTAAGGAGGCAATGGTGAAAAACACTAAAAAATTACTAAGTGCAAAATTGAGAAGGGCTAAATGCAATATTTGGAAAGAGCGTACTAATATAACTTGGTGACTGGAATGTAAACATTGGAGAAATTGAAAAATCTGGAATTACAGGAGAACTGGATTAGGTAAAATGTAATAATGAAGGAGGTTAACAGAGTTTTGCAAAGTTAATTCTTTATTTATTGAGAAAATCAGCTTCAAGCCACATATATTTATAATTTACACATAGCATTATGGGATTTACAACATTAAAATAACATTTAATACATAATAGGAAAGAGAACATAAAGAATTACAGTCAGTGAGCCATAGCATTCTGAAATACAGATTATAAAACAGATCATATGCAGATACCATGCAGAAAAGAAACTAAGAAGCTATAGAAGAATAAGAGACATCATAAAAACTAAGTGAAAAAAGCATTCTCAAAATACCAAAGAAAAGATTCAGCTGATTTTCAAAACAATTTATTTTATAAGAACCAAAATAAGACCTAAAATTATGCATGGCAATTGAATACATCTACATCACATCAAGCAAAAGCAAATAAGGAAATAAAGACTTTCAACAAGCAGAAGAGATTAAAGAAAAAAATTCAAGATCAAAGTACAGTATTCATGGGAAAAATCAAAAGACAGATCTAGTATCATGGAAGAAATCTAATAGAAGTAAATGAAATTAATGGAAGATGGAAAGGCTATACTGAAGCTCTTTACAAATTGGGTTATGGAATCATAGAACAATTTGTACAGATACAATGTGTGAATGAATCTTCTTTCCTACAAAATGAGATATGATAGGCAATGGACCAGCTGTCAAATAAGAAAGCGCTACGATCAGATGAGCTGCCCATTGAACTATTTAAAGCTGCAAGAGAACAAGCAATTAAAGTGCTAACAGCTGAGAGAGTAAGTTCTCACACTGTCAGAAGCAAATAGCCTTAGACTATATGAGTTAATGTAGAAAGTGCAGATTGGAATATTTGGATTCATTTAAAAACAATGATCAGACATAGACATCTTCGCCAATTCGATTTGCAATACACACAGAAGCCTGGAACTCATAATATGCCTTCCAATTTTTCCAAACCACCTATTGGTTTTTCAGACTCTAATTTAGTGGGAACCAAGTTGACCAATAGGAAAATAATGTGAATCACTAGCTCAGTGAGATATTAACACTTCTTCCAGGACAAAAAACATAAATTTAATAAATACAATTAACTATTTTCAGTTACTTACTTCAGTAAGTACTTTGGTTCTAGGAGTGTTGTACTGATGAGACAGAAACCAAAATAAACTTTAAATCCAAAGTTTCAGAAATGATAACTTTCTGTAAGTGCTTCTGTTCACTTGTATGTCTGCATAGATAACTATGGTTACAAATAATCTAGCTGTCCATACCATAGCTAAAGCAGATCCTTATATGGATTTTAAATATACATTCAATGAAATAATGCATCACCAGATTCATCAACAGAAACGTTTTGTGCAGGTTTTTCATTAATTATGAACATAGCATGTGTTCCAGGAAGCCCATTTCCCCCATTCTCGGAGCCTTTGCCTGGGCCCTGCACTTACCTCACATCCAAAACAGGCTGCATCCTGGGAGGGGCATGGTTGGATGTCAGGGGTGGGATGTGGTGGATGGGGCCAGCCAGGGGTGTGATTTGGAGGTTCTCCAAACCAGTCATAACGTTGGCTATGGGTTCTCCTGAACCTGGGCGAACCTGTAGCAGCCCACCTCTGTTTGTAAGAACTGTTAACCTGCTTATCAGCTCAGGGACTGCCGTGTTTTACCTGTACAGAATGTTTCGATACAGGAGCTTCAGACTCAGCTAGAACAAGAGGTGAAACTTCGACAAGAAGAGCAAGAAACCTTTTCAGAAAGGATAATTCAGGTAAATACATTAAATAATTACTGGAAAACTTCATCTGGTTTGCTTACTATTAGAAGCACCATATAGTTGTGGAAAAATATTCAGATATATATATTTGGTTGTGGATAATTAAGAATTGCTGAACAGTTTTAAGGGACAATTGATTTTTTTTTAATCTATATAATTTTCATGTAGAAATAGAAATCAAATTCTGGCTGTCACTCATAATATTAGGAAAATGGATTACATGATTACAGGAAAATTATTGGCTACAGGAATATAATATGGTATAAAGTTTAGTCATTCTCACTTTGATATTTTTTTTGCGTCCAGTTCCATATATTGTAAGCTGCTATTATAAAACTAGTGTAATTGGAATATACTGAAAAAAATAGCATGTAAAAATTGTTTTTCTAATACTTTTTATAAAAGAATCTTGCATAAAGAATCTAGAAATTGCTATCTTTTAAAATTATTTTGATAATATAATTTATTATAGATGAAGCAGATATGAAATTATGGATTTGATTGTGTAATATAGATAGATGGATCATCGGTTGATTGATGGATTACAGAAGAGTAAACCTTTAGTAGCGATAGTTAATTAATTGACTATGTGTTTATTTATACATACCTATGTATAGTATGTTTCTTTGTTTAAAAACTCAACATTGAAATCTTAAAGGAGGTAAAATAACCCAAAATCTTTTGCTGGATATTCGAACATTTGAATTGGGAGAGATTCTTCATATTCTATGCCTGGATGGTTCATAATCATAGACATATTCTTTGATAGTTTGTTCTACCAAAATTTTCAAAGATGATTCATTACTAATGCCCTTTCAACAATTGGCTTGGAAAATAAGAATCTCTCTTTCTTAACATATAAAAATAGCACTCTACTCCTAAAAAAATTCCTCATCCACAGGGAACATAAATAATTTAGAATCATATCCTATTGGGTTTTTTAAATTATTAGTTGAAAATGAAGTTAGGAATTGTAGTTCCCCATATAACAATATCAAGTCCAGGATCATGTAAGCAACACATTGAAAGAATTCAGTGAAGAGACAGTGTTTATACCCAGAGAATTCAAATGCTTACACTATAGAAATCTAATCCAGCTTGTTACAATAAATGAGCTGTGTATTTTTTCCCAGCAGACTATTATAGTTAATTAAATTAAGTCTTCAACTTGAGATCTTTGGGTTTCTTGAAAGATGGATCCCTTGATAAAATCAGGTGATGATAATAATTAGAATTGGCGATCTTGGTGGTTTTTTTGGTGTTGTTTTTTTTTTGCTCACATGGATGGGGGGGGGGCAGATTCCAGTAACAAGCTGCTTAAGGACAGTATTCTATTCATGTTATGCATACTTGTTCTATTTAAAGTTGGAAGAAGACCATCTGCAAAACTTGCAAAGAAAAGATTTGGAGATACAAAGCTTGACTTTGCAGAACAAACTAGAAGAGAAAACTTGGAGTCAGGAGAGAATTCTGATGGATCAAGAACTCAGACATTTCAAGCAGAACATTTTTATCCTATATGTGAAATTGAAATGGCTGCTAAAACATTGGCGGCATGGCAGGCAAATAGAGCAGCAAGAAGAAGACATACTTGAGGTAACTGTCCCATACTATTTAATGGAGTAAAGCTAGAAATGTGATGATAATAGTTTTATTATAGGCAATAGGTATTTTAAGAAATAACATTACTTAAATTTAACAGGGATAAAAAACAATTTGGAATTTACCTATCAAAACAGGATACTGATAAGATTCTATGGGACTCACCGACTAAATTTATCTCCAAAGCATACAAATTACTTTTACAAGGTTACATCGGTGAGGAAATAGTCAAAGATGCTATGATCGCTTGGGGAAGAAACATAGGAAGGAACATTACACTGGATGAATGGCAAACAATTTGGAGCAAATCTATCAAAATGACCCTGGCCTCCTCATTTAAGGAGAACCTATACAAAATGCTGTACAGGTGGTATTTACCACCAGCCAGAATAGCGCACATGTTCCCGAATACCTCTGATAGATGCTGGAAATGTAAAACGGCCAGGGGTACGTTCTTCCACCAATGGTGGACTTGTCCAAGAATCAATCAACTTTGGAAGAAGACGCAGACCTGGTTGTTGGAAATAGTAGGTATCAACTTTCCCCTCAAACCGGAATATTACCTAATTGGCATTAAACCAAACCAAATTGAGAACAGAGACTGGTACCTTTTCATACATATAACAACTGCAACAAGGATGGCCATTGCCCAACAATGGAAAGACTGTAACATACCAACGGACCAACTAATCATATCAAAAATTTTTTAACTGTGCTGAATCAGATAGGCTAACATATGTTTTAAGGGACAAAGCAGAATCAACTTATGCTCAATCATGGGAAAGGTGGTACACATGGTACGATAAAAGAACAAAAGGATACCAAAGCAAACAACCAACTAACATAAACGTGAAATAAATACAAGGAACAAATGAGGCGATAGTGAACTTAAGACAACTGTAGAGACACATGTACAGACAGTTATATTAAAATATATATAACAATGGATAGAACAGACTGGGACATACAAAAACTTTTGAATTGGGGGAATAGCTATATCCCCGGTATGTCCATCCCCTTTTTCTCACTTTCCTATCTTCCCACTCTTCTTTTCCCCCTTTCTGCCCTAAAAATGTACGTTGTATATTTGTTAAATGTTATATTTTATATTTATACCAATAAAGATTATTTTATAAAAAAAGAAAAAAAAAGAAATAACATTACTTAAAAGTTCAGATGCCAAAACTACCTTCATTTTGGCATTGTAATTTCTTGTCACAATGTTTTTAAGCAAAAAAGATATCAAACTGGTACTTGAAACTAATTAGGCTTATCAAAGAAAAAAAGGTAGCAATAGATATTCATTTGTGCAGATATCCCACCCAAGTTATCTGTTACCTTTAAATTTTAAAGGTGCCATAAGACTGAGGGACAATAAGTTTACAAACCCAATATTTTTCTGCCTCTACTGCAGTTTAAGGTATCTTTCTTCAGAAGAACCAAATGATACTTTACATTAGAATTTAAAAATATTGTGTGCGGAAATAGAATTGTAATTGTTCATATGAGTTTTGTATTAATTAAAAGCAGGAACAATAAAAAGAATTATATAGCAGCATATTCTCTTTTTAAATTCATTTATATACTAATCAGTTTATTTACTATATCACCAGTATAGAGGCCAAATCAACACAGTTAATTACAAAGACTATTGTGTTATTTTTTGCCCAGTATGAGATTAGATCTATGATTCTAGAAATCTCAGAATCACAGGATTTGTACAATAAGATTAAAATAATGGTTTGTTTATATTTGTATTGATTTTTAATATTGAAGTTTATTAATTAAACCAGTCTTTTTGCAAACTCCAGTCCTCTGTTAGCACCATGATTCCAAGTTTATTCTAAAAGAATTCTGAGGGTACTAAATATGGGAAGCCTAGTTACCATAAGTAATGAACAAACTATACATTAAAAAAAATAGGGAGTAACTTGTTTGTAGGATGTAACTATTTTTTTATCCACTTCATCAATTCGATTTCATAAACAGTTAAGCATCCATGAGCTCATAGAAGGAAATAAGGAAAATCTATTAAATAGGTACTTATTTAATGTAGGAATGTATTTATTTCACATAGAATTGTATTTATTTTAATTAATTTGCAATTTTAGGTAGAACACCTTGATCCCATGCTAGAATTCACCTTTCAGGCTGAACAAAAAGGTGACGAAGAGGGGGAAGAAGAAGAGGAAGAAGATACTGTTTTTGCAATGACAAATTACTCCCATCATTCCACAGTAGAAATAACCAGCCATGGACCACCACTACAGACAGCAGAAGTGTTGCAGCTACAAAAGCAGGTATCAAGGCAAATGTACAGGTGCTTATTCTGTCATGAGAGTTATCTTTCTGATTTTGTTGTTTTATCCATTCTGTCTATTCTATTTTGTATTGCAAACAATTAGCCCAAATAGAAAATAGTACTGAGAAAGGTATCTCATTGAATGGTGGTATGCAGAATGAACATATTTATTTCTCCTAAACATTTCCATAGCAATTTACTTCTCAATCACTACTGTAAGAGTTAATTCATTTTAATCTTTTTCTCACAAATGTATTGAGAGAGTTTCCAATTTGGGGCATGACCTACATACAGATACAGTGTTTAGACATCAAAATATACCAAGAGATTAATTAGCAATCTCCTTTACAAATACTATCACTGACTTGCAGTTCAATCTAGTTTCTGTAAAACTATTGGCAATTTAGCCCAGAAGTCCCCAGCCCCAGGCCATGGACTGGGACTGGTCCATGGTTTGTTGGGAACTGGGCTGTAGAAACAACAGGACAGCCCACAAAGCTTTGTGCATGTGTCGGATTAGGTTGCACACTGAAACCATCCCCTCCCTCCATGCTTCTGCCAATGCTGTTCTGTGGGGCCAAAAAAATTGGGGACCACTGATTTAGTTATATATTTTGATCTAAAGTATGATAACTACTAGTTTTGTACAGGAAAATAGTATCATTCAATAAAACTTTATTAAAGCAATGAATAATATAAATAATAAAATATAAGAATTCATTAATCAATAATAAATATAGCCAAATATGTGGGTATATCCCAAAGTTTAAAAGTCCAAACCTAATCTAAATGCAAAGCTTTTTAAAATCTATTTAAATAAATCATGCTCTCTGTTCTAGTGGAGTCAATAAATAACAAGACATTTCATAGTCTTGGGGTAAAAACTGAAAAAGTTTCCTGTTCCATCAGTGCTGATTCTACTAATAGTTACAAAGGCTATATAATTAAATTGATATGTGTACAGTAATTATGTTGAACATGAAAATTGACAGATAGTTAGAAAAAACTGGTAAAAACTGATATGAATAGAAATATTTCAGTTTGTTTATGGGCAGCAAACAATAGCATTTAATTTTCCCAATCAACTAATATAAATAGGCTTAAACTATTATAAAAGAGCATTTGAAATTACAAAATATTAATAAAAATGACATTCCACATTTTTAACCTTGGATGCTATCTGCATACTTCCTTGAGATAATAGTTTACATTGTTCTGTGATAGATAAATTGTATACTACCAAAACAAGGACATATTTTACAATGACAGATGGATCTATGAAATTCTTTGTTTACTCCTTCACAAAGGAACTTTGCGCTTGTTCTGTGCAAAAACAAAAATATCTACTTGCAAGGAGTCCCCCCCCCCTATATGTATCAAAGATTCACAGCGTAATGCCTTCTTTGCCATGGCGTTCACTTTCCACCAAAAGACATTTGTAATTTAAAAAGTACATCTTCCCTCTGCCCTCCCACCTCTCTCCAGTTAGGTGTAAAAATTAAACTTTCCCTCTACCCTGCTACCAATATCTCTTTTTAAAAACCTTACCTTGACTCCAGGCTGAAGAGTAGAGGAACAAACTAGAAAGAAAGGAAAATATTTCTGCAGCTTTTTTCCTCTGAAGTAAAGTTATCTCTAAAAGTTGTGTCAGAAAATGGAGGACACTGAATCTTGGCAAGCTTTAGCTATCCCCCTGACTGCCCTTTCTGTTGTTGTGTGTATTAGAGACCAATATATTATATACTCTTTAAATAACTAATTGATTGTTCTAAAAAGTTCGATCATGTTGTTAAAAACTTACTATTAATTGGGAGAAATGCCAAGCCTTTTGTGAACTTACTGAATATTCCTTTTTTCCCAGACTATCTTCTTTGTTGAAGCCCAAAACTATATTAGGGAAGAAAAAAACTTTGATTCCCATATCCCAAAGGGGCTTTTTCAAGAGGTCTCTTGGATGAGAAGTGAAATGTCTTCAAAAAACCAACAAACCAGAAAGTCCAGTTGCCTCTTGAAAAATCATCTTTGGGACAACCGTGACCTGAATGACTGAGAATCTCCATAGACATTTTGATCCCATAGTTTGTAAAGTTGTGGTTGAATGACAATATTTCAGAACTGCAATCAGCTTTGCTTTTTTCAGGCAAAGGATAATAGCCGACTCTTGCATGCCCTGAAAATATTGTTGGATAACTTCCAATCAGAACTCCAAGATGATGAGCAAGAGCGTCATGATTTGCAACAGCAATATGCCACTGATAAAGCTGCATGGGAAATGGAATGGACTAAACTGAACTGTCAGCTGGAGCAGGTATGTTTTTTCCCATAATTTGAGTCAAAGGGCACGATACTGTAAGTGAGGTAAACTCCCTGCAAAGATATGTAAAGGGTCTGATTATTTCATTAACAGTTTGAAAACATAAAAGCCAGTTTCGTAGTGGTTCAGGTTAGAAACCAGGAAACCTTGATTTCTACTCCTCCCTTAGGCATGAAGTCTAGCTGGGTGATTTTGGGCCAGTCACTTTCTCTCATCCCTAGGAAGAACCCTATGGCAAACTGCTTCCAAAAATCTTGCCCAGAAAGCTTCCAGGATTTGTCCAGGCCACTAGAGTGAAAAACTGGTGTGTGAAAGCACAAAATTAAAAATTAATTCATGGTACAAGTTCTACTCTTAGGGATATGGGATGTTATTGTATGTTTTCTCTGTAGGGTCTCTGTTGCTTTAGAATGAGCACACTTTGCTATTTTGGCAGTTCTCTTGGACTGCAATTGTGCCTCTTGTGAGCCTGTGCTATCATTGGCATTGAATAACTGAGATTGTTCCCCCCCCAGCTCATATAGCATAATCTCAGTTTTCCCATTGTGATGTTGAACCTTAACAGATTTGGGAAGTGAGATAGTTTGGCAAAAGTTATTTACTAACAGAACCAACATCTCTGGTACTTTTGTTTTTTTATACGAGTAGCTGCTAAACTTCATTAGTGACCCAAAATGTTTATCTCTGGCTTCAGACATCATTTGCAGTTAATAGCTGCTCTTAAAAAACCTTTTATAACTCTATACAAAATGCATGTTATGAAGATAGGATTGGGGTTCTTGTGGGAGGTGAAGATCTTGTTTCCTTTTTGACTGGCTGTAAAGTCTGCTGCCTGATCTTGGATTCTCACAAAGGCTGCAGTCAAGGCAATTGAGAAGTAGCCCTATTTGGAAAATGATGGTGTTGGCTGTGTGGAAATGTCCTAATGTAGAAATTCCTCTGGGAATATTAGAAATTATGCGAGTGTACCAAATCCAAACAATTCAAATTGTGGGTTTCAGTCAAGAAATAATACATTTCTATTTTTGAAAATAGTATTTACAACTTATAAAATGAAAAGATTATCACATAGAACTATTTTTTATTCTATTTTCTTACTGAGCTGCAGCATCACCTATGGTTATAATAACCATATTCTTTTTATATTCTTCATTTATGATTATGTATATTATTTATTTAACATGTTCTTACATTACATAAATATACTTACATGTATTATTTTTCATAATACGCTATAACCAGCAGTCAGTTAAAGAAGGTTGGTACTGGAAATAGGTTTACATTTGAACTCCCTTTGTACTATAAAGCAGGGGTCTCCAACCTTTGCAACTTTAAGTCTGAAGGACTTCAGCTCCCAGAATTCTCCAGCCAGCAAAGCTGGCTGGAGAATTCTGGGAGCTGAAGTCCTTCAGACTTAAAGTTGCAAAGGTTGGAGACCCCGGATATAAAGCATCAGCGTTAATATACATTCTGAGCCATGAATCATAAGCTTCAGTGAGATTTTTTAATTGAATTGCAATCTTAAACTACAAAGGATATAAACATTGTTCCCATTTTATAGTTGTTCTTTCAAATCAAAACCTCAAAGCTTGTGTTGAATTTGGTAGCAAATCCTGTTAATTTGTATGAAAAACTATTGTGCCATTGGGAAGTTTTGTTTTAATTTACAGCTGGAAGGGAAGACTGAAAAAGCACAGAGTCAGACTGGCGTTGATGCCACAACAGCTTTCAAAAGGGAGAGAGAGGAACACAAGAACCTCTTAGCAGAGAGTCATCGATTAGTAATGGACTTGCAATGGCAAATTCAGCACAATGAAAAAACCTGGAAAAGAGAAAAAATAGAGCTTTTAGAAAGACTTGACAAAGACCGGCGAGAGTGGGAGAGGCAAAAAATGGATCTGCTCAGGAAGGGAGAACAGGTAAGTTATGATATTCTGATTAAAACATCTCCCGATCTCTGTTCCAAAGGAGTATTAGATTTATGCCTTCAATAAAATTCTGTTAATCAGAAAAGAAGCTACCAGATTCCTTTTAGTTTGTTGCCATCATAGAGTAAGATGACTCCCTTTCTACAAAGGCTACAACCAAATCAAAAGCACCCTTACTAGTACCTGGGAAATTTGTTAAATATTAAGATTCCTTTCTTGTGTGCTTCATTTCTGTCAAAAATACTGTTTTGTTTCTCAGGCAAAAAAACCACAATTCTTTACTGTTGAAAACTAAAACCCATAGTGATCATTTTTTATGAGTTTCTCATCACAAGTAAAAACAGGAAAATATTTGTAAACTCCAGCATAGCTACCTAACAGGTGGTCACCTATAGGAGGACACAAGTCTGTTTTGAAGTTTCTATGGCTCTGTATATGGAACCAGGAGAATTAGGATTGTGCAATCATGATAGTCTTTTGCAACAAAAGCAGCAAGATCTTCTATCCTGTTAAAAACCAGCCAGTGGCATGAAGTTCATGATCTAGCCCAGAGGTCTTTCATCCCTCTGTTGTGGCTTCCTGTCACTGGTTGGCTCCACAATTGATAGGGCTTTTGATTAGGACAGATAGAGGAAAAAGGATGCCACACTAGGAGGAGACACTATGATGGGGGAAGCAGACTTCCGGTTGGCTCCAGAATTGAACGAGGGGCTTCTGGTTAGGACCTTTGTGTCTCTTTGAATCTTTAAGGTTGCTGACCCCTGAACTAGCCTTCACTTTATTAGATACTTTCTTTCCTTCATTTTTATAGATGAAGGAAATGCCTGCTTTAAATATTTTTATCAGTCCTTAGACAATGTTTTTTTTGTTCCCAAATATTGTTATGCATAATGTTGCTGCAGATCTGTTTAAGATGTTCATATTCATCAAGGAAGTCCTTTTTATTTTCCAACATTTATAACAAAAAAGTCAAGAAAATATTAGAATGTTTAATTCTCATTAAAGTACTTATAATGTAAGCACTTATTTATTTCAGTGATGAAACTTGCACAGTGAGCTATTTTATATCTGATGGCCAGTTTCAAAACTATATGAAAGAATGGATAATCCTGTCCATACATTATATAATAGATCACGTTTAAATAGAAATTTTAGGCAGATAGATGTTTTCACATAGAGGATATTTTCTAGTCTGAATTTCTGCTCCTAAATTATTTGAACTAGATTTTGTGTTTCTAATTTTCATAATGAATGTTCAAAAAGGCTTATATTTAGATTTTATTTAGATTTTATTTGATTTTTATACTGCGCCTGTCTCCCCAAAGATTCATATGCCTAATCACTACTATTTTATTTTATAAACAAACTGTATTTATAAATGTCATATAGATTTCTACACCAATAAATACAACAGCTGAAATTAATAGATCTCCAGTCAAAATACTACACAATCAATATATCTCTTGTTGGCTTTTCAAATCATAATAAAAATGCCTTTCTGCCACTAGCTGAGTTTTCCAATCTCCAAAATAATGTAATAATACTTTGCTTATCTTCCAATAACATGTGAGAAAACTATAAAGAAAACTGGACTATGGATGGATCAGTTACAGAATAGCAATTGGAAATCTGGAATTTTCCTCATATATTAACAATGAAACAACATTTGTAGGATTGGGTGGTCATTTGTGAATTCAGTGTGTGAATATGAACAAGGGGGGAAAGAGATTAATAATTTGAAACATTTCAAAATAAAATGGGAGGCAGCATGAAGTAGTGATTAAGGTGTTGGTCCAGGATAGTCATTCACTCTCAGACCACTCTATCTAACATAACTCTAAGTGTAAGAATCAAATAAAGGAAGACCCTTCATTTTGAAGGAAAGCTGGATGTAGCAAATCTAACAGATAATGACTTAACAATAACATTAACAGATTCCAAGAACATAACTGGTATGTTAAGGGACCCATTACTTGGCTTTACTATTAGTTGACTAATCATGGCTGCTATTTGTACTTATTTATTTTGTTGAGGTTTTTATTGTTTAAATGTTTTTTAAATTGTTTTTTACAAATATTTTTTGTAAACCTCACAGAGTTCACTTGGCGGCTATAGAAATTGAATAAATAAATAAATAAATAAATTTATAATCCTCAGTCATTTTATTCTGACAAATTAAGTCAGGTGACTGAAAAGAGAAACATTTCTAAAAATACAAAGTGTGGCTCATTTGTAGTAGTAGTTTTAGCTTATATATTGTTGACCTACATTTTAAAGGAATTAGACTATTCCCTTTCTTTCAAATTTACGGTTGTAGTGTCTCCTGAGGCATATCAAATCTAATTTTATCCAGCCTGTGGCTGCAAGATATTACATGTTTCATAGATCATTTTTGTTATTCTCCAATTATGAAGAGGGCCTTTTTATTATTCCAGGTTGTTACATATAAACATAAAACTCAATACCAAATAATAAATGCCTAGATTGGTTTTAAATTCAGTGTATTAAATTCAGACTTGTCAGCTCTCAGACTCACCCTATGTGAATATACATAACAATCAATACTTTTGCCGGGATTAATTTTTCCACTCAATCTGCGATAGGAATGCCTGCAAGAAGGAATTCATTGGTTTAGCACATTAATTTTACCCCCTCCAATTTTTATCCTAAAGCAACTATAGGAAAGTGGTGTTTTAATGTAATAATAGTAGTGCAATTCTTTCCAGCATTTATTCAGATACTTTAACATAGACACTGAATCTTTATTTAGGCTGAGTATAATAATTAAGCTTCATATAAATAATGCTAATATAAAAAATGATAAAAGTATCCTGAAATACAGAGGAAGGCTTTGCATACTTTCTCTCTTAAGAACTCTTAAGTCTCTGTACTAATGTTTTTTCCATTATTAATCTCTTTCTCAGCCTTCAAAAGTAAATCCATCAAGGGGGGACAGCATCCTTTATGATTCAAAAGAAACTGCCTTTCATCCATTTTCACACCAAGGGAGCCATCATATGCCTCATCCATTGGGGTCAAGGTCCTATTCTGATTCAGAAACCACGCAATTTGAAGATCGATCACTGTCTAAATTGAAGGAAAGTGACAGATGCACTGCCACAGAAAACTTATTTCTAGATACCTTGTCCCTCGATTCTCCAGATGATTCTGATGAACCACAATCTCAGAAAGGGGAAAGGGAGAGTTTGTTAACTTGTGTAAATGAGGTAAGGTGGCTTGATTTTTATGCTATCAATTATATGACAATTAATACTGCTATTATGACAAATATTTTCAACAAATGCCTATAGTTTATAAGCCAGTGGCAACTTCATCCTGAACTTTATTTTTATTACATACTGCAAACTGAAATCAAATATCAAGAGTATTTAAAGTATAAGCCTTATACAAAAACAAAGCAGTAACATAGTCAAATAATATTTCTAAAGTACAGTAATGAAACTGTGCAAATAATGGGAAATTAACCTAACATTATACATAGCATTACACCTTCTTACATTGCTCTATAGGTAGCCTGTTCTTGTGGATATCCTTAATGCATGTTAATGTTTGAATATTTATTTTATTTATTTGGTATTTGCATCTTTAGGCAAAAAACTTAAATCAAAGTGAAAGGGTTTCCCAAATTTTGTGTGTGTGTGTGTGTGTACATATATACATACACAAACACATATGTACATACCAGGGGTGGGTTCCTGCCAGTTCCAACCTCTTCTACAGAAGAGGTTCCACAAATCTCCAGTGCCGTTTAGAACTGGTTCCAGCTCCCTCCCCCACCCGTCCGCCCATCATCAAGAGGAAGAGCGAGAGGAGGAATTCTGTGAGTTGAAGTCCACAAGTCTTAAAGCTGTCAAGTTTGAACACCCTTGGGGGTTTTTTTTCTAAAGGGTTAGGGGTGCAAGGGTCTGGTAACTTGACAGCTTTAAGACTTGCATGCTTCAAATGCCAGAGTTTCTGAGCCAACATTTTGGTTGCTAAGCAAGAGCGTTGTTAAGTGAGTTCCACCACATTTTACAAGTTGGCCATGCCCACCGAGTCACATGACTTCCCAGCCACTTCCACTCGGTCACATGGCTGGCAAGCCACTCCCACAAAGCAGGCCACACCTACAGAAGAGGTTCTAAAAAAATTTGAAACCCACCACTGGTACACACACAAAAACAAATGTTAACATGTGAAAAGTTTCCTGAAACATTTTAAGTAAAAATGCATCATACCAAGATAAGTTAGGGAAAGGGGATTCTAATTTGGAGAAAATTAGATAGATCTTTCTTTAGAAGAGTTTGCAGTTCTATGGCAAATATAAGACCTTCCATGGACTTAAGAAACTTAACTATCAAAGTATCAGAACAAGATGTTCTTGGCAATGTAGTGAAGTTCTCTATGGGGAACACTGACTGGTGAAGTGGTGAATTTCATTGGAAGAGAAAGAGAACATTGTATAGGACAATGATGGCTAACCTTTTCGGCGCTGAGTGCTGAAAGTGTGCACATGCGCGCAGACCCATAATGCATTGCATGCGCCCCCACGTGCAAGCATGTGTGACTCCCACATGTGTACCCCACCCCCACGCATGCACAGGATAGATCCGAAAACCAGCAGGCATGCAGGCATGAGTGGCAGAGCTGAGCTGAGGTAATGGCTTGTGTGCCCGCAGAGAGGGCTCTGCATACCACCTGTGGCACACATGCCATAGGTTCGCCATCACAGCTATAGGAGATATGCATGCTAGATTTTTGTGGATGGCAACTTCTGGAAGAGAAATATCTAACAGATGTTAACATAATTTAAAATTTTGCCCAAAAACTTAATTGAAGGCCAAGGCAATTGCTATTTTGCATTTGGTGTGATCTGCAGGAGTCCATGCTGGCAATGCATCTCAGTTTCAAATCTAATTATATATCTACCATTATTTGCTACTTTCACTATCATATTCTTAAGGTTCCAAAACAAATAGTACTTAATTGGTGGGAAATTCCAGCGATAGCTATACACAGTGTGATACCTGAAACTGAACAATAAAGCTCCCAGTCTAAACTTCCTGGTAGAATGGTGATCTTTTTTGGGGTGCTATCTTGGCTAAAGTGAATATAGAGAAGCTGACTTTGTTTTTGAACTAAGCACTCTTTTTGTCACAAATGGAGCTATTCTTCCATTGACCTTCTGTGTGCTCTTACAGATCTTTTCGGACTGTTTTCTATAAGCCAGTGCACCTTATTGGTTTAGTCCAGTAGTCTTCAAGGAGGTCTCCAAGACTCTCAGTGGGACAACAAAGTTAAATAAATGAATTTATTTATTTATTTTATTTATATTAAATTTATATCCCGCCCTTCTCCAGAAGAACCCAGGGCGGCGCACAGGAATTAAAAACATACAAATATAACAATATAAAATTTAAAAAGATATTAAACTCCCAACCTGTGCTAAAATCAATTAAAATCCCCAATTGAAAACTGTTTAAAAGCAGTCACAGCGGAAGGTTACGCTAGGCCGGCTTGATGGAAAAGGTGTGTCTTTAGACACTGGCGGAAGAGGCGGAGGTCAGAGATGGTGCGTAGTTCAGGGGGTAAGTCGTTCCAAAGGGTAGGGCCCGCCACAGAGAAGGCCCTTCCCCTGGGTGTCGCCAATCAATATTTATTGATAGATATAACATACACACTTTGGGGTCCTCAGTCATTTTTAAGAATGTAAAAGGGTCCTGAGACTAAAATGTGTGAGAACTATCAGGCTAGTCTTTCTGTCCACTGACAAAAAAAAAGGTCAGGTTCTGCTTTACAGAATTGGGCAGTTTGTAATTCCATTTGGTTCATTAGGCTTCAGGACAAAACTGAAATCTGAAAGGATACTGGGAAACTTGATTAATTATAAGCTTAAAAAGCATTGCTGACTTGGTCATACCTCCATTCATATTAGTGTTGTCAGTCAGATAGACTTTATTTAGAATCTAGTCATGCCATTCAGTAAACTTTTCAAGAGTGCTTTTAACCCAGACTTAACTTAACCCAGATTCAAAAATGTTTACTACCGGTTCTATGGGCATGGCTTGGTGGGCGTGGCAGGGGAAGGATACTATAAAATCTCCATTCCCTCCCCACTCTAGGGGAAGGTTAATGCAAAATCCCCATTCCCTCCCAATCAGCTGGGACTTGGGAGGCAGGGAATAGTTGGGGGTGGGGCCAGTCAGAGGTGGTATTTACCGGTTCTCCGAACTACTCAAAATTTCCGCTACCAGTTCTAAAGAACTGGTCAGAACCTGTTGAATACCACCTCTGCTTTCAATGTAGGATGGTTTGCTGAAAGAAAAGGGTTCTGGGCCTTTTTTAATTTGGGAAATAATATCCATAAAGAAAGTATTATTGGCATTCATAATATTTCTGTGGTAGTGTATTATTGAGTTTACTTCAAAACAAAAAATAAAAAAGATGCTACTCTTATGTCATACATTTTTTTAAAAAAGGTATTATGCTATCAATACTAATAAAGTTCCAAATGTGTTTTGATGGGGTTTTTTCAAACTTTGAGTTGCCATGATCCCTTAAAATAATTAATCATTTTGTATCCTGCCTCGTCCCTAATTATATTGAATTAAAGAATTACAAATTTTGTAATTGTCTAGAACTTCTTATACTGTTCTATGTGAACTATCAGGGCATCAAAATCCTCTCAGAAGACATTAGGTAGAAAGGATTTTGATACATTATTCAAAGGATTTTCATATATCCCAACAATTAAGCAAACTAATACAAATACAGTCACTGATGCATTTATATGCAAGATCCAAAATTAACTCTTAATTTTCTTCCAGGAAGAAGAAATGCACAAGGGAAATCTTCAAAGGTGAGTAAAGACCAAAAGAATGAAATTAGAAATGAACTTTGTAATATATTAACACATTTACCTACATTTGCAGTGAGTTCAGATGCATTTGAAAATTATTAGAACTTTCCATGACAGTTGTTTGGTAGCTGTGTTTTTTTGTTATGCAGAAGCATTCAGTGCTTAAAATGAAACCCAGAGTTTAAAATAGGAATGACCCAGTATCTTTTAAAGGATTTTCACTTGATTTCCTTCCTTCCTTCCTTTAGGGCAATGTCAGTTTCCTCCATGTCAGAGTTCAAGCGTTTGATGGACATTTCTCCCTTTCTTCCTGAAAAGACTATACCATCCTCTAACACCAAAGAAGATACACCTCCATTATCTCCTGATGATTTGAAATACATAGAGGAATTTAACAAAAATTGGGATTACAACACTACCGGAAGCCAGAGTGGAACTTTAGAAAGGCCTTCAGATACATGGGCAGAAAGGACAGAGATGGGAAAGGCAGGAAATAATTCTGTTCCAGATCCATTCCAGCCATCTTCATGGTATCTTACCACAAGTGTTACTATGACAACTAACACCATGACGAGTCCTGAACACTGCCAGAAACAGTCACCAAGAAGTCACATTGTCACAGAAAAAATAGGAGTTAGAGTCTTCCATAGTCCACCATTGGTTCGCAGGTTTGATAACTCACTTGTCCCTGGTAGTGAAGGGAAAAATCAGCCTGAGACAGACTTTTTGTTTCCTGTGACCAAAGCAAAAGGAAATGTGGGTGAGATCAAAAGTGCTTCATCAGAAGTGTTTGGAAGATGGTCCTGTGACCTCTCCAAATATCATAATGATTTCCTAGAAACTGGCCTTCATCCAATTGAACGTCCAATCTGTACTACAGTGGGTTTTGCCTCATCCTTGCACAATCTGGAGCTGTCCAAAAACATGAGCGATGATATGAAAGAGGTAGCTTTTTCTGTCAGAAATGCAATACATTCGAGCTCAACAGATCTTCAATTCAGAGACACAGCTTGCCAAACTAATGGAATGAGAACAATGGGGACCCAGACGACTCAAACTATCAACGTGGGCTTACAGACAGACACTTTGCGTACACTCACTAGCAGTCCACATAAATGTTTGACACCAAAGGGGGGCTCTACACCTATTTCATCACCATCCAGAAGTTTAAGAAGCAGACAAATGGCTACTGCTGTTGAAAAGGTCCAGGGCAAATATGAACGAACATGTTGCTCTCCAAAATATGGCTCCCCAAAATTACAGAAAAAAGTTTGTTCCAAAACAGACCAGCCAATTAACCGGACATTACCAAGCACACCTCAGAAAGGATTTAGTGAATCTGCTTGGGCCAGATCCACTACTACAAGAGAGAGTCCAGTTCACACTACAATAAATGATGGCCTCTCTAGTCTATTCAATATCATTGATCATACCCCTATCACTTATGATACTTTCCAAAGATGCTCCAGGTCCAGCAGCCGGTCAAGATCAGCAGAACCCAGGCCAGAACTTGGGTCTATGCAAGATATGTCCACAGATATGCGGGGCAGGTCACCCAGTCCTCTAGGTTTGAGTACAGAACCACAAAAAGACGAAACAGGTGAAATTACAAGTATCAGGCAAGATTTATCTGCTCCGCCAGGATACATGCTAACAGAAAATGCTGCCAGAATCCTGAACAAGAAATTTATAGAGGATGCCTTAGCTCCACATACCCCTCCAAGTCTTAGCAATGAAAACCATCACATAAAAGAAGTAATCATATTTGAACCAGGATCCATTGAGGTAATACATTTTATCCTTATAAGAGTAAAACAAATTATAAATGTTCATGTAGTTTTCAAGTGCTGCTTAATACATACATTATTTTGACTCAAAAAGAGATTGATTGCTATTATGTACGTTGTGATTTTTTGAAGAACTTGATAACATCATTACTTTCCAAATGGATTTTTGGAGACATAGTGTTTCTATATAATAAATCGCAGGGCACTTGAAGTTGGATTTCTAAAATGAACATATTTCTATGGAAAAAGAATAGTCTGTCTCTTTTGGAATTTTTGCATTTTTTTGTCATTGAATATTGCCAGAGCTTCATGTGGGTCCTAATGATGCACAAAATAACTATTACTGAACAGATAACGCTAAAGGTTAGTGCTTGCTTCATTTAATAAAAAGGGAATTCAACAATATGACAAAATAATTATTCCTTGATTTAATCAATTCAATTACAGGGAGAACTAGGGTACTTATTATTATTATTAGTTCATTGAACAGTCAGGATGATTTATGTATATAAATAATATCTTTGACTTTCATTATTGTAATAATGAAATTCTCACCATATAGATTGAAACCATGCCTTGCTCAAAATAAATTTTGGGCAACTTTTGCTATCTGGTGATGTTTTTCATCAGACTCCTACATAAAGCTCTGAGAACAATCAATTGCAGAGATACATTAAAAAATTAGCAAATTAGAAAAAGATATGAATACTTTTTCACAAGACTACATATCCTGGCCAAGGTTCTCCTATCTGGAAGGTAGCAAATATATCAATATATATTGCCACTATTGCAATTTCAAACTTCAAATGTTTTGCATTTTTGGTATGGTATGGTTAGAATTCAGTTGCAATAACTGAATAATTGATGGGTGGCTATCAATATCAATTACTTTCTATAGAGCTTAAACACTTAATTCTTGCAGAGTTTCCTAATACCTAATACCTTTTACATACTTTGTATTTTAATTCCCTAATATTCCATTTTTTTATTATTATTTACACTCATTATGAGTAAGAGATGGCAAGTAGAGTAAGAAGAAATGAGAAGATTATGGGAAGTGAATGTTAACATATCTAGAAGATCCAAAGTTCAGGAAAGTTCAATATAGCATTCAGGAAATGTTTTTTAGATGTCACACTGTGCTCCCATTTTACACCATCCTAAGATAACTTAGCTGCAAGGAATGGCTGCCTAGAATATACATTGATTAAGCAGAATTGAATATGAGGTTACAATAAGTTGTCATATTGAAAACAAATCTGATCCTTTGAATGACATAGTGCATATTTGCTAATTTAGTTTCCAAACTAAACTAGTTCTCAAACTAGTGCATAATTCAAACAGTAGTACACTGAAACTGATATAGGTAATGTAGAGAAATGTGGAGAAAAGAAGTGCAAATGAAGTCTTCTAGGTCATATAATTGAGAGGCACTCAATAGAATTAGCATATTCTAGCAGAGTAAAATGTCCTTTTCCAAATAAAAATGTTTAGGTTTAGGGATGGAAGAAAAGGAGCTACACTAGAGTATATAGCCATGATAGTGAACCTATGGCACGTGTGCCACAGGTGGCATGCAGAGCCCTCTCTGTAGGCATGCCAGACGTCACCCCAGCCCAGCTCCACCATGCATGCACACGCACCTCCCTCCAGCCAGCTGGTTTTTGGGTCTCTGCTATGCATGTGTGGAGGCAGGGTGCATGTGGGGATGTGTGTGCACATGCACAAAGTGCATGCGCGGGGGAACTTGTATTGCATTTTGGGACCTTGTGCAGCACCCCTTGTGCAGTGCCTTGTTTTGGCTTCCAGGTTGATGTAGGAGGTTTTCCAGGTCCACAACGGAGCACAAGGGGCACACATGGACTCCCCTGCATCCCATTTTGTGCCAGGAAAGCCTCCTACACCAACCTGGAAGCCACAAATGGGCAGGGGTTGGGACACATGCACGGGGGCACAGAAGGGTTGCATGAGGAAGCACAGAAGGTTGCGCATGCATGTGTGGGGAGGTGCGCATTGCATTTAGTATATTTATTTTTGAAATGCATAAAGCTAGTCAACCTTTAATGGACAGTAATAGAAAATATCTCTAAATTGCACTGATAGATTAATGTATATTTAATAGCAATAGCACTTACACTTATATACTGCTTCGTAGCGCTTTACAGCACTCTCAAAGCATTTTACAGAGTCAGCATATTGCCCCCAACCCCCTTAACCAACCTTGGAAGGATCGAAGGCTGAGTCAATCTTGAACCTGTCAGGATCAAACTCCTGACAGTGGGCAGTCAGCCTGCAATATTGCATTCTAACCATTGCACCACCACAGCTCTAATGGTGTGTTAGAAGTATTTAATGTTTCTGTTCATTAAATATCAACTACCTTTATCAAATTCAAAAATAAATCCTTTATTACTTTTATACTTTTATAGTCACAAACATTGTCAAATTGTCACAAACATTGTCAAATTGTCATAAATAAGGGAGAAAGCACAGCTGATTATTTTTAATGCAATGATTCTTGTTATAATGGTTTTTGACTGGACCTTTTTAGGATGAGAACAGTTTCACACAAATTGGTTTATAGTGTAATTCTATGGATGTTTTCTTAGAAGAATTACTGAATTCAATTTGTCTTTCTCTCATGTGTATATTGTTTTTTCTATGTGTACTATGTTTTTTTTATTTATATACTGCATTTCTGTTTATTCCAACACTTCTAACTTACAACAATAAAGTTGTACAAAACATAACAAAATTAATGTAACTAAAAGGAATATTAAAATTAAGCATTAATATTATGAACAATCGAAAGCTTGGCTGTTCATGCCATTTGTCTAAACTCTAAAATGTGTGCGGCAAATAAATATATTCTCTTTTTGGAGAATATATTCATGAATCAGTGAATCACACACAGGATTCCCATATATCCAATAATGGGGCTTCAAAAAAGACTCTTCTGCCGATTGGAGAGGCGATTCACAATAGGAGACATGGTACATCAGAAAAGCAGGTTTTACATTTTGGGACTTTAGAAGGCTATACCAGCACCTTAAAATGTACCTATCAGGAAATTGGTAACTACTGCAAATTTCATTTGCAGTATGACCTCTGCATCTTGTAGCATCTTTGTGACCTCTGCATCTTGTAGCAGCTTGAAGCCTGGCAGCCACTACATTGCATTGCATTGCATTGCATTGCATTGCATTGCATTGCATTGCATTTCACCAGTTGCGATTTCCAAACACTTATCAAGGTTTAAACCCATATAAAGCACATTTTAGTAGTCAATACAAGATGTGGTCAGGTGTAGATAACAATAATTGAACAGGACTAATTTTAGAAAGGTTGGTAGTTGTATTTCAATTGCAACTGTGTAAATGTGTTCCTGATCACAGCCATCAAGTGTAAATCCAGTGATAATTGTATATCAAGAAGCCCTCCCAAACTCTGAACGTGTTCAGTGCAAATCCATTCAGAACAGAACTACCTTCACTTTATTAGATTGACTAACTGCAAGAATTTTATTAATTAAGTCTATTTACAAATCTGGTTTAGGCCAATGTCCTATGGATTTCATTCTTTGTTCCCATGTACTGCTATTTTAGTGACTTGAATTTTCTAAAAGTGTAAATTTTTAAATGCAAGCTTTGAAAAATACAGCATCAGAATAAAGATTCTCAAAAAATGCTGTGTGATTAAGCTTATAATAAGAAATCCACTTACTGCAAAACTTTTTACAGCTGTGGCTTCCATCCAGAATTTCTAGGCTGCAGTCTGAAATGGAATTCTGGGTGAAGTGAAGCCATGCTTTGTCAGGCATGCGTTTTGTTTGTTGGAAAACATTTATTATTTTTCTTTGCTAATCAATTATTTTGAAGGACAATTCTGCTGTTCTAGCATGGGCCTTGCTGATTCTGAATGTTTGAATGGAATGCTATTTAAGAGGCTTTTAGTATTTCATTTATGCGATTTCCCACTGCATTCTTTAAATGATTCAGTTAGGAAACTTTCTGTGATATTTGATAAAACATAGGCACGTCTGAGTAATGCAGATATGTATTTTGTCTGTATGTGTGTGTGTGTGTATGTGTGTTATGTTTGTGCTGATAAATAAATAGAGACTAGTATAGATCTATTTCAAGCTATTTAGCTCTCATCAGCTAGCCATACCCTTACTGGGATTCGAACCTGGGAAGTATTACATGTGAGGCAATTGTAATTGCCACTAGGCCACAGGTTCTCCTCCTGATCAGCTGAGCCAGGGGAATAAGTATATATTGTGTCCCAACACCCTGGTAAGCCCTAAATATGGGAGGGAGCAGAACTGCTTCCCTTTTCTGTCTTTTGGCTCACCTTAGGAGCCATCCAGGCAGAAAGCTATTTTTCCTTTGCCTTTGTTATATTTGTGTTATGTTTGTACCAGGGTGTTGGGACACAATATATACTTATTCCCCTGGCTCAGCTGATCAGGAGGAGAATCTGTTGGCCTAGTGCAGTGCTTCTCAAATAGTGGGGCGGGCCCCCCAGGGGGGGCGCGAGGCTCCGTAAAGGGGGGCGCGTTTGACCTCGGCAGAGGTGTACTTATAACAATTTTATAGACAAATTTACAGTTTATTTACAGTCGCGCGGGGGGCGCGAAATGTTTTCTTCTTCCTAGGGGGGCATGACAGAAAATAATTGAGAAGCACTGGCCTAGTGGCAATTACAACTGCCTCACATGTAATACTTCCCAGGTTCAAATCCCAGTAAGGGTATGGCTAGCTGATGAGAGCTAAATAGCTTGAAATAGATCTATACTAGTCTCCCTTTTATTTATTTATCAGCACAAACGTGACATATATACATACATACATACATACATACATACATACATATATACATACGTGTGTGGGGGGGGTGCTCACACATACACATCAGTGGTGGGTTGCTACCGGTATTACTACTGGTTCACTGAGTATGCATGCGCAATGGAATGAAAATTACTCAGAAAAAAAGGAAAACCGCTGAGGAGCGGCAATTCAAGCTGCTGCCCCAGGTCAGCTAGGCTTCAGAAGCTGGAATAAAGGTAAGCATAGCCCAGGGGCAGGTGGGTGAGCCCACTTTTAAAAAAAACAAAGAACTGGTTCACTCTCTGTTTGAAGGCAGCACTACCGGTTCAGGAGAACTGGTCAAAACCGGTAGCAACCCACCACTGATATTGTACATATAGGTGGATAGACAGGCATAGATGTAGATGTTGATATATAGATATATAAAATGCTTAGGAGTAGGTATTCTTTTATTTGTGCCAGGAGTTAGATCAGGGGTAGTCAACTTTTTTATACCAACCACCCACTTTTGTATCTCTGTTAGTAGTAAAATTTTCTAACTGCCCACCGGTTCCACAGTAATGGTGATTTATAAAGTAGGGAAGTCAATTAAATTTAAAAAAGGGAAGTGCTTCAGTATCGGACAAAACTCCTACCGCCCAGCATGAAAGCTGGAATGCCCACTAGTGGGCAGTAGGAACCAGGCTGACTATCACTGGTTAGATAATAAATTGCAGTTTTAAAAGTAGTTGGACAATCATTCCATTCCATTAAAATTTTAGTATTAAGCTAAGTGTTAAGCTGCAATACTGAATCTTTTACTCGTAAATTAAATAAAAATATTTTCTCAGTTTGAGCTAGAAAAAGATCAGTCATCAGATTTTTTTCCAAGACTCTGAAGAAGCAAACAAAGTAATAGCCAAAAGCCAACATGGGTTTGTCAAAAACAGATCATGCCAGACTAATCTAATTGCATTCTTTGACAAAGTGACAAAATTAGTGGACCAGAGGAATGCTGTTGATATAATTTACTTGGACTTCAGTAAGGCATTTGATAAAGTAGACCATAACCTACTATTAGATAAAGTAGAAAAATGTGGGTTAGACAGCATCACCACCAGATGGATTTGCAACTGGCTGACCAACCGCACTCAACGTGTAGTCCTCAATGGAACGGCATCTACATGGAAGGAAGTATGCAGTGGAGTCCCCCAAGGCTCTGTTTTAGGCCCAGTACTCTTCAACATCTTCATCAATGATTTGGATGAGGGGATAAATGGGGAACTCATCAAATTTGCAGACAACACCAAGCTGGCAGGAATAGCCAACACTCCAGAAGATAGGCTTAAGATACAGAAGGATCTTGACAAACTTGAACATTGGGCACTATCTAACAAAATGAAATTCAATGGTGAAAAAAGTAAGGTTCTACATTTAGGCAAGAAAAACAAAATGCACAGGTACAGTATAGGCGGTACCTTGCTCAGTAGTAGCAACTGTGAGAGGGATCTTGGAATCCTAGTGGACAACCATTTAAATATGAGCCAGCAGTGTGCAACAGCTGCCAAAAAAGCCAACACAGTTCTAGGCTGCATAAACAGAGGGATAGAATCTAGATCTCGTGAAGTGTTAATACCACTTTATAATGCCTTGGTAAGGCCACACTTGGAATACAGTATTCAGTTTTGGTCTCCACAATGTAGAAAAGATGTGGAGACTTTAGAAAGAGTGCAGAGAAGAGCAACAAAGATGATTAGGGGACTGGAGGCTAAAACATAGGAAGAATGGTTGCAGGAACTGGGTATATCTAGTTTAATGAAAAGAAGGACCAGGGGAAACATGATAGCAGTGTTCCGATATCTCAGAGGGTGCCACAAAGAAGAGGGAGTCAAACTATTCTCCAAGGCACCTGGGGGCAGGACAAGAAGCAATGGGTGGAAACTAATCAAGGAGAGAAGCAACTTAGAACTAAGGAGAAATTTCCTGACAGTTAGAACAATTAACCTCTGGAACAGCTTGCCTCCAGAAGTTGTGAATGCCCCAACCCTGGAAGTCTTTAAGAAGATGTTGGATAGCCATTTGTCTGAAATGGTATAAGGTTCCTGCCTACGCAGGGGGTTGGACTAGAAGACCTACAAGGTCCCTTCCAACTCTGCTATTGTATTATTGTATTGTATTATTGTATTAAGTTGAAGAAAGTCATATTATCTGACAAAAAGGCTAGCGGATGTAGTGTTCTTTTTCTTCTCCATATTTTCTTCCTAATAACATAGTTTTGATGTTTTAACCTCTGACATAATTTTATAAGAATAGCACATGGTAATATATTGTCTTCTTTATCTTGTATTTCATTTTCTCTTTACTAAATAGATCTCTGATGCAAAAATAAAATAGTAAACTCGTGTCTACTAGACATATTACTATATAATACACTTTTCCTTATCTTGCAGGGGAGAGATAGATGGGGTACAAAGAGAAACTTTCTCATTTGGAATGAATTCTGATTTAAATGAAAGTTGTAACTGTTTCTACAAATTATATGTACTCCTCACAATCATACTCTCCAATCAGGGTGTGTCCACATTTGTTTTCTAAATGTAAAGTTAAGTTTATCCTTTCTATATTCCAGCCTTGCTAATTTTAAAAAAGGTAGTAATAAATTAAATTTGGAGACTGCTTCAATGCTGATTAAAAATTTCTTGTTTAAATATTCATTCCAATCTGCTTGCTTTTTTTCCCCTGTCTTGTCTGTGTCCAGAACCAAACTGTCTTACTAACTGCCCCTTGGGGACCCTAACCCTGCCTGCCTCAGTACTGTAAGTCTTTCCTACCTTTGTTTCCAAAAGTCTTTACTTTAAAAAAAAAGAAGAAAAACAACAACTTTTACTTGATGGAAAAATATGAAGTGCATAAGCAACCCCATTGCTGATATTAGCAAAAAGCGGCATTGGATTTGAAATGGCTAGCAAGCATTTGAGTCCTAGATTGTCGTCAAAAAAGTTCTTATGGATCATTATTTATATGAGTGCTCTAAAATCATACAATCTAAGTGTTTCATCTTAAACCAGATTCATTCCATGAAACATAGTTTTCAGAAATATGATAGATTTAGGGTTCTTCCCATAATAGCCATACTGAACATTCAAAGGAATATGTTTTATCTTTGCAATTTTATATTTCTCAACCATTTTTACATCCACTAGGTGATTTGCAGTTTCAAATCACTGCAAATCATCAGCTGTAGACACAACGCTATACTTTGCTGGAAGTGAAATGACCAGAATCACAGGTTCTGTATATTTAATATTTAAGGACCAAAAAGAGGCTTTCCTGAAAGCTCCAAAGGACGAAAAACAGTCCTACGGCCAAACCAGAAGTCTGTAGGGCCCTTTTTAGCCCTCTAGGAGGCTTTAGGAGGCTTCCCGAAGGTTCCAGAGGGAAAAAACGGCCCTACGAGTCAACCGGAAGTCTGTTCCGGAACTTCCAGTTTGTCTTAAGGCTCTTTTTTGCTCTCTAGGAGGCTTTAGGGGGCTTCCATGAAGGTTCCGGAGAGCAAAAAACAGCCCTACGAGCCAACCGGAAGTCTGTTTCGGAACTTCCAGTTTGCATGTGCGCCAAGGAAGCTCCTGAAGCCTCCTGAGGGCCTCTGGGGGGAAGGCTGTTTTTGTCCTCCCCCAGGCTCCTAGAAAGCTTCTGAAGCCTGGGGAGGGCGAAAAATGCATGCCAAAAGCAGGGGGGCTGCTGGTCACGCACACATGCGCACAGGGGAAAGCAAGTGCATGTGCGCTGGGTCATGCGCATAGCATTATGAGTGTGGCACGCCCGCTCACAACCCTCCTGCGCTCCTCCCGCTTTTGGCATGCGAGCCAAAAAAGATTCACCATCACTGGCTTAGGAAATCTAAATGAAGGAGGAGGAGAACGTACGGATTTCTTCCAATCCAATGTGCACAGTATAATGAATAACCTTAATTTCATGTGCTAGTAAAATAATGTTTAAGATCAACCAACACAGGTTAGGAGACCTGCATGCGAAAGGAGATGCCAAATATTCAGGCTAGCTTTAGAAAAAGCTGAGGGAAACAAGACATTATCGCTGAGATAATTGAGAAAGCCAAGAATATCAAAATGAAGTCAGTACTGTATGTGATTCATTGATTATAGAAAGGCCTTGTGCAGATCACATCAAGTTATGGAATATGCTCAAAAAAAATAGTAATCCTAGAATATCTCATTGTCCTCATGTGAAACTTATACATACTCCTAAACCATAATACAGACAGAAAATGACAAAGTATACTGGCTCCAGATTGATAAGAAGTGAGACAAAGCTATATATTTGCTCCTTATTTATTCAACCTATATGTTGGGAAATGAGACTGGAAGATTATAGCATGTTTTAAAAACTGGAGCAAGAAACATCAATAACCTAAACTTAATGTTTAGGTTATTGGCCCTACTCTAAAAGCCGAAAATGTTAATGGCCCTACTCTAAAGGCCGAAAATGCAAGGGATCTGCCAGCCTAAAGGTCAAGGAACAAAATTAAAGAATGCCAACTACCAGCCTTAATATCAACAACAAAGGCATTGAACTGGTAGAACTGAGTTTTGGGTAGTGAGAGCCAGTTTGGCACAGTGGTTAAAGCAATGGGCTAGAAATCAGAGGGTGAGTTCGAGTTCTGACTTAGGAGCAAAATCCGCTGAGTAATGTTGGCCCAGTAATACCCTCTCAGCCCTGGAAAGAAGCCCAGGCAATCACCAGTCAATCAATATTGACTCAAAAGCACCTCCACCCACCCCAGGATAGCTTCAGCATTTTAGAATCAATTATCAAGAGTAAAGGAACAAGCAGTCAGGAAATAAGCCACAGAATAGTACTTGATACAGCAATCATGAATGCCTTAAAAATGCGTAGGCAGCAGAAGATTCTTATCTTAATTGTTTCTTGAAAAGCTTTTAAAAGAAAAAGTTTATAGATTTGGTTGTTTTTTTTTAAACCTAGCTCCATTACATTCATGCTATTCCTAGTTTTAAATACTGGTGAAGAGATCTTGAAGAGTAACTATTTAGACTGATTTCTGTATATTTTTTGCTCTTGTTGAAAGCTTGACTCTCCAACACCAGCAGCTTCAGGGAAATATAGCATACATGTGAGAATCATATACCATCTTTCCTGCTCATTTTCAGACATTGTTCAGAAAGTGTTTGAATTTTTTTCTCTGTTTTTTTTTCTCAAGGACCTAATCTTTGAAGTAGTTTAAAAACAGCAGCACAAGTACAACAATTTTCTCTTTGTTCATTTCATATAATCTTCTGCTTCCATATGCTCTTTCTCCTGTGGACCATTCTGTATGGAACTGCATGAACATGCTGAATTTTCATGGGACTACATGTAAATAAACAAGTTGGGATAGTATTTGGTCTCTTTCAAATCACCTTATCGAGTACCATTTCCTGTAATCTTTATTCCATCTTTGTTCCATATTCATAGCATAGTAGGAAAAAAAAACCATCACTTCATTTAACTTTTGTTTTTGGCACTTGCCATTCCATAATCCTACCTGTGTGTTAAAAGATTCTATTTTATATGTTGCTGGGTACATTTTTATCTTACATTTTTATCATGTCACTCTCACCTGCAAAAGAACTAGAACTTCATGAACACACCTCTTTATCTCAGCAAATCCAACATTTCTTTCCTTTTAGATTTTTAAAGGAAAAGCTCAAGGGCTTTGGAAAGTCTGCTTTTATAATTTTACACCTCTGAACCTTATCTTACATCGCAGCACACTGTGTGCAAAATGGTCTGTTCTGTGTGAAAACTCAATCCTTGTTAACAATCTTTATCAGCTCTGAAATAAAAATAAACCGCCACTGTAAAATATTACATCTTTCAAACAAAAGTAGGTCTTGATATGGTGCTAATATAATTGAATAATTGAATAACTTTCCATTGCATTTAATTTTCCAGTTTTCCTCTTTAATATACTCAAGTTGCAGAGCAAATTTAGACACCTGCAGAATCCAACTTGAAACAATCTGGAGCTGTTTAATTAAAAATGCTAAATGTGGTACCAAATTTATATCTATAGAATTGTTTAATTGTAATGTCTCCATTTTTTAAATGAACAATAATCAAAAGTTGTGGGAGCAATAAGGAACATGTTGATTTTTCAAAAATACAAAAAAACCTAAGATTGTCTTCAATTGGAACTGTACATAAAATGAAATTTGGATTGACAGAACTAAAAGTTACTTATATGAAAGCAACATAGTGATTCTATTGGTAGCAGGTGTTGATGATGATTTCTGATACAGGTAGTCCTCAACCTATGACCACAATTGAGCCCAAAATTTATGTTGCTAAGTGACATCTTTGTTCAGTTAATTTTGCCCCATTTTACAATTTTTCTTACCATCTGTGTTAACCGAGTTCTTAATTGTTAATTGCAGTTGTTAAATTAGTAACAGGATTGTTAAGTGAATCTGGTTTCCCCATTGACTTTGCTTGTCAGAAGGTTGCGGAAAATGATCAGAGTACCCCATGACTCTGCAACTGTCATAAACATGAGTCAGTTGTCCAGCATCCAAATATAAACCATGTGACTATGGGGATGCTGCAATGGTCATATGTGTGAAAAATGGTCATAAGTCACTTTTTTCAGTGCCATTGTAACTTTGAATGGTCGCTAAATGACTAAATGAGCCAAGGACTACCTGTATATCAGAGCTTGTTGCTCTTTGGTTCAAATTTAATATACTAAAAGTTACTACTTTCTATCTATTCTTCAAATAAACATTATATTTTAATTTGAAGGCTGTAATTCTTAAATAGCCTAACTCAGGGCGAACATAATACAGAATTACTTACGGATCCTAGCGATGAAGTTTTAGATAAAATAAATCATCTGATCATCTATTTTAGCTACATTTTTGTATTTAAATATTTTTGTATTTTAATTATATTTCATAACAATGATGATAAGTATGTGTGTATCATTTTCAGAAATATTTATTTGCTTGTTTGTTTATTAAGTTTATGTGCCATCCATCTCATTAGAGACCATTCTGAGGAGCTTACATACACTAAAACTAGTACACATTAAAATAATAAAACAATAAAAACAAAAATAAAAAGCATTAACAGATAAGTAAGAATGGAACATGAAACAAATGGGGAGAGGTGGGCTCTTTCCAGGGGTGAAATCCGACTGGTTCGGACCAGTTCAGACCAGTTTGGGAGAACTGGTAGTGGACATTGGGCCTGGATTGCCGAACTGGTAGGGATCGCTGGCTAGCCATGCCCCTGAACCAGTCCTCTAGTTGCCGCTCTCCCGCCCCGCCCAGTTTCTGCTTTCCACCATCCCAGCTTGCTTCCCCTACTCCCTTCCATGTTTGCCTGCCTTCCCTGCAGCCTTCCCGGTTTCCCCGTGGCCAGCTTGCGAAGTCAAGCAAACAGAAGGCCACATGGAAGGCAGGCAAGCATGTCGGGGCTGGCTGGCCGACCATCTCTCTCTCGCTCTCTCTCTCTCTCTCTCTCTCTCTCTCTTTCTCTCTCTCTCAATACTGAATGCGGAATCCTTTCCACCAATCCCTGCAAACAGGAAAGAAGCCACACACACACACCCCAGTCAAACCGGGGAAGACCCTGAGGTTGGGAGGGTTCACCTTTAGAGATGGGACACTTCCTGCACCAACTCTGTGCCTTCTCCTGATGGCTTGGTGCCCTCCTACTTCCTTTCTTCTTTCTTCTTCCCCCCCTTCTGTTTCCCATCCCAAAAGCAAACGATCAGAGGATCAGTGAAGCCAAGAGTTCCTCAATGGGGGAGAAGAAGGGAGTAAGTGGTGGGGTGCTGTCTCTTCAAACTGTTGAGGGAGATGAGGCTGAATCCTCTAAGCTCCAAAGGTAACATCCCTTGGTTCTTAGCAGTTCCTTGCAAGCAGGCTGCCTTCATCTTCCTCCGTGAAGATAGGCAGAGGGCGGTGGGGTTGGAGAGGGTTGCATACCACTTTTAAAAGAAACATGCACCCTAACACTCGCCACTGCGGTGGTGGCAGGAACAGCTCCAGAGCTTCTAGGTGCCAGAGGATCAATGCTGGCTATGGAGGGGAAGGGGGAGCTGTGGGAAGAGCCCAGGAAACAGTAGTTCCTCCTCCTTCTGCGCTTCATGTTGGGAAGGTTCCTGAGCACTGAGCATGGCACACTGCAGGCAAAGTGGGTGCCTGTGCTGGGCCAGGGTGTGCCCAGCGCATGCCAAAGGTCCTGCACAGCTGCTGCCACCACCTGGATGCTAGAGGTTCCCTAGGAGCAGCGGCCAAGGGCACTCAATGGCAGCTGGGGTGAGTGAGAAGGGGGAGCCGAGCACTTTGTTTCTATCTCTCCCCTCCTTTGTCATCTCCCGGACTGGGTGGCTGAGGTGGAAGGGCGGGCAGTCTTCAGGGTTAGGTGGTGTTGGGTCTGGCTTGGCGAGTGGAGTCAGGCTGGTCAAGTGCTGATCATCAGAACCTTTTTTTAACTTTTTAAAACATTTTTACTAGTTAAAAATACTTTAAAAAGTAAAAAAAATGTTGCCCACGCCCACATGACCCACCACCACCAAGTCATGCCCACCAATTAACACCCAGAGAACTGGTGGCAAAAAAATTTTAGATTCCACAACTGGAACTTTCCTAATCAAATAAACATCTTCAGAATAGGTCCCCAGGCCAATTGGCAGAGTCATTACCATAGATGAAAGAGTGGGTGTAGATCTCATCTTAAGAGCTACAATGTCCCAAAGTAGAAAAGACATGGCAGAAAAAATTCTCTTCTGTTGAACCCCGTCAGCCAAACATCCTTCATTGATGGTGTTCAGAGCATGCCATAAGGTTCTTCAGATAACCTGAGACCATGCCATGAAGAGTTTTAAAGGTGCTAATCAACATCTTTAATTGTACTTGGAAGCAAACCAGCTTCCAAACGTGTGTGCATGCATGTTTTGACCCAAAGTGGATGTGATTGCATGATGTATGTATGATCAGATGAAATTTGAATAGCAATTTGTGCCCTTTTTTTGGATGGGGATTGCAAATTTAGAAGTTACCCTCAACTGGCTAGAAAATGTTTAGGAAAGCATAATTGGTGATACCCTTTATCCTATACAGCTATGACACTGTTCTTCAATCTTGTGGGCAGGACTGAATGTTACCATTATCTTGTTTTGTTTATTTATGTGGTTATAGAATGTGAATGAATGATTATCTGATCATTTAAATCCATGTAAGCTACAGTTTTCTAGAAATTGCTGGCATACAATCCCAGCATCTTGTTAACATTATTCTTGCTAACTGGGACTGTTGAGAGCTGAAGATTATGAGAATTTAAAGGGTTACAGAATGGTTTACTACATACAACTCTTTTCTTTATTCATTTTATTATGTAAGTGGAGCAGACCCAACATTTCAAAATAATATGCAAAAATGCAATTATATATGTACATATTTAAATCTTGTTGTCCTCCCTTGTGCAATGTATGAATTAGTAAATTTGTTCTTTTTTCATTTTTCTCACAACAAAGGAACTACCTTGTTCTGCACTAGCTCCACCCTTAGAATCCTGCTTCTCCAGACCTGAAAGACCAGCAAATCAGCGCCCACCTTCCCGTTGGGCTTTACATTCTCCTACTGCCTCACTTCAGAAGACTATGTAAACCAGGAACTGCTATTAGAGAATTCAAACCAATGACACAAACCTGCATGAATTATCACGTAATAATTTACTATCTTTTGTATGATGGATCCATTATCATGGCCAGTCTCTATCAGTGAGAAGAGATCAAGTTCCAGTGTTCAAAGAATGTTCTAGAATGCAGCTTCTTAGTATACAACTAGAGAAACCGTGATGTTTCTAGAATGAAACAGCTAATGTGCCTGTTAATAACTTATTTTTTCATAGCTCAGAAAACTATTTTTGCCACCATCTTTTCTACACACAGTATATTAACTAAAAGAATCTAAAAATTATACAGATAAAGGTAAGATTTTAAATAAATAAATTTCGTTTTCGAAGAGACGGTGATTCTGTTCTCTCTCTTGCTCTCTAACTGCTGACTGCCTTGTAATACATTTGCACTGTTGAGATTTAGGTTATTTGGCTATTTTTCTGCCTCCTTGGTTTAATATCAGATTTCTTAATTTTATTCATTTTGGTTTCATTTTAAAAAAAAAAGAAATTTCATAAAGGTGCTTTAGCATGATTGAAGCAGTAAATGTTGTTAGTGAAGGAAACCCTTGAACTGGTTGACTAAAGTTATCTTAAATTAGAAGGGAATATAGAGAATAAGAAATGTTTAGAAAAGGGAGGAGGAAGACTGAAAGTGAGCTGTACAGTAAACATACACTCAAGATCTGCATGTCTTTAGATTGTTAGCACTTTAGTGCATGTACACGATGCTTCAGTACTCTCACTGTCTAGATCTCAATCTCTTTCACTGTTATATGATTGTGAATTTATCTGTACTGTACTTTTAATGTCGGTATCCTTGCATTGATTGTACAAAAGGGTTTTTAAATGGCTGTCAAATAGTTCAACTGAATATGTTCCGTGTCTATTAAAAATTTCCCTTCTTTGGGGAAAAGCACTGAGAACTCCAGGCATACTAAACTGTAACTGGTCTTGTTTTAAGAGTTTCTTGAGACCATGTGGTGTGGAAATAAACTCCTCAGCATTTACAGATCCCTGGAGTTTCTTGAATTTTGTTATAATGATGCACATATTCAAGCAAATTATCAGGTTTTCTCAAGACACAAGAAAGAAATGAATCCGAACAATGCCATTAAGAGTGTATATGTAAAAGACAATTATTAGTTATTAGGATGACAGATGTTTTTCTTCATATTTCTTTTGATAATTATTGTGTATACATGAATAGTATTTGATAATGGGAACATGCTAATAATACCTATCAAACAGAATAAATTAAAAGTCAACTTTAAAACACATTTGTATCTTTTCACGCGTCTGTTGTAAGAAATAACATGAGTGAAGAAACTTGTTAAGTAAATTCTGTTGACACTTTTGATATCGTTAACACATAAAAACTAAGAATGGCAACATTTTTTTTTAATTACAAGAACATTCACCCTGATAGCTTGGCAGTCAAGACTGCAAAGCAGATTGGACCCATATGATCTTGGAACTATTTTTTCCACTCTCTCTAATGCCATAGTTTCACATTTGCCTCCTGGATGCCGGCCTCATTCCTGACTGCTCTTTTGATGCTGCTTCAGTTACCTTTGATACCGTAGCTCAGGCTGGTATGTTGAATATGTAAAGAAAAAGGTGAAAGACTAGTAGAAAATGTTGTTTCATGAAGTCAGAACTGAAAATGAACACAAATAACCATTTAGATATGTTTCATTTATTTACATACACACATATACACTCATACAATTATGCATACATAGACATGGATGGGGGGAGTGTGTGTGTGTCTTTCAGAAAGCTGTGAAAGTTCTAGCATAATCTTACAATTGCCTGAATTGCAAACAGTCAGGGATGGGAACCACATTTCTTCATTTTCCTGTTGTCATCTAGTGTCTGGCTGTGGTAAACCACTAGAGATGGGCAGAAAAATTGTCAAAAATTGCTTATGTAGCTAAGATTCTGCAGTGCTGAAGAGTTTTCCCTGAATGGAATGAATACAAGGGCCTAAACTCACCTAAGCCATTTTTTAACCCTCTTATGAGGAGTAGTCATATTGTTGATTGATTCTTGCAGTCCAACACAGGATTAAGGAGTTTGAATACACCATCACATTGTGCTGTTGAAATTTGACTGCCTTTTGTAAGTTTCTTACAAAATAAAAATGCAATCCAATATTTCAGAATAACTTTAGCTTTGAGTAAAAAATGTATTATTAATCATTTAAAGCAGGGGTCCCCAACCCCCGGTCCGCGGACCGGTGCCGGTCCGCGGCTTCATAGGAACCGCAGGGCCAGCAAGGAGGAGGGAGCAGCCCCCTGGCAGAGGATGGCCGAGCGCACCTCCACCAGCTCCTTCCGACGGCCACCGTGGCGCACTGCACTTTCCGGGGCTTTCTGGAGAGGCTGGCATGTCGGCTGGGAAGGTTATCCTGCAGCGGGTGGCCGAAGGACCCAAGCTACGGCTATCTTAAGTGCCCGGACGGCTTCAGCGGCGCACACGGAGCTGGAAGGGAGCTGGGCGTGCGGCGCCCGGATGGCTTTGGCGGCACTTAAGATAGCCGCAGCTCGGGTCCTTCGCCCACCCGCTGCGGGATAACCTCTGCAACCGACATGCCGACCCCTCTGCTGCTTCCCCGGGGGGAGGGAGGGAGAGAATGGCAGACACACAGAGAGGCAGACTTAGAGAGACAGAAATAGAGAGAGAGGAAAACAGACACACACAGTGACAGAGATGGGTGGAGGGAGGAGAGACAGAGAGAGAGAGAGAGAGACAAAAAATAGAGAAAGAGAAAGAAAGAAAAATAGAAAAAGAAAGATAAATGGAGGGTGGGAGGAAGGGAGGGAGTGAAGGAAAGAAGGGGGAGGGAGGAGGAAGGGAGAGGTGAAAGAAGGAAGGAAGGAAAGGAAGGAAAGGAAGAAAGAAAAAGAAAGAGGGATGGAGGGTAGGAGGGAGGGAAGGAAAGAAGGGAGGCAATGGAAGGAAGAAAAGGAAAGGAAGAAATCTATTTTCCTATTTCCTTTATAAATTTAATACATTGAAATTGAAATTGAAATTCCACCTCAAGCTACCTGTTTGGTTAACCAGGTTAAAGATCTATTTTTCTCCCAGTGGTCATTTCAAAGGAATCACATCCTCTGAGTCATTTCCTGGATTCAAACCAGCATCCCAAAGAGTCATGGGCTGCCTTTATATATAACGAGTGCCCATAAATCCATTTTTACCATCTTCAGAAGACCAAAGACCAGCCAGAAATGGAAGAAAGAAAGAAAGAAAGAAAGAAAGAACTTATGACCACAATTGAGCCCAAAATTTTGGTTGCTAAGCAAGACTGTTAAGTGATTTTCACCACATTTTCCAAGTTGGCCACGCCCACTGGTGTCACATGACAACTGAACCACTCCCACAAAACAGGCCACACCTTTTGGCTCTCAAAAGAAATTTCAGTTGTGGTACTGTTGATATTTGGCTCTATTGACTAATAAGTTTGCTTACCACTGCCCTAGACGGCCAAGTGAGCCGACTCCCCCACCCCCCGCATGCGCATGCGCCGCCTGTTCCCCCTGCCCCCCCCCTCCACTAGGCCAGCCGGTCCGCAGAATTTCTTTAAAATGAAACCGGTCCCTGGTGCAAAAAAGGTTGGGGACCCCTGATTTAAAGTACGCAAATCTCAGTTGTATTTTCAAATACTGTATAACAAGGCTACATAAACAATGTATATGAGTCAAATCTTAAAGCTAGTTACAAAATGTTACTTTTAATAGAGTCTCCTGTTTTTTAAACATAGGCTTAAATATGGAAAGTATATTTCCAATCAACAGTAAAAGATTTAAAAATAATGTCTTTATTTAATCTTAGAACCAGAAATACCATATGGATTTAGGAAATTGATATATTTTATTAGATTTGTATTAGTTCATTTCAGACACAGGTTTTAAAGCATCAGCTTGAATCATTTTGTTAACTTCAAAATGTAATGTTTATGATTTCTTCAAAAAACTGGTGAAGCCAACATCTAGGCCAGTGCAATTTGTTAACAGTAATATTATTGTTTTCAGACTAAAGCAGTTCTTTTTAAGATAGATGATACAGGAATAAAGAGTTTTATATTAAGCCAGACCAACCTTTGGATGATATTGGGTTTGGGAAGACAATGCTGTATGACAAGCAAGCAATGACAAAAAATGAATGGGGATATAGCAGTGGACTTCAATGCAAAGACTTTCATTCATTTGTTTGCAAATTCATTCAGTATATCATACCACTTCTGAAAATTTCAAAGCAATAAAGAGAGGGAAAAGAGCAGAGTGATCAGGAAGTTGTATGTTTCACTAGGAGGGAAGAAAACAATTTTTTTGAATAGGTCCTAATTGCAAAAGGTATTTTCAGAGAGCTCTTGATTATCCATTGTAAATGATGGCACAATTGTTTCTTATTGAGTCAGCAATTTTTTTAAAAAAAATAAGGCAGATAGGTTTTAGGGACTGGGCCCACTGGGTGAATTAACAGGAAGAACTACTGGAAGTCTGCCAACAGAGTTCAATACTGAATTTTCTTTTTAACTGAATATTGTATAATTGGCTAAACTGAGAGACTAGGAAAGAAACAAAAAGCAATTAAAGCCTACTACTGATGCCTTAAGGAGCAAAGGTGAATAAGAATTTTATAGTTGTGATCTAAAATGCTTAAGTCATCTTTCCTATCTGAAAATAGCATGGCATATATTTGCAGCAACAGCAAATGTTCAATAGTACTTGAAATCAGAGGATTGATGAGAGACCAGTTTATTAGAATGAGGAAAGTTTTACCAGATTAAATTGACAAAGGCACTAGAAAAGATGATGACAAAGGAAATCTCTACAGTGTACAACCTCAATATACACCCATTCAGTCAATTACTGGTGGTTACAACTGGTCCTCAGAGTTCTGGCCATCCCATCACCCAATGCAATCACATGATAGCTATTTGCAATCTTCCATACTGACTTCCCAAGAAAATCAGTGGGAAAGCTGGGAGGGAAGGTTGCAAGTTGCTGGGGTAAATCACTCTTACTGATGCATCTATTCAGTCTCTGCACTTTTACTGTGCTAGCCACTCATGCACCCCTAACCGACATACTGGCTCTTGCACACCCTCAGGCATCCTGCCTGATCCACAGCTCTCATGCACATCCAAATTGTGCCACATTTCTTGCATACCCTCTATGATTCTTTCTTGGATCCATGTCAAGCGTGCCTCCGTCAATAACCAAGAAAGAAAACTCCCAACTCCATTGTTTGTGGAATTAAAGATACGTTTACTGGTTATGAAAAGATAGCAGTGAAAGAAAAGCAAGATCTGAGTCAAAAAGGCGCGAACAAGACTATATCAAATGATTACCAAGCACCCTCCCCCCAGTTACCCCAACCCAATGTCCAATCTGCAACTCCTTAAGGTGTCATGTGGGGTGCATCTTTGAAAAGCCTCATCAAGTTGGTATGCAAGATGGTTGGCCTTGACCAAGTCCAAACACCGGCCATCAGCATGCGCAGAAGGTAGTGAGAACAAAACTCCCTTCTACATAACTCCTCCAGTACCATACAAATCCCAAATACCATAAGCCACCACCCTCCCCGTTTCTATGGAAGCCGATAGAAAGCAAGCGAAGGAAAGGCTGACACTTCCATCCTTCTGAGGTCAGGAAAAGTAGGACCTAGATTGTTGCGGGCAATATGCTGACTCTCTAAACTGCTTAGAGAGGGCTGCAAAGCACTGTGAAGCGGTATATAAGTCTTAATTGCTGTGCTATTCAGTTAACAGTGGCAACCGGAACCACAGGGAATGTTGTTGCTAAGAAATCCAGTCTTAAAATGCAACCTTGTCATTTAATGATGGAAATTCTGGTCTCAATTGGCATCGTAAGTCAAGGACTACTTGTACTCTCCATATGGAAGGCAAACAGCAAATATAGTAGTACAGTAGTAACCAGAAGCAAAAGACAGAAGATACTGTGCACTATTAGCCTTCCTTTTCAGGCTTTTAACATTTGAAGAAGCAGACATTCCAGAATAAACAATATGAGCATGGATCCCTAAAGGCCGGATGCAGTGCTGGATTAATCATTAAATAGAATAAGCACATCCAGTACATAGCGAGTCTTAATGGAAGGGCTCAGGGGCACTACTGTTGAGCTATATTTTAGGACATTACTTGCTTCAGTCAGGCACCAGTCAGGCACCAGCCAGACACAATGCAATACTGTAATGCTCTAAAACAAATACATACTAATTAGACCCACTGGTTGATGAAGTGTGTTATTTACTAAGAGCATAAAGCTGGAATATTACAGAACAACCTCCCCAAAAATAAATCCACTAGTAATTGATTGTTCATTTGAGACAAATGAGAGTGTAGCAAAGAACAGCACAATGCATCACCAAAGATGTTGAAGGTCTAGCAAAGCTGAAAACGTAGGAGCTTAGACAGTATTCTCATCTATATTCCCTGCCCATGAAACAGGCTGGAGTTTGCATCTTCACTCAGTGGGCTGAATGTGTGGGCTGAATTAAGCTTGAATCTTGTGAGATCCAACTTCATTTAGCTGGCCCAGTCTCCACCCCCCCCCCCTTGATTCCATGCACAGGGTACTTGTTAGGATATTCAGCCTTATATTGGGTTGACAATATATATGAGTCTATGTTCTTAAGGAGTTATGTAGCTTTAAGAACTAAATATAATTTGATTGGCTGTAATTATACAGCTCTACTATAAAGGAAGCTCAGGAACACGAGCTCATTCCCTGTTCGATCCCTGTTCGATTCCTTGTGATCCTGTGTTACCTGATAGTCGTTTGAGAAGCTGAACTGTGAAGGAGGAGTATTGTTTTGCATCACTGTGAGATAATTGTGTTTGGTGTTGGACTGTTGTTATCATTGTTTGAGAAGTTAGTCGGAAGAAGCATTTTAGTTGCTACTAAGTAAAGACTATTTATTTTCTTACTATCACTGTTTTAGAGTTTGTTTGTGGTTTACAGCAACGTATCTCGTTACTGTCCGGTGAATTACACTATTCCGCATTTATTTGCTAACACTGGTAAAGGAAGCAGAGTTCTGACACTGGTTCTGAACCCAGAGTTGCTAACAGTACTTTTTCATTAGCCTCTTTGAGAGTGAAAGAGCTGCCTGTCAGATTAAAACATGGAAACATCTTCTTCAAGCCAGTTGTCAGCAAGAAGACCAAACACAGCTCTAAAATAATAACATCAATGAATGGAAATATATAATTCAAACTGCACATCTGAACTCTTAGCTGTAAATGAAACCCCATGTAAAAAGCACTGATGAAGTTACCTAGCTTGGTAATGAAACATCTACAAGTCCAAGAAAACTCCAAGCTCAGAGAGTACCGAGGACTGCACAATTACAAATCATCCTGATATCCATATTTGAGGAGAGGATAGAGCAGGTCATAAATTTTTTTTGCTGTAAGCTCTTTGAAAAAGCTGGTGGCCATTAGACATCAAACTGAATTTGACAAAAGCAAGTCTCAGCAGACTAAATTTATCTTGGCCTTTAAAAAAATATTTTTTAATGCAAGGTGGGGAATACTGCAGATACAATATACTTTAATTTCAGTACAACTTTTGACAAAGTAGCACATAATGTTCTTCACAGTTAGTTAAGTGCAAACTGCCTGGGATCACAAGTGGATACATTGTGGACTTGAAACATGATCATCACTGATGGTTTTATGAAACCAGGAGAAGGCTTCGAGTGGGCTGCCACAAGGGCTTTCTATTCAAAGTCTTATAAAAGATTTAGACGAAATTGGCAGAATTGCTGATGACACAAAGGGTGGGGATGGCCGGGGGGGGGGGGGGGGGGCGGATAGGATGCTTAGTATGTGCCAAAAATCTGATGGCAAACTGAATGTATAACAGCAATGGATATGATTCCCCTCGCCAAAAAAACAAAAACCAACCCCAAATGTAGTTTTCAGCTGAATCAAGAGGAAGTGCAGCTGTTCTCATCAGGTGGCGATAGTTTTTTTACAATTAAAATTAAAACTGCAACATCTAATTATAAAAAGTAAATGTGAAATATATTCTTGCAAATGTTCTATGACAGGGGTCCCCAACCTTTGCAACTTTAAGTCTGGGAGCTGAAGTCCTTCAGACTTAAAGTTGCAAAGGTTGGGGACCCCTGTTCTATGAGATATAAAGAAGTATATTCCAATATGCACTAATATTCATCAGAAGTAATAATTTCTTCCCTCTGCCTGTCCTTTGCTGCTAAAAAAATGGTAGATTTTTTTTCTCCAACTGAAATAGAAAATATGAAAACAGATTATCACCAACCAAAATAATAATAATAATAATAATTTAATTTTATATCCCGCTCTCTCTCCCCAAGGGGGACTCGAGGCGGGGCACAGGCAATTAAAATACAAATAAGATCACAGACAAAATACAAAATTAAAAATGGATTAAATTGATCCTGCGCTAAAACCCATAAACTAAACTAAAAATACCCCTAAAACCCCTAACCTAAAAAGAGACTACCCAAGGCCGGCCAGGCGAAAAAAGTGTGTCTTTAATTTTAAGCGGAAGGAGCGGAGGTCCGTGGTTGTCCTGATATCGGGGGGAAGGTCGTTCCAGAGGGCTGGGCCCGCCACAGAGAAGGCCCTTCCCCTGGGCGTCGCCCGCTGACAAAGTCTAGTGGACGGCACCCGGAGAAGTCCCTCTCTGTGGGAGCGAATCGGCCGTGAGGATGTATGGGGCAGGATCCGATCCCGCAGGTAGCTAGGTCCCGAGCCATGGAGCGCTTTGAAGATGGTAATTAACACCTTGAAGCGCACCCGGAAGACGACAGGTAGCCAGTGCAGCTCGCGCAAGAGCGGTGTTACGTGGGCAAACCTAGAGGTGCCCATAATTGCTCGCGCGGCTGCGTTCTGGACCAACTGAAGCCTCCGGGTACACCTCAAGGGGAGCCCCATGTAGAGAGAGTTGCAATAATCCAGTCGGGATGTCACGAGAGCATGAGTGACTGTGCGAAGGGCGTCCCGATCCAATAGGGGGCGCAACTGGCGTACCAGGCGAACCTGGTAAAACGCCCTCCTGGCCACGGCTGTCACTTGATCTTCCATGGACAGCCGGGTATCCAGGAGGACACCCAAGTTGCGCGCCCCATCCACAGGGGCAAGATGTTCGCCCCCTATGGCCAGCGATGGAGTCAGCTGGTTGAATCGGGCAGCCGGAAACCACAGCCACTCGGTCTTGGTCGGGTTGAGCCTGAGTCCGTTACTTCCCATCCAGATCCGCACGGCTTCCAGGCACTGGCACATCACCACTACGGCATCGTTGGGGTGGTTTGGGGTAGATATATACAGCTGAGTATCATCAGCGTAGAGATGATACTCTACCCCAAAACCACGGATGAAAAGAAAGTGGGTGGGGGGGAGCAGCCTAAGGGATGTCTGAATATTCATGACCCATCTTCTTTTTTTCCAAGAGACAATTGAGGCAGACTTTGCAACATAGAGAGCTGGTTAATGACTGAGAAGTGAGGTTGTTCTCTAGAATCACTGAACACAGCTGAGCCCTCAGATTAATTGTCAGTCATCCTGAAATAGTAAAATGTGATAAGAAAAGCAGCTTGCCTAGTCTGTCAAAGAAACTGCAGGAGTTACTGTCAGTAATTGGAGGAATTACTGAGTCAAGTGGCAGACTGACCATGAGGGGCAAGAAAAGAAAAGGAAAAGAAAAGGACAACTATGAAAGCTTCTGTCATGATCTGAAATTAACATTAATTCAATGTTAGGTTCCCTGTTGCCAAGTTAACAAGCCTGACAACAGCAAAGATATTGGCCATAGATTATAAAAGCCCTGAGGTGTTCATGGTTAGCCACGATGATAGCTTTTTCTATAGATACGAGACAGCTATATTTCTCTATTATGAACCATTTTAATCTGAAAGCTTGCAAAAAATTTATGGTATAATCTTATGTGGAACTTATGAGAAGTTAATTCTGCTGAATTTAGTGGCATTTGAAGTAAAGGTAAAGGTTCCCCTCGCATACATGTGCTAGTCATTCCCAACTCTAGGGGCGGTGCTCATCTCTGCTTCAAAGCCAAAGAGCCAGCGCTTTCCGAAGACGTCTCCGTGGTCATGTGGCTGGCATGACTAAACACCGAAGGCACATGGAACGCTGTTACCTTCCCATCAAAGTGGTTCCTATTTTTCTACTTGCATTTTTATATGCTTTCGAACTGCTAGGTTGGCAGAAGCTGGGACAAGTAACGGGAGCTAACTTCGTTACGCGGCGCTAGGGATTTGAACTGCTGACCTTTCTGATCAACAAGCTCAGCATCTTAACCACTGAGCCACAGCATCCCTATTTAGTGGCACTTATTCCCCTCTAAATATAAAATCCAGTTAGAAGGTATAATCTAAAATACAGATGGCAAGCCATTCAGATATTGACAAACTGTAACTCTAGTCAGCCTAATCAAAGATGAGCTGTATACCCCATGACAGTGTATGTGTCCTAATGAAAATCACACAAATATCATGTTATGTAATTTGAATTAGTTGCATTGTAATATGAGTGTCATTTGTGCAATGGCATCCTACAATGTCCCTTGCTCCCCATTGCAGATGCCCCAATTCCTACCCATCTGCTTTTTAAACAATTGAGTCTCCCGGTGGTATTGCATTAATTATTTACATCAGGCCTTCTCAATACATTCCTGTCACTCAGGGATGTATTGGAATTTCTGGGCAATTCCACAAGAAAAATTAATACTGGAAGGCAGCAGGTTGAAGAAGACCGAGTTCTACCAACACATTAAAGAATTAAACAAAGGGTTAGAATTATATGAACACACTGCTGAAGCTGGGCATATTCATCTCCACTTTGGTAATAGCGGTTCAATGAATTCCTGCTACTGTATTTATAATTTCCATGGTTTTCATAGGCAGAAGCCTTCAAACATGGAAACAAAATATGTGCATGGCATCTTCTACCTGATTTAGGGCTGAAAGAAGAGAACCGGAAATGAGGCAGCCAACACACAGGGGGACCCAGCTAATCCCTGATGGAAATACAATTCTATATATGCATCCTCATCATTTTCAAAACCTTGATGTGAATAACTGGACTACTGGTGGTTATCAGGTCAAAGATATCAGCCTGTAATAGGAAAATAATGTTTCATGATTTCTGAAGAATTAAACCTGAGGTCTAAAGAACACATTTTATAGCAACTGAGGTTTTGCAGCATAACTGCTCAACATTAATCCTCTAGCCCAGGGGTCTCCAACCTTTGCAACTTTAAGTCTGAAGGACTTCAGCTCCCAGAATTCTCCAGCCAGCTTTGCTAAGTCAGAAGGACTTCAGCTCCCAGAATTCTCCAGCCAGCAAAGCTGGCTGGAGAATTCTGGGAGCTGAAGTCCTTCTGACTTAAAGTTGCAAAGGTTGGAGACCCCTGCTCTAGCCATTTAGTAGCTTATCTTTTAAGTGAGACATAATTAGAGCTTCTTTCAAAAACTGCTAACTTATTTAGAATCCTTTCTTGGAAAAGTCCGGACAAAAGAATATAGCAAATAAAGTTTCTAAGCAAATACTTAAAAGATTTTTAAAAAATAAAGGAAAAGATAAGCTCAATCCTTTGTACTGATTGAGTTAAATGGCTGCTACTTTTAAGAAACACCCAGAGAATCCTCAAGGAATAATTTTTAAAAATGAATTAATTTTGTTTGTCAAACACAAGAAGTCTATTTCATATTCTGGATTCTCTTGGAATTTTTATGCCTTCAGAATTGGATATTCCAATTCTCCATTTCAGAATTCAAATATAGCTATTGCTGACTTTCATTCCACCTTCTAATGCCTTAAAATGTAATTGTTAGTTTCTCTTTAAGTTCTTAAAGAAATTCAAAGAAACCAAAAACTTTGGTTCCTCAGAGGCCATACTATTGAATCATTGTTATACATAGTTCAGCTCTATTATTTTATATACAGGCATTCCTTGACTTACAGTTCATTTAGTGAGCATTCAAAGTTACACCGGCACCGAAAAAAGTGACTTGTGACCATTTTTCACAGTTACAGCCATCGCAGCACCCCCATGGCTATATGATCAAAATTCAGATGCTTGGCAACTGCTTCATATTTCTGACAGTTGCCGTGTCCTGGGATCATGTGATGCCCTTTTGTGACCTTATCACAAACAAAGTCAATGGGGAAGCCAAATTCACTTAACTGTGGTTTACTTAACAACACGTTGCCTGAAAGATAGTAAAATGGGGCAAATTTCAGTTAACAACTTCTCACTTAGCAACAGAAATGTTGGGCTCAATGTTGGGTCATAAGTCAAGGACTATCTGTATTGTAGATAGGTCAAATTCAAGGTGCAATCTCTCAAAAACTGTAAAAGTGCTGTTGGAAATCAATTCATGTGAACTGTTAATCCTTTGTTTAATCCAAACATGTCAATAAAACATTTTCCAACTATTTCCAACTTTGAGTTACTCCCCAATATCAATTTCCCATGCAATTTGAAATCAAACAAAAGGATAATCGGGAGTTAGTACATGTGGATCCTAAAGCTTGCGAAAAGTTCAACAATGTCTCAGACGTGCTGCCCAAATAGGCCCAAAGAAAAGCATAACCATAAAAATCTCCATATACTGTATATCTATCTGTGAAGGACTATGCACCTGCTCATACATTGTCTTCAATCATTCACTTGGAGTCTGTTTATTCTCACAAAAGCTTTACTTCCACCCTATACTTCTCTTAATATATTCAGCAAACCTTTCGGGGAGAGAGAGCGGTCTATAAATTAAAATTAAAATTATTATTATTGTTGTTGTTGTTGTTATTATTATTATTATCATTATTATTATTATTATTATTATTATTATTATTATTATTATTATTATTATTATTATTATTATATCATGCAAACATTCCTATCCTAAGATTACTCACTTCATTGTACGTTTGTTTTTCTCCATCAGCTGCATTCACGCATTGCTCAGTGGATTGAAGAAGAGCAAAAATCTAGTCTGCACACCCTCTGCCTGGCATAAAGCCACAGTGCACTTTCCAAATGTATGCACTGTTTGTATGTTATCAATCAACATTCTGTTAAACACCTTCCCAAGAACAATTATCTAATCCCCTTGCCTTGTACTTTTTGCATTCACTCCTTGTAAGAGCTCTGGTGGGGCAGTGGTTAGAATGCAGTACTGCCGGCTAATTCTGCTGACCACCAGCAGTGTAGCAATTTGATTCTCACAGTCTCAAGGTTGACTCATCCTTCCAAGGTCAATAAGATGAGGACCCAGATTGTTAAAGGCAATATGCTGACTCTGTAAATCATTTAGAGAGGGCTGTAAAGCACTGTGAAATGCTAAAATAAGTCTAAGTGCTATTTCTATTTCTATTACTATTCTGCCTTTTCTTCATAGAAGGAAACAATGACAGGACCCTTCCTCTTCTCAACCACACATGCAGCCTTCATTTAGGTTAAACAAGCCCCATTTTAAGCAGAACATGTCCACAACTGAGCATTTACTCAATTACATTGGCAGTCTTACAATTTTCCACCACTTTTATAATAATTAAAATTTTATTTTCATTCATTATTGTTTTTTAACATTAACATTTATAGCATTTGTTTCAGTTCTGCTCTTCTTCCACATATTCCTACCATTCCCATCAAGTCTTTAAAGTGGTATTTCTACATTCCCTCACTTCACTGTCAACTCAAATTTTTCCATCACTATTATTTTTAGTTTTGTTCGTTTAAATGCAAGCCCTCCCAATCTTTATTCGGTCTGACTACATTCTTTGCCACTTGCTTTTTCTTCCTATATAGATTAAGCAAAATGCAACTGGAACAGCTTGACTTTAAGAGGATCATTTGGACTTTACTGTACACTGTTGAGCTTTTTGTTTTTCCAGGCTTCTGGGGCTGAAGCGATATTTGTAGGATTGTCTTTTTGTTGGATTTCTTGGCATTCATTTTCCATGTTTATGCTTAATGTTGCAAAGTGTTTTTAATTTAAATTTTTATGCCAATACCTGAAATCTAGAGGATCTTCTTAATCCTAACCCTAACTCGTATTTCTGGCAAAAATAGCATATTTTATTTTAGGAAGTGCTAAATATATGATTATAATATTATAATTAAAATCTGGACAATTCAATAGTGATCAAATTTTAAAAATCATCAAATAAAGAACTGCACCTTCTGAAAAATAATTCATCCACAAACTGTTGGAGAGGAAAGTTATGTGCTTCTAGTAATGGTGGAACAATTATGAAAGTCCTGTAGTCATGAAGGCCCCCTATGGCTGATATATTCCCATAAGTTCTATGTCATATATTCACTCTCATAAATCATATGCTGCCTATGCTTCAGTGGTGGGTTGCAAGCGGTACGCCCCGTTACGAGCATACAGGACCCTGCCTGGAGCACTGGGTACTGTTCCAGTCTGGTGCTCCGGAGAGCCCCCCACCCACCCGCCCAAGCTCCTACCTGTGTTTTCGGTGCTTCCACGCACGTGCATGGCACATACAGTGCCTGTGCGATTCTCTGCCAAGCAGCTGGAGCGTCGCGGACGCTTGCAGAAGCATCGTTTGCAGCTACAATGTATGTGTGCACTGAGGTGTGTGCATGTGCCGCATGCATGCATGTGGGCAATGGCGGGCCCATTCCAACCGTACCAGTTGGAACGGGATCTGGAACCCACCACTGATATGCTCCCAATATTTGGCCCAGGCCAATAATCTGATCATGGCATTCTGGATCAGTTGATGTTCCCAAACAATATTAATTGCAACTAATACACTGACTGCTGCATTCTACTTCCACTTTGGTCTGCTCCCGGCACGTGGAGCAGGGCACGCTCTGATTGGTTATGTGTCAGATGGCAGTGGGTATGTAAGAGCTGTCCAAAGTGCTGAATGGCTGCTGTGGTAGTGAGCCAAGCAGTTGCTAGTTAAAGCTAATTGTAAGCCTAAATAAAGTCTGTTAGCCTACAGCTCAATCTGTCATCCCGAGCATTGGGACAGATCAATTGGCGACAATTGATCCCAAACAGAATTCTTTCAGAATTGAAAGAATGTGCTCCAACATTCTTATCGAATAAAAGTTTTCGAAGTTTTCGAATAAAAAGATTTTTAAATGCCTACAAGTTATAGAAACACTCTAAATTATATTATCTGTAGTTTACATATTAATAGTCCCAATATGTTTTCGGATTATAATTTTGGCTGTAAGGTTACTTTATTTGGAATATACCCTCCTTAATAAAGTGAACTTGAATATAGAAAAATACCGAAGCAATTGCTGAGTTAAAGTACTTTTTAACTTGAACAAAGTTATCCACTTGTAAAACAGACCTACTTCAATGCTACACATCACAAGTACATTACTGGACAGATTTTTCTTTTAGGAAACTGATCTGCCATTGAAAATGCCAATATATATATCTGCTACATCTGTTGCACTGGCAGGACTCCAAGCAATCACTTCTTCCTGCTCTGATATCATCATCAAGGTCAAAAAGATCACAGGCAAGAAAAGAGCCTGAGGATTGCTTTGAAATATAGTAGCTGTTGCAGATCATGTCACTTATCGCTTCCCATCTGAATTGTATATGCCATAACTCAGTGCTTTCACGCTTGGAACGTTCTAATGATGCGGGTGATGTGAAGCAGGTGGAGGGTGTTTTCCGTCTCTTGTTAAACACCCCCCCATGCATTTTGTATACAAGTAGCTAGGGGGATGCCAAAGCTCCTTCCCCTGCCCCCCCCCCACTCCTATGTACAGAAGTTTCAGTCGGTGCCCTGTGGTACTCACACCAAACAAAGGCTGCAGGAGTTTATTCCAGGGTGCTTGCTTCCTATTAATTGTTGTAGCTTCCTGGTGTCATAAGTAAATGAAGTTCTTCTCCTAAGGAAAGGACAGGGTTATGTAGAGATTTCATGTAATTTGCAAGTCTTGATTGCTCATGATGTCACCAGTGGAATCATTTTATATACAAACGGAAGACATCAATCCTTATAATTATAGTTTTTTATTTTTTTTATTTTATCAAATTTATACCCCGCCCTTCTCCTTGTTAGGACCCAGGGCGGCGCACAGGCATCATTAATAAACCATTACAAAAACAATACAAACTCTTAAAAGCATATTAAATTAACCTAAAACCCGTGCTAAAACCCTATTAAAACCCTTAAAAATTTTTAAATTTATAAATATACCGTATTTATTCGAGTATAACGCGCACACGTGTATAACACGCACCCCCTAATTTTCGATTAAAAATCGGTATAAATTTTTTTTTCACTTTTTCTCGGCTCAGACCAAGCATTGTAAGTGACAAACTGGGCTGGGGCGGGGTGTGCGCCACCCCGCCCCAGCCCTCATTTATAACGTGCACACGTGTATAACGCGAGTGAGGCTGGTTAGTTTTGGGGTTCATAGACAGAGATACCATGGAAAGAAAAAGTTGACTTTTCTGGCAATGGGAGAAATGGGTGTGGGGAGGAGACGGGGTAGAAGGAAATGTCTTCACAAGGTGAAAGTTTGAGGGCCGGAGTGTTTTTGCTTTTGTATGCAGGGTGAAGTTTACCCGCTCACCCATGCCTGAGGTAAAGGGAAAAGGGGCTGATCGCGACGCATTTCCTCGGCCTTTTTGACAAATGCCGCCGGCGAAGGAACAGGTTTCCACCCCCTCTGAGCCGCTTGGGGATTGCGTCAAGATTGGAGAGGAGGATCCTCCTAGAAATAAATTAAACTAAAAAAAAAAAAAAAGCTGTCCAACACTCTCCCCGCTCCTCCCTCCCGCTCTGTTTTGAAATGGGATCTGGCCACTGCCATTGATCGGGACACAATCGCCTTCCCCCATGCTTGGATCTGCACCGGCGGGAGCAATAGAAGCGCTTCGCTCCGCGCCCGCTTCAGCCGCGTCGCGCGAGACAACCAGCAGAGCCCCAGAAGGGTTTAGCGTGGGGGTGGCGGGAGAGCCACTAAAGCCGAGAGGGGAGAAGGGACCGGGGCTGAAGGACTGGAGCAAGCCGGGGTGGGGGCGGGGGGGGAAAGAAGCAAGAGCCGCAAGGCGAAAGTAGCAGGAGAGGAGAGGGGAGATGCCATCCCGGGGCGTCCTCCCAGGCTCGGCGACGGCTGCAGCCATGGCAGTGGTGCGAAAGGCGAACCGCTGCTGAAGGACAGGGCGGAGGGCCATGGAGTTGTTCCCAGGTGAGTGGGAGGACGGCGGGTGGGCGAGTGGGGGACAGCTGGACCCGCACGGGAGAAACGCCCAACTCCGTCCGGGAGCCTCGCGTGGGGCTCTACTAAGGCTCCTGCCTGCCTCTTCTCCCCGAAGGCTTGGCGGGCCCGGCCTCCCTCACCCTGCGCGTGGGGCGATGCGACCCATCCGGGCGGGCAGGGGGAAGGTTTCCGTTTGATCGAGAGAGGCGGCTCGCAGGAGAATTTCGATGCCCGACTTCGCGGGTGGTTTTTTTTTTCTTCGCCCTCGCGTACAGTGAGCGGCTGCAACTGCGTCACCCCACCCCAGCCCTCGTTTATAACGTGCACACGTGTATAACGCGCACCCTCGTTTATAACCCGTACCCAAACTTTGAGTTCTTTTTTTGGTACAAAATTTTGCGCGTTATACTCGAATAAATACGGTAGTCAGAAATGGGGGGGCTACGCTAGGCCGGCTTGTTGGAATAAGTACGTCTTCAAGCGTTGGCGGAAGAGGCGGAGGTCCGAGATGGTACAAAGGTCGGGGGGTAGGTCGTTCCAGAGGGCCGGGCCCGCCACAGAGAAGGCCCTTCCCCTGGGTGTCGCCAACCGGCATTGCCCAGCCGACAGTTCATAATAATATTCATATTTGAGAAGAAAATTCCACAGTAAGTAATAGAAGTATGGAAAATACAGACTATGAGAACAATGGGGGGGGGGCAGAAGAGAGAGAGTCTGAAGTCTTAGTAAATCTAAGCTTTGCTTTCAACATGGCTCCAAAAAACCCCAACTTAAAAGAAAACATATTCTAAGCAAAACAATTCCAAGGGGAATACTTTTGTATATGTTCATTAAAATGATACAGTTACAATAGGATTATAGTACCCAAGAAGAAATGTGTCTGTTTAATGCAAAATTTCTGAAGAAAGCATTTGAAACAAACAAAGGGATTAACAAAGCACAATGCAAGCTTGTAAATACAAAAAAAGATTTTTGCATTAAAATAGGAAGATTGCTCTGTATGTAGAACAAGACAGGAAATATTAGAAATAATTGGAAAATTATATTCAGCGCTATACCAAGATCAAGAACACTCAAAAGTAATAACACCCATGAAATAGGAAATGCCAGATATCCTAGTGGAAGGTATCAAGTGCCACAAAATCAATGAAAAATGACAACATTTCAGGAAATGACTATGTTATGGGTGATCTGCTGAAAGCTGGTGGTCATAGTTTACACGATAGTAGCAAAACTATACTCGAGATGCCTCAGAGAAGAAAACATACCTGATGCATGGAAAAAATGCTGAAGTGATTCTTATACACAAGAAAGGAACCCAAAATGATTTATAGTACTATTTCCCAGTAAGCCTACTTTCAGTCATCAACAAAGTTTTCACCACAACAATAGCAAAAAGAATACTGAGAACATTAAATGATGCACAGCCAAAGAAGTAGGCAGGGTTCAGAAGTGGCTACAGCACAATGAATTACATCCAGGTTGTTCAGCAAGTCATTGAAAGGCACAAGTGCACCATGCTTCTGTGAATGGCCTTCTTTGATTATGAAAAAGCATTTGATTCAGTATTCCAGCAAGCAATAATTAATGCATTGCTCAACCAAGGCATAGACACTGCTTACGTACACTTACTACAATCAATATATGAAAAAACAATGGTGATAATTTACCTTAATGATCTTAAAGTAGAAGTCAACATAGAAGAAGGAGGTGTATGACATGGGAGGCAATACAATAATTCCTATCCTTTTCCTAGCCTGCTTTGAAGAAGTATTTCGCAAACTAAACTGGGCAAAAGATGGAATAAAAATCACTTAAGGTTTTCAGATGATGTTGTTCTCTTCTCACAAGACCCAAATTCAGGAGGTCAACAGGTAGTAAAAACTTTTGAATTTCATCACTGTCCAGAATACCTACAAAGACACATATAAGAGCTGCACAACGCAGGCTTAAAAATAAACCTGAAAAAGAGCTGTGGTTAATAAATTCACAAAAGAAAGGGGAAAAAATTATATCTGGAGAAGAACTAGACATATTAGGCCACTACATAAACCTTGGCCAATGGATCTCCATGGAAGATGATACAATAAAGGAAATTGAATGGCATATTAAATATGGTTGGCAGGCATTCAGCAAGATAATCAGAGGTCATATTCTACTTGTTTGGACCCGCCCACCTGCCTTGGTTCTATGGCATCCCATTTAGGTCCTTTTTAAGCGAAAAGTGTGTGCGCGGAAGGCTTAATGTATGCGTGGAGATGGCACATGCACTCACATTTGTGAACTGGTAGAGAAGGTAAGTAAATATCACCCCTGAAGCTAAGCATAATTATGCCTGAAGAGAAAGGTTTTGGATCAGCGTGTGCTATCTGCTCGAACATATGCCAATGAAACATGGACACTAACTTCATAATCAAAAGCTATGAATGGTGCAAAGAGCCATGGAAAGATACATGCTTGGCCCTACAAGACAAGACAGAAAAACCTGCACATGGATTAGAGAACACATGAAAATAAATGATATCATCAAGAGATTAAAAGAATTGAAATGAATATGAGCTGGTCACATAGCAAGAAGAATTGATGGTAGATGGACCAAGGCAGTCATAAAATGGACTGCCTAAATGGATGGACCAAGGCAGTCATAAAATGGATCCCACTTGATAAAAAGCATCCATGAAAGTAACCTAAAACAAGGTGGATCTACTACATCAGCAAGTATTGTGGACCCAACTGGCAAAATAATGCTCAGGACTGTATTAGTTGGAAACATGCAGAAGAGGCCTTCATCCCGCAGTGGATAGACAATGGCTAAAATGATGATAATGATGATGATGATGATGATATATTGATAATGAATAGTATTACTAGAGTTGTAATCCTAAAGTCTAGGGTCCCACAGCCTGAAATCTCCCAGTTTAAAGGAACATAATCACTCTTGAGGGGAATGAAAAACTGAGCTTATAGGGAGCTATGGTGCATGCAGCAGCTCATTGCTTTTTTCAGAACAACCTAAGCAGTGTTGTGGCATCACATTACATACTGCCTGTATATACATGTGTGATACCAGGATGCATATACAAAAAACAGGCAGAGATTGAGTTGCAACACCATAATGCTAGCTTTGCGGTGCCTCCTCTTCTCTCACCTATGGATGCCATTGGGAAGCTATTGGAAACTGGAAATAAGAAGAATGGGATGGTCAGGAAAATATGTAGAGTTCCCTAATTAAATTTATAATGGTTTAAAATTGGTTGTAATTATTTTGTATGATAATGAATCTCTCAAGAGGCATGGATCATCTGGATATATTGGACAATAGAAAGAGCAGCATAAATGATACAGTAGCAGCCCTAAAACTCTGCAGATCGTCAGATCTGTGATAGGCCTTTAGGTCAGGGGTCTGCAAAGTCGGCTCTTTTAAGACTGGTGGACTTCAACTCCCAGAGTTCCCCAGCCAGCTACGCTGGCTGGGGAACTCTGGGAGTTGAAGTCCACCAGTCTTAAAAGAGCCGACTTTGCAGACCCCTGCTTTAGGTGATAAGGACTTTCAGAAGGAGCAAATACTCTTTCAATAAAGGTGAAGTTTGCTCTGCTTCTAAGGGCTCTTAATTACACACACACACACACCAAGATTAGGAAAACATACCAGAGGAAGGCAGAGAACAAAATGTTAAGACAGTAGTAGACATTGTGAGGGTTTTCAAGGAATTTTTAGGTTTCACTGGTAATTCCACCTCTTATTCTGAGACTTTTTGACTGTAAGTATATAAATCAATTTCCTTCACTTAGGAGACTAGTATAAACTCCCACAGCAAAACAGGAATCAAAGATTTACCAGCATCATTGTTGTTCTCAGGAAATAAATACTGTTTGATGTAATGGAATTTAGATGTAACTTTTACCCTCCTCATTCTGAGGAGATGTGTCTATGATATATGTATTAATAATCCCTTTCAACTATGCTCCAAAGGCATGGCTCGAAATGCTTCTCCAGACACATTAGGAAACAGCACAGCAAATTATCCATCAGTAATAAATAATGCAGAATTTATTTTATGTGTGCAGAAAGTCCATCCATAAGATCTTTGCATTCCTGTGCATATTGAAAGTCTTTTTATTGATTCTCCACCTTTTATTCAGTTAGTCCCATGGATGCTATGAGTCCATTTTGCTTTTAGTGTGTAAATGGGTCTGAATATGGCTGTCCAGTATGTTTATGTGTAGCCAGTTTTGCATCAAGACTTTCTTGAAGAATCACATTTCATTTAAGTCGTCAATTCTGTTTCCTAGTGCCTGAGTTGAGGCATTTTGGTTTATATGTATTCTTCAAACAAGTGTATTATTTAAAGCCTTGTAAAACCAAGCTCAGAATCGGATATGAAAAATTATAAATGAGAAAATATTTGATTGAATCTGAGCACAAAAAGCTAAGCAATGTCAGGCTTGGTTAGTATTCAGACAAGCAACTCAACTAAGCAGCTGAAGAACATTCCAGTGACAAATCTCATCTAATTGTTGCTTAAACCAGGGGTCCCCAATCCCCGGGCCGTGGACCGCAGGGCCCGAGAGGAGGAGGAGGCAGCCCCCTGGGCAGAGCGCGCACCGGATGCGGGAGAGCGCAGGCGTGGCCATTCGTGTCGTTGGAGGCCCTAGAGGGCCGAGTGAGTCGACTACCCCCCATGTGCGCATGCGCCACCTGTTCCCCCTCCCCCCCCCGCTCCTCCTCTACGCCAGCCGGTCCGCAGAATTTTCTTTAAAATGAAATCGGTCCCTGATGCAAAAAAGGTTGGGGACCCCTGGCTTAAACAACATACCATGAAACCATCAAAAGTGAGGCTTGCAGAGAAGGCTTTAAGGTTTTATTGTGTTTAAAAGAGAACGAAGCAATCTTTTAAAGTCAGGTTAGTACTTGGAAATCTTTTGGATGATGGATGGAGACATCACATATACAGAAGCCAGAGATAGTGTTCAGCCAGTTCTCTCTAGTTTGGGAGAACTGGTAGTGGTGGCTGCGGGAGGCACTGCCCACCCACCCCAACATAATGTGCAAGTACTGTGCATGTGGAGAAGGCAGTGTGCATGCTCAGAGGAGGGCGTGCATGAGTGTGCTCACATTTGTGAATTGGTAAGGAAGGTAAGTAAATCCCACATCTGACAGAAGCATATACATTCTCACATGTATATGCCTAAGCAAACAGATCTGTGTAACCCCCCCCCCCCCCACACACACACACATTGAAACCTTGACTTTCCAGCAGGGAAAATACATGTTTAGCTAGGTAGAGGCAGATGTAGGGTCTCCTGCTTGGGCAGGGGGTTGGACTAGATCAGGGGTCTGCAAAGTTGGCTCTTTGAAGACCGGTGGACTTCAACTCCAAGAATTCCCCAGCCAGCATAGCTATGCTGGCTGGGGAATTCTGGGAGTTGAAGTCCACCGGTCTTCAAAGAGCCAACTTTGCAGACCCCTGGACTAGATGACCTGCAAGGTCCCTTCCAACTCTGTTAATCTGTTAATATCTGTTAATTGGGCAAAGGAAAGGAGGCTTTCTCCTGTGCAACCCATAGCAAGGCCACTGAAGGAAGACGAGATTAAAGGGAGAGGGTTGTTTGCCTGTCTTTGCTAAAGCCGCATCACCAATCTCATTTTCTTTTATTACATGCAATACTTATTAACACAAGATATTCTTGCCAGTTTTCTTCTTTATAGTGTGGAAGTCAAGGAATCAATAACTACTTGTCCTATGACTGCCTCTGACGGCCATCTGCTGGGGGATTAGTGGTTGGTCACCATGGTGGCCATCATGAGAACAGTTTCTGGACTAGACAAGCCAGAGCCCTATCCAGCAGGGCACTACTTATAGCAATATAAGTAGTTCTATACCAATTTATAGTGCTTTACAGCCCTCTCCAAGTGGTTTACAGAATCAACGTATTGCCCTGGACAATCTGGGTCTTTATTTTAGCAACCTCAAAAGGATGGAAGGCTGAATGAAATTTGGACCAGTCAGAATCAAACTCCTGGCAGGTGGCTGAGTTAGCCTACAAAGTGCAATACTTTATTCTAACCACTGTGCCACCACGGCTGTTTATATATAACTAAAGTTATTATAATTTGGTTGAAATGAATTACTAACCCCATGTATGGCGAACTGAACGTTGTTTTAAAATGCTCAGAGAATGTTGTTATGCTTATATTTTAGTTCTAATAAAAATAGAGTCAAAGATATTGTGCTAATCAGATTAGGATTTCTACTTAAAAGGGAAATGGATCTTTCAGTGAACATTTATATTGTTTCACAGTTGTAATTAATCTAATTTCTTACCAAACGTACACCAACATTGCTCCATTTACTGGTTTATGATTTGAGACAAACATTACTCAGTATCAATAATTTCAAATGCCATCTCCATTCCTCAACAGTAGAGAATGCATAAAAACCATGTTCGTCTGACTTGCTTGTTTGTAATATTCCCCCAAAGAAAGGATGAGAAAAAATAGTCAATTCCGGAAAATCATGACATAAGAGTTCCCTAGAATCTTGTTTGAAAATTTATTATCACTCTTCAAAATTACGTCAGATATAGAAGCATCCCTCCAACATCTCAATCATACAAGAGACTTAGAAGTACAGAATGACATTATTTCATGTGGTTTTCCCTATTTCTTTTTATTTTTTAATTTAGCAAGTGACTGAAAAGACCTAAAGCAGGGATCTCCAACCTTTGCAACTTTAAGTCTGAAGGACTTCAGCTCCCAGACTTCTCCAGCCAGCTTTGCTGGGAGCTGAAGTCCTTCAGACTTAAAGTTGCAAAGGTTGGAGACCCCTGTCCTAAAGAATTAAAGAAAGAAGACAATGTGCTGTTAGAGCTTTTAGATTCCTTGATTTAATTTTATGAGACCCTTCCTTGATTTCCACGACTATTCCGCAACCTCTCAAATCAGTTTTCTGGAACTATCTCTTCTTCCCTCAACAGATAATTGGGAAGGATGGGGGGAAAGTGGGGGAAATGAAAGACAGAAGGAAAATGGGGTGGGGACAGGGGTGGTATTCACTTACTGTCCCTACCAGTTCGCAAATGTGAGCGCACACATCCATGCATGCACTCGGTCTTCTATGCATGCACTTTGATCACATGTGTGGCTTGCACGCATGCGTGCGGCTTGAAAACATGCCTAAATAGGACAGCATAGAGCCAAGGTGGGTGGGCAAGCTCACCTGCGATTTCCACTATTAGTTCAGGTGAACTGGTCTGAACCGGCTGAATACTACCTCTGGACAGGGGTGTTCACAGGACATGAGCAAAAAAATCAAGATGGTGGCATAGCAATCTGAATGAAGGCTTTTTTATGTGTGCTGAAAGACGAAAGATTATTCATTCCGTTGTTGACTATGCTATCACCCATCCCAGTAATGTACTCCTCAAAGACTGTTGGAATGAAAGCGCTTGTTTTCTGTTCCTGATTGTCAGTCTTATCAGATAGGTCTAAGATTCCATGTGGACCCAACGCTAGTCTTATCAGAATTATAGTAACAGAATCTTCCAAGTTTGAATATAGGTGCTTCCTTTACTCCCGCTTTTATCTTCATGAGAATTGGGGAATGGGGGAGATAATAGGGTGTTTGCTGTCTGCAACTTTCTGCAATCTACTTTCTTGGCCAGGGCACAGGTTTTGTTTATCTACTTGTTGCCTTGGTAGCTGATCTTCCCTTTGTCCCTGAAGACCATTCTCTTTATTCACGGCATTGATAGCAGGAAGCTAGCCTGAACAAACATTAGAGAGGCCGGCTTATAATTCTGACAAAAGATTAATTTAAAGAACTATATGACTGATTGTTGCATTTAGCTAACCACATTCTTAGCTTTCTATTTATACTTTGCTACCCCTTGTAATCAGTAGGTTGTGAGGTACCAAAAACAATGCCACTGAAGTCACACTTCCCAACAAAGATGACTCTTGTGAGTACTTCCATCTTAAAGTTAGTCCAGTGACAATATGTTATTCATCATTTTGTCCCTCTTGTCAGTCATTATGTTTTGGATAATGCTATGTTTTTACAAACTGTCTGAGTTGATCTTGAAAATATCTCAGTCAAATTCTGAAGGGGCTGTTCATTTTCTTTAAGGAGCTATTGCACAGAGACAAAAGGTTTTAGCAATAGGAACAGAAATATCATTTTTGCCGAGTAAAGGGAAAAAGTGCTCCTTTTAATATTTTTTACAGTAGAAGGGATTCAGCAGGCCAAATTAACTCACTGAACAATTATTAAAAATATATCTTCCAGTCTTAGCTTTTTGTGTGCCTGACCGCACATCCAGTACAAACTGTACTTGACAAAGTTACATGGGAGTGGGTATCCACCAGCATTCATGCAATGTGATCATTTTCTATTAAACTTACGATGAGATGGGACATTGTTCCATATGACAGTATTATGCTAGTGGCTAAAGAACAACTATCCAAGACAGGAATGTGCTGCAGACGCCTAAATTATCAGTTTATATTAGGTTCATAATTTACAAAGCAAATTCTACTTGTCAAGAAGTGGAAGCATAGTAAGGAAAAGCTTAGAACCCAAGGGCAGAATAACTTCAGTGGACCAGACATGAGAAAGCTGGAATCCTTCGAGTGTTTTCAAACTCTGACCCCCATCTATTACACCCAGCATGGCCAATGATCAGAATTAATGGGAGCTGAAATCCAAAAGCATTTAATGGCCACATGTTCCTCATCCCTAAAATGTTGTTTATGGCAACACATAATAAATAATATGCTATTCTGTTCAAGTGGTTTGTCCAACTGACACCAACTATGATGATATCATTGCATTGCTTCACTTAAGCAGGCTGAACCACAAGAGATTTTTGGTAAGAGGGTCAAGATAAGAATAATGAGAAAAACCGATGAGCCTTCTATCAACGATCCTTCCCAGCCCTTATTGATGGAAAATAATATTCCCGCTAGAAAGGATCATTTTTAGAAAAGAAAAATACTTGGGGAGAACAAATAATTATTGGAGGGAAAAAATTTACAGGCAGTCAATTGGAACTGGGATAATTCCCACTAATCAATAAGGCCCTTCGCACAGTCACTCATGCACTCGTGACATCCCGACTAGACTATTGTAACACTCTCTACATGGGGCTTCCCCGGAGGTGCACCCGAAGACTACAGTTAGTCCAGAACGCGGCCGTGCGGGCAGTCCTGGGAGCCTCCAGGTTCTCCCACGTTACACCGCTCCTGCGCGAGCTGCACTGGCTGCCTGTGGTCTTTCGGGTGCGCTTCAAGGTATTGATTACCATCTTTAAAGCGCTCCATGGCACGGGACCTAGCTACTTGCAGGATCGCATTCTGCCTCATACATCCCTCCGGCCGATTCGCTCCCACAGAGAGTGACTTCTCCGGGTGCCGTCCACTAGGCAGTGCCAGCGGGCGACACCCAGGGGAAGGGCCTTCTCTGTGGTGGGCCCGACCCTCTGGAACGACCTACCCCTGATCTTAGAATAACTACGGACCTCCGCTCCTTCCGCCAAAAGCTAAAAACATACTTTTTTCCTCTGACTGGCCTGGCCTAATCTATCCATCCTAAGCTGTAATATTAACCTAAAATGTTTTAATAGGGTTTGCCGGGAACTAGGGTTAATGGGTTTTTAAGGTTTTTAGATTTTACATTTTAGCGCAGGTAAATTATTTAATTCTATTTTAAAGATTGTATTGTTTGTACTTTTAAATGCGTTTTAAAGTCCTGTGCACCGCCCCGAGTCCCTTCGAGGAGAGGGAGCGGTCTATAAATTAAATAAATAAATAAATAAAAAAGGCCATAAAGAGCAATAACCTGCAACTGCATCATTTATTGATGGCAATCCACGTAGTCTTAGTTGTTGTTGTAACCACAAGACAAATGAGTTGCTAAGCAGGTAGCAGAGAACTTCCCTAGTAACTGACTGCATGCAAATAGGGTGAGAGGTACTACAATGTATGCAAGCAAGCAAAGGTGGAAGAAGGGTGTGACGTCTGTGAGGGAGTGAAGGGGGGAAAGAGGACATGGTGTATGCAAGCTATCAAGTGAAGGGGTAGGGGAGTGCTGTACATATTTGTATGTGAGCGAAGAAGTAAGGAGGGTGAAGTGTGTGCAAGTGAATGAAGGTGGGCATGGTGCAGATGGAATGGGATAACATGCCACAGCCAACTCATCATAGTCAACTCATCTTGACCAACTCGCCATGGGCCAACTCGCTATGGGATAATTCCACAATTTAATTTTAATTTAAGTATTTAAAAATAATTAAAACATTATTTTAATTTTTGTCATTCACATTTATTTTGTCCCTCTTTTGGCATCTTTTCTTTAATGATTCTATTCCACTATTTCTTCAATATTAGTGTAACTCTTGTCCTGGGGTGAATTGTCCTGTGGAGAGTTGGCCGCAACAAGTTGGCTGTGGCGAGTTGACTGTGGCAAGTTGGCTGTGGCGAGTTGTCATAGACCCTGGTGCATGCAAGTGAAGATAGAAAGTCCAGGGTGAGTAGGGCAGGTTTATTCAAGTAATTTGTGATCTCCCCTGCCAGTTTCCCTATTGACCTTGCTTGTGGGAACCTGGCAGGGAAGGTTTCAAATGGGGATTATATGATTGCAGGATGCTTAGAAACTGATCATAAGTGCAAGTAGATTGCCAAGTACCCAGATCACAATCATGTGACTACGGGATTGCTGCAATGGTTGCAACTTCAGGGTCCAGTTGTAAGCCTCTTCATTTAGTACCACATAACTTTGAACGATCAGTGAAGGAATGGTTGTAACTCAAGGGCTACCTGTAAACCATAAAAGGAGGCCCATATTACATAAGGCTGAGATATGCTGCAATAACTTGTGATTGAAAGATGGGGCTAATGAGAAACATTTTGAAGCAGAACAGACTAAATTTCTTAGTATGGAAAAAGTAGAGAAAGGAAATATTATGAAAATAAAAAGTCAGAATATAAAAGCAATAATACGTCATAAAATAAATATAGTGTTGAATATCTTGGTGATCTAGAATAGGAAGCTTTCTTCTCTCATAGTAGAGATGTCTGTTTGTCTCAATAACTATGTAAAAATTTCTAAAGAAAAACAGCGTAGATAAATTCTGATTCTCTGCTAATGGGAACCATTAGTTCCCATCCATCAAAGTCAATGTTAAGGGAGAGTTGGACTTTTAATTCAGTAATAACAGGAAACCCACAGGCTGCTCAAAACAAAATAGAGTATTATGATTTCACATACATATTTCTTTGAAAGATTACCTTTTTTAAATATGCCTGTCTAGAGAGCTTCTGAAAAAATAAGTAGAAACAATTTCCTTATTTTTCCCATGGTCACTACACTATCTAATCAGCAGGAGTTAAATTTGACTCAAGGGGCTCTTTACCCAGGTCTAGGCACTCATGCAGTAATAATTTTAATAGAGGTTTCCTTTAAAAATTACTCACTAGAGAAATAACCAAGAACGGTACTAATCTCTTGCAAAAATTTGTCTGTTATTTCCATTTTCATGTACTAATCCAAGTGAGAAAGGATCATCTCAAAGGAAAAGAGAATATATCTGTGTTTCTAACAGCAGCACTGATAAAACCTTTGCATTGCTTTCTCTAGAATCCTCTCTGAAATAAACTTTGTGATGGGATGCTTTTTAAATAATGTATGACAATTGGCCTGATGTTGAAAAGAACCACCAATGAAAGGCTTTATATAAGCTAAGTGAAACAGCATGCCTAAAGTTCATTCAGGTATCAATAGACAGAAGACAAATCCAAAAAGAAGTCACTAACTAGGGTTTCATGCCCTAATGATGATAGATCAGCTTGATATTATTCTTACACATATATCTAATTTTCTTTGACTTTTCCTTCAAATGTCAATCCTTTCTCATTAAGTTTTACCCAGCATGAAATTCTACTTTCATCAAATAAATGTTGTTTTAGGGAACATGCTATCATATTAACGATCAGCTGAACATTAATGGAGATATCATGATTTCCTATAAATAATATATGCTATAAGTAATAAGTAAGGCAGTTTCTCAATATGGAAAATACTGTTAATTCTCAATTTTTCAATATTCCCTTTTAGACAAAGCTTTATATTTAAATACAAATGGGAAAGGAACAAAAACAATTGATCTTAACCAGTCACTTGGAATAAGTTGAAAATGAATTACTTATACTTACGTATTCCATGTATAGATGAGCATTTATTTTATTTATTTGTTTTATAAAGCATCCCTTTGCCAGTTGCCCAAGAAAACATATGCGAGACATTAATATGGTCAGTAAAAATTTTAAAAATGCAAACGTTCAATATTGTACTTAAAAAAGAATTTAAATAATATTTAGAATCATATTATCCTTCTCAGAACTGATCTTTTTAAATCTAATCTTCAGATAATGAAACAAAAATGATGAGGGAGGAAAGAAAAGAGATATTCCCTTTCCAAAGGAAAATATAATTTCAGCGTTTTATGAAATGAAGGATAGGCCTTTTTCTAAGTGGCATATGTTTTAGTTTTCAAAACAAACCAAGAGAAACGTCCAATATAACACAGCACAGAGGAAGTGCTGAAAAGCTGCAAAATTGTTGGAGAGATGAGACATTTTGCATAATCTAGTTGGCAAGTCTAATCCATCATCTTCCAGACACTGTTTATAACCATCAGGACAATCCCTATTTAATGCAGCTGCCCTCTCCCTCCCCCGTTTATTCCTAAGTACCATCTGTTTGCATTGCCTCTCTATCTCACACGTTTGAAGCTACTGTTTCTTGGAGTGACAAATGAACAATCTACGGTAAAGTTAATTCACTGGCATAAACAAGAGCATAAGATCCAGATGGGCACCCTTAGCAAGAAACAGGAGCTCTGGAATAGAATACCCTGTTTGCGGAATGAATCACCATAACAACAGCAAATTCGCTTCACCATAGCACAAATGGTTATGGTACTTTTGGCCTTGTGGAGATGTATGATCAGGAAATGAACAGCCAGCAGATGCCATTTTATTGTCCATTTTGGAAAGAATGAAAAGATGAGAAACTTCATACCTTGACTAGAATCTTGAGGGAGAGAAAGGAAGGGAGAAATATGGTAGTTTGCTCCGGGAAAATGAAAAATAAATGATGGGTTTACATATTTTTTCCTCTCCATATTGCATACGGTATATGCATTGAGTTCAGGTTAAAATATTATGCTAAAAATTGAATTAATCCAATTAAATTTGGTTTCCTAATTATGCTAGGGCTAAATTAGACTACGTAACTCTTAGCTAAGGCTATTTCACTGTGTCTATATAAAGAAGGATTCTAATTTGCTACTACCAAATTCTGATTATGATAAATGAAACAACTGCACAAAGCATTTTAAAAAGGGTGTTGGAAAGCATGCTAGCATGAACAAAGCACCTCTGTCAAAACGACAGAGAAGCCATATCCATTGCTCAGCCTGCACAGCTGTTTCTAAAGCTCTCCCTGGCTGTCTCTATAGACTAACTTCCCTTGCACAGTATAAGGCTGTTTTGCCTGTTCAAAGAGAGCTGTTTTGTTCATGCTAACATGGCTGAAAGCACCTTTTTCAAATGCTTTGTGATTCCTTGAAAATGAGTCATTGGATTAAGGAGTGTCCAAGATAGCACTGCAATGGTGTAATCAAGGCGCCACCTGTTTTTTTGTAAAATATCTGGCACAATTGTTTAAATTGGATGCCAATAAATTTCATAAATACAAATAGATGAGCAATGGAAATAGACTTTCTCAAAACCCACTATTTCATAATTTTACAGACATGTTTTCAGAAATGTAACCAATACAATGTTTATGTTTTAAAATAAATAGTCCTTGCGAAGGAAGCATCTTATACTATTATTTTATGGATGGAACTGAAGAAAAAGAAAGGGGAGATCCTGGGTGAAACAGAGGCCACAAATAGTAATAAAACAAGATATAGTCAGATTACAAATCACTGAATCTGCGAACCAATGTATGTAAAAACTGCCTTGTTGAAGTGGAACTGGAGAAACCCAAGAATAAATCCCTTTATTCAGCCATGAATTATCTTGGGTGACTTTAGAGACTAAATAATAATTAATAATAATTTATTAGATTTATAAACCGCCCCCTCTCCCCGAAGGGACTCGGGGCGGTGTACAGGAAAAATTTAAAAACCATATAAAACATACAATATATACAAAGTTAAAAACGAATTAAATTAACCTGTACTAAAATTTAAGAACATTAAAATACAACATTAAAACTCATAAGGTTGTTTGGGGCTAAAATGAACAGCAGTTTGTTTAATATTTAATTACTAGCTATACCCGGCCACGCGTTGCTGTGGCCCAGTCTGGTTAAATGGCCAACCAATCTGTGTGTAGATCTACACCTGCACACATACACACAACCATCATATAAGGCCCAACCTACCTACCTACTGTATTTCTCCCTCTCTATCTATCTATCCCTCTACCTACCTACCTACTGTATTTCTTTCTTTCTCCCTCTATCTACCTACCTACCTACTATATTTCCCCCTCTTTCTCTATTCCTCTACCTACCTACCTACTGTATTTCTCGCTATCTATCTATACACCTACCTACCTACCTACCTATGGTATTTCTTCCTCTCTGTCTATCCCTCTACTTACCTACCTATTGTATTTCTTGCTTTCTCCCTCTACCTACCTACCTACCTACCTACCTACCTACCTACCTACCTACTGTATTTCTCCCTCTCTATCTATCCCCCTATCTACCTACCTGCCTACCTACTATATTTCTCCCTCTCTGTCTATCCCTCTACCTACCTTCCTACTGTATTTCTCCCTATCTATCCCTCTACCTACCTACCTACCTACTGTATTTCTTTCTTTCTACCTCTATCTACCTATCTACCTACTGTATTTCCCCCTCTCTATCCCTCTACCTACCTACCTATTTCTCCCTCTTTCTCTATTCCTCTACCTACCTACCGTATTTCTCGCTATCTATCTATACACCTACCTACCTACCTACCTACCGTATTTCTCCCTCTCTGTCTATCCCGCTACTTACCTGCCTATTGTATTTCTTGCTTTCTCCCTCTACCTACCTACCTACCTACCTACCTTATTTCTCCCTCTCTATTTATCCCTTGGGGGTCATCTAGTCCAACTCCCTGCCTAGGCAGGAAGCCATATACCCATGATGGCGAACCTATGGCACGGGTGCCACAGGTGGCACACGGAACCATTTCTTAGGCCACGCGAGGCATTGCCCTGTCAGCTTCAGTGTGTATGTGTGCCCTGGCCAGCTGATTTAGGCCTTCTTTTGAGGCTGTTTTATGCCCTCTGGAGGTGGGGGAAGGCTGTTTTCACCCTCCCCAGGCTCCTATAAAGCCTCTGGAGCCTGGGGATGACGTAAAAAGCATGCCAAATGCAGGGGGTCATGCACATAGCATTATGGATGTGGCACACCTGTGCACATCACCCCTGCACTCCCCCTGCTTTTGGCACGTGAGCCAAAAAAGGTTAGCCATCACTGCCCTATACCATTTCAGACAAATGGCTATCCAACATCTTCTTGAAGACTTCCAGTGTTGGGGCATTCACAACTTCTGGAGGCAAGCTGTTCCACTGATTAATTGCTCTAACTGTCAGGAAAATTCTCCTCAGTTCTAAGTTGCTTCTCTCCTTGATTAGTTTCCACCCATTGTTTCTTGTTCTGCCTTCAGGTACTTTGGAGAATGGCTTGACTCCCTCTTCTTTGTGGCAACCTCTGAGATATTGGAAGGCTGCTATCCTGTCTCCCTGTCCCTCTTTTATTAAACTGTATTTCTCCCTGTCTCTCTATTCCCCTATCTACCTACCTACTGTAATACAATAATACAATAACAGAGTTGGAAGGGACCTTGTAGGTCATCTAGTCCAACCCCGCTGCTCAAGCAGGAGACCCTATACCGTGTCAGACAAATGGTTTTCCAGTCTCTTCTTAAAAACACATCCAGTGTTGGGGCATCCATAACTTCTAGTGACAAGCTGTTCTACTGGTTAATAGTTCTCACTGCCAGGAAATTTCCCCTCAGTTCTAAGTTGCTTCTCTCCTGGATTAGTTTCCACCCATTGCTTCTTGTTCTGCCATCAGGTGCTTTGGAGAGGTGGAAGGGACGTTGGAGGTCATCTAGTCCAACCCCGCTACTCAAGCAGGAGACCCTATACCGTGTCAGACAAATGGTTTTCCAGTCTCTTCTTAAAAACACATCCAGTGTTGGGGCATCCATAACTTCTGGTGGCAAGCTGTTCCACTGGTTAATAGTTCTCACTGCCAGGAAATCTCCCCTCAGTTCTAAGTTGCTTCTCTCCTGGATTAGTTTCCACCCATTGCTTCTTGTTCTGCCATCAGGTGTTTTGGAGAGTTGGAAGGGATCTTGTAGGTCATCTAGTCCAACCCCGCTGCTCAAGCAGGAGACCCTATACCGTGTCAGACAAATGGTTTTCCAGTCTCTTCTTAAAAATACATCCAGTGTTGGGGCATCCATAACTTCTGATGGCAAGATGTTCCACTGGTTAATAGTTCTCACTGCCAGGAAATTTCCCCTCAGTTCTAAGTTGCTTCTCTCCTTGATTAGTTTCCACCCATTGCTTCTTGTTCTGCCCTCAGGTGCCTTGGTGAATAGCTTGACTCCCTCTTCTTTGGGGCAACTCCTGAGATATTGGAAGACTGCTATCATGTCTCCCCTAGTCCCTCTTTTATTAAACTGTATTTGCTATCAGATGGGTGATTCTTTGTTACAGTTTGGTTCAGTTCGTATTAAACAGTTTAAAGCAGCTGCCTGCCTCCATGTTTTTACCTCAGAGAACAGTCTTGAGCAGTATTTCTCCCCCCCCCTCTCTCTATGGGCCACCTGGGAGTTTGCTATCCCAGTGCCTTTTTGGCCCCAAGAGGCCTCCATTCCAACACTGACAGTTAAAAAGCAGTTTGATGGGCGTGGCTACAGGGAAGTTAAAACACATTTCAGTGGGTACATTTTATTTGTGTGTAACTTGCACACGACACACGCGTGCTAGGCACAAAATGAGTAGCTATTCTATTATCGGAAGTCCTTGGCTACATTGTGTGAAAGTTTGGTGTAAATCGGTCCAGTAGTTTTTGAGATTAGTGGATTCGTACAAACTATTTTACATTTTTATTTATATAGATGGTTTATTATTAAAATAGTATTAAAATAGTAAGATAATAATTACAGATGGAAAATCTTCACAAAATGGGTGTTCTCTATCAGTAGTAGGACTATTGCTATGAAAAGTTAGAAAAGTTCCTGACAGTTAGAACAATTAACCTCTGGAACAGCTTGCCTCCAGAAGTTGTGAATGCCCCAACTCTGGAAGTCTTTAAGAAGATGTTAGATAGCCATTTGTCTGAAATGGTATAAGGTTCCTGCCCATGCAGGGGGTTGGACTAGAAGACCTACAAGACCCTGCCAACTTTGCTATTGTATTGTATTGTATTGTAAAAAATGTCCAACTGCATGTGGGGACTATATGCAATACCAGCATATTCAGATGCTTTGCTGAGCAAGGTAGATTAGATTATGATATAACACCAGCAGTTACTCTTGCCCTTGGCTTCAACTTCTTGATGTTTCTCAGATTTGGATTAAGTTATAAAACAAGAGAGGCTTCCAAAGTTACATAAATGCACGCTTCCAAGGGGATCAAGCTCCAGGCATTTGAGTACTTGGAATCAGAATAATTGTTGGTCAATCCAAGCTAAAAGTAGGAGATAATCCAGAATAAGAAGAAGTCATCCCTTCCAAGATATCTAATATCAGAAGGTAGGTGTGTGTGCATGTGTGTGTGAGTGTGTGTGTGTTCAGTTATTTTATTAAATGATGATACTAATGTAGACTTAGGCAGTAAAGGAACTTCTCACTCTGATACCTCCTTCATCTCAAGACTGAAATAGTGATGTTCCTTCCCAAGGAAGATTCTGAATCTATAGGTTTGTACAAATATCGAACATAATAGGATTATTTCTATATCTACCACAAAGTAACTAATTTGTCATTCTCAAATTCCTCAGCATTCTGAGGAATTCAACAGGTATGGACGTCAACAGACTAAGGAAGGTGGTTTGTAATTTGTATAGTTATCCTGCATCCTTTGTTTTTCCCAATACTTCTTCCATCTTCTTTCTTTTCCCCACTCTAGAAATGCAAATATTGATTAGTAGGTGCAAGAGCTGTTTTCTGGAAACATGTGGGAGTTCTTAGCTAGGAACAGAAAAAACTGAAGACATTTATCCCCAAAGCTGAAAATATTTAGGGCCATATTTCTGTCTTTAAAATTGTTGAAGGGAAGGCATTCTCTGTGTCCCTTCATTTCTAAGGGTAGTTAATTGAAATCTTTACATTAAAGTCTTCCTTTAAATTTTCATAAACAAAATCTCCAAATCATCATTGGGTGTTCCCTATTATATTGTCCTCTTTCAGAGAAGATCCAAGCATTTGCAATAAAACTGTCCCAATGGCCAATAGTACTTTTGGATGGGCAATATCTTGTCATTTCCACATGAATTCTATCAATAAGATTTGCTTCTAACTATCCAATACAAAGCTTATTTTTTCCTCAAGAAGATGGAGCACCATCTAGTGGTAATGAAGCTTGTAATAATATAGGATGAGAAAGCAAAGTACTGTAAGTACAGAATTAAAACCAGGATTTGATTTTTCAGAACGAAATAGCAGCCCTTTTAGGTGTCTTATTATGAGGCCCTTTTCAATTACATCATCGGAAATGTGGTTACAATCCAGACCCTTTTCTTTGGTTGATGGGAAAATTGCACAAAACTGCTTTGCAATGGCGATTTAAATCTGAAAGAAGGAAAACCATTGACCATTACTTCCCTTGGTGTTGCCGTCAACAGATGAGTTGTATTGACTGAAAGAACCCACTGAGGAAGCTGTTGTACTTTATGGCAGGGGTCTCCAACCTTTGCAACTTTAAGTCTGAAGGACTTCAGCTCCCAGCTGAAGTCTTTCAGCTGGGAGCTGAAGGGGGGGGTTGTTCAAGGTATTAGTCATCATCTTCAAAGCGCTCCATGGCTCGGGACCTAGCTATCTGCGGGATCGGATCCTGCCTCATACATCCTCACGGCCGATTCGCTCCCACAGAGAGGGACTTCTCTGGGTGCCGTCCACTAGACTCTGTCAGCGGGCGACGCCCAGGGGAAGGGCTCTCTCTGTGGCGGGCCCAGCCCTCTGGAACGACCTTCCCCCCGACATCAGAACAACCACGGACTTCCGCTCCTTCCGTCTGAAATTAAAAACTCATTTTTTCCGTTTGGCCGGCCTTGGATAGCCTCTCTCTACAGGGTCTAGCTGTTTTAATTGGGTATTTTAGCATGTTAAGGGGATTTTAGCACAGGCCCAGATTTAATTTGTTCTTAATTATATTTGTATATTTATTGTATTGTGGTTTTAGTTTTCCCTGTGCACCGCTCCGAGTCCCTACGGGGAGAGGAGCGGTCTATAAATTAAATTATTCTATTCTATTCTATTCCAGACTTCTCCAGCCAGCAAAGCTGGCTGGAGAAGTCTGGGAGCTAAAGTCCTTCAGACTTAAAGTTGCAAAGGTTGGAGACCCCTGCTTTATGGGGTTGTATCCAGTGAACAATCTCCATTTTATACCCATATCTGCCCACTTAAGAAGATGAGAAGCTTTGTTTATGGCATTTCCATATGGATAACCTGTGTGGATAGTTTATGTAGGTAGGAATTGCTAGAACCAGTGGAGAAAACCATTTTTTCCTCTGTTGTATCTTTTTTTTTTCATTTTGAAAATGTTTTCTCTTAAAGAAGAGAAAGAGACACATTTTTAAATGTATTTCATTTATGTTGAGATGCATAATGGCTACTTAGTACCTTTCTTTAGAAATAGGAAAAGTTGACAAATGAATCTAAGATCAGATATGTGTGTGTGTGTGTGTGTGTGTGTGTTTGTGTGTGTGTGTTTGTATTTGTGTGTGTGTGTGTGTGTGTGGTATAGTGTGTGTATGTGCATTTGCAGAATGTCATCCTGAAATATTATTAAGTGTTCCAGTGAACATGGCAACAAGAATAAAATGCATTTGTGATATGTTTTGATGGTACTTTAATTTTCTGATCCATTCCATTTCCTGTCTCCTAATGGTGCCAATAATAATCCAAGACACTGAAGAACACTGAGTTAGCCCATTAGTCAGACAGTGCTCAGACAGTGGTTATTTAATAGCATAATGGCTATGTCATGTACTTGACTCCTGAAAAAAAATGCATAAATAGCATGGCTATAAGGAAAAGCCTAAAACTAGACCATAATTTAGGAAGAAAATTCAGATTTACATGTTGGATAAATCCATAATTCCTTCCTCGAATTTGTAGATATTTGCAATTACCTGCCGATTCCTGGCACTCAAGAAAGCAATACTGCTCAATAAGCAATATTTTTATGCTAAATGTATGCTAACTGAATTTAAAAACCAGTCTCATTATTACAAATGTAGACCATCAGTTTTTTTCAGTTGAATTTAGAGAATCTATATGCACAAAAGCACATGCAAAGCAAAAATCAGAATCAACATAAGGCTGAATTTTAGAGGCAGGCACAATTGCTTAAAATCGCATTGCCTGAGCCTTGCATGAAGAATAGATAATATATAATAATATAGAAAGCAAAATGCATATCCCCCCCCCACCCTGTATACCTTAGTCTCTCCTCTTTCTGTTTCTTTTTTCTCTCTCTGTTATTTACGTGCTTGATCCTGTACTTCCGAACTTGTGTAAGGTGTTAAGTGGGAGGTGAAAAACTGGTTTGTCTGATCAATCCAAAGGAGCCAAAGAAACATTATAAGGATGCTACACAAACCTGGCTGAAAGCTATTGACTCAAGATAGGAACTCTATTAACTGACAAGTTCAAATGAATTTTGCCAGCTGGCAAAAGGTTGTTTTTGCAGAGGTCCACTTGAATGAATAAAGCATTTTAATAGCTGCTTCCTTGACAGCAGAAGGTCAACATTTGATCTCTCTCATTATAAAAAAGTGCTGGTGCCACACTGAGAGTCTGAAGCCTTGTTTTCTATGATGGAAAAATTTGCCTAGAGCTCCTTTGTCAATGAACGTGAGATCACTCTAGTCCCCATGCAAAATAATGAATTGCTAAACTGACAACGTTTGTACTTTTCTGTAATACAGACTTTAGATTTTCACATAAAAATGATAATGTTATTAAGTAATTACTGGAAACTGCAATATTTAAATACCATATGAAATTACATTCTATCACTATTTCAAACTGTACCCATTTTTTTTTCTTTTTCTGCATTTGAATGTGTTTCAGTTGACATGCTAGGACCCCTTATCAGTTTGGGTCATTTTAAAGAAAAATGTTCCAGCTTCATTAATAGTTCCTAAATAAACAATCCTCATTTATTATTTCTGTACAAAAATATGAATATATGAAAAAATAAATGATTTAATGAGAGAATGCCTCTTCCTCCTCTTCCCTAAAGAATAATAGGAAGAATTCCTCTGAAGCCCTATTCCCATTTCATGTTTTTCTGTAAACATGCCTATCAGACAAAAATTAACACTCCCTCTGTCCAATTCAGTAAGAAAATGAAGAGATCAGCATATCTTTGAATAGATCTTTGTATGATGGTTGACAATTCAACCAGGCAGAGATAGAGTGCTTCCCCAGGCCCAGCTAACAAAACAAAATTGTTGACATGCCCATTTCTTGAAAACTACTTCGTTTATCCACTGACCACAACTTTTGATTCATGAAAAGGAAGTAGAACTTGTCAAGATTTGATCATGTTTGCAGTAGGAAAAATGAAAACTATGACCCAGATCTAAGAAGCCATGGAAAACTAGGTCTGATTAACTCCTGAAATATTTATCAACTGTAACTTGTTTTCTTATTATTGCAAGTCTGTGCTTCTTTAGCCTGCTCTAGTAAAAAAAATAGAAAAAATATCTTATTTAGAACATAAGAGAATCTTATATAAAGATTTAACAATCCAACCTTTAGATAAGCCCTGTTCTGGCCAGCAGAACAGTCTTCAAAGGGGGAAGCTATATAGCTGGTAGCAGGTACAACTGCCTTTCTCAAAGGGAAAGTACCAAGCTCTGATGAAGCCCTGATCAACAGAAGCATAATTCTCAAAATTTCCGAAACAACCTTTCATATACTTGGTTCCTTCTATTATAGTATTTCTCATTCAGTCCCAAAGGATTCTGGGACATGTAATATATCAGCATCCCCCCCCTACACACACACATATAATAATGCTCTATGGAAATATATCTCCTCAGAATTCCTCATTCTGTTGATTTTTCACAAACTATTGAAAATCTGGTTGTTCTCCCAGGCCCTGGAGTAGACTAGTTGGTTCAGCTCCTTTAGGGTTCTGCATAGGTTTGGTTGGTTTGGGTTCAGGTATTTTTCAGTTTTCTGAAATGTTATGAGTTAGTCTTCTAGTCAACCATATTTTTTATTCTTTGGTATATGGCATTTTTAATTATATTTTGTGTAGGCTGCCAAAATTGCTGTAGAATTAGATGACCTCAAATTAAAGTAAACCAAAGATGACTTAGCATGACATTTGAACTTATCACCTCAAAAGATGGATAACATTCACACTTTTATAACACGACAATAATTATTCTTTATATAAGAGCCTACCACAAGGAATATGGAGGCAAGGAATATGGATGCCTTAAATGCAAGGATATCGTTTTCAACATCTGGCTGTTCCTCAGATGGGTTGGTCCTATCATTCCAAGCCCCCCCCCTCCCCATGGCCATGTAATGTACAAACTTTAATCCCTGTGCTCTTCAGCAGCCACAGCTATGAAAAAGGGGTAGGTGCTCTCATTATTCCTGGGCAAAAAAAAGTGCTTGGTGTTGTCAGTTAGAAAACATGTCTAGGTAAAGTACTGTTCACTTTTGACCAAAATGTTTATGGTACACATTGATATTGTTGGCCTCAGAGCTGAGCTGCATTTCAGTTATCCATTCCAGTTGTCCTATGAAATTCACAGTCAACTATTATTCATTTGTTGCTAATATATGCAGTATTTCCTTCATAAAGGGACTTTTAAGAACACCCCCCCTTTTTTTTTACTGTGGTCCAAAATATCTCAATACATTGTTACTTGCTTTAAATCCCTACCTCTGCCTCTGCTCTATTTAGCAGGTATCCCTCCATGACACCTAAATAGTTTCTGCATACAATATTATCAGATTGAGATTTAATGCTCTATACCAAGGTGTGAAATTCGTCATGGCGGTGTCAACGTGATGCATTGGAACTTTTCCCCCCTTTGCTAAACCGAGAATGGGAATGGCCAGCGTGTGATGCATCTGGCCTGCGGGCCACGATTTTGACAGCCCTACTCTATTCCATGTTTATTTGGATAGGCTGGACTTTAGTTTCATGCACCAGAATTATATACTGGTTCCCCCCACCCTCCCAAATCAGCACTAATGAACATTCAAACCAGCCTGTATCTGGGCATGGAGAAATGTGCTGTCTAATTGCTCAGGGAAAACTATACAAGTGCTGATGGCTGGTTTGAAAAGTCACTAATGACTACAATGGGATCTGAACTGCTGTGCAAACCATTAGACAAGATAACTGGCAAAAACCACAGTAACAAATATACATGTTTGTAGGGGTGAGGAAAATCCTTAAGGACTTGTTTGCAAGGATGACTTTCCTTGGTTTACAACTTTTGTTTGTTCACTTAAAGCTAGGAATAAAGAGAAGACTTTTAAGTGAGTCAGGAAATGCATATTTTATAGATCTGGAGAGTTGCAAACTAAAGTCTGAAATGATGAGATATTAATTTTTTGTTCAATAATTAAATTAAAGGCTAGGTTAGGACAATTTGCATATGAGAGGCCAAATTCTGACATATCCTGATAATATTTGCTCTGAATTTCCATTTATATGTGTAAAAAGTGCTGGATTTAGATCATTTGCATTGAGCTGTTTTTCGCCCTTTGGAGGCTTCAGGGAATCCTCCGGAGAGCGAAAAACCACTGAAAATCAGCTGGCCAGCGTGCACATGCGCACTACAGCTGACAGGGCAAATCTTGCATGCCCTCAGAAATGGCTCCGCGTGCCATAGGTTCGCCATCACTGGCCTAGACAAATACTAGGAGTTGATCACTGGAACTATTTTATGACATTTTGTATTATGTCATTAAATGTTCATTAAATGTTTATAACATTTTCCAAATTTCGAATTTCCTGTATTTGGAATTCCTGTATTTATGGATCCTGTATTTTGAACACATTCTATAAGTCAGCCCACTTGGTTGAAGCAGTTTTGCCCTGAGATTCATTGTTTCATCCAGTTAAAAAATTACAGACACAAGAGTTTTAGTGTTATATAGACTAATAGATATCAAAGAAACTTCCTTAATTACAGTGGAATTATTTTAAAGTCAAGGGACTTTTGATTTTTTTATTTCGTCTGAAAAATAAAAGTCTTGATGACAGGTAGGGTTGGTAGGGTTTAAAATTTGAGTTTTAAAAAAATAAATGATAATTGCAGCTGTTTTGGGGGAAATTACTAAAATGTACATACATTTATCTACATGACCGTAGAGGTGAAATAAATAAATAAATAAATAAATTAGCTCATTCATTGCCTCTTTCATATTATGCTTAATTATTGAGCTTTGTTTCCCAAACATCCTGGGTAAGAAGGGCTACTAAGAAGCAATCTTGTTAGTTTGATTTTTAAAAATGAGTCTTTGTAATTGGCCATAGGCAATATCACAATTGCTGTAAATAGGCCAAAGCCCACGAGAGCTCATTTCATGAAGCACTAGTAGCATCCTCTAATATTCAAAAAATGCTTGCTGACTCAGAAAGATAAATATAAATCTACTACTATAAATCTTTTGACGTAAGGTACATTCATTTTTAACTATCTCTGATATCATTTTAACTTTGGAGACATCATTCAATTATCTAAAACTCTGAGACTGAGCACATGTACCAACAACATATTTCTATGTGCATGACCCCCTGTTTTTGGCACACTTTTTCATCCTCCCCAGGCTCCAGAGGCTTTCTGGGAGCCTGGGGAGGGTGAAAACAGTCTTCCCCACCACCTGCAGAGGCTTCAGGAGCTTCCCTGAAGCCTCCACAGGGTGAAAAATGGCCTCAAAAGAAGGCCTAAACCAGCTGGCCAGCGCACACATGTGCGATGCAGCTGACAGGGCAATGCCTTGCGTGCCCTAAGAAATGGTTTTACATGCCACCTGTGGCACCCGTGCCATAGGTTCGCCATCATGGTGCTAGGCCTAATTTGCCCATTTTGGCCCTTAATCTCTCCTAAACTGACTCCTGAAAAAGCAAACAAGGATCCAAACTCCAGGATTCCCTCTTTAAAAATGGTTTTGTAGGCTATAGATGGACAATGTTGTTCATAGAAAATCAGTGATGTTTAAATGATGACATGTACGCAGTGATACAATCACAGGAAACAAACCTTTTGCATGTTTGTATTCAGATCTCTGACAGAAAGATTAATTTTTCAGCTTTTGTGTGATGTTGTAGCCATTCATATTTCCTCTCCTACTGTCCTTTCTTGACACCCACAGAGATGGGCTGCTGGGTGCAGTCTGTAGGCCACATTAGCCATCTTGTCCTAGGACAGACCCTGACTTTCCCTCACTTTCACAACAACTCACAAAAGCCATAGCTTATATTTGGAGCAGTACACATAATTATTTGGTGACCTGTAGATAGTCTTGACCTAGAACACCTAGGTGTGCTTGTGTGTGCGTCTGTGTGTCTGTCTGGTTTATGGTCAACAAAAATTGGAAACTGAGTCTTTCTATTATTTATCTATTATTTAGCATATAATGAGAATATGACAAAGAGAAGAAAACATATATACACAACCCATGTGAGTATATGCAAAACTTCTACAGGGTACTGCAGCGATTTCATAACTGGATGTCCAATTCAGCTACCCAGGCAATTGCCTCTGGCGCTGCTTCATGCAGATCTTCCAAGGAACCAGAGAATACACGCCATGGGCAGACTTCCTAATTCATAAGCCAGTATTCTAATCACAACATTACAGCAGCATAGTAGGATGCTACCTAACTTTACTTCATTTCTTCTTGAAATCCAGAATAAATTATGAACATGTACTATATATAGAAAACTTTTAAAAGTCAGGCTTACAATGTACTAGATAGCAAGCTGATGGGCCATTTTTTCCCTACATATTGTCTCCTTTTAAGAAGATACATTCCTGCAAGTTGTATTCATCTGAAAGAACAGTGCAAAGCTAAAGACAGAACATACTTCACTGAGTGATGTAGTAGATTATGCAGCATTATTTTCATGGTTATTGGAAGGAAACCCTGGTTGCATGTTGAAGGAACAACAGTTGATTGACAGGAAAATAATTTATATTAAGACATTTTGTTCTGGTTTTATCTACAGTTTTACTGAAAAATCTTCACAGAATCGGTTGCCTCAGAATATACAATATGGCTGGCCTATGATTTGGAAATAGATGGAATTGGATACCAGAAGATTCTGAACCTTTTCCAAACTGGGTTCAGGTCGGGGCATAGCACTGAAACTGCATTTGGCTAGCCTCACCTGGCCTAGGGCCAGCAGAGATAGAGCTATAAACATTTCCTAGCTCCTCTTTGCTGAGTCCCTGTTGCAATATAGTCCCAATGCTTGTAGCTGGAAATAGTTATGAACCTTATTGCTGTGTATCGGTTTTAGCAATCCTCCAAATTTAGCATGATAGCAAATGTGAGACACAGCTTCAAAATCACTACTTCTCACTCTAGGCAGGAAGTAGTAAATGAAGGGAAAAATACATACATACATACATACATACATACATACATACATACATACATACATACATACATACATACACACACACTTGTGTCACAACACCCTGTTAAGCTCCAATTAAGGGAGGAAGCATACTGCTTTCCTTTTCTGCCTTTCTGCCTTTCGGTTCAAATCCCAGTAAGGGTATGGCTAGCTGATGAGAGCTAAAAAGCTCGAAATAAATCTATCCTAGTCTCCCTGATTTATTTATTGATCAGCTCAAAAACTGTGTGTTAGGTTTTTGAGCTGATCAATAAATAACACACACACACACACACACACCATTATAGATATTCCTTAATACCCACCACTTTCCTCTCTATTCTTTGGGCAGGTCTAAATAGTGAAAAGGGACCAATAATTAGAGGTGTACCACATCAGCAAATAAACAGTTAAGCAGAGAAGACTCTGAATTCCCTTTCGGGTTTCCTGCAGTACCAACAGGATCAGAACACAGAACATACAATAGAGTAATTTCAGACTCAGAATGAAGTCTGACTTTGTTAATGGCTTCCATTTGGATCAGACAAATTAAAATGTCTACTCCGAGCCCAGTGATCAAGGAGCCTTGACTTGTGTGCCTTGACAGGAGAAATATGACATAGATCAGGGGTCCCCAACCTTTTTTGCACCAGGGACTGGTTTCATTTTAAAGAAAATTCTGCGGACCGGCTGAGTGGCTCAGCAGTCATGTGACTGGATGGGCGTGGCCAACTTGGAAAATGTGAAACTCACTTAACAATGGTCTTGGTTAGCAAACAAACTTTTGGGCTCAATTGTGGTCATAAGTTCTTTCTTTCTTTCTTTCTTTCTTTCTTTCTTTCTTTCTTTCTTTCTTTCTTTCTCTCTTTCTCTTTCTGTCTCTTTTTTGTTCTCTCTTTCTCTCTTTCTCTCTCTCTCTTTTTCTCTCTTTCCTTTCTGTCTCTCTTTCTTTCTCTCTCTCTCCTTTTTTCTTTCTCTTTTTCTTTTTCTCTCTCTCTCTCTCCTTCGTCCACCCCATCTGTCACTCTGTGTGTGTGTGTGTGTGTGTGTGTGTCTGTCTGTCTCGCATTCACTCACTTAATCACTCATTCTGTGTCTCTGTCTATCTTTCTCTCCCTCCCTCCCTCCCTCTCTCTGTGTGTGTCTGTCACTCTCTCTGATTCCCTCCCTCCCTCCCTCCCTGTCTCTCTCTGTGTCTGTGCCTCTCTCTGTCTGTCTGTCGTCGTCCCCCCGCGGAACCTCCTCAGCCCGGCTCGCCGCACTTACTTGCTCACTCGCCTTAGCCTGGCCTGCCCGCCGCGCTTGGTCGCTCATTCGCTCGCTCAGGCTCCTTCCAGGAGCTGAGAAGGCTCCGTGTGGGGAGGGGGGGAAGGAACGGCGTTCAGTGGGTGACCCACCGGACGCCGGTTCCCTCCCCCCGCCCGCGGAGCCTCCGCAGCCCCTGGAAGAAGACGAGTGGCCGGTATGCAGGCTGGGGAGGCTCCGTGGGGGGGAGGGGGGAATCAGCGGCCAGTAGGGAGCGTTGCTGCGGCGGCGCCCAGGAGTCCCACCGTTGATGAGGGTGGAGGAAGAGCCGCACTCCAACGGCGCGAACAGCTGTGCGCTCTGCCCAGGGGGCTGCCCCCTCCTCCTCCTCCTCTCCAGCCCTGCGGCCCAGTTCCTACCAAGCCACGGACCGGCACCGGTCCGTGGACCGGGGGTTGGGGACCCGTGACATAGATGATACCTGTGAAAATTCCACTGAAAAAGATAACTCATAGACTTATGTAATATCAAGTGTCGTATTTCTTCAATTATTTCTGTCCTTATTCAGGCCAGATTTTTTTTTAGAACGGGCAGTTTAGAAATTTACATATATACTGGTTTTCTTAAGGTGTTGATCTAGAACTTAGAAGATCCACTATATATGATCCATCCTTGACTACAGAAGCTCCCTAAGTAACATGGGACCATCACTTATTCTCTCAGGCCAGTCTTTGTCAAAGACTACAGGTAGTCCTCAACTTACAACAGTTCATTTACTGACTGTTTGAAACTGCAACGGCACTGAAAAAAGTTTATGGCAGTCCTTGTTTATGGCAGTCCTGGGTCATGTGATCCCCTTTTGCAAACCTCTGACAAGCAAAATCAATGGGAAAGCCAGATTTCCAGAAACAACCATGTTATAATTTAATAATTGCAATGATTCACTTAACCACTGAAGCAAAAAAGCTTGTAAAATGAGCAAAATTCATTTAATAAATGTTTTTCCTTAGCAACAAGAATTTTGATCATAAGTTGAGGACTACCTCTAATTGTTTTGGAGTTGTTTCAGAATTGGAGAAAGGGATGGTCCTAACAACTCTTTAATTCCACAGAGGACATAAACAGAACTGCTATTTTCTGATTAAAATACTTCTAATATTATGCAAAATAGTACAATTAAACAAATAATGTTTTGTATTATACACTTATTTTTCCAAAGTTCAATAAATTGAAAAGAAGGGAAAAGGGGTGGGAGAACAATAGAATTTGGTTGAACAGCATTGGTGGAACATTTTCTGTTTCCTCATAGTTAAAACAATAAAAATAGAAACCAAAGAGATCGACAAAATTTGTGACATTAATTTGTCTTCTGGGCAGAACTGATTTATTTGAAGTATAGTGTTCTATAATTAAGAATAGCATAATGGTGCACAAGAGAGCTGTAGTCCAGCAACCAGAATTATTTGATTGGTTATATACTGGGAATCTGGCCACTAATAACTATTGCATTTTTTCTAGTGATCAACTAAATTAGGGCTAGGCATTGGGTTTTCTGGTATTTAATTTATTGACAGAAAAACTAAAACCCATGAGTGAAAAATTAAAATATATACAGGCGGTCCAAGGTAATCAAGTAATAATACAAAGTCACAGGTACATTTAATCAATAGATTAATATCAACTATGACTTGAATGACTGAGAATCTCCATAGACACTACTATCAATCATAATCCTCACTCATGGGGTTGGGGCTACTACACAATAATTGGAACAAAGGGGAAAGCCAGAATTAAATATTTATCTATATTATTTTTAGGATTGTTTTTCTTCTTTTTCAAATATTTCTAAAACATAATATAATGAAGATTTGACACTGTTCAAAATGTATCCTTATTTTTATATCAAAAAAATAATTTAATACACTTTGGTATTTTTACTAATGTTATTTTGAGCAATAATTGTATTGTTTCATTAATTATCTATTTTTCATTGATACTTTTTTTTGAAAATACAATTTTGTTTTAAATAAAATTAAATAATTTTAAAGACTTATTTGTAAATTCTAAATTTATCAGACTTGAACATTCTGACTCTACAAAAAACCACCCTACTTGGGACAGCTTATATCCTCCGACATTACCTTAACAGTTCCTAGGTCCTTGGTTAGGACTCAAGCTGTTGAGCTACCAACCAGCCCCAAAGGCTGTGAATCTCACCAAAGATTAACCAAATAATGATGATGGTGATGATTGTGATGATGATGATGATGATGATAATAATACACTGGAAATAGAAATATAGTGAAAGCAATAGCAAAGGATGATGGTTACAAGTACCTAGGCATATTGGAAGCAGATAAGATTTTGAATGAAAAAGTCAAAAAAACACAAAAGGAATACATCAGGAGGGTCCGCAAAATATTAAAATCAAAGCTGAATGCTGGAAACATAATTAAAGCCATTAATACATGGGCAGTTCCAGTGAAACGCTATTCAGCTGGAATCATCAACTGGACTCTGGCTGAACTGGAAAACCTAGACCGGAAATAATAATAATAATAATAATAATAATTTTAATTTATATCCCGCTCTCTCTCCCCAAGGGGACTCGAGGCGGGGCACAGGCAATTAAAAATACAAATAAACCACAAACAAATACAAAATACAGAGTTAAAAATAGATTAAATAGATCCTGCGCTAAAACCCATAAACTAAACTAAAAGTACCCCTAAAAAACCCTAACCTAAAAAGAGACTACCCAAGGCCGGCCAGACGAAAAAAGTGCGTCTTTAATTTTAAGCGGAAGGAGCGGAGGTCCGTGGTTGTCCTGATATCGGGGGGAAGGTCATTCCAGAGGGCTGGGCCCGCCACAGAGAAGGCCCTTCCCCTGGGCGTCGCCCGCTGACAAAGTCTAGTGGACGGCACCCGGAGAAATCCCTCTCTGTGGGAGCGAATCGGCCGTGAGGATGTATGGGGCAGGATCCGATCCCGCAGGTAGCTAGGTCCCGAGCCATGGAGCGCTTTGAAGATGGTAATTAACACCTTGAAGCGCACCCGGAAGACGACAGGTAGCCAGTGCAGCTCGCGCAACAGCGGTGTTACATGGGCAAACCTAGAGGTGCCCATAATTGCTCGCGCGGCTGCATTCTGGACCAACTGAAGCCTCCGGGTACACCTCAAGGGGAGCCCCATGTAGAGAGAGTTGCAATAATCCAGTCGGGATGTCACGAGAGCATGAGTGACTGTGCGAAGGGCGTCCCGATCCAATAGGGGGCGCAACTGGCGTACCAGGCGCACCTGGTAAAACGCCCTCCTGGCCACGGCTGTCACTTGATCTTCCATGGACAGCCGGGTATCCAGGAGGACACCCAAGTTGCGCGCCCCATCCACAGGGGCAAGATGTTCGCCCCCTATGGCCAGCGTTGGAGAGAGCTGGTTGAATCGGGCAGCCGGAAACCACAGCCACTCGGTCTTGGTCGGGTTGAGCCTAAGTCCGTTACTTCCCATCCAGATCCGCACGGAAAACACGCAAACTTTTGAATATATACCATGCTTTACATCCACGAAGTGACATTGACGGTTGTGCCTGCCAAGAAAAATAGGGGGCATATTTGCAATAGGTAAATCCATCAAACTGTAGAAGAAGAAAAACGAAGTTTGAATGATTATGTGAACTAAAGTACAGAAAAATTGCTGCAGGCTGTAAAAATGGAGAACAGCATAAAAACAACAGAAACAAAGGCAGAATATAAGGAAAAACAGATGGATGACAGATTGAATAGATGGAAGACCAAGGCTTTGCATGGACAGCACTTGAAAAACATTGAAGGAAAATGTGATGACAACTTGACATGGACATGGCTTAAGATGGGAACTATCAAGAGAGAAACGGAAGGTTTAATACTGGCCGCTCAACAACAAGCACTATAAACTAATGCCATGAAAGCGAAGATTCAAAAATCCACTGACAACCCAAACTGCCGACTTTGCGATAACAAAGTCGAAACTGTTTCACATTTAATATGTGAATGCAGCAAAATCGCACAAACTGATTACAAAGCTAGACATGACCGAGTTGCTAAATTAATCCACTGGTCATTATGTAAAAAATATGGTTTACCTGTATCCAAAAAGTCATGGGAACACAAAGTGGAAAAGGTTATCAAGAATGAGAGGGTGAAGATCTTGTGGGACTTTTGAATACAAACAGACCGTCATTTGGAGCACAACACACCAGATATCACGGTTGTAGAGGGCCGAAGTGTACAGTTCATTGATATCGCTGTTCCTGGAGATGCCAGAGTCGAAGAAAAAGAACTAGAAAAAAATCATGAAATATTGCGACCTGGCCATCAAAACCACACGGCTATGGATGAAGCATGTCACAGTGACACCCATTGTCATCGGGGCACTTGGCACCATGTCCAAGAATTTTACTAAATATCTCAGCAAATTGCAGCTTCCTGCGGTAACACCAGCGGAACTGCAAAGGATGGCGCTACTTGGAACATCTTACATCCTAAGAAGATACTTGGTTGATACCTAGGATGCTGGCAGCAAACTGTATCAGCCATTGGCACCAGTCAGTAGTATTTGCAATGCATTTTTGAATGTTCAGCTGGCTGAGTTTCATGTTTTATGAATAAAGTAAATAAACTGATATAACAATAATTGAAAAGAAAAAAGTATGGTTCATTGACATTGCAATATCTGGTCATGCATGAATTGAAAATAAGCAGCAAGAAAAAATCACAGAATATCGGGACTTGCAAATTGAAGTTGAGCGACTGTGGAAGAGAAAGTCGTGTGTTATCCCGATTGTGATTGGAGCCCTTGGAGCAATATCTAGGGGACTGCCTCGCTATGTGGAGGTTCTAGGTTTGCCGGACTTGAGCATTCTGACTCTACAAAGGGGCACCCTGCTTGGAACAGTTTATATCCTCTGACGTTACCTTGACAGTTCCTAGGTCCTTGGTTAGGACTCGAGCTGTTGAGCTACCAACCAGCCCCAAAGGCTGTGAATCTCACCAAAGATTAACCACATAATAATAATAATAATAATAATAACAACAACAACAACAACAACAACAACAACAACAACAAGCACAGAGTACTGTTGATATGCCTTTAAAAAGGGGGGAAATAAAATATGTCTCTAAATCTGTATGTGCTCTTTTTTTCCTTCCTACCATTTACCCGCAGATCAACCAAATGTCAATCCATTGGTCTGGCTTCTCGGCTGAGCCCAACATCCTGGGCTGAGAGAGAGTGACTGGCTCAAAGTTTCATGTTGGAACTACAACTCATTATCTCCCGGTTTTTATTTTGGCGCCTTACACTTAAACACTATATTTTTGTTAAATAAAGTTGTAACTGTTAAAAAAGCAATAATAATCATAAAATATTACACTAGCTAATAAACACTACACTTGTTTTGTTCTGTATTTTAGGACATTGGTCCAAATATGGTATGAAACTTACTTTGAGAAAAGAATTCTTGAAATTTTAAAAGCGAGATGGTCATTTAGTTTAGGCTTTTAAGGAAATGTATGCTGTACAGTGTTTTTTTTTTTAATAATAAAATGAAAAGAATAGAACACAGCTGTGTTTAATGCATTCCACAATTAAGTGTACAAGTCAACTTACTACTTACATTAAAGATTAATATGTCTCAACTGAGTAGTTTAACTTCCAATCTAATTAATTTTGCTCTGGAACTGGGGGTTTTTTGGTCTCATTTTCTCATTGAAAAGGCATCTGGAATCTCTCTGCACTTCCCAGCCAACATAATTTGGCCTTATATTATATCACAAACAGTTTGTTAAAAAATAAAAAGGAAATAAAATGTAAACTATCTACAGGTCACCAAATTAGATATTGAATGTTATGGCAAAGAACTTCGAGGGAATGTTTTCACCCAAGATATAAACCCAGAATATGGACTGTTTCATTTTGGTTTAATGTATGGATGAACCCAGTCAATTGTTTATTCAATAAATCATGTAAGCAGTCAGTCAAAAAGAAAGCCACTCTTGCTTGTTATGTTGCATCATGGGAAGGAAGGAAAACCTCTATATAGCATAGCACTCAATGAGCTATGTTAATTGCAGACTGTGCCCTAAAAAACTCTCTTGCTTGCTTTTATGCACAGCAGAGAATGTGCTACAAAAGATTCCCATCTAGATGGAGAGATTTGAAGAATATACTGTAGCTACACGACGCAAAACAAAGGTTTCCTTGGGAAGGAAGCCACTCTGGCCTCGCTTATCAAAATAGAGCCCTATGGCTTCACACAGCTTCATTTGGTGCCCAGTTGCATCATTTCCTAGAGCAAGAGGCCCTTCAGATATTACTCATATCCTAGTACAGTGATGGCTAACCTTTTCGTTGCTGCATGCCAAAAGCACACACATGTGCATGCGCACACATAATACAATGCATGTGCCATCCCCAAATGCACCTCCACATCCATGCATGATCCCCACACATGCACCCCACCCCCTCACGTTTGCACACATGATCCCTCTGTGCTCCTCATCCCCAAGCATTCATACACAACCCTCTGCATGTGCCCCTTCCCTCCATGCATATACATGCAACCCCAGTGCATATGCATATGACCCCCTGCATGTGTCCTGTCCCCACGCATGTGGCTGTGACCTTCATGCTCCCCCACTTCCACATGCACTCCCATCTCCCGCATGCACCCCCGCCTCTCGAAGAGACCCAAAAATCAGCTGGCTGGCAGGAGAAGTGCACACATACGCAATGGAGCTGAGCTGGGGTGACGGTTCGCATGCCCGCTCAGAGGGCTCTGTGAACCATCTTTGGCACATGCCATAGGTTCACCATCACTCCTCCCTTTAGCCTCAAGTAGTTCAAGTAGTTCCTCCATCCTGGTCCTATTAGACCTCTCGGCGGCTTTCGATACCATCGACCATGGTATCCTATTGCATCGGCTGGGGGGGTTGGGGGTGGGAGGCACCGTTTTGCGGTGGTTCTCCTCCTACCTCTCTGGCCGATCGCAATTTGTGTTGGCAGGGGGGCAGAGGTCGACCGCGAGACCCCTCACATGTGGGGTGCCTCAGGGGTCGGTCCTCTCGCCCCTCCTGTTCAACACATACATGAAGCCGCTGGGTGAGATCATCCGTGGCTTTGGGGTAGAGTACCATCTATACGCTGACGACACCCAGCTGTATATATCTACCCCAGACCACCCCAACGATGCCATAGCGGTGATGTGCCAGTGCCTGGAAGCCGTGCGGATCTGGATGGGAAGTAACGGACTCGGGCTAAACCCGACCAAGACTGAGTGGCTGTGGTTTCCGGCGGCCCGATTCAACCAGCTTACTCCGTCGCTGGCCTTAGGGGGCGAACATCTTGCCCCTGTGGATGGGGCGCGCAATTTGGGTGTCCTCCTGGATACCCGGCTGTCAATGGAAGATCAGGTGACAGCCGTGGCCAGGAGGGCGTTTTACCAGGTTCGCCTGGTACGCCAATTGCGCCCCCTATTGGATCGGGACGCCCTTCGCACAGTCACTCATGCCCTCGTGACATCCCGACTGGACTATTGCAACTCTCTCTACATGGGGCTTCCCTTGAGGTGCACCCGGAGACTTCAGCTAGTCCAGAATGCAGCCGCGCGAGCAATTATGGGTACCACAAGGTACACCCATGTAACACCGCTCTTGCGCGAGCTGCACTGGCCGCCTGTCGTCTTCCGGGTGCGCTTCAAGGTATTAATTATCATCTTTAAAGCGCTCCATGGCTCGGGACCTAGCTACTTGCGGGATCGGATCCTGCCTCATACATCCTCACGACCGATTCGCTCCCACAGAGAGGGACTTCTCCGGGTGCCGTCCACTAGACTTTGTCAGCGGGCGACACCCAGGGGAAGGGCTCTCTCTGTGGCGGGCCCAGCCCTCTGGAACGACCTCCCCCCCCCGATATTAGGACCACCACGGACCTCTGCTCCTTCCGTCTTAAATTGAAAACACACTTTTTCTGCCTTGCCGGCCTGGGATAGCTACTCCTCTGTTTTTAGGGTTTATCGGGGATTTTTAGTTAGATAGTTTTAATGGGTATTTTAGCACAGGTTACTTAATTTAATCTATTTTTAATGAAATTTGTATATAGTTATTGTTCTTATTCCTCCTGTGCACCGCCCCGAGTCCCTGTGGGGAGAGGGTGCGGTTTATAAGCAATAAATTATTATTATTATAATTATTCATGGCTCAGTTTACTGTAACACACTTACATGAGACTTTCTTTGAAGGTCACTTGGAAGCTTCAACTAGTCCAGAATGCAAAAACATGGACCTTGATAGGTATGCCTTGATATGCACTTGTGATTGCCAGATGTCTTCCAACTGTGATTCAAGGTGCTGGTTATGATATATATTGCCTGATGTGGTTATTTGGATGCATGCCTTCTATGTTGTAGCACTACCCTCTGGAATGAGGTGCCCCTTGAGAGCTAAGTAATGTTCCTGCAGGCCTTAAAGACTTGGCTCCGCTTCAGGCTCTGAACTAGAATGGTTGGAGCCCCTTGCTGGGTGTATGATATATTTTTTGTTATTGCTGGCCAACTGCCACATCTTGTTTCAATCTTTCTATTTGGATTGCATATTTGTTATTCTGTGTTTATACTGTGAATCACTCAGGGTTTGTTTCATATTGTTTGATTGATTGTTGAAATGCATATGCCCACCCATCTCATAGAAAGTAACTCTGGGGGGTCCAACAACCCAAAACATAAATAAATATAGAACAATCATTACCTAAAGCATTTATATAATATTATTAAAAACATTAAAAGCTATAAAAGGAGAATTAAGAGAACATAAAATACTAGACAATATTTACAATAAGAGACACCTCATGAGTTCATCCATCCTCTGGAGTTCCCAGGCCTGGGAGCATAACCAGGCCCTGAGAACCAGGTCTTGAAGCACCTTCAGAAGATCAGAAATAATGAAGTTAATTTTATCTCTGGGAGAGAGAAGATTCCACAATGTGAGCACCATACACAAAAAAAGGCCTGTCACCTAGGGCCTGCCAAAAGTAGCTTGCTAGACAATAGAAGTGTAATACACCCAGGGGTGAGCTTCAAAATTTTTAGCAAGGGGTTCTCTGTCTGGTTGCTAGGTGGGTGTGGCCATGGCCATGGTGGGCAGGGCCTGGTTGGCCTCCTGCACCATGGTGGGCGGTGTTTTTGCCCTCCCCAGGCTCCGGAGACTTTTCTTGAGCTTCCGGGAGGAAATGGCCTTCCCAAACTTCCGGTAGACCCATTTTTTACTCTCCCCAAGCTTCGGTGCATGCCCTGTACTTACCTGCATCCAAAGCAGGTCACATGGGGACTCCTGGGAGGGAAGAGGTAGTGTGGGCAGGCCCATCCAGGAGTGGGATTTGGGAGTTCTCCGAACTGCACAGATTCTTAGCTAGAGGTTCTCCCGAACCCCTGCAAACCCCCAGCATCCCACCCCTGATTAAATGCAAATTTTGTTGGATGTGGTGGAAAGTGCAGATAAAATTAGAAAGAGGCAGTCGCTCAAATAACCCTGTCCCATACCATCTAGGGCTCAATATCAGCACCTTAAATTGGGCCCAGAAATAAACTATTAACCATTACAACTTGTGCAACAGAGATGTAACAGTGCTCTAACAGAAACACATAACTAGGAATTAAATGTATTAACAATTGTATTTACTTACAACAACAATGGCATTTGCAGTACAAACAACATACTGAGCAAATTAGAAACCCGGTTTTCCTGTTATAGAATTAATTTCTATATGTTGTTATAATTTAAATGTATTTGGTTTCAGGTTTTTGATATAGTGCTGAGATTGATTTAACTATTAATGAAAAATGGAGCAATTATATATTTTTATTTGTATATGTATCTGTCTTACATGTATGGTTTCTTTTGTTGCATCCCCTTGTCTCCCTCTGTTTAGATATCACAAGAAAAGAGTGAACTGATAAAAATTCAGATTGATTGACCTCAGTATAAATATATGCGTGTATAAATATATGGTAAATATATGTAATAGCAATTATACTTTCCCATTAGCAAGTATATGTGTCAGTGAGGCTCGTTCCCTGCAAGGGGATGCAACAGTACCATCTACTGGTTTGATAATCAGTCTTACGAAAAATGCTAATATCTACAACATATCCTGAAGTTGAATGGTAGGGAATATTTCTGGTGGTTGAATTATAGCTCCCAGACATTCCTGGTTTCAGGAGGGCTACAGAACTACAGCTTTCTCACAAATAAATATTCCATTCTCCCCTTTATGGGTACACGATAAAAGATAGAAATACATTCATCCAGCAGAGCATTATGTGAAATCATATTTATATATACAGGTCCACTTTACTCTCTGTTCACAAAATGCACAGAAGCTGGTGCCATGCCACAGCAACTACATAATGCTGTCAAGTTTCCATGACTATACCCATGTGTTAGACAACCCTTAACTGTTTTAGTATTAGTATGTAATGCTTAAACTAGCAGTATCCTTCAGCAATTTCTGAAGTATGTGAAGTCTGACAACTTTTAAGATTTGTGGACAGAGAAAGGAACAGTGGTTTACAGATTATTCTGTCAGCAATGCAGTCAGATGGCCATCCAAATGGGAACAATCCACCACCTATTGGCTACTTGAGGTTGATGTGCACACACCATTGTTTATGCCACTGGGCTCTCTCCTCTGCCATCATTGTTTCCCATCCTCTTGTAACCTGATTTGCTTCCTATTCCTAAATTCAACCCTAATCTCCAATCTCCCCCATGAGGCCAGAGACATGCTTTGTAGCAAACAGTTCGCTCTTATAAAGAAACCAGCTCTCTTCTGGTCTAGGAGGAGGATGGCAAGAAGGCAGGTGGGTCTGCAGAGGTCAAAAAAGTGAAACTCCACTTCCAAAATCAATACAGTGGTCATAACTGTGGGATCGAAACTAGGAACAGGGCTTTGATCCCAGAATGATGGGCAGTATTCTGACTTTTTGACAGTCCCAGCAGATGCCTTTCATGCATGTCTGGCTGGCTGGGAGAAAACCTAATTTTGGCTGAACTCAGGGGCCTTTAAAAAATCCATTTCCTTCTGGCTCAACCAAATTCTGCAGTAATAAGGAATAAACAAGCAGATTAAAAGTGGTCCCATAATGAATCTTTTCAGATAAGAATATACGATCTAAAGTTATGTATACAAACATGCATGTCTTTACACAACTCGTTGGTAAAATAATAACTGTGACTATCATTTAAAATCCTGTAGGCCTTCGGCATAATATTTATGTACTCAAAAAAAATGACTGGAGATTTAGACTGGAATTTATATCTATATATAAATGCTTGAAATTCAGAAATATGGTGGCTAATCATCTCAATTCTATTCACACACACAAAACTGAGTGCTTCTCGCATTTGTCCAGAAGATGGCAGTCAATAAATGCTATATCAGTATTTTTACTAGAACTAGTTAATTCTGCCTTAAACCTTTTAATTAAAGGATACATCGTGATAAAATATTTCTTAATTGTTCCTTCATTTACAAACCAAACTGTTTCTCATCTTACATCAAAAGGTGATATTTACAGTATCACCTTCTGGTTCATATTAAAATCAATCTTAGTTTCAGAAAAAGGAAAAATGGCACTAAAACTGATCAACAGCCTTATTATTGTAGTTAAAGTGGTTCTATTTTATTATTCCTATAATTTAAATCAACTACCTTTACACGCTACGTTGCTTGGATGCTTTTGATCTTGTCACTGCTTCTGAAGTCATGAAGGATGTTCACCCAAATATTTTTCTTCCGGGAAATTGAGTCAAAATTGAGTTCACTATGAGCAGTGTTTACCTAATGAAACTGATATATAAACATATTGTACATGTGCATATGTTGATCTGTCTGTCTTTGTTGAAGTTATAGTTATGTTAGACTTCTGTACTAGAGGTAGTCTTTGACTTATGACCGTTCATTTAATAATCATTTGAAATTATAACAGCCTTGGAAAAAGTGACTTATATCCTTGAAGTTATGACCATCATCACACCACTTCTGCAATCACAATTTGGGCAGTTGGTAACCAGCTTGTATTTACAATGATTACAACGTCTTGCAATTATGTGATTGAAATTTGTAATCTTCTCAGCTGGCGTCCAAAAAGCAAAATCAATTGGGGAAGCAAATTTGTTTAATGAGCATATGATCCATTTAATGACTATGTGATTTACTTCATGACTCCCAATAAAATTGTAAAATTGGGTCTGGTCACAAAACCACATTGCTTAACAACTGAAATTCCAGTTCCAATTGTGGTTTTAAGTCAAGAGGTACCTGTATTCATAAGGTTATTTAATTTGATATACGTCAACTTATGTAAAGAAAAACATGCATATCAGTACTGGTACAATTAGCCATCTATTTTATTTCTAGCAAAATACTGGTAGATTGAATGTAAACATTGGGAAACATCTTTCAGTGATATGAGTTGATACTACATACTACAAATAATTTTTATAATTTTATATCTGTAGGCTAATGCAGGATATTTTACTGGCACATCAAAAAGTATATTGATTGCATTATAAGAGATTATCATTCATTTCCAAATGTTTCATTTGGAAGAATTTCAAAAACTGATGGAATCAGAACACACTTTGGGAATTAAGAATGAAATGAAGGGACTGTTTGCATGCTGAAACCCTGCAAAACACTACACTTTGGTAATATTATATTTGATAATATAACCAAAGATATTCCTTTGATCCAAGGGTTAGTTAGGAGTTTGTGAACTGGGTGCTAGCATAGAAGACTATTTTAAGATGATCTCAACTAATGTTAGATTACTGTCTGTACTTCAGTTTTTATATTAAGGAAGAGCAAAACTGTGAAAAAAGTCACAAGATCTAGTTCAGTGGTTCCCAACCTTTTTTTGGCCATGCCCCACCTAAGCATGTCTAAAATCCTGACTGCCCATCCCCCTGTGACATATAATTCTTACTTTACTCAAAAAATGATCTCTACTCACCTGGAGGAAGCCTAAAAGGCCATTAACTTGGTTTAAACAAGGTTCAAATTGTCTCCATTAAAAATCCAATTAACCTCCCATAGGACCCACGTTAGGAACCACTGTTCTAGTTCTAAATCTACTATCCTTCCAGATATTAATAGGCCAAAATATATTTGTACAATGTTTGCACTGCAAGGCAAGATTTAAAAAGTTTCAATTTTCAACTCAGCTGAGAATTTGTAATATGTGGCTGCTATTACTAGATGGAAATTTAGAAAGTTTAACCACCTATACCATTTAGTTACAATAATATTATTTGAGAACTGGAATTCTCTTTTCTATCTAGTTATCTGCTATTTGTAGTACCTTCCAAATTTGTTTTGGATATGTGGAATATCAATAATGATTTAAATAATAATGCCATATTTACTTAATAGAAAGGTGAGATCACTTTTCCTCATAATTAGAATGCAAATATTCATATATTGATGGTGCAGTCCTATATATTAGGGGTGAGTGACCTTTAGGTGACCAAGGTACATACTTAATTTTTATAAAAGGTATTTTACAAAAAACGTTCATATGATACACACAAGCATAGTCAGGATTTTTTTTGGGGGGGGGAGCCTAGTTTTATGAAGGGGTTAATAAAACATAGGTTTTTTTAAAATGATGTATAAGAAACATAGTTCTTGAACTAAAATATTTCAGAAAACTTGAATTGTTCATTCTTCATTTGTGTTACCCCAATCTGGAAATTCCAATAATAGTCCAACGTTTGTCTGCAATAGTATGTGTTATACAAATATATTTTTAAACAAGCATACTTTAGGACTTAAATTACAACAGTTCTGTTCACATGTCAAACCAGGAAGAAAGGATTATTATGATTTTGGCAACTTTTATCCAAAGAGTCTCCAACAGCTTCCCAAATGGAAATCAGAGGCAATATATAGCCATGGGATGCCAAACTGCTTGCCCCTTTTAAAAACCAAAAGCAGAATGCTGAATAACAGAGCTGAAAGGGACCTGGGAGGTCTTCTAGTCCAACCCTCTGCTCAGGCAGGAAACCCTATACCTGTGATGGCGAACCTATGGCACACATGCCACAGGTAGCATGCAGACATTTTTGAGGGAATGTCCTGCCTTCAGGTGCTTTGGAGAAAGAGCGTTGGTACTTACCTGATACGCCTCTTCTAAGAAGGTGGGGATAGCATCCATGAATGGGTTAACTCTGCCAGTTCTCTGATTGGACTGAGTCTGTTTAATAATTAATTAGCTGCCCTATATAAGGTCCCTGCATTAGGCTCCTCCCAGCTTTCGGCGAAGAAAAATCAAGACACAGACTCCAAGCGTTTATCCAAACCTGAATCGAAATCCAACTTTATTGAAAAACACCGAACAGAACGAATGCCAGCAGCACGCCCAGTCTTCGAATACCAGGGTGCGGCCGGATGCTATCCCCACCTTCTTAGAAGAGGCGTATCAGGTAAGTACCAACGCTCTTTCTCCAGAAGGTGGGGATAGCATCCATGAATGGGACATACCCAAGCTGGATAGTCCTTAAGGGCGGGGAGAAGACTGGTCCCCAAGCAGTGGCCCCACGGACCGCAGAACTCTGCGGCCGAACTCTGCATCAGAAGAAGCAAGTTGATCCAACTTATAGTGCTGGACAAAGGGGGACGGTGACGACCATGTGGCGGCCCTACAAATCTCCGCAATGGAAGCATGAGTGGCCCAGGCAGCCGATGTGGACGCGCTCCTTGTAGAGTGGGCGGTGATGCCGCCCGGAACCTCCCTGTGTGAGACGCGGTAGGCTTTGGCAATGCAGGCCTTAATCCACCTTCCCACCGTGGAAACCGAGGTCTTACGCCCCCTGGACTGTCCCTGAAAGGCTACAAAAAGGGATTCTGTTAACCGAAAGTCCGCAGTCCTGTCGATGTAGACCCTCAAGGCCCTGCACACATCCCAGGCGTGACCCCCACCCTCCTGGGAAGAAGGAGGATCAGGGCAAAAATTGGGGAGGACCACCTCTTGAGCCCTGTGGAACCAAGAACCCACCTTGGGTGTGAAGCAGGGGTCCAAACGCAAAACCACCCTATCGTCATAAAAAGCGCAGAGATCACCCCTAATCGAGAGAGCGTGAAGCTCGGAAATCCTTCTGGCCGAGGTGATAGCTACGAGAAACACCACCTTCAGGGTGAGGTCTTCTAAGGAGGCGGACAGTAGGGGCTCGAAAGGTGACTTGGCCAGAGCCTCAAGAACTAGCGGCAGTTCCAAGGAAGGGTACCTATGGACAACTGTAGGCCTCAGGGTGCGCGCCCCTTTCAAAAACTTTCTGACCACGGAGTGCTGTGACAAGGAAATACCAGCCCCGCCGCTCAGCACCGAAGAGAGGGCAGCCACCTGTCTACGCAGGGTATTAGGGGCCAGTCCCTTGTCCAGCCCGGCCTGCAAGAAATCCAAAACGAGGGAGACAGAAGCCTCCACAGGATCGAGCCCCAGATTACTACACCAAGTGCTGAACGTCCGCCACGTGGCGTTATAGATTCGGATGGTGGACGGACGCCTGGCGGCCTGAATAGTGTCCATGACCCTAACGGAGAAATGAGCCCGTCTCAGCGCCTCCCTCTCAACCGCCACACGGTCAGCTGGAGCCACTGAGGCTCTGGGTGGCGAAGAGCTCCCTGTAGTAACTGGACACGGTGCGGTGGAATCCGCCAGGCCTGTTCCACTGACAAGGCCGTCAGGTTCGCAAACCAAGGCCTCCTCGGCCAGTGAGGGGCCACCAAGACAACATCCGCCCCGGAATAGATGACACGTCGAAGGACTCTCGCCAACAGGGCCGTCGGCGGAAAGGCATACAGAAGGCCCCGAGGCCAGGGGTGTCGAAGGGCATCCACACCTTCCGCCCCAGGAGCTCGGAACCTGGACAGGAATCGTGGGAGCTGCGTGTTGCTCGGGGAGGCGAACAGATCGATCACTGGAAGTCCAAACCGCCTGGTAATCTCCTGGAAAAGAGAAGGGTGTAATTGCCATTTGGCAGGATCAATCATTGATCTGCTGAGCCTATCGGCTATGACATTATCCACCCCCGAAATATGTTCCGCCGCAAGGGAAACTAGCGTAGCCTCTGCCCAGGTACCCAGTGCCTGGGCCTCCTGCATGAGTTGGGCCGACCTAGAGCCCCCTTGTCTATTAATGTGGGCCTTGGCCGTCATGTTATCGGTAAGGACAAGGACATGGCCCCCGCGAACGAGGGGTTCGAAGTGAAGGAGGGCCAGTCTGATAGCCCGGAGCTCCAACATATTGATAGGAAGCTCGGCCTCCTCACTATCCTACAACCCTTGGGCGGTGTGGGAACCTAGGTGAGCGCCCCAGCCAGTAAGACTGGCATCTGTGGTGATAACGATCCTATCCTCCACCCGGAAGTGAGATCCCCTATCGATGGCAGACGATGTCCACCAGGCCAGGGAACGCCTCACATCTGCCGGGAGCTGCACCTTGAGCAGAGTAGGGGAAGTGTTTGACCTCTGGAAAGGCACGAGGAACCATTGCAGCTCCCTGGAATGTAACCTGGCCCACGGAACAATGTAAAAAGTGGACACCATTAAGCCCAGCAACCTGGAGAGGGTAGCCAAAGTTGGCCTCGGGTCACCCCTGACCTGGTGAGCCAGGTTGCGAATCGTGGCTATACGTTCCTCAGATAGGGACACCTGTTCAGTTATAGTGTCAATCCAAGTCCCCAAATGCAAAATGCGAGTTGAAGGGACCAGATGGCTCTTGGGGGCATTGATGGAAAAGCCGTGCGTCTGTAAGGTATCTAGAGTGAGTCGCAGGTCACGCTGAGCCGCCTCAACGGAGGTCGACTGAACCAAGATGTCATCCAGGTAACAGAGGACCCGCACAGGGATGCCCCGAAGGTGTGCCGCAATCACCGCTAGAAGCTTAGTAAAGACACGCGGAGCCGATGAAAGGCCAAACAGCAATGCCCTATATTGGTAGTGTTGAGACAAGTAACAGAAACGTAAATAACAGCGGTGGTCCTCATGTATTGGTACATGGAGGTAAGCCTCCGTAAGGTCAATAGAAGAAAGGAGGTCCCCCCCACGCAAACATTCCAAAATGGTGAGTAACGAATGCATTTTAAACTTTTTAACACGCAAATAAACATTTAACATCTTCAAATTTAAAATGGCCCTCCAGCCGCCGGAAACCTTAGGGATAACAAAAAGGACGGAATAGAACCCCTGGTGCCACTGGTCCAACGGGACCTCCTGAATGGCCTCGATCTCTAAGAGGTGGTCAATGGCTTCCCTCATCAGGAGTTGCCTCTGGGGGTTCCGGGAAACAGGAGACCGGATAAAGAAACTAGGAGGGGGGGCCAGAAATTCCAGGGAGAGCCCGAAGCGGACCATGTCCCTCACCCACCGGTCGGAGGTAGTAACCTCCCATTGGTCTGCAAAGTGCAGGAGGCGGGCGCCAATGGGGAATCGATGAGGCGCATCATCTGCGGCTGAACCGATTCCCCCCCCCCCACGAAAGGGCCGACGAGCCTGAGTGCCCCTCTGGGGACGAGAGGGCTGGTAGCGCTGGCGTTGATAAAAAACCCCTTGGGAGCGAAAACTTCCCTGCGCATAATCATAGCCCCGTGAGGGAGGGTTATACTCTTGTGGCCGGAAAGGTGGCCTCCTGGTATATGGGGTAGGTCGGGAAAAACCCCTCCTCAAGGTGGACGGCAACACCTTGCGTTTATCCCTACCCTCTATGAGAAGCGGGGTGAGAGACTCCCCAAACAGCGAGTCCCCCTGAAACGGCCCAGTTGCGAGCTTCCACTTATGGCGGACATCCGCCTGCCATTGTCTGAGCCACAGCAACTTGCGGGACGCAACAGATGAGGACATGGCTCGTGCAGCAAACTTTGTCGCGCTTAGCGTCGCGTCCGATGAAAACTGCGTGGCCGCGATGACCTTGCATCGGATAGGGGGATCTTCTCTTGTAATTGTTGGAGCCATGTAAGACTGGATCTTGAAAAGAATGACGCCGCAGTGGCCGCCCGCACAGCCCAGGCCGCAGCCTGGTGGCCCCTCTGGAGAGTCTGATCGGCTCGTTTGTCCTCCGGCCGGAGGACTTCCTCCTACGATCCAGGCAAATTGGTTGCAGACTGCAGGGCGGAAATGGGGGAGTCGACCGTTGGCCAACGCAGGAACTTGTCAAGGGAGTCCTCAACCGTGTAAAATCGCTTGTCAGCCGTCGAGGGGGCAGGGCCCGCAGCCGGGGGCCCCCATTGCCTCTGGACGGCGTCTAAGAACAACTGCGGAATAGGTATAACGTCTGCTTGTTTCGTGCCCTCCCGGAACCAGGCACTCATAGAGGTGGATGGCTTTGGAGCTCCTGGAATATTCTGAATGGCCGAAGCCACCTTAGCTTTGGCCAACAACGGGGTAAAAAGCTCCGGAGGGAAAAGACCTGTCTTCTTAGGTTTCTCGGGGGCGGCCGAGTCGTCATCAGACAGGGTGAGCTCCCTTAAATCACCCTCATCAGAGGCCACCGATGAGCTGCGAGGCGCCTCCCCTGCTGGGTCAGCGGCCACCGCTGTGGTAGCCTCCACCCTTGGGGCAACGGCTGCTGGGGCAGGCCCCGGAAGCTGGGGACGATCGTGAAGGCCGGCAGCAATACCCTGACGAATGGCCTCCGAGATGATATCTGGGAAGAAGGGGGCAGCCGGGCCTGTGGTACGGTGGTGCATAGCTCCATAGGCCGCCCAGTCAGTGACAGGAGTCAACGCTGAAGGCGTGAAGTAAGCGTCTGCGCGTGGCTGAGGGGCCATCGCGGGCTGACCAGCACCAGGGAAGGGGGCCTGGCCCCAAATGCCAGAAGTGTCGATAGTCAAAAGGGGGCTAAAAGGCCCGGACGATACCTCGCAGACCGCGGGGGGTGGCAGAGCCTCCTGGGGAGTAGAACCTCTAACGGGCTTGGCCTGTGCAGTCTCCAAGTGCTTCGTCTTCGCCTTGGCCTTGGACGGCTTCTTGGCCTTGTCCTTAGGCCGTGTAGCCCCCTCCGTATCCAGGTCTCTGGCCCTGCTATAAGACGCGGGCGTGGACAGAGAGGCAGGCAAGGGAGAGGCCGCCTGCGCGGCCAGAACCGGAGCCCCGTTCTCAGGAGGCAAGGCGGCGTCGGACATGGTAAAGCTGTGCCGAGTGAACGCGCAGCCTCAGATCGTCTGATAACGTGACGCCCTTACCAACAATGGCGCGGGGCGGAATTCGGCTTCAAAAAAATGGCCGCCGGAAGGGAAGTCCTCCCAAGAATGGCGTCGAAGCTTCCGGCCGCTCAAGATGGCTGCCGGAAGGTACGCCTGCATCAAGATGGCGGTCCGAGCGAAGTGCGGCTGCGCGGATCTGTCAACGTATCGCTCGGTGCAGCCGGCGGGAAAAGCCGTTACTTACAGATTTTGAATGCGCCTCGCCTCAGGCTCACAAGAGCAGGCCTCAATTGAAAAGTCTCGAGATATAGTCGGCGCGCGTGGCGCTTCAGACCAGGCCGAAGACACTCAGACGCTCAGTGGGCGCCCCCGTCACTCTTAAGCGCACAGAGTTCGGTCAGTTCCCTCACAGTCAAATGCGCACACACAGACCACGGGACCACCGACGGCCTCAGGGCCCGGGAAAGCCGCAATTATGAGGGGGGGGAATATCAAGCAGAGCCCCCTTCTTATCTCCCCGAAGGAGAGGAGTCCGCCGCTGGTCAGGCGGCTGAGGTGGTCCACGTAAGCGGCGGGCAATGGGAGCGGCGTCCCAATTCGAGCCTCAAAGTCTCAAAGACAGACACTAACTCGTTGGGACAGGCAGTCCTTATATCACCTCACTACTCACAGTTGAAAACGACAAACAATACTAGTCACAAACTCGAGGTTTGGATAGCTTGACGTCCCAGAGACGACTGAATCGAAAGCTGGGAGGAGCTTATATAGGGCAGCTAATTAATTATTAAACAGACTCAGTCCAATCAGAGAACTGGCAGAGTTAACCCATTCATGGATGCTATCCCCACCTTCTGGAGAATAGTTTGACTCCCTCTTCTTTGTGGCAACCCCTCAAATACTGAAAGACTGCTATCATGTCACCTCTAATCCTCTTAACTAGACATACCCAATTCCTGCAACTATTCATTATGTTTTAGCTTCCGGCTTCATAATCATCTTTGCTCCTTTTCTCTGCACCTTTCTAGAGTTTCAACATCTTTTTTATAATATTGTGACCAAAACTAGACATACTATTCCAGGCAAGGTTTTCCAAAGCAGTATAAAGCAGTGTTAACACTTCAGGTAACCTTCATACTATCCCTCTGTTCACGCAAACTAGAAAGGCATAAGTTCTAAATTTATTTTCTATTTCTTATGCAAGTAAGTTCTCTTCAATTCTTTTTAGATGGATTTACATAAGATTACACTATAATAAGCATGTATCTCTGCTCCAGTCAGCTTCTATGTATAACTAAGATGTCATACTTGGCCGATTTACTGCTGCCTTAGTGTCCTCTTTACCGCTTTATTATTGACATATAATTTATTGGGAGAGTAGGATTTGGTTCTTTCCTCGCCTGCTACAACTTTTAGTAAACATCTCAAGCGCAGACTGGAACGGCACAGGAACACAGTCCTGGCAGCTTTGTAGAAGTGCGGTTTTGCAAATTGGGACTGTTTTTAAAAAGCTAGCAAGCCTAAAAGTATGTATCATGCATCAGGACTACAGCCTGAAAAAGGGACAGCCAGCCCGGTCCTTATCTGATCTCTTCAGCTGCGCATTTGAAAGGAAAACCTGGCGTTTTTCTAGGGCGCCACTGAATTCGTGAGCGCGTCCACCGTAATGGGCCTAAAAGAGCGCGCGCGCCGCACTCCCAACAGGCCGGTTGTTTTGACTGCGGCCGTTGCGCATGCGCTGCCGAGAGCGCCCAGCGTACCGAGTCTCTGACTCTTGAGGACGGGCGAACCGGGTTGAGGTGGCGGTGAGGGCGGTTGCTGCTGCCATGTCGTTCTCTGTTCGTTTTCGGACTGCCTTTCCACGCTTGGTAAGGAGGGGGCCGGGAAAGGTTGGCGCCCTTCAAGGAGCAATGGGGCACCGTTAGAGAGCTCGAGGGACAGTTTGAGCTACCAAGGGCATAGTGGCCTTCCTCTCCGGGAAGGGGAGGAGCGTGAGGTTCGGGCTGTTGTACCTCACTTCCTCGGCGGAGGAGAAACGAAGGGTGGGTGTCAGAGCAACGTTATTTTGATACAGGCGGCGGGCCTAAGCCGGCAAGCGAGGGGAAGATGGACGCGGAGCGAACCACCTGTGCCTTTATATCGCCCCGAAAACCAGTCCATCTTAATTCTCAGATTCGTTCCGTTTATGCTAATTCCTGTGTGTCGAACTAGGACTAGGTGATAGTGGTATTAGGACCGAAGTTTGCAATCGTCATAATCTCCCGAACTGACTTCCACAAAGGTCCTCTCGCCTTAAAATACACCCGTCAGTTGAACCCGGGGGCTGAAGCTGTAGGCCAGATTACCGCTGGCAGCATTTTTTACCTATATTTGAATTGGGTAGTTACACGTATTTGAAACTGGTATGGTCTGTTGCCCTATTGACAAAGTAACGTTAGTGTGGAAGATATATGAATGTTGATTTTTAAAACCTTCTAGGTCCTTAGGAATACAAAACTCAAAAGGTTTACTGCACATTTTCCCTTTTTATAATGTCCAAAGATATTAAGCACTTCCTGATTCTACCTTTATTTTTAATAAACAGAAATAAAAGGGAATAGTATACCAGGCAAAGAAGTGGACAGTATGTTTACCATGCATTATTTATATGACCTGGTTGTTTTAGATCAGTGTTTCTCAACCTTGGCACCTTGAAGATGTCCGGACTTTCAACTCCCAGAATTCTCCAGCCAGCTGAGATCTTCAAGTTGCCAAGGTTGAGAAGCACTGTTTTAGATGGACATTGCTCATTGCAGAAAACTTTTGCTACCCAGGACACTGTCAAAATTTCAAATAAATCCATTAAACTACCAGTCATATCTTGTAGAATGCTTCCTTGATCAAAATTATATGTCAAGGTCAGTGATATAGTTGGCTAATAGCTGCATCAACCTTAGTTTTAAACATTCATATTAATTCCTGTACATTTGCTCCTTGCATGTCTGTTGTATCTACTGCACATTGTGTCTTGCATGGAGGCTATCAAAGCATAGATTATTTCATGGAATTGAAGAGGTCATTTAGGCCAATTAGGAGAAATTAAGATACATCAGATGGTCTGAAGGCATTTATTTAATCTAAAAATCTTCTTGCCAGTTGTGTAACCCTTTTCATAAATTTGGTAAACAAAGAAACAAAAACCTCCAGATCAAGCTGCCATCTCATTCATCATCTTGGTATACCCCACTCTTTGTTATATTCTCTCATGGCTAAAAATGCCATACTCCTGCAATCTCTCTCCATATGACTTAACATTTTAGTACACAGATCATCCCATTGCCAGTCTCTGAATTTACTCAATTCCTCAGAATCTTTTAAGCGTGGGGCGGGGTTTGCCTAGAACACCGTGTTTCAGGATGCTTTATTCTGAACACACTAAAATGGGTTAAACACAACTGAGTATAACTAAAAGTGGAATTCTTAACTTCCTGGGTTTGGAAATTATATTCTGAGATCTAAAATTGTATTTTTTTTTACTGTCAGATTATATTTCACAAGAATTCTTACCAAAAAAAGTAAAACACGTTTTCCTTTTGATTTGATTTTTGTTACCTAAACAAAACTCTTTACAATTTTCTCTGATAGATTTCATTGCAGTCATTCACTTTATTCCATTTGATTAATTTCAGCTTGTATCTCTCATGTGGCAAAGTTGTGTTGAATTTGATTTCAGGCTTATAAGTAATTAGCATATCTCATCTAATTGAGTGTTATGCACAACTCCGATAAGTATTTCCTTTATAAATATTAATAAAATGTTTAGAAAATCCAGGAGTGATCCTTGTGGCAACTGACTTTATATCTCTTTTCAGTTAAGATGTACTGATTAGAAAGACTTTAGTCTACTTCAGTTCCTTGCCTACTGCAAAAATGCACCTAAACATCTGACTGATGGCCTTTAGCCACCTATCTCCTAACCAGAGTCTTCCCTAATTGAACCACTCTTTATCATTAGGAAATATTTCTAACCACCAATTCTGTCTTCTACTGCTTCATTATTTTTTCTATAAACATATGCTGCTCCAATGAATTTGTAAGGAAACAAACTTTTTTATAATCAATCCACACCATATGTAAATTGGGATTTCAGCTGTTGTAATTCTCCAATATCATTTTATCGATCAGATTTTGATTTTTTTTAAACTCCTTTTCCTTTTATTTTCTTTCTGTCCTATTGGAAAGATTTTCTTCTTCTAAATCTTAGATTTGTCTACTATTATGCTTGTAAATAATTTAAACAGGAAAGTAGGTATGTTATTGGCCTATTGACCCAGTGTTGTCCCTTTTGCTGGGTCTTTTTGAAATCAGTTTTTTCAGTTATTAATCAGTTACTAATGTCTCCTATATGCAATATTTCATTAAGCTGTTTAGCTATAACAATGTCAGTTATCTGATCTGAAATTGATCATTTGCAAAACAGAATGTCAATTTTTAAATCCTTTGCACTCAATTAACTATTTCTGCTGTTCTATTTAATTTTTATTAAATTCATTTTCAAATTCTTTTATCTTCATCATTTTCATTATAGTTTTTTGAGTTTCTCATAGATCTTTTCAAAACTGGATTGTTTTCTTTTTGTTTGGTTTTCCATTTTCAGAATTTGTCATTTATACTTTGGTAGACTTGCCACTAGTCTGATTGAAATAGCTGATTTTGTTTAAATTGAATGATTCATGCCTCAGGTTTCCCAGCTATTGCTTTTACTAGTTGCTTTATGATTTCCAAAGCTGCTTCAATTTTTCCAATGCAAAAGTGTTTTTTTTTAAACTAAGCTTGTCTTGATCCTTATGTTTTTTAATTTTTACTCTTCCATGTTCTTTAAATTGCTTGTATCTGATCTTATTTTATTTTTGTCTGTGACGTTCCACAATATGCTTTTGCTTTTGGTTTTTTAATTTCGATACCCAATTCTGTAACCATCACTGTTCAATTGTAGGCAAACTGATTGAGATGTTACTTTAATCCTTGCAAGAACCTTATTCATATCCTTCATGATTATTTTGCAGGTACATCATGCTTTTGACTTCTGTTCATTTGTGATTCACCAAAATATAAGATGTATTTTGCAGGTGTTGCTGACTAGTAATGGTCATCCTGTATTCAATTTTTTACTTTTAGTTACCCAAACCTACAAATTTACATTTGTTCCTATTGCAGCTTTTTGCTTACTGTTCCAATTTGTTAAATCCTTCTGTCAAGATGAGGAATCACAGATGAGCATTCTTACAATGCTCATTTGCAGGTGTTTCTATCAAATGCTTCCTCATTGTCATTCAGTTTTGTTCAGAAATGAACAACTTCCTTGTTTGCAATAATTCCCCAATCCATTTTATTAGGGAACTATTTTTAGACTGTTTGAGAAACATAACATTGTTTTGAAGATAACAAATTTTATTATTTCAGAACTTGCAGTTTCTTTAGCAGGCCAGCAAAGATAGTAAAACAAAACAAGCTGCTAGATATTTCTATATTAAAGATTTATAATTTAGTTCTCAGAGTTGTATTCATGTAGGCAGGTGTATAGAAGGGGATATTATGGTTGGTTATGTCACAAAAGCACTGAAGATTCTGTTGATAGGATGCCTTTTTTTAGTTCCTGAAGAAAATGAGCCTTATAGGAATTTCTAAAGCACAGGCAACAGCAAGACAAAATTCAAGCTGTTTATCTTTACTGTTCCAAATTTCCTGCAGGTAATTTCTTTTGAATCATGATTTAGATGCAGATAGAGGACAAATTTGAAACACTAATACATATTATTACAGATATTGTTACCTAATTTTGCATTGAATATTGTATACTTTGGTTTATATATAGTGTAGACAGATTATCAGCAGTACAGTAACTTAAAATAGACCCATCTAATTCAGTAAAGATAAACATAATTTAAGATTGGTTCAATTTCTTAGCTGTAATTTGAAATACAAACTATTTACTTTGTATGAAACATTTGTAGGTGACAAATATTCGCTGCCTTCATACATCAGCAGAATGTAGAAGTAGTGGTGGAACTTTGTTTGTGGTAAGTAGTTTGCATAAATGATTATACAAAATGTTTAGTAAAATGGAAAAAATGTGGCTTTTATTTGTGTGCAATTTGTTAATGGCTTTTATAACATTACACTTCCTTTTTATTAGTAATAATAAAACTGCTATATATAGTCTTGTAGGTGATTATATATATGATTGTTGTACTTGTAAAATATAACCTACAGAATTTTCATGTTTACTTAGAAGAAAAGCTCATTTTGTTTACTAGAATATATTTCCAACAAGCATGTAGAGAATATTAGCCCCCAAAGTGTAAATGCTTATCTGTTATATCCAAAAATATTACACAATCATGTATAGGCTTCCTGCATTAGTTTTACATACACAAAATGACTAATTTAGTATAAGTCTATCTGAACGTATAAGTCTATCTGACCAGATTTCTGATTGTTAATAGTGAAGTAAGAATCAAAATTGGAAACCAAAAACATATTTTTTAACTTAAAAAGTATATTTATTGAACAATTAGTGTGGTGTGATTACAGTATATATTGAGGATTAATAGCATATTTAGTTGTTAAACTTTATAATAACATTTAATTTCTAGCAATTGATTTTATATAAATATTGATATTTTTGGGGTTTACATTTTTGTGTTAAAAAGCATTTTAATAATTCCAAAGATAAGATATTTGATTAGCGGACCTTCCCCACTTTCATCTGTGTTCCCCTACAACTTTTAATTTTCTGCTATTTTTCTCTTTTCCGGAAAATATGAAAAAAATATTTTTTCAACATTGGCATCATTCTGTGCATGTATTACATTTGTGGCACTATGTATTATTGTTCTTACATTTAATTGAGAAATTAATATGTTTTTAATACTTTTCACACAGGACTGGTACTATCTGATCAGATTCTTTGTACTTTCACTTTTTTTTTTTTGGTAAAGTAATTTTATTGGTTTTACAATTTTATAAAAGGAAAGGGGTAAATAGGGTATTTTTAACAATATTTTAGAGCTTCCATATCAGTGCTGGTGACCGCCTCCGAGTCTTCTTACAATATCAATTCCATTAAAGAATAAAAAAATAGGAAGGGGTACATACATTTCAAATCGCAAATTTCATAATCTAAAATTTCATACATTCAATTATTTTGTTTCTATAAACATCCTTACAGGAATTACCATATATAAAAAAAAAAGAAAAGAGAAAATCATTTTTGTGATCTGAGTCTCTTTGCTATTGTTTCTTCTTCTTCCACCCCACCAGTAGGCAGAGCTGTGGTCCCTCCCGTTCCCATATCTTCATCATCTAGGATTGAGGAGTGCTTTTTAAGAAAGGCCTGGGCCTCATCTACTGTTTTCATTCTAACTCTTCCTCCCTCCCAAAACACCAATATTCCTTCAGGCATCAACCATTTAAACCAAACCCTCTTTTTGTGTAATTTTTTGGATAAGAAGGAGTATTTCCTTCTTATATCTCGTATTTTTTCGGGATTTGCTTCAATATGGCTATCTCATTCTGCTGATATATCAAGGGCCCTCCTCTTTGCGCTCTCAGGATCTCATCCCTTGTTGACCTTCTTGTAAATTTGATGTGTATCTCCCTGGGCACATTATTTATTCTGGCATATGCTGAATGGATTCTATAAATTAAATCAATGTCCCCCCCAGATATATTCTTTATTTTTTTTTGTATAATCCGCTAGGATCGTAGCCATTCTCTTAAATTTTCTGTATCTGACTCAGAAACATTTTGAAATCTTAAAAAAAAAGACATGCGTTCAAAATCAATTCTAGACATATGACCTGTAATATCTGTAATTTCATTCTTAAAATCCTTTATCTCTTCTCTCATCACAACTGCCCCGCCCTCTAACCCCTCAATTTTTTGCTTATTATTTGTTATTTCTCTTTGTGCCTCCAACAGTTCCAGCTTTGTGCTCAAATTGTCTTTCCGAATTTGTTGCATTTCATTCATTATTCTCTGGAACATCTCCTCTATCAATGGTGATTTCACCTCCCCTGCTTCTGTTTCCTTCTGCAACAGTTCAGTAATTTTTGGCTGTGAGGTTGGATTTGGTCTTGTAGATGTTGGGGCAGAGTGTGATTTCCCTGGTGGAGGCTTTCTCGCTGCCATGGTTAGGAGTCTTAAATCTTTATGAGAACAAAGGAAAGAAGATGGCGCCGGTGGGCAGACAGTCCGTGAAGTCCGAGACAAAGTAACAAAGAGAAAGTCTTATCAAAGTTCAATTAGTTTTTGCAGAGTCCAGGGAAGAGACCAAATTGTATTTTTCAGAGCAGAACAAAAATAAAAAGCTGGTGAGAACAATAGGTGAGAACACTGAAAGTCACTAGAGTAGGCTCTTTTGTATATATTTTAAGTTGGTCTTGTTTGGCTTATTAAGCCAGAGGAATGCTTATAATCAAAGGACTTTCACTTCTGGGAACAAAGAAGCGCCATCTTCCGCCTTGCTGGCAGTGGTGGAAAAATCAAAGTTTGTAACAAATCCATTTTAACTGTAGCAAGACTCAGATGCAACATTTATACAGCAATTCCTTGTTTAATAAAACACCTTTAAAGATGGTCAATCGGATGTCAATTCACTCTCTCCCGATCCCGGGGGTGATTTTAAAATGCCGCTTTTATTTCCAAGGGGGGAATTTCCCCCCTGTATTCTTCTGTTCAAGAAGTTGAATGTAGAGAGTCATAAACAAATAACTCACATTCCAGTTGCTTTAAATCCAGAGCCTCGGCTCAGCCATTCAGCTCCGGTAATTCAGCTCACACAGGAAATCCTCCATTGTTCCGGCTCCTTCAGCGAAAGGGAATACACCCCCCGCACTCCGTCCTTCGACTCCTGGGGCGCAGCGAGCCAGCCCCCCCCCCCGACCGCTGTCAAGGTGGCCTCTCCGCAGCCGCCCTTACGGGGGGGGCTTTCCGTGCCCCCCCCTGCTCCTGAAGGTGCCTGTCAAAGGAGCACAGCGGCGGACGCATTGAAAATGCGTACGTCGCATCTGAAACCGGAAACGCTCTCCGTACTTTCACTTTTGTTTAATCTTCTTTCTTTTGTTTCTATTTTCCCCTAACAATCATTTCTTTCTCCAAAAATGTGGTCTGTCCCATATTCATAATTTCCTGTCACCCATGTATCCTTCACTAACTCTTAAACTTTCATTATAAACTCTGAGTTTTAAAATTCATATTTATTCCTTTTCCATGTCTACACACGAGTTCTTAACTACGTATTCTAAACAAATATTCACTGGCCACTGTTCTTATTCCTTCTTGTGTCTGAATGGCTCAATGTATTTTAACATACACTGGAATTAATATTTTTCATTCATGTTATCTAACCAAGTAACATTCTTCCCTGGATCATCTTATTCAAAATATTGTGTAGTTTCTCCTGAAATTCACTATCCCCTTTCAGTGGACTATCACTAACCTACAAACCCCTACTTATATAGGTTCCCTTAACAGTCTAAATATTACCAACTCATTTTAAAACATATTGTAGCTTTTTTTTATTTGTAATTAAGCCTTCATTTCCCTATATGCCTTCATCAGTCCAGTCTACAAGTTCAAACCATCTTTATTCATATCTGTTACATCCATCTCTTCCCCCTTAGTTACAGAAAAATACATACCATCTACTTCTCTTGAATTTTAAATACCAGTGTCCATATAGCATGGTCATCACCTATTTTTTTTAATTGAAAAAATGTGGAAGGGGGGAGGGAGTAAATAGGAAAAGGGTTTGGGAAGCTGCCCCCCCCCCTTTTTGTGTGTGTGTGCGCAAGGGCTGGCTTCCCAAAGTCTTGAGTTTTGCAAAGTTTTGCAGCCTCCTTGCTTGCCAGCTGATCAGGGCCAGAGGACAAAAAGCAGCTGTTATTTTAGGGATAATGAAAATGGTATTGCTTCCAGGAATCATTGGGATCAGGCCTAAGTGTTGCAGGGGATTGGGGGGGGGGAGGGCAGACTTGGCAGGAAAGGGCGCAGCAGTATCCCCCTGGTCTGTCAATCGTGGGAGCTTTGCATCTGTTGTAACTTTGAAGAAACAGGTTCATATGAGGTTTTGGGGTGTTGGTCGTTGTTTGAATAGTCGTCAAATGGCCTGTTGTTTCTTGTACTGTAATACTTGACTAGGTACAATAATGTTTATAGCTTTAGGTGATCAATTAATAACCTTCAACTGTATAGGCTATTATAAACTTTTTAATTCTGCATCCAATTACTTCATTCTTTTCATTTACTTTCAATTTGCTTACATAATAAACATATAAGTTGAAACAATGATCACTATTACACTTTTTTCATATCCCATGTGATATAATTAAATAGCATGATGCAACATTTTATTTTTGAAGGTACTGAGTATAGTGATGATGGATAGATGGTTCTAGTAATTCAGCTGCTAGTAAAGCTTTTCATATCTTCATAAGACTAATCTCTCCTCATGAAGTATCATAATTACTAAGATATAGAAGCTATAATTTTTCTATATCTAACCATATTTTCTTTATTTTATTGTAATTTGTACAGCATAGAGATACTCCTGAAAACAACCCAAATACCCCATTTGATTTCACTCCTGAAAACTATAAGGTATATTTACTTTATTTTGTTATTAAATTACTTGGGTTTTTATGCCATTTTAGTCCCTTTTTGATAACCTTTCATATTTTGATGGGTGAAATGCTGTATTTCTATTTCAATAAAATTGGTTATTGTAATATTTATTCTCTTTAATAATAGAGGATAGATGGAATAGTAAGTAACTACCCAGAAGGACATAAATCTTCAGCAGTAATCCCAGTCCTGGATTTAGCTCAAAGGCAACATGGATGGCTACCTATATCAGCTATGAATAAGGTATTTATCTTTAATCTGATATTTTAGCATATGTATAACAACTATATTAACACAAAATAATTTTAATATTCATTAGGTACCTCTCTTAAAACAAATAATTTAGAATGTCAGATCATATAAGGAAAATTTTCAATCTTAAAAATATTCAGATAATTTTACAGTATTTACTGACTTCAGATTACACTATGTGCAAGAATTCTGTGTTATAATTTAAGAAAATTAAGATATTGCAAGATTTTTATTGCTTCTGCTAAAAGTACCAATATATGTAAATATATTATTCAAATAAAAATGATTTTCTCCTATTTATAGGTTGCTGAGATTCTACAAATGCCTCCTATGAGAGTTTATGAAGTAGCAACATTTTATACAATGTTTAATCGTAAGGCTGTTGGGAAATACCATATTCAAGTCTGCACTACCACACCTTGCATGCTTCAAGATTCAGATAGTATATTAGAAGCCATTCAGAAGAAGCTTGGTATGAAACAACACTTAATTTACCTGTATCATGAGTGTGTTCATGTTGTATTGACTTTTCTTACTTAATCCAATTTATATTTGTATTCTGAAAAGCATATTTGCAAAGAAACTTGATCATGACAAAGTTACCCTTGTATCCTGGAGAGCTGGACAACAGGATTTTTCTTTAGCTGCTGATGATGGAGCTGCATAGCCTGAGAGGCTGGCTTATAGCTAAGAAAAGGGGGTTAAGAAAATAAGAGCCTGAAAAAAACAGATTGAAGGAAACTAAACAAGGAGTGAAGCAACATAAAAATAAGGAGAAATTTCCTGACAGAACAATCAGTGGAACAGTTTGCCTCCAGAGGTTTATTTATTTTATTTATTTATTTATTTAAATTTATATCCCGCCCTTCTCCACAGAGGACCCAGGGCGGCGCACAGGAAATTTAGGTTGTGGGTGCTCCAACACTGGCAATGTTTAAGAAGAGATTGGACAACCATTTGTCTGAAATGGTATAAGGGTTGGACTAGAAGACATCCAAAGTCCCTTCTAAACTCTGTTATTCTATTTTATTTTACCATTTTGGCTTTGTCTGGTGTGAGATCCCTTAAGGGCCAAGATACATATGTTTAAGCTTGCTGAAATTTAAGATGCTATTTCATTCTTCCTCCCAACCCATAAATAGTTTCTTGTGAAGTTTATGAAATTAAATTAATACCTTCATTTAAGATAACATTTGGCTCATTGTATTATCTAACAGCCAGCTATATACCCATACATTCCTATAAACAGGATTGCAACTCTAGTGGCAAGAGCAGATTTGAAAACATATGCTAATTTAATACAGTAAATCCAATACTGAATTATACAAACTGCTATAATCTTTTTTGGAACATTGTCTGTGTTGGGACAAATAGCCATAACGTTTTCATGTTTACAGTTTGCTTTGTTATAAATCAAACTAATTTGTCTTGCCTCAGGTATAAAAGTTGGGGAAACTACGTCTGATAAACTTTTCACTGTAACTGAAGTTGAATGTCTGGGAGCTTGTGTAAATGCACCAATGATACAAATAAATGACAACTATTATGTAAGTAGAAATAAACCTTAGGTCTTTCAGTGTATCCACTTTGTATACGCTTGTTGCCTGGAAAAATTAAATTAGCATAAACAGCAAGAGTTTCTATCGTATGGATTTTCATATGGTATTCTAATGAACAGATTTTATAAAATTAATTTTATATGAATTAGATCAGTGGTTCTCAATATTTTATTTGTTGTTCCATTATGATATGAATATGGCTATGCTGTGTGCCACGCATAGAACAATATATTTTCTGCAAGATCCAATCTAGATCAGTCACTGGGACCAGAGATAGTCTTCCAAGCTTTTGGACTTGGGTTGGAGCCCATCCTCAGGGAACTTCTCTCTACCAGAACGTGTCCTTTGCGCTATTTTATGCACTGTATTTATAAGGTGCGTTGCTATTGGTTGATTGGTGTGTTAATGTTCTGTCAAGTCCTTGGCTCCTAAGTACCTGGTAAGCTGGTGGTAAATCAGTACTCCTGTTGACTGAGAAGGGGCCTGTTTCCCAGACTTTAATCATTTCCTTGGCTTTCTTTCTACCTGCACAGTCAACAATTAGTAACTGCTAAATTGAATATATGTCCTTGTTCATTGCTATGTGAAGCTACCAATGAGTTTGAATCAACTTGTCTGACCACTCACTTTTGCAATATGGTTGTTAGCTTCCTCCCTGTCTATCCTACATAGTCATGCAGGAAATGCAGTAGATTACATTAGAAATATCTCCCACCTCCAAGTTATCTTTGCAATGCATGATTTGTCTTCGTATGGTTGCCTCTGGGCAGTATGCGATGCCCACTTGCAGATATCAGAAGCTGCGTTCTACAGCTTTGAAATATTTTTAATATATGGCAGGGTGTGACATTATGCCTGCTTTCTTCATTTCACTTTGTGCATTGTACAGGTATCTTGTAATAAATGCTTCTGGGTACCCATTCTGCCTGAATTGTTCACATAGGTACCTTCTCTCCAGTTATTTAGCCTGTTTGTACTACAGTGAGTTCTTACCCTGCCATTTGACAAAAAGAGGCAACTCTTTGTGACAGTGGATGGTTACTGTTGAAATTAAGGATATGTGGAGTGTTGGTAGCCTTGAGATAAAGCGTGGTTTGTAGGCTTCCATCTTCCTGCCTATTGACAAACATACAGTATCTAAAAATGGTAATTATTTCTTCCTCCATTGTGAATTGTATGTCTAGAAAAATGGAGTTCAGTAAAGTATGAAAGTCTTTTCAGTGCATCTCTTTTGTTGATGACAAACTTGTTGCCCATGGGGCGGCACCAAAATTTAGATGTGTAGTTTTGAAATGCACAATGTTCTAGTTCACACAGGACAGTTTCTGCAATGGCTCCTGATACTGGGGATCCCATGAGTGTCCCTTCTTTTTGCTCATACATTTTTCCCTTTTGAATATGAAGAAGGTATGCTGGTGGTACTGGAGTAACATCATGATTAGTATCCTGGTTAGATTATTCTGATCTGATTTTTAAAATCTATTATTTGTATGCTAAGTGAGGAGGGGTGGATGTAAATAAGGACACTGTGTCAGAGGAGACCATAATCTCATCAAGAATCACATTTAAGCCTTGTAGTTTTGGCAGACAAGTAAACAACAGCTAATTGCAAGCCATCAACACACCAACCAACCAATAGGAAGGCACCATATAAAATACACATATAATAGCCAAAGGACACATTCTGGTGAGAGAACCATAATTATTTTTTAAAGCTTTAACTGATTAAAAAAATAAATTGCCTCAAAGAAGGATTTTTGCTTTTCTATCATTATTAACAATCACTTTTATTTGTGGCAAAAACATAAATAATTGAATTATAAGAAACACCAATAATGTACTCCCCAAAATAGTATCAAAACTATTAAGTTACTATTTAGAAACGTAATAGTTACTTAGTAACTATTAAGAAACTGAACAAGCAAAATGCTTGCAATTCTGTCCAATTGTCTATTATAGCCAGTTCCCTATTCCTTTTTACTGACTGGCTATACCTAAGTTACAGACCTAGAAGAGAGGAAGGTAAGACAAAATAACGCAGCTTGGATTCTTACTAGTTTTCTTATTAGTCTTCAAAAACAGTCATAAGCAGAAAGGCTATCACAGGAAGCTTAGAAGTTGACCCAACTTATTTTATTGTCTAATAATACCAAGATTGCCTCCATGATGAGCAAAGTATACTTAACAATCTGATTAAGGTACTTTCAAAAGTAGGTATAGGTAGTCCTCGATCTACGACCACAATTGAACCTAACATTTCTATTGCTAAACAAAACAGTTAAGTGAGTTTTGTCCCATTTTACGACTTTCTTGCCACAAGATTAAATGAATCACTGCACTTTTGAAGTTAGTTATACTGTTGTAAAGTGAGGGTGGCTTCCCCATTGACTTTACTTCTCAGATGATTGCAAAATGTTATCACAAGACCCCAGGACACTACAGATGTCATAAATATGAGCCACTTGCCAGGCATCCAAATTTTGATCACATGTCCATGGGGATGCTGTAATGGTTCCAAGTGTGGAAAACAATCTTAAGTCACTTTTTTGTCTTGTAACTTTGAACGGTCACTAAACAAAAGGTGCTAAATCAAGGATTACCTGTATAACATAATTCACACCTAAACTCTTGGCACTGAGTACAAATTGGTCATTGGTGCCATTGGCTTTCTGACTGAGCAAGAATATATGGGTGATGCCTGTACTGATTGAAAACCCAATGAGAACAAATTATCATGTATATGGCTCCTGCAGGAGAACATATTAATCTCTTGTCAGTGATAACCATAGGTTTTTCTTGTCAAGAGATTTTGTCCATTATGAAACCATTATCTTTAATTGAATTGTTTCTAATTGGCCTGTGTGTCCTTATGCATATTTATCTGAATAAATTAATTACAAGATGATGCATTATAAAAGCTTTTATCCTTGAAACTTGAAATGTATCCCTTCATACCAGTGTAAAACTCTTACTCCTCATTCAGTTGTCAAGTTTGCTTGTGTACCACCTACATTGCTTTTGTGCACTAAATCAAGTTTTTTGAATTGTATCCTTGTTCTCACTAGGGTTTCATGAGAACTTGATGTGGTTCCTTGAGAGATTAAGTGGGGAGGGGGAAGAGTTCAAACATAGTCAGTGTTCTCTTACTAGAGTGTTACCTCTTGTTGGGAGTGGCAGAATTTTTTTAAAATATGTAAATTGTTTCCATAACTTGAGAAAGCTTGAAAATCCTTATGCTAAATCATATGTAGTATTCAATGAGTATGATTTTTACTATGTGTGGAATTCAACTCAATTGACATAAACATATAGACAGATTTCAGTATTTTCCTTTTTTGACCAGTTGGAAAATTAAGAAATCTATCATCCCCAGGTATATTAATTTTGCCAATATTCTATTGCTAATATAATAACTCATCATTAACTATGCATTTGACACAGAAAAATACAATATGCATATATATTTAAGTTTAATATATAGTTTTTAGATTGTTCAGAATATCACAGAAAGTCACCATTGAAAGATTAGACCATATAAATAAGTATAAGACAGTCTATTAACTTCTGAAGTACAATTATTGTAGTCTTCTTTAGCAAAAGAAAGTTCTATAACAGTGATGGCTAACCTTTTTTGGTTCGCGTGCCAAAAGCAGGGGGAGTGCAGGGGCGATGTGCACAGGTGTGCCACATCCATAATGCTATATGCATGACCCTCTGCATTTGGCATGCCTCCCCAGGCTCCAGGGGCTTTATAGGAGCCTGGGGAGGGTGAAAACAGCCTTGCCCCACCTCCAGAGGGCAAAAAACGGCCTCAAAAGAAGGCCTAAATCAGCTGGCCAGGGCACACATACACACTGAAGCTGACAGGGCAATGCCTCGCGTGGCCTAAGAAATGGTTCCATGTGCCACCTGTGGCACCCGTGCCATAGGTTTGCCATCATAGTTCTATAACATTAAATACAATAAACATACTCATAGATGAAGAAAATGTCATATTTAATTTGTGGAATATTGTTTTCATTTAATTTTACAGGAAGATCTGACAACAAAAGATATTGAAAACATAATTGATGAACTAAAAGCTGGAAATGTTCCAAAACCTGGACCAAGGTATATTATTTGCATAATAAAATACCACGAGAAAGCAAAAAAAAAAAAACCCCCTATTAAAACAATCCTGTAGAACAGTGGCTCCCAAACTTTTGGGCACTGGTTCCATGGAGAAGTTTTTTCACAGACCCGAGTGGTTGTGGTTTTGCATGCTGCCTGCATCCTGTGGAAGGGGCTTTGCTTGTTAGGTTAGGGAAGAACATGGGCCAGTCCTGGAGTCTGGGGAAGGCTCCGATGAGTGCTCTGCATCAGAGGCAGAGATGGGCCAGAGCCATCCGACAGTTATCAGTGGGGCAGAAGAACAGTTGGAGTCTGTTCCCGATGTGTTCATGCGCAGAGCTGCCAGAAGAACAGTTAAGGAACAAGGGCCGATTCAAGAGTAAAGGCACAGGTGGATGGTAAATGGCCCCTTCCATAAAGAATAAAGAGTAGCAAAAGGGGAGGGGAGTTTGCAGGAGACAATTTGTTCATTCATTTTCAGCATTTACAGCATTGCGTTTGTAAGATATCAGCCTGGCAGCTCAACAAGCCTGATAAGATCTGTGGTTGTAAATTCCACCTTGAAAGACTGTTTGCCTGGACTTTGCTGGATGTGAATAAGAGGAATTCACATTAGCTTAATAAAAAGGGATTTTGTCAGGACAAGGAGTCTGCTTCGTGACTTGGTGAAGCCTTGGTCAGACCAGCATGGCCCTGGCATGCCGCAGCCCAGTACCAACCCCGCGGCCTGGGGATTGGGGACTCCTACTGTAAAAAGTTCTTAGGATATATATTTCAGTATGAAATTAAATATAAAATCTTATTACCATGACATTTTGCTTTTTATTTTCCATGCTATGGTGGTCTACAAGAAGCTGCTTCTTAATTATTAAGAAGCAGAGAAAGATGTTTGTAGGCATTTTTGAGAAGTAATAGCAAGTATTTGCCATATTTTATTGGAGATAGATTGCTTGTCTTATATATGAAATATTTTTCTCATTTCTAAATATGGTAACATTCTGTCAAGAGTTTAATTCAGTAGCCCTATATCCCCAAATTTATTTCAAATGTTATATGACCTTTCTGAGCAACGTTTCAGGCAACAATTATCAATGTATTTTGATGTTGTATAGCAGGGCTGTCAAACTCATGGCCCCGATGCGTCACGCGCTAGCTACTCCCATGCCCGGTTTAGTGAAGGGGGGGGAGAGTCCTGATATGTCACGTGACGCTGCTGTAACGATGTGAGTTTGAGACCCCTGTTGCAGCCATAATGGGCAACCTCATTACAGTCATTAAGTTGAACATTATCTGTAATCAGAAAAAAATATGTACATTTGGCAAGTAAAACCCTCTCACCCCCGCATTTCTATTTCTTTCCATCACATTCTATCTTGTATTGAACTAAAAGGTGCTTAAAACAAATAATCAAAAATTTAAACAGATTTTTGTGGCTGTTTCAGAATGACTAAAAATATACTGAATGATATATTCAATATAAATTCTAATATTTATTTTTCCCCCCCCCCAGAAGTGGACGTTTCTCTTGTGAACCATCTGGTGGTCTGACTTCTCTGACAGAGCCACCCAAGGGACCTGGTTTTGGAGTTCGGTCAGATCTTTAAAACTATTGTTCTAAGTGTAAAAATCATTGAAAAAATAAATTCTAAAATATGGACAATGGAAATGCAAGTTTATATTGTTACTTTAAACAGGCTAAACATGTATTTTATTTATTAGAAACAAGAAATGGAAGAAATCCAAAAATTCCAATTAATCAGAAACAATATAGATCAACTACATTTATAATTATATCGATGCTTCACTCATTATATGTGGCATATCAGTGGTGCATAAAATAAATTTAATGGAAAAGATAGCATATTGCTCACCAATTACAAGATTTTGCTAACAGAAGTGAAGCTCTTTGGCATCTCCCAATACAGGATTGATTGGTACACTGATGAAGTAGCCAGAATGCTATAAAAATTCTTTGGAGATAATAGCACAAAGAGAATTTTTAAAAAGTGATTCTTACAAAAAATACTTGTCTGTTAATGAGAATTGAAGGAAAAGCTACACTAATTTTAATCTTTAAAAAAAGGCTTGCACTTTTTTCTATTACTTCTGAGAGCAATTGCCTTTGCACAAGCTACTAAAAATTGAGTTGGTCTGGAGTCTTTTAGAAAACAACAGACATCACAGTGATTACTGTGTCACTTTGTTCTTTCTTTTTATGATTCATTTATCATAGGTGTTTTATTTAATTTCTAATTATATATGTGAAGCATTGTCCTTTTAATTGTGGCAGCATACAAATCAAGTAGGCAAATATTTATATTAAAATGGCATACCATGCCCATTTGGGTGGATGCTCTGGCTTGGGTGAGGATAGCCTTGAACATCGAGGGTTTGAATAATCCCAAGAAGGTGGGCGTGTCAGTAGCTGGATTTTCATTTTCCAACAAAGCTGCGGCCTCCTGTCCACCTTCCTCCACCTGCGACTCTTCACTGACAGCAGAAGAGGCAGGAGATGAAGATCCCCGTGGCTGGTCTTTGGAACTGGAGGCGTTCCTAGTTCTAGATCAACCCTGGTGAGGCAGACTGTAACCAGCTGTTGAATGCCTTCAGCAGTCCCGAGATATCGCGCATGTTTATTTTATTTTTATTTTTCAAATTTATACCCCGCCCTTCTTGCAAGGACCCAGGGCGGCGCAGAGGCAATATTAAAAACCATACAAAATTACAAAAAATACATTATTAAAAAACTATTAAATTATATCCCGTGCTAAAAACCCTTATAAAACCCTAAGAATTTAAAATTTATACAAATAAAAGTCAGAAACGGGGGGTTATGCTAGGCCAGCTTGTTGGAATAAATACGTTTTGAGATGCTGGCGGAAGAGGCGGAGGTCCGAGGTGGTGCATAGATCGGGGGGTAGGTTGTTCCAGAGGGCTGGGCCTGTCACAGAGAAGGCCCTACCCCTAGGCGTCGCCAACCGGCATTGCCCGGCCGACGGTACCCGGAGAAGGCCTCTCTGTGGGAGCAGATCGGTTGAAGGGATGTATGGGGCAGGAGGCAGTCTCATATGTAGCTAGGCCCCGAGCCATGGAGCGATTTAAAGATGATCGTCAGCACCTTGAAGCGCACCCGAAAGGCCACAGGTAGCCAGTGCAGCTCGCGCAGGGGAGGTGTTATGTGGGATTGGCTTGAGGCACCCATACTCACCCGCGCGGCCGCATTCTGGACTAACTAACCTTTGGGTGCACCTCAAGGGGAGCCCCATGTAGAGAGCGTTATAGTAGTCCAGCCGGGATATCACGAGTGCTTGAGTGACTGTGCGAAGGGCCACCCGGTCCAGTAAGGGGCGCCACTGGCGTATCAAGCATACCTGATAGAAAGCTCCCTGGCCACGGCCGTCAGGTGGTCCTCCATGCACAGCCGGGAATCCAGGAGGACACCCAAGTTGCTCCACGGGGGCCAGTTGTTTACCCCCAATGGCCAGTGTTGGACTTACTTGGCTGAACCGGGGTGCTGGAAACCACAGCCACTCGGTCTTGGATGGGTTGAGCTTGAGTTTGTTACTACCCATCCAAACCCGTACGGCCTCCAGACACCTCTACAACCTTCGCAAGAAAGTGAAGATTGGTGACCGGACGGTAATTTTCTAACAATGCTGGGTCCAGGGAAGGCTTTTTGAGGAGAGGTCTCACCACCGCCTCTTTCAAGGCGGTAGGTAAGAACCCCTCACTCAAAGACGCGTTCACAATATCCTGGAGCCAACCTCGTGTAACCTCCCAGGATGCCAGTACAAGCCAGGAGGGACACAGGTGCAATAAACATGTGGTGGCCCTAAGGCTCCTCAACAACCTGTCCATATCCTCGGTAGTAACAAAGTCAAACTCCTCCCAAGATGTTGTCTCAAGACCAGCATCGGATAAACCGACTGGACAACTTTCAGTGGAGGGCAACTCGTTCCGAATCTGAGTGATTTTATCCTGCAGATAGACTCCAAATTCCTCTGCTCGACCCTGCAGAGGGGCTTCCCGCGGCCTCTGGTGAAGGAGGGAGCGGGTCACCCCAAACAGGGCGGCAGGGCGGTTATCCGCGGACGCGATAAGGGTGGCACAATACTCGCGTTTAGCCACTCTTATCACCACTAAGTAAGTCCTAATATGGTCTCTTACTAGTGTTCGGTGAGCTTCAGACCGAGAGGATCTCCAACTACTCTCTAGGCGTCTCTTGCGGCGTTTCATCTCCCGCAGCTCCTCGGTAAACCAGGGAGCCTGGGTGATTTGACGCCGCGTGAGAGGCCGCAAGGGCGCGACTCGGTCCAAGGCCCCCGTGGCCGCACTATACCATGCGGCCACTAGGTCCTCAGTCGAGTCGCGGGGCAAGGACACAGGTATTGGCCCAAGCTCCCTCTGGAACCTTTCAGGGTCCATCAGGCGCCTGGGGCGGAACCATCTCAATATCTCTGGTTCCGCCTCCCCGCGGTGGGATGTGACGGTTGGAAAGTCCATCCGAAGGAGAGAGTGATCTGTCCATGACAAATCCCCTAAATCCCCTGTTCCAAGACCACTTCTCCACTGCCCAGAGACAAAAATACGATCCAGCGTGTGTCCCCCCTCATGAGTGGGGCCCTGAACTACTTGGGTCAGGTCCATGGCTGTCATGGAAGCCATGAACTCCTGAGCTGCCTCGGATTTTTCGCCTGCCAATGGCAGGTTAAAGTCCCCAATGACTACCAGTCTGGGGGTCTCCACCGCCATCTCGGTGATCACCTCGAGCAGCTTGGGCAGGGCTGCTGTTACATAGCGGGGAGCCAGGTATACAATCAGCAAGCCCAACTGCTTCCCTAGGCCCCACTTCACGTAGAGGGACTCACAGCTGGTTGTCTGAGGCACAGTGGTCTCCCTCGGCTCGAGACCTTCCTTAACGATAACCGCCACCCCCCCACCCCTGCCTAGGGCCCGAGGCTGATTAAATGCACGGTAGCCTGGTGGGCACATTTCCACGAGGGGTAAACCCCCCTCGGGGCCCAACCAGGTCTCCGTAATTCCCACCAGGTCCGGGTCCCCCTCTGACACAAGGTCATTAATGAGGGGGGCTTTGTTCACCACGGACCTGGCGTTGTAGAACATCAGCCTGGGGACCCAGCTCTGTGATCCCTGACCACCTAGCCCACGAACGGAGCACAGGGGGTTGGGGCAAGTGACCGCTCGTAACCAGCGGCCACGGTCCCCCAACCCACGGTGGACATCCTGTCTCCCGCTGCCCCTGCCCCTCCCCAAGACCGATCGAATGTGATGACCTTCATCTCATGGGAAAGATTAGGGCCCTAGTCCTCAGATGGGCGATGGCCCTTGATTCTAAGGCTAGGGGACCAAAGGTCCTCCTCCCCAATAAAGGAACAGGCCTCATGCACTGAATCCTCAACCAAGGATGGACTGAGGGATCTCGGGGATGTCCTGGATGGATCGGGCGATAAATCAAGCCAGGGATGGAGAAATATCCTGATGGAAAGTGGACAGGGAAGGGCCTGCAGAAGCTTCCACAGGTGGAGAAGGAGCCCTGGCAAGCCTTTGGGCTTTTTGAAATTGTTTTTCCAGGGCCCTTTGGCATCTCTCAGCAATTTTTTCAGCAGCTGTGGATGCCTTCTTAGGCTTCGGCTGTTTCTCCTTAGATGTATTTTTATTTATTTATTTAAATCGCATTTATATCCCATCCTTCTCCACAAAGGACCCAGGGCGGCGCACAGGAATTTAAAAAAACATACAAAACAATAAATACAGAATTTAAAAACATATTAAATTAAATTATAATCCTATGCTAAAATCCAAATTAAAATCCCCAATTTAAAACTATCTAAAATAGTCCCAACGGAAGGTTAGGCTAGGCCGGCTTGCTGAAAGAGATGTGTCTTTAGACACTGGCGGAAGAGGCGGAGGTCCGAGATGGTACGCAATTCAGGGGGTAGGTCATTCCAAAGGGCAGGGCCTGCCACAGAGAAGGCTCTTCCCCTGGGTGTCGCCAGATGGCATTGCCCGGCCGACGGCACCCTGAGAAGGCCCTCTCTGTGGGAGCGGATCGGCCGAAGGGATGTATGGAGCAGGAGGCGGTCACCCAGTACCCTCACCCTTACCAGCAGGACCAGGCCTGATGTGCTTCCAGGTGGAAGGACCTGCTTGCTGCTTGCTCAATATCCTTGGCTGTGCTGTTGCTTGCCATTGCCAAGGAATGAGGGCACAATAAATTGTCTTTCACTGCAGGTCTGCTGCCACTGGAGGTCAAAGCGAAGTAATTAAAGTCCCAAATAGAATAGTCACTGTCCTGAGGCAATGAAGAGCTCAAGCAGAAATAAAATGGTGCCTATTGGAAAAGGTCCAGAGCGCCCGCAAATCCATGCTAAATTTAAAGCAGGGTATGACCAAAGCACACAGCCAAACACCCTGAAGCCACTCAGAATGTTCTTCCTGGGGAAGGGGAGACCTGTCTGGAAGCCCAGAATAAAGTCGCTGAATTAATATCCCTCCTGGCGGCGATCTGCTTTGGAGACAGGCAGCGGCAATGCAAACTGCCAAGAAAAAAACCACACCAACTTTAAACTGTCCAAAAAGGCTGCCACGTGGCTCGGAGCAACACCGGGGACTGTCAGCAATCCGGAGATCTCAGGGGGGGGGGGGCTCCAGAACAAGAAGGAAGGTCCTCCAACAGTTTTGGGGCACTCCTAGGCTTCCTACCTGCCCCCAGGTTCGTCAGCAGCCACTGAACGAGCCTCCCGCGGTGATGCCTCAACCACGATAATCGTGGAAGGCAGCTTCGCACCGAGCAACCTGCTCCACGCATTGAGAAAAGCTGAGGATAAAAAAATTCTAAACTGCAAAAAAAATACCTAAACTATCAACTAAATACAAAAATAACAAAGGCTATTACACTGTTTGGAGAGTCCAACTTTGCTGCTCAAGTACTAGAGCTCCCCAAACTGTGTCCTTTTAGGTTGACAGAGTTTTTTAAACTGGCCTCTATAAGGAGCAGGTGCCGTGGTCTACACAAACTTTGAACTCAGTCCTTGGGCATCAAGCTGCTTGGACTCTCCAAGCAGCGCCTAGGAGAATGGCATACTTATTAATACTAATATAGCTATAACTATATCCAACGAAGCTGACTACCAAAAAATTTAAAAAGTAGACAATCCTGCTTCATAATTTGTGTATTTTATGTATAAAATTTAAATTGTGTACATTACCTAGGCACATACATAAAACTGGTAGCTTATATATTTAGTAAACAAATGGAAAAACATTTTTTAAAATTTCTGATTGACAAGAAAATGAATCAATCATCAATTTGTCAATAATGTCAGTCTGGATTTCCGGTTCCGGCTCCTGCGGCGACGAGCGAGCCTAGCGCTCGCTCGCCGTTTTGTTGCTTCTTCTGCCCCCCCACGGGGGCGAGACGCCCCTTTTTTGGGGGTCTCCCGTAGGGCCGGCTCGGCAGGGACGCCCCCCCTCACGGCGGTGGGGGAGGCGACCCTTTTGCCGCGGCCTAGGTGAAGGAGAACATGCTGCGGGGGGTTCTCCCTTCGCCAACGGCTGTCGGCGCCATTCACTTTAATGAAGAGGGCTGAGCGGAAGAGATCGGAAGGTCTGCCGAGGCTTCAGCTGCGAGGGAGAGTGAGTTTAAAAAAAGCCTTTTTTTCCTTGCTGCCAGCCAGGCTGAATGGACTGGGAGGGGGGTGTTTGTTTTCAAACCCCCCCCTCTCGGACTTAAGCGGCACTTAAAAATGGCTTCTCTGGAAGAGAAAGCGGAAATCTTAAATCCGGACTGTCTTTAACAAGGAAAAGTGGAATGCGGCTACTTGCAACATTGTTTCTAGGTCTGGCTGGTTAAAAAAAAAAAATATTTTACTACTCTCTCCTCTGGGCTCTGAGATGGGCGGTGAAAAGTGGCTTCTCTTTGTCCCTGCCTGACTTTTAACTATGGAAAATTCCCAGCGTCTCTTTATAAGTGGGACTCTCTCTGGATATTAATGAAGAATTTTTTTCTGTTGGATTTGTGGTTCCTTTCTGGATTACCTTCGTTATTATAACTATTGAGTTGGAAAATTGGCTCTCTCTTGGTTCCTGAATTTTACAACGTTCCAACCTTGATCTGAACTTTTGGCTCCCGGTTAGTCTCACCAACCCCACCCTGAAAACGCCATTTTGGTGGCACTGACTTTAACAGTTAATCATGGCTCAAGAAACAGCACTGGCAAGTTTAGAACAACGGATGGCTTCTCTTGAAACTGTTATACAAACTTTGGTAAACGAAATTCAGGCCCAGAGGGCTGAAAACATCAATTTCAAGAAGGAGCTATTGGACATAAGGAAGCAAACGCTGGAAATTACACAGAAGACTGAAGAATTGGAAGGGGGGTTGGTGGGGGTTAAGGGAGAGATTAAAAATGTTACTAAAGAGGTTGAGGAAACAAGTGGGCATGTGTCTAGGATTGATATGGAAAGAATGACATATTTTTTGAGATTTCAGAATGTTTTTGAGCAACCTGGTGAATGCCTCCCTGATCTTATGAGCACAATTTTAGCAGACTATTTACAAAAACCTAAGGATGAGATCAGGGGGGACATTGACCTAGCCTATAGAATTAACTCAGCATATGCCAGGATAAATGAAGTGCATAGAGAGATACATGTGAAATTTGTTAGAAGGTCAACCAGAGAGGAAATTTTGAAGGCGCAGAGAGGGAACCCCTTAATTTACCAACAAAAAACGGTCACTATCTTGAAGCAGATTCCTAGAAAGATTCGAGAAGCAAGACGGAAATTTTCCTTCTTGTCTAAAATTTTATTTGATCATGGGATTTGGTTCAAGTGGGTGACACCCGAAGGGATGCTGGTGTTCTGGGAAGGAGGAAGAGTGAGGATTAAAACAGTTGTTGAGGCGGAAGCCTTTCTTAAAAAACATTCCTCTATCCTGGGGGAAGTTTCAGGGGGGACAGAGGGGGCCACGGCCCGCCCGCTCGGGGCCAGGGAGGAGAAAAAGAAGATACAATAGCCAAGAGACTTAGATCTAAAAAATAACTTTGCCTTGATTTTTCTGAACAATTTTGCATAATATTTTCTGGATTTTTTGTAAATGTCTGACAGCATGGAATTGAGAATTTAGGTATATGTACTTGCTTTTACCTTGTAGTGTTATGAAAAATGTTTTTTTTTTGTTATTTTTTTTTTGTGTATTTTGAGGTCTCGGAAGGGCCGACGACTCTGACGTGAATGCTCTCAAAATTTCTTTGTATCCCTTACCCTACCCTATAGAAAAAATGTAAAACCAATAAAACTTTTTCAATATAATAATGTCAGTCTGAAAATAACGCAACTGTATATCAGAGAGTGACATACAATGAAAGAACTAAACAATATGTTTTATTGCATACTCCTTCCAATAAGATATTTTGGAATTGTTTACTGGCATAGTTTGGTCAGAATCTTTTCTTCTTTTGCTTGTCATACTTTTGAAGAAATCTATAAATTCCCGTAGCTTTCTGTTGTGGTAATGATCGTAATGTGATCTAAATTCATTTTCTATTAGAGTTTCTTATAAATAGGAAAAATCTAAAGTATTTTGACTGCTATTGTATAGAATTTCAGTATAGTCCTTGCATCTTGTCAAGTGGGATCTTTTAGTATACCACATTCTTCTGTGTTCAGAAATCTTTTGGAAGGCTTTGGCTTTTTTCTATAATCTGTTTGTATTCTTCAGTATCTTTACAGATGTCATCATAATTCTTGTCTTTTTTGTGAATTTTTAAAATAAGTTTCTTTTCATGATCTCAGGTTTTCTTAGTTTTGGATTATCTCTTCTTGACAATTTTCCATCACCTATTCTGACATGCTGCTTGATCTTTTACAATCTCTTTTCATATTGACCCTTAACAACTTATTTGATTTTATTGTAAAGTTCTTCTACTTCCTTATAAATGATGTTCAGGTCTTGAAAGCAATACTTGATGTTACCCATAAAAATGGTGATGGGTACATGCTTAGGGATCATATTGTAGAAACCCCTTGGATTTCTTTCACTTTAGCTTGACTTGGAACTTGTATATATGAGCAGTTGATCTGCTTCACAATCAACCCCTGGCCACATTTTTTTTCTCTTATAACAACTTTTCCAATGATTGCCAATAACGTAGTGTTTAATTTTTGTGTGCTGTGTCTGGAGATATCCATATGTGTAGCAGTTGTTTTGTTTGTTTGAAGAATTCATTAACAGTAAATTATTGAATTGTCAAAAATTAAATTGTTCTGCTTCATTTTTGTTTCCTAGGCCATATAGTCTAACATTGTTGTCCTCCTTTTCCAATATGACGTTCCATTCTCCAACCACAGGCAGCATGTTTTGTTTCCACATTCTGTTCATTTCAGATTGATCATACAATTCATTAACCTCTATACTACATCAATTATTGAAGAAAGGCTGTCCCTGAAGTATGACATATTTTGTCACTGACTAGACGCTATCCCAGTACTGTCTTTGCTATAATTCTATGAAAGAAATGCCATTTTTAAAATTCCCTTAGCAAAAACAAACAAGCAAACATAAAACTACTCAATTTATTATTTCAATTGATTAATACCTGAGATGTCACTGTGTAGTTGATTCATTATGATTTCACTGTGTTGAGATTTTCCATACCCATGTTTCTTATCTTCTGTGATTGTTTTTACAGTTTCAGATTTTATTTTCCTACATTGCAACTTCACCGCAACTAGATGCCCAGAAGTAGACATGGCTTCAATCTAGTCACTTCATAAACCATTAGTGGTACTCAAAAAGCTCAATTGTTCTCAGTGTTGTATTTGCTGCCATTTAGTTAAATGCCACTTGGTCCATGGAGCCCATCATCTGGTATTATACCATCAATCACTTTATTTTGTCTATCCAGGTGGTTTTCATGGTTAAATACAGGAATGACCTACCATTGCCTTTTCCTAAGCAGTATGGAATGATATATTTGCAGTTGTTACTAAAGCAATCATCCATTTCCTCTTTTTCCTATGTGACTGCTTCTGTATATAAATCCCTGTCAACCTTAAAAGGGCACCTAGGATGACCTTCACATCCCAGATGATGTAACTGTATTATATTGTTGTAAACTCCTGGCGTTCATAGCCCATTCTCCCAGGAACACTACACACCCATCATGATGAAGCAGCACAGCTTGACTGGAGGAGATACACATAAATTATCGTAATACAATACTTCTTTGCCTTATTTCAAATGAATTTTCAGTTTACTTTACTTTATTCATACTTTTATTCCGCCCTCTCTCCCAAATGGGACTCAGTTTAGTTTGAATAGTTACAGATTCTCAAACTAAATCCAATTCATCAATTATCCTAAAATGTTACAGAAAATCTGTTTTTAAGGTCAATAACTTATGATATTGCAAATTCAAATTTTAGTATGTTTGTCTCAATATGTTTGTATAGAATTTTATAATATTCAAAAATATATCATTTCTTTCATGGATAAAAGAATTTTCTAGTTTTTATTTTGTTCTCATGATTTTTTTCATTTAGTGCTTATATTTCAAAACTAGTTTTAAGAAAATATAATTAATGAAGTCTTTAGGACAAACCTAAAGTAGCTTTAATTCAGTATCAGTAGCTATAACTAGCTATAATTCTGATTAAGCAATCACTATCCTTCTGAATAATTACTGTCATGTTCCCATTATATAAATTTTGATTGATATTCTGGCATTATTTCATTTTTTCCTATTAATTTGATATTTTATAGATGGTCTTCCATACAAAGCTGAATGCAAGTTGTGCTCATTGATCACAGAGTGTGGTGTATATGACAGCCTTTTGAGAATAGATATAAAATTATTATGCAAAGCTTTAAATAAAAATGTAATATAAAGAATTAAGCATTCCTTATTAAAGATTCCAATTTATGGGCGCTGTTCCTCGGATGAACGACAAAAACCATTTATGATATTGTTTTCAGTTTTGCATGGGAACTGAAAGAATAGAAAAAGAAATGGGAGAATATTATCTTCAGAAGAGAATAATATTCAACTTTGTTGCACGTTGACATTACTTTATTATGTTTGTTATGGTCAAATGTGTATTATGGCAAACTACACTTTTCTATGCATTCTCTACAACAAAATTAGAGAATCCTTTGCATGTGGGGTGAATGAAAACCCCCGCCCCACATATTATGAAGGTTTAGAACATCAGTAAATTGATGGGTCAAACTCTTCAGCATATTTAATTATTGCAATGCATTCTCTTGACTAAGAACTCCATAAAAATTTATATTTAAGAAGAATTATTCAGACCAAGATAACTGTTTGATTTTTATTATTATTGGAGATTTGGTTTTTTTATGTCACATGGGCAAACATCATTATTTAAATATCTGGGGTACATAAGAGAGGCAGTTTGGTATTACTACATCAAGCTACAAATTAGAATTCCAATAACCTGTTCTGCTTTAAACCCAAAGCCAGCCAGATGACTTTGGGCCAGTTGTGCTCTTAGACCTAGAATGATGGCAGTGACAAGCCAAGAAACTACAAGGGCTTGTCCAAGATCACCAGGAATTAAGCTTACTTGTAGGCACACATTTATTACTTGTAGGGCCAAAAAAACCGAATGACTACTAGCTGGCAGCAATACAGTTAATCCCATAAATAATGTCTACTCCTTACAATTAAAAATTTGCTATGAAATTCAAAGAAGCAGAGGTTCCCAACACCCTCTATGTGGGTTCCTGAATGCTGAAAGGGAACCATCTTAATATAGATCTTTTGCCTATAGATCTATTTGTATACAAATAGTGCTGTATACATCACCTTTTCAGATTCTAAATATAGAACTTATTTAGAATGGTCCAAAAAGGAAACCATTTTTACTATAGATTCATCCTAAATAGACTAAAGGTTCTTAATTTAACACTACACATAACTTCATAAATCTTCGTTTACAGTTGTAACCTAGGATAATTACTGTGTATCGAACAATCATTTTTAATTTAAGGCTAAACTTAATATGGTACTTGATAACTTACCAACACACAGTATTTTGATTTAAATCTTAATTCTAAAGCTCATTTTTCTATATTCAAGCAAAGACAGATCACGATTAAACCACGCAAGAATGTTCCGAGCAGCCTTTCCGACTTGTAACGTCGGCGTCTACTCAAAAGCTTCCAACAGAAACCCGGTTGTTCGCGACACTTATTATTCAAGACAAGCGAACGGATTGCATGGAAGTCGGCCTACACTGACATGTCAATAGTTCACTGAGCTCCATACGTGGATTTCACCCATCCATTCTTCGAAAGGGGGAGGGGGAGGAACGGGGGGGGGGAGGTCTGCAACAAGTACAAAAAAGAACCCGAATGCGGTTTAACACCTGCTCCCGGACGGTTATTTTATTAGGATGCAGCAGAGCTCCTCAAACCAGCCACGCATGCGTACTCAGTGTTTATTAAAAATCCACTGCGCCACCGTCCTTCCCAAAGCCCTTCCCTCGGGAAGGGAGTAACCTGAATGACCGACTCCTAAACGTGCCTCGGTACCTGTTCGAATCCCCTGGTTAAGCCAAGTCCGTAGGTTCTTCTCTCCCCTCTACGCCTCCTTACAGAACCACCCCTGCCCCCGCCGCCGGTATTTCGAGAAAGTTCTAGCCGCACCACCCAAGAAGAGAAGATGATCTCGACGCTTGCGCACTAACACTTTCTCCGCCCTCTAATCGTAACCGTGCCCGTTATTCTTTTTTTTATCCCTCTTCTCCTTCTGTTCGGTGGCTATGTTAAGAAACGAGTTCAATTACTTCCGCGGAACCCCTAGAAACGCTAAGAACGGGCAATTGTGACGTCGGCCTTTGCTCCGAACTCTCCTCACCTCCCTTCGCCTCGCTAATGCTCACGACCGCACCGCGTGTCTACCCGCTCCTCTCGCCCGACTCCCGTCACGTGAATGGCGTTTCCACCAATCCCGCAGGCGAGTGACAAACCGACATACTGACGGGCTTGAGGGAGGAGGGGGAGGAGAGGCGAGGGAAAGGGGAGCGACTGAACTGAGGGGAAGGGGTGTCGTCCAAACCTGACTGTTACCGTAGCTGTTGGAACGGGGTTGGAACTCGGGGCGCCGCTCACTGGCAGCGGGTGGCTGAGCAGCCTGGAAAGGACAGCCTGTCTTGTCGGGAGTCGTCTCTCTCTTCCGCTGAGGAAAGGTAAAGAGAAGAAGAAACTGCCAGACTCGCTACCGCAGATTCGGGTCCGGGGTGGGGGGATGAAGGCGGCGGCGGCGGCAATTACGTGGATAACACCCTTGGTTAATGTCGCGCTGAGGTGAGGGGGTGGGGGGGGAAGAGAGGTGGCGGGAATAAAAACAACCGCGGTGGTGCTTTAACGCTGCTCCGAGATTTTCTCTTTCGCTTCCTTCTGCCATATATAGAGATATATACGTGTCTGTCAAACTCGCTCTTTTCTGCAAATGTGGTGGTTTTTCTGAGGTAGAGGGGAGCGTGTGTGTCCGCCCCTCTTCAGCCCTAACCCGGTCTATAGATGGATGCGATGGATGGTAGATAGATAGATAGACGGACGTCGGCGTGTGTATATTATTCGTGCCTATGTATGTATGTGCGTGTGTGTCCGTGTGTGCGTGCTCACAAGCGCATGTACGTGTGCGGACCCGGGTCAGTGCACAGTCTACCGTGGTGCACCCCGCGAATCGTCCCTTCTTGGGGTGCTGGGTGTTGTGTGCTGAGCGGGGGTCGTTTTGCTCCGCTGTGTTTCCCCCCGGCGTGTTTGAGAGGAAGAGAGAACACTCCTGCTTCCCACCCCCTTTCTTGCATTGCCTTTTCTCGTAATGGAGGTACTGCAGCCGGTTTGCCTTCCTAGAACGGGCACGAATCCTTCTCGGCTCTCCTGACACGCCTTCTCTCGGCCGCCACGAAAAGGCTTGCATTCTCTGGAACGGTCGCTCCGGAGGCAGCAATCGCCAAGCTTTCTGGCGCTCCCAGCCTGTCACCTTTGGCGCGGCTGCAGCTGGAGCCATGGCTGCCGCTGCTGTCACTACTTCTCTGTGCTTGTGGGCTGGTCCCTGATACGCGTTTTCTCTCCGCGTTCCCCATCGTCTACGGTACTAAGGCTTCTGCGTTTATGGGCCAAAGTAGGGTAATTCATAGCTATCCTAGCGCTGCTAAACCCCCGAGTTTTCTGGTCTGCAGCATTGTCAGCCCTTTTTTAAAAGGAAGAGGCGGTGGTTAGCGGGCGCGCGCGCGCCCCCGCCCGCGAGTGTTTGCGTACATTTCTACAGGCTGCTGAGGGGGTGAAAAAAAAGAGAAAGCATAAACGGTGTTTCTAGAGCTTACGGAAATAGTTATTGCCAGCCTCATTCTGATGGACAGTGTGTGCTAGGAGCAAAAGGAGTATTTAAAAACTGCGCCTTAAGTTCAGACAAGCCGGTTAGCCTAGTTTGGTGCAAGACATGTGTCTCTTGGCTGGGTCTTAAGACGGAATAAAATATTTATATCTTTCCGTTATACATTAAATAGCTTTCTGTTTCTTGCTTGGCTTTTGCCAGTCCTAAAATTCTTATTTAACTTTTAAAAGTGAAACGACTTGAAAATTAAAAGAAAGGAAAAGGAAAAGAAGTGCAGTCTTTGGCTAAAAATGGCCAGAGTTTTGAGAATGAGAAAAATAGCATATTGAGAATCATGGAGTTTGGTGAATGTTGATAAGTATTAGATATTTCTGTGTGCTTTTAGACAAAATACTCTCCAAGTTTGCCACAGCGAATACTTAATGCAGTTATACTAAAATTATATAGTAATGAATTATGTAATTAATAAATATACCTCGAAGGCAGGAAGTGTTGTAGAAGATTTAATTAGCTCTGGCTTGCTTCTGGGCCTCACACAAGCCATTACTTTTGGATCATACTGACTGAAAATAATTGCAGATGCCACAGATGTATAATGGTAATTGAGTGGTCTTTGAGGTGGTCCTTTATCTCAGGGGTCTCCAACCTTTGCAACTTTAAGTCTGAAGGACTTCAGCTCCCAGACTTCTCGGGAGTTGGGAGTTCTGGGAATTCTGGGAGCTGAAGTCCTTCAGACTTAAAGTTGCAAAGGTTGGAGATCCCTGCTTTATCTGGTTCCAGAAATTCCAGACTGAATGTTGCTGTTTCTTTCTGTACTGAAAATAGGGGGAAATCATTTCTCCTGAAATACATGCATATGTATTATTTGGGAATACAAACATCTATGTACAAGAACCACTTGTTTATCTGTTGTTCTAAATGAAAGATTCCCCGTCCTTTTGGTCACAAACATTCTGGAATTTTTTGTTTCTCATCCTTTTCCTTACTATTCATCTTGACCTGTATATTAGAGTAAATTACACATAGAAATTTGGTTAGCTGTAGAATCCGGTGCAAGGAAGTTTTATAATTTTTAGTATATGATAGATACTGGTAATTGTGCGCTACATGCCATGCTGTGAAAATGTCATGCAACATTGGCAGTATTTCATCTGGCAGAAAAAAATGAGATTATAAATGACATGGTAACTCTGCCAGATTGGACCAGAAAAGATAACTCAGGGTTGATGACAGTAGAACCTGCTGTTTCCTTAGTTGAGCTCTTTTCAAGATTGTTATTCAAAGTCCTATTCAGAAGTGCATTGGATTATTGCATTATATTTCCATTTGAAATTGTCACTTTGCCATACATAAATGTATTTGTGGGGAAAGTTTGTTAATTTCAGTTTGATACTAATATTCAAATAGAGATAAAGTATATGAATAGTTGTAAGTAGGCCAAGAAAGTTTTACCAGCTGTGTAAATCAACCTACCCACCCCTGATATGAATGCTTCCTCATTTTGCTGTATCAGAATCAGTAACATGGACTACTGCACCACAACATAAATATGTGCTGGAAAAATGGAAAAATGATTCAGTATTTCTGATAATCATTCTTGTGGTTAAGAATATTCCATTCTTATTTATTCTGAATACTGTTCATATCCGTTCAAGAAAATATTCTACATGTACAGGAAAAGTATTTCACTCTACTTAAAAGATTAGGTAGATGATATGGAAGTACATTTGGATCCATTATTAACATAAGAGTCTCAAAGGGCTTTTACTGTTATTTATTAAAATAAAATTAGAGCTTGTGACCAGCTTATTTTGTAAAAATTACTCACGTTCTCATAACTTCCTATGGATAATTACAATGATTTATCTGCAAGTGTGTCTTTGGAAACAATGTAAAAACTAAGGTTCATTCAAATCTGCATCTATGCCAGCTGGACTGACAGGTGCAAAATATGTTGTTGTTTTGCAGTGTTCCTATAGTCCATTTCCAAACCCAGTTCAAAGTACTAGTGTTCAATTTACTAGCACTAAATGGCTTAGTAACTTAGGAACATCTCTTTCTAATATTTACCTATTTGGATTCTAGTGATCTGTGTATAAGGCTTCTCTCCAAATACTTTTGCCAAATTAGGTGAGGCAGATAATCACAAAAAGGACCTTTTTAGAACAGGTGCTTTGTTTATGAAACCTGAAAACAAACCTGGAAAACTTCGACACCTTATTGTGTATTATGAGCAATCATTTTATTCCAATTTTTAGTATTGTTATTCTTCGTTACTATTCCTTGTTTCTCTCTCTATGAGTATGTAGAAAGGTAGCATTCAAAATAAATCTAATAAAATATTGAAATTATTATATTAAACAATTTAAAATTGTTGCTAAAATGAAAGATAATTACCCTGTTTTAGCTGTTTTAAATAAGCTTCAGATTTGCTTTCTTCTCCTCCCTTAATTATATATTTTGATTCATGGACACAATTTCTGCACATCTATGAATGATTGTGAAAGCACTATGAGTATTGACTTTTGCTTACAAATGCATTTTTGTTAGTAAGCAAATTTGCAAATACAGAATTCAGAAATAAGAATAATTTTTCATTTTCATTTTCATTTTATTACATTTATATCCCACCCTTCTCCACAGAGGACCCAGGGCGGCGCACAGGAAATTTAAAAAACATACACAATAGAAGATAGACAAATAATTTAAAATATATATTAAATAATCCCCAATCCTGTGCTAAAAACCAATTATTAAAAACCCAATTTAAAACTTTTCTAAAAGTCCCCATGGGAGGTTAGGCTAGGCCGGCTTGATGGAAAAAATATGTCTTTAAACATTTGCGGAAGAGGCGGAGATCGGTGATGGTCCGGAGTTCAGGGGGTAGGTCGTTCCAAAGGGCAGGGCCCGCCACAGAGAAGGCTCTTCCCCTGGGTGTCGCCAGTCGGCATTGTCCGGCCGACGGCACCCTGAGAAGGCCCTCTCTGTGGGAGCGTATCGGTCTGAGGGATGTATGGGGCAGGAGACGGTCTCGCATATAACTAGGCCCCGAGCCATGGAGCGCTTTAAAGATGGTCGTCAGAACCTTGAAGCGCACCCGAAAGACCACAGGAAGCCAATGCAGCTCGCGCAGGATTGGTGTTATATGGGAGCTTCTGGTGGCTCCCGTAATTACCCGCGCGGCTGCGTTTTGGACTAGCTGTAGCTTTCGAGTGCACCTCAAGGGAAGCCCCATGTAGAGAGCATTACAGTAGTCGAGACGGGACGTCACAAGAGCTTGAGTGACTGTGCAAAGGGCAGCCCGGTCCAGTAAGGGGCGCAATTGGCGCATCAGGCGTACCTGATGAAACGCCCCCCTGGCCACGGCCGTCGCATGGTCCTCCAAGGACAGCCGGGAATCCAGGAGGACACCCAAATTGCGCGCCCTCTCCACGGGGGCCAGTGTTTCGCCCCCAATGGCCAGAGTTGGAGTAATCTGGCTGAACCGGGGTGCCGGAAACCACAGCCACTCAGTCTTGGCAGGGTTGAGCTTGAGTTTGTTACCACCCATCCAGATCCATACGGCTTCCAAACACCGGGACAGCACTTCGGCGGCATCGTTGGGGTGGTCTGGGGTGGATATGTACAGCTGGGTGTCGTCAGCGTACAGATGGTACTCCACCCCAAAACCACGGATGATCTCACCCAGCGGCTTCATATATGTGTTAAACAGGAGGGGCGAGAGGACCGACCCCTGAGGAACCCCACATATGAGGGGTCTCGAGGTCGACCTCTGCCCTCCCGTCAACACATATTGCGACCGACCAGAGAGGTAGGATGAGAACCACCGCAAAACGGTGCCTCCCAGCCCCAACCCCCCCAGTCGGTGCAATAGGATACCATGGTCGATGGTATCAAAAGCCGCCGAGAGGTCTAATAGGACTAGGATAGAGGAATACCCTCTATCCCGCGCCCTCCAGAGATCATCAACCAACGCGACCAATGCCGTCTCGGTACTGTGACCGGGTCGGAAGCCGGACTGGCGCGTGTCTAGATAATCAACTTCCTCCAGGTGTTGTGGAAACTGTTGGGCTACCACACTCTCAACAACCTTCACCAGAAAGTGAAGGTTGGAGACTGGACGATAGTTCTCTAGTAAAGCTGGGTCCAGGGACGGCTTCTTGAGGAGGGGCCTCACTACCGCCTCTTTCAAGACGGCAGGCAAGGACCCCTCACTCAAAGATGCGTTGACAATGCCCTGGAGCCAGCCTCGTGTCGTCTCCCAGGATGCCAGTACAAGCCAGGAGGGACACGGGTCCAATAAACATGTGGTCGCTCTAAGTTTCCTTGACAGCCTGTCCATATCCTCGGTGGTAACAAAGTCAAACTCCTCCCAAGCAGGAACCTCAAGACTAGCCTCGGACAGTCCCACAGGACCACTGTCGATGGAGGGTAGCTCATTCCGAATCCGAGTGATTTTCTCCTGCAGATAAATCCCAAATTCCTCTGCTCGCCCTTGTAGAGGGGCTTCCCGCGGCCTCTGGTGAAGGAGGGAGCGGGTCACCCCAAACAGGGCGGCAGGGCGGTTATCTGCGGATGCAATTAGGGTGGCACAATACTCACGTTTGGCCACCCTTATCGCCACTAAGTAAGCCCTAATATGGGTTCTCACTAGTGTTCGGTCGGCTTCGGAGCGAGAGGATCTCCATCTGCTCTCTAGGCGTCTCTTGTGGCGTTTCATCCCCCGAAGCTCCTCAGTAAACCAGGGAGCCTGGGTGATTCGTCGCCGCAAGAGAGGCCGCAAGGGCGCGACTCGGTCCAAGGCCCCCGTGGCCGCACTTAACCATGCGGCCACTAGGTCCTCAGTCGAGTCGCGGGGCAGGATCACAGGAATTGGCCCAAGCTCCCTCTGGAACCTTTCCGGGTCCATTAGAAGCCTGGGGCGGAACCATCTAGGAGTGTCCGGTTCCGCCTCCCCGCGGTGAGGTGGAGCGATTGGAAAGTCCAGCCAGAGGAGAGCGTGATCTGTCCATGACAAGGGAGTGATGACTAAGTCCCCTATTCCCAGATCGCGACTCCACTGTCCCGAGACAAAGATGAGATCCAGCGTGTTTCCCCCCTCGTGAGTGGGACCTAAAACTACCTGGGTCAGGTCCATGGCCGTCATGGAGGCCATGAACTCCCGAGCTGCTCCAGAGGCTTCGCCCGCCGACGGCAAGTTAAAGTCCCCCATGACTACCAGTCTGGGGGTCTCAACCGCCGCCTCGGCTATCACCTCTAGGAGCTCGGGCAGGGCTGTTGTTGCATAGCGAGGAGCCAGGTATACAACTAACACGCCCAACTGCCTCCCTAGGCCCCATCTCACGCAGAGAGATTCACACCCGGTTGTCTGGGGGACCGTGGTCTCCTTCGGCTCAATACCTTCCTTTACGATAATCGCCTATTGACTATTCAATTCAAATATAGACTATTCCAGATTTCATTAGATGGATAAAAATGCCAAATCTTGTCTGACTGTATGACAAATACAATAATAATTGACATATTGGTTAAAATATATTGGTTTTTAACTAAAAAGAAATGTAAAATAGAATTTCTGATCTTATAAATCAGGGGTGGGAAACTCAAGGCCCAGGAGCTGGAGCTGGCCCACAGGGTGCTTATATCTGACCCACAGGGTCATCCTGGAAACATCCCATTTTTGCTGGCAGAGCTCTCAGGCCACCATAGGCATCCCTGACACGAGTGCCGTATAGCTGGCCACCCCATCCCGCCTCCTGAGGTCAAACATAACGCTGATGCAGCCCTCAATGAAATCGAGTTTGACACCCCTGTTCTAAATACTGCAAATTCATTATAATATTTTCTAAATTTATAAATTTCTGTAGGACTACTCTGGTCAACATACAAAGATACTAGACAAAACGATTTGCAAAATAAATAAATATTTTAAACTGATTTTTGCAGTGTTTGTACCATTGACATCTTAAATGCATCTGATCTTAAGTGAAATTCAAATATGATCATATTAAACATAGACCTTTCCTTCTTCCTCCTTCCTTCAGGGAAGATCACTCTTCTATGAGTTAAAATCTGAGAGAGAGCGGGAGAGAGAGAAAATTTCAGAGTAAGGTGGATGCTTTTCGCTAATCGCCTACCTTTTGGCAAACTATTTCAATTTCTCACCATATCACTTCATTCTCCACAGAATTAATTTATTGATTCATTGATTCACTAATTCTAACTATTCTAGTGCCACTGTAAATTTGGGATCCTAATTTAATTTAGTCCAAAACGCAGCCACGCGGGTAATTACGGGAGCCGCCAGATGCTCCCATATAACACCGATCCTGCGCGAGCTGCATTGGCTTCCTGTGGCCTTCCGGGTGCGCTTCAAGGTTCTGACGACCATCTTTAAAGCGCTCCATGGCTCGTGGCCTAGTTATATGCGAGACCGTCTCCTGCCCCATACATCCCTTAGACCGATACGCTCCCACAGAGAGGGCCTTCTCAGGGTGCCGTCGGCCGGACAATGCCGACTGGCGACACCCAGGGGAAGGGCCTTCTCTGTGGCGGGCCCAGCCCTTTGGAATGACCTACCCCCCGAATTACGCACCATCACCGACCTCCGCCTCTTCCGCCAATGTCTAAAGACATACTTGTTCCAACAAGCCGGCCTAGCCTAACCTCCCATGGGGACTTCTAGATAGTTTTAAATTGGGTATTTTAAAATTTGGTTTTTAGCATAGGATAGTCAGTTTAATTTATATTTTAAATTGTATATTTATCTTTGCATTTTGTATGTTTTTTAAATTTCCTGTGCGTCGCCCTGGGTCCTCTGCGGAGAATGGCGGGATATAAATGTAAATTAAATAAAAATAAAAATAAAATAAATTTTCCCTTCTTTTCTAATCTCCTTTCAAAGACCAGAGGTAAAATATCTATCTAAGCACTAAAATGCTATCCACTCTTCATCCTCCCTACTTACTTGGATGTTTTATTGACAAATGGTGAATTGATCGATTGGCATATGGGGAGAAAAACCAAACTTCTTTTTCCCTATGCATCAAGCTACTTCTTCTTTATCTTCTGGCCATTCTCAACTGAATTTCTTTGCAAAGAGCTAAATATTCCTTTCTTCATTTGGTTTGTAATTTGTTACATGTAGAACATATACATTGGTAGCAGACATTTTGACTTTATGTAAGGTAAGAATGGTGCATTATGGAAAAGTATAGCAAAGCTGTGCTGATATTCAGTTAGCACATGGGCTGGATGCATCACATGCAGGCCACACCCACCCTGGCCCCACAAAGATAAAAAACATTGTGATATGTCACATGACACAATCGAGTTTGACACCCCTGAGTTAGCAGGACAGCGACATGTAGAAGGAAAGCAGGGAGTTCCATGGATTAGTCAATTTTAGATCAATTATCTAAGTTTTTGGATCTTTCCACTGATTAGAAACAGGTAATGAGGCTTAGCTGTATAAAATAAACATGCATGTTGAGGTCAAACATTCTAAATGCCTGTATGATATAGTAAGTCATGCAACCTTATGTTTAAACATTCACTGGCAGCCAGAAATGATAAAGTATTTTATATAGATGACTATTCCTGAAGAGTATAGTTGCTTATATAGTATAGTACAGGTAGTCCTTGATTTACAATAGTTCATTGACCTTTCAAAGTTACAACCAGACTGAAAAAAAGTGACTTAAAACCGTTTTTTACATGACCATTGCAACATCCCCATGGACACATAATCAAAATTCAGATGCTTGGAACCAGTTCATATTTATGATGGTTGCAGTATCCTTGGGTCATGTGATCAGCTTTTGCAACCTTCTGACAAGCAATGTCATTGGGTAATCCAGATTCATTTAACAACCATACTATTAACAAATGCAATGATTCGCTTAACAACTGTGGCAAGAAAAGTTCTAAAATGGGGCACTTAGTAACATAAATCTTGGGCTCAATTGCGATTGTAACTTGAGGACTACCTGTATTGGGTTTGTCTCTTCTCTGTACTTAACATAGAACTTCAATAACCATTGACTTATCAGAGAATGTTCATATTAAGCAGAATGAACAAACAATATTTTAAAATGAATTTAAAGACAGTTAGACTGTTGGATGTATTCAGTTTATCATATCCTGCTTAAATCAACAGTGTACTGAATAGCTTTGAACAAATTTCAGTCTTGTCTGAGATCTCAGCAAGAAAGAGGAGGTGATACCAGACTTATACTATTCAAACCTTTGAACTATACCAATTGCCAAAATCACACACTGCCTTAAATGAATATATTATTTGTTTGTTATCTTTCTTTTTTTCAGGAGTTCAAGTGTTTAATCTTTTAACCATGGTATGTTGATTAAATAATAATATTCTAGTTCCCGTGGAACTCTCTGGCTAATGGAAGTGTCTACAAATTAAGCTAAGCAAGAAAAACAAAATATCGCATTATGGCCATTATAAAATTTAAAAATATTTAGAATGATATGGAACACCTTTGGAACAACATCAGAACAGTTCCAGTAAGATCTGAACAACCCATTTCAAATGACAGTTGAAGTAACAACTCTTTTGAGCATGAAATATTTTGAATTCAAAATATTCTGCACATATGTACTATTTAAATTTAAATTTTGTTTCCCCCCGAACATAGTGGTTTTCTTTTTAGATAGAAAAATATATCGGAAGTTAGTCCCTCTCCCTGAGATAAACTGAAATATTTTTTTAAACTATGTATGCTTTCATATATTTATTTTAATTCAGATTCTATTGTACACTGACTAGAATGCCTTTCATTTTAAACAGTTATTTTATTTGTACTTTTAGAAACTATGAAATATTTTACATTTGTTTTTAATGTTTTTGCAATAAAATGGAACATTTCATTTTTCATTTAATACTTATAAACCGCTCCCTCTCCCCATGGGGACTCGGGGCGGTGCACAGGTAGAATAAAAACAGTAAAAAACATACAAACAACAATAAAATATACAAACAATTTTAAAAGCCAAATTAAACTCAACCTGTGCTAAAATTCCCATTAAACTAACTGAACTAAAATCTACCCAGTAAAACCCCAAGACAGGGGGACTATCCCAAGCCGGCCAGACGGAAAAAGTAAGTTTTTAATTTAAGACGGAAGGAGCGGAGGTCCGTGGTCGTCCTAATATCGGGGGGAAGATCGTTCCAGAGGGCCGGGCCCGCCACAGAGAGAGCCCTTCCCCTGGGTGTCGCCCGCTGACACAGTCTAGTGGACGGCACCCGGAGAAGTCCCTCTCTGTGGGAGCGAATCGGCCGTGAGGATGTATGAGGCAGGATCCGATCCCGCAGATAGCTAGGTCCCGAGCCATGGAGCGCTTTAAAGATGATAATTAGCACCTTGAAGCGCACCCGGAAGACGACAGGTAGCCAGTGCAGCTCGCGCAAGAGCGGTGTTACATGGGTGGACCTTGCGGTCCCCATAATTGCTCGCGCGGCTGCATTCTGGACTAGCTGAAGTCTCCGGGTGCACCTCAAGGGAAGCCCCATGTAGAGAGAGTTGCAATAGTCCAGTCGGGATGTCACGAGCGCATGAGTGACTGTGCGAAGGGCGTCCCGATCCAATAGGGGGCGCAATTGGCGAACCAGGCGAACCTGGTAAAACGCCCTCCTGGCCACGGCTGTCACTTGATCTTCCATGGACAGCCGGGCATCCAGGAGGACACCCAAATTGCGCGCCCCATCCACAGGGGCAAGATGTTCGCCCCCTATGGCCAGCGATGGAGTGAGCTGGTTGAATCGGGCGGCCGGAAACCACAGCCACTCGGTCTTGGTCGGGTTGAGCCTGAGTCCGTTACTTCCCATCCAGATCCGTACGGCTTCCAGGCACTGGCACATCACCGCTACGGCATCGTTGGGGTGGTTTGGGGTAGATATATACAACTGAGTATCATCAGCGTATAGATGGTACTCTACCCCAAAACCACGGATGATCTCGCCCAGCGGCTTCATATATGTGTTGAACAGGAGAGGCGAGAGGACCGACTCCTGAGGCACCCCACATACGAGGGGTCTCGCGGTCGACCTCTGCCCCCCTGCCAACACAAATTGCGATCGGCCAGAGAGGTAGGAGGAGAACCACCGTAAAACGGTGCCTCCCACCCCCAACCCCCCCAGCCGATGCAATAGGATACCATGGTCGATGGTATCGAAAGCCGCCGAGAGGTCTAATAGGACCAGGATGGAGGAACATCCCCCATCTCTGACCCTCCAGAGATCATCAACCAACGTGACCAATGCCGTCTCGGTGCTATGCCCGGACCGAAAGCCGGACTGGCGCGGATCTAGATAATCAACTTCCTCCAGGTGACGGGGAAACTGTTGTGCCACCACACTCTCAACAACCTTCGCCAAAAAGGGAAGGTTGGAGACTGGACGGTAGTTGTTCAAAAGAGCTGGATCCAAAGAGGGCTTCTTAAGGAGGGGCCTCACCATCGCTTCTTTTAGGGAAGCAGGCAAGGAACCCTCACTTAAGGATGCGTTGACAACCTCTTGGAGCCAGCCTCGTGTCACCTCCCAGGATGCCAGTACAAGCCAGGAGGGACACGGGTCCAATAAACATGTGGTGGCTCGCAGTCGCCCACGTAACCTGTCCATATCCTCGGAAGTAACGGAGTCAAACTCCTCCCAAACAAGATCTGTCTCGTGGCATCCCACTGGGCCATGAATGGGGGCTAGCTCGTTCTGTATCTGAGCGATTTTCTCCTGCAGAAAAGTCACAAATTCCTCTGCTCTACCCTGTAACGGGGCTTCCCGCACCCTCTGTTGAAGGAGGGAGCGGGTCACCCTAAACAGGGCGGCAGGGCGGTTTTCTGCGGATGCTATGAGAGTAGCACAATGGTGACGTTTGGCTACTCTCAGCGCCACAATGTAAGTCCGTAAATGGGCTCTTACCTGTGTCCGGTCAGATTCAGAACGGGTAGACCTCCATCTTCTCTCTAGGCATCTCTTGCGGCGTTTCATCACTCCCAGCTCCTCGGTAAACCAAGGAGCCAGGGTGTTTCGCCGCCGCAAGAGAGGTCGCAAGGGCGCGACCCAATCCAAGGCTCCCGTGGTCGCAATATTCCATGCGGCCACGAGGTCCTCCATCAGGGCGCGGGTCAGGGGTACAGGAACTGGCCCAAGCGCCGTTTGGAACCCATCCGGGTCCATCAGGCGCCTGGGGCGGAACCAGATTGGTGACTCAGGTTCCGCCTCCCTGCGGAGGGGAGCAGCGGTCGGAAAGTCGAGCCGGAGAAGTAAACAGTCATGATTATCTCATAATATATCAAAGATACAGCAAATTCTTTGTAAATTATCCATACTATTTCTTTCATTATAAATAAAGTACTTAGAATAGACATAGATGTTGTCCTGTGCGCTGCTTGGAAACTCCAATGCATGGGTTATAACTTCTGCCTATTAGCCCAGAGACTGAGTTTGAATTGTTTGAATATACCTCCTTGACTTGACTGGATCCAGTTCTTAACTCAGTCTAAGCCCAAAGAGAAGCATCTTCAACTCACTCTCTTGGTTAATGGACAGAGTTTTTAAATAATTTCATACTAGGGTCTTCATCAGGCAGGAAGAACATCTGACAGCACAACTATTTCTTAAGCAGTCCCAAAGTATCGTTGGAGCTTCTGAGCATACACCACATAGTTGGCGACTGTTCCAAAGTAAAGCTTGTTCTGACAGCGCCTTATCCCCATGCTGATGTCTCCCATGTTTTTGTTTGTCTCCCAGCCACACCGCTTGCAAATCGAGCGCCAGCAGCGGCTTGGCTAATTGCTGGCTGTAGGCAAGCAGAGGAAATTTCCTTTGGTTTCCGATCTGCCAGAGAGTTGTTTTTTTCCACCATTTGGAGGCTGCTCCTTATCATCGCCTCACCAGCAGCCATTTTGCGAGCCGTTTCTTGCTGTGGTTCATCAATCCGCCATTTTGAAAGCCGGTTTTGCCATGCTTCGTCAATCTCCACATCTCCAGCGATGATCCTCATACCACACAGAGTCCTTCGATCCTTGTAATGGTGGAGATCCCAGGCGGTTCAGAAGGGAACCTTGTTCAGGAAACCCAACCAGGTCACTGTCGCAGCAAATGCCAGCCTGTTTGGCTGGGTGCCCATCTCCAGACGCAGTTGGCCCAGGGCCATTGGTCGCAAGACTAGCTGGAGAGCAGCATCAATTGGCTGGAACTCAGGGCCACCCATCTGGCTCTCTGTCGGTTCCACAGGCACATATCTGGATGCCATGTCCTCTTGATGATGAATAACGTTGTCGCCAAGGCACATGTGAACTATCAGGGCAGCACTTATTCCAGGGTGTTGATGCACAAGGCTTGGGCCTCTAGGCAGAGAGCAATGTTCTCTCCCTGCAGGTGGAGCATATATCAGACACAGACGAGATCCAAGCGGACTGGCTGAGCACGGCCATGATTGACCACACAGTGGCGCCTGTGTCCAGCACTCTTCTATGCTATCTCCCAGAGGTTTGGTCAACCAACTGTGTACTTATTTGCCACCTCGCTAAACACTCACCTGCCAAGGTTCTTTTTGCAGTTCCAGACCCCAGGAGCAGAGGGCACAGATGCTCTCCATAGCCACTGGCCCCTGGGTCTTCTATATGCCTTCCTTCCCCTCCTCTCCTATCGAGGGTCATCAGGAAGGTAATCATAGAAGAGGTGGAACTCATCCTCATCACCCCGTACTGGCCAAGATAACCGTGGTTCGCAGACTTACTGTGTTTGTGTCTGTGTTTCCCCCATGGAGGATACCGGAGGACAGTCTCTCTCAGCCGGGGGGAACTGGAGCATCCAGATCCTCAGTGACTCCAGTTAACCGCTTGGCACTTGAGAAGGATCTCTTAGTGAAGTGCAACCTTTCCGGGAACGTCATCTTCATCATCTAGGCATACAGGCGGACATCTACAACCCAGATCTACAAGGCATCCTGGAAAGTGTTTAACAGCTGGTGCGTGGCAACTCACATTGACGCTCTGTCAGCCTCCGTTCCTCAGGTTCTGGACTTCTTACAGCAAGGACTAAGTAAAGATCTGTCGCCTAGCACTCTCCGGAGGCAGGTGGCCATGGTATCTACCATTCTACAAGTCGAGGGCTCCAGTTCCCTTTTGCAACACCCTCAGGTAACGAGTTTTCTCAGGGAAACTATCAACCTATGGCTACCTGTAATCTTTCTCTTGTTCTGCAAGCTCTCACGTCACCTCCCTTTGAGCCACTGAAGTCCGTAAGTCGAAGGCTCCTCACCATCAATATAGCATTTCTCGTGGCCATAACATTGGCCTCGAGATTGATGAATCTCAGAGAAGGCAGCATTTTCGGTGCATCCAGACCTGTGCCTCATCCAACCGAACAGAATCATTCTCCAGCTTGACCCGCCCTTTCTTCCAAATGTGAATACGTGGTTTCACAGGGCACAAGAGGTCATCCTGCTGGATTTTTGCCCTGGAGCTGTTCACCCAGCAAAAAGGAGATGGCACAAACTTTACTACGGCAAGCAGTTCGTTGATACATAAAATGGACAGCTGCCTTCTGGCGAACTGAGGCCTTATTTGTGTCTTTCCAGCCTGCAACAATGGGCAAGAAGATATTACCAACCACGATCAGTAGTTGGTTGAGGGCTGACATAGCCCTGTTTTATGAGCAGTACCACACCGTATCATGGCTCACTCGAAGCATAGTGCTGCCTCCACTGCCTCCTGGGCAATGCAGGTGTCAGTGGAAGACATTTGCAGGGCTGCAACCTGGGCCTCACCATTGCCTTTTAGCAAACATTACAGGTTAGACTCATTTGCTTCGGAGGAGGAGGCGTTTAGACGATGCATGCTTCAAAAGGTTCTCTCTGTGGAAGGGACCCTGGACCAGCCAGTCACCGTCCTTGATCATCTATGTTTGGGTATATCCTATGCATGGAGTCTCCAAGCAGCGCACAGGAGAAAGACGGTTGGTCTTACCTGAACGGTAGTTCTCTGTGCACTGTGGGAGACTCCATTCCCTCCCTGAGGAACCGGTCCAGGATCCATGTCGGATTCTAGGATGTTCAAGATGAACTTTATCCAGTCAAGCCAAGGAAGCGGGTGGAAACAATTCAAACTGAGTCTCTGGGTTAATAGGCAGAAGTTACAACCCATGCATGGAGTCTCCTGCAGTGCGCAGAGAACTACCATTTAGATAAGACCAACCTCATCAGGGGCGTGGCCAGGGATGTGGCCAGCTCAATGTCACATTGGGGGCAACTGTGGTGGGCTGGGTGGGGCTGGGGAGATCTTCCTGCAGCCCTCTGCCAGCAAAAATGGCCCTCCCAAGCTCCATTTTCGCTGGCAGAGGACTGGAGGAGGCCATCGCACCTGAAAATGGAACCCGCATTTGGCCCTCCTGAGCTCCGTTTTTACTGGCAGAAGCATTGTGGGCTGTGTCCAGGGCGGCCCCGCTGGCAGATCTAAGCACTCTGTGGGCCAGATTCAGCCCACAGGCCTTGAGATTGACACCCCTGCTCTATCGTACTTGTCTTATCTTTGGACTTGGTGATAGTAATCTGATAGCTATAGTTCTGTGTTTATTAAACAACCAACAAAGGTAATTTTTCTCCAATATGTTTTCTCTTGTTTAATATTCAAAGAAACAACACTTATGTTGCTCTCCATATTTGTTGTGTGAGCAATCTGTTGCAAAATGTTCTGGCATTTTCCACTGTGATGGTAATTGTGTGAAGCTTCCAAAATAATATTGGCTGAACTATTTTTTTCTATTTACAAACATTGAGTTAAACAAGTAATAAAATAAAAATACTTTTAATTTGCATTCTAATTAATTTTAAAACATGTGTAAAACATGTTTGATAATGTAAATATTTTCCAGCCATTTTAAATACAATACCATGGCAATATATATAAAGAAAGTAACTCCCACTTAGGAAAATGAATAAGGCAATAATAGTTGTCCGAAAGTTTAAACAAAAATAACCATTAAAAAAAAACACCTTTCCTTGCATTAATGTCTACTGTATAGTTATACAAACGTTGGTATCTCATAAATTTGATAATTTTAGTATATATTATACCTGCATGGTATTCAATTTAGAGCTGTGTTTTTTAAAATAAGGACACAGATTTCGGTATGATTTACTCCCAAACAATATTATTCAATTTTATGGCCAGACATTCAACATAAGACTGAGTTTAATATGTTCATTTATTGATTGGTCTTATGTCCATATCAATAAAATAAAAAAAATGATAAAATACAAAGTTTATTTACAAGATGCAATAGGTAAAAGAAAATGCAATAATAAAATATATATGTTTTTAATACAAACATCAGTGTTCAGATAAATGCAATATAATAGATTCTTAGCTGAACTGCCTTGTGTATAAACTTAACAGTTCTGATAATGCATATGTTAGAGCCCAAGAGGAAATAGAACAATGTTCAGTTCAGGTCCCAGGAGACTGTTCTTTTAAGTAGGGATTTTAGATCTGAAGATAAAAGGGACCTTTAATTGACAAATAAGTATTTTTGATGGGTAGGATTTTATACCACTGTACACTTTCAATTAGGTTTTGAATAGAGGGTCTTAATCAAGAGTATACATCTGGGTTCTATGTTTAATGTGGCTAATTTCTTCCAAAGAAAGTTTCTATTATGGAATTAAAAAACACACAAGATCTATGAAGGCAGTAAACAGTTTATTGTTTTTAATTACTCATTAGAGTAGAAATCTCTAGATGCCTTATTCATTTTCACAGATAGAATAGTGGAATTTTTGATAGTGATGACACTAGAGATGGGTAGGGGAGATTTTCAAATCCTAATGGGTAAATGATTTGCTTATGTTGAAAACTCTGGTTAGAAACAGCAAATTGTGTTCATTTTTTGATGGACAGATTCTACTATAAGATTATTTTTTTTGGGATTGAAAAAAGTTTTATTGATTTTTACACATTTTTTCAAAGGAAAAGGGTTATAAGGTTTACATAAGATATTTTGTGGACATCCATGTCGGAGGTGTTGGCTGCCTCCGGGGCTTCATACAAAAGACAATTTTTTTTCTCTCTTTTTTTTTTTTACACAAAGTGGAAAGAAATACATATATATATCATGTCACAAATTTCATGCAATCAATCATTTGTTTTCATAGACATCCGTTTAAAGGTTACACTATGTAAAGGAAAGTTATTTTTGTGATCTGAGTCTTTTAGCTATTGTGTCGTTTTCTCCCTTCCCGCCTGTAGGCGGAGCCATGGCCCCTCCCGTTCCCCCATTTTCATCCTCCAGGATTGAGGAATGTTTTTTAAGAAAGGCTTCTGCCTCTTCAATTGTTTTAATTCTTACTCTCTCCCCCTCCCAGAACACTAACATTCCTTCAGGCATCACCCACTTGAACCACACCCCCTTTTTATATAATTTTTTGGATAGGAAGGAATATTTCCTTCTTATCTCTCGAATCTTTTTCGGGATCTGTTTCAAAATGGTTATTTCTGTCTGTTGGTAAATCATAGGACCATCTGTGCTCTCAGGATCTCATCCCTTGTTGACCTTCTTACAAATTTAATATATATCTCTCTGGGTACCTCATTTATTCTGGCATATGCTGAATTAATTCTATAAATCCTATCAATGTCCCCCCAGATAAATTCTTTACTCTTTTTAATATAGTCTGCTAAAATCGTGCTCATTAAATCTTTTAAATTTTCAGTGTCTAATTCAGGAACATTTTGAAACCTTAAAAAGTAAGACATTCTTTCAAAATCCATTCTAGACATATGACCAGCAAGACCCACTATTTCTTTTTGAGAATTCCTTATCTCTCCCCTCATCTCGGCCGCCCCTCCTCCAATCCTTCAATTTTTTGTTTATTTTCCATTAGTGTTTTCTGTGTTTCCAAAAGTTCCAATCTTGAACTAACCACGTCTTTCCGTATTTCTTTTATCGCTTTCATTATAGTTTGCAGAGTTTCCTCTATTATTGATAGCTGGGTAGCTTCCCCCCCCCCCCCGTTTCTTTTTGTGTTGAAATAATCTTGGGTTGCTGTGGGTGCTTTTTTGAAGCCATAATGAAAGTATTAAGTTCTTGTCACTAATATGGCGTCTGATGGAGAGGCAGTCCGTGAGGTGAGAGAGAAGTGAAAGTCTGTGTCCAAATTCCAAGTTCAGTTTGTATAGAATCCAGAGAAAAAACAATTTTTTTACAGTAAAATCACTTATATGAAAAAAGAAGGCACACTTGGGAGAAGTCCTGAGAGCCACTTGCTTTGATTTGAATATAAATTTTTTCCAGTCCCATGAAAGTGAAGGAGTGTCAGCACATCACAAGAAAAAAAAGTTTTTACTGGGAACAAAGAAGCGGCATTTTTTCCGCCCCTTTGGCGGTCGTGGAGAGTTAGTAAAAGTCACTTCTGTTGTTACAAAGCACAGATACATTGTAGTAGTAACAAGTCCATTTTTAAAAAAATACTTTCACTTTCCATTGTTAGAGATCGGATGTAACTTTCTCTTCCTCCCCGAGCCCGGGGGGCATTTAAAGACGCCGCTTGTTTTCCGAGGAGGGGTTTTTACAAACTCCCCCCTCTATTCTTTGGTTTAAGAAAAGTTGAAAGCATCAACATTGCAAAATCACTCACAATCCACTCTGCAGCAACGGAGCCTCGGCGCCTCCAGCTCCGGCTTTTCCGCCCGCTTCTTTAATTTCTGCAGTTCCGGACCTCCATTGGCGAGAGGGACTCTTCCCCCGCATCCTGTTCCTCGACTCCTGGGACGAGGCGGGGGCGACCCCCTGACTGCCATCAGGGCAGGAGGCTCCCCGCGAGCCGTCCGTCCGGTGGGGGCTCTTTTGTAGAGCCCCCGTACCCCCGAAGGAGCTGAGGCAACCAAGCAGCGGACGCGTCCAGGACCCGTCCATCGCCTCCGGGATCCGGAAGCGATCTTCCTACTATAAGAGATTTTATAGAGTTATCAACCTGTATGTTATATGCCATTAAATAAGGAACAGCTCTCTCTAAAATGGGAATAATTTGCTCACTCTGTTTAATAATAATAATAATAATAATAATAATATTTTTATTTATATACCGCCTCCTCTCCCCAAAGGGACTCGGAGCGGTGCACAGGGAAAATTAAAAATACCAATATAAAATACATAAATAGATAAAATACGAATTAAACCAAATTATCCCTGCGCTAAAATCACCCTATCTTAAAATACACTAAAATCCCCTAAAACCCTATTAAAAGACGGAAGACTAACCTAGGCCGGCCAAGCAGAAAAAGTGTGTTTTTAATTTTTGACGGAAGGAGCGGAGGTCCGTAGTTGTTCTGATCTCGGGGGGAAGGTCGTTCCAGAGGGCTGGGCCCGCCACAGAGAAGGCCCTTCCCCTGGGCGTCGCCCGCTGGCATAGCCTGGTGGACGGCACCCGGAGAAGTCCCTCTCTGTGGGAGCGAATCGGCCGCAGGGATGTATGAGGCAGGATCCGATCCCGCAGATAACTAGGTCCCGTGCCATGGAGCGCTTTAAAGATGGTAACTAACACCTTGAAGCGCACCCGAAAGACGACAGGCAGCCAATGCAGCTCGCGCAAGAGCGGTGTTATGTGGGTAAACCTTGAGGTTCCCATTATTGCTCACGCGGCTGCATTCTGGACAAGCTGAAGTCTTCGGGTGCACCTCAAGGGGAGCCCCATGTAGAGAGAATTGCAGTAGTCCAGTCGGGATGTCACGAGGGCATGAGTGACTGTGCAAAGGGCATCCCGATCCAATAGGGGACGCAACTGGCGTACCAGGCGAACCTGGTAAAACGCCCTCCTGGCCACGGCTGTCACTTGATCTTCCATGGACTTTTGTTTAATTCAAAAGTTACAGATTTTTATTTATAATTAACAGAACATGTAGGCATACATATTAGAAAATAAAAATGTAACTGGAATAATATATCAAAAGTATAGCAGATGAACTTATTTCTAATAGTCGATCTTATTTTTCTTTTGTTGGGTGTGGTTCCCATGGCAATGCCATTTGTAATGAATCTTTATTGTGGAAAGACAGGACAGGATGAGTTTTGATTTGCAACTAGATGGATTACAGCCATTTGCTTTATTTTAAGGAAAAGAAAATTAATCTTAAATTATTCTGATTGTCCTTGAATTTGCATTTTCCCTAATCAAAAGAACCAATTATTGTGAACTTGCTGCAAGACGGGAATAATGAAAAAGAACCCCATATGGCTTTATTATTGTCCAGGTAATCATGGAATTTTGTCATCTTTTAACAAAGGGGGCAAGTCAAATTATGTTGATTTGAATGAAAGAGCATGGCTGAAGTGAACAGCAGTATAAACTTTGAAGAATAGAATATTAACATGAATGTTACAGCTTTCAAAGAAAAAAAGCTGCTTCATAAAGCTTTGGCCACTTTGTGGATTAGACCTATGATGATGCCTTTAGGGTAGTGCTCTTCTCCATTTCTTAGCTGAGGGAGCCAATGTTGTCTGAAGATCTTTCGGTGCTCATGTTGCCAGTATAGCTATACTCCCAAGTGAATGTTCTTATCTTCCCATCGAAGTGGTATCTATTTCTCTAATTGCATTTGCATACTTTCACATTCCTAGCTGGGGCAGTGCCTATATCCAATGATTTCAGTAAAATTGGACAAATAAGGGAATAGGGTAATGAAGGCTCATTTGAGACATACAAAAGTTAAATGGAATTCATATCTAGTAATATAGTCACAACATCCATTCTAGTGATGCTGGATGGAAACTGAATGCAGAAAGTCAGATGGCGATTGCCGTTTACTTAATAAGCATTAACTAAGCAAACTATAGTTTAGTATAGTGTATGAGGCCGGATTATTTTTCCAAATGAAAGTGTTCCATCTGTAGAATCCTAAATAATTGGATGAATCAAGAAGCTTCCATGGTTTCTGTTACTGTGTCTGTGTTATCCTTGCTACAGCTGTTGAAAATACAATAATGAACGTTGACTGGTTGTATCACTTGATTCACAGATACATTGGATCCTTTGGCAGTGTATTAATATCAATATGTTAACGTGTACAAAATACAGTTGGTTTCTGTATTGAATATATCATTGCTATGCACTCATTCAGTTTCTAGACTTGAATAAATTCCATGAATGCATGATTCCTCTAGATGAAGATATGCTTTAAAAATGTGCATCTTTGTTAGCTGTGCTAATTTTGCAAATATCCAAACAGAGAATTATGTTAGCAGATAGTAAATCACAATGCAGGCAATAGTATCCTAAATATGCCCTTCAAAGAGATCTTATTTTATTATAATCAATAGATAATTTAAATACATGTTTTCCTTGACTTTCAACCACAATTGAGCCCCAAATTTATGTCACTTGGTGAAAAATGTGTTCATTGAGTTTTGCCCATTTTACGACTTTTCTTGCCACATTTGTTAAGTGAATCACTGCAGTTCTTAAATTAGTAATAAATTAATAATAGTTAAGTGAATCTGGTTTCCCCATTGATTTTGGTTGTCGAAAGTTCATAAAAGAGGATCACCTGATTCCAGGACACTGCAACTGTCATAAATGTGAGTCATTTGCCAAGTGTGTTAATTTTGATCACATGAGCATAGGGATGCTGCAATGGTCATAAGTGAAAAATTTCATGTTACTTTTTTCAGTGCTGTTATAACTTTGAATGGTCACTAAATAAACTGTTGTAAGTTGAGAACTACTTGTACTCACAATTTTACTTCTATAAAAGAAGTAAATATTCTTCATGTATATTTAATAAACACCAGACAATATTGCTGTGTTATATGCATTTAAAAAAAATATCTTTCACATGAGAACTTTATTACCATCTATTGCTTAAAAGAGCTTATATCATCAGGACACTTGATATGTACAAATCCTTGCTGCTACTTTAAGTCAGATTTCATAAAAGTCATACATTAATAACAATGTCCATTTTAAATAGTAACTCAAAATATGGTAATTCATGAGTTACCTAAAGCAATAAATGAAGTCCATCAAATAGGCTTTATTCTTTGACTTGCATTACAATACAATACAATAGCAGAGTTGGAAGGGACCTTGTAGGTCTTCTAGTCCAACCCCCTGCGTGGGCAGGAACCTTATACCATTTCAGACAAATGGCTATCTAACATCTTTTTAAAGGCTTCCAGGGTTGGGGCATTCACAACTTCTGGAGGCAAGCTGATCCAGAGGTTAATTGTTCTAACTGTCAGGAAATTTCTCCTTAGTTCTAAGTTGCTTCTCTCCTTGATTAGTTTCCACCCATTGCTTCTTGTCCTACCCCCAGGTGCCTTGGAGAATAGTTTGGCTCCCTCTTCTTTGTGGCACCCTCTGAGATATCGGAACACTGCTATCATGTCTCCCCTGGTCCTTCTCTTCATCAGACTAGACATACCCAGCTCCTGCAGCCGTTCTTCATATGTTTTAGTCTCCAGTTAAAGAATTCTCCAGCATTAGTAGAGCCTTCCTTGAGCACTATTTTCAATGTAGCAAAAATGATTTTATAAGATGCTCAGTATGGAAAAAATTCAGTCTTCAACATAAATTTGAATATTGTTTTTTTCTCTACAATTTGAAAATCAAACTTTAATCAAAAATGTTATTAGTTTCCTTTTCTCCTGTAGGTGGCAGCAAGATGTTAGCTTCTTTTGATTTCCAATGTGGAGAACGACTTTATTCTATTTGTTCAATAAGTAAAATCACTATTTTCTTTTTTCTTCCAAAGTAGCCATAATGTTTATCTAGAAATGTGGAATTACCTCTTACTTTTGAAGTGTTATTCAGAAAAGCCAAAATACTGTCAATATATACATAAAACTCATAGATTCTTTTTAAAAATAAAATTTCAGTCTTCCGTTGAGTAATAGAATAAAAAAAGGGCATTTTAAATTTTAAAACATTTTATCAATAGTATATATTTTTAGAATTCTAATGTTAATATGTAAGTTGTCTTCCATTTAACTTAGAGTTTATAAGATTCCACAGATCAGGGGTCTCCAACCTTGATTTTACTGCTTAGAGAATTCTGGGAGTTAAAGTCCCCAAGTCTTAAAGTTGCCACAGTTGAGACCCCTGCTGCAGATCATCCTTGATTCAATTGGTGAAAAATGATTTAAAATGTGAAATAGTGAGGAAAAAATGCTGGGGATTGATGGTGCTGAATCAGATATGATTGACCATCTTGTAGGCAGGCATCTATTGTAAAATATGTAAGTAGTCCATGGGTTATTTCAATTTATTCAGCAAGTTTTCAAAGCTAGGATAGAACTGAAAAAAATAGTTATGACCAGTCTTTGCACATGATTATCTTAGCATCCGTGTGATCAAATAATCAAAAATTGAGCATAAATGCCCCGGCATTTATGCCCCTGCCCCATCACAGCAGCTGAGCTTTGTCAACTTGTTTGCCTGTATCCCTCCACTGGCCTCACTGATGCTTGCTGGCCCCGAGCTCTATGGTATGGGAGCTATGTCAATTATGTATGCAGTCTCTCTACCACTTCCCTCTACAATCAATTTGCCACATTGGAATCCCTTGGCCAAGTAATATCTTTGGCAAAACAGTATTCACCTCCAAGTACAGATGAGTTTCTTCTTACTATTTAGTGAGTGTAGTGGTGTGAAGGAATTTCTAACCTTTGAGTAGAGAAATGGGGGACCAGTCAACTGCTGCTGCCAATGCTGGTGCAGCTCAAACACCAGCTCGACCATGAATTTGTGAGATTTGGTTGCTTCTACTTCAAACGCTTAATGTGAAAGTTAGTGGTGCAACTGTCAAGGCCCAGGCTCAAATTATGAATCTGTGCCTAAAAAAGAAGCTCCAGCTGAATCTGTGGTATGTAAGCCTTAGGCGGAATATCATGTGGCTGATCAAACACAAGCAACACCTGAGCAACTGGAAGAGTCAGAGGAGTAGGACTAAAAACTTCCCAGCCCAAGCATGCAATGAGTAGGGAGGGAAGCAGAACAGATATAGTCTATTAGGCTTCTCCGTTGGATTGACGGGAGAGTCCAGGATGGCTTTTAAATAGTCACGGTGCATGGATTCTTCGCACTTATGGGACCTGCAACAGCGAACGGCCCTTGAAGTTCCAACACCAGTGCTGCTCCAGGGGCTTTTTCCCTAGATGCACCTTACCATTGGTGCAGCCTTCCATTATTCACTGCAGACACATAGCCCGTGCAAACAGGCAGTCTTTTCCTGAGCTGGATTCTCCTCACCGATTTTCCTCAAAGGCCAGTAGCATCGGCACGGGTTTATAGTGGCTCAGGGCTCCTACACAGCTGTATTAAAAGAGGGAATTACTGGTTGATCGTTCTGCCAGGTTTCTTACCTCTCTGAATCGCTGCAGCAGCTGTGAGTCACTTAATACTGCCAGGATATTAGCGGTGAGGCCAGCATACATTTTCAAGCCTGGGATTAGCCCAGGTGCTTCTGGATCCTGTGTTACCTCACAATTCCAGGCTCAGGGCCCCAATTATAATCCATGGCTGCGGTGAGGCCAGAGCTCCTGCCTGAATTTAGTGATTTTTCCTAGGAGCTTCTTATGTTGCTATGCTGGCAGCTGGACTTTCAAGCATGTCTGCCCCTATTTCAGGCCTGCACCTATGACACAAAATGGAGGACGGTGGTGCACCTTCTGGCCAAAGGCAGGGAGAGACAGAGTCTCCTCAAGACACAGATAGGAATGGTAGAGGTCCAGTCAAACCCAGGTCGGCTAGTCTAGCAGCAGCAGCCAAGATCAAAGCTAAGGCACGTGAACATAAGAAATCCTCGAGGGCAGAGGAAAAGGTAGCCAAACACAGGCAAAAGATCTTGATAAGGAGTTTAACAGGGCCAAAAAGGGATTGGATTGATAGAGACACACAGATCCCAAAATGGCTGACAATCAAATCTCGCACAAGTTCACTGAGAGGGCCTTGCACACGGGGCAACAAGAACAGCACCAGAGTATACCTGCAGGGGGCCTTAATGAGCAGTCAGAACAGGAGGGCTTCTCAGGGCCTACTAGACAATCAGATCGTGCTACTCATTCTAGGTCACAGATCGCTGTGACAGCTTCTGAAATTGGACAGTCCTTTAGGGGGCACAGGCACACTCCAGATGCAACATTTACCCCTACAGCGGTGGGGCTCTGCCCAAGGGCGGCTTCAGGAGCAGGACAAGTCTCCCTTTTTGAGGCTTTGAATATCTCAGGCTCTCAGACAGGAAATTGCTGAGATACATCACAGTCAGCAATTGCCCATGCCAGTATCGAACCAGACCATGCATCTGGAGTTTGGGCAGCCAGCAGTTGAGACTTGAATTACCATGGGCCATTCCAAGGACCTTATTCCCTGGGGCATTCAACCCGAAGCCAATCTTCCCTGTCAGAGGGGAAGCTTCAAGGGGAGAGGGAATTTTCAGACTGTGAAGGAGACCTGCCCTATGTACCGGCTTTCAAGGGCCTGTTTAACCTCTCTCTCTTTAAGTCTCTGCATTCCAAGGCATGGAGCACTGCTTGCCTGGGGAAGGACACAGTTTCACAAGAGCCAACCCTGTAGATGGCAGAGCAAGAGGACTTTCTTTTGACAGAGCAGACTACAGAGGCGGGTGCGATCCCTATTCCAAGGATCTCCTGGACATTATAAAGAGATAATAGACCTCTCCAGCCATATTTTCTAGACCCAAGGGCTCGGAGAACATGCTTTAAAGTGTAGATTCGGATCTCCTGGAACTGGTGCAAGACCTGAAGGTAGATACTTCTGTGGCTGCCTTAACGTCCTCCTCAGTCCTGTCACCAGACACGGAGGATGCATTGAAGGTGGAAGAACAAACGGAGGAGATGGCTCTTCATAGAGCCCATAAGGCTGACTCCTGGGTGATCCAGACCTCCACTGCAGCATCCTTTTTTACCCAAGGATCGGTGCGCTGGCTCAGGCAGCTTCAAGCTCGAATCCCAGTGGAGGATCTGCAGGTGCACCAAGACTTTTGCAAAATCATTGCGGCTTCAGAGTTTACCACAGGTGCATCACTAAACGCTGCCAAGTTTTTGGCAAGTGCCATTGCCTCTTCTGTAACGGCTCGTCGCATGTTGTTGCTGCGACATTGGTGCATGGACGCCAAGAATAAATGCAAGTTGGCATCCGCCCCCTTTAGGAGGGTAAACCTATTTGAGTATCTCTGGATCCATTTTTAGTGGAGAACTGAGATAAATGGAAGGTGTTTCCATCCCAAGGCAGGAGGGCAGATTTCTATGCCTCGCCGTATTTCAGGCAGCCCTCCTTTCGGCAGGGGTAGTGGGACCTAGCTTTCCCCAACACCAGTGGCCTTTCCTATCCAGTTCTAACTACCAGGCTGAGAGGTCTGGTTTTGGAACCAGAGGCAGATAGCAGTCACAGGGCAAGCGGCCCTTTTGGGGCAAAACAGTAGAGCATTCAGGCACCACAAGTGACATCGGGATCCTACTTCCCATAGGGGGTCATCTCAGTTTCTTCACAGATCGTTGGGAGGAAATCTCGACAGATGCCTGGGTCAGGGACACTATAAGAGCAGGGCTCCCCCTAGAATTCCTCTCCATTCCTCCGAGGTTTTTCCTTCACTGTCTCGTTTCCAGAGACCCTGTAAGAAGAGAACTCATGGAATTGGTGATCCAACATTTGTTGGATAGTTGGGCCATTCAGCTGGTAGGAGGACCAGCGAGGGCAGGGCTTTTATTCAATTTTGTTTGTCATCCCAAAGTCCTCAGGGTGGGGTGGAATGAAGGGCAATGCTGAACCTCGGGCACTCAACAGGCATATGGTCTACAGAAGATTCAAGATGTACTCCATTCCATTCTGGAAGGAATCCGGAAGGGGGACTTCTTGACTTCTGTAGATCTGATACCTCCATGTCCCTATCCGACCAAGTCACAGGCAATTTCTGAGGTTTTGTTATGCCAAGCGCCATTTCCAGTATACAGCCCTCCTGTTTGGCCTGGCATCGGCCCCAAGAACTTTCACCAAGATCATGGCAGCTCTGGCTGCATACCTGAGTCTTACCCATTCGGATTCAGTGTTATTTAGATGATCCATTAATTCAGGCATCCTCCCACCAACAGGCAGAAAAAGATCTCACCATGACAATCTGGATCATGGGTTCTCAATAAACCTGGACAAATGTCATTTGATACGTCAAGGCTTGTGCACTTGGGGTCACTCATAGACACGATAGCTAGACAGATCTTTCTCCCCCAGGAGTGTCAGGACAGCATCAAGGCTTTGGCAGGCCAGGTTGGGGTGGACAGAGTAGTACTGTTGGCATTGCTGTCTCAACTACTAGGAAAAATGATATCATGTATTGCCATAGTGCCTTGGGCATGATTCCATGCCAGACCCCTCCAATGGTTTCTTCTTCCCTACCAGAGGGCGGGTTGCAATACCTCAATAGCAAGGGTATGTGTACCAATGGGATTGCTTCATTTGTTCCACTGGTGAGAGTCTCAAGGCATCAAATGGGGCTGTTTCTACAAGGAACTGGACAGACTGACGATAACATCCAATGTTAGCCTTTTCGGTTGGGGGGGCCTACTTCGGACCACAGGTGGCCCAGGGACAGTAGTCACTGCAGGAATTATGCCACAACATAAACTGGCTGGAGCTCAGGGCGGCCCACTTAGCCCTCAGGGCATTCCAGCAGGAAGCTTCGGGATGTCATGTCCTCCTCCTAACAGACAATGGCAGGAAATGCACACGTCAATCGGCGGGGGGGGGGGGGGGAGACTCGGTCAAAGTTCCTCATGAAAGAAGTGGAGACATTGTGCTGGTAGGCAGAGACACACCTGTTATCGATCAGGGCAGAGCACATTGCAGGAGTATCCAACTTGCAGGCAGACTGGTTGAGCAGGACCACTGTTGACCAATCGGAGTGGCATCTTGTCTTGACAATGACATCGTCATTGGTATTATTATCAACATTTGAAAATAAAAATATATATTAAATTGCATGTTGATTTTATCATTGTTTATACAAGAATAAATATTAACATATAATTCAATATTTAGCCATACAAAATAGTAATTTAAAATTTTGAATCAGTCTATGAATCCTTTAGCTCAGCCTTTTCTATGTATTTGTGTTCCCAAATTTATGTAGTATTTTAAGTCCCTTTAAATAATAATTGGTATTTTATTTAATATGTACTCTGTAAGCAGAGTTCAAGGCCTATTGTTCTAATATACTTTATTAAACTTCTACAAACAGTAAAATATAAAAAAGCAAACAAAATTATTTTAAAAAAGATGGAAAAGAATAAAGAAAACTTAATAGGATTTAAAAAACAAGAACTTCGAATTTCTCCAATACAGTTACAAATATAAATTATATGGAACATAAAATCATAGGGCTGGAAGGGATCCAGAATTTTTTAAACTCCTGCTCAAGGTAGGAGACCTTATAACATTCTGATCAAATGGTTGTCCAGTTTATTTCTGAAAACCTCCAATGATGGAGCGTTCACAACTCTAGGAGATAAGCTATCTCATTGATTGTTTTCACTGTCAGACAATTTCTCCTTACTTCTAGGTTAGCTCTCTCTTTAACAAACTTCCACCATTATTTCTTGTCCTGCCTTCTTCTGCTTTGGAGAATGTCAATCCCCTCTTCTCTGTGACAGCCCCTCAAGTACTGAACACAGTTATCATGTGCCCCTGTAATCATTCTCTTCAATAGGCTAGACCAGCGATGGCGAACCTTTTTAGGCTTGTGTCCCATAAGGGGGGGAGCGCAGAGGGGTTATGTGCAGGCGTGCTGCACCCATAATGCAATGCACAACCCCCCAGTGCACATGCGTGCACTACAGATGCCCCCCCCCATTTTTACATGCTCTTTTCACCCTTCCCAGGCTCCAGAGGCTTTATAGGAACCTGGGGAGGGCAAAAAGAGCCTCCACTGTCCCCCCGGAGGCCCTCCAGAGGCTTCAGCAACCTTCAGGAGGCTTCCCTGAAGCCTCTGGAGCACTCAAAGTGGCGTGCCACCGAAACCGGAAGTGACCTCCGATTGCTGGCAGCGTCATTTTGAGTGCTCCGGAGGCTTCCCAGGCCCTCTGGAGGCCCTCTGGAGGCTTCAGCAACCTTCAGGAGGCTTCCCTGAAGCCTCTGGAGCACTCAAAATGATGTGCCGCCGAAACCGGAAGTGACCTCCGATTGCTGGCAGCGTCATTTTGAGCACTCCAGAGGCTTCAGGGTAGTTCACGAAGCCTCCGGAGGGCCTCTGGGGAGTGGGGAGGCTCTTTTCGCCCTCCCCAGGCTCCTATAAAGCCTTTGGAGCCTGGGGAGGGTGAAAAAAGCATGAAAAAAGGGCGAATTCAGCTGGCCAGCACGCGCATGTGCCCTGGTCAGCTAACAGGGCATTGCCTTGCGTGCCCTGACAAATGGCTCCGCGTGCCTCCTGTGGCATGCATGCCATAGGTTCGCCATCACTGGGCTAGACATTCCTTCAACTGTTCATCATACAATTTAACCTCCATAGTAAGTATTGTATATGTATATAATTTCTATGCTACTTTAACCCCAATGTTTTTTTATTGAGCAACTAAAAACTATATGGACTGGGTCTAAGTCGATAGTCTGGGTTGCCAGAGAGAATGCCAGCTACCTCACTTCCACTATTTATTTTTCATTACATTATGTCTATCAGATTAAGAAAGATAACAGAACCATATATCTAGTATATTTATGTTTTTAATTTATGCTACTACATGTAAACAATTCTATAAAGACTGAAGTGTATTGCTTATCTGTGTATCTGAATAATTTCATACACAGGTGGTTATTTCTATTTCTTTTTCTTTTTTTTAGTTACAGATACATAATGAGCATATTGATGCAAGATAAATTTAGTGAACAACTATAAAATGCCCAGGTTTGGGTCAACAAAGACAGTTCAAGTTCAGAATTCTGTCAGCGATAGCACCATGGTGGAGAAACCAACTGGAAGAAAGGTATAAAAAGAAACTTAAGATTACATTTTAGCTAATTTATGGAAATAGAATCTTTGTGAGTTAAAAATAATTAGTTGAATAAATGGATTTTAATAGTACAAAAATGAGTTGTTATAGTCAAATGCTAATAAAAACCCTACTCCTTTGTTATGAGATTGTTTATTGTGTTATTTTTATTTTTATAAAACATTTCAGTGTGTCATATATAATTGGTGAAATTGCTTGAAGGTAATTCACTGTTTCATTTAACATAGTGAAGATGATATTTCATAGCATTAATTTTAAGATTTAAAACAGTAGTAATGTGAAGTGAGATGGGAAATTATATTATAGAATATCACTTCTTGTTCTATCTCAACAAACATCATGCAGTATGAAATATTGGAAGAAGAGAAAAATAAACAGTTCGAAGTTTATATTTCTCAGGAAAGACCACTGGATTTTGTTAAAAGGAGGCATTGCTGATTAGTCATTTCCTGTTTAGGAAATGGAGGGGAGGTCTGTATATATAATTTCTGGAATAGTCATTCAGGAAGCTATCAAAAACATTACCGTAAAAACAGATTAGGAATACAAGTTAAAATAGTCAAGAAAATGGTAAGTGAGCACCTGTCCACCCTAAATGAGTTTAAATCACCGGAGCCAGATGGATTTCATCCTAAGATTCTGAAGGAACTGGCAATCTCAGAACCATCAAAGATCCTGGAGCACCAGGAAACTACCAGGAGACTGGAAAAGAGTTGAGGTAGTTTCCATTTTCAAAAAAGGGAAAAAAATAGATCCAGGAAATGAGCCTGATTTCAATACCTGGGAAGATTCTGGAAAAGATAATCAACCAATGAATCAGCGAACATGTGGAGGTAAACAAAGTCATAACCAAAAGCCAACATGGATTTGTCACAAACAAATCTTATTGCATTCTTTGACAAAGTAATTCTTTGACAAATTAGTAGAAAAGAGGGATGTTGTGGATATAACTTACTTGGACTTCAGTAAGACAAGATAGAAAAATGTGGGTTAGACACCATCACCGTCAGATGGAACTGGCTGACCAACCGCACTCAACATATAGTCAATGGAACGGCATCTACATTGAGGGAAGTATGCACTGGAATATTCCAAGGCTCTGTTTTAGACCCAGTATTCTTTGACATCTTCATCAGTAATTTGGATGAGGGGATAGGTGGAGAACTCATCTAATTTGAAGACATCACGAAGCTGGTAGAAATAACTAACACTCCAGAAGATAGGCTTAAGATACAGAAGGATCTTAACAGACTTGAATATTGGGTGCTAACAAAGTGAAATTTGATGGTGAAAAAAAGTAAGAAAAAAAGCAAGAAAAACCAAATGCACAGGTATAGTATGTGGTACCTGGCTCAATAGTAGTAATTGTGAGAGAGATCTTGGAAACCTAGTGAACTATCACTTAAATATGAGCCAGAGTATGATGCAGCTGCTAAAAAAGCCAACATAGTTTTAGGCTGCATTAATAGAGAAAAAGAATCAAGATCACATAAAGTGTTAATAACACTTTATAATGCCTAGGTAAGACCTTGGTAAGATTTGGAATACTGCATCTAGTTTTGGTCGCCATGGTGTAAAAAAGATGTTGAGACTGTAGAAAGAGTGTAGAGAAGAGCAACAAATATGATTAGGGGACTGGAGGCTAAAATATATAACGAACAGTTGCTGGAATTGGGTATGTCTAGTTTAATGAAAAAAAGGACTAAGGGTGACATGAATTTCTCAGGGTTGCCGCAAAGAAGAGGGAGTCAAGCCATTCTCCAAAGGACCTGAAGGCAGGACAAGAAGCAACGGATGGAAACTAATCAAGGAGAGAAGCAACCTAGAACTAAGGAGAAATTTCCTGACAGTTAGAACAATTGATCAGTGGAACAACTTGCTTCCAGAAGTTATGAATGCTCCAACACTGGAAGTTTTTAAGAAAAGAGTGGACAACCATTTGTCTGAAATGTTATAGGGTTTCCTGCCTGAGCAAGGGGTGGGACTAGAAGACTTCCAAGGTCCCTTCCAACTCTGTTATTGTGTCATTCTATTATTCAGGACCTAAAAATCATGATTAGACAACAGTCGAGAGAAACAGTAACAAACATTTTGATGGCTGAGATTTTGTTCAGGCTAGGATATAGGAATACTTTGGTTCTGAATAATGAAATGGTACGTAGGAAGGTTTTGACTGCATTATTATAGATCTGATTGTACAATGAAAATTGTACAAGAGTGCCAAGCTAAAATATTGACATGATTTAGTGATGGGAATGCTTTAGGATTCAGTTATTTGTCTCATCTTGACTTTTGATGTCTACTGTACAGATTTTTCTCATTAATTATTAGATAACTGAATAGCAGTCAGTTTTCTGTTTCTGAAAAATGATAATTCTCTGGGAGCATCTCTTTTTAGTGTGTTAGATTAAATATATAGCAGAGTCCCCAATTGAAGATGCACATATATTATCTTACATTTATCAATATTGTGATACATAATTAAGCTCTTCTGTACTCCTTTGGATTATTTTCTTCCTAGCAGTCTCTCAAATAACTAATAGAGCTGTTTCTTCTGTAATAAAATGAACTTTGTTTGGATCAACAGCATGATCAAGGAACAATATTTGATAACAATTTAGCATGAACACAGAATTAATATATTTTACTTTCTGAATTAATGTGTTAAAATATTGTTATAAATTGTTGCATACTAATTCCTGCGTTTGCCTATTTCAAAAGACTAATACATTGTTGTAATTTATTTTATTTTTTTTATTTGTTTTTTAATTTTTACAATATATCACCCGGTGCTGTACAAAACAAAAGGAAGAGTTGGTTTCAAGTGTCGTCTATTGTCTTTAAAATCTCCAAAATCCACGTTCTCTCGGTACAGGCGTCGAGACATCCAAAGTTCCAAGTGCATAGTCCACAAATGGCTTCCAAGTCTTCCAAAAAATATCATTTTTATAAACCCCCTCTCTAAATTTAATATCACACGTCATTTTATCGTTTAAGGCTAATTTCCACATTTCACAATACCATTCTTCTATTTTAATATTTACCTCTATTTTCCAATATCTTGCTATTACAATTCTACCTATTATAATCATAATTCTAATCAGTTCTTTCTCATATTTTGTTAACTCTAGTTCGTTAATTATCAATAACAGTATAGTTTCCGGTCTCAATATTATTATTCTTTTCATCATTTTACACATCGTTGTTTCCAATTGCTGCCAAAACTTTTTAATTTTCACACATTTATACCACATATGTTCGTAAGTTCCCAATTCCATATTACATCTCCAACATTTATCACTCATTTTTTTATCTATCTGTGATAATCTTAAAGGGGTCCAATACCATTTCCAAACAACCTTAAAATTATGTTCTTTAATCCTTATAGATAAAGTCTTCATAATCCGACTCTTCCAATTCTCATTCCAATCCAAATCCAATATTTTAATCTTTAAATCTTCTTCCCAATTCCTTTTCATTACCATTTGTGGATTTCCATCAAAATTTATAATCTTGTATATCTTACTGACAAGTCCTTTTACATTGTTGTAATTTATATAAATAAAAATGTAAAATAGTTTGTACGAATCCACTAATCTCAAAAACTACTGGACCGATTTACCTCAATTTTTCACACAATGTTCACAAGGACTTCCGATAATAGAATATTTACTCATTTTGTGCCTAGCACATGTGTGTCATGTGCAAGGTACACAAATGTAAAATGTACCCACTGATCATGTTTTCAACTCCCTGTAGCCCTGCCCATCAGACTGCTTTTCAACTGTCAGTGTTGGAAGAGGCCTCATATGGAAGCCTCTTAGGGCCAAAAAGGCACAGAGGATAGCAAACTCCCAGGTGGCCCATAGAGGGGGGGGGGGGGAGAAATACAGTTTAATGAAAAGAAGGACAGGGGAGACATGATAGCAGCCTTCCAATATCTCAGGGGTTGCCCCAAAGAAGAGGGAGTCAAGCTATTCTCCAAGGCACCTGAGGGCAGAACAAGAAGCAATGGGTGGAAACTAATCAAGGAGAGAAGCAACTTAGAACTGAGGAGAAATTTCCTGACAGTTAGAACAATTAATCAGTGGAACAGAAGTTGCCTCCAGAAGTTGTGAATGCCTCAACACTGCAAGTCTTTAAGAAGATGTTGGATAGGCATTTGTCTGAAACGGTATAGGGAGTGATGGCTAACCTTTTTTGGCTCGCGTGCCAAAAGCAGGGGGAATGCAGGGGCGATGTGCACAGGTGTGCCACATCCATAATGCTATGTGCATGACCCCCTGCATTTGGCATGCTTTTTATGTCCTCCCCAGGCTCCAGAGGCTTTATAGGAGCCTGGGGAGGGTGAAAACAGCCTTCCCCCACCTCCAGAGGGCAAAAAACGGCCTCAAAAGAAGGCCTAAATCAGCTGGCCAGGGCACACATACACACTGAAGCTGACAGGGCAATGCCTCGCGTGGCCTAAGAAATGGCTCCGTGTGCCACCCGTGCCATAGGTTCTCCATCATGGATATAGGGCTTCCTGCCTAGGCAGGGAGTTGGACTAGATGACCTCCAAGGTCCCTTCCAACTCTGCTATTGTATTATTGTATTACAGTAGGTAGGTAGATAGAGGGATAGATAGAGAGGGAGAAATAAGGTAGGTAGGTAGGTCGAGGGAGAAAGGAAGAAATATAGTAGGTAGGTAGGTAGGTAGGTAGGTAGGTGGATAGATAGATAGATAGATAGATAGATAGATAGATAGATAGATAGATAGATAGATAGATAGATGATAGATAGATAGGGAGAAATACAGTAGGTAGGTAGGTGGATAGATAAATAGGAGAAATACAGTAGGTAGGTAGGTAGGTAGGTAGGTGGATAGATAGGGAGAAATACGGTAGGTAGGTAGGTAGGTGTATAGATAGATAGGGAGAAATACAGTAGGTAGATAGGTAGGTGTATAGATAGATAGGGAGAAATACAGTAGGTAGGTAGAGGAATAGAGAGAGAGGGAGAAATACAGTAGGTAGGTAGGTAGAGGGATAGAGGGATAGAGAGGGGGAAATATAGTAGGTAGGTAGGTAGGTAGGTAGAGGGAGAAAGGAATACAGTAGGTAGGTAGGTAGAAGGATAGACAGACGGAGAAATACGATAGGTAGGTAGGTAGAGGGATAGATAGAGAGGGAGAAATACAGTAGGTAGGTAGGTTGGGGGTTATATGGTGGTTGTGTGTATGTGTGCAGGTGTAGATCTACACAGAGATTGGTTGGCCATTTAACCAGACTGGGCCACAGCAACGCGTGGCCGGGTATAGCTAGTAAAACATATGTTTGTAGCTAGTCTACTGAGTGTAAATAAGAAAAATTTAATTGAGGTTTTTAAGACTGACTGTGCCAAAATTGCAAAAACTTTCTGTGTGTAGGTATAGCATGTTTTATTGCTTCTGCATTATGTAACTCGGAGATTAAGAAGAAATAGCCCTTTTAAGTCACTTTTTGTTTGAAAAGAGTAGGGATTCTCTCAGGGATGGGTTTCAAAATTTTTAGTACTGGTTCAGCGGGCTAGATTGGGGGGGCATGTGATTGAGTGGGCGTGACCAACTTGACGTCACTCATGTCCACTCAGTCACATGACCTCTCCACCAAGCCATGCCCACCGAAACGGTGGCAAAAGTTTTGCCCGGGTGCGGGCTCTAGCCTTGCCAGAGTTAAGAGAGCGCCTGCAAACTACCCAGTAAGAAAAAAAAGTTTTTGTACTCCCCGTCCCCAGAAAAACTGCAGGCTTCAGCCGGCAAAGGCAAAGGCAAAATGCCTCCGTTTTTGTGAAAAATGGGGGCATTTTTGCCTTCCCCCAGCCCTGCTGAAGCCTGCAGAGTGCTTTTGGAGGCTTTGCAAAAATGCCTCTGTTTTTGCAAAAAACAACTCATTTTATTATTATTATTATTATTATTATTATTATTATTATTATTATTATTATTATTATTATTATTATTATTATTATTATTATTATTATTATTATTATTATTATTATTATTATTATTATTATTATTATTCACATTTGTAACCCGCACCCATCTCACCACAAAGGGACTCGGGGCGGCGAACAGAGATTTAAAATAAATATACATAAATATACCGTATTTATTCGAGTATAACGCGCAAAATTTTCTACCAAAAAAAGAACTCAAAGTTTGGGTGCGCGTTATAAACGAGGGTGCGCGTTATAAACGAGGGTGCGCGTTATAAACGATTTTTATCATGGCTGCACGTGTTCAACAATGTTTGTCACTTACAGTGCTTGGTCTGAGCCGAGAAAAAGTGAAACAAAATTTTATACCGATTTTAAATCGAAAATTAGGGGGTGCGCGTTATACATGTGTGCGCGTTATACTCGAATAAATACGGTAAAATATTACTAAATAATAACTAAATTAAATCAATACCCTGCTTAAAATAAATTTAAAAACCCATAAATTAAACTTTGATTTGTTATAAGACAGTAGGGTGCGGAGTAGATCATGCTAGGCCGGCCAGATGAAAATAGTAAGTTTTTAAGTGCCAGCGGAACAAGCGGAGGTCTGAGATGATACGGAGATCGGGAGGTAGGCCGTTCCAGAGGGTTGGGCCCACCACATTGCTACTGGTTTGGGGGACATGGCTAGGTGAGGGGAGATGTGACTGAGTGGCATGGCTAACTTGATGTCACTCATACCCACTCAATCACATGACACCCCAATAAGCCACGCCCACAGGAAAAGGTAGGAAAAGTTTTAGGATTTCTCCCTATCTACCCCGCCCTCCCTTCGCTAGTAACCCTTGTTCCCCCTCCTTTAGCGGCACCATCCCTAGCCCCACTTCCTCCCCCACCACTGCCTCTTTAGTTGCTTACCTTCCATGGCAGCTCATCCAGAATCCGGAAGGCAAGGTGGCAGGAGTTTTCGGCGGCCCCCAGCAAGCCACTGCTGCTGGGAAGTGGCTGGCTGTTAAAGAAGACTCCCAGCCGCTGCTTCTTTGAGAGTTGCTTTGCAAAGCAGCTCTCAAAGAGGTGGTAGCTGGCTGCAGGCTGTTGAAAAGTCCTCCGGTTGGCGAAAAAGCTGCTGCCGTTGTGGATGCGTATCCCATTGCCTTGCAAGTCCAAGGGATGCGTATGCGCAAAGAACATGGTGGTGACGGCAGCAACTTTTTCGCTCACCGGAGGACTTTTCTGCAGCCTGCGGCTAGCTGCCACCTCTTTTAAGAGCTGGAATGCAAAGCATCGGGGCGGGCAAGTGGCGACCAGGCAGATGGGGGGGAACAACCAGCGACAGAGGGACCTGTTTGGGCAAACTGGTATGAACCAGCTGAATATTACCTCTGATAATGTCATAGGTGGTTGTTTCTAGTCTGTAGAAAATCTTACATCTTGGGTGAGTTTACCTACTTTCATCTTTAGACCTTCCAGATGTGTTCTACTATTATAAGTCTCAACCAGTCTACAATTAGTCCATCTGTGTGTGATGGTGTGTTGTTTATGTGCCTATTCATAATCATCTTTTAAATACTGTTTTAAATTGCATGTGAATGAGGTTTCCTTGCCATTATTTTTCATTTTATTGGACTTCTATACCGCACCACTCTCCCAAAAAGGGACTTGGGGCGGTGCACAGGAAACTAAAAGCATGAATATAAACATATACCAAAAAGAATAAATACATCATAAATAATCGATAAAATCTTATTAAATTAAACTATACCCTGTGCTAAAAACAGTGTAAAAAACCCATTTGTTAAAACTTAATTTAATTTAAAATCAGTCGGTAAAATAATCTCGGAGAATTAGGCCAGGCCAGCTAAACGAAAGAAGTGTGTCTTTAGATGTTGGCGGAAGAGGCGGAGGTCCATGGTGTTCCTGAGAGCGGGAGGCAGGTCATTCCAGAGGGCAGGAGCCGCCACAGAGAAGGCCCTTCCCCTGGGCGTCGCCAGCCGGCATTGCCCGGCTGACGGTACCCGGAGAAGGCCCTCTGTGGGAGCGAATCGGTCGAAGGGATGTATGAGGTAGGAGGCGGTCACACAAATAGCTAGGCCCCGTGCCATGGAGCGCTTTAAAGATGGTGATCAACACCTTGAAGCGCACCCGAAAGGCCACAAGCAGCCAGTGCAGCTCGCGCAGAAGAGGTGTTACATGGGAATGCTGGGAGGCGCCCAGAATCCCCCGCGCGGCCGCATTCTGCACTAGCTGTAGTCTTCGGATGCACCTCAAGGGGAGCCCCATGTAGAGAGCATTTCCATAGTCCAGGCGGGATGTCACGAGTGCATGAGTGACTGTACGAAGGGCGTCCTGGTCTAGTAAGGGGCGCAACTGGCGGACCAGGCGAACCTGGAAGAAAGCCTCCCACCCCCAACCCCTCTAGGAGGTGCAATAGGATACCATGGTCGATGGTATCAAAAGCCACTGCGAGGTCTAATAGGACCAAGATAGAGGAACAACCCCTATCCCGAGCCCTCCAGAGATCATCCACCAATGCGACCAATGCCGTCTCGATGCTGTGCCCAGGCTGGAAGCCGGACTGGCGCGGGTCTAGATAATCAATTTCCTCGAGGTGACGAGGGAACTGCTGTGCCACCACACTCTACAACCTTCGCCAAAAAGTGAAGGTTGGAGACTGGACGATAATTTACCAACAACGCTGGGTCCAGGGAAGGCTTCTTGAGGAGGGATCTCACCACCGCTTCTTTCAAAGCGGACGGCAGGAACCCCTCGCTCAAAGATGCCCTCACTATTTCCTGGAGCCAGCCTCATGTAACCTACCAGGATGCCAGTACAAGCCAGGAGGGACACGGGTCCAATAAACATGTGGTGGCCTTTAGCCGCCCTGTCAACCTGTCCATATCATCGGGAGTAACAGAGTCAAACTCCTCCCATAAAACTGTCTCAAGACCTGCCTCGGATAATCCCCCCGGACTATTTTCATATATAACTTTGGGACTTTGAGGGATGTATTGAAAGAAATATATTAATCTGTATGTTACAAGAATATTTTAAAGAACAGCAATCTTACTCAAAATAATTTAAGTATAACAAAAACATGAAGAACAATTTATGGTAATTTAGCTATGCAGTAATTAACATAATTTGTAAAAATTGGGTGTAAGTTGTTTTGTTTTATCCTTGACAGACTTTTTTAAAATTAAAATTCCAATGATGATTAGAGGGATGGATGCACTTAAGAACATTATGATGAAATTAAAGAGGGGAAGGAAGAGAAAAGCCTATCCTGGATGATGTGGCTTGAATTGTACCTTGAATTGCACTCTGAAGCATATTGGCAACTAATGCCTCTTGTGGAGTAGAGATGTTACATACGTTAGATAACTGGCACCATTTACTATCTATGCTGTTGCATTCTACATCAGTTGAAAATTCAGAATGCTTTTAAAGGACAGCCTAGTGTAGAGTGTAGAGTTCAGACTGGAGATCACAAGGATATGAGTAACAGTGAGCAGGGCTCTCTTGTCCAGGAACAGGCACAACTGAAAGGTGTGCAAAGGCCTCCTAGGCTGTCACCTGCTCTTAGTAGCACAAAGACCCCTAGATTGCGCTCTAGAGCTGCTTGAGGCAGTGCCACCTTACCCAAGACCAGGAGTGAAAAGTCCCCAGCACCAGAAGTTTCAAACACAAAAAGCCATAAGTCTTGCCTGTACTGAGTTGAAGTTATTGTGCCCCAGGCCTTCAGTTTGTCCTTCAAGCTTTACACTTTAGGATTGCTTTCCTGAGTAGAATTCATTGTATTCATAGAACAAATATTTGGAACTAGTTCTGAAAATGAGCTGGCATGAGAAATAGACATAAAATTATTTAAATTTAAGGAAATAAAGTTTCCTTAAATTTAAATAATTTTATATCTATTTCTCATGCCAGCTCATTTCCAGAACTAGTTCCAAATATTTGTTCTATGAACAGTAATGTTGCTTAGAATATGAAGTCACATATGTGTTGGTTTAAATAGGCACATACAGTAGATGCTTGTTTCTTCAGATTGGCCTTTAAAAAAATATATAGTCTAAAATATTTACCCGTATTTTTTGGAGTATAAGATGTACCTTTCCCCCCCCCCCCAAAAGAGGGTGAAAATTTGGGTGTGCCTTATACACCAAATATAGCCCCATCCACTCCCACCAGAGATCAAAAACCCGAGGCAGTGATGGTCTGTGGAAATCTCTGCAGCCTGGTACAGCTGATTGGAGCTATTCTGACAGTCTGATCCACCGCCAATCAGCTGTGCTGAATCAGGCTGCAATAAGTGCTGAAGCTGACCTGGCTGGTAAGAGTTTACAGCAGCAATCACATCCAGAAAGCACAGTAACTGATTCAGCAGGATTCAAAATAATAATAATATAGAATACATTACCAAAAGCAGGTTTTCCAGGTAGCAGTAAAGACAAGCAAAACACAAGCAATTTCACTTTCAGTTCTCGGCTAAGCCAGGCTCCTTCCTGTCTCCTTGTTGTTCACACACAATTTTCTAATATTTCTATCTAATAATTTCATCTGTGGTTGTGATCAGGGGTAGGTTCAAACAGGCACCACTGCCGGTTTGCTTGTGCATGTACCATGCACACTGGGTGCACATGCGTAGTGCAATAAAAATTGTTCTGTGCATACACCGAAACCAAAAACAAGATGGTGCCTATGGTGCCGCTTGGAGAACAAGTTCAGGGGCATGGCAGGCCTGGGTCACTGCCAGTTCTAGCCACCCAGGCTGCCAAACCACTACCGGTTCGGCTAAACCAAACCAGTAGGAATCCATCACTGGTTGTGGTGCACTCACTTTATGGTTGTAATAAAACAATCACAGAAATCGATGAAATTTGTTAATGCAACCAACAGTGTATGATTCTGCCATACTTGAAATATTGATTTGGGTACATCATTTATAAATGAATGGGATATATTAACAATTTTAAATATGTCCATAGAAGTAGGTCACTTGCTTTAGTAACAATTATCTTAAAATTAAATAATTTAACTTCAAGCTAAGGCTGAAATTGATACTTATTTGAGTCAGTGTCTTATACATTTTCTTAAGAAATGTAGATATGCATTCTTTATATTCTAATATTCCTATTCTTAAGCAGTTCCTTCTGCTTCCATTAAACTACAGTATTTAAAAATATTATTCTGGACAATGCTATTTCAAGGGCGAACTTGCACTTTCTGGAAGTAGATTGTTTGAACTGGAAATAGTTTATCATATCCTACCTATAACATTCCACATAAAATATGTGTGCTTAGACCTGGGCTGCTCTTTGAGTTCATTCCAATTCAGATGATTTTCTTTAGAAAAATGTTGAAGTAGTTCTGGGATATTATGTTCCAGAAGGAAGTTAGCATAGTCTTATGAGGTGATAGATTATTTCAGAATCCTCTCTAACATTTGGTTTTCAAATAAGCAAGTTTTGCAAATTCTAATAGTTAACACACTTCATTGTAAATAAAGGACGACATTGGGTTTATTCAGTATCAGTAATATAGCAGCAGTCATGTTTGAAGGATACATTTGAATTGGTGAATTGATGAAATGGCTGAATTCACTTCTCTCCACTATCTTGTTAATAATCATGTTGCTGATGTTTTTTTAATTGTGATTCTTTTTAAGATTTGGATTTTATTATTTTTATTATAAGTCATTATTTTTATTATGGCAACTATATAAATATGAAAAATAAATACATATTTAAATAATTAAATAATATTTTTTTTAAAGTAAATTCTGTTTTTAAGGTTCTAAGTAAAAATTAGATTACTGTATTTTTTGGAGTATAAGACACACCGGAGTATAAGACGCACCAAGTTTTTGAAGAGGCAAATTACAAAAAAAAGTAGGTAGGTAGCTAGAGGGATAGAGAGGGAGAGAAAGAAAGAGAAATACAGTAGGTAGGTAGGTAGAGACAGTAGGTAGGTAGATAAAGGGATAGAAAGAGAGAGAAATAGAGAGACAAATACATAGGTAGGGGGAGAGAGAGAGAGAGAGAGAGAGAGAGAGAGAGAGAGAGAGAGAGAGAGAGAGAGAGTGTGTAGGTAGGTAGGTTGATGTTTCCAGGTGTATTTATCCATGTCCAGGAGAAGGAAGTGGCGAACCTTGGGACTTTATTTCTGCTGGCACAGAAACAGTTAAAGCCTTCCGAAAGAGCTTTCCGAAAGTGTTTTGCACTGCAAACCTCCCCAAAACTGCTAGTTTCTCTGCGAAAACAGGGCCGTTTTTCTTCAAACAAAAAGCATGACTAGCCTTGGGGGGCCTTGCAGAGTGTTCCTGGGGGGGTGAAAAATGAGCAAAAAACCGCCCCATTTATCACGAAAATGGGCCACTTTTGTGTCAAATAAATTGCATTCATAGCCCTATAGATGCTTATAGAGTGCGGCTGGGGGCTGGGGGGGCAAAATGCAGCCCGATTTAGGCTAATTTCTGCCCCCCCCCCAGCTCCCAGGAGCTCTCTGGAAGCCTCTTAAGGCTCTGCACAGCCAGTTTGGTGAAGGGGGTGGGGTTCCAGGAGGCAAAAAATGCTGTATTCAATTTATAAGACGCACACAGATTTTCAGCCTCTTTTTAGAGGAAAAAAGGTGCATCTTATACTCCAAAAAAATACGGTAAATGTGATTTTCTTTATTTCATACAAATCTTTTAGAAGAGTTTGCTCTCATGCATTAATATTGTATATTTAGTAACTATAATTCTTTCTCTTATAGCATGTCTTCTTTGATTTATTCCTAATAGTAACTCCAGTTCTATTAAGCATGACAATCTCTTTCTTGGATTTTCTATGAGACCACCAAAATTAATACTAGAGATTTCTATATTATCAGTTTGAAATGGCATCCCACCAGCAATGGTATCCTCTTTTCTTCACTACCGGTTTGGTAGTGGGAGCATGCACGTCTGGGCATGTGTAGAAGGTCTGTGATGACGTTTTGGTGGGTGGGAGGAGCCTTGCACCACTGCCACTACTGGTTCACCCAAACCCGGTGTGAACCGGCAGAATACCACCTCTGCATCCTGCTTGTTGAATTTGAAGTTTTGCTTAATTAATTAATTAATTAATTAAAGAATTAATTAATTCTTAATTACTGTGCAAGGTGTAAAGATTCTAAATAGGTGATAGGAAAAGAAAAACCAAGTGCATTTTGACTTTCACTGGACTAGGTTATTGGGTAGATAATTACTTTATTAATTCATTTAATTTGTACTCTGCCACAATTAAATAATTATCAAAAGTTTCAGTGGGAAAAGCTTGTCCACTTACATTTTTGCTACTCTAAAATAGGATGCTGGAGAGAAAAATAAAATGCAATCCACTGTTTTTTCCTTTGGGTGCATATATACACAGAATATGTTTGTGTACTATAAGTTTTGTATTAAAAAGTACCCTTGATTATATGCTTAATCAGTTACCGTATTTTTGGAGCATAAGACGCACCCAGATTTTGAAGATGCAAATAAAAAAAAAGTTTTTGCACTCTGCAGAACTCCCCAAAACAGCCTGATTTTCACGAAAACGGGCCCGTTTTGTTTGTTTTTTTAAAAATGCATGAATAGTCTTTAGGAGGCTTGTAGAGTGCTGGGGGGGGCAAAAATGAGCAAAAAATGGCCCGTTTTTTGTTTATTTCTGCCCTCCCCAGCCCCTAGGAGCAGTCTTTAAGCCTCCTAAAGGCTCTGCACGACCATTTTGGTGAAGGGAGCGTGGTTTCGGGAGGCAAAAAATGCTATATTCAGTGTATAAGATGCATCCAGATTTTCAGCCTCTTTTTTGAGGGAAAAAGCTGCTGCTTATGCTCCGAAAAATATGGTACTCAGGTGCCCTCTGTAGTATACTAAATAAGAACACACAAGCTGACATATCTGAAAGGTTCAGTTGTAGTTTTAGGAATCAGTTTACTATATCCTATTATTTGTTTTCCTTTTGATATTAATAAAATATTTTGATATAAATTGATCAAACTAATAATTTGTTCTAGATTTTTTTTCTTGAAATAGGAAAATTTAGAATAGCTTCTTTATTGCATAATTTTATTTATTCCAGCTCAGATTTACACAGTAACAATTTTATTTTTAACTATAAAAATAGAAGATATCAGGCTCTTTAGCATTTTGTTATAACTATGTTTACAAAGGTTTCACAATCAAGTTTAATAAACTTACTAAAGTGTTGTAAATTAAAGAATAGTTTACAGGGAAAGCTATTGTTGGTTAGTTGAATTGAAGCTCTCAGTGAATGTGTTTGTTTTGTTTATTGTCAGTCTTATGCAAACATTGTACTTACAACAGTATATTTTTCCTTTATATAAGAGCAAGGACAAGATTGCCTCCTACAGCAAAACTGTAAAAGTGGATAGAAGTGATGCGGGAAAGGACATGAAAGAAAAATCTTCCATGAAACGTAAACTTCAGTTTAATGTTAGTCCACCCAGAAATGAAGATCGAAATTCAGATACAGGTAGAGCTCTTTTTGTTTTTGTTTTTTATTTTTTAATCCTGCTTGTGATAATTTTGTTAAATTGGTTTGTCACAAAATATCAAAATTAATCGTGATAAAATAGTAAAATATCCCATTTGCTAGCTATTACTCCAGCAAACTGATTTTCTTAAAATATAAGAGAAGCTTCAAAATATTCAATTTGTACAATTCATAGCAATTCTACCTGCTATGCATCTGTTTTACAGTACCTGCAAGGCATCTGTTTTATCCAAACCCTAGTATCTATTTAAATAAATTGATACCCATAAATATCAATGGTGAACACAATTGCTAATTGTAAGTGATGTGTTGGCAGAAAAAAGAATCCAATTCATAAAGAGCATAATTACATATTTGTCTTGAAGTAATGTATTGATCTGTAAATATAGAGAACACAAATTATTTAATATAAGCATCTTTAAATCCCACTTATTTAAAATATATTTAAATGTATCTTTAAATCTCTCAATTAAAGAGTCTTAAATGTTCATTTGGACAGATGATGTACTCAGAAATTATGTGGATATGCACTCTATTGCTTAAATTCCATTGTTTTAAAATAACTAATGATCATGGTCTTTTAGATTTTGTATTTTATTTTCAGTGAACTGTAAATCTAATTTTCAAGATGTGTTTGTGCTTGCCTGATCTTTCAGCAATGTTAGTGTCTAAGGGAAAGTGACAATATTTAAGTTCAGAATATATGTATACAAAAGTACTTCCAAAGCACACTTAATTTTTTGTGGTTTTAATTAATATATAAAATGAGTCAGTCTTGTACATACTGTAGGGTATCAGCTGTCCCTAAGCTTTCTGGCTCTGTGGACAGGTAGTGGCGGGGATGGGAGAGGAGATGGTTTTGTGCACGGTCCTGCCATTTGCACAAATGGAGCTTCACACACTCATTATTCTTACCTGCCACTTGCCTGGCCCCATTCCCAAAAGCCTGCAGACTGGATCCACGCTGAGGACTGGGGTTTGGGGAATCCTGGTATAGATCAAAGGAAAAACTCTATCAGATTATAAAACATTACTAAATAATTTGGTCTATATGGAGCTTCATTGAGATAGTTTCTTTCATTCTCGGTCCATCTCCTCTTCCCCCTCCCCAAATACTATATTTTTATACTTACATTTGCATTCATGTTGAAAGGTTTAAGTGATAATTGTCTGTTGCTTTTTGTATTGTTTTTGGGTTAAATTTTGTTGGAAGATTACTTCTACATTTCACATGCATAATACAGGGTTCTCACGGTATTTTCCTATTTCCCATGTTAGCATTACATGGACCTAATAAATATCATGTGAGGATTCATCCTGACTGTGATGATATTCAGCTTCCATTTCCTAATCCTGAAAGTAAGGACATTGAATTAACATGAAAGAAAGTTTAGTTCTTTGTGGGTTTGGGGTTTTTGTTTGGTATTTTGGCATGGAGACAATAAAAGCAAAGATTATTTAGGCAGTTAAGAATTGGGTGATTTGATGATATAGAAATATATTACATGTTATTTAATGGTTCACATTTTCTTTAGGAATACTCCTAGATTTTTAAAAAATACTGCTAGTCATAGTGTCCAGGAATCTGTTTACTAGTTGTGTCATTTCCTGGGGAGAAAAAAAAGTCATACTCTCCTATTCTTGTTTGTGTGTGTGATATAGGTATGTTTACCTATCTCCTCAACAAAGCTGTTTTTAAGGCATTATATAAATTTCAGTTGATTCAAAATATAGGTAGCCCTTGCTTAACAGTCATTTGTTCAACATTTTTTTCAAAATTAAGATGGTACTGAATGAAAGAATCTATTATCTGTGTCCAAAATTGCTGCACTCCCAGAGTCACATGATAAAAATTTGGGAGTTTAGCAGTCTACTTGCATTTACAAACAAAGGTGTGCTGCAACTATCTCTACCCAGCCATCTCTTCCCCTATTTCATCCACCCACCCAGCCCACCAGCACACATAAAACTGTCATGGCCCAGGAGGCCTCAGTTGCTCCCCTGCCTATGAGGAGACCTCAAGCAGTTACAGATCCCCAGCATACACAAAGCACCCTACTTACCTTTGCAATTTTCTATCAGGTATGCCCAATTACTACTGAATCCACCTCATACCATTTGGCAAATGGGTGCATTCTTACAATCTTTCAAAAGCTTAATATCTATGGAGATTCTCAGTCATCCAGGTCATGGTAGTCCCAAAGGTGCTTTTTCAAGAGGCAACTGGACTTTTCTGCTTTTTCTTTAAAGATATTTTGATTCTCATCCAAGAAGCTTCTTCAAAGAAAAACCAGAAAGTCTAGTTGCCTATTGAAAAACCTTTCAAAAGCTTACTTCTACAAATTGCATGATTTGGTGAAAGAGATTTTCAAAGCACTGGGAGAGAGTGGGGTCATGGTTGTGATTGGGGTGATGGAATGGTGGGTTTCAATTTATTTTACTACTGGTTCGCTCATGCATGCTTGAGCAATGCTTCCGCACATGCACAGAAATGTCTGGACGAGTGGGCGGAGTCTCACGCTGCCGCCATTACTGGTTTGACTGATCTGTGGAGAACTGGCAGAAACCCACCTCTGGTGTGATGGTGATGTGCCGTGAACTTGATGTTGACTATTAACAACGATATGGCTAAATTTTCTCCAGAATGATTTGTCCTAAACCTAGTCCTTCAGATATTCCAATATCGCACCAATCTACCACTGTAATTGAGTTTAGCCATCTTATTCCTGGTCATCCTCTTTTTTCCCTTTCTTTCACCTTGAAGGAAATGCTTAATTGGCCAGGAATGAGCATGTATTTCCTATAATGCTTCCAAAAATGTAATAATAAGATTAGACAGGTTTGTATAGTTTCTTGTTAGAGGTTCCTAAAACATGGGAACCTATTTTTGCTTTCAAGAAATACAGAAAAGCTTTGAACTGTAAGGTATGTTTCACATGTATTCCACCCCATCAGGTGTCCTCCAAAAAACTGGATAATTCAATCTATTAATAGAGTAAAATTTAGAAACTGCTATTTTGTAGATTGCAGATGCAATAGTCAAAACCTCTGTCTGACTAGGTCCTAATATAAAAGCTGAAGTTGAAGATGTCCCTTCAATATACTAACTGTAGCTGAAGTTGTCCAGAACAGAAACTTAAATTTATGTTATATTAAACAACTACCATAATCTTCATGAATGCTATATTTGTGCTACTTTTATAATAGTGTCTTTCTACACATTATTATACTACCATTTATATATTTATACTACAATTTTTATATATAGCTGAATGTTGCGAACAAATCTAGTACTCCTGCCTCTTATTTTCCCAACAACAACTTTGTGAGATTGATTGGGCTGAAAGAAAGTGACTGCATCACGCAACCAGTTTTCATGTCTAAGGGAGACCAAGAGCATACCATCTTTGGTTTCTAGATCAGCACTTATACCATTACACCACTAATTATCTAACAATCTACATTGTGACAAATAATGTACTTTTAGATATAATGTAAGTTCAATAGTATTCATAGTCATCAATTTATGACCAAAATTAAAACCAGAATTTTCATTGCCAAGCAAGATGAGTGTTAAATGAGCCACACCCAATTTTATGATCCTTTTTGCCACATTTATCAAGCAAATTACTACAGGTTAAATGAATCATTCTGTTGTTAAGTGAATTTGACTTCTCCCATTGGCTTCACTTGCCAAAAGCTGGCTTGGAAAGTTGCAGATGCCAATCACATGACCCCAGGACACTACAAGCATTTGTAAATACATTCAATTCAATTCAATTTATTTGATTTGTAGACCGCACCCTCTCCCCGAAGGGACTCGGGGCGGTGCACAGGACTTTAAAAACATATATAAATACAACAATACAATATTTAAAATAGAATTAAATAATTTACCTGCGCTAAAAGTTTAAAATCTTAAAACCTTAAAAACCCTTTACACTAATTCCCAGCCAATCCCTATTAAAACAATTTAAATACATGACAGTTGCCAAGCACTTACATTTTGATCACATGATCGTAGAGATGCTGTGACATTTGTAAGTGTGAGGACCAGTTGCAAGTCACTTTTTTCAGTGCGATTGGGCTCAGAACAAAAGATTGTAAGTGGAAGATTAGTTGTAACTCGACTCTCCAGTTTCTTAATGATTTATTAAGATTTGGAAATGTTTCTTTGTGGGTGTCTGTGTGCATGTATTGCTGTATTCTTTAATTTGAGGTTTTCCTCTGTTATTTAATAGTAACATGCTTTTATGAGAGAAATAAATTAATATTTAATTAGTAATAACAAACTGTATTTAAAACCAAACATAATTTTGGAAATGTAATTCAGATTCCCATGGTCATGAATTAAGTTTTTAATAATTGTGATGCAATTAGTAAAACACATACATGCATGATTTTTCTCTATCAAAAATTTATAATTGTTAATGTTTGTTGCTGCTGATCATGTGTAATATACAGTATTCTGGCTATTTTAAAAATGTCAACTAATTTCCAAGAAAATTAAACAATATTGGTTATTAATTACATTAAGTTATGCCTACTGGCCCTTTGTGAAGTTTATTATTATTTTTATATTTTTACTCATTTTAAGATGATTGAAGGCATAAGGTAGTGTTCCCATTTAGAAACTGAGACCAAAACAACATATATAATATATTTAGCTTCATAGCCTTATTTAATATCAAATATTTCTTATGCAATACTAACATTTACTCATGGGTTTGCAGAACTTTAATGGGTGAATTAATTTAACCCTCCTTTCTTTGAATCTCGATTTAGGCTTAGTTTTAATAAATTATAATTTTCATTTTAAATTTAATAAAATGATATTTTATGAAACAAGCTATAAAGCATATTTTCAAATATGATTAAGCAATTACATTATAATGGCTGAAGTGTTGGATTAGAGCCATTAAAATCCAGGTGCAAGTCAACCTTCAGGTATGAAAATTCCCTAAAACAATTTGGACCAGTCACTATTATTCAGTCTTATTTTCCACAGAGGAAAAAAATCATGAGAAAATGATATTCCGTCTTTTGCCTTTGGTAAAGTAAAGGAAAAATCTAACAAATTGTATTTTGTTATAGAACTATCTCACCTCTCTAATGACGCTATTTCATATTGGTCGTCCTTTAGGTCTTTTCTCCAGTTCAGCATATTCAGGTTTTTAAAAATGAAAGTAAATATCAGCTACATCTTTGTATATTTAAAACTTTATATGATCTCTTGAAGAAAATTTTTTCATCTGAATATTCTTGTAGAAGTACAATTTAGCTAAATCTGTGCAAAAACCTTTCTTTCACTTCATCCACTCCACTCCCTAATTGGCAAAATATAATAAATATGCATAGAATCAGTGAAAAACAGTAAGGTCTTTTGGGATAAAGCAGACAGTTACTGAGCCAATCAACACCTGACAAAAGGTGTGTCAATTTATAAATAAGAGAAAGCTGATACTAGTTAAGATGATAACTTTCATATAAAACAGCACTAAAATGAAGCACTAAAAGGAAATTACATCATTAATGTGCTTCCTTGAATTACTATTCAATATTTCAATATAATATTATCTATATTTATTTGATATTGCTAGTGTGTTTAATACAAGTAGGAATTATTCTAGAGTTTGTTAGGGATCTTTAAATGACACTGTAATTGGTGGTAGATAGATGCTACAAAAAATCCAAAATATCATGTGAAGTGTATCTATCTTGTATGCCGCACTTCCTTCCTCTTGCTCTTCTCCATCCCTTTCTCCCATGTCTTCTTCATTCTATAGATTCAGATCCAGGACATACAAATGAAAACGGGGGGGAGAGATTAATCCCTTCTTACAGGACATATTCAGGTAAATAGATTACCAGGTGTACTTATTATAGTTGCTTCTTTAAAGTTGTTAATGTCATCACAGTAGTTCATTTTCTGTACTAGTGAACAATAATTTACTTATTAATATAAATGCAATCTTACTCTTTTCATTGAAAAATTAAAAATGCAGATTAAACTTCTACTATAGTATTTTTCCATTCCAGTGAACACCTGTGGAGGAATATGGCAGTTACCATGAAGTAACCACTAATTTATTAGTAAAAGCAGTTTTGATTCCATATATAGTTGCATCATTTATATAAAAGTAATATCTAGAACAATTTATTGATGGGAATGAAGCAGGAAGTCTATTTTCACATCTAAAACTTCACATGTCAGCTAACTCTGCCCACAGCCAGGGGTTCAATCTTGAGAGTCCAAGGTTGACTCAGCTTTCCATCCTTCTGAGGTCAATAACATGAGGACCCAGATTGTTGGGAGCAATATGCTGGTATAGTAAACCACTCAGAGAGTACTGTAAAGCACTATGAAACACTATATAAGTGTAAGTGCTATTGCTTTATCAACGCAGGCAAAAAGGGATGGGAATGATATCAATTTTGCAAATATTTTTTCTTTAACTTTTTTCTCATTATCTGCACTGACTTGGGCTAAGTATTTGTCACATTAACTCCAGGCTAACATAATTGAGAAGTCCAGTCCTGGCACCTAAGAAATGGGGAGAGGGGATGGGGAGATGTGATGGCTTGGGATTACTTGCCCTTATATTATAAAATACTCACTTTCTGCAACCAGTAGAGTTTTTGTCAGACACAAGTGGAGCACCAGGGTGGAAAGAGCAATGAAACTCTTCCAGTGGCAAAAGAAGCTTCTGAGAACTAGGATCCTGAGCTGCATTTAAGTATTTGTATTGGTCTGTAAAATAATTGTAAAAGTGTCCTTAATGCTTCTGTTGCTAAATATGTTTTTTGCAAATGTAATACAAGCAGTGTGTGTGTGTGTGTGTGTGTGTGTGTATTTGTTTTCGTAGATTTTCACGGGTATAGGTATGTAGATTTTGGTTTATTCGGGTCTTTTCCCGTGTAAAATTAAAGGTGTTTTTGCAACGTTTCGATGGGATCACCCCCATCATCATCAGGCTTGGGCCTTTGCTTTTTTGCGAATGAGCTGTATTTGAAATGGCAGTTTTTCTGTTACAGAAAAACTGCCATTTCAAATACAGCTCATTCGCAAAAAAGCAAAGGCCCAAGCCTGATGATGATGGGGGTGATCCCATCAAAACGTTGCAAAAACACCTTTAATTTTACACGGGAAAAGACCCGAATAAACCAAAATCTACATACGTACGTACGTACGTACGTACGTACGTACGTACATACGTACATACATACATACATACATACATACATACATACATATATATATGCTTTCGTAGATTTTCACGGGTGTAGGTATGCTGGTATTGCCATCCTCGGGTGTTTTCCGGTGTATATAGCATGAAATTGTTATTGCAACGTTTCGGCAAGATCTCACTTGCCATCCTCAGGCTTTGGTCTGTGATTCGCAATCACAGACCGAAGCCTGAGGATGGCAAGTGAGATCTTGCTGAAACGTTGCAATAACAATTCCATGCTATATACACGGGAAAACACCCAAGGATGGCAATAACAGCATACATACATACATACATACATACATATTTTATATATATATATATTTATATTTTATTTAAATTTATATCCCGCCCTTCTCCACAGAGGACCCAGGGCGGCGTACAGGAAATTTAAAAACACACAAATACAAAGATAAATATATAATTTAAAATAAATATTAAACATTCCCATCCTGTACTAAAACCAAATTTAAAATACCCAATTTAAAAAACTTCCTAAAAGTCCCCACGGGAGGTTAGGCTAGGCCGGCTTGTTGGAACAAATATGTCTTTAGACATTGGCGGAAGAGGCGGAGGTCGGTGATGGTACGTAATTCAGGGGGTAGGTCATTCCAAAGGGCTGGGCCCGCCACAGAGAAGGCTCTTCCCCTGGGTGTCGCCAGTCGGCATTGTCCGGCCGATGGCACCCTGAGAAGGCCCTCTCTGTGGGGGCGTATCGGTCTAAGGCAGCGTTTCTCAAATAGTGGGGCGCGCCCCCCAGGGGGGGCGCGAGGCTCTGTAAAGGGGGGCGTGTTTGACCTCGGCAAATCGGCTCTGCCGATTCCCTTTCTCCCTCCTCCTCCCTCCCTCCACAGCCGGCATGCTGGCCACTCGTCGTCTTCCAGGGACTGCCGTTCCTCACACACACGCACATGCACACACGGAGGCTTCTCAGCTCCTGAGCGAGCGAACGAGCGATCAAGCACAGCGGGTGGCCCTGCGGCCGGGGCAGGCTAAGGCGGGTGAGCCGGGCTGAGGAGACTCCGCGGGGAGTGGGGGCGGGGCGGGGACGACGACACACAGACAGAGAGAGGCACAGACACAGGGAGGGAGGGAGGAATCAGAGAGTGACAGAAACACACAGAGAGACAGAGAGAGAGACAGGGAGAGAAAGAGAGAGACACAGTGATTAAGTGCGTGAATGCGAGACACACACACACACACACACACAGCGATAGATGGGCAGACGAAGAAGAGACAGACAGAGATAGAGAGAGAAAAAGAAAAAGAAAGAAAGAAAAAAGTGGGAGAGAGAAAGAAAGACAGACAGACAGAGAGAGAGAAAGAGAAAGAGAGAGAGACAGAAAGGAAAGAGAAAAAAAGAGAGAAAGAAAAAAGAGAAAAAGAGAGAGAGAGAAAGAGAAAGAAATTTCTTTCTTTTTTTAATTCTCTTATACGTTAATAAGGATACAGTGCTATGCAGAGGTGTACTTATAACAATTTTATAGACAAATGATACTATTTACAGTCGCGCGGGGGGGGGCGCGAAATGTTTTCTTCTTCCTAGGGGGGGGCCTGACAGAAAATAATTGAGAAGCACTGGTCTAAGGGATGTATGGGGCAGGAGGCGGTCTCGCATGTAACTAGGCCCCGAGCCATGGAGCGCTTTAAAGATGGTCGTCAAAACCTTGAAGCGCACCCGAAAGGCCACAGGAAGCCAATGCGGCTCCCGCAGGATCGGTGTTATGTGGGAGCATCTAGTGGCCCCCATAATCACCCGCGCGGCTGCGTTTTGGACTAGCTGTAGCTTTCGGGTGCACCTCAAGGGAAGCCCCATGTAGAGAGCATTACAGTAGTCGAGTCGGGACGTCACGAGAGCTTGAGTGACTGTGCGAAGGGCAGCCCGGTCCAGTAAGGGGCGCAATTGGCGCATCAGGCGTACCTGATGAAACGCCCCCCTGGCCACGGCCGCCACATGGTCCTCCAAGGACAGCCGGGAATCCAGGAGGACAGCCAAATTGGGCGCCATCTCCACGGGGGCCAGTGTTTTGCCCCCAATGGCCAGAGTTGGAGTAGTCTGGCTGAACCGGGGTGCCGGAAACCACAGCCACTCAGTCTTGGCAGGGTTGAGCTTGAGTTTGTTACCACCCATCCAGATCCGTACGGCTTCCAAACACCGGGACAGCACTTCGGCGGCATCGTTGGGGTGGTTTGGGGTGGATATGTACAGCTGAGTGTCATCAGCGTACAGGTGGTACTCCACCCCAAAACCACGGATGATCTCACCCAGCGGCTTCATATATGTGTTGAAAAGGAGGGGCGAGAGGACCGACCCCTGAGGAACCCCACATAAGAGAGGCCTCGAGGTCGACCTCTGCCCTCCCGTCAACACATATTGCGACCGACCAGAGAGCTAGGACGAGAACCACCGCAGAACGGTGCCTCCCAGCCCCACCCACCCCAATCGGTGCAATAGGATACCATGGTCGATGGTATCAAAAGCCGCCGAGAGGTCTAATAGGACTAGGATAGAGGAATATCCTCTATCCCGCGCCCTCCAGAGATCATCAACCAACGCGACCAATGCCGTCTCGGTGCTGTGACCGGGTCGGAAGCCGGACTGGCGCGGGTCTAGATAATCAACTTCCTCCAGGTGTCGCGGGAACTGTTGGGCTACCACACTCTCAACAACCTTCACCAGAAAGTGAAGGTTGGAGACCGGACGATAGTTCTCTAATAAAGCTGGGTCCAGGGACGGCTTCTTGAGGAGGGGCCTCACTACCGCCTCTTTCAAGATGGCAGGTAAGGACACCTCACTCAAAGATGCGTTGACAATGCCCTGGAGCCAGCCTCGTGTCGTCTCCCAGGATGCCAGTACAAGCCAGGAGGGACACGGGTCCAATAAACATGTGGTCGCCCTAAGTTTCCTTGACAACCTGTCCATATCCTCGGTGGTAACAAAGTCAAACTCCTCCCAAGAAGGAACCTCAAGACTAGTCTCGGACAGTCCCACCGGGCCACTGTCGATGGAGGGTAGCTCATTCCGAATCCGAGTGATTTTCTCCTGCAGATAAATCCCAAATTCCTCTGCTCGCCCTTGCTGAGGGGCTTCCCGCGGCCTCTGATGAAGGAGGGAGCGGGTCACCCCAGGCAGGGCGGTTATCTGCGGATGCAATAAGGGTGGCACAATACTCACGTTTGGCCACCCTTATCGCCACTAAGTAAGCCCTAATATGGGTTCTCAGTAGTGTTCGGTCGGCTTCGGAGTGAGAGGATCTCCATCTGCTCTCTAGGCGTCTCTTGTGGCGCTTCATCTCCCGAAGCTCCTCAGTAAACCAGGGAGCCTGGGTGATTCGTCGCTGCAAGAGAGACCGCAATGGCGCGACTAGGTCCAAGGCCCCCGCGGCTGCACTTAACCATGCGGCCACTAGGTCCTCAGTCGAGTCGCGAGGCAGGGTCACAGGCATTGGCCCAAGCTCCCTCTGGAACCTTTCCATTAGGAGCCTGGGGCGGAACCATCTAGGAGTATCCGGTTCCGCCTCCCCGCGGTGAGGTGTAGCGATTGGAAAGTCCAGCCGAAGGAGAGCGTGATCTGTCCATGACAAGGGAGTGATGGCTAGGTCCCCTATTCCCAGATCACAGCTCCACTGTCCCGAGACAAAGATCAGATCCAGCGTGTTTCCCCCCTCGTGAATGGGGCCTAAAACTACCTGGGTCAGGTCCATGGCCGTCATGGAGGCCATGAACTCCCGAGCTGCTCCAGAGGCTTCGCCCGCCGACGGCAAGTTGAAGTCCCCCATGACTACCAGTCTGGGGGTCTCAACTGCCGCCTCGGCTATCACCTCTAGGAGCTCGGGCAGGGCTGTTGTTGCATAGCGAGGAGCCAGGTATACAACTAACACGCCCAACTGCCTCCCTAGGCCCCATCTCACGCAGAGAGATTCAGACCCGGTTGTCTGAGGGACTGTGGTCTCCTTCGGCTCAAGACCTTCTTTAACCATAATCGCCACTCCCCCACCCCTCCCTAGGGCCCTAGGCTGGTGGAAAGCGCGGTAACCTGGTGGGCACATTTCCACGAGGGGTAGACCCCCTTCGTGGCCCAACCAGGTTTCCGTTATACCCACCAGGTCCGGGTCCCCCTCTGACACAAGGTCATGAATGAGGGGGACTTTCTGAACCACGGACCTGGCGTTGCATAACATTAGCCTAGGGCCCCGGGTCTGTGATTCCTGCCCACCTAGTCTGCGATGGGAGAGCGGAGAGTTGGAGCACGTGACCGTCTGAATCCAGCGGCCACGGTCTTCCAACCGATGATGCCCATTCCGTCTCCCTCCGCCCCTGCCCCTCCCCAAGACCGAGTCGATGGAAAAAGCCACCATAGGAACGACCCCCCCCTCCCCTTCCTCCGTTACCCTACTTCCGCCTGCCGGCCCCATTTGCTGTCCCCTCCCAGGACTATTTTTCCCCTCCTCCCTGGAACCCCCTAAAAGCCGAATTAAAAACCTCCCCAAAAACCCCCTCAACTTGCGCTTCGCCCACCTCTCAGGAATAATCAATCCGTCCTCGAGGTGGGCCCGTGTTAGACAGGAGGGCCAGGCCTGCGAGAGGGGAGACTCCCGCAGGCCAAGGAGGTCGCGCCTAGAGTACATGGTGAAAGCCCCTGAGGTAGTCCAAATCCAGGAAGGCACACACAAGTCCGAAAATAAAGTGAATTGGTGCAGCAATGGTTTCCGGGATGGAAACCATACATACATACATACATACATACATACATACATACATACATACATACATACATACATATAATAATTTACAAATGATAAATTATGCCAGACAAGCTTCACCTCCCTGTTTTATTAGATTTACAAAAGCACCATGTGCAAGACATTCAGGCTAATGAACATGGCAATCCTTCTTTTTGCTCATAGGTATGCCAAACTAATACAGTGACAATATTAAATATGTAAATTACTCTGGCACAGTTGTTCAATATATAATTTATTTGCAGAAAAAATAAAAATAAAATGGAAAAGGAAATGTTGTTACTAAATCTAGTTTGAAAGGTAATATACAATACAGAAAAAAATCTTATCCATAGCAAAAGCATTTTTCACATATTTTTGATACAATACAACTCAATAATTAACAGTAAGTTTATGTGATGTTTAAAAAACTAAAAAATCTATTTTTATTGAAGAATTCTATTTTCCTACAGAATATAATAACATTATATTTTGTTGCAAAACTGCCGAAAAAATATCTTTTTATTTTTGTGTGCTTTTCTGTATGTTCAGTGAATGGGGAAGAGATTTCAAGATTTCTTAGATAAAACCATTGAGGTTTGATGGAAAATGTATAGCCCAGTAAAAGATGAGTAATTTTCATGTGGCTATAAGAAGAATTGCTGATTAAAATAGGTGCAAAAAAAGGTTGAGAAGTTATTGATTGCTGCATATTAAGCCTCACCTCATTTCATCTTTAGAGTAAACATCGCTTCCCATCAATTCTCTCCTGGTTCCATGTACATCCAGTTGGTGTATCTGATCTCACAACATGAAAATTATTGGTTTATTATGAAGGAATATCGAGACAATGTAGTTATAATTGGGAACTCAACTTACTGTCCTAAACATCATAATAAAATCAGAATAAATCTTGTTGACAAATTTGCAAAGAGATATACAGCTAACTGAATAATAATGCTCTTGAATATGCGGTCATATTACTAACAGTACATTTTTCTTCATGTTATAATGTTGCTTCTATGAAAAATGCCATAAATATAGAAAATATCAGTATGCGTACTTATTTATGAAACATTACAAATTATAATTATGGCAAAAGTACAGTTAATAGGGATAATGAAATTCAATTATAAAAATAATTACTTTTATTCATGAATTTCAATTTCCTATGAAAATTATATTTATTTAGGATGAGGATATGGAAATTACTATCCTGCTATATTATTTCCAAAGACATTTATTTTGTATCACATGATATAGGTCATATGATCAAACTAAATCCAATTCTTAAATAAACGAACACATCAAATAAAATACTTACAGAATATGGCATTATGTGTGAAATGTTATAGAAAGAAATGCTGAAGTCTTATTTTTCTGTATTCCATCTTCTCCACTTATTTTTTCCAGCTGTTTTTGGCAATACAGGGAAATATTATTTTAAATTTAAGAGTTTGACTCTGTTACTTCCAAAGATATGGACAGGTTACGCGGGCGACTGCGAGCTACCACATGTTTATTGGACCCATGTCCCTCCTGGCTTGTACTGGCATCCTGGGAGGTTACACGAGGCTGGCTCCAGGAGGTGGTCAACGCTTCTCTTAGTGAGGGGGTCTTGCCTGCCTCCCTTAAAGAGGCTATGGTGAGACCCCTCCTGAAGAAGCCCTCTCTGGACCCAGCATTGTTGGTTAATTACCGTCCGGTCTCCAACCTTCACTTTTTGGCGAAGGTTGTAGAGAGTGTGGTGGCACAACAGTTTCCCCGTCATCTGGAGGAAGTTGATTATCTGGACCCGCGCCAGTCCGGCTTCCGACCCGGGCACAGCACCGAGACGGCATTGGTCGCGTTGGTGGATGATCTCTGGAGGGCCAGAGATGGGGGTTGTTCCTCCATCCTGGTCCTATTAGACCTCTCAGCGGCTTTTGATACCATCGACCATGGTATCCTATTGCATCGGCTGGAGGGGTTGGAGGTGAGGGGCACCGTATTACGGTGGTTCTCCTCCTACCTCTCCGGTCGATCGCAATTTGTGTTGGCAGGAGAGCAGAGGTCGACCTCGAGACCCCTCACTTGTGGGGTGCCTCAGGAGTCGGTCCTCTCGCCTCTCCTGTTCAACACATATATGAAGCCGCTGGGCGAGATCATCCGTGGTTTTGGGGTAGAGTACCATCTGTACGCTGATGATACGCAGCTGTATATATCTAGCCCAAACCACCCCAACGATGCCGTCGAGGTGATGTGCCAGTGCCTGGAAGCCGTGCGGGCCTGGATGGGAAGTAACAGACTCAGACTCAACCCGTCCAAGACCGAGTGGCTGTGGTTCCTGGCATCCCGGTACAACCAGTTGACTCCATCACTGGCCATAGGGGACGAACACCTTACCCCTGTGGATGGTGCACGCAACTTGGGCGTCCTCCTGGATACCTGGCTGTCCATGGAAGATCAAGTGACAGCCGTGGCCAGGAGGGCATTCTACCAGGTTCGCCTGGTACGCCAGTTGCGTCCCCTATTGGATCGGGATGCCCTATGCACAGTCACTCATGCCCTCGTGACATCCTGACTGGACTACTGCAATTCCCTCTACATGGGGGTCCCCTTGAGGTGCACCCGAAGACTTCAGGTTGTCCAGAATGCAGCCGCACGAGCAATTATGGGAACGTCGAGGTTTGCCCACGTAACACCGCTCTTGCGCGAGCTGCATTGGCTGCCTGTCGTCTTTCGGGTGCGCTTCAAGGTGTTAGTCATCATCTTTAAAGCGCTCCATGGCTCGGGACCTAGCTATCTGCGGGATCGGATTCTGCCACATACATCCCTGCGGCCGATTCGCTCCCACAGAGAGGGACTTCTCCGGGGGCCGTCCACTAGGCTATGCCAGCGGGCGACGCCCAGGGGAAGGGCCTTCTCTGTGGCGGGCCCAACCCTCTGGAACGACCTTCCCCCCGAAATTAGAACAACGACGGACCTCCGCTCCTTCCGTCAAAAACTGAAAACACACTTTTTCTGCCTGGCCGGCCTTGGTTAGTCCTCCTTTTATTAATTGAGTTTTTAGGGGTTTAGCTTTTTAGTATTGTGGGTTTTTAGCGCAGGGATAAATTGTCTAATTTTCTATTTTATCTATTTATGTATTTTTATGTCTGTATTTTTTAATTCCCCTGTGCACCGCTCCGAGTCCCTTTGGGGAGAGGACACGGTCTATAAATTAAATATTATTATTATTATTGTTATTGTTGTTATTATTATTGTTGTTGTTGTTGTTATTGTTGTTGTTGTTATTATTATTATTATTATTATTAATGATGTTCCATTCTAAAAATAATTAAAATAGTTTTTAGTTAAAAAAATATTCTCTCACTCTCATGATGGTATGTTTCTTCTTCGATATTTCTCTTCTACCAGAAGCCTCAGAATTTGTTTGAGGTCTGTGGAGATTCTCAGTCATCCAGGTCATGGTTGTCCCAAAGGTGCTTTTTCAAGAGAAAGTCCAGTTGCCTCTTGAAAAAGCACCTTTGGATCAGAGTTTGAGGATTCTGCACAGTATTTTAGCTATTCCTAGCACTGTACTGTTCTGGACAAATTGCTCTCATGTTGTTCCTAGGTTATGTTAGCACCACTCTCCCAGCTTAGGAGTAACAGCCTGAATACTCCTATCACCACTGTGAGCACTTTGGCCTTTGCTTTCTACATCCTCTCTAGTTTCTTCTTCAGGCTCTGGTATCCTGCTTCTCATACTCTTTTTTCCTGATGTATGTGTCACTTGGTATAATTACATCTATTATCATTTCTTTCTTCTGGTCGTTGTCTATTACCACAATGTCTGATTATTTGGCTAATACCTGTTTGTCCATCAGGATCTGGAAGTCTCATAGGATCTTAGCTCTGTTATTCTCCATGCCCTTCTGTGGAATCTCTCATGGAGACTTAGGAGGGTCTGGCCCCAACACTGTGCAGATGTATACAATGCCAAATCCTTGGTTTTGTCATTCAGTGTATGCTGTTCTTGCCTGAATTTTTTAGCTAGCCTGCTGTTATGTCTTTGAGCTTTTGTGCATAGTCTGCCCCTTGAGTCTTGTCTGGTGTGGGTTGCCTTGAGTTGACTCCAGTGTAGTATTCCATAGTCCCATTAAGTTCTTGAGGAAGGCCCTTAGTGCCTTGTTGACTTTGTATATCATCACCAGTCATTCACAGATCCATGGGTGTGGCAGTGAATTTCCTGTGTTCAGATTGATCTTTCTCGAACTTGAGTCTTGTATGATTGATCTATGACCATGTGATGTCGGGAGCATCTGGTGTGGTTCCCACTACCTTTCTGAGTTGTGCTCATGCACTGGCCCATATAGTCCTGTACCATATGGCTTGATAGGACTTCCTATGCTGTAGGAAGGTAGGTTATTAGTTGGTAGTTGGATGGATTTGTTTCCAGTATTGCCCTGCCTTGTATTAGCCAGCCTGGGTGGGAGACTGCTGTTAGCAGTTGGTTCTTCTGTATTGCTAGGCGTTCATGCACTGCTGATTTTTTTTTTAGCCAGTAGGTGTGGTTATTTGCTGGATGTCTGTTAACATGATGGTAACTGGTTCTTGTTCTGGGAAATTAATTTTATCTGTTCTTGGATCTTGCAGTTACTTTGCATTGGTGTTATGTGTCTGCTGTTTCTCTTATAGCTCCTTCCAGTACTTTTCAGTTTCTGCTGTTGATAGATCTGCTGTTACTCTGTTGTTGCACTGCAATTTTGAGCACACTTTAGATGGTTCTTTGGAGAACAGGACATTTATCTTCTTGGCCTCTGCTTTTCTAGCATATACAGTATCCTTATCTGGCAGCCAGTACCTTTGTGTAGCTGTCTCTAAGGCTTCAGATAGAATCAGGCCCTTGCATTTTTCAGTTGCCAAACTTTATTTAATCTTCACACCCTTCTGTAATTCCACCATCTGACTAATCTCTGTCTGTTGCCTTGATCTTAGCCTCTAACCTCATTTTCTGGGGGGGGGGGGGGGGAGATGTGCTGTTGTTGTTGATCATATAGCCAAGCATCTCCAGCATTGTAGAGGTTGTAGCATACAGTATATCAGTTCATTGGTTTGAGTTATAGTGGTCATAGGAATTGTGGTGAAGGCTCTAATGGCATCATTTAGCATACTGTTGGATGGTACTTCTCCACTGAGTCTTGGTAACTGGTCTTGAAGGTTGACTACAGCTATTTTATCCATGATCTTATGCCTCACTTTAGCTGCTCTTCTCTCTAAAGGTAAAGGTAATAGTGATGCTCCAGCTTCAGATGTTGGCTGCATATTTAGTAGGTCTTCATGAGTCTGATATGTTATGTGTAGTTGGCCTTTTTCAGAGAGCAGCTTCCCTTTACTATGTTGAAGAATCAGATAATTTAGCTGCTTTTCAGTTAGTGTTGATGTAGTCTTTTGTCCATCCATACTCCCTTATATGCTTCATATATCCCTTCTCATTAGGTTTTAGTAGTAGCATTCATCAGTTTAAGGGTCTCTTACCTACCGTATTTTTCGGAGTATAAGATGCACCTTTTTGCCTCAGAAAAGAGGCTGAAAATCTGGGTGTGTCTTATACACTGAATACAGCATTTTTTTGCCTCCTGAAGCCCTGCCCCTTCACCAAAATGTCCGTGCATAGCCTTATGGAGGCTTTTAGAGAGCTCCTGGGGGCTGGGGAGGGCAGAAGACTGAAAAATGGCCCGTTTTTGCCCCCCCCCCCCCAGCAGCACCCTATAAGCTTTCTAAAGGCTATGCACGCAATTTTTTTGACAAAAAATGGGCCCATTTTCACAAAAAACAGGCCATTTTTTGCTCGTCCCCTCCCCAGCTCTCTGCAAGCCCCCTAAAGGCTATTCATTCCTTCTTTTTTTAAATGGGCCCGTTTTTATGAAAAATGGGCCATTTTGGGGAGGTTTTCAAAGTGCAAAAACTTTTTTCCCCCTTTTGGAAAGCTCCTCAATAGAGTGGTTGATGAGAATTACATTGATCAAGTGCTCTGCCAGCAGAAACAAAGTCTTAGGTGCTGCAGATTATCAGCGATTTCCTTCTCCAGCACATGGATAAATACATCTGGAAACATCTACCTACCTACCTACTCTCTCTCCCCCCCCCACCTACTTACTGTATTTCTCTCTCTACCTACCTACCTACCTACCTACTTAAAAAAAAACGCCTCTTCAAAACCTTAGTGCGTCTTATACTCTGATGCGTTTTATACTCCGAAAAATATGGTGTCCATGTTTGTTCTAGTAGTTCATTTATTGTCAGATTGTCCTGGTTCCCCAAGAGCTGACTCAGATCTTGTTGATCCACGTGACATCTGTGCTGGTATCACTTTCCTAGTTTGTGTCATTCTCATGTTTGAGATAGACAGACGAAATGTTAAGGCGTCTTGCTCAAGGACACATATTGGTATGTTTATGTACCAGTTGAGATTCAAATCATGGTCTCCCACATTAAAGCAAATGCTGTAACCATTACATTATCCATCTGCATACGTGCGTGCATGCACACAGTAATATATAGTATAATATATATGTATACTTGTGTGTGTATAAACAATGAAGAAGCAGTTCAGTACCACTTTTCCAGCTATACATCCATTTTAGTTTATGCTGATAAAATAGGGTTATTTTACCACCTCCACTATATAAGCCTTCTATGCATAATTCAGCTTAGAGGTTTTGACTAAATCAGTGCCCTAGAGTAGAAAGTGTTGCTTTTCATGTATTTGAATCTGACTCTCCAAAGTTTATGACCAGTGCTCTAAGTACTTCTCAGTTACTCAATATTCAGGCAAAGGGAATATTTAATGTTTTTGGATTTCCATCAACATAAGAAAGTCATTTAACGGCTTTAGGGAGTTATTTTCCCAATTTGAAGATGTTTATTTTATTTAGAATCTGCTATAATTGGGAATATTTTGCTGCTCTTATGAGTCTACTGGTATTTCCAGAGAAAGAAGTCCCAGAAAAGAAGAAAATGAAAAAGGAAGCTGGAAATAAAAAAACAGCACCTGTTAGCATTCTTTTTGGTTATCCATTATCAGAACGTAAACAGATGGCCCTTCTTATGCAGATGACTGCAAGAGACAACAGCCCAGGTAATAGCAGAACTCTTTCCATTTATATATGACTCTCTGATCAAATGCATGTAGAGGGTAAGGTAACATAGCAGGACATTTGGATTTTAATTGGAACTGCACTGCAATTTTCTCCTGATTTGGGATGATTGGGATAATAGATCAACATTATTTTAAAAAATGAATTACTTCACTTGTACTCTGACAATTAATGGAACATGATTAATCCCGAGGCCTCTTTCATGACAAAAAGCTTTATTAATAATTTAGACATGTATTCTAAATACACATACATGGGTTTGATTTGTGGATTAACTATCTTTCCTAGTTGCAGAGTAAAATAAAGTATTAGAGTCATGGCTTGATTTGACAATTAAATTATTGTTAATTGGACAATACTATTTTGCAATTTATTTTCCCTCCAAGTCAGTCTAGTTTAAATACAGTAAACTTGAAAATAATGGAGTTTTATTTAAAACCAACACTAAAATTTAATCTTATCAGGTATCAACAAAAATGTGGTTTATTCTGATTATAAACTATTTACAAATGTTAGATTCTATTTGGTTCAACAGCAATTAATATTCAGCAGTTTAGATTCCGGTGTTTTATATTTAATTAATTGCATTCATTCTATTTTATTATATATCAGTGACTTACAACACTGTTGAGTTGAGAAACTGGAGCAATCTCAGCATTATAATATCATTTAATGAGGTTAATTGATAAGCATTGAAGCTATAAGTATCAATTTATCTTTGCAAACACTTGACTAGTCTGCCATGGTCTGAATCTGATTTGTATTTTCTGATGGTTTGCATACTAAAATGAGATAGAGAGATACCAAGCATTTTCCTTCCTACGCCTTTGAGTTAGTCTTGATTCCTGGCAAGTGCTTAGACAAGTCCCTGCAGTTTTCTTGGCAAGATTTTGGAAGTGAATTGACATTGTCTGCTTCCTAAAGTTAAGAGATAATGAGTGGTCTAATGTCAACCAACTGGCTTTGTTCTTAAAGTGGGATTAGAATTCACAATCTTATGGTTTCTAGTGTCATGCCTTAATCCTCACGCTAAAAGAGAGGGAGGGAGGGAAGGAAGGAAGGAGGGAGAGAGAATGTGAAAGTATGTAGAGAAAGAATGAGAAGTAGAGTATGTGTTTGCATAGCTGAAGAATGAATTCGTTAACATTCATTTTTGATTTTTTTTACTGAGTTCATACTTTGAACTTTGTTTTTGTAGATCCTAATTTAAATCACCCTTTACAAACAGTGACCACACAAAAGAAAACACCAAGCTCCTCATCACGCCAAAAAGATAAAGTTAACAAAAGAAATGAACGAGGGGAAACCCCCTTACATACAGCTGCCATTAGAGGTGATGTTAAACAAGTTAAAGAATTAATTAGTCTTGGTGCAAATGTGAACGTGAAAGATTTTGCAGGTAAGTTGGATGAGTAGTCAGTTTTAAGACTATCCCTTATCAAATATGAAACTGAATTCCAAGATTCTTTACAGTATGTTTTTAAAAAAACAGTAAATTCAAATATTTAGAGTTTCTTAGAAGTAGGGGAATGGGTAATAGTCATCTTCCCAACTCTCACTTGAGTTCTAGAGTCTAGGTATAACTGGAAATAGAGTTTCACCTGGAAACTGAAACATGTCCTCTTTTCAAATAGAATCTAGAGAGGACATAATTTGTCTTTTGCAGGACTTTTATTGAAGTCCACTAGCTGGTTTGGGAGTATGTGGCATTAGTACAACCCCAAAGGTGAAGTAACAAAGAATAACATATTTTGATTTTAATAAATGCAATAAAATAAGTACAGGTCTGGCAAACTGTATTATGTGCAATGTATAAAACAAAACAATATTCTAGCTTTAACTTAAAGCTTACTTATAAAAATACTATATGCATTTCAAAAATTTGGAAATGCGAAACAATAAAACTAAAATTATGTTCTGTCTTTTATTATAGGTTGGACACCACTCCATGAAGCATGTAATGCTGGTTATTATGATGTTGCTAAGGTCTTGATAGCAGCAGGGGCAGATGTAAATACTCAAGGCTTAGATGATGATACACCACTCCATGATTCTGCAAGCAGTGGACATAGGAAGGTAGATAACATTCATGGAAAAATTAAATACATAATATGTGTTTATTTTTAATAAAGTTTACTAAACAGAATATAGCAAAGGAATCCTATATTATCAATTAGGCCCTTGGATATGAATAATTTGTTACCAACATCACTGGAAAAGGCAATGGTGATTATTTTACTGTGCATTTAAAGGTATATATTAAGCTAGAGATTCAAATCATATGCAATCATAACAATAATATATATGGAAATAAAGAAGAATTACACAATATAGCTCACCTATTTTATCTGTGAAAATACACAGTATGAATGCTATTGAAGAAAGAAGCCTGCAAAGGAAACACAGAATCTTCATAGATCTTCTCAGTTATCAGGTCATGGGTGTCCCAAAGATGCTTTTTAAAAAAAAGGAAATTGGACTTCCTGATTTTTCTTTAAGACATTTTACTTCTCATCCAAGAAGCTTCTTCAATTCTGAAGAACCAAAGAAGTTTCTTGAATGAGAAGTGAATGTCTTTAAGAAAAACCAGAAAGTCCAATTACCTTTTTAAAAAGCACCTTTGGGACACTGATGACTGAGAATCCCCATAGACAATCTACCTAGGTTAATCTTTCAAGAACCTTTATAAGGGAAAAGCTCCTTTATTAAGTTGTGAAGGCAAAGAGCAAGATACAGACAGTTCAGTATGCAATGTCTGGTATCTCAGTTTATAGAGATGCAGGGAATGAAAGCTTGTCCTACTAAAGGGAAATTTATTAAGGGTCAAATTGGTATTGACTCTTAGCAACCACATAGATTTTATCCAGGAGAATCTGTCCTCAATCTAGTCCTCCAATAATGTACCCATTGCCATTGTAAGTTCATCCATTTTGCTGCTTGTTCTTCTTTTTCTTCCATCTATCCCAGTACTATAGACTTCTCCAGGAGTTAGGTTTTCATATAATATGACAAATATAATAATTTGAGCTTGTCATTTGTGTTTCAAGTAAAAATTTGGGGTTGATCTGAGCAGTTATTCCACCCCCACCCTCTGGCAACTGTCTATTGTATTTTCCAACACTAAAGTTCAAACATATTAACACTTCTTCTATTATGTTTTGATAAAATATCTGTCTTGATTACTTGTTTCAAGTTATGTCAAAGCCTTTTTATGTGTCAGGTGTTGATATAATATTTGCTTTGATAAAGTATTTAAAGTTCTGCCAAATAGTATTTTTATTTAGCTGACAGATATTGATTATAAGGTTATTATGTAAAAATCCTTAAACATTGTAGGCTAATAAATATTCAGTGTTTTTTAAAAGAATTAATCTAATACAACTTCAAAAACTTATTAGAGTAATTACAGATGACACATTCCATATAAGGTATGAGGATTTCAACATTTTTGATCATATCTAACATTCTATCATTTATTGATAGGATCAGTATAATATGGTGCATTTTTAAGAGTAAGAGTGTTAAAAATACAGGTTAGTTTTTCAGTTTATTTCCTGATCAAACTTTTGTAAAATTGTTACAATGAACCTAATATTTCAGATTGTGAAGTTGCTCCTCCGACATGGTGGTAATCCGTTCCAAGCCAATAAACATGGGGAAAGACCTGTAGATGTAGCAGAAACAGAAGAACTGGAACTATTACTGAAAAGAGAAGTTCCGATTTCTGATGATGAAGATGGCTGTTCAGGTCAGAAAAAAATGATGTTAAATAAAAGTGTGTTTGTATATACTATGTTTAAATTGTGTAATATTTCAAAATATAAGCACAAGTAGGGATTTGCAAATGGGTTCTTTGTTGCTAAATGCTGACATCAAAGGACTTGCAAATTTTAAGTTAACCCAGGGAATTTGACTTAATAAATTGAAAGTGGTATATATGCAAAATTTATTAATAAATACTGTACATATGAATTTGTTAATTAAATTAAATTAAATGTACCTTTTTTCCACTGCTGTGTTTAGAGATAGGAATGGATAAAATAGGTTTTCTTGATTATTTCAAGTGTCTTCAAAAAGTATCCTTCTTGACAGATACAGAAGTAAGAAGACATGTTTTAATTTTGTAAAATATATAATTATTCCAAAGGAGGAGATTCTTACACCTATAGGTCCTAGTTTTTGTCATTGAAGCAGAAATGGGGATATTATAGTGAATTATAGTGCAATAAAAAAACTTTTTTGGGCCTCCTGTTGTTCCAGCTATTTCTGATGTTTCTGTTTATATTTTAGTGTATTTATAGAATTATCATTGTTATTGTATATACCTGTCATTTAAACTTGTGGCATGAAAAAGCATAAAACATAATAAGGCATCTATGATAAGAGGGGGGAAAACATAAATGCAATAAATAATGCATGGTAAGAAAACAATAACATAACTAGATTATAGTTCATAGTAAGTAAAATGAATTGAAAGTCTTAAATAATACATTTTTTTTGAATTTGCAGTTTATACCTATCAAATTGCTATTATTCCGTGTTAAATATAATATGTTTTATTATACAATTTTTTTTCTTAAAGTAGCACATTTCATATTTACTTCTATTTAATTTATACTACAATAAATTGAACTAATAAAAATGCATGACAAATATATAAGATTTATTGCCATTAATAGTGAACACAGCAGCAACCTGTTTTTCTATTCTAGATCTTGATGAAGCACCATCTGTAAATCCTTCCAGCATAGAAGGCAATATGGATTCTGAGACAGAGAAAGAATCTCTAGCTAATGACAACAAACATGTTTCTAATAAAACATCTCTTCCATCAGCTCTTGATGAATATGAATTCAAAGATGATGATGATGAAGAAGTTAAGAAAATTATAGATGATAGACATATTCCACGAAAAGATTTGAGAAAAGAAGATATGTCTGAAACAGAACAAAGTAACTTATTTCTTACACAGGAAAAATTATCATTTCCAAAATCATTTAAAAATAAAAAGCAGAAACCTTCCAGAGTGCTGTATTCAAGTTCTGAAAGTTCAGATGAAGACATTCTTCAAGACAAAAAAATAATATCTCCTTCATGTACTGTTACAGAAATTTCAAATTCTGATGCAAAGACTAAAAAAGAATATGTTTATAATGAATATAAACAAAAAGGAAAAGTTAAAAGAAAAGTAAAAAATCAAAGCAAAAATAAAGAAAATCAGCAATTAAAACAGGAAAAAGATCATTCCAGATTGACAAACCTGGGTGTTTCTCTGTTAGAATCGTTAGACAAAAGTAAAGAAGATGATAATTTCCGAAAAACATTTAGCCCGAAGGAGGATTCTTCTTTATCCTTACTCCATATTACTCCTAGTAGATCCCCTAAACATCCATGTGGCATTAATGAAAAACAGTCTTCAACACTTAAACAAGAAAATGTTAAAATTTGTTTATCTCCAGAAGGATCAGAGGTAACTTCACAATCTGAATTAATTCGATATGACCATAATGCAGATACTGATTTTCTTTTAGAAAATTCTAGTAATAAGTCTTACAAAAACAGAGACAAAAGTAAGCATCAGAAAGAATTTATTTTAGAATTTAGTGAGAAATCCAGTCCTAAACAGTCCAAAGATGAAGATAACAGTCCAATCTTTGAGAATTCTGACACTACGATGAAGAAGAGTGACAAGGAGGGGAAAATGCTTAAAAAGCATAAATTGAAGCATAAAGAAAAGGATAGAGATAAGCATAAAAAGGAACAGGATGGAGAGAAAGAAAGATATAAGCATAAGGAGAATTCCAAGGATGTCCAGAGGAATGTTGAGTTTGATAGAGAATTTTGGAAAGAAAATTTTTTCAAAAGTGATGAGGCAGAAGATATGTCAACTGTAGACCATGACCCACAAATGTCAGAGAAGAAATCTAAATTGGAAAAGATCTTAATTAAAGAAGACAAATGTGTAAAAGAGAGAAGCTTTCAAAAAGATAAAAATTTTAGAGAAGAAAAAGAAAGAGAAAAAACTAAAAAAGAAAATGATAAGGAAGAGAAAACAAAAGAACATAACTCATTTCTTGATAAAGAAGCAGATTTTTTCTGTTTAGGTGTTAGAGAGATGTCAACAAATATAACTGTAATAGAGAAGGAGGACATTGATAAACAAGAAAAAAAGGATCATAGAGAAAAAAATGAAAAGCGGAACTCTTCTATTGAAAAAATAGAAAGAAAAAATACAGACAAAGAGAAAAAAGTAAAATGTGAACATAAAGCAGAAAAGGATAAGTCAGATTCTCTTGAAAATAATGAAAAAATAAAAGAAAAGGAAAAGGTATACATTCAACAGGTAGAAAAAGCAAACAAAGAACATGATAAGTTAAAAAGCTTCAGTACTATTAAAAAGCTTGATGACAAAGAAAAAATCAAAGAAAGATTTGAAAAGAAGCATGATAAAGAAAAAAATGATAGATACTTTTCAGAATCTAAAGAAAAAACCAGCAATGATAAGAAATGCAAGAGTTCTGAAAAGGATAATGAATATTCTAAAATGGAAAAGAGTAGAAACAAAGAGAAAGAAATGGAAAAAAAAGAGAAATCGAAAGAACGTGATAGTTCAGTAATTACAAACATGAAGCAAACAGCAGAAGAGAAAAAATGCAGTAGTGAAAAAACTTTATTCTTAAAAGAGAAGCCAAAGGATGAATTGCTAAAAACTCCTGATGGAAGAGAGAAGGATAAAAAAGATAAAGATATTGACAGATACAAAGAGCGTGACAAATATAAAGATAAAATGCAACAAAATAATGTATCTAAATTGAAATCTGACACTGAAAAGCTTAAATCTAAACCATTACCAGTGTCTAAAGATACTCGACCTAAAGAAAAGAGATTATTAAATGATGACTTAATGCAGACAAGCTTTGAAAGAATGCTTAGTCTTAAAGATTTGGAAATTGAACAGTGGCATAGAAAACACAAAGAAAAAATAAAACAAAAAGAAAAAGAAAGATTAAAGAATCGATCCTGTACCGAACTTAATAAAATAAAAGATAAGGATAAAATAAAATATTCACTTACTGAATCAAAGAACAAAGAACTGATTCGTTCAAAAAGCTCCGAATTATCAGATGCTTCTGGGAAAGATAAGCAGCTAAAAGATGCTATTAGCAGTAGATCACAGTCAGTTGATATAAAAAATGCTAGTGGAAAACTATCCCTAGCATTGGACAGTAGCTTAAGTCGGTCTCCTAGATCAGAAAGTGAAAAAACTGGACTCACCTCCAGATCAATATCCATGATTTCAATTGCTAGCTCAGAGGATTCTTGTCATACTACAGTAACTCCTCCAAGACCTGTTGTTGAGTATGATTCAGATTTTATGCTTGAAGGATCTGATTCTCAAATGTCTTTTTCACATTCACCATTTCTTCCTAGTGCCAAATCACCTGCAAACTATGAGAATGATAGTTTATCAGAGTTGCCAGAGCGTAATAAAGCACCTACTTTAAACAGACTTCCTTCAGCTTATATTAGATCAGCATCAGTCGAAGATGTAAAATTTGTTATAAATGATTGCAGACCAGTTGTAGAAGTGCGAAGATGCAGTATGCCGGCTGTTTATGAAAATACAAAACAGTCCCGAGTGCCAGAAGAAAGTAATCACAGTACTTTGCTCTCAGTTCAAAGTTATAATTCTTTTCCTAAACATGAATGTTGCAATTTGCTTGAAAAGGATTCCCAGAATGGACTGACCAGCTTGTATTCCAGTTCTGCTTTATCTCCAAGTAGACCAGTTCATAAACCTAATGCATTAGATGCAATTGGTAAAAACACTCCTCCTTCAAGCTCATCAGGAGAAAGTCATACATATTTAGAACATAATAATACAACTCCATCAAGTAAAACATGGGATGTGCCTTTGGATAGATTTATTTCATTAAATAGTGAATGTTCCTGTTCAAATTATTCAGGTTGTGAGTTTGATGCAACAAATGCCTCATCCATAACTAATTTTGAAAATAAAACTATGAAAGAGCAGAAAAGCTCTGAATCTTTTTATCATCATGCTGAAAATGTATCAAATCCTACATCCCAGGAAATGGCAGAAATTTTGTCTGTTCAATCATGTTGCCCTTCTCAGATTCAGCCAAGTTCAGATACGATGTATGTGTCAAAGCATGTAGCTTTGTCAGATACAAACAGCCAAGAGCTTCTGATTAAGAACTCACAAAGTTCCATTCAACCTAGCAATTCAGTTTTGGACATAGATGCTGCCAGCAAAAAAAAGATAGAAAAAAGCATCATCTTGTCAAACAACAAAAAAGCAGATATGCTTATCACAGTTTATCCTGAAAATATTACTAAAGAAATTTCTCAAAATTTTGAGAAGGATTTTGTTGCAAATGATCCCCGCTTACACTCCAGTGCAAATTCATCAGCAGTAAGCAAGCTCATTTATAAAACGTCACAAACTGAAGAACTTGATAATACTGTAATTGACATTCAGTTCCAAGGTGAAAAAGCCCATTCCATTGACATCTGTTCATCCCATATGGCTGGTAATAAAAATGACCTAGATCTTCAAGATCTAAATGGTAGAACACTGAAAGGAATTACAAATGAGTACAATAGAAATTTTTATAATATGGACAGTGCAGAAAACAATTCAATGGAAGAAAGACAACAGTACCTACCACCTAATTTGGAAAGCCATTCACAGTTAACTGGACATGAAGTACATAAATATAGTCCAACTATTAAATTAGAATTGGAAGAAGCCGTAGAAGATCCCAAAACACAACACTATGAAATTCCTCAAAGAATTACAAGGAATAGAGCAAATATCCTTGCTAATCAAAGTAAGCAGAACCTTTCTGGTTGCTCCCAGATCACAGAACGAGATTTTGATTCTTCGGCCTCTTTGAAAGGACGGATAAGATTAACTGAGGAAGATGATGCTCAGCCACATCATCCACGTAAAAGAAAGCTGTCACGTGTTCCTCAGCCTGTTCAAATAAATGCATCTTTAATGCAAGCTAAAGAAAAAACTCATCAGTCTCTGGCAGCTGTTGTAGACTCTCTAAAACTAGAAGAGATACAGCCATACAGTTCAGAGAGAGCAAATCCGTATTTTGAATATTTGCATATAAGAAAGAAAATAGAAGAGAAACGTAAATTATTATGTAGCGTTATTCCTCAAGCACCCCAGTATTATGATGAATATGTAACCTTCAATGGATCATATCTCCTAGATGGCAATCCCCTGAGCAAGATATGCATTCCAACAGTAAGTAACTAGGAATTTGAGTTACTGTAGAATTAATTGTTGGCTCTTAGTTATTGCTTTCAAAACTCCACTTCATTGTAAGTTAACAATATCGGTGTTTATCTTGCTGATATGCTCAGTCAGAATATATAGACACAATCATGTTTTGCTCATGCATTTGCTCCTGCAACAAATATAAAATGCATATTATGCAAACAGGAATTTTAAAAAGACATCTTGAGTGCCTCATGAAAAAATTGCACATGGTACAACCAGCTGATTTATATAAGTTAGATATCTTGGCCCCTCATCAGACAGGTCATACAGGAGAAATCATGTATTTGGAGAATATCAGAGTCTGGATGGAGAGAAACAGACATAGATTAAATCTTTTCAAAACTGTTTGACTTTTGGCTAAATTATTCCAGGGTAATACTTAGTTTTGAATACAGTTGCATTCCTCATGCTCAGAGGTGCTCTGCAATTTGGAGATGCTCCTGGGCTGACAGTTCCTGCTCAAGTACATTCCTCCATTTTTTAAATTACATAAATTCCTATACATAGTGAGAATAGCTCCTCAGCATTTAATGGATGTAAATTGGCTTAGTTATCATGTATTAATGTGGTAGTTTGGTGAAAAATCATCTTATTTATCCAATATCAATTCATAGATATACAACTACCATAAATATCTATGAAGGCAGCCTGATAAAAAGAAATAGGAGAAAACAAGAAACAGGAGGTGCAAATAATAGCAAACTTAACTGCTGAAAAGATGGTTGCATTTGCAAATTAACTAAAGATTAGCGATTACTTGAAAGTGTTTAATCAAAGAAATTTGACCCTTTTTATAATATATATCTGAATAAGGGTTTGTTCTTGTTCAGTTAACTTTTCCCCTTCTCTCTCATCTCCAGTTGGTTTTGTTCCTCCCCTTTCTCTTTTTTTTCTTCCTTGTTCTCTTCAGCCTTTATTTTGTCTTTTTTTGTTGTTTCTTGGTATTTTTCAGAAAAAAGAATAAGGAACACATATGAGTACATGTGTGTTTTTCTATGTGACAATGATTTGTTTTTGAGAGAAAGAATTGTTGAATGTATATATATATATATGGGATTTTGTTTTATAAAATATTTATCTTACTTTACAAGCAATTTTAATTTAATAGTTCTTTTGTTATATTACTTGTATTTTTATAAATATATGTCATCCTTGACCTGGCCCTGATTTTTTGGAGTGACTGCTAATTACGTCTGCGTACATACAAGTGCGTTTATATAACATTAGGGAAGGAAAATTTCCAGATTGGTTTTAGCTACAGCAGACAAAAATGAGAAAACTGGACATTGCATAGGCATTTTGTCTGGCTTTACCTTTTTTCCCTATTTATTTTTTTCTGGTGAGAGCATTTGAAATGCATGATAATATTTTTCTGGTGTGTATTGTTGATGACACCCTTGGGAGCCTAAGGGATTGGTGATGCAAGATTGCAGATATTTAGAATAATCTTGTATGAACAATCAATTTTGGAATTTTAGAACCAAGCCTTACATCAAGCCCAACCTTAGGTCCAAGTGTATTTTTAAATTACTGTATTTTAAAAAGTTCAAGGGAATATACAGCGTTTCATTTTTAATGCTCAATTTTGCCCCATTTTTAGCCACATTTTAAATACTGTAACTTTTACCCACCATCAAATGTATCTTTTACATATTAGAATATATATCTTTTGCATATTCAGATTTATATCAAAGTGATATTTCTTTCACAGATCACACCACCACCATCACTATCTGATCCACTTAAGGAACTGTTTAGACAGCAAGAAGTTGTAAGGATGAAACTTCGTTTACAACACAGTATTGAAAGGGTAAGAATATAATAAAATCTACTGAATGATCAGCACTTTTAAGAGGGTTTCATTTTTTAAATGAAAATTATAAGAAATTATATTATTAAGTTGGTTGATTCAGAACTAAATATATCCATTTTTTCAAGGGAATTTTAAAATACAATGCATTGTATATTTTTAAAGGATTCCTTCATAAGTATAGGGAAAGGTTAGTTTTTCAAAGTGATAAGATGTATCTTTGAATTAATAAAAGATTATATGATTTAGCTAAATTATGTCTTTTAATTTAATTAGGAAAAACTTATTGTTTCCAATGAGCAAGAAGTACTACGAGTCCATTATCGAGCAGCAAGAACTTTAGCAAATCAGACTTTGCCTTTTAGTGCATGTACAGTACTGCTGGATGCGGAAGTATATAATGTGCCTCTTGATACACAGGTAAAAAAGTTGTTTGAAGTAATACAATAAAAGGAAAATTATTGACTCATTGTGAATATAAGTTTATATCCATGCAGTTAATTGAAAATAGTAGAAAAGTTGTGTGCCTTTGTGTTCTTCTATGAGGTTGTTTGTCTTGGGATAGTCTGTTGATAACTAGTATTATCTTTGGATGGGTAGGCAACACCTATCAAACAAAAGTTTTGTGATTTGAGGGTCCTGCCAGAACAGCAGGTGGAGGCCATAGTTAAAAAGGCAGCTTTGCCAGCATAAGCTGATATGTAAATTACAATCATACCTGTTGTAGAAGGACACAATTATAGTATGTGTATATCTTTGTGTCTGTTTGTTTGTGTGTTTATTTATAGCATTTCTATAGCTGTCCACCTCAAGCCTACTTCTGGGTGGCTCACAACCTCAAATAATATCTATCTATGATAAAATACATTAAAACAAAAAATACTGGCACTATAGCTAAATTTTCTCACTCAGCCCACAACAGGGTCATCCCATCAACCTCACTGTAACCTAGCACCTGGGAAGAAAGCAAGTGTTTTTTGAAAAACACTTTCGGGCCCTAATTTAATTTAATATTATTTTAAGGTGTGTTATTTATTGATGTTTTTATATGTTTTTATTGATGCCTGTTCACCGCCCTGAGTCCCGCATGGGAGAAGGGCGGTATACAAATTTAATAAACCATAAACCGAAAGGTTAAACGGATGGGGAGGGGGGGCTGCTGAACCTTGGAGAAGGGTGTGTTCCATAGACTTTAGACTTCCACAGAAAAGGCACACTTTCTAGGTCCATAATATGACAACATTAAAGGGAAGGGACTAGGAGCCTGCCCACCCTATTTGATCTGGTAGAACAGGTAGATGTTCTTAGCAAGAAACTGTCCCACAAATAACCTAATCTTGTGCCATTTGGACTTTAAAGGTAATAACCAGCATTTTGAATTGCACGTAGAAGGAAACTGGAAGCCAGTGTGCACCTTGCACAACAGGATTGTAATGTGGATGAACCCAGCAGCATACAGTATTATGGAAAACACCACATTCTGCAGTAGTTATAACTTCCATATGTTCTTCAAGGGCAATCCTATATAAAGTGCATTGCAGTAATTCAAGCAGAAGTGAGCAAGGCATGAATGGTCAAGAGCAAAGTCTCCCAGGTGTTGTGGACGTAAAGCAAGTTCCATGAGTGTAGATGGACCCCCAAATTGCATACCAGCTCAGTCCAGGAAATTCTTCCTCATCCAGAGTCAAAGATAATGTAACACCTAGACCCGAGCAATCAAAAACGTAAAGCCACTCCATCTTGCCAGGGTTGGATCAAGGCTAGTTTCTCCCTTACACCTCCAGGCACACAACCAGTACCATACCAGCATCATCTGCCCTTTAAGGAGTGGAGATGTATAGCTATACTGAGGATACATCCCATGCTCAATGGTTAGGGTTAAGATCCAAGCCCTGGGGTGCCTTTGTTGCAGAGACCTGAACTCAACCTCGCCACCTTCCACCAACATTAACTGGAACCAACTATGGAAGAAGGAAGGAGAACTATTGCAAAACTGTGCCACCCCTAACTCCAGAACTGTTGCCATCATCAGTACTCAATCAAATTACTGTAGCTCACTTTACATGAGCCGCCCTTTAATAATTATTTTGAAATTGGCTTGGAATATGTAGCTTGAATATTTGCATTCCTAACACTGAAAGCATATAACATCATTGTAGCAGAGCTACAATTCTGATTGAATTGAAGATGCTAGTATTGACCTACCGGTAGAAAGCTCTTCATGTTTGGCCCTTGGACATCTAAAGAACTACTGTTCCCAACATTTGCCTGATGTATCAGATAATTTCGGGAACAGCTACTAATGTCCCACACTTCCAGTAGGTGAAGAAAACTGAAGCTAGATTGTGCTGCTTCTCTCTGGCAATGTTATTACTATGGGAAAAAGAATTATTCTAAACAGACTTTTCACAACAAAACAGCTTTTTTATTACCATTGTTATGTTTTCATTGTCACTCACCTTGATACATTAACTGAGGTTTTGATTGTTGTCTTGTAAGCAAGTGAAAATTGGTCAATTTTGGAATCTTTAAATCACATACATACGTGTGAAGGAGTATTCTAAGAGATATTTGGAGAAGAGGTTGAGGAGAAGGCCTTTTTACTGGTCTCCCGGTTTTTAAAAATAGTTTTGTCCCTAAGGGCAGGTTCTACCTTTCTCTCAATTTTTTGAAAGACAGTAAAGATTCAGTCCTGCTGTTCCTCTGAATTTCTGGAGTGTAGTGTTTTATTTTAGGGGGCTGCTGTTGTGTTGATCCTCAGTTTTCGGAAGGGACTGCATTCATGATCGTAATGGACAATGTTTTTATAGTTAATTTTGTCATCCACTATGTAAAATTAATAAAATACAATGGTACACAATAATGTAGTTCTTCAAAATTGTGCATATGTTTTATGGTTCTTCAGCTTTATTCAAGAAAGGCAAAATATGCTTTTAATGCAATACATAGTTAAGGAATTTGTTAGTATGAAATATAAAGTAATGGCTTCAACACTATAACTTAAGGGGTGGGTTAAAATTCATGAAAAATATACATTAATTGGGTTTTTTAAATAAAAGGAATATGTGTCTGACTAGTGGTTTTTTATAAATGAGAAGTGGGAGAACCATTGCTTTTGTGACACCTTAAATTTCATTGAAACATTGTGGGTTGGATAGTTTTTGTTTGATCAAACACAACTTTCCTTAAGTTCCTATGTATATGCTCTTAAGATTTTCTCCATTTTATATTTATCTTATGAATGATGACCACAGATATTTAGAATGTTTAAATTTTAACATGATTGCTGTTAATTTTCTAAGAAAACTGTTATAGTGCTATAAAATGGTGAGCATTGAAATTATGTTAAAATGTTTCATGTTATAAATTTTCCAAATATATAAAATTAGTTCTATTTCTATTCATTCATTCATTCCACAAAGAAGGCATTGTGATACTAATGTAAAAATTATTTACATTTGCATATGACTTTAAGCCGTGGCTGTAAGCAATAGAAAAAAATATATAGATGTTTTATGAACTGTCAGAAGAGTATTAATAGAGCTTACAATGCAGCTGTATTGCTGAATTAAAACTATATTATTAAAGACATAGCTTATGAAGAAGACACACAGTAGGGTACTATAAAAAGATACAGGTTGATTAACAATTAGGTGCTTCATAACAGGTGCAGATTTACAACCATCGCAGCATCACATTTGCAAGATCACAGCTGGCTTCCAATAAACAAAGCCATAGAGAAGCCAGCAGCAAATTGGAAGTTGTAATCACATGATGTCTCACCATGTCCATAGATGATTTGTGTAACAAGTGCTGCAGAACTGTTGTCATAAATCCAGTGTGGTCAGGTGAAGATTTGTTTAATGACTGCATCACTTAAGTGACAGAGTTGACTGTCCCAACTGTGAGGTTTAAGGGAGAACTACCTATAGTGAAAAAGAGATTGTGCAATAAAGATTTCTCTGGATTGTCTAGCAAATCACATTTTTTCAATTTTAATTCTTCCGCTAAATTGAAATACTGTAAATTTTCCCCCTAAGAATAATATCACCTTTACAGAAAAACTGTAGTTATCATTAAACATATAAATCTATCAAAGACGTTGTATAGCATGGGAATGAGTGGATATTAGCCTATAATTAACAGGTATAATTTTATTATGTTTAATTTACAGACTGATGACAGTAAAGCATCAGTTAGAGACCGATTTAATGCAAGGCAATTTATGTCATGGTTACAGGATGTGGATGACAAATTTGACAAATTAAAGGTATGTATCTTCATTAAACTCCTCCCAAAATATTTTCCATTAAAAATTTCTAGTCATTAGACATGCTGCCCACTCTATCCGACTCTTTTGTGTTATTACAAATTCAAGTAGAAATAGCATTTTATATTGCTTTTCTGCTAAATAATGTCTCAAAATGTTTGTAGAGCTATTCTAAAAAGACTATGTTTGCTGTTAGATTTCAAATGTGAAAGGAATAGTAGCATAGCTAATATCATAGCATTTGTATACTCATTTCTGTTCTATACGCTAATCAACTTTTATGTGATACTGAATCAGAAAGAGCAGTTCCCACAGTTTCCTTGCATGTAGGAAGCTTTTCCATCCATTATTCTGAGTTTAGTGCAATACTAGAAGAATTGTGTAGTGAGATATTTCTCCCATTGACTAGATGAGTGAGCCAATGGTGGTCATTGTACACTTTAGAACAGGGATATCAATCTGGCAGCCCATGGACCGGATGTGTCACACAGCTCCGTAAGGTGAAAAACATCACGATACATCATGTGATGGGAACGTGATGCCACGAGTTTGACACCCGTACTTTACAGTATAGCAGAATTCTAACTCAGATGTTCTTCATATACTTTTCCAAGTGCACAGTCAAGACAAATAAATACATCCAACCACTTTTGTTTCAGTGGAAGTTAAAAAGCAAATTTCCTCCTAATTTAAACAGGATCCTATTTGAATGAAACAATATACAGTAAAATTTTAGGCTATGTATAAGACAAGCTAGTGTGCCAAAAGCATCAGTGCAGCAGGAAAACAGGTGAGAACATTTTCAATGTTACTAGCTATAATAGCTAAAACAAATCTCCAAATTAAGCAATTCATAAGCAGTGAATCTATACCAATCGTATAATTATATTTGCAATTTAAAGATGCAAAGAACATTTCAGAGTCAAAATGTTTTATATGTGGATTGTCCTGTTTAGACTTTGGAATGCAATTCTGACCCAGTTTACCAGAAGCTATCTAGTTTATAATGTCCAATTTTGAGGTGGGAACAGTTAATTCTATGTTAGATCAGGATATTCTGAAAAGGAAATGCTTCAACCATAGATATTTTGCATATTTCCAGTGCAGTTCAGAGATGACAAAGCAAAGATGAGGTCTATAGGGCACCCATTAAGACTTTCATTCCTGTTCTTTGGAATCATATCACTAGAATCTTAATTATGTTAGAGTGCAACTTGCATATATAAATGCTATTTTTTTTAAAATGGTGCAAAATGTATTTCTTCATTTTTTAAAGAAACAGTTAAGACAAGACCCATCAACTTTATAGAATAGAGAATATGCAGAAATACGTGGTACAAAGTAAAACCCACTGAAATTAATACAGATAATGCTCGCTTACCAACCACTGGCTCAACCATTCAAAGTTACAACCCTGCTAAAAAAATAACTTTAGAACTATTTATGGCTTTCACAGTACCCCTCAATCACATTGGTCATCATTACAATCAACTTTCATTCTCCTGTATCTAATCTGTTGTTTTCTTTTTTCCTCCTTGTCGAGCAGAGAGATTGGAGAAGAATGAATTAGAACAGATTAAGCATGCACACAAAGAGAATACACACCAAAATCAATGTACTGGTCCTGACAGCCATGAGTGCACTCAGCAATAGCTGATATTTTTCCCATTGTGTGCCTGCTTACTCTCTTTTAATCCCTTCATCTCCAATTGCTTTGTTCTGTATGGAGAGTAACGGCATTAACTTCCCCGCAGCTCTTTCCACACCCAAACAGAAAAAGATGGACAGCATAACCTAAACTGGCTAGCCAAACCGCTTGTTGGGGACCTTTCTGCAAGTATGCTGAGATAGACACTCCAGCTGGGTGCAATTCATAATATCAAAAGGGCTATGAAAATGCCTCTTTCGGTCCCTTCAGATCCTGGGCCAACCAAGAAGAGATAAGCAAAAGTTAATGGATATCTTTTTGAGGCAAATGCAAATCTCCCCTGTGGACAAGAAGGAATAAAGGAACTTGTCAGGAGCAGCAGACGAGAGAAGCCACCTCACTACTCTACTCCACTTGGGAATTGGTGTGCAACAGAATCCTTAGTGAAGACCCATTGTTAACCACTCACCTTTCCTCGGTTTCCAGTACTACATTGGAGTAGGGTTAACTCTTTGCCATATGCATGACCAGCAGCCCTCATTTCTCTCACATATTTTCCCATTCAAATGCACTGCCCTACCCAGGTTTGCAAAGTAAGAAAAAGGAAATACCTACATCTCTCTCTCTCTCTTGCCCTGTCAATATCCAACTCATTTCTCCATGACAAGTGATTTCTGTCTTCTGTTTCCCTTTGCTGAACAGAAAGACTGGAGATTAAGGGGTTAGAAAAGAGTAAGGAGGCATACAGTGGGAAATATATTTAGCCATTTGCCAACCATGCTCACAGTTGTCAGCACCAGTACATTGCTTTTGAACTGTATTCCTTGTAGTATGCCTTATTCTCTTTTAATCCCTTCCTCTCCAGTGATAGAAGCATTTTTTAATTACATAGTGGTGGGGTAAGCAATAGTTAGCAGGCAAACAAAGCAATAGTTAGCAGGCAAACAAAAGACAACAAAAAGTGTGAAATTATTACTCTTGTCAGTTTCAACTCAGAAAGCACAGTCATGGTCATGTGAATCCACTTTATTTAGTAACCAAGTTGCTAGTCCCAATTGTAATTGCTAAACATAGTACTACCTTTAAGTGCATGTAGAATTGAAGCTTCAAGTGCTATTGTTTTAGAGGATAGATTGTACTATTTTTAAAATTATTTAAACACAGGAAACTATTATTAAAATCAATATTCAATACAGTACTTGCATTATTATTAATATTATGTATTAAACTTTTAAAAGATATCTGTAGATAAATCTTGAGATAGGTTATGAGAACCAGGCCAAATCATTTCACAAATATAATCAACCTGTGGATTGCCAAATTAATAGTTTGTGTATTAATAGAAGTACAGTGTGCTTATTTATATAGAAGCTTGCTTGAGCTAACTAAAGATTCTTCTATTTATTTTGAAATAGACATGTCTCCTGATGAGGCAGCAACATGAAGCAGCAGCTTTAAATGCTGTTCAGAGATTGGAATGGCAGCTTAAACTACAAGAACTTGATCCTGCAACTTACAAAGCAATCAGCATTTATGAAATCCAGGAATTCTATGTTCCTCTTGTGGATGTTAATGACGACTTTGAGTTGACACCTATATGACAGCTAGCATTTCGTGCTGTTACAGCTCAAGACTGTGGGATGCTTAAATTACAGCACTAAAATGGAATACTGCCTTTATCAATATTCCATGTATTCCTTCTGAAATGTGCCCCAAATCTCATTCAGTATTGCACATATAAATACCATTTGTTAATAAATGGTATTATTTTAGCCTCTGGATTCAAAAAGCATCTACTCAATAAATCTATGACAGTCTTTTACTCAAGATTTAACAGCGCTGGCAGCTGTAAGTCCACCAAAAAGTCTTGCTATTTAAAAATTCAGTGGTTTTTATTATTAAAACATACAAAAACAACAAAAACCTGTGGAAGAACTTTTAAGTTTGTGGGAATGTGCAGAATGAGAGAGTATTCATCTTACATAATTTATAGGTTAACTGTACAGTTTTCTTTTGGGGAAAAAATGTTACATTGTTTTCATTTTTTAAAATAACTTATTTTATACATATTGTGCAAATGTAAATATTCTTATATTTAATGTTCAACCCTGTACAAAAATAGATATTTTAATTGTAAAACTGTTTTGTCTAATGTTTATTGGACCAAAATTGTTGTTGTTTCTTATGTGTAATGTACAAACGATTTTATTTTAGAAGCATGGTGTTTGATTTAGCTGCTTGTTCATCACCATTACTGCTAAGATTTGATACTGAGTGGTAATGCATGCTAGCTCAGTTGAATTTTTCCCCTACTACAGGGTACCTAACTGATTGAAATATTTGTTACCAATCCAATATACTGCTTCCATTCATTCAGAGAAATTTGCATGAATCCCTTTTCATTGTAGTTTGTTGCAGTGCTTATTGGATTATGTCTTAACTCCACAGAGCCATTTGTCGTTTGCTCTGCTGCTACAATGCCATATTTGTGACTTAACTTGAAAAGAATATTTTGTTTAAAATCTTTACAAGATTAGGAAACCAGCTCTTACATCCTGGTCTCTAAAGGAGTTTTTCAGTGTCCAATTTATTTCCTTTTACATGCCTCTCAATGAGAAATCTTAAATTGTATATTGTCTATTTTAATATTCCCTGATAAAAACATATGTAAATAACTGTAAATAACTATGTTTAATAAATTCTATTGGTCATGCTAACAGATGTTTGAATCCTTGTGATTGTGAAATTTTCATTTTTGAAGTTTTATACAGTTTGACAAATAAATCCTTGAAAGTTCCATGATAAGGTTGTACTTGTATATTCCTATTATTTATGAACATATAATTAATATATTGCTATTATGTAGCAAAATGCCTGCCACTTTTACGGGGAATATATAGAAGGCCTTTAGAGTGTTGGAGTCAGGAGAGTCAGCCTTGCCCAAGCTGAGCTTTAGAGCTTTCAAAGAGGCATTGAGTTTTCATACTTACTTTCCTAATCAGCATCACTGGAAATGTTGCTTTTGGGAGATTAAGAACCTTTAGAAAGACAATTTTTATTATAGCCCTCCAAACATCTACAGTATATTGCTCTCTGCAGTCTTATTTGGCAACAAAGTAGTGATAAATTTAAGACTGTCTCTTACTAGAAAATTGAGTTAAAAATAGGAGATAGGATACAATTGAGAATCAGGCTATTTTGGATATGGATTTAAAATTACAGTATAATATAATAATTAAGATGTTATACAGGATTTACAACTGAAACTGGTTAACATTTTAAACCGTAAAAGGGACACACAAATCAGAAGTGTGACTTGAATATGTGGATTTCAACTTGGAGATCTTTATTATTTTGGACTTACAAGAGATGTATTACACCTTTGAATGAATTCCTGAAAAAGGATGAATTAAAAGAAATCAGCTCCTAGTACAATATTTAAAATGAATGAACATTAAACTTTAAAATTAAAAAGATTTATAAAATTGACTTATTTGACCAAGGTTAAAGTGTGTGCATGTCCGTGTGTGTATATTTTCTTTCCTAGCATATTTTAATTGTGTGTTTTTACCAACACTGAATAAGGCTTTAAAATTTTGTTTATATACAAAATATGGGAATAATTTATTTCTTTTTGTATTAGAGAAGGTGATAAGCTGTGGTATCAAAATTGAAGGAAAGTGTTAAAATTTCCAAAAGAGTTTATGAGAGGAGGAGATAGGAAATTAATTTGTGGTACCTTATTTGATGGAATTAAATTTCAATATGTTATTTCTGATAGCTCGTAATGGAAATTTCTGATTAACTGATAATTTCTGATTAACTGATAAATTTCTGATTAACTGATAAATGAATGATAAAAGCTCTTAAGATTTCTTTGTAAGACATAGGAAGATTTTTTTTTTTAGAAAATGATATTACCATATAAAGTAAATGAAGAGTATGAAATTTATGGAAATGGCCTTATAACCCCAGATTTATGGGCAGAAACATTTGCTTCTCTAAGACGTCTTTCTTTTTTCTTCTCAATGCTGGAGACTAGTAAACCTAAAACTAGAGGCAGTCACAGTTGCTGATGATCACTTGATCAGCATCTGTCTGCGACTTAGCTTCTTCATATATATATGGAACCAGTAAGGGTATACCTATTTTTTTCACATATGGCTTCTCCATTTTGGTTTTCTTTTTGCAAAATAAATGATCACATGTTGCTCGTCATTATAAAGTCCTTCATAGCATATGGGATGATTTTGGAGGGACCTCTGATCTCCAGTTGCTCTTGTCCATCTCACTCTATTTACCTTTTTGTAGAATGTAAAAGTGTTGCTCCTTCCTCCTATTTTCCTTTCAACAACAACCCTGTGAGGTGTGTTGGGATGAGAGAGAATGACTGGCCAGCCCCAAGGTCACCAAGCTGGGTTCCATGCCTAAAATGAACTCAGACTCAGATTTCCGGTTTGTAGGCCACCACCTTAATCACTACACAAGACTGGCTTTTCTCAGTTCCTTGGTGTGGTTCTATCCACAGCAACCAACTGCCTGGGACATTGCTGCACTCAGCTTAAAGCTGCTACCAGGCATGTTTGTATATAAGCACAGGAACTGAAGACTTTTTTTTTCCTTCCAAGGGGGTAATATGGGAGAGAAAGAGGAAAGCAAGTATTGCATTTACAACTATGGTCTCAATAAGTAATACTGGTTACTTAAACCCTCCATGACGCTTGGCATTAACTGCAGCAAACAATAGCCACTGGCCTATTATTCCTAGTCAATCAAGTGCTGGGTATGCACATGATAAATCACTATTCAAACAAAATTGAGTAAAGCCCAAATTGGCTCTTCTCAAATAATATGCTAAAGCACAAATCATGTTGGGATTCACACAGCACAAACACTATCACATTATGGCTGAGATACGTGAATGGATTATGATCTAATAATAGGCTTTCTTTCTCTTATTTGCTCACTGTATTAATTTATACAAAAGGCATTTAGAAGAGGAGCAGGAGACACTTCCAGCCAATCCACAAAGAATTAGATAATGTGGTGAGCCCGGAGGAGACCTGGCTATTGTGTCTAGCAACTGTGGCACAGAGCTTTTAAATTCCTGTGCCAGTATCAGTTAAGATTGTCCTTTTTTTCTGTGAACACGCTGGCACCCATTTTTAAAAAAGCTTATTTTATGGAGTCGCCCTACGCATACGGCAACACGTGTTAAAGAAAAGCAACAAACTAATACTTGTTTAGCTCTGCAGGGAAAAAAAAATCCTACGTGTGTGTATGAGATAGAAGTAGAACTTATTTTGGTCCCTTTTTGCAGACTTTTCAAAAACTAATACGTGGACAGCACAATCCAGCAACAAGTCGGGCGGAGGCGCAACCCCTCAGGATCACAAGTGGAAAAGCTCTTCGCGTCCACTGGGGAGAAGCGAACCTCTTTTCCCCTTCCGCGGGAACTATCCTGGATAGAAGTCACCCCGCTGAGCCCCAAGGTGAGCTCCGTGGCGTCAAAGAAGGGGCCGGCTTACCAAAGAGGCCAGTCCTGGATGGGCAGGTCTCCCTCCCCAGCGGCGCTTTCCCGGCCCAGAGCGCCAAGAGGCCGAATTTCGCGATGCGCTCCGGGACCTTCTGAGAGGAGACGGCGCGTGGGCGAGTCCCTCCGGCGCCGTGAGGTGTGTGCGCGTGTTTGCTCTGTATGTTTTAAGCCGAGAAGGAGGAGACGACTTGGCTGAGTTTTTCCCGCCTCCCTTCGCAGCCGAAGCTGCTCCGAAGGCAGCTGCCGCGGCCTGTCTCTTTAAGGTAGGTCGACGCTGCCTGCCGTCCGGCCCTGTGCAAAGGCAGCCAAGCGGGGTCGCCGCCGCCGCCGCCGCCGCCGCAGGAAAAGGGCTCGCCTCGTCTCCTCGTCCCGGTTGTTGAAGTTGAAGCCGGGTGGTGGGTGGGCGAAGAAAGAGGCGGTCGTCGAGAAAGAAGCGGGCAGAGTGAATAAGGGGCCTCTGAAGGAGGGGAAACTGGGAGGAGGTAAGAGAGCCGACCCGGCGAAGTGGAAACATGCGGGAGCGAGCGAGCGGAGCGAGGGGTGGGGGGTAATGTCCCCTTAGAAAGGCATGAGGTGGGCGCACGGACTGAACACAGCGGCTTGTTTTGTAGGACCTGGAGCTTAGCGGGATCTTGGGTTTTAGAAAGCGGCGTCGGATGCGCCCCTTGCCCTGAAGCGAACTTTTCTTTGAAGCCTGGGTAGTCGAGAGCTGCTCCATCTCTCTAGTGGCCCTTTGTATTCCCTGCCGCCGCCGCCGCTTTTTGCTGCTCCATGCTGAGAAACCTGAGTTTACTTTATGAGCTTCGCTCTGTTCCCTTCCCGCCCCCCCCTCGCCTCCGTCGTTCAATTTCTCATCCTCCCCCCAGGCGCTAGACCCGATTTAGCGAGGCGAAGCAGACGCGCGAGTGGGGAGGGGAGAGCTGTGTTTTTGCACCGGGTATTGGGTCATTAAAAGCCCCCACCCCCCAATTTTTTTTTTAAGTGCGTGAAAGAGTTGGAGGCTTACGTATTGGAGAAAATTTGCCTTTGCCAACTACGGGGGTTTGATTAACGATTTACTGAGCAAGGCAAAAGGGGTTAATGTGCCATTCAAGTAGAAAAGAGAATAATATGCTACGGATGAACAGGTGTGAATGACTTTCGAACAGCATTGTTTGCTCTAAATATGTTTCTCTGTATTGTTTTTTGTCCATCATAAAAACTTGGAAATGCAGAATCAAATAAATGTTCAACTGTCCTTTTTGGGGGGTAACAGTACATTTTGGATTGTGAAAGATCTCATCTTTTCAATTGATAGACCAATTTATCTGAAGGGAAGTTTAAGCGAAGGACTGACATAATGAAATTGTAGAAACTGGATTCACTCGAACAGGTGTTCTGTTGATGTTCTGTTGACTAAATTTTTCAAAGGCTTATCGTATGTTTTCAGATTATTTCTCCAAAACAATTTTCCAGTAAGGAATCTAAAATTACTGTTCAGATTATTAGTCCGTGTTATTTTGTAACTCTTAAATCATGTTCAGAATATAAAGAACATAATAATTTAAAAAAATCCTAGAGATGTTTGTCATTTCAGGTTTTTCCAAATTGCTCTGCTAAAGTTCAGGTATATCTAGTGAAAAGATGATAGACCTTGTTTGACAAAAAGGACCCCACTCCCTGTCTTTTGTTTGCTGCTTTATGTTTTGTTGTTTCGCAGCTGTATTGGAAAAAAGTATGATAGGGAAATAGTAAGTAGAACGATATGATTTGAGTATGTAATATTACTGAATTAGAAGCAGAGTGCAGAGATTAAGTCACCGGGTAGATCCTTTATCAATATAATATTCTGTTGATTAATATGTGGCACCCATCCAATCCCTTTTTCAGAAGACTTGTTTGTAAAGTAATACTTCTGTATAGCTGGAATTGAAATGAGGTTATGTTATGACATGTTCTCATTTATCTATTAGAAAGAATTCTTCTACATTCGTTCTAGTAGGCCTCCTTTTCCTGTTCCTTCTGTTACTCCTTGAAATAAATATGTTGCAAATAAATACCATGATGGGATTGTAACTAAAATAATTACATTTATTAGCGTTTGAAGTGTCATGCTTTACATAACTTTGAAGTCAATGGAAAAATAATTGTCTTGACGTATAATTACATGAGAACTTTTTTTAACCAAACACGCAGCTGATCTGAGCATAAAAAAAACTAATGAGAAACAAAAGAAAAGAAACTGCCTTTGAGAATTATGGAATAAAGATGAAAGGAGCTTAGTCTTTTCCTCAAAAAATATGGGCTCTTCACACTATTTTTTATTTCAATACAGTTGGAACATTTTTTGAAATCTCCCTCCAGAAGGAAAGATGAGGTTGTGGTACTTCCCAGGATTGCTCATAATCAGTTTGCTGTACTTCTGGATCCCATCATCCATGTGCTGCAACAAAGCTCTCTGTGCTAGTGATGTCAGCAAATGCCTAATACAGGTATGAGATCTTGTACACTTGTGCTTGATAAGAATCCAGACATTTTTCTGTAATAATAATTTTGAAAGAAGTGAAATAAAAATTATTTTGAAGAGAAATTTATTGAATGTGGAAATCTTTATTTTGTATTTTCATTCTTTGAATGTATGAAGAAACATCCAAATGCTTATTAGAATCATCTTATAAAAGATAAAAATTAGAATTTTGAAATCAGTAAAACTGATTAATGTGGTGATTTGCTTATGTAATAACATTCTAATCTACTGAGACTTAAATTCTTGGCCAGATTATAAAGTTAAATCATTGAAACCTAAGTTATATACAATAAGAAAACAGTATTTGATTTACTTTTACAGTGAATCAATAAAAAGCAAATAATAAATGGTATAAAGAAACTATAGGGCATATATAATCAAATATTAGTCCAAAACTGATTAGATACTTAAAATAATAATGCCTGGAAGGACAAGTTTTGTCTTGCACTGAGGAGGTATTTATGTGGGTACCATGCATGCTTCCCTCAAACATGAGTGGGACATTACAGGTGAAACACCTGGAAGAAGATGGTTGAAGATGTCTGAAGGTCCTATCCTCCTCCATAATGGAGAAGGTATTCCTTGAAATACCGAATTACCAGCTAAGATATCACTTTATTTTATATAGTTTACTTTTTTTCTCATGCTGCATGGGCTTATCCATGAATTGAAAGTGACTACTTATTTCTCATCTAAACACATCATAAAACTGGATCTCTGGTACAAAACTTAAAATTGCTGTAGAAAACTGTATGTGACAGAGTAGATACAGAAAAAATATATTGATCAAACATATAAAAACAATGAGCTTTGATGATTTTTCTTAATATAGGGCTATAAAAGTTTACTATTCTATCAAAATTAAAGTGTTCTGTTTGAATGTAATTAAAATTATAGAACATGTTGCTATTACTGTAATTAACTTGGAATTAATTTTTGGGATTTGTTTTATCTACTTGTAATTTTTAATATTATTGCAGATCAGGCTTATTTATATACAGTGTATTCTGTGAAAAAATATATTAAAAACTCATAAGGAAATATTACATTTTGGGCAAAAATGAGTATATTTTATTTATGTAAAATAGGCAAACAATAAATACTTTCTTTTGCTTTTTTAGTTTTTGAAGAATGTTTAGAACTAAATAACATTAGGAGAAGCTGATAGACAACTATATGGCTGAGTGAATATGGAAAAAGTTACATTCTGTATACTGAAATAGGTTTCCCACTTTGGTGTTATTTGTTCGCTTCAAAGTCTCTATAGTATATGAGTTGGATCCCTGTGGAACCTGTGGTACCATTTGCTAGGAAAGATATGGAAAAATACAGAAATCCGAAAGAGGTCAAATAGTTTTTTTTAACCAAACTATGTGACACATTTGTTTTTCTTTGTATTATGTTTGGGAAGTGATTCTAAAGATAGCACTGGGTATTTCATGTTTACTAATGCATTTATACAACCCTTGCTGGTTTAATTTACCAAATTTATAGACTTTTCCTAGAATCGGAGTACAGAGTTTAAGTGTGCATGCACTGATGTTGAAACATTGCTCCTGGTTGTAGAATTCTTCTGTCTGGAACATACTCATCATCTCGGCAGCCAGATCGTCACTTAGAAAAAGAAATCAAAACAAAAATATCTCTGTAGGGGAACACTTTGCATGTGATAAATGACAGATAGTTTTGAAGCATAAAATGGCCAGTTTTTCCAATAACACATGACCAGAATTATAAATTCAAAAATGGATTGGAAAGAAATCCAAAAATATAGTTTCAAAAGAGATGAATAGTAATAGAATGGCAAACATGAGTCAGCATAGGGAAATGTTCCAAAATGTGGCAAAAATCACCGGGAAGCAGAAGGTAAACATTATAATTTGTCATGATAGTTGCATGTTACCATCCCAACTTACTTTTATTTTTATTATTTTCCTGGCAACATGGATGCTTCCGAATAAAGCAGTATGCTCCAACAATTTTTTTAACCCATCTTTATTATTTTTATAAATAACCCAAGGTGGCACACATACCTAATACTCCGTCCTCCTTCTGTTTTATACACAATAAGAAACCCTATCGGGTGAGTTGAGCTGAGAGAGAGTGTCTGACCCAACTTTTATGCCCAAAGTGCAATTGGAACTCAGAGCCTCCTGGTTTCTAGCCTGGTAACTTAACCACTAGACCAAACTGGTTCTTTATATCTTTATATTTGCTTTAAATCTTTTTATTTGCTTTCTAAAAATTCCTAGTGCCACCTCTTGTAAATGCAAATGAAGATGGTAATGAACAGTTTGATTTTTTAGGAGTCAGATTCCATTTAACCTAAATAAAGGTTAGTCAGTATGGGCATTGATGCCAATGGATGCCAAGGTAGGTTTCTGCAGGCATACTGGGACTCAGGCATAATGGGACTCATCTCATTACCTACCTTTGAATTATGCAATAATTGTCCTGGAATAATAACCTCTGAACTGCAGCAACTTGGTAACTGTGAGTAAATTAAAATTAGAAATAACTAATTCATCAACATCTAACACATACTTGAGGCTTATTTCTTGGCTGTTTGCATACTGGTTTTAAGTAAACGCTCAAAAGTTTGTATTTCCTTTTTTTTTTTTAATATTGTGAAAATAATACTTTGCCGGGGTTTTTTTAACCTTGAGCATCAGTTTTATTATTGTAACTATCCAACTATAGACTTTTTTGAAACTATATTTTAAATTAAAAAGAAAAGGGAAAAAGCAACTTCCAGAATGTGAGACTTTACTGAAACTATAGTGTTTAGCACCAATAAGGCTTCACTGTAAATATCGTCAGGGTTTTTAGAGGGAGAACTGATATATAAATTTGAAATCTGTACATACTTAACATGCCCAAATGTGCCTAATCTTTTGTCCCATCTGTTAAAGAAGTACAGATGCATATATGTCTGTGTGATAAAGTATAATTATTAATAATCCTATAAGGAAATTCTTCACTCTAATTATCAAGGTAATAAATAATTTATTTAGAAACCCTTTAACCTTTTTTTCTACTGAACATTTTTGTAATTTTCATAATTAAATTTAATAATGAGCATTTGTTAAAAAAAGAACCTTAACAAAAAATACAGTTCTGGTACATTTCATGGTTCATTGACAAGTCAAAAAATAAATAGTATACTGATTAACACCTTAATTTAATTTATAAATACATTATAATGGATTATCCCTAAATTAAGATTCTTTATCTGAAAAAAATATTGTATATTAAAGCCCTGATTAAATATACAAGTTTTAGCGGATACTGTGTAAGTTAAGTTACCCTCACAGATAGAAGTAATTAATTTTTAGAAGACTTTTCTTTTGTATAATAAGAGCTTGTACTGAAAAGAGGGGAAGAACTGAGGGAGATTAATCTAGTATTAATCAATTTCTTTCCTTCATGTGGATAGAAGAGATATGCAGAACTGTACTCCATTTTATAGAATGCAGGGAATGGTCGACATAAATATTTATTTTATCAGCTGTGCAACAGATGTGAATGAAGTCAACAATCTTGTATTGAAACATGCTTCATTTGTTTTGTCTTGCTGGATAGTTCTCTTTAAACCCTGTTCAGATGGGATTTCAAGAAAGTATCATAAACTTTTCAGCAATCTCAATTTATTTAACATGGAAAAAAAAGTTGCTCATTAAAAAATTAAATCTCTAAACTCTAGCAATATAAGAAGATATATTGCTTCTAACAGATCACATGGATATTTCCAGCAAATGAATTATAGGATTGTGCCATGATATTATTTGTATTAGTGAGATAACCCATGGTGACTCAAATTCAACATCGTGTGACTTTTCGTAATGCATAAATCCAATCTTTTGGGTTCCTATACCATAAACAAAAAAGCGGGGTCTGATTTTGGCTTAATATGCATTGTGAAATCAGCTATTCTGACTTGATCCATAATAAAGTGATAAAAATAATCAGTGGGTTAACCCATTGTATGAACCTATATCATTCCAAGAGTTGTGGAAACAAAGTTTATTTGGCACAATTTATTTTCTAATCAGTATTTAAGATGAATTTTAAATCAATAGTTTTCAAATAGTGTGTCTGGCTTTTGCTAATCTATGAAACTGTAATCGAGAAGGGCGGGGTATAAATTCTAAAAATAAATAAATAAATAAATATAATTGTTTTGGTAGGTTTGAAAAAGGGATATGTTTATATGTAACTTGCATTATGGTTCTATATTAGATGCATTCTCCTCCTGAGTAAGTGCAACTTGAATTGAATAGAATAGAATAGAATAGAATTCTTTGGTGGCCAAGTATGATTGGACACACAAGGAATTCGTCTTGGTGCATATGCTCTCAGTGTACATAAAAGAAAAGATACATTTGTCAAGAATCATAAGGTACAACACTTAATGATAGTCGTAGGGTACAAATAAGCAATCAAATCATACTAAATCATAATATAAATTGTAAGGATACAAGCAACAAAGTTACAGTCATATAGTCATAAGTGGGAGGAGAAAGGTGATAGGAATGATGAGAAGATTAATAGTAGTGTAGACTTAGTAAATATTTTGACAGTGTTGAGGGAATTATTTATGTTCTTATTAACACCAGACAAAATACATAATATATGCTAGGCAACTTGTGAACTGCGAGATCATCATTTCAGAGATATTTCCATACCAGATTCCTCATTGCCTTCAAAGAAAGTAGAGTGCTAACATACTGTAAAAGTTCCTAAACTTTTAACACGTGTGCTAAAATAAGCCCTCCCTAAAACCTCCCTGAAAATAAGGGAGTCAATTATTTCGGGGGTCAAAAGAAAACAAGACCTTGTCTTATTTTCTGGGAAACAAGGTATTAAAGCAAGATACTTTTCATGTTTTCAACAGGATTGCAGTCTTTCTTTGACTGCTACTGCTAGCTATCTGTGCCATTATTACCAGATCGAGGAAGGAATTTTATAATTGGCTCTTTGGATACAATGAAGTGTTGCCTTTGTTTACTAGATGGAATTAATTTTCATTATATTTTTGTTCAGTTTGTTTTTCAAGGCACTAAAATGAAGGTAATACTGGGTTTTAGAGACTCTACATCCAAAGACTGGACTAAATTTATAAGGGATCATAGAGGAAAGTTTATACAGTCAGCCAGGACAGGGGCTTAGGTTCTGCACCTTCTCATGATAGGAAAGCTACCATGATTTCCTCATGCAGAGTTTGATTATTTAAAAACCATAAATGCAAATCATAATCTTTCATAGATATCGCACATACAGAAGGACATAATATAATGTGATCTATTTTTGTCTGTAATCTTTCATCTGTCTGTCTGTGTCTCATCATTTAGGAGCTGTGTCAATGCCGACCTGGTGAAGGAAACTGTTCTTGCTGCAAGGAGTGCATGCTTTGTCTAGGCACACTTTGGGATGAATGCTGTGATTGTGTTGGTAAGTTCATGTTTTTTTTCACCTACACCAAAACCAGCTATTTTCAGTAGTAATTTTTAATGCTTTAACAGCTTTTGAAGTTTATGCCAAAAGTAGCAACAGATAGAATAATGAGTATTTTATATTTAACTCCGTGTATCTTAAACATGAGTTTAAGATTAGCTATTTATGGGCTTCCGGTTCTGCCTTCCAGCGGCGACGGACGAGTCTTGGGACTCGTCCGCCGTTTTGTTCTTTTTTCTGCCCCCCAACGGGGGCGGGGCACCCCTTTTTGGGGTCCCTCCGTAAGGCTGGCTTGCCTGGGTCGGTTTATCCCAGCGGCGGCGGGAAAACGGCCCTTGTCTTCGGTCTAGGTGAGAGAAGACATGCTGCGGGGGGTTTTCCCTTCGCCAATGGAGGACGGCAACGCACGATGAATTTGGAGAGAGCTGAGTGTTCGGGTCGGAAGGCTTTCCGGGGCTTTGGCGGCGAGGTGAAGAGTGAGTGATTTTAACCTTATGTGTGCTGGCAGCCTGGACTGAAAGAACGTGGAGGGGGGTGTTTGTTTGTTAAACCCCCCCTCGGATTTAAAGCGGCGCTTAGAAATGGCTCCTCGTTGCGAGGAAGCGGACATTTCGCATCCGGATTGCTTTGAAGCAAGTGAAAGTGATTTGCGGCTTGTTTCTTTACAATGTATCTAAGTCCGGCTGGCTTGAAACAATTTTTCCTTTGCTACTTTCTCCTGCTGGCTCTCAGACTGGGCGGTGGAAGATGGCTGCCCTTTGTTCCTGAATGACTATTTTTACTTATGGAAAATTACCAACATCTCTTTGTGATTTGGACTCCCTCTCTCTATTAATGAAGAAATTTCTGGATTAATTGATTCCTTCCCTGGAGTGCCTTCTCTGCTATAATTATTGACTGTGAAAAATGTTTCTCTTCTGGGTCTTGAACTTTTTACAACCCTGATTTGAACTGTTTTCTCCTGACCTGCTTCAACGGCCCCACCCAAAAAATGCCATCTTAGTGGCACTGACTTTAACAGCTTACCATGGCATCAAAATCAGAATTGGCAGGTTTGGAACAAAGAATGACATCAATGGAATCAGTGTTACAAGCTTTGGTGCAGGAAATTAAAGCTTTGAGAGAAGATAATAGCAGCTTCAAGAAGGATCTTTTGGAAACACAGAAACAAGTGCTGGAGAACACACAGAAGACTGAGGAGCTGGAAGGGGGGCTGGCTGGGGCAAAGGGAGAGCTTAAAAATGTTAACAGTGAGGTTGGAGAATTTACAGGGCATATGTCTAGGATGGATTTTGAAAGGATGTCATATTTTTTAAGATTTCAGAACATTTCTGAAGAACCTGGTGAATGTCTTCCTGAACTCATGAGCACAATTTTAGCAGACTATTTACATAAACCTAAAGATGAGATCAGGGGGGACATTGACCTAGTTTACAGAATAAACTAGACATATGCCAGGATAAATGAAGTACCCAGAGAGATACATATTAAATTTGTTAGAAGGTCAACCAGAGAGGGAATTTTGAAGGCGCAGAGAGGGGGGGCGCTAATTTACCAACAAAAGGAAGTCGCCATCTTGAAGCAGATCCCAAAAAAGATTAGAGAGATGAGAAGGAGGTATTCCTTCTTATCCAAAAAATTGTTTGACCACGGGACTTGGTTTAAGTGGGCGATGCCGGAAGGGATGTTGGTGTTCTGGGAAGGAGGGAGAGTTAGGATTAAAACAGTTGTTGAGGCGGAAGCCTTTCTTAAAAAACATTCCTCTGTCCTGGGGGAAGATGCAGGGGGGGCCACGGCTCCGCCTGCTGGGGGCCAGGAAGGAGAAAAAGAAGATACAATTGCCAAGAGACTTAGATCGAAAAAATAACTTTGCTTTTTTATTAACATTGTATAACCTTTATATCTGGATGTTTGCACACGACTGCCAGCATAGAATTGAGAATTTAGGAAGCATGTACTTATTTTCACCTCGTAGTATTTTTGAAAAATGTTTTTTTAATGTTTTATTATGAAGCCCTGGAAGGGCCAATGATCCCGACGCGAAAGTTCTCAAAATGTTTCTGTATCCCTTATCCTACCCTTTTGGAAAATTGTAAAAACCAATAAAACTTTTTCAATATGAAGATTACCGTATTTGCCGGCGTATAAGACGACTGGGCGTATAAGACGACCCCCCCATCATTTCCACTCAAAATATAGAGTTTGTTATATACTCGCCGTATAAGACTACCCCCTCTTCCGCACACCTTCCACACCCCAAATAAAACGTAAAAGAACATCAGATTTGATTTCAACATGTTAATTTATATTCAAATGCTTATGACATGCAGGAAAACTGTCACAAGGCTGTATGTTATCAAACACGTACAGTAAACATAAAACAGTGCAAGTTGCACATCAAGAGCATAAACATTGGATCAGCAAAACCACGGGATAGGTAACATGTTTCTGGGGACATGCCCCCTTCGTCAGACCTTGCTGAGCTCCCAAAGGAATGTTCATACGGTAAATAGTGTGAGGGTGGCTAAGACCCTCCCCCTCCTGTATTATACCAGCCAATAGTAAATGCCAGAGGCTAATTCACTAAAGCTGAATGGAACAATAAACCTATGGGAGCTACCATGCTGTTTGTTTTCTAAGCTGTTAACCAAACTGGAACTGTCAATGATAGAAGGAAGATAACAAATAGAGGGAGAGAGCAAGTGCCGGGCAAGTTTGCTGGCGTGACAGTTTCCCTTTAAAAGCCTTCAAACTCCTGTTCGTCATCTGATATTAAAAGTTCATCAATGACATCTTGTGATACAGTTGTAAGGCAGTCATCGTATGGATCTAATTCCGTGTCAGATGATGTGGCCTCAGCTTTAGCTTCCTCTTCATCTTCATCTTGCCACAAGTACTCGTCCTCCATACCATCTAATGAATTTGATATGCCACACTTCTTGAAAGACTTGATTACTGTTTGTGCATCAATATCATTCCAGGCTTTTATGACAAATTGGCACAAAACATCCAACTGTGGAGCACGCATGTTTCCTCCTTTTGTGTATGACTTTTCGCCGCTAACCATCCATTCATTCCACTGTTCTCGAATGCGATCTTTAAAAGGCTTGTTTAGGCACACATCCAGGGGCTGTACCAATGATGTCAATCCTGCAGGAATAACTGCTGCATCTGTTTTTATTCTCGCAAACCTTTCCTTGGTGGTGGGAGTTAAATGAGCCCTGAACATATCCCACACAAGTAGACTACGTTTTTGAAGTAGACCACCTGGTCGTCTGCTCCATACATTATCCAGCCATAGTTTCACACCCTCCTCATCCATCCAGCCTTTTTCATGCACGTGCACAAAACAACCAGCAGGGAACTTGAGTTTTGGCATGGTTTTCCTTTTAAAAATAATCATAGGTTTCAGTTTGTTGCCATCAGCTGTGCATGCTAGTACCACTGTAAAACTTGACTTCTCATGTCCTGTTGTTTTTATCAAAATAGTTTTCTCACCTTTATGATGGACAGTTTTATTTCCAATCATATCAAAATTCATTGGAGTTTCATCCATATTTCCAATATTACTTAGCGCATAGCCATGTTTAGTGCGCTGTTTTATTACGTATCGATGGAAACTATCCACTTTATTATCCAGATCTGCAGGTAATTTTTGGGCAATTTTTGTCTTTTGCCTTAGTACCAGATCATGCCTTGCCATGAATCTACTACACCAGGATATAGTGGCCTTAAAATTGTTGCTGTGATCGGGGTTAGATTTGGCCCACTGAAGTGCAAACAAGCGTATTTTATTTCGTGTCACCACATAACCGTTTTGGCGATGCTCAGCCACCATATCTGCTACATGTTTTTCAAGTTCTGGCCAGTGTGCGATGCCTCTTCTTAATGCACACTTACCCCTTGGCATACTCTTTAATGCTTTTTCATTTGATTTCCAGTCCCGAACCATCTTTTCTGTTACTCCATATTGTCTTGCAGCAGCACAATTATTATGTTCCCTGGCAAAGTTTACAACTTTAAGTTTAAAACTTGCCTCATATTTCTTTCTTTTTGGTGCCATGATAGGGTTGATAGGGGTTTGACTGCTGGACAAATATCAACAATACAATGACTGGAATTTATTTTGAGAGCCGGAAGGTGTGGCCTGTTTTGCTTTCTTTTGTTTTGTTTTGTTTCGTCTCTCTCTCTCTCTCTCTCTCTCTCTCTCTCTTCTCTCTCTCTCTCTGGGCCTCTCTCTCTCTGTCACTGTCTCGCGCGCTCTGTGGTGATGGCTGTCCCCTTCACGTTCCTCGTCTCCCCGAATGGCGTCCAGAGCCATCCGCAGCCGCGCAGAGACTTGCCGCTTTTCCACGCATGCGTGAGGCTATCTTTTGCACGGCGTGGAGAAGCAGCAAATCTCCGCGCGGCTGCGGATGGTTTCCTCCTTCCCCTCTGTCTCTTTCCCCTCAGTGTGTCTGTTACACTCTCATTCTGGGCCTCTCTCTCTCTGTGTCACTGTCTCGCGCACTCTGTGGTGACGGCTGTCCCCTTCACGTTCTTGCGCGCGCGAGAGACTTGCACGGAAGGGAAAGAGACGGGGGAAAGAGGAAACCATCGCGCGCGCGAGTGACTTGCACGGAAGGGAAAGAGACAGAGGGGAAGGAGGAAACCATCGCGCACGAGAGAGACTTGCACGGAAGGGAAAGAGACGGGGGAAGGAGGAAACCATCGCGCGAGAGAGAGAGACTTGCACGGAAGGGAAAGAGACGGGGGGAAGGAGGAAACCATCGCGCGAGAGAGAGAGACTTGCACGGAAGGGAAAGAGACGGGGGAAGGAGGAAACCATCGCGCGCGAGAGAGAGACTTGCACAGAAGGGAAAGAGACGGGGGAAGGAGGAAACCATCGCGCGCGAGAGAGAGACTTGCACGGAAGGGAAAGAGACGGGGGGGGAGGAGGAAACCACCGCGCGCGAGAGACTTGCACGGAAGGGAAAGAAACGGGGGGGAAGGAGGAAACCATCGCGCGCGAGAGAGAGACTTGCACGGAAGGGAAAGAAACGGGGGGGGGGGAAAGGAGGAAACCATCGCGCGCGAGAGAGAGACTTGCACGGAAGGGAAAGAGACGGGGGAAGGAGGAAACCATCGCGCGCGAGAGAGAGACTTGCACGGAAGGGAAAGAGACGGGGGGGAAGGAGGAAACCATCGCGCGCGAGAGAGAGACTTGCACGGAAGGGAAAGAAACGGGGGGGGAAGGAGGAAACCATCGCGCGCGAGAGAAAGACTTGCACGGAAGGGAAAGAAACGGGGGGGGGAAGGAGGAAACCATCGCGCGAGAGAGAGAGACTTGCACGGAAGGGAAAGAGACGGGGGAAGGAGGAAACCATCGCGCGCGAGAGAGAGACTTGCACGGAAGGGAAAGAGACGGGGGAAGGAGGAAACCATCGCGCGCGAGAGAGAGACTTGCACGGAAGGGAAAGAGACGGGGGAAGGAGGAAACCATCGCGCGCGAGAGAGAGACTTGCACGGAAGGGAAAGAGACGGGGGGGGGGGAAGGAGGAAACCACCGCGCGCGCGAGACTTGCACGGAAGGGAAAGAAACGGGGGGGGGAAGGAGGAAACCATCGCGCGCAAGAGAGAGACTTGCACGGAAGGGAAAGAAACGGGGGGGGAAAGGAGGAAACCATCGCGCGCGAGAGAGAGACTTGCACGGAAGGGAAAGAGACGGGGGAAGGAGGAAACCATCGCGCGCGAGAGAGAGACTTGCACGGAAGGGAAAGAGACGGGGGGGGGGGGAAGGAGGAAACCATCGCGCGCGAGAGAGAGACTTGCACGGAAGGGAAAGAAACGGGGGGGGGGAAGGAGGAAACCATCGCGCGCGCGAGAGAGACTTGCACGGAAGGGAAAGAAACGGGGGGGGGAGGAGGAAACCATCGCGCGCGAGAGAGAGACTTGCACGGAAGGGAAAGAAACGGGGGGGGGGAAGGAGGAAACCATCGCGCGAGAGAGAGACTTGCACGGAAGGGAAAGAGACGGGGGAAGGAGGAAACCATCGCGCGCGCGAGAGAGACTTGCACGGAAGGGGAAGAGACGGGGGGGGGAAGGAGGAAACCATCGCGCGCGAGAGAGAGACTTGCACGGAAGGGAAAGAGACGGGGGAAGGAGGAAACCATCGCGCGCGAGAGAGACTTGCACGGAAGGGAAAGAGACGGGGGGGGGGAAGGAGGAAACCATCGCGCGCGAGAGAGAGACTTGCACGGAAGGGAAAGAAACGGGGGGGGGAGGAGGAAACCATCGCGCGCGAGAGAGAGACTTGCACGGAAGGGAAAGAAACGGGGGGGGAAGGAGGAAACCATCGCGCGCGAGAGAGAGACTTGCACGGAAGGGAAAGAGACGGGGGAAGGAGGAAACCATCGCGCGCGAGAGAGAGACTTGCACGGAAGGGAAAGAGACGGGGGAAGGAGGAAACCATCGCGCGGAGACTTGCAAGAAGGGGACCTCGCGGATGACCCGGCGTATAAGACGACCCCCCCACTTGGAGGCATGTTTTTCAGGGCAAAAAAGTCGTCTTATACGCCGGCAGATACGGTAGCTATTTATGAAGGAGGAAGTTATTTATGAAGTAACACTTGGTGATTTAAGCCAAAATTCATGAAATGTGTACCTCATCCTATATTGGAGGAATTAGGATTGATTATTAGGATTGAGAAAAGATAGTGTATGCTGCAAATCTTTCTAAAAATGTTGTTTTGATATTTTTTTTCAAAGTTGGAAAAACTGTGGTTCAAGACATAATGGATACACACAACCCACTACATTAGACTTAAAATGGACTTAAGTGGTTTGTGAGTCAGCATGTAGGAAGGCAGCCATTGTATTTTGAATGTTGTTTGAACAATGAAAAAATATGAAACTTTGTTTTGCAATGTTTAATTTTAATTTAATAATTTAATTAATTTTAATTTGTTTTTAAACTTTTTATTTGTTTGAATATACAATATGCTATGCAGACAGAGGAATTAAGTTTAGTTAACCCAACTATAACTTGTTGTGTGACCTGCCAGCTATCATTATAGCCTGTAGTGCTTTCTTCGGTTTTTCATTGCTATTAAATGTTCTTGAATGGCACATGCACACCTATCTACTTATGGGAATATGCCCCTTAGCAGTGGGCAGAACAAAGCGGAGGATTTATTAACGTTGATGATGGGAAGAAATCTCAGCTTGGTACTTTCAGCTGATATTAAATGCTAAATTCCCAATTGTACTGAATTATGTTGAGGCCTTAAGGAAAGCTGAGTCTTCATTTTCTAATGTTGTTTTGGGGAAAGATGATCCTTTCCACATATTTTATGGCTGCATCACACTGTGATAGTGTTGATCTGCTGGATGTTGCGAAGGAGCTTATTTTTGCTGCAATCTGCCAAGCCGATCTAAGAGTGAATTGTTTGTTTTATGAAGATTTACTGAGATAGAGTTAGGATTCATTTACAAGCTAGAGAACAAGGAGTCTCCATCTTTAAGAGTCTCTAGACCAGTTCATATATTATGAAATAAATTAGATTGCTGTTTCCTATGATTTGAATTACATGCCACTGCAATATCTGTAAAGGAGCTATAGAATATAGGGAATTCTTATACTTACTTAAGTACATAAAAAACAGCAGCTACCTAGGAAAGTAATAGACAACACTGGTATGGAAAAAATGTGCTAGCTATCCACCCCTGTTGCTTTTAATTGATGTTACTGTAGGGATTTAGCTGGAGTGAATTATCCAGTTCCAATAATTAAGTGAATTCTTGCTTGGAAGAATAGTTGGATAAGAAAGCTTCCCTTCTTGTAAGAAAGCCAGAGCTTCCCAATCAAAGAAGGTGCAAAAAAGCAGTGCCAGATTTAAACTCCAGTGAGGATTTAAAGGGGGTTGGGTCATATCTAGCAGTATTATTTTAGACATTGTTTAATTTATGAATGCTAGATTTACCCAGCTGTTAGTTGCTCTGGCCAACTGTCTCTAAGGACAAGGAAATATTTTTCTATTCATCTGAATTGTACAGTTTTAAAAAAAAACGCAAAATTGCAGGTGTTCTGAACCGTCATCAAAAAACAGGCTACACATTTATAAATATCAACAAAGCAAAGCTGGTATAGGTTTACAATTGTGTTCTTTTGTACAAAATGGAAAAAGGAAAAAGTATACAATGATGGTGTACTTATGATTAGTTAGGGACACAATAGAGAACAAGAGATCAGGTGCTTGAATGGTCTCTGACAAATTTCAGGATTTGTACTACTTAATGTTTATACTAAAGTTCATTAGGTGATTAATATTAAGTTCAGGGGCAATTATGCTATTAGAATCTTACATTTCTGCTTACATGTTACTAAAGGATATGTGGGAAACCATAGCAAACTGAACCCACATGTTAAGATCTGTTTGAGGAAGAAAACTGAAAAGAAATTACTGTAGATCATGCCCTAATTAAAAAGGTAAAACAGCCTTGAGCACAAATACTATATAATGTCAATACTTTCCCATATAATTTTCAGTGTTTCTTTGCAAACATAGTAGACTATTAGAGGGGCATAATACAACAAAAACAAAAATATATTTGAACTATATATAGAAGTACAACCATTCAAATTTACAATGTCACTGAAAAATGTGACTAAAAGCATCCTTCACACTTACCACCGTGATCAAAATTTGGGCATTTGGCAACCAACATCTATTTATGACAGTTGCAGCATCCTGGGGTCATATACCATATTTATCGGCGTATAACACGCACTTTCCCCCCCTGAAAATAGGAGGCAAATGATGTATGCGTGTTATACGCCGATATGCGTGTTATACGCCGATATATGGTAATAATATTACCGTATTTGCCGGCGTATAAGACGACTTTTTGGCCCCGAAAAACATGCCTCCAAGTGGGGGGGTCGTCTTATACGCCGGGTCATCCGCGAGGTCCTGTTGTGTGTCTGTTAGACTCTGATTCCCTCCCCCCCGTCTTTCTCTCGCTCTCTGCCCAGAGCGAGAGAAAGACGAGGGGAGGGAATCAGAGTCTAACAGACACACAGAGGGGGAAGAGACAGAGGGGGAAGGAGGAAACCCTCCACAGCCGCGTGGAGACTCCACGCCGTCTCCGCGCGGCTGTGGAGGGTTTCCTCCTTCCCCCTCTGTCTCTTCCCCCTCTGTGTGTCTGTTAGACTCTGATTCCCTCCCCCCGTCTTTCTACAGACACACAGAGGGGAAAGAGAGAGGGGGAAGGAGGAAACCCTCCACAGCTGCGCGGAGCCGCCGTCTCCGGGAGAGGTGGTGGCAGTCCACGGAGGGCGGATGCCCACTTCTCGCTGCGGGTGAAAGAGCCGCCGTCCACCTCTTGGCGGGAGGAGGAGGAGGAGGAGGCGGCAGAAGAGCGGACGGGCGGGGTGGGGCTGGAGACGGAGAAAGCCGCGAGGCCGAGGCCGCTCTGGCGCGCGAGTGCAGAGGCGTCGGTTGCCCTGTCATATGGCAACACAGGCGCGCACTCAGGGAAAGGCAGGGAAGGTGGGAAGAGCGCCCCCCCATTCCTCCCCGCCCGCTAACGGTAGCCCCGCCGCCAGAAGTGGAGGGCCTGGTTGCCAAGGGGAACGGGGAAGCATCCCTCCTCCCCCGGCACCAGCAGCGTGGGAGCTGGACGGTAAGCAGGCAAGCGATCTTGTCGCTCTCGTGCCCAAGCAGGTGCCTCTGCTGCTGCTGCTCCCCTCCCCGCCTCACCCCTTGCCAAACCCTGGTAATATGGTGGAAGAGGGGGGGAGGGAAAGAAGGAAGGGTGGGTGAGTTGCTTTCCCGGGAAGCTGGTGGCAGGGGCTTTTCCTATGTGGCCTTGGATCACTCCTTTCCACCCACCCCCCTCCTCACCGTTTCTCTGCCTGCTCTGCACCTTTTCCCCAAGAAATCGGTAGAATCAGGGTGATGTGGCCTGTGGAGAGATTAATTTGCCGGGAGTTTGAAGTATTGGGTGATGAGGGACGGATTGAAACAAATTTCAGTCATTGTATTGTTGATATTTGTCCAGCAGTCAAACGTTTTATTTGGTGTGTGGAAGGTGTGCGGAAGAGGGGGTAGTCTTATACGGGGAGTATATAACAAACTCTATATTTTGAGTGGAAATGATGGGGGGTCATCTTATACGCCCAGTCGTCTTATACGCCGGCAAATACGGTAATAAAAAAAAGTTCTGAGCTACCCTTATTTTGCTTCAAAGTTCTTTATTTGAAATTTAAATTTTTTTCCTGAAATTTCCCTCTTAAAATGAAGGTGCGTGTTATACGCCTGTGCGTGTTATACGCCGATAAATACGGTAATTGCCATTTGCAACTTTCTCAGGCATCTTCTAACAAATAGGGTCAATGGGGGAAGCCAGATTTACCAAACATGTGCTTCACTTAACTGCAGTGATTCACTTAACAACTGTGGCAAAAAAAGGTCATAGAATTGGGTATGAATCACTTTTAACAACTCCCTTGTGTAACAACCAAACTTCTGGTCTCAGTTGTGGTCGTAAGTTGAGGACTACCTTAAAGCGTTTTCCTTGCATCATATATTGTCAAAGTATAATGCTAAACAATTACAAAAGGTGTAAATTAAATAGCCCATTATATAATATATGTTACAGCTGAAACAGATTGTTACTGCTATTGTTTGTGTAGATACTATCAACAGGCATCATCTACAACATATTTCCACTTTAGTTATTGGAATAATGACTTAAGATGTTCTCTTGAAACTTTATTTTAGTGGATGCATTGTATTTTTATAGTTAGCAGAATACATGAAGGATTGTATTGAGTACACTTTTTCAGACTAGTTTCATATTTAATTTCTTTTAAATTGTTGTAAAAGTGAATTCATATGCCTTGCTTTCTTTAGAGAAGAGTAAGATTCTGGTTCAATAGCTCAGTATTGATGAATTAACATCACCACTTGTACAAGCAGTGGGTGAGCGCATGCACCTATGCTCTATTTGCACAAGCAGCTGGGGTGCATGTCCACTGCTCACGCAAATGGGGCTAAACACATGTGCATGCCTGCTCACACTGAACCATCCCCTCCCCTCCCCCACTGGTCCGAAAACCTGAAAAGGTTGGGCAACTGTTCTTTACCATCTCCATGACTTCCCATCCTTTTTTGGGGAGAGGGAATCAGGTTACATTGATACTGCGGTATTGTTTGTTGCAATTGCTGAGTTAAAAAGTACCTAGATCGAAGATCCAGATAGTTGTAGAAAATAAACAGGATTCGTAATCCTTGGTCTCTTCTTCCCCAGCCAAATAGGATGAAGAGTTCCTTTATTCTCACTGAAAGGCTCTTCATCTATTAAAATGCAGTTTGTGGTATATGGATTTTTGTGTCTATTATATTGGAAAATTTTATGACAGAACTAATGGAGTTCTCTACAGGTAATCCTCGACTTAACACCAATTTGTTTAGCCACCATTATAAATTACGACAGAAATGAAAAAATGACTTATGACCTTTCCACACTTACGACCGTTGCAGCATCTGCATGGTCATGTGACCAGAGTTCAGATGCTTGGTAACTGACTCATATTTATGATGGTCATGTAACCTTTTGTGACTTAAGAACTGCAGTGATTCACTTAACAACTGTAGCAAAAAAGTCGTACATTGGGACAAAAATCGCAACAATTCTCGTTTAGTAACAGAAATTTTGGATTTAGTTGTGATCATAATTCGAGGACTACCTGGTTTTTAAAAAAGAGGGGGGGGAGAAAATGCTTTTTTAAATTCACAGCAAAATTTAATCTCAAAATACCCATAAGGTTGTTAATGTCAACTTTTCTAATGTTATTTCTCAAATATTCTTATAGACAACTGTTGTTGAACAACTTGTCAACTTGTCTACAGGTATGTGTAACCCTCGGAATTATAGTGACACACCTCCCACTTCGAAAAGTACTGTGGAGGAACTGCATGAGCCGATTGCTTCCCTTTTCCGAGCACTTACAGAAGGCGACACTAACCTGAGCTGGAAAATTGTGTCCTTTCCTGTTGCAGAGGAGTTATCACCTCATGAGAATTTAGTCTCTGTTTTAGAAACAGTGAACCATCCCCAGCATCACAATTCTTCCGTTTCAAACAATGTTCATCCTCCATATTCTAGTGAAAAAGGTAAAATATTGTGGTTGAAAGATTGAAAAAAAAAATTGAGTGATGTTTGCAAGTTTAAGCTTTTAAAATGAGGTGTGATTATTTTCTGTTTATTTTAAAAAATCACATAAATATGACCTCTATTCCAAAATATGGGAAACATATTAAATTTGAGCAATGATCTAATATATTATTATAGGAAAAGAGACATGAAACCAATAACTTAGGAGTTTGTTGGAAGTTTTACTTGTATGATCTGTGATTTACACCTTGGTCAAAAAACTGAAATCTTATCTTTTGCTTTGGTCACTTAGAACGCATATGTACTGTGGTTTACTTCGATGACTGCTTGTCAATATACCAATGCAAGATCTCTTGTGACTCTATGGGTGCCTCCAAATACCGATGGTTTCACAACGCCTGCTGTGAATGTATTGGACCTGATTGTGTCGACTATGGGAGTAAAATTGTAAGATGCTCAAATTGTATGTTCTGAAATTAAACCATTCAATTTTTATTTTTTTTATTTTTTTATTTTAGATTTATAAAACCGCGCCTCTCTCCCCGAATGGACTCGGGGCGATGCACAGGAAGTTAAAAAACATATACAACACAACCATCAATAAATATTAAAACCAAATTAAATAATGTTCACCCTGTGCTAAAAAAATCTTAAAATCTTAAAAACTATTTCCCCCTAAAATCCAAATTAAAACAGTTTAAGCTTCAGACTACAGGCTAGATGAAGTGGATTAGGCCAGGCCGGCCAGATGGAAAAAGTAGGTCTTCAACTTTTGGCGGAAGGAGCGGAGGTCCGTGATAGTTCTAAGTTTGGGGGGTAGGTCGTTCCAGAGGGTTGGGTCTGCCACAGAGAAGGCCCTTCCCCTGGGCATCGCCCGCTGGCATTGCCTGGTGGACGGCACCTGGAGAAGTCCCTCTCTGTGGGAGCGAATCGGCCGAAGGGATGTATGGGGTAGGATACGATCCCGCAGATAACTAGGCCCCGTGCCATGGAGCGCTTTAAAGATGGTAATCAGCACGTTGAAGCACACCCGAAAGGTGCGGTGTTACGTGGGAATGCCTAGAGGCTCCCAAAATTGCCCGCGCGGCCACGTTCTGAACTAGCTGTAGCCTTCGGGTGCACCTCAAGGGGAGCCCCATGTAGAGAGCGTTACAGTAGTCCAGACGGGATGTCACAAGTGCATGAGTGACTGTGCGAAGGGCATCCCAGTCCAATAGGCGGCCGCAACTGGCGTACCAGGCGAACCTGGTAGAACGCCCCCCTGGCCACGGCCATCAAGTGATCTTCCATCGACAGCCGGGAGTCCAGGAGGGCACCTAAGTTGCATGCCCCATCTACAGGGGCTAGGTGTTCACCCCCAATGGCCAGTGATGGAGTCAACTGGTTGTACTGGGACGCCGGAAACCACAGCCACTCGGTCTTGGACGGGTTGAGTTTGAGTCTGTTCCTTCCCATCCAGACCCGCATGGCTTCCAATATGGCAGATACCAAAGAATGTGGGGGGGGATAGGAGGGAGGGAGGTATACTTTGCATATACAGGTAGTCCTCAACTTACAACAGTTCATTTAGTGACCGTTCAAAGTTGCAACGGCACTGGAAAAAGTGACTTACGACTGTTTTTCAGAGTTACGACCTTTGCAGTATTCCCAAGGTTTTGCAACCTTCTAACAAAGTCAATGGGGAAGCCAGATTCATTTAACAACCATGTTACAAACTTAACAACTGCAGTGATTCACTTAACATTTGTCGCCCTTAGCAACAGAGATTTTGGGCTGAATTGTGGTCGTAAGTTGAGAACTACCTCTATTACTTTGGATGGTACAGCTGCAGCACAGTTGAAAGGACCTAGATATGTATATTATTTTAAATGTGTAATTTTACACATAAATTCACGTAGGTTGAATTTCATTTCAGGCTATTGATTAATCTGCATGTATGATCTTAACTAGATGATCATGAAGTTTTACCAGAATCATAATTTCAAGTTCTGAATTAAGCACTGTTACATTTTTGAGCTTTTCACGTGTGCCAGTTGTGGACTGTGAATTGCTTTTATAGACCATGCAGATTATCTGTTTACCCCAGCAATAGCTATTTGTTTTTAAGAAATAAAAGGAATTTAGACTGTGTTTTTGTTTTAAGAATTTACCCTCCTTATAAATAGCCCCTTATTAAAAAAAAATTGATACTTAATTATGTCCTTTTATTGCACCCTTCTTTTCTTTGCTTCCCTAACTCTTGACCTCAGCTAGTTTGTTTTGAACAAAATGGAAGGAGTTTTGGATATTAAATTATAAATCATAGTAATTCAGTAAAACAATATGGGGTTTAGATTAAATAGGACATTGTTTTAAAAATCATAGCCAATGCTATCTACTAAAATTTATATACTTGCTTGCCCATTTTCCTATTTCCAATTTTAGATTCTCATAATACATTAATTTATTACTGTAATTTACTGTTTATGGAAACTCTACTTTTATTTGAAAATATGTCTAGAAACGGATACTTTTATGATTTTTATAAGTGATTGCATCTAGGTTGGGATTGTAAAAAAAAAAGATGACTATTCTCAAAGATTAGAGCAGGATTTTTCAAACTTTTTCAGGTGGAACCTATTAAAGAGAAAAAATTCCTAGAATCCCTGATCAAAACACAAAGTTTAGGGATAAAAAATTGGCTGTGTTCAAGTATCCACAGAATCTATTTTTTTCTACAGAACTTATTTAAAATAATTATGGAGGAGAGGAACAGTCAGTTTGTAAATAAGTTACCGCAATGCCTCTTCCCATCTCCATCAGATGTTGAAGATTTAGTCAAAGTTGTTTCTACTGCTATGCATTTATCAAGTGAGATAACATCACGCAGCATCACATGGAACAGTTGTTTTCTGTGCATTTGATTTATGACCATAATGGAGCCTGGAATTTCTGTCTTAATTTATTATAGTTGTAACTCGAGGCACCCATGTGAATGGTTTTTTTGCAGTAATCAATAAAGTGAATGCTGCGATCATTAAGTAAACACTGCAGTTGTTAAACAACTCCATGTATTCCTAAGGGCTTTTTTTTTTTGCCAGATTCTAGCTGAAAAGGCCAGAACATTGTAAATATTGTAAATCATAGTCATGTGACTGCGAAATGCTGCAGCCAGCTGTAAAGATGATCCAGTTATCAAAGCACCTGAAAAGTAGTCATGTAACAGCAGGAATGTAGTCATCAGAATTCCACAATTAGCTTTTGGATGGAAGGTTTGTCTTCAAACTATTTCTTGGTATGGTTAGGACAAAACGGGATTACCTGTATCGTATATTTTTAAATGAGAGCTACAGGTAAACCTTGCTATATTGTATCTAATTTAAGACAGTCTGAGTGGAAACCTCAATACTTTTCACTTAGAACTAGCATACAGTTGTAACACTGGATTTCCATGGAGAAAAGATACATAACTGCTTAAAGAAAGAATCTATAGAAAATCTTTCTCCTTCCTTATTCCAGTTCATTTATTTTGCAAATAATACAATAATAATAATAATAATACAATAATAATGGTCTCACATCTTTGTTGGCTGGGGAATTTTGGGAGTTGAAGTCCATACATCTGAAACTTGCCACGATTGAAAAACAATATTGTAGACAATGATTCCATTGTATTATTTTTAATTTCTCCAAACATTCAGGGCAACCAATTAAATGTTATTGTCTGTGTCTTAATGAATTATAGCAAGAGATGATGAAATCAGCACTGCAACTACTTCCAAATTTGGAAGAGGGTGGGTGGGATTTAGTCCGCTCAGTTAAAACTCCATTAATACACAGATAACTATATTCAGCAACTTCCCCTGGTCCAGGTAGAATTATTTGATTTTATAATGTAGTATTCACGAGGCATATCTTACAGTCTTGCTTCCTGGAGGAAACAGTAACAGTCCTATAGGTAATTTACCGTATTTTTCAGAGTATAAGACACACCGAAGTATAAGACACACCTAGATTTTAGAGGAGGAAAACAAGGAAAAAAGTATTCTGAACCAAATAGTGCAGTAATATATTATTTAATAAAATGCCAGTATAGCAGAATTTTTACAACATGTATACTTTTTACAACAATGTATACTTTTTACAACAATGTATACTTTTTACAATTCTATAAAGTCAACAGCAGTATTAAGAACCAACATCACTGTCATTAACAAAAGAGGAGAGACTTGAAGGTTCAAGCACTCCTCTTAATTTTCTGGAAACCTCAAGAACCATTAATCGTTGCTGGTATCAGAATTTAGGAAGCTCAGTTGCTCGAAATCACATTCTTCTTCACTACCTTCATAAAGAATATCATCTTCAGATCCATCTAAGGCATTGCTAATGTCACATTTTTTGAAGGATTGTATAACAGTTTCATCCTTTACTGAGTTCCATGAGATTTTCACCCATTCACAAACTTGAGTGATAGTAGGCCTCCTCATTAATCCAGAGGGTGTCAGAGCATGATTACCAGCAGCCATCCATTTGTTCCATTCTTTTCGCATGTAAACTTTGAATGGCTTGTTGATGGAAACATCAAGAGGTTGCAACTGGCTGGTAAGCCCCCCAGGAATTACAGTTAGATTGGTCTTCACTTCTTTGAATCTTTAAGTGTTGTCAGTGATATGTGCTCTAAACTGGTCAAGCACTAATAAAGCTGGTTTTTTCAGAAGCCCTCCAGGATGTTTGGACCACACTTTTTCAATCCATACTTTCATGCCATGCTCATCCATCCATCCTTTTTCATGGACATGCACAACAACACCTCTTGGAATCACTTCTTTTGGGAAGGTTTTCCTTTTAAATATTAACATTGGTGCCAATTTGGTGCCATCTGCACAGCAGGACAACTGTGTAATGCGTCTTCTCATGCCCTGCAGTTTTTACAGTTATGCTTTTGGCACCTTTGATATCAACAGTCCTGTTTGATGGCACATCAAAAGTTAGCGGGACTTCATCCATATTCCCAATCTGGCCAATCTCAAAATTATTTCTCCTCCTGGAATCTATCACAAAAGTATGAAAAGACAGAATCTTAGCCTCATACTCTTTTGGCATTCCTTGCGCAATTCTAGTTTTGGTGGGCATAGCAAGGCCACATTGCCTCATAAATCTGAAGCACTACGATGGTGTTCCACTAAAATGCTGAATGCCTTTCCATGTAGCAATGCGTTTGGCTTCATACATTACCATTTTTGTGGTAACTGCGAAGCCACTGTTCCGGTGACCTGTGATCTAGACTCTCGTTTCCTCCTCTAACTGGCCACTTTGCAGGAAGCCCACGAAAGTTGTGCTTGTTTTTATCTTTTACCTTTTGCAGCTTATCCACCTGTTTCTTCCATTCTCTTACCATCTTTTCAGTTGGAAACGGTCCAGAACGTTTCTCTGCTGCTCTGTTTCCATGTTCCTCAGCATATTTCAAGACTTCCAGCTTGAAAGAGATTGTATATGCCTGCCTTTTTGGCTTTGACATTTTTCTGCAAGAAAGAACAATAATGTGTCATTTATAACAATACAGTGCACTGTAGCTGAAACCACATTCATACACACACATTAGATCATTACATCCTCCCCCTAAATAATATGCCTTAGCCTTAACCCTAACACCAATCTGCAATTAGGCAATAAGCCTTAAACCTTGCAACCGAAAGTGAAACCCATTGCAAATGTGCTGATAGCTTTAAGATCTGTGGACTTCAACTCCCAGAATTCCTCCTCTAGTGTGTAACCTCAGGATTGCTGGAACTTACCAGTAAAGTCCACAAGTCTTACAGCTGCCACATTTGAAGACCCTTGCCACCCATAACCAGTGCTTACCTACCTGTGTGGTGTCTCAGGAGCAGGTAGCAGGCTTCTCCAGGCAGCGTTGTCTGGTCCAGGAAGCAGGTGAGGCAGGCGGCTTCTCCAGGCAGCGGCGGCTGCATCTTTAAATTGTGCCTGGGAGCAGGTCAGGCTCCTCAGGCACAAGCAAAGTGGCAGTGGGGCTCCTGGAGAGCAGCGGGGCGACGGCTGCATCTTTAAATTGTGCCCAGGAGCAAGTCAGGCTCCTTGGGCACAAGCAAAGCAGCGGCAGGGCTCCTGGGGGCAGTGGGGCGGCAGCGGCGGCGGCTTTAAATTGTGCCTGAATGCTACAGATTTGGAGGCAAAAAGGTGCATCTTATACTCCAAAAAATACGGTAACTTGATTCTGTCTATAACAAAAAATTATACCTTAAAATGGAGGACTGCTATAACTAGTTGTGCAACCCAGTAGCATTTAGTCAATTGGCAATGTATTGAAATAGGAAGTCTGTTCTATAAAGTGGCAAAGAAAATTGTTCAATGTAATAGTCTTTGAGTAAAAAATCTATATATAATTTTGAATCCTCAGTCTGTAAAATGCGTAATTCTGATTATTATTTTCTCATTCCGTTAGGGTGGAGTTATGAGATTATTGTAATAGTTTAAAAAATATTGTGAGAAATAATTGAATTCAGAATGGCTGTTTATTGTAGAAATTCTTCAACCTTTAAATATATATTAGAAAGAGTAGTTCTGTAAATCTACTGTGTAATTCATAATACAATTAAAATCATCTTCCAGATGTACATGCAATTACAGTAATTACAATACTATTAAGTATTTCCTTACTTTTTATATTGTCCAAGAATGTTTTAATAAACAACACCTTGTTTATCTATTTTGTTCATTGTTTTCTGCTTTAATCTGTGGAGGAATTAGTATTAGTTTGCTTGTAGGAATTTTTACAGTATATTGAACATGGCAAGCCTGCACTATTCCTAAGAAAACTGCATGCGTGTCTCAGTGAAATCACCACCGGTAAGTTTGACTCAAAGGAGAATTCAGCTTTAGCCATTTTGAATGTCAGTGCAGCAAACTAGGAATACAAGTATTTTACAAAATGGGTATGTATTTAATAGAATAGGTTATAAATACATACTTTATAGGCAGAGGTCAGCCTCAGGCATGAATAAAAGCTGTATTGCTCTTGCTGCTTAATTATTGTCAGGTCCTAGGGAAGAGGATGTGCCTACACAGAGGATGTGAGCTTTGTCTCCTAAAACCTATCAACAGCCTTTGGTACCATGAACATGAAATCAATCTGAGCTACCTTCATGACTGAATCTTTACAGTGATTCTGCTCCTTCCTTAGTGGAAGAAAACAAATCATTCTAATAGCTTATGGATGTGTGAAGTGCCATGTGGTTCCATCCTTTTACCTTGTTAACCTCTACATGAAGTTGTTAAGAGAAGTCACAGTCTGATTTGGAGTGAAGCATAATCAGTATTCTTGTGATACCAACTTTATGCCACCATCTCAGGCTGCATCAGGTTGCATCACCTGCATCAGCTGTGATGAGGTTGAAACTGAAGGAGAATTGGGGAGCTCAGGGTAAAACTCCCATAATCCCTATCCCATACGCCTCCTTGGGAAATACACTTTCTCAAGGAATTTAATACTGACAGCCACGAAACATTTATAAAACCAAGGAATGCTGATAAGCTAGAAAAAATGAGGTGGTGGTAGGAGGTTACAGATGGTGATTACTGCTCTGAGAAGCAAAAGAAGCTCCCTGGAAAGAAACTATAGAATAATGCCTCTTTATTATTTCAAAACCCCATTCTCTTTATGGTTCTGCCCTATTAGCTTTTAATTACACCCTAATGTTTCACTGTTTCACTAGGCACATACATTATATTATATAGGTAGGCAGTCATTGACTTATGACCAGTTAGGGCCAGACATTTCATTGTTATGCAAAGCTGTTTTTAAGTGATTTATGCCCAATTTTGCAATCTTTTTTGCCTCTGTTTTTAAGCGAATTACTATGGTTAAGTGACTCATGCAATCATTAAGCAAATCCAGCTTCCCCCATTGACTTTGCTTGTCAGAAACTGATGATACAATAGAATGATATCTAGGACACAGCAACCATACATGTAAATACATGCCAGTTGTTAAACACCTGAATTTTGATCCTGTGGCTGCTGGGATGCTGTGATATTTGTGTGAGTACTACTGTAGAAGTCACTTTTTTCAGTGATGTAACTTGAATGATCACTAATCGAATGGTTGTAAATTGAGGACTACTTCTAACAAATTATCTTGCTAATATATACAATCCCATTGATAATTTGTATAACTCTATAAAGATTGATTGTAACCCCACCCTTCCTTAGGCCTGGATTTGACTGGCGTCAATAAAGCAAATTATGCTTCAGTGTAATGTGTCCTGGTGTCCTATTCAGATAAACCCTCCAGGAAAATCTCTGTGCTTTGATTATAAGGATCTGATTTGGGGGTGGGGGGGAGGGCAGGCTGAAATTGATCCCCAGAAAGACCAATTTGCTCTTTATTCATTGAGACTTAAACTAAGGGACAGTTCCTTCACGTGTGGTTCTCCTTATCTCATAACAACTGCTGGACGTCAGGTGGAAATTATAACTAGGAGAGCTTCTGCCAAGCTCTGGCTGGTATGCTGGTTGTAACCAGACCCTACCCGAAGTAGGAGAATCTTGCAACATTCACAGGGCACACTGTCATGTGACACTTTCAAAGACCATTCAGAAGGTTGGCACAAAATACAATAGCTTCCTTGTTAACTGTTACTGGGTGCAGTGAGCATATTATGTACATGCTGTGGTCCCTGCCATAGTTAACAATCAGTTTATTAAGTACTGATTTTGACTTGATAAGTCTTATTTGATCTGATAGGTCCGGGATGGCGAACCTATGGCATGCATGCCACAGGCGGCACGTGGAGCCATTTGTAAGGGCCCTCAAGGTGTTGCTCTGTCGGCTGGCCAGCGTGCATGCGCATGCTAGCCAGCTGAGTTCAGCCATTTTTAAAGCCATTTTTCACCCCCCAGGCTTTATAGGAGCATGGGGAGGGTGAAAACAGCCCCCCCGGAGGCCCTCCGGAGGCTTCAGGAGCTTCCCTGAAGCCTCCAGAGGACTAAAAAGGACGCTATGAACACACCGGAAGTGACTATAAAGGCTCTGGAGCCTGGGGAGGGCGAAAAAAGCATGCAAAAAATGGGTTGCGCCTGTATGCATGCACACTGGGGGGGGGGGTGTCACACATTGAATTATGGGTGTGGCACGCCCATGCATGACCCCTCTGTGCTCCCCCCACTTATGGCACGCAAGCCAAAAAAGGTTCGCCATCGCTGTGATAGGTATATTTAGGACCACCTGCTTGCGATACTTCATTTCCAAGAATAATTTTGAATAGTTACTAAGCCCTGAAATTTTAATTGCTATTTGGCATTTTTCAGTATTTAGATCTTCCTGCAATAGATGCCTACTGCATTTATTTATCATATTTGTATGCTGCCCATTCCAAACAACTTTGCGTGGCTAAACTAAAACTAAAACTAAAACAAAGAAATTCAATTAATTAAGTTTAAGTTTAAGTTTTATTGCATTTGTATACCGCCCTATCTCCCTGACGGGACTCAGAGTGGTGCACAGGAAGTAGTAAAAGCAGTAACAATAAATACAGTAAAATGGAATAAAAATAGATTAAATTTAGCACCCCGTGCTAAAATTAGATTTAAAACCCTTACTAAAAATTCTAAAAAACTCAAAAAAAAAAAAAAAAAGTAAAAATGAATGAAATGTTGAACAATAAAGTAGATGGGAACCTAGTGAATGGCTTTATTGTCCCTTGCAAAAGGCTCTTTTAAACAGCAGGGAGGAAGCCATCCGTCTCTATGGAAGAACCTCATTCCAGAAAAGGCAAGTTTCCAGGCAACCTGAATGCTATTTAATCTATTTTTTATTGGGTTAAGATTCCAGTTTACAGATAAAGGTAAAGGTTCCCCTCGCACATATGGGCTAGTCGTTCCTGACTCTAGGGGGTGGTGCTAATCTCCATTTCAAAGCCAAAAAACCAGCCCTGTCCAAAGACATCTCCGTGGTCATGTGGCCAGCATGACTAAACGCCAAAGGTGCACAGAATGCTGTGACCTTCCCACCAAGGTGGTCCCTATTTTTCTACTTACATTTTAACATGCTTTCAAACTGCTAGGTTGGCAGAAGCTGGGACAAGTAACGGGAACTCACTGGGAACTCACTCCATTACGTGGCACTAGGGATTCGAACCGCCGAACTGCTGACCTTGCTGATCGACAAGCTCAGCGTCTTAGCCACTGAGCCACCACATCCCACTAGTTTACAAATAGTCTTCTAATTATGACCACACTTGAGGCCAAAATATATGTTGCCAAGTAAAACATTTGCTAAGTGAGTTTGCCCCACTTTATGACTTTTCTTGCCACAGTTGTTAATGAATTATTGCATTTGTTAAATTAGTAACATGGTTATTAAGTGAATCTGGCTTCGCCACTGGCTTTGTGGTCAGAAGGTTGCAAAATGGGATCATATGACCCCCCAAGAGTGTGCAACCGTTATAAATACGAACCACTTGTGAAGCATCCAAATTTTGATCATGTGACCATAGGAATGGTGCAATGGTCAGAAGTTGAAAAACGGTCATAAGTCATTCTTTTCAGTGCCGTTGTAACTTTGAATGGTCACCAAATGAACTGTTGTAACTCAAGGGCTACCTATATTTATTTGTTTGTTTATTCATTCATTCAATTTCTATAGCTGCCCATATCAGTCAATGACTCTGCTGGTGGCTGTGGGAAATTAATTGTCCAGCTATCCCAATTTTCAAGAAACAATTCAAATTTTACTTTGGTTAAATTTAAAAATTAAACATAACTACCCATCAAGCAAATTTCTTTTAAAGTGTGTCCATCTCAACCAAACTCTGCTGTTCAGTTTTTAAATCAATCAAACCATTTTAATCTCATTTTTATAAATTTGCATTGATTTGAATGGCCTTGTATTTAAGCTCAGTATATGTGTATTTATATGTACCTCACCCTCACTTTAATCCAATTCACACACAAGTCTTGACATCCGCCCTAATTCCTGTGAATGTTAGATGTCAAGATTCTGTCTCACAATGGTTGAACTTCATGTATATTTGTGTTTATATTTACAATATTAAGACAAGGGGTAGTGTGTATAGCCGTGTCTAGTCATATCCACATAGGAACATGCACGTCTTTCTGTCAGTAAACAGGGTTACTGTGTACTTAAAAGCCTTATCAGAGAGTTAGGAATTTCTGCACTTTTAAAAGACATGGAAAATTACAGACAAAATACAGGCAAATATTATTTTAACATGATTTACATATTCTGTAAACAGAGCACAGCTATTCAGAATAACATCTTAGTTTTGAAGAAACCCAGAAAAGTTTAAAAAGCAATGTGCTGGCTCTAGTTATGTTAGACAAAATAAATGGCAGAATTATTCCAAGTCAAAACATTCTACCCTTGTACATAATCAAAAGAATTAATAAAAATAACTACTAAGGATGTTTGTAATGTTAATACAGGAAAATGAAATTAAATCGGGGAAAGTCTTAGTACAGAATTTCCGCGGCTTCTGAAAAGCATTCCAAAAAGGTTACAGCATCATCCTCTGGAGCATGAAACAGTCCAGTTCTGCAGATATGTTCTAAGGAAGGGCTACCTGGACCTCGGTGATGTCCAGTCTAATAGTGAGGGTGCAGGCTTTTAATCCAGCTTCCCAGAGATCACTGTTCAATAATTAATTTTGAGACATTCTGATTACTTAGAAAATATTGAGTGACTGCTGATTATCCATCACTGAACGTGACAAGCTGAAGAAGGGGCTTCACTATTTCCCCACTAGAAATTTATTGGCTACCAAAACCAATAATGCCTCTAAAACAGCATTGGATTTTGCCTCTTCTGTCAATGAACTTTGTGCCTAGAATTTCTTCCTTGGAACGAGAAGAAGAGCTAAGCGCCTCCCCATAGTTGCAACTCCCAAATGAAAGAAGCAAAATTGGCAGCCAAACTGAAGGAAGATCTCAGTGCAAAATGGGAAAACAGCCAACACTGAAACTGACTGGTACACATTAATTCTGTTGCATTTCTTCTCTTACCTCCCTGACTTCAGACCTGAGGATAAGATATGAATGAGGATAAGATATGATATGAGCTATGATCTAATCCTAATCAATAAAACCAGGAGATATGTTCTAACCCATATCCAGAGGGCCAGGCTGGAGAAAAAGCCAAGTTTTCAAGGCCAACAGGAATGGGAACAATCCAATCTACAATTGAATGATGCTCCACAGAGCGGGTACCAGAGCAAAAAAGGTTTTTCTTCTGAGCTCCGCCAACCAATATTACCTACTGATGGTATACGGAGCATGCTCTTTCTGCTCAATCGTATAGGACAGGTAAAAATAATTGGAGAGAAGCAGTTCTATAAGTAATCTCGTAGCAAAAACCAGCATTTTGAATTGCACCCAGGAGCACACCAGAAGCCAATGCAGCTCATGAAGCAGTCGTGTCACGTGATGAATAATTGGCAGCAATATCTGCCCGTGCTGTCATATTTTACTCCAATTGAAGCTTCCGAATACACTTCAAAGGCACCCCACATAAAATATATTGCTGTAGTCCAACCTGGGGGTTACAAGGACAGGAGTGATCATGAACAGGGCCCCCATTCTAAGAATAGGCATATCCCAGCTGTGTAAAGGGCCTAGTAACCTTGGCTGATATCTGCTCTTCAAGCAGGAGCCCCAAGCCCCAGAATATGCAGTAAGTCTGTCTGGGGCTGTGGCACTCCATCTAGAATCAAAGATGGAAGGTCCCCAGAACCACGATATCCACAAATCCAGAACAACACAGTCTTGTTTGGGATGAGTTGAATATTAATCACAACCTAAACAACAGAAGACTAGAAGGATCAAAGTATTTATAAATATAAATATGTGAACAGGTGAATTAACTAATGATTCATCATTAACTGATGGCATTTCCTGCAACCCTTTCCCATAATTAATTTGCAAACATTGGCCAGGAGTCCCAAGTGTAGCAATATGAAGCTAGAACATTCAGTTAATGTTCTATGAGTTTAGCAATAACCAGGAAATAGGGAGGGAGGGTGATTTTAAATCCAAATTATGGAATACCTGAAAGGGAAAAAGACTGATGGCAGCATATTCAATTTCAAAAGAAATCAGGTCAGAACAACATGTTCTTGCCTGTTTTCCTTAGGTCATAATGAGAGGTGTCTCATTGTGTGTTTTCCAGTTTAAAAAAACACTACTAAATTCTAACAAATCTGGCAGGACTCCCATCCACTGATAATTAAACAAAGTTGGAAGAAATCACCTACACACCCAAACAAACATTTTTATTTCCAGGAGTCTCATTTGGAGGACTAGTCAGAATTTTCGACTGACTTTTTGTTTCTGTTAAATAAACATAAATGAATGTTAATGTATGTGGTGGGGTATATACATCTAGTCTTGTTGAATAAATACTGTACATATTTCTGGGGCTCCCCTCCCCCCATACATAGAGAATGGCATGGTGGCCTAGTGATGAAGAAGCTTGTCTCCCACTCCAAAGGTTGAGAGTTCAATCCTAGATAGCAGCAGATGTTTCTCCTACGGCAGGGGTCTCCAACCTTTGCAACTTTAAGTCTGAAGGACTTCAGTTCCCAGAATTCTCCAGCCAGCTTTGCTGGCTGGAGAATTCTGGGAGCTGAAGTCCTTCAGACTTAAAGTTGCAAAGGTTGGAGACCCATGTCCTACGGCACAATATATATATATATATCTGCTGTGAACTCCATGAGGCATCAGGAGGGGGCATCTGGCCAGTGAACACTGAGCTCCATCCAGTCGCCCGACTCTATCCTGAATTAAGGGATTACGGGGTCATAAAAAGGGAATACTGCGTAATTTTAAAAAACCCTGAAAAATTATTTACTGCTTTCCTAAGAAAGAACAGCTGCTTCTGAATTAATTCAAGAATGAGCTCTTAGAGAAATACATTTTTTAAAAGTTATCTTTCGCAAGCTTGCAGACATGGTAGGAAAAGATAGGAACATATGATATCCATTTGAAACTGTTGGTATTAAAAGTCTGTAGAGACTCGGTCATCCAGGACATGGTTGTCCCAAAGGTGCTTTTTTCAGGAGGCAACTGGACTTGTTGGCATTAAATTTCTGTTACCTTCTAATACAGCAAGTGAAATGGAAGTATGTGATTATATAGTGCACTGCAAATATGGAGCCACTTATAAACACCAAACTGAATAGAACATACAAATTCCCAGGATGAACTTGTTTTATCACCAGCGTAATTACAACAAAGAACTCATTCTGTAAGGATTGAATAAAGTTGCAACTGAAATGATTAGACAAAGCATTTGGCAATCTGCCATATAAATAAAGTACTCAAAAGTTCAAGGATTATGCTTGAATGCCAGGCATGTGAATTACATTTCTAACTGAATTGTATTCTCATGCTTGGGGGGAGAAAGGGGGTGTGTGTGTGAATTAAGCAGCTGTTGATCTTTTTCCAAGAAAGTTGGAATTTTTTTTCAACCAAAAGGTGGTCAAGAGCAAGGAAAATACAGACCTAAAATAAATGAAAGCTGTATTGATGGTGTGTAGATCTTGTTCTTCCAATATAGCTGGCTTTTCAAGATCTATCTTCATAGTTTGGTTATTGCTTCTTTGCCTCCTCATGGTTACCATGTGACTGTAGGATATTAAGATACATCTAGCTGATCTGTATATCTACTATGTGGCCAATTGGTAATTCCATATCATCAACCTTAATTACCTTACCTTTGTTTACTCTCACCTAGCCACATGTTTTTAGTCTGAATTACATCCCAGTGCTCTCACTGTAAAGGACAAATTGCATGGAAAAGTACGGTAATAACCTCTACTTGATACTTAAAAAAGTATCTGATTCAATCAAGCCAAAATAATGAATTGTTGTTTTACAAGGAATAGTGGAATTTAGATGTTTGTAGAAGAGATAAGCATCATGGAAACAACTTGTAGCAAACTATGTTAAAAATGAACCATTACCATGTAAATTGTTTAAAAACATCTAATAAAAAAATAACTGAGTTCAGCCCAACTGACATTACTTTAATGCAAATGTCTTTTCCTAAATTGCAAAAATACAGGAACCAATTGAACATCAAAAAGATTGTAGCTCTTACAATAAGAGGGAAGGAAGGTAAAACAGTATGTGAAGCATGAGCTAAGGAATAAAGTAGTTTGGTGGGGCTGAGGAACAAAGAAGAAAAACACCATTTGGGTTTAATTATTAAATACTGGTCTATGATTACGGACATCTGGGTTAACATTCCCTTGGGCTATGACATTTAGTGGATGTTCTAGGCCAGGGATTCCCATGCCAGAAACCAGGCCACGCAAACAAGCAAAGCCCCATCCATGGGATGCAGGCAGCACACGAAACCATGCCCCATCTGGTCCACAGAAAAACCTCTCTCCAGACTTTGGTGCCCAAAAGGTTGGGGGCCACTGTTGTAGGCTGATGATCTCTAATCTATTTTATAGATAACATTGGATGATAGACTCCATAAAACAAAGAAAACTCATAGTTTTTCCCCACATAGCTAAGATGCAGCTATCAGCATCTCCTCAGCCATGCTGACTGGGACTGTATTCTGCAATATACAGGCAGTCCTTAACTTACAACCACAATTGGGATGAGAATGTGTGTTGCTAAGCAAGGCAGTTGTTAAGTGACTTGTGCCTGATTTTACAACCTTTCTGATCTGGCTTTCCCCATTGACTTTGTCAGAAGCTGTCTGAAAAGGTTGTGATCATGTGACCCTGGGATGCTGTAAATACATGCTCAGAAACTTTGATCACACGACTGTGATGATGCTACGATAGTCGTTAGGTGTGAGAACTGGTCATAGTCACTTCTTTCACTAAATGAATGGTTTTAAGTCAAAGACTATCCACATTTGGAGAATTACAAGTTGACCATTCCAATCCTTGTAAACAGTGGATAGAAATTAATAAAAAGAAACAGAATTAAGGTAAAAGGTTTGTGTTTTTAAGGGCCTTAGGCCCTAAATGTAGGGTTTTGTTGCAGATTAACTTGTTTTCATTTAAGAAACGAAGAGACAGAAATGGCTGGAGACCCCTTGAACAGCACTACCACCAACTGTCTGAGAGTTTCTTGATTTTGCTGTATTCTGACCAAGCCTATCATGTTGCCAATAATCTAGTATGTTACTTCTGAATAAAAGCCCAGGCCACCTTGTTCTTTTGGGAGTGAAATGTTACTACAGGTAGGATATGGGTACAACTTAAGCACTGGTTGTAATAATGGCCATCTGGATAGCTTAACTCAGAAACTTTCAATCTTGGCAACTTTAAGATGTGTGGACTTCAACTCCCAGAATTCTCAACCCAGCATGTTGGGTGGGGAATTCTGGGAACTGAAATCTACACATTTTAAAGTAGGCAAGATTGAAAAATACTGGTCTAAATGCACCTTCAATCGGGAATAAGGCCCAATTAGAAAACACAGCACAGCTAGGTAGGTCTGTTGAAGCCATGGGCCTGTATCCTGAACGCATTCTCGCCAGCCTCAATTTTCCAAATGTAGTTGAAGCACACAAGTAATCCCAATTCAAAATTCCCTCTTGTTTGGAGTTAGACTACATTTCCCGAAATGCACCATAGGGAGGAGGGCGTGACTCCGGCTCTGCCTTATTCCAGAACCATAGCAGGGAGAGTGAGCGCGCAGGCGCAACCCTTCCGCCTGCCTTCTTTGATCCTCCAGAGAAGCTCGGTCGCTCAGTCACTATGATGGCCCCTCCCTGAACGTCATGCGCGTGCGCGCTTAGTTCCGGCCTCTAACCTAGGTAGTCGAAAGGCTGGAAGAAACAGATTGAGAAAGACGGGGAAAAGGGTTGACCGCGCATGCGTCTCTTTCTGTTTCCTATACACCCGACCTTGCAAGCAAGACAACGGCGGGTTGGAGTGCAGAGCGGGGTCTGAGTGATGCCGGGTACGAGGTGAAGTTAGCACAGCCGTCGTGCGAGCGGCAGGATACCTCTCCCCATTCCTCACAGGTCAGTGTGAAGAGGGTGCATGGCCTTCCCATATTCCGGGTTCTCTTCCACCGAAGTTCCATTCGCGACTAGGGAGGCCGCCCCTCGGTGACCACGACGGGGATGGGCAGTAGCTGACGCGTGCTGTGGAATGCGCATGCGTACTCAACCCCATACAGCGCCCTAAGTTCTAGTTGGAACTTGCGCTGTCATTTCCCGCGCACCCTGCTTGCTCGCTCGCTCAGATGTGTGACTGTGGTGGGGTGCCTCCGGAGATGCAACGCAACTGCCCTGGGCTTTTTATGTGCCACGTTCAATGCTTTCAGGTTGCATTTGGGGTATTTGGGAATCAGACTTGGAATGAATGCTCTGCAGTCTGCCTGCCTGCTCCCTCGGATTTCTCTGCCCTCATTGGTCAAAGACACTAGACTTGGATAATGAATTTGGGGGCGAGACTTGTTGTGGCTCTGGTTAGAAGGGCCAGGTTGCCTCCAGATACCTGGGGACTGTTAACTTCCAGAATCCTTTGCTAGGTGTAAATTTTGTGAGACTTGCCATCCTAATTAAAATAAAAAATAATAGACAGAGAAAGTCTGGTGCATGGTAATTAATTCATGGTCATCAAGTGGTTGACAGGTACTCGTCAACCCTGAGCAACAGTGAGGCTTGTTGGAGTGTAATCTAACACAACTACTTGCTTAGTCTGTATATTGTTTCTGCTTAATTTCTGTGGGGGGAAAAACAGGCATGCAAGCAGAGTATGTCTGAAGAGGTATTGTTGGGGGAATCCCAGTAGCAACTTCATTTCTATTTTAAAAGTACATGTTTTGTAATTATACACGCCACTGTTAAGATCTTCCATATGCCACAGTTTAAGATAATTATGTGTTCTAAACAAAAGGAATATTCTTAAACTGATTTATGAGTATGCATTTGCACTCATTGTGACAGCAGCTGCTGTTATCAAGAATTGGTGGAAATGTGCAATGCAAAACTGTATTTGAATGTGTGAACATCAAGGTTCACACGTATGTATGTATTTGTGGCCTACAATCACTAGTTCCAAAATGTATCCCTCCACAATGCAACTTGTCCTACTCTTTTTTTTTTTTAATCTGTCATGGAGCGTGAGACTGAAATAAATAATGTAATTGATTCTGCCAAAGCTGTTGTTTGTACTTGTTATGCCGAAGAGGTATTCTGGCTAGCGTGAAAGAAATTAATAGGGAAGAAATTAACAGATAAAGCAATGCTGGTAATATGTGCTACTTAGACTGAAATTTCATGATGTTTTGCTGGAAAATACCTTGTTCTTTGTTCCTTTCTTATTCCTTTCTCTGTCCTACCTATATTTTGCTTAATTTCCCACATTAATGGTATATAAGTATGCATATCATCTGTTATATTTGGTTCCTTTGTTATACGCTGATATATTGGGTTATCTTCCCTTTGTATAGCTACCGTAACAGCAGATACAGAATAGGTATGATTGAATGATAGTATATTTCTGTCTTGTCTTGTATGTATGTCATTTATTTTAGCATAATAATACCTTTACTATTCTATGTCCTTTACTATGATCAATTGCTAATAATCAGCTGATATAGCTTGTGCTGTCCCTAGATTGGTAGGCAAGTGTGGCCTGGATATTGGTTTTGATTATTGTATTTGATTATTAGTTCTAATAATTTAGGCTGATTCATCAAGTACTGTCTATTGTAAAGAAGATGAAACTAGTTTCAATTATTTGCTTTCTAACTTTATCCAGTTAGATTACTGCAAAACTCTCTTGAAAATTGTCAACAACATAAATTGGAGGGGGGAAAAGCTTGCCATATGTTCAGTTGACCATATTGTCAGTCCTAAACACATTTGTCTGTTTAGCTTAGTTTAAAACTCTAAGTAGTGTAGAACAAGGGTATTTTAATAATAGTAATCTCTTCCGTAATCCTATCTGAAGCTTGTTATTTGCCTTGAGGCCCACTTTCTGTTCTGATGTAGAATCTTTTCAATGATTATTAAAGATACTGGACTGCGCTCCTCCTCCCAGATCTCCTTCTTCACAGATAAGCTAGAAAAACATATCTTGGTCCATGATTTTTTGATAGATAAAGAATTCCTTTAAAATTATCTTTATTTGATGCTGTAATTGTAAATATTGCATTTTTTGTTTAAGGTATTTTGATTGTGCTCTTTAGATTTCATAATCTGTTAAATTTTAATCCATTGAGAAGAATAAAATACAAATCAAATTAATATTGTTGGGAAGTATCTTGTTGTAGCTGTATTGTTTATAGTTTTTAATCTAATAATTGTATTGTTGCATGTATTATCATGGTGTTTGGGCTTTCATTAAATTGTGTAATCTTGCAATGTTTTTTGGGTATTCTAGATTCTGTCTATGCTAATTATTAGCAGCATAATACATGTAAAACTCCACAGTACTAAATTCCACAACACTGGAACTTATACTATTGGTACTACTTTAGCTATATCAGTGATGGCTAACTTTGTTGTCCTCATGTGCCAAAAGTGTACGCGCAACAACACACGCTTGCCTGTCCACACCCATAATGCAATGTGGGTGTGATACCCTCTCAGCCCCCTGTACATATGCGCTCCCCCCATGCTCCCCCCTGTGCATGCGCTCTCCACTCTCCGCATGCCCCATTTTGGGCTTAGCAGGCCTTCCTGAGGCCTCCTGGGACCAAACACGGGGCATGGAGGGTGCACTGCACCTCCCGCATATTGCCCTTGCCCCCTGCGCATGCACGTGTGACCCCCCCCCCTCGCCTCCCCACGCATATGCGCTCTTCTCCCCTATGTGCAACAGAGGCCCGAAAATCAGCTGGCACACGGGGTGGAGCTGAGCTGGGGCAACAGCTCATATGCCCGCAGAGAGGTGCCATAGGTTTGCCATCATGGAGCTATATTGTTATTTTAACTTAGAATTAGGCTGTTCTTTATAGCAGTTAATACTATGAAGAATTTTATAAGGAAATGGAAGTGTGTGTGTGTGATAAAAATCTGCTTGGTCCTTTTGTGAGATCCCCTCTCCTCCCAGAAATGATAATTGCTCAGGTTCCACAGAGTGAGCATATTATAAGTAGCAGCAGCTTTTCTAAAGTTTAACCTGGTTAATACATTACCAAGGTTTCCGGGTTGAGGTAGCCTCATGGTTGGATTTCTTTCTTAAAGCTATAATGATATCTGAATTTAAGTCAAGAAAGAACATTCCTATACTAATACTGTTTAAATCAAGTTTCGTCATCTGCATAGCAGTATGTATTGTTCAAACATTTTACCTTTTGAGGAGAAATTCATCCACGTTCAGTTTTACATGTATTTTTGGTTATCATTAAAACTCTATATTCAAGCTAAAGCAGATGTGAAAGCCGTATGTTTAAATTCTCATTCTACTTTTGTGTTGCATGTTGCGGTTAGAGCGATAACTTGCTGTAGGAAGAGAGATATTGGAGCATGACTTTTAAAATAAAATGCAAAGAAAAATAGCAAACATTTTTATTTGTTTTGAATGCATTTGCTGAATCCTTTCCTCTGTGGGTTTAGACTGGGTTACAGTATGCAGACAGCATTGGTCACGCTTATGGATGTTCTTTGGAGCAGGGGTCTCCAACCTTGGCAACTTTAAACCTGGTGGACTTCAACTCTCAGAATTCCCCAACCAGCTGGTTGGGGAATTCTGAGAGTTGAGGTCCGCCAGGTTTAAAGTTGCCCAGGTTGGAGACCCCTGCTCTGGAGGACTTGAGACAAAGGTGATGTTACGGTCCTGACTCACTCTTTCCTGGGGCCCGTTGATATCAGTGACAGTGGTATCCTTCTGGACCAGCTTCAGAGGTTGGAAGGCATTGCTTTGCAATGGTTCAGCTCCTTCCTTTGTGGCCAGTTCCATTTGGTATGGGTGGGAAGGAAGCCTCTAGGCTTCTGTGTCTGGGATGCCTTAGGGCTTGGGTCTCTCACCATTCTTTTTAAAAATCTGCTGTACATGAAACTGCTTGGAGAGCAGCATTTGATGACATGGGGTGCAGTATCGTCATCTGTAGGCTGATGATACCAAATTATACTTCTCCATCCCTATCCAGTCTGCTGATGCTATTTCATTGCTGCAAAAATAAACTCTATGTGGTAGTGATATTTAGATCATGAAATTGAAGGTGATTGCTGCATGTGATCTTCGTTGACCTCTGACCTTTATTCAGCTGGAGTTGATTTTAGTACAGTGGAACCTCTGTAATCACAACTGTAATCTGTTCCAGGAAAATTTTCCAGTGTAAAATTATAAAACTTAAACATTAAAATATTAAAATAGAAACAAGCCCTTGGTCCTTGTCCCTGAGTGGGCAGTTGCAGAAATAAAAAAAACACTACTACTACTTACAGTGGAAACTGTACATTAGAAACTGTCAAGAACGTAATCTGCTCCAGGACTTCGGTCACAACCCAATTTGATCGAGACCGGAAGCAAGACTGCGCATGCGCATACAAAAAACAATGGCGCATAAGGGAAATTGCCATGGCAGAGAAAATCACTGCAGCTCTGATCGCTACCCGAAATACAAAAAATTTGTGAAATGTTTGGTCAGCACCCAATTTGGCATGGTCAGAAGCGTTTGTGACCTGAGGTTCTGCTGTATTTTTTACCCCAGCCTGAGAATCTTCTCCATATGTTAAAATACTGGGGGAACATATTATTATCCAGATCTTAAAGTGAAAATAGGAAAGGTGTAGAAAATCTCCAGATTCTTGGATTATCCAGCTGAGGTTTAGTAATGATAAAAACATATTGTGGCAGTGTATCTGCCTTAGAAGTCATAGAGGGACTAGCAGCCTATTCAACCTGACCAGATTGGAAATGCAAACACCTTTCAGACTGCATAAAATATAGAAGAATTTTGATTTGCACTCCTATTTTCCTTTTTTTCATTTCAAAATAGCCCCACAGATCTTTAGAGTAGTATTGCCAATGGAGAGAACGATTAATACATTTACTTCACACACTTCTTAGAATTTCTCTAACAAGCTATCACTAGCCCTGACGGTAAGGGGAGTACAGAGAAACCTCTTGCATCATGTGCGGTTTAGTATTTGCTTTGCCTGTGAAACTTGCATCATTACAAATCCTTTCACTAATAGTAATTGTAGTGTGATTGTGATTCATGTGGGAACAGTGAATTGCCTGATCATCTTTATCCCATGATACTGGTTTTTTTGAAATGAAAACTTGTTCTACCAGCACGTAGTGTACACTTGGGACGTTTTATTCTTTCAGTTGAAAAATGTGCTTTATTTTCAGACTGGCTTGTATGGATGTATATTAATTGTAATCAAAACAAGTTTCCTACCTAAGTGGTTGCTTGCCTTAAAATAAACCTATATTCTGCAATTGAAGTAAATGAATGGAAAATTAAAGGTCTACATTATAATTGTGTAATATACAGTATTGCTTCATGAATCTCCATCCCACCTTAAAATTAACATGAACAGAAAGGATGTATTAGAGCCTAGGACAGTCTTGGAACTCCCTTGGAAAAGATGGTGAAAAAAAATCTTGAATATCTATTGAGATTATTTTTGGCTTTAGCAGACACTGAAAGATGTTTCTAAATAGACATGTGTTGTTGTGTCTTCTGCCAGTTACAGTAGTTATTCTGAATTTCCATTTTTTATTTTATATGTATAAATCCCACCTTCAAAATGCGGAAACAAGGAAGATAAAAGTCGTCAAGATTTTGGCAGCCTGTTGTGCACCATTGTTAATTTGCTATCATGCCATTGTGTGGGAGCCATTTATCTGATATAAGCATTTGATGTGAGGGTTCCGACCAATGCCCTAATAAAATCAGGAGCCTCAAGCCATTTTGCAAGGAAAATCCAGTTGTTTATTAGGAGCACCATGTCAACACGACCTCAGTGAAGCCAGCTCTGACTTCACCCAGTTCACACCTTGCCCCTGACCCTGTTTTCCCCTCCCCCCAAGGTGTGTCACCAGTCACATTCTCCAATGAAGCAATTTCACAGGTTGTAGAGGTCACTCCCTCTGGCCATTGCGGTCTCCATGGAGATGGCCTTGACTTTAGCCAAATAGGATTTGTTTTGTTTTGATTCAGGTGTGAATTCCTCAATGTCAGCAAAGCTTTCCTGACCTGTTCCCGAGTTGCCACAGGCAGGGAGATGGGAAATCGCAGTTGTGAGGCGTGATTTCCCATCCCCCTGCCTATGGCAACTCAGGAGCAGGTCAGGAAAGCTTCGCAAATTGACATTTTGCTTCGCAGATTTGTTAAAGGTGCAGCCCCCAATAATCTACATTCAAAATATATTTTAAAGTACCAGTGGAGTATTGACATATATAGTAGAGCCAGTTTGGTCTAGTGCAGGGGTGTCAAACTCACGTCATCAAGGCGATGTCATGTAATGTATCAGGATTTTTTTCCCCTTCACTAAATCAGTCGTAGGCAGCACATGATGCATCTGACTCATGGGCCAGGAGTTTGACAGCCCTGGTCTAGTGGCGAAAGCCAGCTGGGTGACCGTGGGCCAGTCACATACACTCAGCCCAACCCACCTCGCAAGTTTCTTATGAGGAAAATAGGAGGAAGAAGGAACATTAGGTATGTTTGCCTCCTTGAGTTATTCATAAAAATAATAAAGGAGGAATAAAAATAAATGACATGTAAATTGAGAATATGTTTTCTCAGGTGCACGTTATGCATCTGCTTTACCTACCTCTGCTCCTTATCTTTCCAACGAATCTCAGAAGAGAAAGGAGAGACATGGTGTTGAAATGTTATTCTTCATATTAGCATTTGTTCCTGGGATTTTACCAGTAGCTTAAATCAGAGTAGTGATAAGGTAGGCAGGTCTTCATGTTGTCTCTTGCAGCTGCCCATTCCTTCTGACAAACTGTTACAGAGGATTGGGAAATGTTTCTAGTGCATCAAGGCAATATAAGGAAGGAAGAACTGCCAAGAAAATCTCCTTGCTTGCTTTTTCCTTCATTTGCTGGATCTCGGTTCTGGCATTCAGGAGACCCAACATGGATCTGGCTTATTGTTTTGACAATCTGGAGCACTAGCTGATGATAGTTTGAAGGGTTGAGGGAAGAATGTTTATGTTTGGAAACTTGTGCCTATTAATTGCCTATCTATTATGTATATATGCAGGAATTGTAGAATTACAATTCTACAGAATAGTACTACAGAAGGAATACCATCAGACAACTCTTGGTTATCAATGGAGACCAAGTGGAGCAAATGGCCAGTTTTAAGTTTTGGGGTGTTATCATAAAAGAGGACCTGACCTGGGGCACTCATATTGCAGCACTGGTCAAAAGGGCCCAGCAGAGATTATACTACTGAAACTTCTCAGGAAACAACAACTGAATGAAAAATTGCTGGTGACCTTCTATGCTGCACTATAGAGTATTTTAATGTACTACACCTGTGTATGGTTTGCTAATTGCACAGTGGCAGATAGGACAACACTCCAGAGGGTTAACATCATTGCCCAGAGGATCATTGGTTGCTCTCTCCCTTCCTTGGAAGAGTTTTATAGCTTTCACTGCCTTAAGAAAGTTCAAAACATTCTTAAAGATCCATCTTGGGCACCCTTTTTTTGAATTATTACCATCTGGCAGAGAGTACAGGATAATAAAAACAAGGACAAATAGGCTGAAAAACAGCTTCTATCCCAGAGTAGTAACTATATTGAATTCTACTGTACATTGTAATATTAATGCAGTATCAGCGGTTTTCTATTCAATTGTACAGAATGTGAAGGATGTGTGTTTGTGTTTTATTTTTATAGTTTTCTTATGTATGATGTACACTGAAGATGGCATTTAATTTCGTTGCATGAGGTGCAATGACAATAAAGTAAACTAAACTAAATTCCTCCCTCCCTAATGCTATATCTTGTTATTAGCCTAAAGAATAGCTCTGTGTTAAGAAGTCTTTAATTTCAAAATTAATACAAGGGGATTGCCTGGAAAAGAATAAAATGCTCAGGAAGTGGAAGGGTATATTTGGATAATGGTAAGTACAGTACAAACAAGGTTAACATATTTATCCTGCCAGTTTCATCAAGAATGCCATTATACTTTTCTTTTGATTAAAGCTGTTGATTAGGTTTAGTGTATTACGTAAACTGAGAATTTCCATGGATTAATTAATCCTGAGAATTTGCCAGGAGGTAATTAAAGTTATGAGGTGATGGCTATAAGTTGTTTTCCCCGGATAAGTCTTCCCGATATATTTAATAAAAAAATAATAGGGAAAAATATAGTGGAATTCCTGCTCATTTGTAACAAAGGGATGGGCATCTTATAGCCCACATTATAAATGTGTCGTGAAAATAACTTTTTGTCCCTGAGAATATTTGGAGGGTTTCAGCTTGTTTTTTTGTTGCAGGAGTAATGGACAGGTAACAGGATACTATTCTGCTGTGGTGCCAGTGAGTAAGAATGACAGAGTGCTTCCTGCCCCCCACCAGCAGTCCCAGCGAACACCGCAGGGTAGAGCATGGTGGAAGTCTGGCCAGGACCCCAAGCTCTGAAGAAATCAGCCCAACCAAATTCCCTGGTTTATATCGCACGAATGAGCCTTCACCACCTCATGACAGCCTCCATGAGCCTCCTGATATTGTGTCTGATGATGAGAAAGAACATGGGAAGAAGAAAGGGAAATTTAAGAAAAAGGAGAAAAGAAGTAGGTCACTTTAAGAAAAACTGTATGCTATCAGCATGCGTTGATTTGTCTTTTTTTCATGACCCAGTTTCTTTGTCAAATGTTCTTTATCCTTTATTTATTACTTCGCTTTGAATGTTAATGATATCCATGTTTTAAAATAACCAGCTGTTGTTTAAGCATGAAGAACTTCATAGCATATATTTTGAGGAACTTTTTTAATCAGGACAAGCCCTGGCTTTTCAGTTGTCAGTTTCTAAACATCTGTAAAATGGAAAAGCTTTCATAGCTTTTACGTGAACAGTATTTCCACGTGGAAAAAATAATACAATGGCCTCTCAAAGTAATACCTTTCATTCCTAAGAACCAAATGTTCTTATAATTTAAAATGGCTATAGTGTAATATCATTTTTATTAATTAGCAGTCCATTATTAGCATTTTCTGAAGTATAAAACCAACTGTGAAACATTAAAAAAGATTTTTTAATCCTTAAATGAATTTTAATCTGTTTTCTGCTTATGTCATTTAAGAAATACATAGAATTTGAGATTGTAGAGAACAATTGTATATATCTTTTTTTTTAAACCAATAATTAAAGCTTACTTCTACAGAAATTTAATTAGTATTGCATCCTAAGGTTGTACTTTGTTGTTGTTATTGCCACTTTTGGGCTCACACTTTGTAACTAGAATCTATTGCAGTTACTAATAAATGGTAGAACATTGATAGGATTCTGGCACAACAGTTTGAAAATATGCACTCTATGTGTTTAAAAAATATTTTTTTTATTTTCATCTAGTTGCATTATGCACTCTAGTTCTTTTATTCAAGGTTTAGGAATATAGCCAAACCATAATATACCGTATTTTTCGAAGTATAAGATGCGCCAAGGTTTTGAAGAGGCAAATTACAAAAAAAAGTAGGTAGGTAGATAGATGGATACAGAGGGAGAGAAAGAAAGAGAAATGCAGTAGGTAGGTAGGTAGGTAGGTAGAGAGAGTAGGTAGATAGGTAGATAAAGGGATAGAGAGAGAAATAGAGAGAAATACAGTAGGTAGGTAGGTAGAAGGATAGAGAGAGAAATAGAGAGAGAAATACAGTAGGTAGGTAGGAAGAGAGTGTGTGTAGGTAGGTAGGTAGATAAAGGAATAGAGAGAGAGAGAATAGAGAGAGAAATACAGTAGATAGGGAGAGAGTGTGTGTAGGTAGGTAGAAGGATAGAGAGAGAAATACAGTAGGTAGGTAGGTAGGTAGAGAGAGTGTATAGGTAGGTAGGTAGATAGATAAAGGAATAGAGAGAGAAAGAGAATAGAGAGAGAAATACAGTAGATAGGGAGAGAGAGAGTGTAGGTAGGTAGAAGGATAGAGAGAGAAATACAGTAGGTAGGTAGGGAGAGAGAGTGTGTGTGTAGGTAGGTAGGTAGAAGGGGGGAGAGAGAAATACAGTAGGTAGGTAGAGAGAGAGAGAAGGTAGGTAGGTTGATGTTTCCAGATGTATTGATCCATGTCCTGGTGAAGGAAATCGCTGACAAAACTTAGGACTTTAGTTCTGCTGGCACAGAAATAGTTAAAGAGCGGGGGCGGGGGGGACACCTTATATACTCTGCAAACCTCCCCCAAACGGGGCCATTTTTTTTTCAAATAAAAAGCATGAGTAGCCTTGGGGGGGCTTACAGAGTGCTCCTTGGGGGAGGGGTAAAGAAATGAGCAAAAAACAGGCCATTTATCACAAAAACGGGCCATTTTGTGTCTAATAAATTGAATGCATAGCCCTAGGGAGGCTTATAGAGTGCTGCTGGGGGCTGGGGGGCAGAAAACGGCTAGTTTGAGGCTAATTTCTACCCTCCCCAGCCCCCAGGGGCTCTCTGGAAGCCTCCATAAGGCTAGGAATGGCCAGTTTGGTGAAGGGGGTGGGGTTCCAGGAGGCAAAAAATGCTGTATTAGATGTATAAGACGCACCCAGATTTTCAGCCTCTTTTTAGAGAAAAAAAGGTGCGTCTTATACTCCAAAAAATACGGTAGTACTTTGGTACAACGTATTTCACATACAAGAGACCAACTTATCCTTATGATCTAAGTCATTTGTGCAATGCTATAATCATTCAAATAACATAATTCACTACATTGACGTTGCTATCTAATTAAATGTCAATCAGGAACAATGGATCCCACTCTCCATGGTTAGTACACTAAATGGAGGTTCCACTGCACATCAGTTGTATTGTAAATTCCTCTGGTATACTAATTATCAAATTTTGCAGCCTGAAAACCTTAATTGCATTCAGCCTTTTCCTTGATTTTTCCTTATATTAGTGCTTTCCAAACCTGTGTAAATTATTGAAAATTGGGTAAAGGTTGTGTTTCTTTAGGTAACCACAGTGACCTATTATACAGTCATAAGAGGGACATTTAAATTGATATAAAATGTTTTAACTACATTGAGTAAAAAGGGCTTTCTGATAAGTGGTTTGAGGTAACTAAGGAAAAAGTTTGGGAAGCTTTATATTGTAGCATTTTTGTTGCAATTAATTGCAGGTGTATGTGTTTATTTGTTTAAAACTGATTTTCCTATTCCTACCTATAGGCTAAGCAGGGTTAATTATAGAGGAGGCATCGGTTATTAGATCCCTATGCATATATTTCAAAGGCTGTAAAGAATTTGGTCATTCAATTTGGTAAGAGCTAAATTTGTTTTATGGCTGTGGAATTGGAATCACCTGTGCAGTTTGTATAACCCACTTGAGCAAGAGTAGTTTATACAGAGACAGGATGCTTGGGATGGCTTTGCCAACTAAATAGTAAATTTTCTTTCTTTTTAAAGAATGGGTACATTAATATACATTCTAGAATACCTGCCTTAATATTTGAAAAAGAAAGAAAAAATAAGTGATTGAACGAGTTAAATTGGAATTATATTCTTTGCAGTTTTCAACAACTGTTTTTAAATGTGCTTGTTAATTACTGATTTAGGGTCATGACAATTATAGTAATTCAGGGGTACAGAGATTTTTTAAAAACTATTTCCCCATTTTTTAAAATCAACTAAGAGCTGAAAATAACCTTGGCATTATTTTTTTAAGATTTTAAACTGAGGAGATTATGTGTCATTTATACTAGCCATTACATTGTACTTCGGTTTTGGATTCACTTTGAGAGATTTTATTCTGTGATGATGTTACAGTTCTTAATCTAATACCATTAGATTCAAGTGGGATGTTTTCAGAATTATCAAACAATTGCGTTGCTATTTATAATAAATTCAGATTGTACTTAGTGACAAAACTGGGTAGTAGTCAGTAAATAATCAAGAGATGAACTGTTCTGGTTTTGCTCAGAAAGGAAAATGTGCAAAACTCCTAATATTTGACTTGTTTAGTTCTGCAGAATAAAGTGTGTGTTTTGAATAATAGCCCATTAGAGTTCAGCACTAGCTTTTTTTCTTACGCAAAGCTTAAACATCTGGTTGTATTTCTGCTTTTCCTCTCCCACCCCAACCCCCAACAGCGGAAGGTTATGCAGCTTTTCAGGAAGATAGCTCTGGAGATGAAGCTGAAAGTCCTTCTAAGCTAAAACGCTCTAAAGGGATCCATGTTTTTAAGAAGCCAAGTTTCTCCAAAAAGAAGGAAAAAGACTTTAAGATAAAAGAAAAACCCAAAGATGAAAAGCATAAAGATGACAAGCACAAGGAAGAGAAGTATAAAGAGAAGAAATCAAAAGACTTAACAGCAGCAGATGTTGTCAAACAATGGAAAGAGAAGAAGAAAAAGAAAAAAACTGTTCAAGAGGTAGAAATGCCACCAGTGGATGTTCCTAGCTACCGGCCTGTGTTTGGAGTCCCTTTGAGTGATGCAGCCGAAAGGACCATGTTGTATGATGGCATCCGTCTACCAGCAGTGTTCCGGGAGTGTATAGATTATGTAGAAAAATACGGCATGAAATGCGAAGGCATCTACAGAGTGTCAGGTACAGTGGCTCACCTGAAGGTAGATTTCATGTGCCTGGTGAGATGTTGCTGCTTCATGGTTTTTTAAATTCCATAATATTTCTGTCATTAGGGTGCTTCCCTAAATGAAAAAGGGTTTACACTGACTTGAAATGTATTATTAGTTCTGACTTAATTGTGATTGAACAAATTTTATATTTATATATTTTAAAAAGTTTCAGTGGCTTATTTAAGAGAAGTGTTTTGAAAGTTTGTTTAGTTAAGCTACTGTTCTACAGATGCCAGGATTGCTTTTGATTTCCAAATAGCATAGTTTGCCATCTGCCACCTTTGATAAGTGCAGATTTTTAAATTGGCACTGGGCACTTTGCAACTGCATTGGTCATTTTGTTCTGAATGTCAATACACATTCAGAACAAAATGACTAATAGACATAGTGTTGGTTCAATTATAGAGTTAGTACAGCAGTGTACAGTTCATGAAGAAGAACTGTAGCTCATTTATAGTGTGTGTGTCTTCCATGCAGAAAGTTCCATGCAAAGCAATATAAAGGGCAATAGCGTAAATATACAGTATATAGGAGGTTTCTTATATTTTTAAATAAGTTGTGTATCCTGTGTCTGCTAGGATCTATCCTTGAGGCTGTTTTCCTGGGACCCCAAATATGTGAAGGAGCCAATTTCCTGGCTATGCTCATATTTGTTATTATTTTGTTGGGTTGCTCTGTAATATTTACTTTTTATTGATGTGTTTGTTTTTCTTTTAAGACTTTTAGCTGCCCAAAGTCATTTATTTATTGAGGTGTGCAGCCATATAAATTGACTAAATAAACAAATATTTTGATTTATACAGGGCAAGAAGGTATGGTGCTAATAAGTAACGATTTGTCAAGAACTTAAGCAGGCAGAGAACAGTTCATTAATTTGTGTCTTCTTCCTACTCTTCGGTATCGATGGAATTCCTTTTCATTAGTAGGTGTCCTCAAACCAGAGAAAGTGCCAAACAGCAGTTAAATATTTTTACCTAAGATTTGAAGAAAACATCCTAGTAGTAAGGCCAAGATAATTAGCATTCACAGTACTTGTGTAACTTTGACTCACTTAAATTAACAGTGGTTTGAGTGAGTTATTTAGTTGTATAGTTGTGCTTTAAATTGCCAGTTCCACTTGTGAGAGACATTATGCAAGCAACATTCACATAATGCAGAAGCCGAGAATAAAGAAAACTGCACTGAAAATAAATACTTTGCAAGCATAGTATCTTATTACTCTGGAATACCATAAATATGAATATATTGAGTCACTGAGTGGGATAATGTGTATCCAGTGCTTAGAAAAATGATAGGACTGGATGGGGAGACTGGTTGATCTTTTAAGGATAGCTGTTTATATGTTATCTGAGCATAGCAGAAAGCATGCTTCTCTCAGTAATAACTGTTTCTCTGGCTTGAGAAAAATTCATATAAGAATCCAGAAGAGCAGAAATTCAAATGACATAAGGCAGCCAATTTGTTTGCTTATAATAATCTTTCAGTTAAGCCCATGAAAGTTAGTAGACTGCTAAAAGTCTAAAACAGTGGTGTCAAACTCGTGGCGTCACGTGACGTATTGAAACTTTCCCCCCTTTCGCTAAACTAAGGTGGGGGCGGGGCCAGCACATGAAACATCCAGCCTGCGGGTGCGAGTTTGATACCCCTGGTCTAGAACCTTTGAAAAGGATTAGAGGGATGTGTTCCCTCCCTTTCTGCTAGCCTCGTGTATTATTATACAGGTCATAGAGAATGAGACTGCCTTCTTTGACAACTGATACGTGCAAAGAATATTTTTAGGCATAGTTTCTAATTTAAAGGAATGGAGAGAATTCTGAAATTCCAGCCAGTTATCATCCTGTCTCTCTCTATTTTCCTCCTGCCTTTTTTTGTCAATAGAGATGGCCAGATCTTTCTTCCATTGCACTTTTTAAAATTTGCGCTCAATAGCAATCCTTGTGTGCCATTGTTATATGTGATTTGGGTCCAGGAATGTGTTACTTTCCAGAAGGAAGATAGGATGGAAAACCAATATTGAGTATTGTTCAAGAGGACTAGAAGAGTTTTAAAGAGCAACTAAAGATAGAATCCTGTAAGCAAAGTTGTATTACCGAGTGTATTTCTCTGAAGTTTGGTAGGATTTAGGTTTTTTTGACCATTCAAAGGGCATCACCAATTTTGTGCTATCTTTTATGGATAGAATTGCTGCTGAAATAACTAGGTTCAAATTCCCATATAACCATTTTTCTTAGGAAGATATTCCGGATCAGTCATTCTCTTAGTTCAGGGGTGTCAAACTGGTGATCCATGGGCCGGATGTGTCACATGCAGGCCATGTCCACCCCAGCCCTGCAAATGGGAAAAACGTCGCAAAACGTCACATGACGGCAACGTGACATTGCGAGTTTGATGTCTGTGCCTTAGCCTATCTCATAGATTGTTACTACGAGAACGTTAGAGGTTACACCATGTGAAGTCTTTGGAGTGCTGAGATGAAAAGTGAAATGTAACAAGTGATACTGTTCATTGAGACGACAGAAAAATATTGAACTATAATTCTTTTTTATTCTCAAAGGATTTAAAAATCATTCTAAATATTTTTAAGGAATTAAATCAAAGGTGGATGAGTTAAAAGCAGCATATGACCGAGAAGAATCCCCTAACCTAGAGGACTATGAGCCCAACACAGTAGCTAGCTTGTTGAAGCAATACCTGCGTGAACTTCCTGAAAACCTGCTTACCAAAGAGCTGATGCCTCGTTTTGAAGATGCTTGTGGGAAGAGCCTGGAGTCTGAGAAACGGCAGGAATGCCAGCGCCTCCTGAAAGAGCTACCAGAATGTAATTTTCTCTTGATTTCCTGGCTGATGGTGCATATGGACCATGTGATTGCAAAGGAGTTAGAAACAAAAATGAACATCCAAAATATTTCTATAGTGCTCAGTCCAACTGTCCAGGTATGTGTGCTAGCCAGCTGTTATTTAAAACTGTTTTCAAATATATTTTTGGAAGTCACCTTATTTATATTGCATGCGGTTATGGTATTTTCCCTGTAGAGAAAAGATGTGCTGTGTCCAAAACAGAAATATACTTCCAGAGTGCATTCTTCAAATGGAACTTACTGAGTGAGCTAAGCCAGAGATACTCTTGCAGGGACTTCAAAACTCAAAGAGGACTGCTGCTTAACAAAGCTGGATTTAGTTCTATGCTGCCAGTTCTCAAGTTCTTAGAATTTAACATAGCCTTTATTTTATAGATGTAGCATATTTTTTAAATATTTTAAGACAACTTTGATATCAGAATCACTGTGATTAATATTTTGCAGCAGGTTTGGTTGGTAGTATTAGTAGGTAACTACTTTCTCTTAATTTTTTTAAAAATATGAGGCCATATAGGGATGTTACTGCTAAGACACCTGGCACAGCATTGCTAAATGATTAACTCATTATTAAGATGGACTTTCAATTGGCACTTGATTCCGAATTTGTGCTGAGGATTGAGGACATACAAGTCTCTGCTTTTCATATGCCACCAGAAATCCTATCTTAAGTCATTTTGGAGTGCGCTCAGATTTCGTTAGCACCAAATCCATATTGGATATAGTATTCAAAAGCAGAAGATCAAAATTTAAACATTGTTTTTTGTGAGCTAGATGCATGATGTGTGTTAAGTGATAAGTGCTAACAAAATGCCATGTAGAATGCATAAGTGTATGACAACTTTTCCAAAGTGGGTTTGCAGGAAGATCCAGTGATGGTATAGTCACGTCCTATTGGCCTCAAGACTGGATTGAAGCTGAAGCCATGCCTCTGAGCTCCTCCATTCAGACTCCAGTTTCAATCCAGTCCGGCCTGAGGAGAGACTAAAAAATTTGGACTCCTGATTTAAGCTTTACCATCCTGGGCCCTCCTTGACCCATCTCTGCTTCCTGAAGGGTGAGGATCTTCCTCCACCTCGTGTAAGCCCCTGGCGGTGGCTGTTTACTGTAGGATTGCAGCTAAACAGTTCCTATTCTTGTGTGACATTTATTATTTAGTTAAAACATTTATATAGCTACCCATTTTATCACCATCTCTTGGCCGTTCCCAATCACAAATTAAAACAACATACAAATCCATATTAAAATTATAAAACTTAAACATTAAAATATTAAAATAGTCATAAGCCCTTGGTCCTTGTCCCTGAATGGGCAGTTGCAGGAATAAAACCCTACTACTACTTACAGTGGAACCTCCGATCATGAAATCCATTCTAGGACTTCGGTCGCAACCTGATTTGGTTGTGACTGGAAGCAAGACTGACTGTGCATGTGTGTACAAAAAAAATGGTGCAGAAGGGGAAATTGCCACGGGAGGAAAATTGCTGCAGCTGTGTTTGATTGCCTTCTGAGGATGTGTTTGTGACCAGAGTGAAACATTTAATGGATTTTTTGGTCGGCACCCAATTTGGTCGTGGTCAGAAGTGTTCGTGACCCAAGGTTCTACTGTATTACTAATGTTTCCAGACCAATTTATAAAAGCTCTACAGTATCTTCTAAGACTAGGTGAAATGGCTGTTTTATGCAATTGCTGCCAATAGTTTAAAAATTATGACAGGAAAAAAATGAAATAATTTAAAAGTCATATTTCACAGATTATGTTCAAATATGTTCCATTATGCCCAATAATTTAACTTATAATTAGATTAGGGTGGACTCTAGGTATTGTATTTCTTTGATATGACTCATTACTGGAGAGGTATATGCGTGAGGATTAGTTAAATTGTTCATACCTTGACTCAGCACTTAGACCCACCCTACTCCACCTTGGTTTTTAACAGAGTTACGTTAAATAAATGCAACATATTCATATACTCTTCACTCTGGTTATTTAACTAGAGTTTCAGTATTATGAAATTGAATTCAGGCCTTTATGGAATTTGGAGTTTTTCCAGATATTAAATATAGCAACATTAAAAAATGGTTAATAGTTAAATACCACACAGTAGATCTTTATAGCCAATTTCATTGCGTTTTAAGATTCCTGCGAAGTAATAGAACATAGCTCAGGTTCATTGGAATATTTTATGGTGGGGAAAGGGTGAAAATACATATTTAAAGCAACTGCCATGTTAATTTATAAATACATAATATTTCTAGACTTTTTAAAGAAGGTTACATTGGATTAAAATGTGAACAGAAGATTTTGCAACAAGATCAGCTTGCTAACATGAAACATGTGATTTAGTTTGAAGCCAGATTTACAAACAATCATTTGAACTTGGCTCAGTCAGATTAATCATAGTTAATGTTAAGTGGTGTTTTTCTGAATTTGGATGGCATGGCAAGCTACAAAGAAGCAAAGCAGAAACATAAATCCTACTCGGAAGGATAGAAAAGTATAGGGTCTCCTGCTTAAGCAGGTGGTTGGATAAGAAGTCCCTTCCAACTCTGTTATTCTGCTTTTTGAGATTGGTATGGTGTTTGCATGGCACTCTTAAGAAGACTATAGCACAGTTTTTCCCAACTGATATTCAGGACCACGTATCCAACAAAGCAGGAGTGTTGAATAGATTGCTGCTCCTAAGGGCTGCTGTGCAGAGGACAATCATTCAGTCCCATCTTTGGTCATATCTACAAGAGATATGGAGACTCGAGGTGGCGCAGTGGTTAGAGTGCAGTACTGCAGTCTACTTCAGCTGGCTGCTAGCTGCAGTTTGGCAATTCAAATCTCACTGGCTTAAGGTTGACTCAGCCTTCCATCCTTCTGAGGTGGGTAAAATGAGAACCCAGGTTGTTGAGGGCAATATGCTGACTGTAAAGCACTATAAAGTGGTATATAAGTGTAAAGTGCTATTGCAGACTGTGTCCCATATCAATTTCACGTCATTCTCATTATAAAATGGGGCAATATGTGCTGAGGACAGGTGTATTTAGAAGAAACTATTGTATGTTATTCACACAGATAGAGTTCTTTGTAAGGCTCATGTAGCTTCAGCAGCTGTCTCCTGTTGTTTTTGGGCATAGATGCGTGCATACCCAGCCATTTCTTCTGGGAGTGTCGCCATATGGCTGTGGTGCAGGACAGCTTTCTAAGCAGCTGTAAAAGCCTTGTAAAAGATCCAGTTGCTTTAATAATCTAACACAGGGGTCTGCAAAGTCGGCTCTTTTAAGACTGGTGGACTTCAACTCCCAGAGTTCCCCAGCCAGAATTCTGGGAGTTGAAGTCCACCGGTCTTAAAAGAGCCGACTTTGCAGACCCCTGATCTAACACAATGTTTCCCAACCTTCACAACTTGAAAATATAATGCTGTAAGTGTGTTTAGAAAGGAATGTTTTATTATTTTGCAAGTGTCTACACAATGAATGACCATACTTCTAAAGTGGTACTGTGTCTTCTCAGATCAGCAACCGTGTCCTTTACGTGTTTTTCACTCACGTACAAGAATTCTTTGGAAATGTGATTCTCAAGCCAGTAACAAAGCCTCTTCGTTGGTCTAACATGGCAACCATGCCAGCATTGCCAGAAACACAGGAAAGCATTAAAGAAGAGATCCGAAGACAGGTTGGTCGTCTTTTAATGATTAGAACTTTCCAGAAGTTTGATTGAGGGAGTTACTTCAATCTTTTTATCACTGATTTATGCCCTTTTTAATTTAGCAGAGTGCTAGATTTATTGTATGATGGTGAAGAATAAAAAAACATCCAGCATTTAGATGTAAGAGAAGAGCTTACACTTATAATTTAGGTAGCCTGGATATTATAAGTTAAGGCTTGAATATATAATTTTCTCTTACACACTGTCTTCATTTAAGATTTAATTCTCCCTTATTCGTGTAGTACCTTGATTTTTTTCAACCGATGTTGTATTCTTTTGTAAATTGAGGTCAAATCTCACAAGTTTGCAACAAATGGCCTAATTTTCAGATTTTGGGTCTAATTAAAATATGATATATATAAACTACCTCCAAAGTACCTCCAATACTAGACAGAAATTGATCTTCTGGAAATTTGACTTGCTAACTTAAATTGACATATTACATTTGTGGAAAAATAGTTAGAACTCACTTACCAACTGCCTTGCACAGTGGCTGTCCATAGTTCCAAAGTGCTAAAAAATAACTTCATGATTCAAGCATGTGTTTTTACAACCTTCACAATCATGTGTTGCCATTACAATTGGTTAGTACACATCCTGTGCCTGACCCGTTTTTATTTATTTATTTATTGTTTTTTTCTCCCCTCACAGAGCAGAGAGATTGGACAGGAAAGGATTATAAGAGAGTAAACAAGCACATGATTAGAATACCATTGGAAGGAATGTGCTAGAACTGACTATTTACCTAGCCCCTGAGTGTGCTAAGTGCTAGTGCATGCCTTTTGATTATAGTGTGTGCTTACAATAATTTCTCTCCAGTGAATGTCTAACTCCCTTCTTGCAATCACCAGCACCATAGTGAACATTTCAAAGGGAGGAAAAAGGAAAGCTGATGTAAACTCATAAGCATAATCACAGTCATGGGTGTCCACTTAGCAACCAGGTTGCTGTCACAGTAATGATAGCTACATAAGGACTATCTGCATATTTAATAATGTGTTTGTTTTTTAAAACTAGGAGTTTCTTTTGAACTGTTTGCACCGAGATCTTCAGGTAGGGATTAAAGATTTATCCAAAGAAGAAAGATTATGGGAAGTGCAGAGGATTTTGACAGCTCTGAAAAGGAAGCTAAGAGAAGCTAAAAGACAAGTAAGCTGTGCTTTTCTGTTATTAAATCGTGTGGATGGAATCTTGACTGTTTAGTTAACATTGGTATAGTTAGAATATCTGACCCTGGCAAGATAAATAGAACCATTAAGTTTTCCTTTCAATTTTTTTTTCTTGAGTGCAGTGCAGAATTTTGGAGCTTTTCATAGTTCTAATCCCACTTATTCTTTGATTAGATTCTTGGTTTCACTGGTGCTTTGATTCCATTGGATAAAAAATTGAAAAGGCACTTTATCAGAACTTCTATGCCAGGACCTAAGTGATTCTATTGTAATGTTCACATCATCTGTTGATACTATTTTTTTGCAGTTTAGTTTCTCTTTAAAATAAATCTAACTGCACCATTGATTGCTCTTCCTATAAGTAGGTTTCTGGATGTAATTTCATTTTCAGAGTTTGATTGTCTTGAACTTTAACTACTTTATACTACATTTATCAGGCATTGCCTAACTACTTAATTAAGTTATGTTCCAGCCTGTAGGAATCTTTTATAATTGCTGTACTGCCTAAATCTGCTGATGATATGCCAACCAAAATGTATAGTCTATCAATTTTTGGAAAGCCCAAACAGCTATTCTGATTCAACCACCATCTGCCTTATAAAAATGAGTGATTAATTTGATCTGCAAATGCTGCTTTAGGAAGCTTGAGATAACATACATAGTTTCCCAATATTGTTTTAGGTAAAACCCTGCAGAAGCTGCAGTTTAAAATTTCTTGCATGTTAATGTATGATCCTTTGAATCAAATTAGTAGTCAAGATTATTTTTTTCAATACAGGAATGTGAGACAAAGATTGCACGAGAAATTGCTAGTCTTTCAAAGGAGGATGTTTCCAAAGAAGAAATGAATGAAAATGAAGAAGTTATAAATATATTGCTGGCTCAGGTAGTAACTCTGGTTTAAAGTATTTTTATTCTTAATATTTAACCTACACACTGTGAAAGTAAATTGGGGAGAATTGACTGAAAGAGATAATTTCTTCTTACAGATGTTGTATGTGTGTGTCTGTGAGTGAATCATAGATAGTTATCATGTATAATGCCAATTATAAGTATCCCGAGGGACTAGATGAAGTGCTTGGGGGTGGACACAGAAAGTAGCTGATCTGGAATCTCTGGAATCAGAGTTGAAAACAGCAGCAGCATATGTGTTTCACTACTGACTTCTAAATGAAAAAGCGTATTCTTGTATGTAGATCCGTACAATTGTCAATTCAGAATTTCAAGACCCTTTGAAAATAACAAATTGGTTGCACTGATTGAGCTACTTATTGAATAGCATCTTACTATCTCTGCTAGTTCTTCACCACCCTGCAGCAAGCCCCTTCTATTTTTCTGTTTTCCTTAACCTCCCATTCTTCTTGCTTTCCAAACCCAAACCCTGAAATGCTGCACAATTCCTTCCCAGTTTTTCCAGATGTAATACTTTTTTATTTATTTATTTTCAAATTTATACCCCGCCCTTCTCCTGGCAAGGACCCAGGGCGGCGCACAGGCAGTCTTAAAAACCATACCAAAAAATACAAAAATACAATATTAAAACTAATTAAATTTTATCCCGTGCTAAAAACCCTTATAAAACCTTACGAATTAAAATTTATCAAAATAAAAGTCAGAAACGGGGGCTATGCTAGGCCGGCTTGCTGGAATAAATACGTCTTAAGACGTTGGCGGAAGAGGCGGAGGTCCGAGGTAGTGCGTAAATCGGGGGGTAGGTCATTCCAGAGGGCTGGGCCCGCCACAGAGAAGGCCCTTCCCCTGGGTGTCGCCAACTGGAATTGCCCAGCCAACGGTACCCGGAGAAGGCCCTCTCTGTGGGAGCAGATCGGTCAAAGGGATGTATGGGGCAGGAGGCGGTCTCGTATGTAGCTAGGCCCCGAGCCATGGAGCGATTTAAAGATGGTAGTCAGCACCTTGAAGCGTACCCGAAAGGCCACAGGCAGCCAATGCAGCTCGCGCAGGAGAGGTGTTATGTGGGATTGCCTTGAGGCACCCATAATCACCCGCGCGGCCGCATTCTGGACTAGCTGTAACCTTCGGGTGCACCTCAAGGGGAGCCCCATGTAGAGAGCGTTACAGTAGTCCAACCGGGATGTCACGAGTGCTTGAGTGAAACTATGTCACAAACTTCATAATTTAGGATTCCTATGTACTTCAACTGTTCATAGACTGAGAGCTGCCAAGAGATATTTAGGAAATGAAAATAAAACACGAGAAGAGCACCTGCACCACTATGGTTTCATGCAGAGTGTAACAACGAGAAAAAAGGAGTTATTTTTGTACAGTCAGCAATAAATGTCTCCGCCTAGAAAAATATATTGAGAAGCATATGAGGGCATTGCATGTACAGTGAGCCTTGTATTTTCCTTTATCCCTCCCCAGAGCAACCCAATCTTTCTTTTTTTGCACATTTTCTACTTAGCTACATAAGAAGCTACTTTACTTTACTTACTTTACTTTATTAGATTTCTATCCCGCCCTATCTCCCAAAATGGGACTCAGGGCGGCGCACAGGAATTTAAAAATCTAAAAATACAAACAATACAAAATTCTACAAAAGTTAAAACTAAAATTAAATAATTTAGCCCTTGCTAAAAGACCAATATTAATTTAAAACCCAACTCTAAAAATAGCATAGCTGTAGCAGCTATGCCAGGCCGGCCATATGGAAGAAATATGTTTTCAGTGTCCAGCGGAAGAGGCGAAGGTCGGTGATAGTGCGAAGGTCAGGGGGGAGGTCATTCCAGAGGGCAGGGCCTGCCACAGAGAAGGCTTTTCCCCTGGGCGTTGCCAGCCGGCATTGTCCGGCGGACGGCACCCTAAGGAGGCCCTCCCTGTTGGAGCGGACGGGTCGAATGGAGGTATGTGGTAGTAGGCGGTCCTGCAGTAACCAGGCCCGCTGCCATGGAGCGCTTTAAAGATGGTCACTAAAACCTTGAAACGCACCCAGAAGGCTACCGGTAGCCAGTGCAGCTCACGCAGGAGAGGTGTTACGTGGGAGTATTTTGAAACTCCCAAGATCCCCTGCGCGGCCGCATTCTGTACCAACTGGAGCCTCCGGGTGCATCTCAAGGGAAGCCCCATGTAGAGAGCATTGCAATAGGTTTTATGACCATAGCCTAGTTTTATGACCATAGCCAAGAAAAAATAATAATGTCTTGAATCAAGATTGGTTTATCATTTCAGTAAAATTGCTCATATGATTTAATTACATAGGAGAATGAGATTTTGACAGAACAGGAAGAACTGTTAACAATGGAACAGTTTTTACGTCGACAAATTGCATCTGAAAAGGAGGAAATAGATCGTCTCCGAGCAGAAATAGCAGAAATTCAAAGGTAACCCAGCTTCTGCTTGAGGATTAACTGGTGGGTGGAAATTGCAAGTCAGCTACTTCCAGTTAAACATTGGAAGAAATTGTTTCTTACGGAATAGGCACTGGCTGGTAGTGGCTGCCTAAGGAAGTGGTGGAGTCTCCTTTCTTGAAACTGACTAAAACCGAACCTAGAAAGTTATTCTTTAGGGAATGTTGCAGCATAGCCTTTTCCATCTTGCCACCTTTCACATATATTGAGATTGCAAGTCTGAGGCCAAGGTCCTTTTGGGTGGAAGTTCTAAAAGTCGTAGCAGCACCAATAACAACTGCAGGCTATCCAATTGGTCAAAGTTGTTATAGTGGTATATTAAGGATCCTGAAAGGAATCAGGGCTCAGACTAAACGGTCTCCATAGTCCTTTCCAGCCAAAATTCTAAGGTGCTAAACTTACTGAATTTAAATAATATTTTAAACATTGTTTCACCAGAACAGTTACAATGGATAAACTTTTATGCCACGTTGTAATCCATTAAATTGTGTTTTGGAGTATATTCATTGTGTGTGCATGAATGTGCTTGAAAAATGTATAGCAAACCAAGCCAAAAGTGATAGATGTCACAAAATGTTCACTTGTACCTCTAGTCGCCAGCATGGTCGCAGTGAAACCGAAGAATATTCTTCTGAGAGTGAGAGTGAGAGCGAAGATGAAGAAGAGTTACAGATAATCTTAGAAGATTTGCAACGGCAGAATGAAGAACTAGAGGTGAGATGGCTTTCTGTGCAGTAGATATTCACTGAGTTCTTTATTCATGCATTGGAAAATATGATGCAACATATGGCAAAAAAGAAATTTTTTGTAATATTCGAAGTTATCTAACTATGGAATAGCATAGCTTAGAGAGTAGCAGATCCTCCTTTTTTAAGAGGTAATCTACTGGATGCTGGTCATTGTCACCGGGTTGGATTAGATCAGTTTGTGGCAAATGTCCACATTTATTATTCTGTGACCAGTGTGTGGTAGAGAACATATTTTTTTCTTGCTATATCAAGGCAGATCATTCATCTATCTGTCCAGGCCCAGCTCTGTATTTTGATACTAAGCTTGGTTAGATGGACGTTTCTCAGGCTAACCTGGAAATGTTATGGACTCCATCTGGAACCTTGTGCATGCCAAATACTTAGGTTAACATTACACAGTTTACTAAGCAGGCAAAGTTTATTTTTATTAAAAATATTATGAATAAATAGTTTGAGTTAAGAAATCTTCAATAGATTTCCATTTAACCTTACATGTGAGGATGTGGGATTATTTTCCTGCCTCTCCCATTATCAGTAGATTTGCAGGGTAGAAACACTTGCATCAAGGCAGGAAACCGGTTTGATTAGCAGTTGCTTTTGTAAGCAGACTATTAAATACAAACTAGCATCAACATGCTGTCCTTTTCTTTCATGGAAGGTTTTTTTTTTTTAAAGGACATTGTGGAAGTGCACAAACACTGATCCATGTTACCCATGCAGGAAGTTACATCAGATTTCTGTGGGTTTCCTGGTTAACCTTCTCATTGAAAAAGTTTTCCTGTCTTTCCAACAAAGGCATTTCATGTTGCTTCTCTATTGTTTAATAAACTCTTCCATTTAGATGAACTACAGAATATTGTTCAGACAGAGGTTTCCTGTTTTAGTTAAAACATGTAACCAAAATAATTATTATTTTTTGATTCTTAGAATTTTCTGTGTTACAGAAAACCTGAATGGCTGCCCAGAAATAAAGTCTGCAATTTAACTTTTTCAAATTGGCAGCAAAAGCAATACATAGAAATATTTAATACACAAAAGCAATGACACTTTGTATATTTTTTTCAACAATCTTTATAGCAGCCTGAAAAACTCATCAACATTATTGCTTTCTTATTTATAGCTGGAAAGAAAACTAAGGGAGAACTGTAGTTTGCAGATGTGCCTTTACATCTCTTAAGAGTTAAGCCCTCTTGGGGATGACATGGATGTGACCATGAAAGCTTGTGAGTTAATGGCTAAGGTGTGATATATACTGGGCAGCCACTTCATAGCCTATTGAGTGTTAAATCCCCCAATAAAAGTGCAAATACAAAATTCTTTTAAGCACATTTGAAAAATGAATATATATGAATAAATAATTAACAGACCCCAAGACCTATGAGGAAGGCTGTGGGAAGGAGGTGCATATTTTATGTGGCCTTTGAATCTGCCATTATAAATTGCTCATTTCTGCTAGGGCTGGATTTTCCAAGTGCCTCCTTTCTTGTTTTGTTCTGCCTGATGAGACCCCGCTTGTCTCCCTTCCAAGAGAGAGCTGCAGTGAGGAATACCTTATTAATGATTCATTAGTTCCATCAGTAGCTGGCTGTGTATAAAGCTCAAGTGACCCTTTTTCCCCTTTTGCTGGATCAAGGTTAAGAATAACCATCTGAACCAAGCGATTCACGAGGAGCGCGAGGCCATCATTGAACTGCGAGTACAGCTTCGTCTCTTGCAGATACAGCGAGCCAAAACGGAGCAGCAGGTGCAGGAAGAGGAAGAGCTTGAGAAACGAGGGGGGCCGATGCAGCAGCAACCACCCCTGCCAAGAGACAGTGTCCCAGAGACAAAAGCTATGAAAGAGCAGCCAAAGGCAATCCAGGAGTCAGTAAAGCCATCTCCAAGCAAGGACAGAAAAGAAACTCCAATTTAATTGGATTTTTGAGCATTTGGATTCTTGCCTGTGCAAAACCAGGACTGTGCAACTTACTGTAAATCTATGGCCTGTATATTCTGTAAATATTTTCTCTTTTACATTCTGGGGATATTTTGTCCCCGTCCTATGTGTGGCTTCTGCCTATCAGGCTCAGGTTACTTGGAAAGATAAAGCAGAGAGAGAGAGAGGGAGAGGGAGAGAGATGGCAGGAGGCGGTGGCTCTCTAGTTACTTAGCCTTGTGAGACAATAGGTTTGGCTGATCTTTGGAATTGAGGGGATGATGGTACATTTTAGAACGATTACATATTCACTCTGAAGCAGACTTTCAAATTCTCTCATGCATTATCTGTCCAAGGGCTACTTCATACAAGATATTTCATTGCACAGATGTAGGAAAAAGTACATAGTCTCCTGGGCATATAGCAATATGTCTGCTAATTCTTGGCTACCAGAAATTTCAGGTAGAGAAGGTTGCATATCCCCTTCCCCCAAATCTCTCCATTTGGTTATCTTTCTGGCCACACAAGCAGATGACCATGTTTCTCTCTGACAAGCATCGAAACCCATAGGTTAGCAGAGGAAGGGAGAACACTGCACAAACCCTCTCTATGCCATTTGCGGGTAGTCTAATTTAAAAGGAAGTTTGGTAAGCATTTCCATTCTGGTCTTGAAAAGGAATTTCCTCCTAGCATCGAGATGGCTTTTATGACGTTATTTGCAAGGCCGAGACATCGCTAATCAGTGCAGTTGTCTCAAGTGTTTATAGAGAAGCCACACTTGGCACAGCAAAATAGATGTTTGCAAGTATGTTCCACAATGGGCCATGCTTTTCTGTGGGGGTAAAGTAATTGTAGGAAAAATGGCTATTGGTTAAGAATGGGGAGATCCAATCCATATCCCATTCATTTATTTGCTTTGTAATTTTTTTGCTCTCGTTCCTCATAATTGTTTTTATTCACTCTTACTTGTGCCTTTCAGTAACAAAGGAGCTTTACAAAATAGATGTGCCCGAAACGGTGGAAGATCTTCAAAACTTTAGTATAATGTAATGTTTTCATCTGACTTTTTAAAAGCTTTATGAAAGTATATGTGAAATTAAATTGAAAAGATTGATAAGCACATATCCATAAATCCACTATGAATTATTGAACCCTGCCAATGCAGTTATATGTGGAACTGATTCCTAGGGTTGCCAATTAATTAGAGAATAGAAGCATTTTGTAGGTTTTATAGCAAATCTCAGAATGCTGACTTTTCTTTTAATAATTTAAAGGAATTAGTGAATGTTGTTGATTATCAAGGCCCCATGATTTAGGAAAAGGAGTTGGAGGTGATTTTTGTTGCACTCTTTCTTTGATGGATTGAGAGCACTTTGAAGTACAGTGCAACACTGTATCCAACAGGAACTTGGAACTGGGGTGAATGATAAACAATATCGCCCATTTTAGTGGCTTTGAAAGAAGTATTATATTCAGAAAGGGCTTCATAATTGTTCTAGAACTTGTACCAGTGTTTGGTACACATTTGAAAGTGTGTTGTAAGTGCTTTGGTAGTCCTCTCAAGCACAATGCAATGGAGGGAAGAAGGTCCATCCTCAAGCCCTTCCTGGCATTTTCTAAAAGGCAATAGGGGAGTGTATTTGTGATCCTTTATGTGCTTAAAAGAGGGTGATTCCAATAAATAAAAAAGTTGGTAATATATATCCATAAATTTGTGATAGAAATGTTCAGCTGCCTTATGCTTAATTAGTTACCATTGCCAGCAGTGAATTCTTACAATAAATTGTGGCTTTTCAGAGCCACATCATTAAAATCCCAATTTGATTTGAAGTGGTTAATGTTAATTGAACATTATAGGGTGCTTGTAGCTTATTTAGTTTCTGTCTGTAATATTTATTTTTTATGTGGTGGGTGGGGTGTTTGGGTTGTTTTTTTTTTTTGCCTATTGCACTGTTGTGAATCATTGGCCATGATTTAATGTTTGTACAAAAATGACACTGAGAGGTGCATTCTAAAGAACGACTTTTTAAAAAACCTTAAAGAAAATTTATGGAGGTTGGTTAAATGACAGTTGTAGGTAGATTTTTTTTGGCCTGTTACATACATTTTATATTTCTGACAGTATTTAAACCTTTTTGTTTGAATTCATACTAATTTCTATTAAATTGTCAAACTTTTATAATCAATGTTCATCAAATATTTTGATATTGGCTAATTTTTGTTTGTCAAGAACACGTTAATCAAGAAAATAAATTTAACAGCCACGTGCTAATGGCTTTATTGAATTAAAAATGTTAACATTCACAAATAAATTCTCTGATCCACATTCAAAGCCCTGATGTGGTAATAACCAACTGAACCTATGAAAAATGTTTGTATTAAATAAATGCAATTCTACAGAAAAACTAAAAGAACAGCAGATTACTAATTGTGGTTCTTTCTGACTCACATTTCTGGATTGTACTGTATGATTCTTCAGTCTAATCAAGAATCAGAATCCCTCTCTATGGCAGAAAATGGTTAACTAATGAGGGAAAGCAGTTGAAAAAAAATCCTCTTAGGATACAAATTGTTGGCAAACTGAGTTTTGAGTGCGAAGCTTTTCTGGAATGTTCACAATAACCTGATTTGAACTTAATTCATTGTAAGCTCAAACTGTTGTGAATTCCAAATGTCTTTATCCACCCTAATGAAGAGAAAGCAGCTAAACAATGAGACCTAAATTTGTATTCATCCCCACTTCTTTATGAATTTTCTGAAGATTAGTAGATACATAGTTTACCTATCTATGCTACAAAGTCAAGTGCCTTGCTGCTTGCTTCCTACACTGGTTTCTGTTGTCTGACAGCAGAATCTGTTTTCCCCATTTCCAATTTCCAAGTACTTCTTTCATCATAGCAGAATGAGCTGGAAGAGAGCACAATCTCACTGTTTGTTCCAGGTTTCTGAAGGTAGCCCCATGTTTTCATTAGGGACCTATTATAGCATGGAAAATAATTATTTCCCCCATGTCATTCTTCAGTGTATTCAGTGTTCCAACTCTGTTTTAAGCAGGTATTAAGTAAGCAAATGTTTACTGTTTTTTAAAAAAGTCATTTGCTTATCTGATTCTTAAGTATCTTTTCCCACTGACTGAAGAAAAGAAATGAAATGTTTCATATATAATGCTGCACAAGAAAAATACTAACATACATAAGTATTGTTCAAGTTCCATTAAGAAAGCCAGAGTATGAGTTCTCTTCAGTTGGTTCAAAAACAGAAAACTGGAAGCAAACGTTAAATATGTTATATGACTATTTAATGCAGATCTAATTAGAATGCCATATATTGTTGTAAATTAAGGTTGCTTACAACTGCCACATATCCACTCTTGCTGATGGGCCTTCTGTTCCAATTTGAGAAGAAGCTATGAAACTTGCAAACAACTTTTGCTTACATTTTCTTTTGGGTTAAATATGGTCATAAGGCCAGCTCCTAAGGACCTATATGAAACTTGTGTTCTGCTAACTCTTCCAAAAACAAGGAGCCACAGCAGGGAGAAAGAACAGTTCCAAAACTAGAAGACTGGTTAAAATGCTTGGTTTGGATGCATTGATTAAAATTGCCAGTCAAAATCACCTTAGTCCTACTGAACCTCATTTTTTCACTATTATTGAGAGAATATAATCAAATTAATATTGTTTATTGCCTTTATTATAACATTTGACTCATAAGTACCTAATATTCAGAAATCCTTGTTTACTTTCAAAAGTGCCCTGAAAGTGTAAACAAATACTTTCTACTAAATTATTTCATCTACATCCTTAAAACATTTTAGCAAAATAATTCCTCTGCAGAAATTATTATTTTTCTAAAGCAGGTTTCCTTTTATGTAATTTACAATTTTCAGTTTGGATATAAAAAATGTTACAAATAAACACATCGCAGGATGTTGCAGGAAACAATCTGAGTTGGTTTTGTCTTCCAAGCTTTTGGACTCGGGCTGGAGCCTATCTTCAGGGAACTTCCTCTAGCAGTGTGTGTGCTTTGGGCTGTTGTGTGTGTGATATTTATATGGTGCCTGTTATATGTGGCTTTTTAAGATGTTAATTGGATTGGATCAACATCTAAAAAAGTCACAACAGGCACCATATAAACCTCACACAAAGAACAGTCCAAAGCACACACTCTGCTAGAGGAAGTTCCCTGAAGAGAGCTCAGAAGACAAAAACCCCGATCATGGTGACCGACCCAGATTAGATCCTGCATAAAAGATGTTATAGCTAGGAACTCAACAGTTTAACTGCCACTTTGATGTAGGGGGAAAAGCCCTCTGTTAATAAGCTGATGAAATATGGATTGATCATGCCTAAGCAGAAACTTTTTTCTGTCCATTTTGATTTCGCTTCAGAAAACAGCAAATGTTAGGAAAAGGGCTGTACAAAGTATTCCAACAGAGCTTTTTCATAAAGCCCTCTCTGAAATAAGTGGCAGGCTCCTTGCCAATATTGAGCAGCAGTTTTAATAGCAGTCTCTGCACATGCCCTTTACTTCACTGGTGGTCCCAGGGGAAGCATGGCCTATGCATCCCCGCTATAGACAGCTGAGGCCAGCCATTGAAGTATGGTCCTCATTCACGCTAGCACCTTAGAAATACCCCAACTGCTTTGCCAAGCTGTAATTAAACTAAACCGCAGTGAATGGTCAGTTTGCAATTTGAGTGTGTTCTCTTCAGTTCAGCGCACATGTGTGAAAAGCCAAACAAACTTTGCAGATAGCATAATACCAACTATTTATATCTCTGTCCTATGTTACTGCCTCTCCCATCAATGGAATTAAGCTAAAGAAGAGATCACAGTAGGGGAAGTAGCCAGTTCGCCTCCCCGACTCACCTCAGCATCCACTGTGAGAATGTGGCTTTCCCAGTGAATGCCCCTTCAAAGCATTTTGGAGATATGATTTTATCAAGAACAGCAAGTGACAAGTCCCCAAAAGCCATTTCCCCCTAGTCATTGCTCAGCTTTCTTGCAGAATTGATATGAAGACCTACCTTACTGTATCTAGTATATTGAGTGAAAAGTATTGCACCATTAACTAAAAACAGGCATGCAAACCCCTAATGTTTATATCTAACATGTTATGTTGATAAGATCATATATTTCCCCAGAAATGAGAACAAATGCCTATTAACAAAATTGTGATATGTTATAGCACAGCATTTGTATTTGATGCAAGAATAAGCTATATCAGCGATGGCGAACCTATGGCACGGGTGCCACAGGTGGCACGCAGAACCATTTCTTAGGGCACGCGAGGCGTTGCCCTGTCAGCACTAGCGTGCATGTGTGCGCTGGCCAGTTGATTTAGGCTTTCTTTTGAGTCCATTTTTCGCCCTCTGGAGGCTTCAGGGAAGCTCCTGAAGCCGCTGGAGCTGGGGGGGGGGGTTGAGGCTGTTTTCACCCTCCCCAGGCTCCTAGAAAGCCTCTGGAGCCTGGGGAGGGCGAAAAAAGCACACCAAAAGCAGGGGGTCATGCACATAGCATTATGGGTGTGGCACGCCCACGCACGACCCCCCTGCACTCCCCCTGCCTTTGGCACACGAGCCAAAAAAGGTTAGCCATCACTGAGCTATATATTCAACTAGCCTACAATTTTCTTAGGAGGAGTTACCGTGAATATTGGCCATTCCTAACGTATTTCAAACAAGTTGGATGTCCTGTTAAAGGACTGGGTAACTGATCTGGGTTGAAATCTTTAATTGAACAGTTTGTGTGCGCATGCACATCCATATGCTTAAACAAAGCCCTAGACTTAACCAGAAAAAGCATGTATATAATAATGTTAACAAAATGAACAAGGCCTTAGAAGGTCAGCCTATAAAGGATTCACAGGAAGGTATTTTTATGAATTCCCATCCCAGTGTCTTACCTGCATTATAAACTATGCTGAGGTATTCACACAGCACTAACAATAGCACTTAGACTTATATACCACCTCATATTATTGCTTTACGACACACTGGGCACCATTTTGCTGACCTTGGAAGGATGGAAGGCTGAGTCAACCACGAACTCCATCAGATTGAACTCCAGACCAGACCGTGGGCACAGTTAGGCTGTAATACTGCATTCTAACCATTGCACCAGCAGGGCTCTTAAGCACTTTAGCATTCATAAATTTACTGCAATCCTAAAAACACACACTTGCATATAATCAGGATTCAAAAGACCTATATACAAACTGGCTAAGTCGGATTGTTTCGTCCCTAAAATACCTTCGTAGCAATTTTAGACTATGAAAATATAAACACAAATACTAATTGTACAGATGTTTTCTCCAATGGAATCAGTATGTCCAACTATTTTTTAGGAAAACATGGGAATCAAAACACACTGACATAATCATGCTAATTTAAACCTGTATTTTAGGCACATTTGAACACTGGAACAGGGAAAAGCTTTTATAAAAAACAGTTCATCGTTTCAAGGGATTACATGGGATTAAGAAAAGGAAAGTTCATTCTTATTAATAATTTTTTTATTCTGAGAAGGAAAGAACATGTTATCACAACAGTTTGAAATAGCATGATTAAAGACTGCACTCCCACGAGTGGTCTAAGATATGTACAGTATATGAAGAAAAAGTTGCACCTCAGAACCGATCATGATCAACTTTAAAATACCTGACTTGAAGTACATGTGCTATTAGATTTCCTTCAGGTCATGACCAGCATGAAAAAAAAAAAATCAAATATCAGGACACAGGTATTCAGCAAAGATTTTTGTTCACAGACACAGCAATATGCTGTGTTTTAAGGGTTAAAATCAGATTGTGGTTTTAATGTTGGCACTGAATCCTTGAGGTGAGAAAAACAAAACACCAAACTTCTACTTTTCCCTCATTTACACACATCAAAACTATTCACACTTAAGAGTGTGCCCAGCTGCACACAAATTTAAGTCTTTTCAAAGATTAAAAACTTTAATAGCTAATACTGGAGACAGCTTCTTTGCTTCTCGGTATAAATCCGCCAGCTATTGGTTCCTAAGAAAGAAAGAGTTTGCTAAGGTAACTCTTTGACAGAAAACAAATGACAGTCTCTGGAAATCGCTCCCTTTCTACACTGAAAATGCTCAGACAATTCAAGTTTCACATATTCAGGAAGACAGAAGATTTAAGGCTCTGGTGACAAATACAATCCTCTGAGCAAAATTTTTCTAGAGTCAAGATTCCACACATAACGGATTTTCCTTGACTCCAAAATTCTTGATCTCAGATTTAGATAACATCCAACTGAAGTTAAGTCTGGCAAGATATTCTCTCCTCCGCAGAAAAGAGGTTTCAGTAATCCATGTTAGGAGCACTTGACGATTGCCTACAATTTTGTAATGTTCTCTTTTATTAAAATTATACCAACATTCAGGAACTACTTTTAGTAAGTTGAAGAGGCTGTGCTCATAGCATCATCAGAAATTTTGGTACTGGCCGGGTGGATGCTTGCAAAATACTTGACATCATTGTCATTATCCATCTGTAGGGCCACGATTGTCTGTTCTACAGCCTCTTGATGGGAATTAACACACATCAGAAAGTATTCTGCATGGGGAGGGAGGGAAAGGAAATGGGAAGGGAATGAATTATTAGTCATGCTCCAATCAGCATGCAAGAAATAGCAAGTATTGGTCATCCAAATCAGGGTGTTTCAGAAATGAAATGTAAGTTAAAGTCTGCAGGAGCCAAGAGATTGTTTTTCTTTTTCCCTCATTTAGTGTTCCTATCTTCCTTTATCTCAATCCAGGTAATAAACAATGTTGGATCTACTTCTGCAATCAGTAATTTAATTCTGGCTTCCGGACCAGTTCCTTACTCTAAACCTAACCTACTTTGCATTTTCAATTAAAAATCATTGATTCTACCTCATGTGTCCTTTTCACCCTGCAAAATTCAGGATGAATTCTTTACCTTGTTTTTTTTTTTACCTCCCACTGTCCTTCCATATTTACAGGCCCTTTCTCACTAATTATGCTTCTGTCTCTTCTTTATTCTACTACCTTCTTAGTCTTTTCTAAGCTATCAGCTTTGCCAATAAAATCTCTTTATTGTGCAGTATTTTCTTTCCAATTCATTTTCTATTCACATTCTTAATCCCATAAATATTTTTCTCCATTATTTTCTATATTCAGTCTGTCTTTCATTTTCCCCCTGGATACTAATCTTTTCAATAATCATTTATCAGGTGCCTCTTATTTCTCAGACTGTATAAAAAGGAGAACACTTTTGAAAGCAAGAAGTCTTTCTTTCACTGCAATATATATAGTTTGGAAGGAATAAAAGTAAAATGTAATCTTGCAGATTTGTTCATGAGCATATGCCAAGTATCTTCAACTGTACGGGAATCACAATCCGTTTAGTCTGATTGGAATGGGCAACTATTTTGATATTAGGAGATGCTCTTCTTATTTTGTTTTGTTTTGAAAGCTAAAGTGGGCATGTATAATGGTGTGTGAGATTGGCCTTGAGGGAAGAGGGGAAGATACGCTGCCTAGGAAACAGGAAAAAGGGAGGCGTCTCCGGTGGCTTAATATTGAGAGGAAGTAACTTAGGAAAGACCCACCCTAACTGATCAGGCAGTTAAAAAGAACAGCAGGAGAGCTGTACATTTAGAATTGCAAAATTCTGTTAAACCTTACAATAAAGTAGAATTAGCTCATCTTGTTGTTTCCTGAGGGGTTTGCCCATAGGATGGCTGACAGTGTGACACAAATATAGTAGAGATAGTCCCCAACTTACAACCAGTCACTTAGCAACCATTCAAAGTTACGGCAGGCCTCCCCCAGGCTGCTTACAAATCCATACCCAAAGTTCTGACAACTGATCATACTTTGGGTGTTTGGTAACCGGTCAGCATTTATGGCCATTTGCAGCATTCCAAGATCAGGAGATTATGATTTATAATCTTTTTTTGCCAAAAACTAATATTTACTTCTGATTTCTGACAAAAAGAATGCCCATTGTGAATAATTTGCTTAATGACATCCGCATTTACTTAATGACTACTACAAAACAAATAGTAAAATTGGTCATGGCCATGTGATGACTCACTAAATGACTAGCATGATTTAAGACTATAATTCCAGGCTCTATTATGGTCAAAAATTGAGGACTACCTGTAACATCATAAAGAACAGAGGTAAAACTTTTCATCCATTTGGGGTGTGTTGCAGGGAGACTTTTTAAAAAAAAGATGATTTAAGCCTCTCCAAGAATTATTGGAATTCTCTTGGGTCCTACCCCTGCATTATAGGGAGAGTTTTTACAGCTGAGACTTCAGACAGCCTTGATCATGAACTGCTTTAACTAAATAATATCTGGTTAAAATCTGTATTACCTGACTACTTTCTACTGACCTATACTAATATCTCCATTTCTCCTTTATTCAAACCTGACTCTTAGAAAACGTATAACCTCCTAAACCAGTGATGGCGAACCTATGGCATGGGTGCCACAGGTGGCACGCGGAACCATTTCTTAGGGCACGCGAGGCGTTGCCTGTCAGCACTAGCGTGCATGTGTGCCCTGGCCAGTTGATTTAGGCCTTCTTTTGAGGCAGTTTTTCACCCTCTAGAGGCTTCAGGGAAGCTCCTGAAGCCTCTGGAAGTGGGGGGGGGGGGGAGGCTGTTTTCACCCTCCCCAGGCTCCTAGAAAGCCTCCGGAGCCTGGGGAGGGAGAAAAAAGCACGCAAAAAGCAGGGGGTCACGCACATAGCATTATGGGTGTGGCACACCAATGCACAACACCCCCCCCCCTGCTTTTGGTACGCAAGCCAAAAAAGGTTAGTCATCACTGCCCTAAACTTTGGCTAAAATACTTTCCACTTTCTAATTTAGTTCAAAAATTACAATCCAATTTAAAACAAAGGATTACTCAGTGGTCCTTGTCATTCCCTTCTAGATAATAAGCACATAGGAAATTGCTTTCAAGATAAGAGGAAAGACAGCAAGGCAATTTGATACGTTTAGTACCACGAACCTTTTTCTAGAAGTGTTTGTCTTAAAGTCTTTGCAAGCAGGACTCTAACGTTTGGAACTCTGTCTGAGGCCAAGTGTAGCAAATGGGGCAGTAGATACTCAGCAAAGTGATCCATTGGCAGGCAGTCGTCTTCTATAATAGTCTGAAAAAGAATGATATCCAGAAACACCTGCTTCATTAAACCAATGTTTAATGGTGGGCAGTTGAAGTGAGCAATAAAGGCTTAAAGTAGCATGGAACAAGAATCTATGTCAGATTTGGGCTTTATTTCTTTTCTTTCTAGCTTTGATGTTCTTCTATTCAGTCTCTTCTTTCTCATCTTGTCGTAAATACAATCAGTCAGTTAAAAAGAATTATTCTTTTGGATAATGAAATAGCAATAGCAATTATATACCGCTTCACACTGCTTCGCAGTCCTCTCTAAGTGGTTTACTGAGTCAGCATATTGCTCCCAACAATCTGGGTCCTCATTTTACCCTCCTCAGAAGGATGGAAGGCTGAGTCAACCTTGAACCTGGTGAGATTCGATCTGCCAAACTGCTGGCAGCCGGTGATCAGCAGAAGTAACCTGCACAACCACACTGTAACCACTGCGCAACCGCGGCTCATATGTAACAATTACACTAAATCACACTAAATCCTGGCTTGTTTAACTATGTATTTGGAATAGGCCACAAATGCCTTTGATCATATCATTTGCTAAATAAATTATGCTAAACTTTGGTAATTAAATTGATGTAATTAAATTCATTACTAAATAATTAATTAGATTAATAATTAATTAAATTAGATTGAGAAAATGATCAACATTTATACTAATCCAGAGCAAGTCACTGGGAATTTTTTCCCCTTTACGTAGGGAGCAGAGAAACAAGAATGATATAGTCAGCAGCTTGTATCTTATTTCTTTTGTGGCCATTTTCATACATTGCATTTTAAAATGCAAAACAATTCAGTGCTGAAAATGGAGGAGCTACAGACAATAGTGATTATGAAGAGGTGGTAGAATAATTCTTACCTGGCAAATAAAGACAAATGCTTGTCGACCAGACCACTTTGGACATCTGCAGAATCTTTCAATCAGTTCATTCATAAGATCAATCACAAATGTTGGTGTTGGAGCATTGTACAGCTTCTTTACCATTTCACTAACCTAGAAAACATGGTCCATTACGTAAATCAATCGCTAAAATAGTTGGTGTATTAAACTGTTGTGTTCAAGGACTGCTTTTTAACTTATACCAGCTTGTAGGAAATCCATCGAACAGAAGAAACCTTGTCTGCACAAAGGTTGAGGGCAATAGGTCGCAGATAATCATATATGTCTCTGGGACTATACAGATCAAGAAGCAAAATCAGCTGCCTACAGAAATAGAAAAAACAAAACAAGAGTCATAATTATTTTCAAAAATCACAATAATGATTTTATTTCAATTAATGAAAGTTAATGAGTTGACCATATGCTAATTTATTAATTATTTGTAACTGTCTTAAAACATAACAAACCTTTAAAGGTTACTTATTCAAACCCCTATGGAGTTTCTCATTTATTCTGAGTTCCATTCTTCAGTACTGAAATGAGGTTGTTAGAGGGGCTATCTCTCAAATCTAATTATTGGGACAATAATTTTAGAGTGCTGATCATTAATCTCTGGAGTTGAGTTGATCTCTAGGGAGCTAAAACCAGAGAATGATGATATGATTTCCCAAATACAATGCATGGCGGCAGCAATATGCCTAAATATATATGCTGTGTTTCTATAGACCCTACTACACCTACTCCTACCCCTGCCATTACTATTATGGCCTATACTAATATGCTATTCCATAATATCAGAGCCATCACAGAAAAATATTGTTGCTTAGTTTTGATTCTTTATTTCATGGAAATGCAAATTCCCTAAGGGTTTCCTCTAGTTGAAAACACACAATGAGTTGGTTCTAGTTACCAATCCATAAATAGTCTTGTAACAAGCCATATAGAGTCTGATAGGCACTTTCAATTGCATTTGGTAATTTTATTTATTTATTTATTTATTTGATTTGATTTGTAGACCGCACCCTCTCCCCGGAGGGACTCGGGGCGGTGCACAGGACTTTAAAAACATATATAAATACAACAATACAATATTTAAAATAGAATTAAATAATTTACCTGCGCTAAAAGTTTAAAACCTTAAAACCTTAAAACCCTTTATACTAATCCCAGCAATCCTTATTAAAACAATTTAAATTTATATTACAAACCTAGGAAGGATAGATTAGGCCAGGCCGGCCAATTTAGTGGTAGGCAAAGCAGGTTTACCCTGAGTGCAAACTATCACATTCCCACCTGTCCCGCAAAACATCTAGGTGGGCACAGATCCAGTCAATACATGATGGAGAACATGTTCAACAGTATTCTGGTCATTTGAACAAAGTCTACAGACCAGATCATTGCAGGATGTTATGCCAGTCATTGCTTCAAGCACCTCCCATGAAGAGTTCAGACTGAGGTGAATCTGAGCAATTCTGTTGACAAAGTTGTGAGCAATAGTGTCAAACTGGCCAGATGGGTGATTTATTTGTGCAGGTTTCCCTAAAAGGGAATTCATCAGTTTAAACAAGGCCAATGGCTGGCAGCCTGCCAATGCAATAAGAGACGTTTCAACAAAAATAAAAAAGCTGGCTTACTACCAAGGCAGGACACTAGCTTTCAAAATAATTTTATTTCTCAAGATGCCTTTGGATTCTACAACAGTCTTATAGGCCTGCTGAGAAAAGAAAAAGTAGTTATAGCCAAATTTTTGTTTGTAAATGTTCCCTTTCCTACCAAAAGATGAAGTCACAGGAATATATAAAGTAGTATCCTGGGTAGAATAGAAATGAATGTTGCAACAACCTTGCTTGCTTGGTGATAAACTGGTGTTTTACGACCAGCCTTAGAAGCCAGTCTGTAAATGGCATTTCCAGTCATTTTGTTTAGCACTCATGACATGGTCTGAAAATATCAAATGTATTTACTGACTCAACAATTGTTGGATTTATTGCTGATCAACTCACAGAGGACCAATGACCTGTTAACATTAAATGGCTGTTCTTCATATTTTCCATGCTAGCATTCTTTGCCATTATTTCTGGCACTCACTGAAAATGATGATGTATCACAAAGAACTGTGGTCTCTCCCAGCATAGAACTAAGTCCTTATCTAACCTAATATAACCTTTCCGAAGGAAACCATAAGATAACAGGAACCATCTGCTTTATTGACACTGCTGATTCTGGAGCATGCTTTAACATCTACAGATAACCCACTAACTTTGTAGCTTGTTCCAGACTTAACAAGGAAGGTTTTCTTGGGTATCTAGAACTAAAAGACTTGCGTACTATAATACCAAGTATATTAGTTTAATAGTAAACCTCTCTGAATTAAAACTCTATTGAGAATAAATTCTTCTGAACACATAGGGACCTACTTATGAGTAACCATGGATGGGTCATAGCTATTGTCATATGGTAAGAGAAATGTGGTTTTCTCAAAATTTTAACTATGTTCATTTTGAAACAGTATAATTATGGCTATCTTAATAATCAGTTTCATCTTGATGATGTTTATTGCCAAGATGTTATTGTTAAGGGTAAACAAAATCCTCCTGGATGGTCTGCAACAAAAGCAGGGGGGTATTTAAGCAGCACATTGAATGAATTAGGGAGAAACATCCAATCAAACACAAGCCATTTCCAACATGAGTTCCTTGGTTTGCATTTTGGCTTCAGTTACAGATTATCAAGAGAAAAACAAGACTGATCTTGGTTCATATGTTAACAAACCAGCAACATGCCCTTACACACATTGCTGACATATCTAATTATCACAAAAACGTACTCAGCAAGTTCTGCTCGAAAACGCCAGTTCCTGCTATTGTCTGTGACCAAGAATTCCTGAAGTTGGTAAAGATACTCCCGTCTTTTATCAGGATGAAGAAGCTGGAATAAATAATTATGAAACACTTTAAGAATCACATAGAAAATAATAATTGCTAAGAGGCTCTGAGTAAAATCACTGTATAAAAAGGGAAGTTGTCTTAAAAAGCACTTTTGAAATTGTAAGACAGCAATATGCAATATAAAATTACATCAGAAATTAAATTACAAATAAATTTGGCTAGTTAAAACACAGAACAATTTAGGAAAGAAGGGAAAATACCAATTTATTTTTGAATATATATAAAAGAAGAATGTACCTTTAAAAAATCATGTAGGTGCTTAAGCACACCAATCCTAACTTCATCCAGATCTTTTAAGAAGCCATTAAAGACTGGAACCAGATCACCTGCAGTGAGCTGATCTCCAAGAATGACTGCAAGTTCATGTATGGAGAAAGCTAACGTTCTTCGAACTTTCCACTGAAAGGACCCAAGCAATTATCAATTATACAAAATGACTCTGGTTCATTTCATTCCAAGTACAATATTAATGCAAACAAAGGAAGATATGTTTGAAATTTATCAGAAGAAAGTTAGAAAAAGCAACAGTGGCAAATAGGAGAAACATTTTCAGGAGAAAACAAATTGTGCTCATTTGTCTTTCTCCTGACTTCTTTAAAAATTATTTTGCACTCTTGCCAACCTACGAACATTAAACAAAGCATTTTTATACCAGAAGCCTTCTTTTTTAACCAGGTTAGGTGACTAATATGTAACTTACATCAAAGCAAAATACAGGACTCGTCTTTTTTTGCCTGCAATTTTGCAGTAAAACAATTCCTCTTTTGCTAATGTCTCTTCTTAGAAATATTAGAGCAGTTTTGTAACAATTACTGAGCAGAAGTAAAATATTTCCCCCTCCCACTTTTATTAGATAACCATATTTATTTCTAAAATAACAATTAAGAAGGAAAATGGTATTTTTTAGAAATTACATCTCAATAAGCAAACAAACTGCAGTGTAACTATATTGCAGAGTGAAGTAAAATTCCATTAGTTATTCAACTATCTAAACAGGGAGATATAATCTACAAATTAACTTTCTCACTTTTCCTAAAACCCTTTTTTCATGAAAAAATCCAAGCACAAGAAATAAACCAACATTAATTTTTTTATTACTTCAATGAGACAAATTAATCTTAAAGTAGTATAACAAATTTCTGTACCATCCAAATACAATGGGGATTTTCCATTACCTGCATATCAGAAGCTAGGGTCTCATAGGTATCTTTCAGGCAGTGCCAGTTCTGTCTACCTAGGGTAAGTGCCACCCCAGGAAGGCTATAGGCACAGTGTTTGGCAATCTCGGTATCAACAGTCTGAGCTCGAGAGGGATCAGTCATGGATAAATACTGGTCTAACAAGGCTTGAGGTACAATGTCCTAAAACAGAAATACAGAATTCAGAAGTCAACTGAAAGAGGTAAATACCTCTGTAAAACCGGAAAAGGAAAATGCATGGCTGTATCTTGAATAAGACAATTGTGGCTGCATGCCCAAATGAAATCATGAGTAGGCAAATCCAACAGGACTAAAGCATCCTGTCCAAGATGATCTGTTTGGATTAAAGAGCTGGGGGGAAATTCTCATACCTTTAATGACTTCTCTCCAACTTTCTACTTGAAGTTGCACAGTCAATTTTAAAAACCTGATTTCTGATTTTATGCTAAAACTGTCAATATTTAGGATTGTATTCAATGAGAATGCCATATGTCTAATTATAAAAAACACAGATTAAAAAATTATATGTATAAATTGAAACTCTTATCCAAATTTGTTAATATGTACTTCACACTGTTGTCCCAAAATTAAAAAGCAGCACCTTAGAAATAAACAAAGATACAGGATTACCACTGGTTTGCCCCGTGCCTGCTCGCTTTGCGTGTGCACTTTGTGGGCACATGTGCCACTTCTGCACATGCGCTTTGCTCGCATGTGCACCTCCCGTGCATTCCTAAATAGGAAAGCATACATCCAGGGGGGGCAAACAAGTTCAAACCGGCTGAATATCATATCTGGTGTTAAGGCACACTAACAGAATAAAAATTATAGATCTGATAAATACCTATAAATATCTATATACAACTAAAACTCTTCTGTATGTAATCTTCAATGAGCCAATATAGTATCATAGAGCAAGTTTTTGAATCAAGAATCCTCAAATTGCTAATTTACAGAATGCATCCATAATCCAGGACTCCCATGGGATTGAAATTTGGTGAATTTATGATTGCTTCAATATTGCTGAACTGCTACGCCGCTTCCTGGAAATTCAGTAGATCAGTCATACTCTACCCCTCTGGAGGCTACATAGACTGGTTCTACCACTGGCTGATGGAGGGTGGTCAGCTGCAGTTAAGTCACTAAAGAATCAGAAGTTCTTCCTATTCCTAGTGCTTTTTTGCCCTTAGACATTCATTTTTCTTTTTAGGTAAGAAAATATCTCTAAAATAATTATCCAACAGGTTAAGGGTTATCTTGTTATAGACTAGAGATGAATGCTATATCGATTTAGCTTCTGTGAAGGTATAGCTTCTCTATGAATCTGACAGAAACATTTAAAATAAATATACCTGAAGTTTAGATTTTTTTTCTTCTTCAGGGCTGAAACAACTATTAGTGTTCAAGTCTGAGTCACTGTGAATATAATGAAGAGTGGATTCTACAATGTCCTGAAGGTGTGGGGAAAAAAGAACATATTTTTTTTAGAAAGATTGTGTACAGCAACATCATAGTATATTTACACAGCACAGGATCACTATATAGCAGTGATGGCTAACCTTTTTGGTGCTGAGTGCCCAAAGCATGTGCAAGCATCCCCCTGCATGCGCCCCGCACCCCCTCACCCATTTTTGGCTTTCAGGTTGGTGCAGGAAGCCTTCCAGACGCAAAATGATGCATGGGAGGTCTTGCGCAGTATCCCCATGCCCCGTGTTTGCTTACAGGTTGCTGCAGGAGGCCTTCCATGCCTAAAATGGGGTTGTGGGGCGCACACATGCAAACCCCCAAATTCAATGCAAGTGCCCCCCATACATGCATGTCCTTCGCATGTGCCCCAACCCCCGATGCATGTGTGGCAGAGACCTGAAGATCAGCAGGCTGGTGGGAGGCGCACACACATGCGTGGTGGTGCTGGGCTGGGGCGACAGCTGGCGTGCCCACAGAGAGGGCTCTGCATGTCACCTGTGTCACGCGTGCCATAGGTTTGCCATCATGATTATATAGAATGTGCTATATTAATTCATAAATTATGCTTTCTTTTCTTTACCTCAACAGCATCATTGATTAAAGGCTCTGTGTCATTCTGGATGAACACACAGTTTAGTTGGTCTTTGATGTACACTTCATTTTGACATTTTAAGAACTTGCCCATGCTTGCTAAAGGCTCCTCTTGAGGATCTAGACTGGAAGCTCGGAGAGCAGCAGAGAGTACCTCCACTTGGGCTGTGCACAAAGAAGAAATACTGTGATATATCAAGAAAGGTCCTCTACACAGCAATGATACACACAGATTAGTAATTCAGCATCGCTTCCCACATACATTCTTAAGATACAGGTAGGGCAAGGGCAGAGATCTCCATTGGTAACTTTGGGCAGATTCATTCATATCTTTGTGGCCAAATTAGACATACTCTCCAGGGTTTTCTGGAGTTAATTCATACACCCAAAAAATCATAAATGCAATCTAATTTCCAATCAGTGTATTTAGTCAAGAACCAAGTTTGAAAATTGTTAAGAACCAATGAGTAGGATACTCAACATTTTTTGAAAATACAAAACAAAGACTGAAAGGGAGTCCAGTATTATTTTTAAAATTCTATTAAGCCCTTTTTCATGACTTTCTAAAGTCCTTTATGGTTAAAAGCCTAACTTCAAAATTATTATATAACAATCATCTTACCACATATCTGACTCAAAGATAAAGCATGTTATTATACATATACGTAAATTTTACTTCAAGAATATGAAAATTATTGGAGAGGCTTCATAATATAAAAGCCTGTTTAATGGTGCAAACTAGAAGATCAAACTACAAGTACTAGAGGTTTTCAGAGCCTAATTTAATTGTACTAGTAGTTGTTAAATTTACAATAGATGAAAGCAGCACAGGGAATAAAGCTGTTAATTCTGGCTATTTACCTACTGAGAAAAAGATAAGCTAACTGATGATCTCAGGCTAGCTTTTGATTTCTTTTGAAAAGAAAGAATTCTAGCTGTTCAATATACAGCTAGTATTTCTCAGGCATTAGTAATTAATTGTTCTTTAAAGGCTAGACTAAGGAAAGAAGGGAACCTTAGACAGAGGTGATAAAATATAAATGTAGTTGTAACCATTATCAAGAAGACCAGAAGCTGGTTTTTTATAACCATGCTTTTTCCTTTTCCTTCATTCCTTCTTTCCCTCCCCTATTTTTCTTCGTACATTTTTCTCTTATTACTTTCCTTTTCTTACTTTTCTCTCAAAATTTGTATACTTTTTATTCTTTTAAACATTTTCTAATAAAAATTATATGAACAAAAAAGAAATTAATTGCTGTTTTTCCTGGATTTTGTTCAGCAATGGAGTAAGTTATGCAGCCTGAATAGCTAAATATATATTATTCCCCACAAATAAACAATACAAACAGTTAAAGAGAATATAGGACGTTTAATGATTTCCACAAATACTACTTTATCAATTTTATAAAAGGAACTTTCAGGTAACTGGAAGTATTATTATACTCTGCAAAATAAAAGAAATAGAAAGCAGAGGTGGTTTGCTAAAAGTTGCCTTTTTGTGGGAGAAAATATAAGCATTAATTCCACTTTGCTGACCTCTCATTGCACATTATAACGTTTATTTGCTCAATACTCTGCAAAACAACTAGCCTTTTAATATAAACTACACTGAAGGAACAACTTCCATGCTACCTTAAAAATAAAAGCATTTTACTATTCTAGCACCATACTTTAAAAGCACATAACTATAAAATGGGAGAATTTGTTTTTATTATTTCTAGATTTGTAACTTTATTCTCATGTTTGACGTTTGGACATTGTTACTCATAATTTTATTAGCTATACTGATTTAGGCTTCTGATCAGCATTATTCAAGTTTACCCCAGTTCATCTTGCACAAATCCCATCTTCTGTTTTCAGGTTTGACTAAACCGTTGCTTCCTGAATGAAAGTATTTATCCAGCAATTGCATTTGGATAGGTCTCAGTTTTACCCATATGTGACCTATTTTGTGCTCACATCTTCTGTAGCTACCCTTTCTTTGTATTCCTGCCATATTAAACGTGGGCAATATTGGGAAATCATAGTAGCTTCACAACAGCACAAGCAATTTAAATATTGGACCAAGGTAAATGAAAAGCGATTTGGCCAATAATTAGTAAAACAAATTAATAATGGAAACTTTTGAACTCTACAAAAACAAACACAAGAGATAATATAAGACAGTCCAACAGACCATTTGTTGAACCTATTTTTCCTAAGTCTCTCTATTTAGAATTTTGTCTGTCATGTCTTTTTTTTCTCATATTGCTAAAATATTGCAATTCAACACCCTTCCTGGACTTTTCTCAAGTTAGCTATTTCCTGCTTTCCCAAATGGTGTTTACTTCCTTTTTCTCTGCTTCCTTCCTACTGCTCCACAGAGAAAGTTGGTAGGTTCTGACACAACTAAAGCATTATTTTAAACTTTTATGAAATAGTTACCAAAAGTAAAAATTATGCATTAAATAACATATTTCATATGTTTCATATTATAAACTTAAAACATTAATCATTTAAATATTTTTATTTATAAGTTCTTTTAAGAAAGCAGGAAAATCAGTTATTTCTTGTATATCTATTTTCCTTTATTATTATTTTCTTTGCACTTTTATTGTTATTTTTTATCTTTCTATTTGTAAACTTTAATAAACATTAAAAATCTAATTCAAAGCTCAACATATATAATACAATACAAGATGTTTATTACCTTTAACATCTGGATCATCTATATGAGGCTCTAAATTTTCTATCATTTCTTCCAACTCCTTTCTTGTAGCCATTATGTTTGAAGATGCACATGCCATAACCTCCTGTTGTCCTTCCTGATTTGCTAAATCATCCTTTTCTGCATTTTCCTGAAGCTCTAAATCAATATCTATCTTAGGAAGTGGAGTCCTCCAGAAATGGAATGAATTATACAGTTCTTGCTCCACAAGTGAATTTTCCTGTGAATGCAATGCAGGCTCTGGTAGCACTGCTAACGTACAATGATCAAAACTGGGTTCATTCTCATCTGAAGGTTCTTTGCATGGTTCTAAAGACAAAGTACTATGAAGCAATGCCTCATTCTGGAAATGAACCAAGTTACTTTCTGTTTTGTCATTTTCAGGGGTGGCTTCAAAATCGCATTCCTCAGTGTCTAAAGACAACTCTGTCTGGCTTTGTACATCATGTGTGGATACATCTTCTGAATCATTGTTTTCACTGCTGGAGGAAAACAGATGTCAATATTAGCTCATCTAGCATAAGAGCCACAGTGGCGCAGTGGTTAGACTACAGTACTGTAGGCTACTTTTGCTGACTGCCTGCAATTTGGCAGTTCAAATCTCACCAGGCTCAAGGTTGACTCAGCCTTCCATCCTTCGGAAGTGGGTAATACGAGGACCCAAATTGTTGGGGGAAATATGCTGACTCTGTAAACTGCTTAGAGAGGGCTGTTAACACTGTAAAGTAGTACATAAGTCTAAGTGCTATTGCTAATACACACACGCAGACACAGATACACCCACCCACACAAATTTAGCTAGAATACAGTTGGTCGAACAGCAACTTGTGAGTAACAAAGGGGAAAAGGAAATGAGGATCTGTAGGATGCCTGAGCAGGAATAATAAAAACAAACAAAAAGGGGTAAAAACCAGACAAAAGTACAAAGAACAGTAGACAAACTATAGTACACAGGAAACTGATCTTAACTTCTGGCATATTTCCCTCAAAAATTACTCACTCTGATCTGTATAACAACACATAAGCTCACTGACTCATTCACAGATGGAAGCCTCAAAATCATTGAGGCTTTTCTACAATAAACAGAAATTTGGCACAAACAAAAGAATCATCTTTCAAAATATTAGGAAAAAATTGGAACATGTTTTATCATAATCTCTCAGAATGTGAGAGATTCACTTCTAAAGAAAGATGAGCAAATATGAAATGTGTTAACATTTTATTTCAACATTATTTTCATTGAATATTATTATCCATACCTGTGTTCTTCTATAAAATTCTGACTTTCAGGGTTCTTACATTCTTCTTCTCTAAAAAATTGACCACTGCTAGATGGATTTGCAAATGTTGATATAAAAGGCCCCAGGGATTGAAAGGCAGCTTGGCGAACCTAGAAGAACATATTCCAGAGAAAACTATAGCTATTTTATTGGGCATGATTAGGGAGGAGATACGCTCACAATAGTACGTAGCAGGGAATTTTTGCATCTGGGAATGTCCAAAAATCAGATATGACAATATGCTACTTGAACTATCTGAAAAATTCTTTGATTACATTTATTTTGATAAGGTTTTTATGGATCAAATTTTATTTCATGAAGGATAATAATAGTTTTTAATCTCTATGGCGATTACTACTAAAATCAGTAAAAGTAAACTACCTAGAAATCTAGTTATTTTAGAGTTTTAAATGTTTTTACTGTAAAATGAAAGCATGGATGGTATCAGTATTAATCTCAGATACCATATATACAGAATTAGGCAGGGATATTGTGGGTGGGAGGAAAACCGGCAGGAGCAACTTACTGAAATGATTTGCAATTTTCCCTGCCAGCTTCTCCAATGATTTTGCTTGTGGGAAGCTGGGAGGAAAACTTGCAAAAGATTGCAAATGGCAATCATGCGATCATGGTGGTACTACATGGTGATGGTGCAGTTCCAATGGTGGAATTTCAACGACCAGTCATACATCCCATTTTTTCAGTACATATGAATATGTCACATAAATATGAACAGTCACTGAACAAATGGACATAAGCTGAGGAATATCTGTAGTAGTGACAGAATTGGAAAATCTCACCCTGTATTAAATATATTCCCAGCCTTCACAATCATAATGATCTATTGGGCAGATATAATTAATGGGCTGCATTCAGATGGCAGCTCTGTGGACCTGAGAAAAACATTGTGATCCCCACTCTCCCATTTTTCTACACAACTCCTAGCAACATTTTTTTCATACCATTCCAAAGGCCTTTAATTCTGAGAAAACTTCTCAAATAGCACAGTGGAAATAAGCAAAGAGATATTCTCCAAACCCTGCTCCTAATTTACATTTTAAACATACCCACTGTCTACAATGCAAACCATTGGTTCCAAAAGAGTAGACGATAAAGGATTGAATAGTTTTCTTTATACATGACCCACCCCCATGTTAATTGTACTTTCAATCATATGATTTATACTCAGAATAAGTGAATAAACAAAGAAATTGAGAATTTAAAGAAATAGAAGGTAAATTTAATAATTGGACTTGCCCATCGTGAAGGGTCACTGATAAGGTTAATAAAAAGTGTTGACAATTTTGTTCGACGGACTTCCTGTGATGTGGCACATGAAACAGCCATAAAGCATTCAGCACAAGCCTTCCGCACACCCCACACATTATCTGAACAAAGCTGGAAAAATCTAGGTAACTGGAAAATATAAAATATGATATCAAATACAAATGATTCAGTTAGGGTCTTCTTCCATTCCTTATGGACTTCAAAACATTTAAGAGAAACTTTTAATGTAGGAACTGGGTAAGATTATAAAAATATGGACTGAGGCTTTATTTACTATTTCTGGAACTAGTCTACTTTACAGTCTTTAACAGTGGCCAATATTACCTTTGGAAATTAAAATAGAATAATTCCACCTTTTCCCAAGTAGAATAATTTCAGAAGGAATTTTTTTTTACAGTAGCAAATCAATGAAAGCAGGGATTATAGCAGTGCTTCTCAATTATTTTCTGTCATGCCCCCCCTAGGAAGAAGAAAACATTTCGCGCCCCCCGCGCGACTGTAAATAGTATCATTTGTCTATAAAATTGTTATAAGTACACCTCTGCATAACACTGTATCCTTATTAACGTATAAGAGAATAAAAAAAAGAAAGAAATGTGGATCAATTTACAACAAAGAATAGCTTTATTAACTGTAGCAGAAAAGATTTAAAGTGCATTAGAAATTTAAAAAAAATTAAATCCTTAATTAAACTAAACTGCCGAGGTCAAACGCGCCCCCCTTTACGGAGCCTCGCGCCCCCCCTGGGGGGCCCGCCCCACTATTTGAGAAGCACTGGATTATAGGAATGCATTCAAAGACAAAAGTAATCAAATAATTCAATAAAATCACATGTAGTACTATTTGCAATATGCAAAAAATGTGCTTGAACCTTATAGAAATGAAAAAATATATAATAGTCTAGTTCCAGGTATGAAATGCAATAATGCAGTATATATTGACAACAGACCGTATTCCTAAAGAAATGATTATCAAAAAACAACTCTATCCTATCCATTTTTATTCAAGCTCAATAAAATTATTTAAATGCCCATAACAAAATTCAGCACAATTTTGCAATTAAAATAAATTAAATAAAGATAAAACTTTGACATATGAAACTCACCAACATTTCTTCAGTAGCTTGCTGTCCGACTACACTACAAATATCTCCAAAATTGGCTGCACACACCTGGACAAAAATAAGTATTTTAATTAGAATTGGCAATGAATTAACCAAGGAAAGTAATAAGTTTGGGGATTTGAAGATCATTCATGAAAGCAGGACCACAGTTCAAGAAAGCCGCGCTTGTTATCTGCCAGAAACTGCCGCCCAAAAAGCACACCTTTCTTTCCCAGTTACTCAGAGGTTTTGGTTTAAGGAGGTGCTGCTTTAAGTTGCCCTCCTCCTCCTCCTCCTGCAAACGAAAGGTGCCTCAGAGATGGTAGATTTCTCAGAATGCTAGTTTGGGAAGTTAAAAACCTGAAATGGGGACAATCAAGTTTGATTCTGGAACGACCTGCCCCCCGACCTTCGTACTATCACGGACCTTCGCCTCTTCCGTCGAGCATTAAAGACTTACTTGTTTCATGCGGCCGGCCTGGCATAGTTTGTTTTTAGCGTTGTTTTAATAGGGTTTTAAATTATTTTAGCACGGGTTAAACTTATTTAATTTAATCTTAAATTGTATTTATATGTATTTTATCTTTTTATTATCCCTGTGCACCGCCCTGAGTCCCAATTCGGGAAAGAGGGCGGTATATAAATAAAATAAAAAAATAAATAAGATTCAAAGGCTTTGCTCCTGAGAATCCGGAGAAATGGGGGGGGGGGGGGGGGAGAAAGGGGAACAATCTCCTTTTTACGAAAGCTTTTCAGAACGCTAGTTTGGGAAGTTAAAAACCTGAAATGGGGTACAATCAACCTTGATTCAAAGGCTTTGGCTCCTGAGATTGATGCATTACCAACCAAAACGCTGGTACCACGATCTCTGGAGCGCCCACTTTATCTGTCCCTTCTCAGGCAGTTCCAGGTGGCAGAGATCGTGGTAATAGCAATTCTGGGTGGCAGCACTCTGATTTCAGGAGCCAAAGCCTTTGAATCAAGCTTGATTGTATCCCATTCCAGATTTTTAACTTCCCAATCTAGTGTTCTGATAAAAGTCTTCGTAGAGAGATTGTTCCTCTTCCCTTCCCTTCCTCCCCCGCCTCTCCCCCCCCCCCCCAAATCTCTCCGGATCTGCTTATTGCTATTGCGCCCAGCTATCGTTATCTCTTCGATGCATGACAGATCCGGGCAGCTTGGGGGAGGGGGTGGAGGAAGGAAAGAGAAACAATATCCACAAAGGCTTTTCTTAGGACCCTAGATCTCCACTTTCTCTCTGGAAAAATGCTATTTGCATCATTGGGATTTTGGCTAATGGAACAAGCACAGGATGAAAAGGAAACTTTGGAATACAGGAGCGTCATATTCCTGGAACCTGGCAGCTCCCGCATTCCGAAGTTTCCTTTCCATCCAGTGCTTCTTTCACTAGCCAAAATCCCAACGATGCCAATAGCTTTTTCCGGAGAGAAAGTGGAGATCTAGGGTCCTGAGAAACGTCTTTGTGCAGAGGTGATTGGTTCTCTTCCCTTGCTCCCCCCCACCCCCCAATCTCTCTGGATCTGTCAAGCAGTGCTTATTGCTACTGCTGCTATTGAGCCCAGCTACCGTATCTCTTTGCTGCATGACAGATCTGGGCGGATTTGGTGTGTGTGCGTGTATGTGACAAAGCAGCCTCGTTTCCTTTATGCTTCCCTTTTGCCGTTCAGGCGCCGCTGCAAGGAACCATTAATCCAAATGGAAGGGATCCCCATCCCTCCTCATCCATTGGGATGTTCCCAGCCAAACACAATAACAGCCATTCAGCAGCGTCCACATGTCTTTCCATCCTCGCTGAAGAGAAAAGTGGATTTGAGATCGATAAAAGCCTTACTCTGTATAGATTTTACTCTGTTTTAGATTTTCCCCCCCATGCAGGTAGTTTTTCTTCTCTGAGGCATCTCGAGTATAGTTTTGCTAGTATCTTGTATAAACTGTGACCACCAGCTTTCATCATTTCAACCATAACAGTTTGTATTATAGCAGACTACAAATAGAGAGCCATAATGTATAGTTCTTAGTTAATACTGATGTGCTTTTTAAATAAAAAGCAGCATAGATTTATACAGGAAGAAAACATACCTTCCGTACATGAAACATTCTACAATCACAGCACATTTCACAAAATCTAGGAAGGATGAGTCTCTCTGTGATGTCCTTTCCAACCATGGAGGCCATTTTGCACATTATCTAAACATAAAGACAATTTTAGTTATGCATCTAACAGTCCAACTTCTTTAAATTTATAACATATGACTCTGCATCCTATAAATGTGCATGTGTGTATGTGTATTTGTCTGCATTCATAGACACTGAAATATTATCAACAAAAATTGAAATGAAATTATTTTTCAATATAAAGTTAGTAGAAGACACCCATGAATGAGCTGTGACATTAACTAAATGAAGAACTTTTGGTCAGTTTTATCCAGCACTTTATTGCATGTCCACAAGCAGCAGTAAAATATAAACAGTTCAGAGAAATATAGATTTTATACTAGCTGTCTGATTTTTGGTTCAAGGATGTGTGAAGCAATGTGTCACAATAAATTCCAATCCCCTAATCCAATGTCATAAGAGCCAATAGTGGACATGATGGGAACTGCCCATCACTGTTATGAATACACAAATCACGTGACTTGGAAAACCACATGGGAAGTTAGTTATATCCATGTAAACAAAGTCCCCTCAACTAAAAATTACACTATGCTGGGTTTTTTTTAAAATCCAAATAAATAAAGGTCAATTAAAATATAAAGGCTGTGTGGCTAGAAATATCAAGAAGAAAAGTGAGAAAAATGAAAAGTGAATCGGACTGAATATGGGTGTGAGGTTGCTATCTTGAAGCAGATCCCGAAGAAGATTAGAGAGGTAAGACGGAAATTTTCCTTCTTATCTAAAAGATTATTTAAACAGGGGATCTGGTTTAAGTGGGTGATGCCAGAAGGAATGTTGGTGTTCTGGGAGGGAGAAAGAGTAAGGATTAAAACAGTTGCAGAGGCGGAAGCCTTTCTTAAAAAACATTCCTCAATCCTGGAGGATGAAAATGGAGGAGCAGAGGGGGCTGCGGGCCCGCCCACTGGGGGCCAGGGAGAAGAAGACACAATTGCCAAGAGACTTAGATCTCAAAAATGACTTTATTTAATACAGTATAACTTTTGTTTGGATGTTCACACATGATTGCTAGCACAGATTTTACAATGATATGTATGCATTTCTTTCCACTTTGTAGTATAACTGCAAATTATGTATTACCTATATTTTGTTATGAAGCCTCGGAAGGGGTCAACGACTTCGACGTGAAAGTTCTCAAAATATCTCTTTCACACCTTACCCTTATCCTATTTGTTAAAAAATTCTAAAACCCAATAAAACTTTTTCAATTAAAAAAAATAAATGGGTGTGACCTTAGAGCTGAGCTTATAGCAGTGGTTCTCAATTATTTTCTGTCAGGCCCCCCCTAGGAAGAAGAAAACATTTCGCGCCCCCCGCACGACTGTAAATAGTATCATTTGTCTATAAAATTGTTAGTACACCTCTGCATAACACTGTATCCTTATTAACGTATAAGAGAATAAAAAAAAGAAAGAAATGTGGATCAATTTACAACAAAGAATAGCTTTATTAACTGTAGCAGAAAAGATTTAAAGTGCATTAAATCCTTAATTAAACTATAAACATTTTTTGATTGGACATGTCAAACCATGTGACCGGGTGGGACTGGCCAATTTGAAAAATGTGAAACTCACTTAACAATGGTCTTGGTTAGCAACCAAACTTTTGGGCTTAATTGTGGTCATAAGTTCTCTCTCTCTCTCTTTCTTTCTTTTTCTTTCTTTCCTTCTGTCTTTCTTTCTCTCTTTCTCTCTGTCTCTTTCTTTCCTTCCCTCTTTCTCTCTCTCTCTTTATTTCTTTCTCTTTCTTTCTTTCTCTTTCTCTCTTTCTTTCTTTCTCTCTTTCTCTCTCTCTCATTTTTTCTTTCTTTCCCTCTTTCTCTCTCTATTTCTTTCTCTTTCTCTTTCTCTCTTTCTTTCTCTCTCCCTCTCTTTCTCTCTCTCTCTGTCTCTTTCTTTCTTTCCCTCTCTCTCTCTCTTTTTCTCTTTCTTTCCTTTGTCTCTTTCTTTCTCTTTTTCTCTGTCTGTCTTTCTCTCTCCCCCACTTTTTTTCTTTCTTTCTCTTTCTCTCTCTCTCTTTCTTTCTTTCTCTTTCTCTTTCTTTCCCTCCCCCCCTCTATTTCCCTATTTCTCTTTCTCTCTCTCTCTCTTTCTCTTTCCCTCTTTCTCCTTCTCTTTCTTTCTTTCTTTCTCTCTCTTTCTCTTTCTTTCTGTCTCTTTTCTTTCTCTCTTTCTCTCTCTTTTTTCTTTCTTTCCTTTCTCTTTCTTTTCTCTCTCTTTCTCTCTGTCTGTCTTTCTTTCTTTCTTTCTCTCCCACCTTCTTTTTTTTCTTTCTCTCTCTGTCTCTCTCTCCTTTGTTTGCCCATCTGTTACTCTGTGTGTGTGTGTGTGTGTGTGTCTGTCTCGCATTCAGGCACTTAAATCACTCATTCTGTGTCCCTGTCTATCTTTCTCTCCCTCCCTCCCACTCTCTGTCTGTGTGTGTGTGTCTGTCACTCTCTGGTTCCCCCCTCCCTCCCTGTCTCTCTGTGTGTCTGTGCCTCTCTCTGTCTGTCTGTCTCCCCCCCTCACAAACCTCCTCAGCTCCTGGAAGTAGCCTGACCGGCCCGCCAGCCCGCTGGCTGTATTTACTCGCTCGCTCTCTCACCCATCCACCGGACGAAGGAACCTGGCGTCCGATGGGTGAGCAAGCGAGCGAGCAACCGCGGCCAGCGGATTGTTGGGCGCTGCCGCAACTTTCCTTACCCGCCCGCCGGCCAGTCGGCCAGTTACTCACTCGCTCGCTCACCCACCGGACGCCAGCTTCCTTCGTCCGATGGGTAGGTGAGCGAGCGAGTAACCGCAGGCGGTGGGCAGGCAGGTTGTTGGGCGCTGCTGCAGCAAGTTTCCTTGCCCGCCCGCGCTTGCTTGTTCGCTCGTTCACCCACCCCCGGACGAAGGAACCTGGCGTCCCCGTCCCCGCCCCCCATCCCTGCCCACCGCGATCACTCGCCTTAGCCTGCCCCGGCCGCCTGGCTGCCCCCTCCTCCTTCGACCTCACCTTTCCACGCTGATTGGCCCGAAGCGCATCCCCTTCCTTATCCCCGCGTCCGCTTTTTGCCTCGTCCAGCCTAGTGGTGCTCAAGAGGCACGGCTTCTGGCTGCTCCTTCTCTGACGCCTTTCTCAGTCGCCTTCGGGCTTTACCAACAGCCGCCGCCGCCGCCGCGGAGTGGGCCTGGGATGCCAAGACGGCGGCGGCGGCAGTATCGGTCTTTCCGGGTGTGCGGCTCCTGACTATCAAACGCGCCCCCCTTTACGGAGCCTCGCGCCCCCCTGGGGGGGCGCGCCCCACTATTTGAGAAACGCTGGCTTATAGGAATGGGGGAAATAATGCTATGATTAAAATATTATGATTTTTCCTCTCATATTATCCTATTTAAAGTGGCAAGTTACACTATTGGGACAAATTTCTTGTCAGGTTGCTAGAACAAATTGGTACAGAACTTGGTTGGTAAGTCATCCAGATTCACCAATATTTGGACACTTTATGGGCAGTTTGTTATGGTGACTGGGGTAATATTTTGACATGTTATCTGGAACTCTTTCTGGTCTGTGAGACCCGATGAAATGGACAAACCCTCCTCAGCCAACTGTATATTTGTTCCTTGTCCCTCCTGACTCCTTTGGAGGTTTGGAGGGAGCACGACATCTGGGATAAGGTCAATGGGCAATTAGTATCAGCAATCTTGAAAAAGGCTTGAAAGAATTTGCCCATTTCTTAAGAGCCCTCCGTGATTTTTTAAGTATTTGACCTTTCTAGAGGAGATGACAGATGACTGAGACTTTGGTCAGTGTACAAATACAGAACAACGCATTATCCCAACTCTTGGAACAATTCAGATCTGGGCATGGAATGGCTTTTTTAACATTTTCAAGAAACTGCTAGGCAAGGTGGCCTGGAAGCAATCTGCTGTATATGGGGCTGCCTTTGAAAACCACTTGGAAGCTTTTACTTGCCCAGAATGCAGTGTCCCAGTTACTAGACAAAACCTATAATAAACATATTAAATGTGTAGCTTTGGGTTCTGCATTGGGTCCCTATTCATTTCTGAGTGCAACACATCTTTAAGTTCAATCTGTCTTGGGATGGTCTACTTGCATGAACATCTTCCCTCCTACTTTCAACATACCCAATTTAGATATCCCAGGAAAAATACTGACCTCTTCACTTTTGTAAAGAAGGAAATAAAAGAAAGGAGAGTCTCAGAGATGTGCTTTTCCTATGGAAGTGCTTCTCGCAACATTTGATGTGCCTCTACTTCTCCACTGACTTTGGGAAAATGAGCTGACACCATGAGACTGACTGATCCCTATAGGATAATCTAAATTGGATTGCTTTTCTATTTTTTTTAACTGGAGATATTTAGCTGTATTATTGAAATGCTAGATCAACACTTTTACATTTTGATAAAGTACTATATAAATCTAAATAGCAAATATTGAAAGCCTGTGTCTTTTTCTGAGACTATAGAGCAGTTTTGGTCCAAGCCAGCTTTTTGCCCCTTAATCAAAAGTGATGTATGGCTGTATTGTGTAAAAGGGTTAAAAAGCTGTCACACAATATTTATTCTATCAATGAAAACACCTCTGTTGCTGTGAGATATATATTCAGTTAATCAGTCAAATAACAATTCCTGGAACACCATTTTCTTACTTACTGCCACTGCCTCTGTCTTCACGTCATCATTGCTATCTGGAGCAGTCAGTTCTACTAAAACGGGGCATACTTTGGTCTCCACATCATATCGTTCAATAAGTTCTTGTTCCAACAGAACAAGTAATGCTGCTTGACTTGTTTTTCTCACCTATGTAAAAATATAAAAAAGCAGGAAAAGGACAATTCCATTTGTCTGAATCTCTGCAAAATTTCCATTGCTAAGCTAGACAGTTAAGTGAGTTTTGTCTCATTTTACGACCTTTCTTACCATAGTTGAGCAAATCTGGCTTCCCCAATGACTTTGCTTATCAAAAGTTTACAAAAGTTAATCACATGATATTGTCATATATACATGCCAAGTGTCTGAATTATTTTTATTATTTATTTCATGTGACAATGTGGGTGCTTCAATGGTTGTAAGTGTGAAAAATGGAAAAAGCCATTTTTTGTGTTGTTATAACTTCAAACAGTCACCAGACAAATGGCTGTAAGTTTGTATGTATGTATTTATGGATTCTGCAATATATTTCTGAGCAATGAGTCATCTGTGTAATAAAGATTCTAATAATTGGCCTTAATTGTATTACTGCAATAATTGAAATATTTGTTAAGCATTACAAAACATTAATGGGAAATGAATAGTCAAATAACCTTTTCACACAGTTTTTTAGCAGTTTCACTCTGCTATGGAATCCAAGTGGTTCTGAATTCTTATCTGGAAATATTAATTTCCATTCTTCAAATATGTAGATTTACTCACAAACTTTTGATGGAGCAAACTGCACAAAAAAAAAATGGACACAACTCTGAATTCAAAGCTCAGAGCACAATAACATCAGAGCATTTTAATCTCCCAGGACATTGCACTATAATGTTTCAAAGTTGTTGTTTTGGAACAAAAATATTTTACCAATGCAGAAAGGGGAGAAATTGCAGAACTCATGTACTCTACACATCAAACATTTTCAGGCCATCCCAGAAGGTCTCAACAAAGGCATGGGGTTTTTCACACCTCAAACACAATTGATAAAATACTTGCAATCTGTCTCACATATAACTTGCACTGCATAACCACCCTTGATTTCTCCTCTTTCCCCTTTCTCTATTCTTCTAAATCCTACATTTATTAGACATTTCATGCACCTGATGAAATGAGTCATAGTTCATGAAAGTTTATGCCTTTTAGCAACATTTGCTAGTCTGAAAAGCTGCTACCAGAATCCTTCTGATCTTCAGAACAGAAAAAAAGGAAAACTACAAAAGGACTCAAAATAGCAAAATAAAACACTGGCTCACAAATAACAAAATCTTTCCTAATTAGAAATTAATTTTAGAAAGCTGTGTTAGCTTATGTAAAGATAAAGCCAACATTAATCTTCTAAAACAGGCTACAGAAAATATTAGCTAGCTACGGGTTGCATGGAACAGCAGAATTGGTATGCAATGTGTAGGTTGTGAGTTTTTCTCTCCTTATTTTCTCCGACAAACAACATTTTGAATAAAAAATCATGTTTCCTCTACTACTCACATACATTTATCCCCCTGTGCTCCCCAGTCATTCACCTCTCAGATTTCCTATTCTTTTAGAAGAAAAACTTTGCTCTTTCCTTTGTTACTCATGTTTTTCTCTTTTTTTCTAAAATAACATTCTGGACCATACTCCTTCGTTCTCTGAATAATTTAGGAGCAGGCTCAGCATCTCCCATTTTTTAAAAATCTGGTTGCAAAAATTCAGTAGCATGTACATATTCCACACAAACCTTATATTGTCCACACACACCCAAATATAAAATGTAAATATAAAATGTCCAATATAGCCACCGAAAGTTATCTTTGCCTGAGTCCTCGCTTTCTTTCTGCAGCCTCAGATACATAAAGGATCAAGTGATATCATCAGGAGGGCACAGCTGTAATATTTAACTCTTTGGGAAGAACTGCTTCCCAAATTGTTATGACATATAACAATTGATTAATACACTTATTTTGATTTTAGAAGCCCTGGCAATATGGGTACTTTGTCACTGTGTTTTGAAAATTCATCCGTAATAAAAGTAGCTTGGGTAGTACGAGTTGTAATTCTTAAACTCCTAGGTCTTACTTTTTTGAAAGAAAAAAGGAATCTGTAAAAATGTATACAGCATACAAAGAACTGCAAATTCTGGTTGAAACAATGAAATAGTGGTGGAAAATAATGGACTGTTGAGTTGTAAATAATATATTAATGAGAAATTTGATTAACTCAATAGCTAAGTCATTTTTCACCTGATTTGTCTTTAAGCAATCCCTTACCTAGATTCCAAAGTGTGAGATTTTCAGATAAGGTAAGGACATAACATATTTATACTTAAAAAAACTACAAAAAATTATGAAACTTGGTATGATGCAAAAGACATCATACAAATTATTTAATTTCAAATAGGTAAAATATTTACATGATTTCAACAACTTTAAAGTAATTTTACCTGATTATTCTGGTCTGCTAGATACTTCACCACAATGGGCAATAAATATTTTGAAAAAGCGTAAGGGATTGACGGCCTGTTTTCTTGACAAAACATAGCAATATGAGGCACCTGTTCCATTAACTCGGCTCTTACTGTTGGCTCTATAGATAAAAGCACAAAGAAGGAAATCCTATCATTTGCAAGTTGCATGTTTATGTTCATTTGAATGTGAATTACTATTACTTACAATACATTGCTAGTAAAGGGATTATATAATTAATCTTATTTTGATTTATAGTTGACAATTAATGAATGTCCTAAAAAAGTATTATTGTCTTATTTTAAAAATAACATATATTTTTTTCTTTAAGGAAGGAAGCCACTGATAAATAAAGGGCTTTGGTAAACCAAAATATAGCCAATTGTTCCCATATCTACAAGCTACGTAAGATCTCTACTGATCCTTTGGTAGACCTAAATTAAAAGATAGGAACCCTGGGGCAGAAAGCTCTCTACATAGTGGAGGCAGTTTTGAAGTATTCAGGATGAAACTAAGATTATTATTCAAACCTTTATAAGGAAAATATTAGGAAATATTTCATAAGTCTAGTAATATTTCAAAATATATTATAATTAAACAAACACTAAATATCATGTCAAAAAAGAGTATTGATTATATATCCATCCCTCTGTAAGTCTGTACAATTCTTATATCTTACATTGTATGTTATAGATAACTTCTGTTTTATTTTTCCTTTGGCCATTGAATCTTTTGGTTTCCTTAGAATTTTTGGAAGACTTTTGTTTATGTGCTATGATGTTTTGTGGTTGCAATAGTTTATTGTTTCTGTTATATTTTGAGGGCACCATATGTACTGCTAGCCCTTTCATAACTTGTGTTAGTTTTGCTGTAGTGAGTTAAGCAGTCAGGTATTTTTGGGTAAACTTGCCTGGCCATCTATTTTGTTGGAAGATATTGTACAGACAGTCTGTTTCCTTTTTCTGGTGCATTTGTACTCATCTGAATAATGCTCTTACACAGCTCCTGTGGTTGGGCTGTTACTTTGGAAATATACATTTGGTTAATGTTTGTCAACAGACTTGGGTTTCTAATGTGTTGTTTCCTCTGCTAATGAGGATATCCAGGAAGAATAATAGTATGTTCTTTTTTCCTTCCCTTGTGGATTTTATTCCTTTGAAAATGTTCATTGTGATATATGTGTACTCCAAATACCTAAGATTGAACATGCCTTCTCTAAATACATTAAGATTAAAATATCCAGAATCATGGACCACATCTGCCTCACTACCTACTTGCAGTTTGACGGATAAATATACCAACAAGGAACACTCATAGGATCTCTCATTCTCTCAGGACTCATAGCAGAGGCTATAATGCAATATCTAGAAACAATAGTACTTCCACACATGCAACCGAAAGGATGGATCTGATATATAGACAATACCTTTGTTATAATAAAAAAGGAACTGCTAACATATTTTCATAAAAATGTCTCTAACATACAATGATTTCTTCTTCAAAAGCTTTTTTTACTAGAAGACATTAGCTATTATTTATGTAGAAAATCAACCAGTTCAGTGACTGAAATCTTCATTCTCAAATACACATGGATTCCTTCTAATTTAATGTCCACTTATTTTTTTTCATGACCGCTAACAACATTTTGTATTTTATTTTATTTTAGCGTTTCTATCCTACATTTAATCAGAAAGACTTCCATTCCCTGACTGGCATCAATTAGGCAACTCTGTCCTTTCTTAAAGTTTTATTACTTTCTGAATTTCCAAGTCCTTTCTCTTATCATACTGTCCTATAAAAATGTTCATATTACATACCTGAATCATCTGCTAGCCTGCTGACTCTTTCCAATACAGCAATACAATCTTTCTCATCATCACTCACTTCTTTCAAAGTATCCAACAAACTTCGAGCCACCATTTGCCTTTAGAATGAAAAAAGAAGCTTATTGTAACTTTACTGCATATTATTACATTGCAAGAACCTTATCCCAATTTTTTTTTTAAAACCCCAAACATTTATAGATTGCCCACTACTAAATATCTCTGAATGATCTGCAACCTCACTTTTATACTGGCCTTCTTTGTAGTATTCAAATTAGTACATATTTCCTAGGCCTCCACAACAAATCTGAGTTTAAGCGGAGTTAGTATAGTAATGTTGTTCCCCTAATGCAGCACTATTGTACTGCTACAAACATTCAATACAAGTGTATAGAACTGCAACTGAGAATTCATTAAATAATCAAGATGATTTTTATCATACATATATTTCAGTATCCTAGACTTGAGTACTTGAGCTACTATTGTTTATTTTTTCTGTGATCATAGTAAGAGATTCTTACTATTATAGTTTTATATAAAATATCATAAAAGCCCTGCAAAGGGGCATGGTAATCCACAAAATTTAAAAAAAAGGTAGATTTGGGTATACATTTCATTTCAAAATGATATAAAGATTAAATTTTCTCTCTCTTTCTCTATCACACACACACACACACACCACACACACAAAATGGCACAATAAAATATTTACTGTATTACTTAAGCTATATACCATACCTATTAAAAATATTCTCGCTTGCAGCGTACTTGTCCAATCTTCCCAAAGGCGTCAACATTTCATCTTGTGAGACAAAGTCCAGGGCTGAAGATACAATAATTGCATCTGATTCTGAGATGTAGTCATCCACACCAACTATCAGAGACATCAGAAATATTTCTTATCATCACCACATTTCTATGGTTTAAAACAGATGGATACTTGAAGCCTTATGCAATAATATTTCTTAAAACTGAATCTTTCACAATGGTTCTCTTTCAAAAGAGGTTTTTGGGCAATGATGCAATGACTTTTTGAAATTTACATTTAACTGCATTTAGTAGGAAAAAAATATTCTAAGTTATTTCATCAAATAAATGTTTTTTAAATAGAAAGACCTTTCTGTTTTAAATATAGTAAGAACATAATAATGGAGGCACTGTTAAGAGAAAAAATCCCTTTCTTTTGGACAAGGAATTATGACATTCAGATTAATTTTCCTTCCATGTAAATATTGCACTTCATTCTAAAAAAGGATCTCCAATATCTCAAATTTCTAAACTTTAAAAATTTACAAAAATCATGTAATCTTTCTGTAAGGAAACAGTAAATTCAAGCTACTTACAAAGGACTCTTTAGTCAAATGACAGTCTTTGTTTATAATTCATGTCATACTGAATAAAAAATCTATAATTATAACCTGTGTATTTACCCACTAGAATGACTGAAGATTCCAAAGGCTAGAATTTCAGTTTATTTAAACCAAAGCACTGCTTATATGCAGACAATTTTTTTAAAAAGCATGACTTCCTTTATACATGAAAAAAATCTGAGGAAATCTATGTAAGCATCAGCTAGGCTCCATGCTTTACATAACTGATGTCAGTGCTGTACCAGTCATACTGG